>CM073426.1:27075000-28355000 GCA_037114965.1 Monochamus alternatus | reverse complement strand
GGTCTATAAAAGTAAAATAAACGGCCGATTAAGTTAGTCTTGTATAAGTCTTGTATTACAGTGTTGAATTGGAAGTGTTTAGTTGGAGATATCAAAGTGATTTAAATAGCGATTAATTAAATAAGTGTTTAGTTGAGTTCTAATTAGTGTTCAGTAGTGTACTGAGTATAGTTAATAAAGAAGTAGTTAATTAACGGATTGTTTTTCTGGCAATAGATTGTTTTTCTGGCAATAGTAAAATTCGGATTGGGAAATCCGTGACAATTTGGTGTCGGAAGTGGATTTAACTGGAAGTTTTAAAGAGCTTTCTGGAACCCTGTCCACAAAGTGGGATTTAAGTGGAAGTTTGAAGAACTTTCTGGAACCCTGTGCGTGGGTGGAATAAAGACACAAGTGTGACATATCACCGCACTCGTCGTGACTTAAGGAAGTGAACGGTGGTATTCGCGAAGGACAATCTCGAACATTCTAGAACTTTATACTAAAGTGAGACAAATACCCAAGTGTGACATATCACCGCACTCGTCGTGACTTAAGGAAGTGAACGGTGCTATTCGCGAAGGACAATCTCGAACATTCTAGAACTTTGTACGGAAGTGAGACAAAGACCCAAGTGTGACATATCACCGCACTCGTCGTGACTCAAGGAAGTGAACGGTGCTATTTGCGAAGGATATTCTCGAACATTCTAGAACTTTGTACGCGAGTGAGACAAAGACCCAAGTGTGACATATCACCGCACTCGTCGTGACTTAAGGAAGTGAACGGTGCTATTTGCGAAGGACATTCTCGAACATTCTAGAACTTTGTACGGGAGTGAGACAAAGACCCAAGTGTGACATATCACCGCACTCGTCGTGACTTAAGGAAGTGAACGGTGTTATTTGTGAAGGACATTCTCGAACATTCTAGAACTTTGTACGGGAGTGAGACAAAGATCCAAGTGTGGCATATCACTGCACTCGTTTCATTGTAAGAAAGGCAACAGTGATATCTAGAAATACATTCGTGGACATTCTAGAACTTTCCAAATAGAGTGGATGCCTGTAACTAGAAGTCAAGTCAATATGGATGCACAACTGGCGAAACTGTTAGAAATGATGCAAACAATGCAAAAGAAATTAGATGAACAAGGACATAAAATGGAAGACCAAGCGAAAACAATGCAAGAGAAATTAGAAGAACAGAGACATACACTGCAAAAGAAACTAGATGAACAAGGACATAAAATGGAAGACCAGACAAAGACAATGCAAGAAAAGTTTGAAGAACAAGGGCATAAAATCGAAGATCAGTCCCAAACGATGCAGGAAAAATTAGAAAAAAAATTAGAAGAACAGGGGTATAAAATGAAAGATCAGATACAGGCAATACAACAGGAAATGAGAGATCAGACAAAAGAAACGCAGACAAAGTTAGAAAAATTGGAGAATACACTAGAAGAAAAACTAGAGGAGCAGTCATATAAAGTGGAAAAACAAGTAGAAGAGAAACTGTTAGAACAAAGAAAAGAAATGAACGAAGAACTGTTAGCACGAAAAAAGGAAATAGACGAAGAAATAAACCTGGTTAGAGAAACCTGCGAAGAGCTTCGACATAAATTAGACAAGGTAACAAAAGAGGGCGTGATCAAATCAGAAGGGCCTGTTATCCGAACTCAGAGAACGAAACCTCCCGAATTCGACGGCAAGGTCTCCTGGAATGTCTATCTGCGTCAGTTTGAAGCAGCAGCTGCAGCAAACGAATGGTCTGATTGTGAAAAGGCTACTGCTCTGATAGTTGCTTTACGAGGGGAAGCTCTTGACGTCCTACAAGGAGTTCCTGCTGGGCAGCAGAATAACTACGTCATTCTAAAACAGCATATGGAAATGAGATATGGGGATAAGCACCTGCAGCAAGTTTACCAGGCACAATTGAAAAATCATCACCAACAGAATGGAGAGGATTTACAGCATTTTGAGACCGATGTTGCCCGACTGGTTCGATTGGCTTATCCAACAGCCCCGTCCGAATTCTTAGACCAGCTGTCCATCCAAGTTTTTACCGATGGCCTAAGAGATTGCGAAACCCAGCAGGCATTACGACTCGCCAGACCTAAAACGTTGAACGACGCTCTTTCGCATGCACTGGAATTCGAGGCAGCAAAGATGGCATCTGGTAGGCATGTTAAAGTTCGGGCCATCAGTGATAACAGCGATAGTATGGCAAATGGAGACATAATAAAAACACTAAAGGAGATTATTGATAAATTCAGTCCATCTACTAGGACAAAGAACGAACAATCTGATAGTCGAAGGGATCGCCTTCTCAAATGCTGGAACTGTGGGCAGACGGGACATCTGAAGAGACAGTGTAGGGCCCCCGCCGCAGATCAGCAAAAGCGCGACTCCCAGGCTGCGCAGGAAAACTAGATTCAGCCGGCTTGACGGGGCAAAAGCCGGCTGCGTCCTCCTACCATGCCCCACAAGAAGAAATTACGTTGTCACGTCTCCAGGACTCTGACTCCTTGTTAGTAGAAGGCAGTATTTTTGGTCGTACTTTCCCTATGGTAATCGATACTGGAGCAGCAAGAACTATTGTTCGGCCAGATATTATTCATGCTTGGCGTATTAAGAACCCTGTCAAACGTTATGTCCTTACAACAGCCAATGGACAACAGCTGCCAGTCAAGGGGGAATGCGAGCTTGAAGTAGAATTAGGAGACGTCAAATTCAAACATAGAGCCCTGGTAGCAGATATATCGGATAATGTCATACTCGGACTAGACTTACTACGAGCAAAGGGGGTGAATTTAGATTTGAATGCTGGTACGTTACGGATAATGGGTGAGGAAGTAGTGCTAACGACCACCACTGAGAATAACGCTGTACGGAGACTCGTTGTTAAAGAAGATGTGGTACTACCTGCTCAGACCGAAACCTTGGTTGCCACTGTAATGGATGGGGAAATGCCTTGCAGTGTAGGAGTGGTGGAACCCAGTAATCCGGATTTGTTTAATAAATCTATAGTCACCGGCCGCACCCTGATTAAACCGGAGAAGACGACAATAGTACGGGTAGTTAACCTGAAAACGTTTCCACAGAAAATTACAAAGGGAACTGAAGTAGGAGTCTGTGAACCTGTTACCATTGTCAGAATACTCAAAGAAATCAACAAAACGGAGAAGAAACCAAATAAGACCAGTCTACCGGAATGTCTAAGGGACATCGTGGATAGGGCTAAGGAAAGATTAACAGAGGTGGAGGTGGAACAACTCGAAGAGCTGCTAAGTGAAAATGAAGATGTGTTTGCACTTAAACCAGGCGACTTTGGGAGAACCAATCTAGTGAAGCATCGAATTGATACTGGTTCATCGTCTCCTATAAAGCAGCCACCACGAGGACTTCCACTAGCTAAGCGAGAAGAAGTTAACAAGATGTTAAGTGAGATGCAAAGCCAAGGCACCATAGAGCCATCTCAGAGTCCTTGGGCTTCTCCTGTAGTCCTGGTCAAGAAGAAAGACGGCTCCACCCGATTTTGTGTGGACTACAGAAAATTAAATGACGTCACCAAGAAAGACAGTTACCCACTACCAAGAATTGACGATACTCTGGACACCTTGGCTGGTGCGCAATGGTTTTCCACTTTGGATTTAAAGAGTGGATATTGGCAAGTCGAGGTCAGCCCAGAAGACAAGGAAAAGACAGCGTTCACTACCGGAAATGGATTGTGGCAGTTCAATGTAATGCCATTTGGTCTATGTAATGCCCCTGCCACTTTTGAGCGGCTGATGGAAACTGTACTTCATGGCCTGCATTGGGAGACCTGCTTGATTTACTTGGACGACGTAGTGGTGCTGGGACGCTCTTTCCAGGAGCACCTGAAGAACGTGTCCGAAGTGTTCAAGAAGTTGAAAGCAGCGAACCTGAAGTTGAACCCGAAGAAGTGCAGTCTGTTCCAAAAGAAGGTTAGATACCTAGGTCACATTATTACTCCAAATGGTGTGAAAACAGACCCGGAGAAGACAGAGTGCATAAAGAACTGGCCGGTTCCTAAAGACAAACATCAAGTTCGAAGTTTTCTCGGCCTATGCACATACTATCGACGATTTGTCCAAGGATTCTCAGACATTGCCAAGCCTCTTCATAAATTGACAGAAGACAGCATCCCGTTCGAATGGACTCCGAGATGCCAGCAAGCCTTTGAGACGCTGAAAGAGGCTCTCTGCACTACCCCGATTTTGACATACCCAATACCTGGACAACCATTTATAGTGGACACGGACGCAAGCAACATTGGAATTGGTGGAGTTCTTTCCCAAGTACAAGATGGCCAAGAGCGAGTAGTGGGCTACTTCAGCAAAGTCCTATCAAAAGCCGAAAAGAACTATTGTGTGACTCGGAAAGAATTACTTGCCATCGTCAAGAGCCTAGAACACTTTCATAAATACTTGTATGGCCAAGAATTCCTCCTAAGAACGGATCACGCTTCCCTCAAATGGCTGCTACAGTTTAAGAACCCTGAAGGACAGATGGCCAGATGGCTGGAACGGCTGCAAGAATATCACTTTGTTGTTGAACATCGAGCCGGCAGGAAACATGGAAATGCAGATGCCCTTTCTAGGAGACCCTGTCCTGTCAACTGCAAACACTGCAGTAGTCTTGAAAGGAAAGAGAACATCTCATCAGTTTCTTGCAAGGTAGTAGCAGCCCAACCTGAAGACCGATGGAGTTCAGCAGCGATTCGGGAAGACCAGCAAGCTGACTGTGACATCAAGCTTTTACTAGACTGGAAAGAAGCCAACAACCGACCGTCTTGGGCTGAAGTCAGTAGTAAAAGCCCAGCATTAAAGAGCTATTGGGCTCAATGGAATTCCCTGGTGTTGGAAGACGGTGTCCTAAAAAGAGCATGGGAGAACAATGACGGAACGGAGGTCAAGAAACAAATACTACTCCCGAGGTCCCGGGTCAAGGAAGTGCTGCAGGAAGTACATGGAGGTACTGGGGGTGGACATTTCGGTATCAATAGGACTCTACAGAAGATTAGGGAGCGTTTCTACTGGTTGAGCTGTAGGACGGATGTAGAAGATTGGTGCCGCAGATGTGACATATGTGCAGCAAGCAAGGGACCGAAGACCCGTTCCAGAGGCAAAATGCGCCAGTACATCGTAGGAGCGCCGTTTGAGAGGATTGCCATTGATATCGCTGGCCCCTTTCCGAAAACCCAAAGTGGGAACCGATATCTGCTAGTAGCCATGGACTACTTCAGCAAATGGCCGGAAGTATACCCCCTTCCCAATCAAGAGACCACAACCGTAGCAGAAGCGCTAGTCAATAACCTGTTCTGCAGATTTGGTGTGCCCATGGAACTACATTCAGATCAGGGCAGAAATTTCGAATCAGGTGTGTTCCGAAAGGTCTGCGAGCTTATGGGAATCCGGAAAACCAGGACCACCCCACTGCATCCCCAGTCAGATGGTATGGTGGAACGCTTCAACGCCACACTAGAAACCAATCTGAGGATGTTTGTGAACGAGAACCAGACAGACTGGGACAAGCTCATTCCACTCTTCCTGTTAGCTTACCGCTCAGCTGTCCATGAAACAACAGGGAAGACTCCCGCAAGGATCATCTTTGGAAGAGAGCTTCGCCTTCCAGCAGATTTGGTATTTGGTCGTCCTGCGGAACAGCCCACAGATCCAGACACTTATATCCATGACCTAGAACAAAGACTAGCAGCCGTACACGACCAAGTCAGATCTCGAATGCGACTAGAGAGCGATCGCATGAAGACTCGATACGACGTCCGGGCCAATACAGTCGGATTCCAACAAGGTGACCTGGTGTGGCTGTACAACCCCACGCGGAAGAAAGGAAAATCGCCTAAACTACAGAACCGTTGGGAGGGCCCCTATACCGTGATTAAAAGAATCAATGACGTCGTCTACCGGATACAGAGGACTCCCAGGAGTAAGATGAAGGTCGTCCATCTGGAGCGTCTGTCCCCGTATAGAGGTGTATCCGATCGGGACGATCGGTCCTAAGGAGGGGGCAGTGTCACGGAATTTGCCCCACTCACACCTAAATCAACGACTTTGGTACCGCGAATTGCTAAGATTGCCCCGATCGCCCCTACACGCTTCTGTTAAACAAACAAAAAGCCGTGGATCGAGACGGGACTAGAAAATTAGAGAAACGACGAGAAGCGTTCGAGAGATGCTAGAAAATAGATCTAGAGATGCTAGAATATACCTGGAATATTCGTTGGGTCTATAAAAGTAAAATAAACGGCCGATTAAGTTAGTCTTGTATAAGTCTTGTATTACAGTGTTGAATTGGAAGTGTTTAGTTGGAGATATCAAAGTGATTTAAATAGCGATTAATTAAATAAGTGTTTAGTTGAGTTCTAATTAGTGTTCAGTAGTGTACTGAGTATAGTTAATAAAGAAGTAGTTAATTAACGGATTGTTTTTCTGGCAATAGTAAAAATTCGGATTGGGAAATCCGTGACATTATTATTATTATTATTATTATTATTATTATTATTATTATTATTATTATTATTATTATTATTATTATTATTATTATTATTATTATTATTATTATTATTATTATTATTATTATTATTATTATTATTATTATTATTATTATTATTATTATTATTATTATTATTATTATTATTATTATTATTATTATTATAATTTCGGCGTTATTGAAGAAACTGAATGCGGTTTATTAAACTGGAATAATTTTCCTTCTAACTATCGTCAAAAACGGTTAAAAAATAAAAAAGTTATACAAATTCTGTCAAAATTTTGAAGTGCCCGTATGAAATATAAAACATAACACATATCTGGCATCATACTACTTATTTTTTGTTCAGTGTTAAGATTTTATATCATTCTGGATATTTAGTATCATAAGGCACTGAAAATTCATGCAACTCAAAGCTTGATATTATAGTAATGCGAGCGCAACCTAGAAAGAAATTCCATTGACGGCAGAAGCATTTGTTAATGGAAAACACTCTCACACATCATGCCTACGTTTTATTATAGATGGGGAATAATTACTGAACGTACCCAAATTAATTAACTGTGAGGGATGACGTGAACTCCTGTGTCTAACGAGTGATGGGTGGCGCGTTGCTCGACAAAAAGATGAAACACGACAGGGCTTATACGCCTACTGATGTAATGCACGTATGATGAATGAGCTTTTTGCTTATTTCGATTCTTCGTGGACGAAACAGGATTATCCGCAATAAAACTATTTGTCCAACGTTTATTCATTGCTGACAAGTACGTAATTCCTTTCTATTAATTTCTGAATACACAAGAAATCGATTTTATACACGCTTCTATTTTGGAAGTAGTAAAACTATGTTGTGTAAAATTGTATACGTTTTATTCGTAAAAATGTTGAAAGTGTAAAAATAATTAGCAAAATCTTAAAGGGCAAATCTTAAGTAATACACTAATGGAGATTAAATTTTAAGAGCGGGTAAACTCTATAATCTTTCCAAGTACAGGGTGTTTCTTAAGTAGAGGTTAAAAATCCAGGGGTGTATTCTGTGACCTAAAATAAGGGCTTTTCTTATAGCTACAGGGTGTTATTTAAGTATGTGCACAAACTTTAAGGGGTTAATCTATGATTGATTTTAAGACAAATAGTTCGTATAAACATGGGTCCGCAACGGCTTTGTTTTACAGATACAGGCTGTTGCCTCTTAATGTTTGTGTACATATTTAAGTAACACCCTGTAGAAATGTGGGACCTTAGAACAGTATTGTCCAGCTACTGCATGACAAAAATAAAAAAAAACAGTTTTAATTAGTATTTTCTAAACCGCTTGAAAAAATTTAACCAAATTCGGTGTGCATATTTAGTATAATAGTAGGTATGAAACAAAAAATTACCAGCTTTAGAAACTTACCAGTAGCAGAGGTGTGTGTATTATCGACCATTATCCGCCAAAAAACATATGTCATATGTATAATATTACAATAAAGTAGGTCATTGTATTATCTTCACTTTTGGTTCCTTTACAAATTTTTGTATTCCAAACCGATTTACAAAAAATTGATTTATTTGATCAACACAATATTATTAATACCTAAAAATATATAAAAACTTTTACATAAAAGTTGAACATTTTTCAAGTAGGTATTGTCATATTTAATTCATTGACAGGATGTCACTTTTTGTCATTGTTGATATTTAACTTCAAATAATTTTAATTTTTATAAAAAATTGTATAGTTAGATATTTGATTCAACTTAAAGGAGACCACCTGAAGAAGCAATCCTAAAAATGCAGAAATAGGTCAGATCTCATCTATTGTGGTTGGATTTGTCGTGTTCCCACTGCCAAAAAGTGAAGTTAGATATTTATAGAGTGTTTCATTAGCAGGTTAGTAAATTAGTTTATTTTCTTTAGATAATTATTGAATAGAGCGTTGTCTGTGGAATTGTTCATTAGCATACCTAGATGTTTGGTATCAGAGAACATACATATGACTTCATTGATAGGAATTGTAGGAGATTTGATTTATATTAGCTTAAAATACCTTTCTAAAACAGTAAAAAAATTATAGTTGGTTGTAATATGATAAGAGCTACTCCTGGAATTTTTGCACTTGTCCGAGCTACAATTTCAAGAAGATCTGAAGCATGTATTTTGAAGGTAGCCATTTGTTTTAATACATCATAGTAAAGTAATTCCATTGTTAATTAGTTATTTTGCTATTATTTTAAGTAAAGCACCGAGTATCGTAAAAATGCACTTGATCAAATAAATCAATTTTATTGTTAATCGGTTTTGAATACAAACAAATGTAAAGAAACGAAAAGTGAAGATAAAACAATGACGCATATGATGACCTGTTTGATTTGTAGTACTGTCCTACTAAATATGCACACCGAATTGGTTACATTATCCTAAGCAGTTTAGAAATTAAAAACTCATTTTTTTGACACGCTGTAGCTGGACAATGGCTGTTCTAAGAGTCCACATTTACACCCACATATGTTTTAAACATGTAGTGTTGTGTAGTGTCGTTAACAGAATGATCTGATGATGCAGTTTTGAAAAATACTAGTTGGATTAAATGTCTAAATAAATCTTTATAGAAATATTTTATTTATTTATTTATACTAATAATGTTTATGAAACTGTCCTTAATTTCCAGGAAATTCTTGACATTCTTTTAATAGACGTTTTTATTACAAAATGCTTTTAATAGTCACTACGACCAATAAAACCTAACAGTGATGTTAATGTCATTGATTTAACAGTCCTAGTATACTCGTATAAATATCCTTTTAAATTAGGATAGTATGTTATTCAATAGAATAGTAAGCACCAAACATACTTTTCTCGAATAAACACCAGACGGTGTAATTTTTAACGTTACACATAATTTGAAAATCTACACCAAATATAATAAGTGATTCTACTAAATATAATTCAGTCACACAGTTTTAGGTACAAAGAAGAAGTTACTATCATTATATATATATATATAACCTATATATATATATATATATATATATATATATATAACCAGAACCCTTTTCAAAGGAAATACAAAATAAAGAACTTGAGATAAAAAAGGGCAAGATAAAAAGAATACTAAAAAAGAGCTAAAAGCAAAAATAGAAGAAAACATGTAAGGAATTAATTTTTGATGACAAATTCAATCCTGGATCAGTCTGGAAGGAATTTGTCGAATTCGCTTAAATATGAGATTCACTGTTTCTTTAAAAAATGGATTCATATGGACGTATAATGCATAAAGCATATGTAGTCCTTCTTGGATAATAGTGAGCAGGTGTCTATCCACAGAGCCTAGACCGCGACAACAAAGGCAGGTCAAATATTTCCAGTTATGTTACTGGCAATGACCAGTTATCTAGGACACGGCAGAATATTCCGTAAAACCATGGTGGATCAAATAACAGCTTTTTCCGCGAAAACCTCAGTTACTAAAACATAGTGTAAGATCGAAAGAGGAAATAATAATATTCCATTATAAACTGTAATAGTTATTTACGTACCAAGGGAGATACAGGGATGATTCTGTCCGCAGACAACAGGTTACTTTCGACAGCCGTTTAGGCCTGAGCAAAACAAGTCGCCTAAGGGCATAATCATCCTACTATCTGCCGTGGTGCATACAACGTTTTATTTTTCACTTTATACGTAATAAAATCTATAAAAAGTCATAGTACGTTTCTTGATTTGTGGTTAAAACTAATACTAGATATTTCAAATATATTCAGAACAACTCAAGCAATGATTTCCGGGTTCTCTTGGCAGAGGGCGTGAAAAGATCCATTTTGCCCGGGCATTATGAATGTTCGAGGTGATATGGGTATATTTATATATCTCGTATCCTAGGTATTATAACTAAATTATAAGGAAGTGATTTTATTTCAATTTTTTTGTCAAATAAAACTATTTCTTTTTTTTGACAAATCAGATGTACGGGATAAACTACTATCACTAAATATAACAATATTTTGACTACATGGTCAGGGAAGCTTAAAAACTAACAAAAAAAAAATATTTCGAAATTTTAGGTCGATGTTTAAAAAATGGGACAAAAAAAATGGATTAAAAAAACCTTTCAAAATTCTACAATAATTCATTTTATTGAAGTTGAAAACTAAGTATATTAAAAATAAATATGGGTGCATACCACAGAAAATATCTATTTGAAATTAATACTATAACATCGTTCTAGGAAAATATCTAAAAATTGTGTTATATCGTAACATTAAAACATGTTTGTTAAGAACCATAACAAATACATTTCTACAGATGGTTTGACCATTTTTGATACCACGAAAAATAAAAATATTGCAAATATTACTGCAGCTGGCAAGACATATGAAATTGTTGTGTTGATGGTTGCATAGCTAAAATAAGGATAATGTCTGACATTTTGATTGTCATTATATCAGAATTGAGTGTTGCTTTGAATTTCTTATAGAACAAAGAAATTAAAAATATTAAGCCAATGTGAATAGTACAAATTTCTGATTACCGCAATTTATTAACAGGAAGTGTAAGTCTCTTATAAACCATGTTCTGCATGTTTCTTATCTAATATTAAGTAATCATCTACATTTTATAAATAAGTTTTTTTAATGTGCTGTAAATTGATATACGGCACTGCGTCACTATCTTTGACGTAAGCCTGAATATAGGGAATGAATTTATTAAAAATATTTGCTTAGGGAGAGATATACTTGCAATTTGATTAATATGCCCTTATTTCCTTTATAATACCACTCAATGCCATTATGAATTCATAATAACACGCAAATTTTAAAGTAAACACAAACAAAGTTAGTCAACTTTTACTTGTTATTACATGTTATTTTCCCAAAAGTATTAATCCCAACTGGTTGGTGCAGAATTGTAAATTCAGTACGCCGCAGGCACCTACAAACCTCACTATCATTGCAATTTTTATCATAAAATGCTATCGTCGTATTCTATCGTTGACTTCCAACAAAAATTGAGTTATATTTTCTTTTGTTAAAATCAGATCTTTTTGACTGATGTCCTTCCGATTTTCTTTTTAGAAAATGGACCTATCTGCTAATATCCGTATTTTTCTTCATTGATATAACCGAACGTAGCATAGAATAATATACCCAAAGCAACGAAGGCTGGCTATGTTTTGAAAGATATTCGAAATATGTCAGAAGAAATTTCTCATTGCTTCTATTCTTGATTCTATTCTCTTTATACCAATCTTCCAGTTTTGCATAATCTTCCTCGTACGTCTGTATGATTTTTCGGGAAGTAGGGAATTGACAAGGTACACTCTTGGAATCAGAATCACCTACATTCATATTATTTTTCACTTTACTGAACGTATAACACAAAATTGGACGTCAATAATGAAGTTGTCAAAGTCAAATTTAAAACAATCAATAACTGTGGTTACCATGAAATCGTCAAACAAGATCACCTAACAATTTTGAATTTATGAAAACGCTTGATATTTTAAGATAAATCGAATCTGCAAATAAAATCTATTTGGACCGTCGTAGATTAAACTTAACTTAACGTTAACTTTGTTAATGGAACTTGTGTAACTAACGTCACACGTGTTTCATTATAGTGTTCATATCGAACTAATATCATTAATAACTATAAAAAGTTATTTAAATCGGTATAATGATTTTTAAATTAATTGGACAATACTCATATGTATGTCTTGCCAACTCTGGCTTCCTCTAAAGCCTAAACGAGGGAACTATGGGCAGAAGTAAGTTAGTTTGTAACACCCTGTGATAAGTTAACCTTGTGCTCTTTGACTTTAGTTCCACATATCTTTAATCAAAATCCTACGAAGTTTTCCCCCTGGCGGAGGTTTGAACAGGACAGATAATTTATTAAGGATGTGGCCAGAATTAATGGTCCTTATGTAGTTGATAAGTTAATTAGGAACGTAGATTTAAGAGAACCCTTCAAGAAGCTATCACCCCTCACGCCGAACATTAAAATTCAGAATTTGTATCAATTCCCAACGGACCTCGAGTTAACCGACGCCCTGAAAACGTATTCGGAGATGTTAACCTGAAATTAGTTTACAAATCCGGAAATAAATTGCAACAGCTGTTGGGGGACCCCAGGGACACAATGGCGATGAGCGAATAGTCGGGGATTTGCAAGATCTGCACAGGAATTGCGATCAGAAGAATGTAGAAAGGGCAGGGAATTCAAAGAATGCATGTCACATTCGAAATCTGACACAAGTAAAAAATGAGAAACGTTGACACTTCAAAAATATGGAGAAATTCAAAAGACTCACTACTTTTCTCGGTTTACGATAGGATATTTTGCGATAATACTAGTTCTCTTTCATTCTAATTGAAATGATGTAACTTATATGATTAAGGTGATGTGATTTATCTGATAAAATTAGTTGCAATCAGTTGAGCGGTAAGAGAGCGATGCAAAAGAACAAAACATTTTTTCAATTGGAAGTTGACGTTGACGTTATCTAACAGTATCTTTCCTTATAGTTGAGAAAATGAATGGACATATTTTAAAGGTACTTTATCTATTCATTTAATATGAAGTTTACAGTTCTAAATAGTTCCATACTAGTGCTGTAATGAAGAAAAACCTGTTTTTATTAAAATTTGTCTGTTAAATAAAACCCCCGCTTTTTGAAGAATGATTTATTATTAAAAAAATATTCTAAAGTCTAAAGTTTATTATCAACATTAATAATAGACTTTTACAATTTGTATACCAGAAGCAGATGTGATCGAGCTATTTAAATTTGAATTTTCAATCGTTAAATCCGTGTTTGACTCCATGATCATATTTGCTATCTGTTCGTTATTTTCTAAATAATTCACAACATAGTTTTCTGCCGTAGAAGAAGACGACGCTTTAACAACCATAATGGTGGCTGAGAACCAATTAAAACAATGTCCATTGTATTCTTCGGGATTTTTCAATTTAAGATTTATTGCAATTATTTTTGGAATTATTTCAAAAGTATTAGCTCCGACAGGCTGGGAGGTACATTTTCCTTGACTGTAGAATACAAAAAACCGCCTGAGAGTTGCATTAGGACGACAAAGTTCCGCATATTGAAAAATACAGTTGATATCTGTCAGATTTCCTTGTGTTATAACAAAATTTCGAACAATTTTTGTTTTTGTGCATGGAGCACAATTTTTATATAGAGTCATTGTATTGAACATGATCCAATATTAGCTTAGTTAATTCCTCACGACGATAGACCACAAAATGCCAATTATCATAGCAACTTTCATGAGTAAATATATTTCATCATTTGCAGTATTTAGAAACTTATATACATCTTCCTTTGTAAAAAATTCTGGAATTTTTGACCTTGTAATTCTCTGGACTTTTCAAAAATGCGATTAGTTTAGAAAATCTGCTTGATTTTTCTTAACAAATCACAATTCTCAACATTGATTAGTGAATCCATAGTGTATATGGTTTCTGAGAGCGTTGCTTTTCCGAAAAATAAACCAAAAGGATTGTATCAGATACCTCCTTTACCTTGTTAGCTTTGCACCAATTGTCAAACTTTTGGTACTCCAACTCATACCGCACCTTGAATTTTGTCTGAATTAGACTTGAGATCGCTTCGTTTGCCACTGCTTCTATATCAGAGGAAAAACTTCCATTCATTTTGAAAAGCGCTTTTATATTTATGGGTTTGATTGAAAGCTTTGATAGTAAACATGCGGAAGGTAACATAAGGAGACTTAACAGGTTCTTTTCTCTGTACATAGAAAATGCACCACTTTCTTTTCGCGTCACTTGATACTTTTTGTAAAATATATTTTTTTCGTACAATAGTCTTGCAAATTCATATTACTACACGCGATGTTTTAACATATATTGTAAATAACTATTATGGATGCCTCTATTACGCTGGAAAGCAGTAGCAGTGACAGTTTAAGTAGAAGAAGTATTCTCGAAGATGACCTTGAAATGTTTGGTAAAGAAAAACATGAAATAAGGGCGATTCTAAAAGCCAGTTTAGAATATCTGGAAGTAATTAAATTGTGTCATTTGATAAAATGGTGGATGGCCTGTTTATGTTATCTTGTTACTTTCATCCCTTATCGTTTTTATATCTGCTTTATTCTTCATGACCGCAGAATATAAAGCTCACGCGTCACTTATAAACAAACTGCCTTTCGGCATCTTATAGTTATATATCTTCCACTTCTGTCAAGCAAGTCAATTTTGAAAAGAATTTGGTTATAGCCAACTCATTTAAATGGCTGTAGAAAATCTGTGTACTCGAGGGATAAGAGGAATTTACATCTCGATCACTTTTTGAGTTGAAGTAGAAGAAACTATCATGGAAAATCATTCATTCAAAACTATATAATATTAGTTGCAAATACAAGATGTCCGAACATTGTAAGCAAATATATCAGGGAGTGATGCTATAGCAAAAAATAAGACGAAATCTTTGTATACCTAGGCCGACAAATGGTCCCTAAAGGAGTTATAGCCTTTTCAAGAGTAGGCCCTGAAGATGATTTTTGTTCAATATTACTGAAACGATCCGAGATGAAGTAATGGTATCTTGAATAGTTAATCAACTTTATATGCTGAATTCTAAAATATACACACATTTAAGGATTCTGTTCAGAGGTGTAGACCTTTTTGTAAAAAATTATTTTTACGATTGAAAATCGAAAATTGAAAATATAATGCTTTTTAACTAAAGAAATACTCTAGTTATCTAATTGTTCCAAGGTATGCCAAGTTCTCGTAAAAAAAGGATACCCGAAACTATCTTTGACACATTACCATCGTTTGCAAAGAAATTAGAACTGACAAGTAAAAATAATTTAATGAGACGTTTCAACACAGTTTCACTCGCCTTTTTAAGTGTGTGAAATGTTGTAAATTTTATAATTGTTCAATTACTAACGTTTTATTAAATTATTTCTCCCTTAGTTTCTTTTTACTTTTTAAACGAAAGTAATGTATCAAAGTCGTTAGAAAACGATGCACTTAAAGTGCCTATTTATACAGGGTTAACTATGACTAAGTACAAAGTTATAACCACGTGTTTAGGTAGGCCTGAAAGACAATAAACAATTATTTCGGAATTCTTGCTTGATGTTTAAGAAATGGAGCAAACACTGTTTTCTCCAGAAAATCGGTGCCTATAAGCACTATGAGCATCGTCCGAGATGGCTTATATCTGTCAACTACCATGAGGCCCTTTTGACAGCACTTTCAATAGTAGAAACGACGAAAATGAATGTTAATAACATGTAATACTTGACTCATTTAGACTGTTAAAACTGCATTATAACTCATTATAGGTCCGTCAGGATTATCTACTAAAACACACACTTTCCGTAGTATAGTTAAATAAAATTCCCATTCGTTCTAAGATAAACGAACGAAAGGATTATTAATAGACAATAGAAAACTTTGAATGCGCCCTTGGCAGTTATTAATTATCAAATCTTGTTCGATAACCTAGAAAAACAAACCCGCGAATTTTATTATAAGGAAATACCTGGACCTGGTAAAAATTTATTTATTGAATTACGTACTGCAAAACATTTAAAATTGAAAAAATAGACTAAAAATTAAAGAAAAATAGAAAATCACAAACGTAAACACACACAGAGCTTCTACTCTATTTCAATTACATACAACAAATTATTGCTGGTTGCCTAATTCTCAAAACGTCAAACATGCGCTGGCGGCAGACTAACCGTCACAGTCGGCGATAAATTAGGGTTTAATATGATTTCGAAATATTTATTTTCCTAACAAGTGCGAAAAGTGACAGTTACTTATTATTGAAGATACTAATTGTAAACTTACAGTTAGATGCGTTATGTAAGTTAATTGCGAAAATGAGCATGTGGGATGAAGTCAGCTGCTTCTTGGAATATTTTTCTAACGAAGAACAAATATTGGAAAGTTTCTTCAGAAACAGGCGTCAAATCGTGGCTGTTGATTACTGATAATTTTCTTGGACATTTTTTTTTCCGATTTGAAGAGTCTTCTAAGTACACCTCTGCAACAGAAATTGATTTCCACCCTTCTAAACGTTTAATATTTACGTGATACTTTTTCCACAATTGACAAGAAAAGTGGCCGAGGATCGCCTAAAACTGTGACTCGTGTATAGTTTCGAATCTTGAAAGTGATAGGCTCAATTTCGCAGAGTATTTTTCCTATTGAATTGATGCCTACAGATTGGACAGTACATTTTCCATGTTTGTACTGTATAAATAATCGGTGATGTGGAGATTCTTTTGAACGTAAGTTTGTATATTTTCTATATACATTCAAAAAATATTGTTCTTTACATATCACGAAAGATCTGGCTGAATGATTTATGGAGTCCTTGGTACTGACAATAATTATCAGGTTTTTTTTATCTTCGATATCGTCGATGATGATTTACGTTATTTCTTTCGTCTGCAGGCACTAGCCAATCCAAAAATCGTCAGATAAGTTTCGTCGCCTCGCTCATAATTTTGTTTACGTCTTCTTGTCTAAAATTTTTGCTTTCTTCGGACGAAATTCTGTCTTTTAATAAAGGCACTTATTTTATGAAATTTGCTAATATCCGAATCTTGTTTAACTTTGCAAAATATTTTTTTATCATTGAATATCTGAGCCATAACGTGTTTGCTTTCTTGGACTTGGACATTTTCAAAAAATATGCTAAAAATACTTCTTCTTTTGTTGATTTTACATTTTTAGTATTACTGAAATCAATAAGTATTGCTTCTCATATCTTTCTTTTGACTTTACGGGTAACAAATTCAAACTTGCTTCATTAGCTGCTAAAATTTCTTTAGAAAGTTCTTCATCTAATGAATTAATTGTCGATTTCATAAAATTGAAAACACAGATTGAAATTTGCTGTAGATTGATATATCAAGAAATTCTGTCACATAAGCAATCAGAACCAAAGGTTATTTTTAATTGCTACAGCAACGATTATTAATATAAACGAGGGTTCTTCCTAATAAAATATTTTGAATTTAAAATGTTTCTTTTTTGTTAAAAAATGCAAATTAGTGGATAATAAACAACATTTCTAACTTTATGAAGGAACAACCTAAGACTTTCATATTTTGTCACTACCTATCTACATTTTTCTTCAAAATTATTTAATTATACTCCAGTATCCGTCCGGGAAAAATTTTTCCGCACCGTGCGGTATAATGACACTTTCCAAACTAAAGCAAGTGTGATAAAGACGTTAAGTACGCACGCTTGTAGAAAAAAAAATATTTTTCGCTTTATACAGGGTGTCCAAAATAGAAGGCAATACCATTAACCACATATTCTTTGGATAAAAATAATGCGACTTTCCTTATACCATTTTTTTTTTGGACGTCTCTGTTTCAATATAGAGTGTTAAAGTTACATTTTAAAAAACTATTTTTATTAATAATCCCATTGTTTTCTAAGATACACACTTGAAATTTTGCACGTACTTTTACCTTATTGCAGCATACTTATAATGTAATTTTGGTGAAAAAAATTGAAGGGCGAATGGAGGTAACTGAAGCATGCAGTACCCTTTATCCCCTCCAATTACTTATAAGTACGTCTATGCAGCTTTTTCTTGAAATGTCAAACGTAGAATTTTCTTCTGATCATTTTACCTTTTTTGTAATTTTTTGTTTAAATGCCTCGTTTTGGAGAAAAACGGCAATTTGTAGTGCCCATAAATCTATCATTCACTACCATTTTCAAGTGAAACTGAAATTTTGTGAATATACCCCCTGTTATTACAATACCTTGGCAACTTAGCAAATCGTAATACTTACTGAATGAATATTTGCTAATTAAAATAAAAAGAGAATATCTTTCAAAATATAAGGTTTTCGCTACTTAAAAGGTCACGTATGTGTGTTAATGAGGAGGGTGGGCAAGTAGAACGTTTAGTACTTAATAAATTATTTTATTTAATGTTATTTAGGTAAAAAGTTATTATGTTGATCATTCATTATTACTATTACTAAACAAGACTATTATTTTATGGTTGATAAGAGAAATGTATTACAAATTTTAATGCCATATTACTTTTTTTAATTCATAAGTATTCCTCATTTTATAAAATTTAAAATTATCCATTCTTTTTTAATTAGAAATTATTCATTCAGTAAGTATTACGATTTGCTAAGTTGCCATGGTATTGTAATAATAGGTAAATACACAAAATTTCAGTTTCACTTGAAGATGATAGTGAATGATAGATTTATGAGCACTACAAATTGCCGTATTTCTTCAAAACGGAGCATTTAAACAAAAAATTACAAAAGAGATAAAATGATCAGAAGAAAATTCTACGTTTGATATTTCAAGAAAAAGCTGTATAGGCGTACTTAGAAATAATTGGAGGAGATAAAGGGTACTACATCTCTCAGTTACCTCCATTTACCCTTCGATTTTTTTCACCAAAATTACATGATAAGTATGCCGGAATAAGATAAAAGTACGTGCAAAATTTCAAGTGTGTATCTTACAAAACAATGGGATTATTAATAAAAATAATTTTTTAACATGTAACTTTAACACCTTGTATATTGAAACAGGGACGCTCAAATAAAAAATGGCATAAGGAAAGTCGCATTATTTTTGTCCAAAGAGTATGTGGTTAATGGTATGGCCTTCTATTTTGGGACACCCTGTATATAAGTTTGGAAATTTTTTAAAGGGCGACTTTGTTAATTCTCATTTTTCTCTATACCGTCTTAAAAAATGTGTACTAAGTCATAGTTAAAACTGTATAAAAAATTTCATTTTTATAACAGAATACGTTTCTGAATTTTCTGTCCATACATTTATTAATTAGGTCTTATATTAATTATCTATCTATAATCTAATAGAATAAATATTTTTGTATATCTATTAATTAGATTTTATAGTAATTATGTGTACTAAGTCATAGTTAAAACTGTATAACAAATTTCATTTTTATAACAGAATACGTTTCTGAATTTTCTGTCTATACATTTATTAATTAGGTCTGATATTAATTATCTATCTATAATCTAATAGAATAAATATTTTTGTATATCTATTAATTAGATTTTATAGTAATTATGAAATGAAAATACCCTATGTTTGAAGATAATTATGTTACACAAAATATTTTTCTTTATTAATTACAAGATTTCTAGAAATATAATACCCGTGAATATTGTTTTGTTAAATAAAAATATTTCCAAATGAATTTTGATACTAGGACAGATTCAATAAACCTAACTTTTTTAATATAAATCTAATTTTTCTTAATCTCCGCGAAATGTTCATTCATTTCTGAATAGTGACAAAATGTCCAATTAAGTACAAGCGTACGCCAATTAATATTTGTCAAATTGGAATCATAAGAATTGAAAAAGTTGCAGTCACAAAGTTCCAAATCTCCCCTTTTATTAATCCGCCGTCGTTACGACAAAATGGCCCTTTATAAAAAAATGTTTGCCCCAGATAAAAGGGAAACACATTCATCAAGCTCCTGGAAACTGTCACATAAATAATAAAGTGCCCCAAGTACACTTAACCCAAAGATTTCTTTTACAATACTAATTTTGCTAAAGAGGTTATTAGGTACGGAAGGGTTCCATTATAGATGACTGTAACTTTAACCACGTTCTTTTTTAAAGTGACGGAATGTCGGAAAAGTTTGCCACCTGCAGTGTTGTCTCAGGTGTTGTTGGATAAAACAGACTATATATATTTCTATTTTCAGCCATTATAGCCATTGACATGAATAAATTACTGTTGTCACAAAATGGTTGATATCAGTTCTACAGGGTGATTCAATTAATGTCATTAATTTTAACCACGTATTCGGAAAGCCTAATAATGACAAAAAATCGAAAACAAATTTTTACTCGACGTTTAAAGAGATAAACAAATCTGATGATTTCTGAGTATTGAAGCTATATAATAATAATAATAATAAATTTATTCACGTAAGCCTTTACAGGGTATGAAACGTCGCAAAAGAAAGACACAATAATAAATTATACTATACACACTAAATATTACAATAAAATGTTAGTATCTAATCAATTTCCATTAAAATTATAAAAGTTCTGCAAGCTATAAAAGCAATGTTGCAATAAAAATGAGCGAAGCTCCTTGCGAAATTTATTTTCATTGTTTAACAGTGTTAAAGATTCAGGTAAATGATTAAATATGGCTGCAGACAAATAATATGGGCCCTTTTTATAACTGGCTAAGTTGAAATTATTTATACTGACAAGATTTTTCCCTCTTGTATTATGGACATGCACACTATCTTGTCGAGGAAATAGATTACTATTAAATTTAACAAAAAGAACTGCCTCGTATATCAAAATACAGGGAAGTGATAATATTTTTTGTTCCACCATAGTTGGATGGCATGATTGTAATGGTGCCAGTGAAAATATTAATCTGATGATTTTTTTTGAAATATAAAAACTCTCTGAAAATCCGTGCAGGATCCCCAGTAAATTATTAAATACTTCATGTGAGAATATGCCAGAGCAAAATATATATTTAATAGATATCGTTTATCCATACAACTCCTCAAGTTTATAATTGCAAAATATACTGATTTCATTTTATTTAAAACATGTTCAATATGATTATTCCAGTGCAGATGTTCGTCTATATGTAAACCTAAAAATTGTGTATTTATAACTTCAGTAATGATCGACTCATTTAATTTAATCAACATATTAGGATTTTCACGTCTCTTGTCAAACATTATATATTTGGTCTTGCTGGCATTAATTATAAGTTTGTTATCGGAACACCAAGCATAGAATTGTTTAAGAGTTAAATCAACCTTGTTTTGCAACTCACTGGGAGATGACGCTGTAATGCTAATTATGGTATCATCTGCATACAACACCACAGTAACACCACTTGTTATAAATTGATCCATATCATTGATAAATAATAGAAAAAGTAATGGTGATAACACACTCCCCTGAGGTACCCCAAGGTTGGTCTGACATGACTGAGAATATTGTTGGTCTATTTTCACTGCCATCATACGGTCCGACAAAAAAGAACTAATCCAATCAATTAACGGATGCCTTATTCCAATGTTATACAAATATAAAAGTTTAACAGCGTTGCCAGGACCACTGGCATATGATAACAGCATATTCGGTAAGTGGAGTGATATATTTTTTTCAAATGAAAAACTTCTTATTCAATCCAAAATATATGCATTTTGTATAATCTTTGAGGTACCTTTAAAAATTGTTGCTTTTTTAAGGTATTCATTAAGCGTTTTGTCAAGTTCTGACGTATAAAATTCATTATTCATAATTTTGAATAAAATATTAAACACATACCTATTTTCTGTCACTTTTTTATGTTCTTGAAAGCAAAGTCAAGTTAAGCTCGTACGTTGATATAAGCATTTTACCTATTTTGTCTAAGGTATGAACAACTTAGGCAATATGTTGATAAAATGCAAATAGGTGGTAAACCTATTAAGTCAGGTTTTAGACCGTCGCATGGAACTGCCACTGCTTTGTTAAAGGTAACTGAGTAACTGACGATATATATTATGCAAATGATGATGGAAAAGTTACATGTCTTATTTTGTTAGACTTTAGTAAAGCATTTGATACGCTTAATCATAAATTATTATGTTAAAAAATTAAATATTTTGATTTTAGTGAGATTGTTTTAAACTTTTTTAGAAATTGAAAACCGTTGTCATAGAGTTGTTTTAAATAATACATTTTTTTCTCAATTTAGATTAAAAGATACTGCCACAAGGCAGTATATTGGGACCATTATTTTATATATTGTATACGTCGGATTTTCGTAACAAACTTAAATATTGTAACTTACATTTATATGCGGATGATTCACAACTATATTTTTCTTTCAATCTAAATTGCATTGAATATGCTATGGAACAAATAAATGAAGATTTAAATATTATTTACAAAACTTCATGTGCTCATTCTTTGTATCTTAATGAACCAAAAACTCAAGTCATGTTATTTGGTCGACATCGGAAGGAGGCTGCGAGTAGTGAGTTCTTCGACTTGCGTATTAATAATAAATAATTGGCACTTACAACTACATGTAAGAATTTAGGACTCTATTTGAATGATGATATGAGGTTTTCTAGTCACGTTAATTATTTCGTGAAACGTTCTTATTCTGAAACAGTTGTATTTACATAAATATTATTTAGACAGTGACATAAAACTTCGTTTATGTAATTCATTAATTCAGCCATATATCACCTATTGTAATGAAATATATTGGCCTGCCTTAACAAAAAATAATAATCAAACTTTACAAAAAATTCAGAATTCTTGTTTGAGATATTGTTACAATTTGCGGAAATTCGTTAATATTTCTCATAAATTTCGTGAAAGTCGGTGGTTAAATCTGGTCGAAAGGTTTTGCCTACATGTAACGTCCTTAGTATATAAAGTAAATGGGTCACAGTCACCGTACCTTTATGAAAAATTAACAAAAATGCGCGATATTTAAACCCGCTCTACGAGATACTCTGTCCTCTATATTATTCCAAAACATTCCACATGTCAATTTCAGCATTCATTTTCATATGTTGCAGTTAAAATTTTCAATGATATTCCTCCAGAGCATCATATATTCATGCAGTATTAGTTGCTTTATACATAAATATAAATATTTGCGAGCCCAACATCAGTAGTTCTCGAATGATGATTGTCTGTATTAGCATAAGTATTTTGTAGTAGATCTGTTTGTATTTTCTTTGTTTTCAATGCGTTTTTTTTTTGTTAGTTTATTTTTATGGATGGTTAAGTGGAAGAGCACGTAGCACGTGAACTTCGCCATCCTCTTTATAAATTCATTGTATATGCGTTAATTATAATGTAAAAAAAGGCACTATTATTATTATTATTATATTCCCAAATAATGCAAATCGCATTTCATTGTGCATATAAATCAGAATCAACTCCAGTACTTATGATCAGTAGGCACAGAATAACACAGACACGGAAAACACAGATGCACATGTTTATTAAAATGTCTGTCTCTGTTCAACAGAGGACAACGGCTGTCTTTCACTACTTCACTTTACCCAACTAGAATTGCATTTTTAGGCAAATAGCAAATTTTATTAATAACTATACGTAAACTACACTGGCGACACAAACACGTAAAATTCACCAACCTCAACCACGCGAAAATAATGATTGATGGATGAATAAAGGAGAGAAGTCAGGCCGCGTGCATCTGTTCTATATCGAAGGCGGCCTCGTCTGCATAGGAAAACAAACCCGAACGATGTTCGACTTATTCCGCCGATGCTTTTTAGCTGTGCCAAGATCTGATATCGGCGCTGATGACTACGGTTGGCATTTATTATAAAATTTGCATAATTTCCTATTGATTACACCGGGTGTTTATATTAATGCATATTTAATTATTGTTTGTTTCTGTTATTATTTAACGGTTCTGTAGCGCTTGTCATTGAAAAGACATTAAAAATAAGGTTATTGACCTAAATACTGTTGGTCAAGACTCGCATTGCAGGATTGCTTATTGTTAACAGCACGAGGATTTTTTATTACTGTCTGTATTTAAATACAAAAAACGTTTCAGTCTCTCTTAATAATTTAACCTATTGGATTTTATTTCACTATTTATATAATAAAATATAAATGGTTTAGTTTGATCCATTTGGTAATTTCAATATTAAATATTTTTTATGTTAAAACTTAATACAATTGTATACTAAAAAAATAATAAATAATTTATAACATTAATTACATATTACAATAAGTAGGTACTGAGAAAATATCTAAATTTGGCGTCGCATCAGATTGACACCTAGTTGAATTGCCGCCAGCAGTCAGTAACAGAAAAAGGGGTTTAAATAATGATTTGAAAATATCCGATATAATTTTTTCAAAAATATGTAACTATATCGTAAAATTGCATTTCATGCGCACTAAAATGCAGTTATGCATAATGCCGAAAAGACACGTATTCACCAGTGCATGATGTAAGATATGTGTGTAATGTATTATTAATTTTAGATGTAATAACGTTCAATAAATTTGTTTGCAGCTTATCACGAGGTAACGCGAGGAGTTACATTTACGTATATGTTATTCACAAGGAAGCATACTTGTGATGGTTTTTTGTGCTGTTATATTGTATTTTACAGAGTACATGTACATGCGACTTGACATATAATATTTTATATAATAAGTACTTATTTATTTATTATTATACTTAGAAAACAACAGTTTTGAGAAAGAAACAATGCTGCAACATGCAACAGTGTCTCAGAGAGACAGAAGTATTGCTTCCTCTTTATTTTATGTTGAATTTAAAATTTCCAAATGAGGTAACAGTAATGCTAGAAATGCTACAGCGTTTCCATTTTTATACATACAGTATAAAAAAAGGAAGATGGAGGTCTAGGTTATGCGGTATATGGGAAACCAACACACATGAACAGGTACCTACACGCAGAATCTCACTACCACCCATCGTAGCTACAATCAGTGATCAAAACACTAATGACAAGGTCAGAACGACTCTCTGACGACGACCATAAAGAAGAGGAAATTAAAAACGTTAAATTAGCCTTACAAAAAAACGGTTTCTCTAGTAACAACATCAAGAGGTCTTTAAGACCTAGCCGAAACAAAGAACAGAAGGAAGAAGATAAACCAATAGCCAAAGCTCTGCTGCCATATGTCAACTACCGACAAAATAAGCAGAGTTTTAAAGAAATATGGAATAGAAACCATCTTCAACACGAACAGGAAGATTGGTAATATGCTACCATCAGCCAAAACAAACATTCCTCTAGAAGATCAAGGAGTATATGAAGTTCCTTGCGGAGACTGTGAGAAGACGTACATTGGACAAACTAATAGAAGAATTCAAACCCGGAAAGAAGAACATCGGAATGCTGTCCCGAAAATGAAAAAACTTCGTCATTACCTCAACATGTAAAAGACACTGGCCAGCAGATTGATTTCGAAAATACAAGGATACTAGCAAGAATGGAGCATAAGGCAAAAAGAGTAATTAGAGAGGCCATCGAAATTGAAAAACATTCTCAAAATCTCAATACCCGTGACGATACCCAAAAATTACTAACAGCTTAGAAACCTGTTCTGGAAACCAAGAACATCAATAAACCAGTGATACGCAACGCTGAGTGTAGGCCAAACAGAACACAAGAACCCACAGGACCGTTAAACGCAAGACCCGTGACGCGCAGCCATGCGAAGAAAACCACACACCGGAACGAAAACACAGTATATAACTCACCAAGTGGACAAACATTTGCGAAGCAGACGTAAGAAGACCTAAAGATGGTAAATGAGATTTTACCGAAACGTTGTCAAACAAATGTTTCTTTTGAGGACCATGCAGATTCATCGCGGAATGGAACCCGGAGAAACATTACCGGTTAATAATACACTTAAATTGGAAAAATAAATATAAGTTGTACATAAAAATTACATAGTAGCTATTATAACCCAGAGCAAAAATATAAAAGCAATGGAAAGTTGGATATGAATTTTATGTAGAACTGATTACAATTCAAATAGTAACTTTCCATTAGAGTTGTAATATTACATTCTGATATGTTATTTCACACTATTGACCTAGGCAATAAATAACTAACAATCCACCGTAAATTTACTTTGAGGGTGGATATTATTTACTAATATAATTTGTATTCCTAAGCAATTTATCTGAATATAAAGGAAAAAAAACTAAAATATCTAACACATATCGGCATTGATTTCCTGCGCTGAATATTCACTATGAACGAAATTTTCTGCAAAGTTACAGTTTTCTTTGCAACATAAATTTTACTTCACATTTATCTACCTGAGTCTGTGAAACGCTTCGATGCGAAGTGCGCCCAACAAGAATGTTTGCTAGATAGATTCGATGATCCAATTTTCAATGGAAATTCACCTAAGTAGGCGATTTATTTTTCCAGTAATGGTTCACTTTGAACAGACGATAAATCAGTGTTTATTACAAGAGTTTTTTTCTTCCTAACGGATAACTGTTGTATAGAGAAAGATCCAAAACTTTATTCTCTAGAGTTACACGTTATAAGTATAACAAAAACATCAAGTAGTACTTGACGTGCTACAGAAAGGTGTAGATCACAGTTAGACAGACAAAAATTGTATATTGTTATATTAGGGTTAAAAGTATCCCTTTTGTGGCGAGACAAGAAAGACACTATAAAGCTTTGGTCAAATTATTCAATGTTGCAGTCAACGTTGGATATAAAGAAGGAGATCGATATAAGCAAATATTCAAAATTACAAAATGAGGGTTATGTACCGAAAAAATTGCGAGTATTTACAAAGGAGCAGGTTGATTGCTTTTTGAATAGTGCACCTGATAATTTATATCTGATGATGAAGGTAGTAAACGCTTTAAAAATAAAAGAACAACATTTTTAAAAAGTTTCTTCATGGGACGCCCTATATTGCGGGTTGCAGGTCGCTCTAATGAATTAGTCAATTTAACAATTGATAATGCTGAAGATGTAAAATCTGCCTTAATTATAAACATTCCCGATGCCAAAACCAAGAGACCACGTCTTTTTACTGTGCTGGGAGACAATTATTTCAGTTTTTATCGAAAATATGTTGCTTTGCGTCCACCCGGATTGGTAGAACGTCGATTATTTCTCAGATACGTTAGTAGAAAGTGTCATCGAATGGTAGTCGGTATTTATAAAATTAGCGCTGTTTCACAAAAAGTGGCAACATTTTTGAAGCTGGACAACTGGAAAGAGTACAGTGGACTGGCATTACAACAAACGTCTGCTACCATTTTAGTTGAAGGCGGTGGTGACCTCACTTGACTTACAGACACGGAGGTCAGAGATCGAGCACTATAGTGGAAGGCTACATTGAAGACTCACTTGTGAATAAAGAAAATATTGCGAACAGAATACTGATACTAAGTTGGTAGTAGTAATGATAAATCAAGCACCGTTGTCATTTCTGATTTCACAACATCTGAAAATAATATAACTATTAATGAAAACGTGTTGGACTGCTTTGGGAATTGCTCCAAGAATGAGAGTAGTAGCAGTTTTAGTTGTTTATTTTATTTTAATACAAACTATGTATTTAATATCAAAGTGGAGGAACAATAATTATTGTAAATATTGTTGAATAAACTTGATTAATACTTTTAATCTAAGGATTAAAAGTGTCAATTTTGGCTCCTAGGATTAAAAATGAATACTTTTATTATTAAGATACCATTTCTTTTCTCAATAAGGAAAATGTCAACCTTAGACATTTCTGACAGTAAAAAAATGTCATAGTGGCGATTGGACGCTTTTTAAAGAATTTGTGTATGCAGGTAAACTTATTTTCTTCAGTATATTTCGAACATCTGTTTTATATAAACAGTGTGACTTAATAAATTCTATTAAATAACATCTTTAAAGCATACAGGCTGTTTGATAGTGACAGCCCATTAGAATATTTCAGAGACTACTTCGATTTCAATTTTGAAAATTTAGGCTTTGGGGTTTTGAGGGGTGCTCGACCGATAAAATAATGCCGTTATGCACTTATGGTTGCCGGAAGTCGTCATCTACTTGCTTATTTTAAATACAATGCGTGTACATTTTTGCATATTTTGATTCCACGCGTAATGTTAAAGGACTCTATCAAGCTTCCTTATATTTATATCTAAAAAAAGTTATTTTGATTTTGAAATATCTCGAGGTTTAATTAAAATCTCCCTAAAAATAGGTGTGGAATCCAAATAAGCAAAAATATACAGGATGTTCCGTGTAAAATAAGCAAGTAGATGGCAACTTTCGGTATATCGGAAAGTGCTACAAGAATAAAATTATTTTATTCATTCAAACCTCTTATTATGTAAGATTAATGTAATCAAAGCAAATATTTTTCGAAAACCGAGGGCTTCGAATTTTAATGACCATGCCACCACAATAACTAGAATGTTTAATGTAAACACTAAATAACTTTTAACGTTTATTTTGTCTAAAATGCGTCATGACAATTTTTTGGAGTTGAGTCCGAAAAAGACTCATTTTAAGGACTCAATTGAGCCCATAAAAATAGCGTGTACAAAAACAAAAAAAATCGAGTTCTTGGGTCGTCCTTTCCTTCAGCGCCAAACAAGATTTCAGAGAACAGTGCCATGTGACGAAAGAATTGCAGTTTCTTTTAGGTAAGTAAATAAAAGTTGTTGATAAGCGAGGATGCGACACATTCTCAATTTAACTGGTCGAATATTTCTAACAGTTTTAAACCAATCCTTGATATTTGTGGGAACAAATCTCACGTCGGAGTAGCGCCGCCAGGCATATACATTCAGGTCACTGACACGGCCTGCTATGATGATCGTTGCAGGTAACGGTACGTGCTGGTGCTGTTCTAGTGTGATAATCTCCATCAAATAACATGGGTACTTTCATGAGCAGATTTTGAAGGCCCGTGCTGATTCATCTTTTAACTTAAAAAAAACAACAGATCTAGGCTTCTATGTTCAGTTTTATCTAATTATATTTGAAGGCCCAAAAGATACTTTAAATTTTGAGTTTCGTGAAAAAGTTTAAATCGCCCTACACATATATTTTATTTTATTGTATTTTTCCATGTGTGTTATATTTATTGTGAAAAATATGCCCATTGATATGTAGTCAAATTGTATACAAGCCACAATATAGGAAATAATCCGTATTTCAGTTACATACGTGGATTCATATTAACCAATCCAATTTCGATTTAATAAAAGCATAACGAAATATCATGGGTTAGCATATTTCCAAGAAAATTCGTTTAGCAGTGAATTTAATTTCATGAATGCAGAATTCAACTCAAATTTCAATTTTGTCCATTGAAATGTTATTAAAAACTTCCTGTTACGGAACTGTTAAATCTATTTATATTGGAAACTATATTAATTTTCAAAAATCAACGGTTAAAATGCAATTCATTATAGCTATATGGTTTTGTTCCCTATTTTTTTCAGTATGATATATTTTCATATTTTTTATTTACTCAAATGGTTCATGACTGTATAGAAATTGGACATATAAACGTCCAGTCACTCATTCCAAAATTAAATTTACTTAAAGATTTCCTTATTAGTAAACCTTTCGATGTGTTTTGCCTCAGTGAAACTTGGCTAAATCTAGAGGCGGAGGAGTCGCCATTTATTTAAAAAACATTTATAAATATGAAATTATTGACACAAGTAATAATATTGAGCAACTTTGGATCTCGGTTCCAATTAGTAATAACATTTATGTGTTTGGAGTGTGTTACAAACCACCTAAAGTAAATGTTAAATTATTCACAGATGAGTTGGAAGAATCACTATCTATTTGTTTGCAATATAGTAACAAAATCTACTGTACTGGAGATGTGAATATAAACTTTTTAAAATCTGATTTGCCAGCAACTCAATACTTTTTGTCAATGTGTGAATCAGTGGGCTTCCAACACATTATTGTTGAACCAACGCATTTCGCACACACTCCATCTCTGTTGGATGTCATAATTAGCAATGAATGTGATCTAATTAAATCAAAAAGTGTTGGGGGGCTTGATGTTAATTCTAAACATGAACTTGTTTCTTGTAAAATCAGTTGTACTAAGCCAATACCTGAACCAGTATTATATACGTTTCGTGATTTCAAAACTTTTGATGAAAACTTATTTTATAGAGACCTAGACACATTACCATTGAACAATTTGTTTTACATCGATTCTGTTGAGCAGAAAGTCGGACTTTTAAATAAACATTCAATAGACATCTTTAATAAGCATATTCCACTAAGAACTGTGCGTATAACTAAGAAAAAAGCTGCTTGGATAACTGATAATATTAAATTACTTATGAAAGAAAGGAATAAAGCCATGTCTGTCTACAAAAAAAACCGCTGCGAAGCCAAATGGAATTATTAATAAGCAGATTAGAAATTTGTAAACCATGCTTTACTAGCAGAAAAGCGTCCCTACTTTAGTTATGTTGCTAAAAATAGCAATTCCAAAACTTTATGGAAGGAGCTTCGGAAACTAGAACTAATATCAAATAAAAAGCCTATGTTGCCAGCTACTTTGACAGATCGTGATGAAATTAATAATTACTTTTTAGATGCCATACCTCAGCAAAATATATTTCTGGGAGAAATAGCTCAACATTACATTGACAACAAAATTTCTAACTCGTTGTTTGGTTTTAATCTTGTAACTGTGGAACAAATAAATACAAAAATTATGAATTTAAAAAATTCTTCACCGGGCATTGTTTCCTTGAGTATTATTAAAATTTGCTGTCCTTATATTTTAAAGTACTTGTAGTTGAATGTAGATTTCCCGATAGTTGGAAAACAGCTCTAATAACTCCGATACCAAAAAATAGTGACCCAAAGCAAATTTCTGATCTTAGACCAATTAGTATCTTGCCCTGTTTATCCAAGATTGCTGAAAAGATTATGGAACTTCAAATTCGTGATTACTTGGAACTTAACAATATACTTCCGTATACGCAATCCGGTTTTCGTCAAGGTTATAGCTGTGCAACTGCTTTAATGCATATAACTGATGATATAATACAAGCAGTTGATGATAATAAAGTTACGGCAATGGTACTTTTGGACTATAGTAAGGCTTTTGACACCATTAATTTCCATATTATCTTAGCCATTCTGAAATCCTGTGGTTTTACAACTGAAGCTCTTTTACTTGTTCAGTCTTATTTACAAGATTGCTCTCAAATAGTCAAACTATCTGATAAACTATCTAAGCCTACAGTGATATGCTCAGGTGTCCGCCAAGGCTCCATATTAGGGCCTGTTCTATTTAGCATTTACACCAGTCAGTTTGTCAAATATCTTTATTATTCATTTAATGTTAAAGATTATGTCGCAGCTAGTGATAAAATTAACAGTGATCTACATAACATTCATGACATACCTAAAAAGCATTCTTTGGTTCTAAATCCGACAAAGTCGGCTGCAATTTTATTTGGAAATAAAAACAATGTTGAAAATCTAAAACATACTATGAACATCGAATTGATGGGTAGAAATTTACCTATATCTGAAAGTGCTAAAAACCTTGGTATAATTTTAGATAGATCATTGAGATTTAAAGAACAAATAAGTAAATTTATTCAAAAATCATACATGGCATTGCGACTTTTATATCCTCACAGAGGTTATCTCAGTTACAATACAAAAAAAATCTTATGTGAAACTCTAGACTTAAGTCATTTTAATTATTGTGTCTCTGTCTATGGGCCTTGTTTGGATCAAAGTTGTAGCGATCGCATTCAGCGCGTTCAAAATTCGTGTATTCGCTTTATATATGGTATCAGGAAATACGAACATGTTTCATATAAACTTGTAGATCTGAACTGGCTCAATATGGCAAATCGAAGACGTCTTCAAACTACATGTATTTTTCACAAATTGTTACAAAAAACCCCTCCTTATCTTTATGAGAAAAATTCATTTAGGAGTGATGTACATACTCTGAACATTAGAACAAAAGGATTGCTAACTCCTCCTTCTCATAGAACTACCTTTTTTGAAAGAAGCTTAAAATATAATATATACAAACTCTATAATAATGTGTCTCCTGCCGTTAAGTTATATAATATGGTTAAATTTAAAGGTTTTGCGAAACGTGAACTTCTAATGAAACAGAATTTGTGATTAATGGACGTTTGTGTGTCCAAGCAATAATTATATATCAACCTTTCATTGCTTGTTTAATTTGTGGCAATACTATAATGTATTTATATATTTAGTTTATATTGTATATTATTCCGTTCGGTTTAATGCATAATTTACATTTTTATTTAGCAAGGGTTAAGTGGTAGAGCACACTTAGTGTGAACTTCCCCTTGTGATTTCAAAATTCACATTCATATTACATATTTTCTACTTTTGTATTCTGTTATATATTTTTGTAATTTTGAAATAAAGGCATTTATTATTATTATTATTATTATTATATTCTATTATAATCGCCTAGCCTTCGACTAATACTGTTAAACACTGTTCCTATAAGTTTAAAATGCTCTCTCAAATTCTAGATAAAAGAAAAAATCATCATTTATTATGCCTTAGTGCAGTGAATGTTACAATATGGTATATTTAGATGGGGTGCAGCTTATCAATGTTACTATAGGTATCTAACACTCTAGAGATTATTCAAAACCGTATAATTAAAATAACTTTTAATAAAAGGTAATTTGTTTTTTGTTGTTGTGTTAATTTGATGTTTCAGTGATAGGTAATCGATTTAATGTCCATTAAATACAAAATTCAAATGCATATAACCTTAAATAAGTACAAATATTTTAACTGCAGGTATATTTCGTCATATAGATGAGTCTAGTGAAAGTTATTTTTAAAAATTCAAATAATTACGAAGATATTAATTATTTAAAAAAACACTCACATTTTGAGGACCGCTGACCAGATAGACCACTGACGTAACCTAATAAAATAAACCAGGTTCGTGGATTCGTTCCTTCGTGTATAGACGTATAAAAGCGAGCTCTTGAAAACTTATATTTTTGATTGAAAATAATTCAAGCTTATATTTCAAATTTGACTAGTGATTTGATTGGCATTTGTAGTTTTTGATGAAAGTGGTGATTTGAATCAGACACCAGTATATAGTACGTAATTAGTGGGTTTTAATTAGTTGCTATCATGTCCAATATTTGTAAGAAATGTACAAAAAGCGTCACAGACAAGCAACCAGATATAGAATGTGGTTTTTGTTCAAAAATTTTTCATGGACGCTGTTTGTCTTTATCTAAAGATCAAATCGCTATTTTTACCGATATACAGGGATCAATTTATAAATGTGAGGATTGTCGTAGTGATAATAATAATAATAATAATAATAATAATAATAGCTTTATTGCTCAACAGTTACCCATTTACAGAGCAATGACATTAAATTTCATAAATACATAATAACAGTAGTGTATATTGTAACAGAAAATATGAGTAGCCAGTTACAGTTATATAACGAAAAATAAAACAATAGAAAATATATTTAACAAATTAACCGAATATATGATACTCAGTCAGCAATTGCGTAGCAGTACTCACTATATGCTTAAAATTATCAACATATATATCACAAACACAACACAATTTGTTAAAGTTAAAACACATTGAATATATAGGGGATTTTAAGCAAAGATTAGTATTCAGCTTATTAAGAGAAAATGTTTGTACAACTCTCAAGTTGGATCTAGGTACATTAAATTGAACTTGCGATAAAAAAGCAGGACAGTCAATGTCATTATGCAATATTTTATATAAAAAAGATAGTGAAGAACACTTTCTTCTCAAATCCAAACTGGAAACATTAAATCTCTCTAATAACGTGTTGTAATCTGCATTAAATTCTGGATAAACTCCAGTTACTTTGAAATACAAAAATTTTAAAAACTTTCTCTGAATTTTTTCAATGGCGATTTTGTAACATTTATAATATGGATTCCATATTACAGAACCGTATTCCAGTTTAGATCTGACGAAGGAATAGTACAATGTTTTCAATGTTTCAATGTTGTCAAAGTTCCTACAGTTCCTCACGATGAAGCCATATGATCTTGCTGCCTCTTTTACTGTCTTAAATATGTGGTCACGAAAGGATAAAGCGCAATCAAATAATATACCAAGATCCTTAACAGTTTCACAACGGACGAGTACATTGTCATCAATAGCATAATCGAAAACAATTGGTAACTTTTTCCTGGTATAGGAAGCAATTTTACATTTCGATACATTAAGATATAATTTGTTCTTAAAACACCAACTATGCAAATTATTTAAATAATCTTGTAACATCAAACAATCATCTATGGAACAAACTGAAGAAAAAACTTTCATATCATCAGCAAACAATAATTTATGGCAATCTACTACTTGACAAATATCGTTAATAAAAAGGAGAAATAATAAAGGTCCAAGGTTTGACCCCTGAGGGACGCCCGAGGTGGCAGAATAATTAAAAGATACAAAACCATTATAAGACACAAACTGAATTCTGTCAGTTAAGTAAGATTTAAAGAGGGATAATGCATTATTGTTAAAACCAAATTCAACAAGTTTGTTCAAAAGGACAGAATGATCAAGTCTGTCAAATGCTTTGGCAAAATCTGTATAAATAGTATCCACTTGACCACCCTTATCTAAGGTATCAGAGACAATTGTGTAAAATTTGTTACAGTGGACCTCTTCAGCATAAAACCGTGTTGCTCAAATGCTAACTGACCCTTAACTATGTTATATATACGATTATAAAGTATAATTTCAAAAATTTTTGAAAAATTGGAAAGAATAGATATTGGCCGATAATTTTCAATATATTCTTTATCCCCGCTTTTAAAAATTGGACATACTTTAGCGTGCTTCCAATCAAGTGGAAATGCATTTGTCTTCAAAGATAAGTTATATAATATTTTCAGTGGAATAACAAACACAGATATACAATCTTTTATAATAAATGAGGGCAACTTGTCTGGTCCCGATGTCATTTTATTCTTCAGTTTCCTGGAAGCTAGCAGTATTTCTGATTCAGTTATTGCTTCAAAGTTAATAAGTGGCGTATTATTATTAAAAACATCAATATGGAATTGAGAATCAGTCGGAATAAACACACTTTCAAAAAATTCTGCAAATCCATTAACGATATGCTGAGAATTATCAAAATGACGACTCTTATCTTTCATTTTGCCAGGTATTCTAGATGATCTATTCTTTGCATGAATAAAAGACCAAAGCTTATGAGGATCCAGTGTAATTGAATTTTGCACAGTGTCTAGATAATCTCTATATGCTTCCTTAATTTGATCTTTAACTGTAATTCTTATTTGTTTAAATTTATTGAAAATGTATGAACAGTGGGATTTTTTATATCTTTGAAAAAGTTTTTCCTTGCATTTAATATTCTTTATAATATCTGAGGTATACCAAGGTGGATACTTATGACTGTAGTTTTTGTATATAGGAACATGAATGTCACATATTTTATATAAGCGCTCATAAAAAATATTCAGGGCAGTATTGACATCATCAAAGTGATTTAAAAAAGACCAATCAATTTTAGATAAATCATTATATAAACCAGGAAAGTTAGCTTTTCTAAAATTATACACAATTTGATGCACATTAGTTTGACATACACTTTCCTTGACAAGCAAACTCTCAAAATCTATAGTTAAAGCAGGATGATGTAAGTCTTCAGGAACTAGAGGTGTACAATCATGCATAACTATACATTCCGAATTGGACAATATTAAATCAAGTAAGCGGAAATTGTGATTTAACACATTACTATACTGACAAAGGTGTAAAACATTTATCAAATTATTAATAGAATTTGTTTTTCTGTCCGAATTGTCTATATTAACAAAATTAGGGATTAAAGTCACCTAAGATAATAATTATTCCATCATTAAAAACATCAAGTTGTTCCAAACATTCACAAAAAGATTAAAAAATGTCAATAGGTACAGAAGGTGGACTATAAATAATTGAAATATAAACCGTTTTGTAGAAGAATAAACACTTACATAATAGAAAATCAATTATTGGAAAGTTGTTACTGAAAAAACTAGTATCAATAATATCACAACGAATATCATTTTTTACAGCTAATAAGACACCTCCCCCTCCCAATTTATTAACCAATTTAAGGTTACGATCCTTACGATACACTTTGTAAGAATCCGGAAACAATTCAGAACTATATACATCCTCACGCAAATTAGTTTCACTGAGAGCTATCACATCAAATTCTTCATTTGATACTGCTGATGAAAAAATGTCAATCTTAGTATTAAGGCCACGAACATTTTGATAATAACAGTGCAAATTATGTTCGGAACTGCTGAGCCTGTTTAGTTTTTTTTGTTAATAATTTGTGGAACTCCATGGATATACTTAATTACCAGATCTTTTTCACCATTAGAAATACGTTGCTTCATTTGATCTTCCAAATTTCTATATTTATCACGTTGTAGAGGGGTGAGATCAACATTTACAAAAACTTTACGGTCTCGCTTTATCTTAGATCGATTCTTTACAATGTTCATGACAATTTCACTATTAGATAATGTTACTTTTAAAGCACGAACCACCATTTTTGTTCCTCTTACCTACTCTTGTTGCACTTAAAATAGACACAGGATCAGATACAGTATCAGATATTACCTCTTTAATACTATTCATTTCGGCAGCAACAGTAGATTCTTCTGGTAGGTTGAAAATCATAATATTACTAGCACGCTTTTGACGATCATACATCTCTTCCATGGCTGAATCAACATCAAAATCAGTCTTATTACTAGAATTTTACGATGAAATATTTTCCAATTTTAACTTAATGTTCTCCAATTCAACTTTAAGCTCATCAACAACTTTAAGAATGATGTAAATGTTGTTGAGGCGGCTGCCACAAATACACTAATTCAGACGTTAAATGATCTCAAATATGGGGTGGTTGATGTTGTTGTGGAATATTTTGAGATGTTCATATCTCATCTGGTATGTCATGATCATTGTTAGATATTATTTTATCTGTTATTATTTTATTAGTTATTATTTTGTTTCTGCTATTCTTACCTCAATGTTTATATGCGAAACACATAATTTATTATCATTTAGAATTGTAGGAGAGGTGTAAGACAGGTTTGGCTAACCTCCTTCTTTTGTGTACCTATATTACTGCCATTATTGTTTAGTTTATGTTTTTGTATTTCATTTTGTGTGCACAATAAACCATTTATTATTATTATTATTATTATTTGATTTACTGAAGGCAAGGTTGCCATATCATTTGTAAGATAAATATTGTTTTAACGTAAATTCAATTTTTACCATTATTTCTAATTTAAAAGCACTTGTTTTTAGTAATAAGTAAAGTAAAATTATCAAAAACACAAAACATGAACTAACAAAATAACTAACTTGACGTATGCGTTCAATATTAAGAGAAGGAAAATAATAAAGAAACTGATATTGTTGGCACAGATAACAGGTAGGTGTCACGAGCAGTAGGCGAATTGTCCCGCACAAGCCCCATGCTCTAGGATTGACAGAGGTTATATTGATATTGATACCAGTGCCCAAGTATGGTTCAAGGCAAAGGAATAAGCTGTGGCAAAGTCAAGTGGAAACAAAACATGTAATACTTGTGGAAAGGGATTTGATAATTTCAATACACGTAAATTGAAAGTTAATATGAGATACTTTTGTATTTCCTGAAACTAAGCTAATGGTTTCTTTAAGTAATGCACTGCTTGACGTATCGGTTTTAAGAGGGCAGTGCATTTAATTAATATTTTTCGTGAAATACAGTGTGATTAAATAAAATATGGCACATTATTCAAACAGTGATAGTGATAACGATAAAGTATTGTGATAAATCAGTTGAACTGTAGTAAAATAGATAATAACCAAATTCTAGATTGAACTATGATTGTGAGTAGAGAATCTGGTTTATATATTCAATTTATTTGTGATGTATAGGAATGGCAAAGGGTAGGAGATGGCAGTTAATATTTTCATAAATTAACATATTTGAATGATTCTTTGATATGTCTAAAAATTCTAGTTAACATTGTTGAAGCCTATTCGAAGACATTAGTGTAACACTGGCAACGCTGTGGAATTCTCATTCACCATGATTCTTAAAATTATTAGTTCAGAGTCAGATCAGCGGTCCTTAACAAGTTTTCGATTGAAAAATTCGACTTTTTTATTCTTGATTTTATAAAAAATATATTCATTATGTGTTCTACACAGTGAATTGTACCGCTGGTTAAAATATTTGTACATGGTTATGGTTCACCCTGTATATCGAAGATGAGGCTAGATAATGAAATATAACTTTCTATTTAAAAGAGTCTCTTCTTTGACAACTTATTATTATATCAGACTCAAATATGGAAAATAAAAAACTACAAGGTGAATGTATTCATCCATGTGTTTGTACCTGGTGTCTTTAATGAGGATTCTGAAGACAGTTATAAATTTCAGATTTCTGGTCCTAAAAACAAAATGGTACCAATTTTAGCTCCAATAAGTTCCACTGTTCATAAAATTATTATACTTTTTCAAAAATAAATTCTTAAACGAGTTAAATTTTACAATTTACAGTTCTCTGTGATCCACTGATTACGGTACACTCTGTATAATACAGTAGTAGATTTTAGGAAAAAGTATACAGAGTGTTAAAAAAAAAGTGTAAAATATTTCAGGAGGAAATAGTATGAACCGAAATAAGCAGAAAAGTCTTAATAAACATGGGTCCGCAAAGTAACGGTTGCGGAGATATGGACCACTATCCGTTTTTCAAATATTTTATTTTATTAGGAATAAACCGACAAAGGAAACTTTTAACAAACAAAAAACAAAGTTACAGAAGATTTGACACTTTTGATTAATCCGTACCTGCAGCTTTTCCAGGCTATTTGCAGGAGTACCATACACTAATGTCTTCAAATATCCCCAAACAAAGAAATCTAGAGGGTTCAGATCAGGCGATCTTGGAGGCCATAAAACAAGTCCGGCTCTAATAGAATCTGGACATCAGACACGTTTTTCATTAAACATTTGGATGGGTATTGTAGGTGACATGTTTCTAGGCCCTGTTGTTTTAACAAATCGATTAACAGGCGCTGCTTACCTTAACTTTCTGCAGAACACACGGTATGAGTTTTTGGAAGACATTCCTTTGAATCAGAGACAACAAATGTGGTTCCAGCATGATGGTGCTCCAGCTCATTTTTCCATGGCTGTTAGAGAGCATTTACACCAAACTTTTCCACATAGCTGGGTAGGAAGGGCCAGACCTGTTTTATGGCCTTCCAAGATCGCCTGATCTGAACCCTCTAGATTTCTTTGTTTGGGGATATTTGAAGACATTAGTGTCTAGTCCCTGTAAATAGCCTGGAAGAGCTGCAGCTACGGATTAATCAAAAGTGTCAAGAAATCCAAACCAAGGAGGGTGTTTTCGAAACCAGTGTGAAAATGGCGACAAATGTTAGCGACTAATTTAACCGAAAACAGCCGAATGGTCATGGGCGTACAACGGATTAGTATCATTGAAATTCAACTTTTATTTAATAAAATTTAAAATAAAGAACAACTTTCTCTGAAAATCATTAACAGTTAACTCTATTTTATTATCATCCCTAAGACTGCTTCCCGAATTTAGATTAGATATCTAGAATTAAATTACTCCTAAAAACTGAACTAAATTTTTCAACACAGACAACTATTGTACAGAAAAATAGTCTATTTCAACAGAATTCAAGGTCTATAGGGTTGGATTCGACAACCCCTATCTGAATAATTATTTAAAACTCGACTCAATGAAGTACAATTCAATTAACAATTTAGTAAAAAATCAGATGTGCAGTCTACTTTAACATAAACCAAGATTCACTCATTCGCAAGAACTAAAAGGGTGGTTTCGGTAACCCCCAATTGAATAAATATTTATTACTCGACTCACAGAAATACGATTCGATTAATATTTTAATAAAAAGTCAGATTTGCAGTCTACTTTACTATAAACTAGGTTTCATGGACTCGCAAGAACTAGGAGGGTGGTTTCGGCAACCCGCTTTGAATAAACATTTATTACTCGACTCACAGAAATACGATTCGATTAATATTTTAATAAAAAATCATATTTGTAGTCTATTTTACTATAAACCAGGTTTCATTGACTCGCAAGAACTAGGAGGGTGGTTTCGGCAACCCCCAATTAAATAAATATTTATAATTCGACTCACAGAAATAGGATTCGATTAATATTTTAATAAAAAGTCAGATTTGGGGTCTACTTTACTATAAACTAGGTTTCATGGACTCGCAAGAACTAGGAGGGTGGTTTCGGCAACCCCCAATTGAATAAATTTTTATAACTCGATTCACAGAAATACGATTCGATTAATATTTTAATAAAAAATCATATTTGTAGTCTATTTTACTATAAACCAGGTTTCATTGACTCGTAAGAACTAGGAGGGTGGTTTCGGCAACCCCCAATTAAATAAATATTTATAATTCGACTCACAGAAATAGGATTCGATTAATATTTTAATAAAAAGTCAGATTTGGGGTCTACTGTAAACTAGGTTTCATGGACTCGCAAGAACTAGGAGGGTGGTTTCGGCAACCCCCAATTGAATAAATTTTTATAAGTCGACTCACAGAAATACGATTCGATTAATATTTTAATAAAAAATCAGATTTGGAGTCTACTTTACACTAAACCAGGTTTAATTGGCTCGCAAGAACTAAGAGGGTGGTGTTGGCAACCCCCAATTCAATAAATATTTATAATTCGACTCACCGAAATACGATTCGATTAATATTTTAATAAAAAGTCAGATTTGCAGTCTACTTTACTATAAACTAGGTTTCATGGACTCGCAAGAACTAGGAGGGTCGTTTCGGCAACCCCCAATTGAATAAATTTTTATAACTCGATTCACAGAAATACGATTCAATTAATATTTTAATAAAAAATCATATTTGTAGTCTATTTTACTATAAACCAGGTTTCATTGACTCGCAAAAACTAGGAGGGTGGTTTTGGCAACCCCCAATTCAATAAATATTTATAATTCGACTCACAGAAATACGATTCGATTTTAATAAAAAGTCAGATTTGCAGTCTACTTTACTATAAACTAGGTTTCATGGACTCGCAAGAACTAGGAGGGTGGTTTCGGCAACCCCCAATTGAATAAATATTTATAACTCGATTCACAGAAATACGATTCGATTAATATTTTAATAAAAAATCAGATTTGTAGTCTACTTTACTATAAACCAGGTTTCATTGACTCGCAAGAACTAAGAGGGTGGTTTCGGCAACCCCCAATTGAATAAATTTTTATAAGTCGACTCACAGAAATACGATTCGATTAATATTTTAATAAAAAATCAGATTTGGAGTCTACTTTACACTAAACCAGGTTTAATTGGCTCGCAAGAACTAAGAGGGTGGTGTTGGCAACCCCCAATTCAATAAATATTTATTACTCGACTCACAGAAATACGATTCGATTAATATTTTAATAAAAAATCATATTTGTAGTCTATTTTACTATAAACCAGGTTTCATTGACTCGCAAGAACTAGGAGGGTGGTTTCGGCAACCCCCAATTAAATAAATATTTATAATTCGACTCACAGAAATAGGATTCGATTAATATTTTAATAAAAAGTCAGATTTGGGGTCTACTTTACTATAAACTAGGTTTCATGGACTCGCAAGAACTAGGAGGGTGGTTTCGGCAACCCCCAATTGAATAAATTTTTATAACTCGATTCACAGAAATACGATTCGATTAATATTTTAATAAAAAATCAGATTTGTAGTCTACTTTACTATAAACCAGGTTTCATTGACTCGCAAGAACTAAGAGGGTGGTTTCGGCAACCCCCAATTGAATAAATTTTTATAAGTCGACTCACAGAAATACGATTCGATTAATATTTTAATAAAAAATCAGATTTGGAGTCTACTTTACACTAAACCAGGTTTAATTGGCTCGCAAGAACTAAGAGGGTGGTGTTGGCAACCCCCAATTCAATAAATATTTATTACTCGACTCACAGAAATACGATTCGATTAATATTTTAATAAAAAATCATATTTGTAGTCTATTTTACTATAAACCAGGTTTCATTGACTCGCAAGAACTAGGAGGGTGGTTTCGGCAACCCCCAATTAAATAAATATTTATAATTCGACTCACAGAAATAGGATTCGATTAATATTTTAATAAAAAGTCAGATTTGGGGTCTACTTTACTATAAACTAGGTTTCATGGACTCGCAAGAACTAGGAGGGTGGTTTCGGCAACCCCCAATTGAATAAATTTTTATAACTCGATTCACAGAAATACGATTCGATTAATATTTTAATAAAAAATCATATTTGTAGTCTATTTTACTATAAACCAGGTTTCATTGACTCGTAAGAACTAGGAGGGTGGTTTCGGCAACCCCCAATTAAATAAATATTTATAATTCGACTCACAGAAATAGGATTCGATTAATATTTTAATAAAAAGTCAGATTTGGGGTCTACTGTAAACTAGGTTTCATGGACTCGCAAGAACTAGGAGGGTGGTTTCGGCAACCCCCAATTGAATAAATTTTTATAAGTCGACTCACAGAAATACGATTCGATTAATATTTTAATAAAAAATCAGATTTGGAGTCTACTTTACACTAAACCAGGTTTAATTGGCTCGCAAGAACTAAGAGGGTGGTGTTGGCAACCCCCAATTCAATAAATATTTATAATTCGACTCACCGAAATACGATTCGATTAATATTTTAATAAAAAGTCAGATTTGCAGTCTACTTTACTATAAACTAGGTTTCATGGACTCGCAAGAACTAGGAGGGTCGTTTCGGCAACCCCCAATTGAATAAATTTTTATAACTCGATTCACAGAAATACGATTCAATTAATATTTTAATAAAAAATCATATTTGTAGTCTATTTTACTATAAACCAGGTTTCATTGACTCGCAAAAACTAGGAGGGTGGTTTTGGCAACCCCCAATTCAATAAATATTTATAATTCGACTCACAGAAATACGATTCGATTTTAATAAAAAGTCAGATTTGCAGTCTACTTTACTATAAACTAGGTTTCATGGACTCGCAAGAACTAGGAGGGTGGTTTCGGCAACCCCCAATTGAATAAATATTTATAACTCGATTCACAGAAATACGATTCGATTAATATTTTAATAAAAAATCAGATTTGTAGTCTACTTTACTATAAACCAGGTTTCATTGACTCGCAAGAACTAAGAGGGTGGTTTCGGCAACCCCCAATTGAATAAATTTTTATAAGTCGACTCACAGAAATACGATTCGATTAATATTTTAATAAAAAATCAGATTTGGAGTCTACTTTACACTAAACCAGGTTTCATTGACTCGCAAGAACTAGGAGGGTGGTTTCGGCAACCCTCTTAGTTCATGCGAGTCAATGAAACCTGGTTTAGAGTAAAGTAGACTCCAAATATGACATTTTATTAAAATATTAATCGAATCGTATTTCTGTGAGTCGAGTAATAAATGTTTATTCAATTGGGGGTTGCCGAAACCACCCTCCAAGTTCTTGCGAGTCAATGAAACCCAGTTTATAGTAAAGTAGACTGCAAATCTGACTTTTTATTAAAATATTAATCGAATCGTATTTCTGTGAGTCGAATTATAAATATTTATTCAATTGGGGGTTGCCAAAACCACCCTCCTAGTTCTTGCGAGTCAATGAAACCTGGTTTATAGTAAAATAGACTACAAATATGATTTTTTATTAAAATATTAATCGAATCGTATTTCTGTGAATCGAGTTATAAAAATTTATTCAATTGGGGGTTGCCGAAACCACCCTCTTAGTTCTTGCGAGTCAATGAAACCTGGTTTAGAGTAAAGTAGACTCCAAGTCTGATTTTTTATTAAAATATTAATCGAATCGTATTTCTGTGAGTCGACTTATAAAAATTTATTCAATTGGGGGTTGCCGAAACCACCCTCTTAGTTCTTGCGAGTCAATGAAACCTGGTTTATAGTAAAATAGACTACAAATATGATTTTTATTAAAATATTAATCGAATCGTATTTCTGTGAATCGAGTTATAAAAATTTATTCAATTGGGGGTTGCCGAAACCACCCTCCTACTTCTTGCGAATCCATGAAACCTAGTTTATAGTAAAGTAGACTGCAAATCTGACTTTTTATTAAAATATTAATCGAATCGTATTTCTGTGAGTCGAGTAATAAATATTTATTCAATTGGGGGTTGCCGAAACCACCCTTTTAGTTCTTGCGAATGAGTGAATCTTGGTTTATGTTAAAGTAGACTGCACATCTGATTTTTTACTAAATTGTTAATTGAATTGTACTTCATTGAGTCGAGTTTTAAATAATTATTCAGATAGGGGTTGTCGAATCCAACCCTATAGACCTTGAATTCTGTTGAAATAGACTATTTTTCTGTACAATAGTTGTCTGTGTTGAAAAATTTAGTTCAGTTTTTAGGAGTAATTTAATTCTAGATATCTAATCTAAATTCGGGAAGCAGTCTTAGGGATGATAATAAAATAGAGTTAACTGTTAATGATTTTCAGAGAAAGTTGTTCTTTATTTTAAATTTTATTAAATAAAAGTTGAATTTCAATGATACTAATCCGTTGTACGCCCATGACCATTCGGCTGTTTTCGGTTAAATTAGTCGCTAACATTTGTCGCCATTTTCACACTGGTGTTTTCGAAAGAGTTCGAATATCGTTGAGACGAAGATGTAGTGCCTGCTTGGAAATGAACGAAGGGCACTTTGAATATCTTCTGTAACTTTGTTTTTTGTTTGTTAAAAGTTTCCTTTGTCGGTTTATTCCTAATAAAATAAAATATTTGGAAAACGAATAGTCGTCCATATCTCCGCAACCGTTACTTTGCGGACTCATGTTTATTAATACTTTTCTGCTTATTTTGGTTCATATTATTACCTCCTGAAATATTTTACACTCTTTTTTTAACACCCTGTATAAGGTATCTTCTACAAAACATCAAAATAGAGATACATTAATACAAGCCGCTGTGTGTGTGTCATCTCCTTCAAGATGTTAATTAAGTAATTATAACAAAGTAAAGTGATCTTCTTTATCAATAAACATATTAAGTTAAAGAAATATAGTAGCCATATTTGAAAAGTACGTGTCGGAAACATTAATTGAAACAGCTTATAGGAAAATACTAGAAACTTCTGTAGATGCCAAAAACATATTTTTGTTCCTAAAATTTGTTCTTAAAATAAATAATAAATAAAAATCGTACTACTAGAAATAATTTCACATAAATTTAAAAAATATTTATATGGCAAAATTTTATTTAAATTAAAATAATCAAATCCATTATTTCAAAGCAGCTAGTAGGTTTAACATAACTTTTTGTCACTCCATGTGAATTAAACTGTTCTTTCTTTAGAACGAACATTTGTCCGTCCATAAATATTGCATAAATTTTATGTTTCAAACCTTGTCCAGCTCGAGAGTGGATGAAGAGACGCAAGCAACAAGTGGAGATAAAATGAAAATCTAATATCATATTCCTTTTATTAGATACACAGGTAGACAAGGGAACAATTTGGAAAAGTAATGACGTTCATCTGTATAGCCACAATGGGGAAGTTGTATAAATTTTATATTGGTTTGAAATGTGTTACAGGATAATTCAAACATGAAGGGTCAACATGTGTCTAGCGACACTAATCACATAATAATTAAAATACTAACATTAATAAATTGCCATGGACGGTAAACAAAACACGTGGCCGAATACGTAATATCATTGGTGTGACGTCACACGACGTTCAGCTCGGTTTATGTTTCCGTAGATATAGGTGATAGGTGTAGTGTTCCGATGTATGTAAACACGTGTTTGCTTCTTGTATTTTTGCGTTGCGGTTACTATCATTAGATAATTATTATATTAAAGACAAAAATAATACTTACCTAAAAAATTATTTCACTTTCCTATTTTACTCGAAAAAAGTCATACAAACATCAACTTTTTTAAATGGGACAATTTTTCCTTGAATATACACAGTGCTTTTGAAAAGTAACGAATAAATTCATTATTTTTGAAATTGTTGTTTGAAGTTTTCGAAAAAATCCCCTGGCACGTCGATTTTGTTTTTAAAAAAGGCACTTATTGACATACGACCCATATTTGTGACGTCACCGTTGTTCGAGATAATATGACGTCATCGACATTTTTTTAAATAGCAACCCCCAATTTTTACCATGCCATTTGAAAGAGCGTGTCATTCTACATACATACACCATGAAAAATTATGGTGTCACATAACAAAAATTTCAAGAAAATAATGTTTGAAGATTTTAAAATTTAATTTTCACGATACTGTGCACCTCCCCATTATGCAACACCTGTCCGTGCTTATTTAAATAAGCTGTTCAAAAGTCGTTGGATAGGGAGAAGGGGGCCGATTGAGTGGCCAGCCAGATCGCTTGATTTGACACCCCTAGATTATTTCTTGTGGGGATACTTAAAAAGCAAAGTATACGTTACTAGACCGGTTAATTTAGAAGATTTAAAAGCAAGAATTCATCACGAGATACATCGTATACCTCCTGAAGTTATTGATAATGTCCAAAAAGAATTTATTAATCGTCTTGGCTACTGTCAGGCAGCCAACGATGCACAATTTGAACATTTAATTTAGTCGATTTTTTACATAATCATTATCATTTTCAATATTTCAGAAATTTCTTTTTGAATTTAACTGTAGATGTAAAATTCTGTTACAGCATAAATAGTAAAAGTGGATAAACAAAACATCAAGAGTTTTAATTTTGATACTACTTTTCTTCTACTCGTTTTATTTTTCAATATTTCTGTACCATAAATTTAATCATTTTACATCACGACACACGGCGACCTTAATAGTTATTTATATATCTAGGTTGATACCAAATTTTTACACTAGGTATGGCTAATTATAAGAAGGAACGTTGAAAAAATGTACCTGATGAACTTTTCTTTGTAAAGCTGACGTTAATTTTTTTATCACAGTGGTTTGAAAATACGATAAATTAGTTCCTTAATAGACCAAAGGCGGTTAATCAAGACGAGAACAGCTATGTCCGCCTCTTCATTAATGTCGGCTTTGATATTAACCCAGAATTCACAATTAATTTCCCAAAGCTTTAGGCAAATAGTTTCTTGTTGAGCCCAAATAGTGTTGAGCAACCAACTCCTATAATTTTTTTTATTACGCATCAATTAATTAATCAAATGGATAGCTAAAGTATTAGACCGTATAGACGTAAATGTAAGCAGTAGTGTTACAGTTTAGAAATTTTAAAAAATCATTTGACAAGGTAAACATTGTCGACCATTTACAGAAAGTTATATTTTATTGGAAATTTGAAAAACAAATAAATTACAAGTATTACAAAATAAATGTATCTATTGGGGATGCTTCCTTTAACATTTTTGAGTAGATAATTATTTTTTAATTTCAATAATTTTATAATCGAAGAAAAGTTTTTTAGGTTGTCATTTTAATACTATTTTTGTTCTTTACCAATAACGATATTCTTCTCTGAGGATTTCTGACTTCTGGGGTAGCATTTGCGGTTAGAATGAGAGGTAGAGATATTATTATAAACACATTTGGATAGAACATTTTTTTGTCTGAAGCTATTTATTTGTGGGATAATTTTAGTTTTTCTTTAGTTTTATTGGGTTTTTGCCACACTTCTGAAAAAAATAAATATTAATTAAATAAGCCCTTGCGCCAAACTGATCAGTCAAGGGTTATTTTTTTAAACTAAGTTTGCCTAACCAAAAAATCTCACACTGAAAAAAGCAGATAAGTAAAAAATAACAAATATCACATCACTATCGTGCACTTCCATATTTTTGACGTTTCGAAAATCTCTCTGTTTTCGTTTTCAAAATAGTAATAAAAATATTAAACGCATGTCAAGTTTGACAGATTAAAATTTGTTTATCTGCTTCCATAGAGATGTTAAATTATTTTTATTTTATTGTTACTTACTTCTTCTTGATATAACTGTAGCCAAGAGTGATGAGTTTGATACACACTTATCTCCGTTCAACAAAATAATCGCGGTCTCTTTTAATTTTCTTTTTGTTGCGTTATCTTCCTTCTCTAAAATTTTTGCCGAACCCCATTGAATTAAATGACCGTTTTCCCAAGCATGTTCGCAAATTTTGGATTTTTCAAATTCCCGTCTTTTTATATAATTTTTATGTTCCTCAACTCTAACATTCATAGGCCGAGACGTTTCTCCAACATAATGTTTATTAAATTCATAAGGTATACTGCAGATGCAATTTTTTGAATTTTGTATATCATTTTTTGGACGCGTTTTAGCCAAAAATGATCATAAAGTATTAGTTGTCTGAAAAACTGTTCGAATATTAAATTTATTACAGATTCTTCTTAACTTTTCTGATAATATAGGAATGTATGGAATTTTTATTGTATGATTAGTTTCTTTTGTTTGTCTTAAAGTGTTTTAATAAATAATGAATACCCTCCAAATTTTGTTGATAGAACATTCAAAAATATTACGATATCAATATCAATATTATTATATTACGATAAACGACGACAAAAATGATCGTAAAGTATTAGTTGTCTGAAAAACTGTTCCAATATTAAATTTATTACCGACTCTTCTGAACTTTTCTGATAATATAGGAATGTATGAAATTTTTATTGCATGATTAGTTTCTTTTGTTTGTCTTAGAGCAATCCTAAAAATGCAGAAATAGGTCAGATCTCATCTATTGTGATTGCATTGTCGTGTACCAACTGCCGAAAGTGAAGTTAGATATTTATAGAGTGTTTTCATTAAAGCAAGGTTAGTGAATTTAGATAGATTAATTTCTTTAGATAATTATTGAATAAAGCTTTGTCTGTGGAATTGTTCATTAGCATACCTAGATGTTTGGTATCAGAGAACACACATATGACTTCATTGATAGGAATTGTAGGAGATTTAATTTATATTAGCTTAAAATACCTTTCTAATACAGTAAAAAATATACACAGTGCTTTCGAAGAGTAACGAATAAATTCATTATTTTTGAAATTGAGAAGTTTTCTAAAAAATCCCCTGGCACGTCCATTTTGTTTTTAAAAAAGGCACTTTTTGATATACGACCCATATTTGTGACGTCATCGTTGTTCGAGATATGACGTCATCGACAATTTTTTTAAATAACAACCCCCAATTTTGACCATGCCATTTGAAAGAGCGTGTCATTCTACATACATACATCATGAAAAATTATGGTGTTTGTTGAGGCCCACCTCAATTGTTACTTATTTATGTAAAAATATTTATATTTAGTTTATTTATGTATAACCGGCAACAGCGCCAAGAACTAGAACCAAGTTGTAGTTGAGGCCTTTCAAGGGCCAGTCCAGTAGCATCCCTAGCGCTGTTGCAGTAGGATGTGCTCTTTGTATAATCATTCTTGTCCTTCATAAAGTCTACTGTTACACATTGTTCAGTTACTAAATAAAGTTATAATATAAAAAAAAACAGAGTCGCGAAATTTCTGTCAAAATTTACTAGATAGAATTCAACCTCTATAGTGTTACATAACAAAAATTTCAAGAAAATAATGTTTGAAGATTTTAAAATTTAATTTTCACAATACTGTGCACCTCCCCATTATGCAACACCTGTCCGTGCTTATTTAGATAAGCTGTTCCCGAATGGATGGATAGGGAGAAGGGGCCGATTGAGTGGCAAGCCAGATCGCCAGATTTGACACCCCTAAAAGCAAAGTATACGTTACTAGACCGGTGAATTTATAAGCTTTAAAAGCAAGAACTGGTCCCGATATACATCGTATATCTCCTGAAGTTATTGATAATGTCCAAAAAGAATTTATTAATCATCTTGGCTACTGTCAGGCAGCCAACGGTGCACAATTTGAACATTTAACATTTTTACATAATCATTATCATTTGCAATATTGTGAATATTAAATTTTAAAATCTTCAAACATCATTTTCTTGAAATTTTTGTTATGTAGCACCATAATTTTCCATGATGTATGTATGTAGAATGACACGCTCTTTCAAATGGCATGGTCAAAATTGAGGGTTGCTATTTAAAAAAATTATCAATGACGTCATATCTCGAACAACGATGACGTCACAAATGTGGGTCGTATGTCAAAAAGTGCTTTTTTAAAAACAAAATCGACGTGCCAGGGAATTTTTTTGAAAACTTCTCAATTTCAAAAATAATGAATTTATTTGTTACTTTTCGAAAGCACTGTATACAGCGTTTTTGCCTTCTCAGCAACCGAGTCTGCTATTGTTTACTAAGCGCTAGATAGACCCAAATACACACCGCTGCTCTTGGTTGTCCCGTTTTTTGAAAACGTTTTGGCCAGTGATGTGAACCAAACGCTGCTAGCTGTAAAAACCGTTGTGTGTCATGTTACATAAATTTTGCCAATTCGGTTGCCTAGACGACACAAACCACTTGCGTTTGTTATCGCCATATAAGTAACATTTTATTATCTGTTACATATTGTTTGCATGCTACAAACATTTTTCTTTTGATTCCTATTTTTAAGGCTATTAATTCCATTTCTATTTTCGATGAATTGCTGGTAACATTTAATTAATGTCATACTAGCAAACCAATATTCCAAACAAAAGGTTCATAAAATGAAATATTTCAGGAATAATTTATATGCAAATTTCCAATTCATCCTATTGCAATGTTGATTAAATTAAATATTGCTCATAATGGATGCATTCACATTGTGTTCATTTTAAGTTTGAAGTGTATTATTCACATAATTTTCGTGTAGTTTTTCAAAAAATAAATTGCAATGTTTTATCTGTAGAAGAAATAGATGACTTACTCATTTAACTGAAAGTTTCCTTTATATAAGTTTTATATCTTCTTACATATTTCTAAGGGGGTTGACTTAATCAAGCTAATTCTAATACTGACGAATTATTAAAATATTGTTACCGAAGCTCACCTACTACTTAGTTTGTTAATTAGCTTCCTGTTTGTGTGAGAAATTATAATTTCTGTAATACCTTTATTTTGACATCATCTAGAATAGTCCAGGCTATATTCCATTTTATTATCGACACGTCCTCGATGCCGCGGAAACTTCGAGAATCCTAAAAACCTATATAAGCGGATCGGTTTCGCTGACACAGTCAGTTTATATTGAGCAGCCAAATGCGGGTGACAGAAACGTCAAAGTAAAGCGTTGACAATTGTGAAATTGGTTTGAAGAATGTTTCTTGTGTAATCAAAAGTGACAATAAAGTTTGTTTGTCTACGTGACATCTTCTCGGGGAATACGTAAAAGAAACATCCTAAAAGTGATCGTACATTCAATTTAAAGAAAGCTACTTTAAGGGCATCTTGTTTATAACAATTTAATAACAGCGTTTTGACCTAGATATCTAATATGTTTTCTGTATAGTAATTCCCTTTTTATAGATGGATATGACTGCATGAAGAAAAATAGTAATATCGTAAGGAATTAACAAATGTTACCTTACCTTAAGTAACATATCACCCTTTTCTATAGGTTTCCCAATAGGAGCACTGCATCTGGTTCTTATTTCAAATGTAAAATGTACTAATATTAAGTAACTTACTTAATACAAATACAAATTGCTTTTAATATTAAAAAACACCCTTAATAGTAATACTGAATTTTTGATAAGATAACCCCAATGAAGTGAAACAAAATACTCGTTCATTTAAACATTCAATTCATTAAACAGAATGTTTAAATAAATACTTTCTATATTTTTTTCAAATTGATACCAAAAATGAAATACTTTATCGTTCGGTTTTCATGACTCATTTAGATTGAAAATAATACTTATTTCTATTATAGTCTCGATATACCTTAAAATATGCATAATGTCCTTTTTAAATTTATAACTAAAAAATGTTGTGCAACTTGTGTGAATAATATTTGTTAAACAAAATCGCACTTTTCATAACCGATTATATAAATGGCCATTTTGTACTTCGACAGCAATTACAGCTGTATTATATGTTGTAATATACTGCCTTAAACTTGGACATGAAATGAGTAAATTTATTTTGTTCAATTTTTTTAGGTTAAAAAGTAAGTGTACCAAAATTAAAATTTTTAAGTGTAACCCTTTTTAAGGAAAAATAAGAAATTATTTTTTTCGACATTTTGAGGCTCGAATATATCAGCAGGAAGAACCTAAATTGAAAAGTTTCATATGAAGATCCCCCCTGAAATGGCTCGTGGAATACACTGGTAAAATATTTGACCTGGACCTCATTCTAGAATACCCTATATAATTTAAATCATGCTGATCTTCCAGAAACTATTGTTCTTTAAATATGTATAAAATTTTAACATAAAAAAATATGCTTTTTATATTATGTAAGATTGTATTATGTAAGAGTGCAATCTACAGTAGGTACTTCTATCCGTTTTTAGATTCAATTTGGAGTGCTATATTTCTTTGTGTGTAAGTACACCAGAAATTTCGTGGCAAGAAATACCGACCTTAAGTTATAAAATTTTGACAGCAGTCTATTGCAAGGCACTTTGGCAAATGTCTTACTGAAATCCAGGTAAATAATGTCCAGATGGTCTCCAAATAAAAACGTAAAATCCATGAATTTACTTACGTTAAAACGTCAGTTCTTTCACAAAGAAATCACAAAGAATATCGTAATATACCTATCGTAATATAGTATCTAAAAAAGGTGGCAGGCGCAGAATATAATAACGTATTTTCCTTGTTTGTTTTAATTTACATATAGAATACTAAGAACTTAAGAATAAAAAATAATTAAAATATCAAGTACTGTCAAAGAAAATGTTAATCTATACATAAACTTTTTTTTAATTACTGGTGTCAAATGTTCACTCAAATTTTGTTTATTTTAAAGTGGATATGTGCCTAAGTCTAACAGAAGAGATGCAGCGAATGTAGAATATGAACAAATTAATATAGTCTAGCTCAAGAACTTAAAGTAACGTTCAGATAAACGTTAGTGCAATGGCACTGCAGTTGTATTGTTGTATTGTAATTGTATAGTGTTAAATATTATTTACTCTGTTTACATAAAATTACTGTAGACTTAAGAAGTTGGGGAATGTATCCGCTGTAATTTGGCGACATGCAAAAACTCTAGATTCTTGACCTCCAGAGAGGTTTATGTTTTATCAACTACGTCCCTATCTACGGAAATTGTTGGTTTTTAACATTTGCCGAATAGTAATTAAAAGCCTACTCTAGATAAAATATAAGCCTAAAATCTGCAGGAATAGATGGTCTATTTGAATGTTTGGTTAAATAACAGTATACTAGTATACTGTGGGTTAAATGAGGCCCCACTAATTTCAGCAAGTCATCAAACACTGCCACTGTCATTCGGGTGAAATGAAAAAATAATCGCCATTCTCATTTCGCATTTCTTTATATAAATTATAGAAATCACCTTGCATGTGCTATCTGCGGTTAATAGGTCGCACCCACCATCTCCGAGTTATTTTCATTTTTTTTTTGCATGTATAGTTTTAATACATATTGACGTCGCTGCGAATAAAAGCAGCAAAAGTAACTGTTTCTAAGCCAAACAGTCCTCTTCATCCATTTTTTAGAAACAAATCAATTCTAAACTAAATATCTAAATTATAATCTAATTTAAAAACTTAACCTGCAAAAATGTGAATCTTCTGCTTACTGTCAAAAAAGCAGTTTTCTCATTGGTCCTTGTATGATTGTTGGAAAAGGATTGGTAAAAGCTAAAATGCTTTTAGCTTCTGCCATACAACTGCAGTACAAAGGCGTTACTGTTAAGTTTATCTGAACGTTACAAAAGTCACCCGTATTTCTCTCCGTTTTACTTCAGTAACTTTGAATATTTGCAGGTGGGATGAGTTAACATTCCTATTATTTGCTAAACCCTAGATTATTCAGTTATTAAATGTCTAAAATTATTTGTATTTTGTAGAAAACACTATTTTAAGAATACGGCGCCCTTTTTAACAACTTTTCTGCACTACCAATGCAACCGCACTAATCTTATGTGAATGAAGCTTAATACTTGTATTTACAAACATGGAGATAGGTCTGAAAACGAGAAACTTACACCAATCTGATAATCCAAGAAGGATAAAGTTGTCTTTTAATTAATTATCACTTTCAACATGAGCTAGGAATACTTCCACAGATTTATAAAATATGCATCAAGTAATTTCTACAGTACACATAAATAGCGTAAAATTTGGTATTTCCCTCAATCCCCTAGGTTTTATACCCTAATTCTGAACTACATTATCTCTGTTATTATCCCGTTATTATCCTTCATCATATATACACTTTACGCCAGTGCCTTAATTTTACTCAACACCGGGTATTTGCTTAGAGGCAATTTAAAACAATATTAGCTAGCTGTGTTTAACATACAGGTGCTAGCAACTATTCGTAGAATCTATTTAAATAACAGAATTTTTAGAATTCACCACTAAGCAATGTGTAGATAAAAAACTACCCATGTACATTATCCAATTACTGACAAATGACAACTGAACTTATTACAAAGAGCTGGAAAGCATAAAACAATAAAATAATAGTTTTGAAGTAATAATATTTTTCTACGATCGGGAGTAGAAATCATTTTCTATGACTTCAAAATTAAAACAGAAGTAGTCGATTATTCCCAAGGGAGTACAATGCTCCCAAGGGAGTTTACATTATGGAGAACGTTTTTCATGCATAAAAAAAGATAACATTGAAATTATTTATTGACATTTAAATTAAATGTTACATTTGTACAATTTTCAAAATTAATATTAGAAGGAATATTACTTTCGCTTACATTTACAGTTTTTGTGATTGCGCTAGTAGTGGTACCTACTAAAACCTAATTAGCAATTTTGGTCTTATTTTCAATGGAGTTCTCGACATAACCCTCAGCGACTGTCGTTGATTTCCAACCAGCGTGACGCTTTATTGTCGTGATATCCACACCAGTATCTGCTAGTAGTGTCGCTGAAGATCTTCGTAAGCAGTGACCAGTATAACATACAGCATCAGGTAATTTTAAATACGAAGCTCCTACATTCGGAATTTTTCCCATGGTATTCTTGCCAACTGGCTGCAAACTACATTTTCCTGCTTTGTAGTACAAAAAAGGCGCTTATGCTTGACGTGGGGAGGACGAATGGACAGGTATTTTCGAAACAATTCAAGCATATTACCCACATCGGTAACCAGAAAGGTCCGTGGAATATTTATCTTAGTTTTTGGAATTTTTACAATCAAGGAAGAGCCTACATCATCAATATCATCTACAGTTAAATTGACTAGTTCATCAGTTCGACAAGCTCCGGCAATCCCCAGAATTAATCCAACCTATAAAAAATCAAAATACTTAATAATTGAAATACCTAACAACAAAAGTAATCTTACCTTAATCATTAAGAATTCTTTGTCATCTGCACTTGATAGAAAACGGTCGATTTCACCCTTTGTCAATATTTTCACTTTTTTCGCTTGATATCCGTCACCGGTTCTTTTAAAAAATGCGATCAGCTTGGGGAATTTGCTTATATCTATGTTGTCGTAAATTATCAAGCATGACTTAACCATAGAATATTGCGAACATAATGTTGAAGACTTGTAATTCTTTGCATTTTCACTGAAGCATGCCAACAAAACATTCTCGCTGTATACTTGAACATTTTTCTCGGCGCACCACTTTTTGAACCGATTGTAGGCAATATCGTATAAAGATCTTGACTTCGTAGGCAGCAAATTGCTTATTGCAATATTTGTAGCCTCTACAATCTCTTCCGACTCACAATTATTCATTGTGCACTAAACAAACTTTAAACTAAACCAAACTAGCACCTTAATTTGACAATTCTTTTTGTTTGTTTATTTTGTAGTTATGACAATAACTCAACGACTACTAAATAAATGCTCAAATCCGAATACAATAATAATTCTGGTGCTACTTACTTCATAATGACAAAATATGTGTTTTTAAGTTAATGAGATCGTGGAAAAAATAGTATATACCATTCGGGAGAGATGCTATTTTGTCTTCGGTGCATTCAAATTGCACCTATACCAAAATAACGCATTTCTCTCCTTTATAGTATAATGTACTATTTTATTACGATAACGAAGGTTGCCATCATCATTTTGACCGGGATTATTTAAATTCAGTCGATAAAGAGCTTATGAAGGACTCGAGGGCCCACAACTTCGTCAGGTATGACCTAAATTTTTTCAGGAATTGCCATCTTGCTGGACAGTGAATCCTCAATATAAATTTGCGCTACCGTTCGATTTACAACCACGATGACGTTTCACAGTAATATCACCCCCCGCATTAGACAGTAATACAATACAATAATACAATACAATACAATACAATAACTTTATTCCTTTTGATTAATAATTACATTAATATAGGATCCATCTCAAACACACATTAATAAATATGTATATACATACAAAATTTTCACATACAATATAATAATACAAATATATACAAAGTATATATCGTCATAATATAAATCACATATAAATAATACAAACAATAATACAAGTAATAAGACAACCAAGTTAATTAGTACATGAGTAAAACTCATTAATGTCATAGAAACATTTATCGATTAAATACTTTTTTAGACATTTAACAAACATGGTTTTTGTACTAGAAAGTTTAATCTCCATGGGCAATCGGTTGAAAATGTCTAGGCCTTTAACAAAAGGCAGATTTTTACAAATATTAAGTCTCTTATAAGGAGTATAAAAGTTATTTCTTTTTCTAGTAAAATAATGATGATGGTCGATATTCCTAGCAAATAAATTTTGATTATCATAAACATAAGTGCAGATTTCCAGCAAATATATACATGTAAGTGTCAGCAAATTTAACTTTTGGAAGAAGATACGACAAGAAGTTTGCGTTGATACACTCACCAAAATTCTTATAATACGTTTCTGACAAATAAACACGTCGGATGCCATTGTAGCCAAACCCCGAAAACATATACCGTACTTCATTCTACTATAAGCCTGAGCATAATAAACAGAAATGAGTTGGTTCATATTAAGTACCTGCTTCAGATTTCGAAGAAGGTAGCAAAAAGAAGCCAGTTTGGAACATAGTCCAGCACAATGATTTTTCCAGCTGAGAGTTTCATCAATCGTTAAACCCAAAAACTTAACATTAACCGCCCTTTCCAGGATATCACCACCAACTGAAATATTAATATCTAAGTTATTATGATTCTGTGCTGTATGGAATTTTATGTAGTTAGTTTTGGAATTATTTAAATATAAATAATTGGAATTGAACCAATCACGTAAATTACCGAAAGTAGCATTACAGTTGTTCTCAAGTATAATTTTATCTCTATGGGAAATAACTAGAGAAGTGTCGTCGGCATACAGTGTTGGAGATACATATCGTGGGAGACAGCTTTCAAGGTCATTACCATATATTAGGAACAACACCGGGCCGAGTACAGAGCCCTGTGGTACCCCGACAGATACTTCAGTTAGTGGAGAACGTACCTCTTGCACATTACAATTGTTTACTCGGCAAGTTAACTTAATAAATTGTTGTCTGTCTTTTAAGAAACTAGATATCCACGTATTTGCCAAACCCCTAATTCCGTATTTTTCCAGCTTGTAAAGTAGCCTATTATGATTGACACAATCGAATGCCCTGCTAAGATCACAAAATATCCCAGCAGGGCACTCATCCACATCAATATAACCAACTAGGTCTTGAAAAAAAGAAAATATAGTAGTGTGGATTTTCCTGATTGGAAACCATGCTGGACAGTTGACAATATATGAAATCGTTCAAAGAACGACTTTAATCTAAACAAAAAACAATGTTCAAATATTTTACTGAAGCTTGGCGACATCGTAATAGGTCTGTAATGGTCTACGTTCATTTTATCAAGCTTTTTATAAACCGGTACAACACTACTCAGTTTGAGAATATTTGGATACTTACCTTCCTGAAAAGATAAGTTGACAAGATAACACAGAGGTTTTGCTAATGAGTATGCTACTTGTTTAATAAGATAGCACGATACACTATCTGGTCCAGATGATTTTTTATTTTTTAATTTATTTTTAATTATACTGATTATTTCATTCTCAGTAAATGGAGTCAAAAAAAGAGTCGCTAGCTGATCATGCATGATGTTGTCATAACTATCACACTGAGATATATTAACTAAAATTCGTAACAGGGCTTCTTTAAACGAATTTGAGAAACATTTTGCTACTTCATATGGATCTTTCAAAATGCGGCCATCGTGTTCCAATACTATATTGCTCTGAAAATTATTATTGTTACATAAAGTTGTAACCATATTTCATGCAGTCTTAGCAATATTGTCAGATTTCTTTATTATATTTTGGTAATAATTCTTTTTTATATTACTTACTAATTTAATATGATTTCTTTTTGCTTGATTGTAATGTTCACTTGATATTACGCCCAGACATTTTAGACTATATAGTTCTTTTAAATTTTTACTAGACCTTTTTACATCTAAGTTTACCCAATTTTTATGTACCAATGGCATCCGATGTTTCTTTAATGGAAGTGTGTGTATTTATTGAGAATAAATTACACCAGCTTTGTTTATTTCAGTCGTTTTTGAATGATTCAATATTTTGTGCAGTAAAATTGCGCTTATATTGAATCAAGCAGTTATTTTGCGTATTACATTTAATATTAGACACTAAAAAACAGTTCTGTGATCGGAAATTATGTTGTCACACACTATTGCCGAATGTTGCCGAAGAACGCCTCATTCCATGTCCGGTAAAACCTTCTGGATCAGGGAGCCCAAGAAAAGCAGCAACTTTTAAAAACGTTTTCGAAATTGTGTTGAGGCCTACATGTTGTGTAAAAAAAATCTCCCACCGGCATTTTTAGGACGCAGATTTATGTATTTTCAACACATTATTCAATTTGGTTTCTCTTCAGTATCTTTGTCTTCTTAGGTTTATAATTTCTTGATTCTACTTTCAAATATGAGGTAAGTTTCCATACTTCGAAATATCAATACTGTGCACTTTTTTAGCATGGAATATTTTGTTCACATCGAAGAGGCAGCAAACTGTTTCACCACATTGAAAAAGTAGGATAGTAGCACTTCTGTAATTGTCCCTTCTCCTATGCCACTTTTTTCGCCAGCTATCCAATTCCACCATGGTAATTACCATCGCAAAAGCCATAAATAAATATCATATTAACTAACTCTTGTCCCGTAAACTCTTCCATTTTTTTCGCTTAGAACTATTAAATTGGCAATCGGGTTGACACTACTTTGACATAAGAATACCTTGATAATTTTGTTTAAATTACTATGAAATTGACCAAAGTGGGATTAATTGAAGAGCGATTTTCTCAGAAACCGTTAAAGATAACGATTTGAAACAAGAGTACCTTTTCAACGTAAAACAGTTCGGGAAAACGGAATTTCATATCCAATTTGTTAAAAAGTCAAAGATGAAAAAGTTACACACGCAAAATACCAAGGGCCCCCGTACCCACCCCAATGGACCTTGTGGAAATAAATGGATTAGTCCATCAAATTGCTCATCAAAATTTAGCTGTGTATACCAAATTTCATTCATTTATCGCAACGCGATTGAGAGATATTGCAAAAAAATGATTTCCATTCCTCCCTCTTCAATGGGTCCCTGTGCTCTTAGGAAGCATTTCCGGACCCATATTTATATGGGCTTTTGACAAGATCAGTCACCATATACTTATTGGCAAACTTTCAAGTTTAGGTTTTAACATCACGTACATAACCCTTCTAAAATCTTATTTATATAATCGTCAACAATTTGTGTACTATAACGGCTTTTGTTCAAATACTTACTTAGCTACAAGTGGAGTCCCACATGGTTCCAATCTGGGTCTTCTGCTTTTCTTACTATTTATAAATGATGTATGAGATAAGCTGAATTGTAATGTCTTAATGTTTGCTGACGACTTCAAACTATATTTACCTATTTGGAGTCTTGAAGATTGTCTTATATTACAAGGACAAATTTGCATTTTGGAAGATTGATGTGATAAAAATAAATTGTACTTAAATGCATCAAAATGTAAAATTTTAACTTTTAGCCGTAAATTCAGCAATATTCAGTATCCCTATAGTATTGATGGTACAGTCCTGGAACGTTGTGAAACTCTTGATTTAGGCATTTATTGTAACACACATCTTACGTTTAATTATCACGTTAACACCATTGTCAATTCAGCATTTCTCGCACTCGGGTTTATTATAAGAAATTGTAAAAATTTTCAGGATACATCAGCTTTAAAATGCTTATATTTTAGTCTTGTTAGAAGCAAATTAGAGTATGCAAGCTTCATATGGAATCCTATCTATATCCACTATTCTCTAATTATTGAAAGAGTTCAAAAATCATTTTTAACATTTTTAAGTTTTAGAATTAACGGTCCATCCCATGAGAGGATGTAATTATTTTGAGTTGCTGCACACTTTTAATTTCGTTTCTTTGGAGAAACGTAGATTTCAGGCCTCTGTTTTGTTTTTGCACAAACTCTTACATGGCAAAATTGATAGTCCTGTGTTACCATCTTATTTAAATATTCTTGTTCCTAGAGTAAATTCTAGATATCACAATACTTTCTTGTGTGAAAGAGCTCATACCAATATTCTGTTAAAGGCACCAATTAACATGATGTGCAATAATGCTAACAGAGTTTCTGATATGTGTGATATTTTTTGCTGCAGCATTTCTGAACTGAAAAATGTATGTTTTAGCTATGCATAACGTAATAATGCTCTGTATAACTATTATTTATAAATTTTCTCTTCAATTACTTATATGTTTGTGTATGTTTTAGCAATTTGTAATTTATAAATTCTGTCTTAAATTACTTATTATTTACTGAATTATTCTATTATAGCCTTGTATTTTTGTTGTTTTAGGTTTGTATAAGGTATATTTTTCACCCATGTAGTTATTACTTAACATTTGTACAATTGCTCTATAAATGGATTACTGTTGGGCAATAAATAAATGCTATTATTATTATATTATATGAACTTTTTTACTTTTGATGATAGAATCGGCCTGTTCAGGGTTGGCAGCTAATTATGAGACACCCTGTATAATCTACTTTAATTTTAAAACTAATGATTACCGATTTTTAAATAATTTCTAATAAAAATTATCTCTTTATAACAGAATGTATTAAATTAACTTCAGTGACCTTTGGGGTAAAGTATCAAATCCGATTAATCTTACGAGCGGGTAAAATAAAAGTTTCCCCCAAGAGAGTAAAAAATATCGTGTTTTGCCTTAAAATACAATTCCGGAAAGACTACAAATCTCTCCTATTTAGAAGCGCATGCATTTTATTGCTGCGAGGCACTGAATAAACTCGGAAAGAGAATAGTTTTCTCCCTTTTCCGATGCTATCCGAAGCGAGGGGATGACTTTGCGAAAACTGAGTTATTACTTGAAAGCTAACCTCCTGAAAAGGTTTTTTAAACCGGAAATTACGGTTGATAACTGGACATAAAAACTACTCGCGTAATAAACCCAGCCCCAGATCATAAGTCCCTTGGGTTGCGACCCTTGCAACATTTCTCAGGATAAAGGTGTATTTCTTGAATAAAAACATATAATAGGGACCTGCTCTGAAATACGGAGTCGCAAAAACTTCAGAGCATGTAAATATATACAAGGTATTCCTCCCAATCCTAATCTGTGAAATTGAGACAGTGATTCAAAGAAAATTATTATTAAAGCAGATCACAGGTCCGAATAAATTGGAAATACATAGTTTTTGCTAAAGGAATATAAAGCTTCAAGAATTGTAAATATACACATAAATAAAAATATACTCAGTATTTTTTTAAGTGGAATGAATTCCCACTTGAATTTATTGCATTCGAGAATCGAGACCCAGGTGTGTTATTTTTATTTAGACATATTTAGACTTAAGCAGGTTACTACTCGTAAAATAAGACAGTTGCAATGGAAACGTACGTTGGGATACGTAGTTAGAAGCAACTTCGTATTACTACGTTAATTTTAACGACATTAAAAGTATTTTGCAGCGACTACACTGAAGCGATCTATTCTATATGCTCAACGGATATGTAACGATCCTAGAATTCGCAAAGATATAGCATACATACATTTTAAAGCCGGGGACACATTGCTCTGATGATACGCTACACTACGCCATGTGATACAACAGCAGAAGGATCTGACACCGTGTATTCTTATGTATTTCTATATACAGGCTGTATCACTTCCATGTATCTCGCTTAATATGTGAGACACGTCAAAAATCTTTAATTGTTTTTTGTTGCATTTTTGGAGGCCTTTATGCTCGTAAAAACAAATTTGAGATCCATGGCCAACTTTATGAGTAATAACAAAAAAACCTGTAAAGTGCCCAAACTTTAAGGCTGTCTAACTTTTTTATTTTAAGAGATAGAGATAGAGTAATAAATTTTTATTGCAAAATTGATACCTTCCACCTGATATAAACAGATTTTTGAAATATCATATGTGGTTCGCTGCGCCCTCTAGGCGGATAAAATTTTTTTTTATTGAAGCAGGCTATGGCCACAAAAAATTGCCTGTTTCTTCGTCTTTCATGCAATATACTACATGTTACCCTTATCTTTTGTATTTATTAAATTTTTGTCAATTTTAATTTAAAGAAATGTACCTAAATATTTTCGTGTTGCTCAAGATAATGTAGAACCTGTTTTAAAGACGCCAATTGCAAAAAAATAATAAACAGAATGTACTTTTTTATGCAAAATACAGATTTTCTTATAATATTATTTTATTGGTTTTCACATTAGAAGCAATTGGATCTTTAAAATTATTTTGACACAGAGAATGTAATAAAATAATATTATAAGAAAATCTGTATTTTGCATAAAAAAGTACATTCTGTTTATTATTTTTTTGCAATTAGCGTTTTTAAAACAGGTTCTACATTATCTTGAGCAACACGAAAATATTTAGGTTCATTTTTTTTAACTAAAATTGAAAAAAATGTAATAAATACGAAAGATAAGGACAACATGAAGTATATTGCATGAAAGACGAAAAACAGACAATTTTTTGTGGCCATAGCCTGCTTCAATAAAAAAATTTTTTATTCGCCTAGAGGGCGCAGCGAACTACATACGATATTTCAAAAATCTGTTTATATCAGGTGGAAGGTATCAATTTTGCAATAAAAATTTATTACCACTAAGTTTTCTCTATCTCTTAAAATAAAAAAGTTACACAGCCTTAAAGTTTGGGCACTTTACAGGTTTTTTTTGTTATTACTCATAAAGTTGGCCATAGATTGTCTTCGGTGCATTCAAATTGCACCTATACCAAAATAACGCATTTCTCTCCTTTATAGTATAATGTACTATTTTATTACGATAACGAAGGTTGCCATCATCATTTTGACCGGGATTATTTAAATTCAGTCGATAAAGAGCTTATGAAGGACTCGAGGGCCCACAACTTCGTCAGGTATGACCTAAATTTTTTCAGGAATTGCCATCTTGCTGGACAGTGAATCCTCAATATAAATTTGCGCTACCGTTCGATTTACAACCACGATGACGTTTCACAGTAATATCACCCCCCGCATTAGACAGTAATACAATACAATAATACAATACAATACAATACAATAACTTTATTCCTTTTGATTAATAATTACATTAATATAGGATCCATCTCAAACACACATTAATAAATATGTATATACATACAAAATTTTCACATACAATATAATAATACAAATATATACAAAGTATATATCGTCATAATATAAATCACATATAAATAATACAAACAATAATACAAGTAATAAGACAACCAAGTTAATTAGTACATGAGTAAAACTCATTAATGTCATAGAAACATTTATCGATTAAATACTTTTTTAGACATTTAACAAACATGGTTTTTGTACTAGAAAGTTTAATCTCCATGGGCAATCGGTTGAAAATGTCTAGGCCTTTAACAAAAGGCAGATTTTTACAAATATTAAGTCTCTTATAAGGAGTATAAAAGTTATTTCTTTTTCTAGTAAAATAATGATGATGGTCGATATTCCTAGCAAATAAATTTTGATTATCATAAACATAAGTGCAGATTTCCAGCAAATATATACATGTAAGTGTCAGCAAATTTAACTTTTGGAAGAAGATACGACAAGAAGTTTGCGTTGATACACCCACCAAAATTCTTATAATACGTTTCTGACAAATAAACACGTCGGATGCCATTGTAGCCAAACCCCGAAAACATATACCGTACTTCATTCTACTATAAGCCTGAGCATAATAAACAGAAATGAGTTGGTTCATATTAAGTACCTGCTTCAGATTTCGAAGAAGGTAGCAAAAAGAAGCCAGTTTGGAACATAGTCCAGCACAATGATTTTTCCAGCTGAGAGTTTCATCAATCGTTAAACCCAAAAACTTAACATTAACCGCCCTTTCCAGGATATCACCACCAACTGAAATATTAATATCTAAGTTATTATGATTCTGTGCTGTATGGAATTTTATGTAGTTAGTTTTGGAATTATTTAAATATAAATAATTGGAATTGAACCAATCACGTAAATTACCGAAAGTAGCATTACAGTTGTTCTCAAGTATAATTTTATCTCTATGGGAAATAACTAGAGAAGTGTCGTCGGCATACAGTGTTGGAGATACATATCGTGGGAGACAGCTTTCAAGGTCATTACCATATATTAGGAACAACACCGGGCCGAGTACAGAGCCCTGTGGTACCCCGACAGATACTTCAGTTAGTGGAGAACGTACCTCTTGCACATTACAATTGTTTACTCGGCAAGTTAACTTAATAAATTGTTGTCTGTCTTTTAAGAAACTAGATATCCACGTATTTGCCAAACCCCTAATTCCGTATTTTTCCAGCTTGTAAAGTAGCCTATTATGATTGACACAATCGAATGCCCTGCTAAGATCACAAAATATCCCAGCAGGGCACTCATCCACATCAATATAACCAACTAGGTCTTGAAAAAAAGAAAATATAGTAGTGTGGATTTTCCTGATTGGAAACCATGCTGGACAGTTGACAATATATGAAATCGTTCAAAGAACGACTTTAATCTAAACAAAAAACAATGTTCAAATATTTTACTGAAGCTTGGCGACATCGTAATAGGTCTGTAATGGTCTACGTTCATTTTATCAAGCTTTTTATAAACCGGTACAACACTACTCAGTTTGAGAATATTTGGATACTTACCTTCCTGAAAAGATAAGTTGACAAGATAACACAGAGGTTTTGCTAATGAGTATGCTACTTGTTTAATAAGATAGCACGATACACTATCTGGTCCAGATGATTTTTTATTTTTTAATTTATTTTTAATTATACTGATTATTTCATTCTCAGTAAATGGAGTCAAAAAAAGAGTCGCTAGCTGATCATGCATGATGTTGTCATAACTATCACACTGAGATATATTAACTAAAATTCGTAACAGGGCTTCTTTAAACGAATTTGAGAAACATTTTGCTACTTCATATGGATCTTTCAAAATGCGGCCATCGTGTTCCAATACTATATTGCTCTGAAAATTATTATTGTTACATAAAGTTGTAACCATATTTCATGCAGTCTTAGCAATATTGTCAGATTTCTTTATTATATTTTGGTAATAATTCTTTTTTATATTACTTACTAATTTAATATGATTTCTTTTTGCTTGATTGTAATGTTCACTTGATATTACGCCCAGACATTTTAGACTATATAGTTCTTTTAAATTTTTACTAGACCTTTTTACATCTAAGTTTACCCAATTTTTATGTACCAATGGCATCCGATGTTTCTTTAATGGAAGTGTGTGTATTTATTGAGAATAAATTACACCAGCTTTGTTTATTTCAGTCGTTTTTGAATGATTCAATATTTTGTGCAGTAAAATTGCGCTTATATTGAATCAAGCAGTTATTTTGCGTATTACATTTAATATTAGACACTAAAAAACAGTTCTGTGATCGGAAATTATGTTGTCACACACTATTGCCGAATGTTGCCGAAGAACGCCTCATTCCATGTCCGGTAAAACCTTCTGGATCAGGGAGCCCAAGAAAAGCAGCAACTTTTAAAAACGTTTTCGAAATTGTGTTGAGGCCTACATGTTGTGTAAAAAAAATCTCCCACCGGCATTTTTAGGACGCAGATTTATGTATTTTCAACACATTATTCAATTTGGTTTCTCTTCAGTATCTTTGTCTTCTTAGGTTTATAATTTCTTGATTCTACTTTCAAATATGAGGTAAGTTTCCATACTTCGAAATATCAATACTGTGCACTTTTTTAGCATGGAATATTTTGTTCACATCGAAGAGGCAGCAAACTGTTTCACCACATTGAAAAAGTAGGATAGTAGCACTTCTGTAATTGTCCCTTCTCCTATGCCACTTTTTTCGCCAGCTATCCAATTCCACCATGGTAATTACCATCGCAAAAGCCATAAATAAATATCATATTAACTAACTCTTGTCCCGTAAACTCTTCCATTTTTTTCGCTTAGAACTATTAAATTGGCAATCGGGTTGACACTACTTTGACATAAGAATACCTTGATAATTTTGTTTAAATTACTATGAAATTGACCAAAGTGGGATTAATTGAAGAGCGATTTTCTCAGAAACCGTTAAAGATAACGATTTGAAACAAGAGTACCTTTTCAACGTAAAACAGTTCGGGAAAACGGAATTTCATATCCAATTTGTTAAAAAGTCAAAGATGAAAAAGTTACACACGCAAAATACCAAGGGCCCCCGTACCCACCCCAATGGACCTTGTGGAAATAAATGGATTAGTCCATCAAATTGCTCATCAAAATTTAGCTGTGTATACCAAATTTCATTCATTTATCGCAACGCGATTGAGAGATATTGCAAAAAAATGATTTCCATTCCTCCCTCTTCAATGGGTCCCTGTGCTCTTAGGAAGCATTTCCGGACCCATATTTATATGGGCTTTTGACAAGATCAGTCACCATATACTTATTGGCAAACTTTCAAGTTTAGGTTTTAACATCACGTACATAACCCTTCTAAAATCTTATTTATATAATCGTCAACAATTTGTGTACTATAATGGCTTTTGTTCAAATACTTACTTAGCTACAAGTGGAGTCACACAGGGTTCCAATCTGGGTCTTCTGATTTTCTTACTATTTATAAATGATGTATGTGATAAGCTGAATTGTAATGTCTTAATGTTTGCTGACGACTTAAAGCTATATTTACCTATTTCGAGTCTTGAAGATTGTCTTATATTACAAGGACAAATTTGCATTTTGGAAGATTGGTGTGATAAAAATAAATTGTACTTAAATGCATCAAAATGTAAAATTTTAACTTTTAGTCGTAAATTCAGTATCTCTACAGTATTGATGGTACAGTCCTGGAACGTTGTGAAACTCTTAGAGATTTAGGCATTTATTTTGACACACATCTTACTTTTAATTATCACGTTAACACCATTGTCAATTCAGCATTTCGCGCACTCGGGTTTATTATAAGAAATTGTAAAAATTTTCAGGATACATCAGCTTTAAAATGCTTATATTTTAGTCTTGTTAGAAGCAAATTAGAGTATGCAAGCCTCATATGGAATCCTATCTATATCCACTATTCTCTAATTATTGAAAGAGTTCAAAAATCATTTTTAACATTTTTAAGTTTTAGAATTAACGGTCCATCCCATGAGAGGATGTAATTATTTTGAGTTACTGCACACTTTTAATTTCGTTTCTTTGGAGAAACGTAGATTTCAGGCCTCTGTTTTGTTTTTGCACAAACTCTTACATGGCAAAATTGATAGTCCTGTGTTACCATCTTATTTAAATATTCTTGTTCCTAGAGTAAATTCTAGATATCACAATACTTTCTTGTGTGAAAGAGCTCATACCAATATTCTGTTAAAGGCACCAATTAACATGATGTGCAATAATGCTAACAGAGTTTCTGATATGTGTGATATTTTTTGCTGCAGTATTTCTGAACTGAAAAATGTATGTTTTAGCTATGCATAACGTAATAATGCTCTGTATAACTATTATTTATAAATTTTGTCTTCAATTACTTATATGTTTGTGTATGTTTTAGCAATTTGTAATTTATAAATTCTGTCTTAAATTACTTATTATTTACTGAATTATTCTATTATAGCCTTGTATTTTTGTTGTTTTAGGTTTGTATAAGGTATATTTTTCACCCATGTAGTTATTACTTAACATTTGTACAATTGCTCTATAAATGGATTACTGTTGGGCAATAAATAAATCCTATTATTATTATATTATATGAACTTTTTTACTTTTGATCATAGAATCGGCCTGTTCAGGGTTGGCAGCTAATTATGAGACACCCTGTATAATCTACTTTAATTTTAAAACTAATGATTACCGATTTTTAAATAATTTCTAATAAAAATTATCTCTTTATAACAGAATGTATTAAATTAACTTCAGTGACCTTTGGGGTAAAGTATCAAATCCGATTAATCTCACGAGCGGGTAAAATAAAAGTTTCCCCCAAGAGAGTAAAAAATATCGTGTTTTGCCTTAAAATACAATTCCGGAAAGACTACAAATCTCTCCTATTTAGAAGCGCATGCATTTTATTGCTGCGAGGCACTGAATAAACTCGGAAAGAGAATAGTTTTCTCCCTTTTCCGATGCTATCCGAAGCGAGGGGATGACTGCGAAAACTGAGTTATTACTTGAAAGCTAACCTCCTGAAAAGGTTTTTTAAACCGGAAATTACGGTTGATAACTGGACATAAAAACTACTCGCGTAATAAACCCAGCCCCAGATCATAAGTCCCTTGGGTTGCGACCCTTGCAACATTTCTCAGGATAAAGGTGTATTTCTTGAATAAAAACATATAATAGGGACCTGCTCTGAAATACGGAGTCGCAAAAACTTCAGAGCATGTAAATATATACAAGGTATTCCTCCCAATCCTAATCTGTGAAATTGAGACAGTGATTCAAAGAAAATTATTATTAAAGCAGATCACAGGTCCGAATAAATTGGAAATACATAGTTTTTGCTAAAGGAATATAAAGCTTCAAGAATTGTAAATATACACATAAATAAAAATATACTCAGTATTTTTTTAAGTGGAATGAATTCCCACTTGAATTTATTGCATTCGAGAATCGAGGCCCAGGTGTGTTATTTTTATTTAGACATATTTAGACTTAAGCAGGTTACTACTCGTAAAATAAGACAGTTGCAATGGAAACGTACGTTGGGATACGTAGTTAGAAGCAACTTCGTATTACTACGATAATTTTAACGACATTAAAAGTATTTTGCAGCGACTACACTGAAGCGATCTATTTTATATGCTCAACGGATATGTAACGATCCTAGAATTCGCAAAGATATAGCATACATACATTTTAAAGCCGGAGACACATTGCTCTGATGATACGCTACACTACGCCATGTGATACAACGGCAGAAGGATCTGACACCGTGTATTCTTATGTATTTCTATATACAGGCTGTATCACTTCCATGTATCTCGCTTAAAATGTGAGACACGTCAAAAATCTTTAATTGTTTTTTGTTGCATTTTTGGAGGCCTTTATGCTCGTAAAAACAAATTTGAGATCCATGGCCAACTTTATGAGTAATAACAAAAAAACCTGGAAAGTGCCCAAACTTTAAGGCTGTCTAACTTTTTTATTTTAAGAGATAGAGATAGAGTAATAAATTTTTATTGCAAAATTGATACCTTCCACCTGATATAAACAGATTTTTGAAATATCATATGTGGTTCGCTGCGCCCTCTAGGCGGATAAAAATTTTTTTTATTGAAGCAGGCTATGGCCACAAAAAATTGCCTGTTTCTTCGTCTTTCATGCAATATACTACATGTTACCCTTATCTTTTGTATTTATTAAATTTTTGTCAATTTTAATTTAAAAAAATGTACCTAAATATTTTCGTGTTGCTCAAGATAATGTAGAACCTATTTTAAAGACGCCAATTGCAAAAAAATAATAAACAGAATGTACTTTTTTATGCAAAATACAGATTTTCTTATAATATTATTTTATTGGTTTTCACATTAGAAGCAATTGGATCTTTAAAATTATTTTGACACAGAGAATGTAATAAAATAATATTATAAGAAAATCTGCACAAAAAAGTACATTCTGTTTATTATTTTTTTTTTGCAATTATTGGCGTCTTTAAAACAGGTTCTACATTATCTTGAGCAACACAAAAATATTTAAGCACATTTTTTTTAACTAAAATTGAAAAAAATGTAATAAATACGAAAGATAAGGACAACATGAAGTATATTGCATGAAAGACGAAAAACAGACAATTTTTTGTGGCCATAGCCTGCTTCAATAAAAAAATTTTTTATTCGCCTAGAGGGCGCAGCGAACTACATACGATATTTCAAAAATCTGTTTATATCAGGTGCAAGGTATCAATTTTGCAATAAAAATTTGTTACCACTAAGTTTTCTCTATCTCTTAAAATAAAAAAGTTACACAGCCTTAAAGTTTGGGCACTTTCCAGGTTTTTTTGTTATTACTCATAAAGTTGGCCATAGATCTCAAATTTGTTTTTACGAGCATAAAGGCCTCTAAAAATGCAACAAAAAACAATTAAAGGTTTTTGACGTGTCTCGCATATTAAGCGAGATACATGGGAGTGGCTCTCTTATGTGATACAGCCTGTATATTGTGTGCAGTCCAGTGTTGATAATTGGAACTCCGATTTTTGGACTTTTTTATACTTCGGACGTTCTTCAGATCCTAACATATTTTAGATCTTTTCGGATATTTTGGAAACTTTACATGACATTGAAGAAAAAGATAACTATAAGCGAGTTTTGGCGTGTGTTGTGGCAGCACTGGTTTACTGTTAACCTCTAACCACGGCTCTAACATATTACCTATATATTTAAAAAATGTAATGCTATAGCATAGAAAATATTAACAAAATTTTGTTATTTTAAAGATTTTCAAGCATGAATGTCTCTAACGAATAAATTCATTATTTTTGAAGTTGAAGTTTTCGATGTCCAAAAAGAATTTATTAATCGTCTTGGCTACTGTCAGGCAGCCAACGGTGCACAATTTGAACATTTAATTTAGTCATTTTTTACATAATCATTATCATTTTCAGTATTGTGAAAATTAAATTTTAAAATCTTCAAACATTATTTTCGTGAAATTTTTAATATGTAACACCATAATTTTTCATGATGTATGTATGTAGAATGACACGCTCTTTCAAATGGCATGGTCAAAATTGGGGGTTGCTATTTTAAAAAATTGTCGATGACGTCACAAATGTGGGTCGTATGTCAAAAAGTGCCTTTTTTAAAAACAAAATAATGAATTTATTCGTTACTTTTCCAAAGCACTGTATTTTCTTATTCCATATAATAAATACTCCGTTCGAAAAAAATGCTGACCCACAGATGTTCTAAAGTGTTCCTTTTAATTTAATTTATACTGATGTGCTTGAAGACGGTGTCTATCAAGGGGATGAGATCATTCCATGCAGCAAACGATAGTCACAATAAGATATCCCCGAGTTTTACGATCGTCAAAACTATATAATAGAATCCAGCATCTGTTAGACACATTTAGAAATACTTTGGTAAGCAGGTAAATAAGTCTTCTATATTTTCACAGGGATTGTAATAATTTTATCTTCCAGACTATCTCAAAGGAAAACATTTTATGGGTTGAAATATGGAAACTGTGGGGCCATGCAACAGACCAATTCATTTAAATATTTGGAGCGTCGATTTAAATATTGTAACACCATTGCAGAATTATGTGGCCCTGCGTCATTTTGCTGAACCATTTCTAATATACTCATAATTTAATGAATGGTTATCAATGCATTATCCACTTCCATCCTTAACATATTTAAATATTTCTGAAAAGTAAGACATCCAATAATAAAAACAAAATTAGCAAATGACGAAACTGTTAAAATGTTTGTTGAATTTTGTTATACATCAAGAACAGCTAGATTTTTGAATTTAAATTATTGTAGTTTTTAAATTCTATGGATTATTCTTCAAATAAAATAGTATTGTTACATATTAACGTGTTGGTAATTTTACTCTACATCTATTACTGTTAAGATCCAATATCGCGCTCACAAGAAAAAAAATTGAATGTTGCATAACCGAAACTACTGGTTAGAGAAATTTTCTTTCGACAAAAGTCGATTTCTCGTATATGTATTTTTATCCCCTTATATCAAATTTCAGCTTTTTCTGTTAAGAAACTATGACGTTAGATGGCATTTTCTAAAATCACTATTTTCAATTTTTCACAATATTTCAGTAACGGTAGCAGATTTGTAACGGTTCCATTTAATCAATACGAGGTTATATACAATTAAACCCACATCTGAGTATTTTAAGTTGCCCATTTTATTATTTGTATGTGGAAAGTGAAATAAATCACCTAATTTATCTGTCTTCCTCACGCCTAGTTCGCTATTCATGGGCGCCGCGCGACTAATAAAAACTGCAAAATAAGAAGATATCTTCGGCAAGGCAAGTTTCTATATGTTTTAAAACTGCCTACCCCATCTTTTCTACAATATTATCTTCATTTTCAACAAATCTCAACTCTCTTAAAACCCGTTATTAATTATTAATTAATTCTCCTAATTCCCACCTTTAGGTGTGGATAATGCTTCCGTTATCAAGTTGGTATTTCTAATTTCGTTTCTATTTAATTGGTATCTTTTCTATTTCCCTCCAAATGTTTTTTTTAAACAACGTTAAGTCTTTTTGAAAAAATCAGTTAGTTTTACTGCTTTTAAGTGGTGTACGACATATAGACCAAAACCTTTTGTGGTAATTGGAACCACGCTTATTGGGATTTGAAGTAATTTTGTGCCAAATTATTTTACTTTTGGTGTTGGTTATTGATTTACCATAAATATAGCCTTTCTGGAATTTTTATGTCATCCACTCCACTTCTGCAGCTACTGGTGGAGAATTTTCCTGAAGGTTTCTTCTTCTACGATACCATCTAGGAGAATATCGTTCTATCACCTTCTAACTCAAGAAAACCCTCTATAAAGGAGAGAGGCATGTACTTGAGCGTTAATGAACGCATTTTCTTTGCATCTCTAGGTATTTTTACGGGGTTCTGTCCTCCACGCAAATAACGCCTGCTTCAGGTGCTACGTAAACTCCCTTGAGGACCACTTCTACCATACCAACCGATGGGAGCTTAGAATCTGCCATTTTTTCCACAGTCCTTCACTACGTACCCTTTACTCAGCTGGACCTTCCGGAATCTGCTTGCTCTTGATGTTGGCCTTGCTAAACATTATGTATTAACGTTTTTTTAATCGATCATTAAACTCAACCCTCCACTGTTAAGCAACAAATATTGCTTGAGAACAAATAGATTCAATAAATGTTAATACTTACATTAAGTTTAAGTATACTTGGTATATTGAGTAAATTTGTAGTATCTTTATCACAGCATAGAGACTAACAAAATATTTATAAATAATAAGTAGAGAAACGACTTTTACCAACTGTACACCAAATCATGGAGATCAATTTATTGGTAATATAACGATAATTGTTATTATTAACGTCATTTCAACGATGTTATTATTTTCTCTAATATTTTTACCTTTTGTTAGATGTGTATCTACTAGTAAATTTGGTATACCGATTCTCTCTCTTGTTGTATATTTGAATATTTCCTTCCCACTCACTGAGAACACATCAAAATAGAAAAAGGAAAATTATTTGTTTTTGAGTATTTTTTTAAAAATCTTGTAGTTAATCAAACTACATGACGCCCTGTTTCACAAAATCTTCTTAAAATTTTAAAAAGGCATTGACCTCTTGGTTTTGTTTATATATTATTATTCTTTAATTAACGAAACTAGAAATACCTAGCCAGGGCATATGGCGTGCCACATAATATCATATAGTATTTATTGTTAACTAAATTGCATTCTCTTTGTTTGTTAACAACCCTGAGATTACGGCACGTTATAGATCTTTAATTCTTCTTAATGACCATGAAAAGGTAAATTTTTTTCTAATTTGAGCCACCCTGGATATGTTAATGTTTCCAAGATGGCAATGAAAAACGGACCACTCTGTATATAAATTAAAACGAACAAAAACAATAAGTTAGTATTATCCCACGAGCCTAAAATATTAACCGTTAATTTTCCTCATTCATATACTAGAGAACTATACCAAATAAACATGAATGCTTTAGAAAATGGAATAGCTACTTGCAATGTTATCATATAAGTGAATTCGTTTCTAAAATGTATGTAGCTTCTGTGAATTTGAAATAAATCTCAATAAATTTTTATAAATTATTTCTGTAAGAAAATATCCTTTCCTATAAATCATTGTGAAGTATCGTTATCTGCTTTCAATTTAAAGTAGATAATAAATATTCATGATAATAATATGCGACATTAAAACGATTTCGTATTCCGTTAATATTTATTTGGACCAAGCAAGATAAAGAACATTACGATTTTAGAGTGCGAAAGATGGATGAGAAATAATCACGAAAGAGAACAAAAAATCAAAACGATTTTATGAAACAGATATTTCAAGTATTTTCGGCACTACCTCAGGCAAGGCTCGAATCAATAAACTTTGATACAGCTATAACCGTTAGTACTTGATAATAAAAAGAAGATATAGAGGTATATACGCTATATTTTTTATGTACTTTTTCCACATTCTAGGAAATGAAAAAAGCTTTTTTTTAATGTACTTGTAAGTTCTCAGTTCACTATGCTGGATGTTATTATAAACGACGTTTATGGGCTTTAACGCCTAACTGAATTGAAATGACAAAAATAAAATCCAAAGGATTTGATACTAATTCAGGAGGTTGTGAGGAAGTACGCATTTGAGGAAATGTTCTAAGTGTGTACCCATTTATAAAAACTAGAGTAACTAGACAAATCCTGCAGCAGGTAGGCCAGCTATATTTACAGAGTATTGGCAGCCTCTCTGTGGGTATGGTAGGCTGCAAAGTGGTAAATTTGCGTTTCTCCAGATATTAGCGATGTGCCTCGGCCTTTCAAATTCAATTTTTCAGATATATCGTGTAATAAGGACGAAGTTTTTCAAGTATTAGAAATATATACTAGCCACTTATGCGGAATCACATCGAAAAAACAAATCCAATCTGTCAACACTACTCCATTCGAGATGTTCTTAACAAATTATAAAATAAAATATGTTAATGAGCCGTTTCAAAAAAAAGACATTTAGAAATTTTGGCGCATCAAGTTTGCCTCCTTGTCAATCGGAATTATAGCAGCAATTTGAAAGGGGAAACGAAAATTTACGAGTTCCAGCGGATTTCGAACCGACTGATTGCGGCTGGATAGATCAAGAAACCATGTACGATTGTAAATGGTTTGATGGTCCACAATTACCATCAGCAGTTAAAGATGTTAGAATAACATAATGAATAATCAAGAGGTAAAGTATTCAACTATTACATAATGGATAACTTTCTTTTTACAACAGTTTTATTATAAAAATGTAAATTTGTGTTTTAGATGTTGATTCAGAAATTGATTATACCAGCCACGAAAATATCGATGATGAGACCGATTTCAATAAGTGGTTGACTGCTGCCGAACTTCTGTTTGCTTTTATTATTCTCCTATTTATTTCTTGTTCCTCATCACAGTTAGCTGTTATTAGCGCCCCCAAATATGCATATTCTTGAACTTCCTCAAACTCCATCTCTCCATGCTCTGTTCTCAATTTAAAATTGGTATCCTTTTTTTGTTCTCCTATTCTCAAAAGCTTACTTTTCTCTTGATTTATCTGCAATCCCACTTTACGTGCTTCCTTCACAAGTTTTCTCGTTACTTCTTCTAATTCCCTACTATCTCTAGCAATAATAACCACGTCATCTGCATAACTTACAATTTGATGAGTTTTAAACAATAAGTGTCCTTCTCTCTCCTTCTAGTACTAGCTTTTAACATAAAGCACCACAATGATGACGGCTTATACTCACAGTTTTTTTTTGTGTATTTACCTGCGACGCCTTTCTTTCTGAACCATAAATCAAACTCCTGACAGATCTCTCATTATTTTTTATTTGGGTAGGAGCATTGCTACTTTCTAAAATATTACCTGGCAATAAAACATCGTAATTTATGTCGATTTTCATTTTTATAACAGTAAATACGGTCGAGCTACTACTAAAAAATAGCAATTGTCCAAATAAAATTGAGATTTGGTTGCTAAGTTTCTAAGTTTGTATGCTTCCTTCACTAAGATATTTCCTTCATTGTTAATACCTTAAATTTTTTAGACTTGTACCCTTCTGATTTTTGCTTTAGGAATGCAATTAAATATAAGTATTTTTTGATATCAATATTCTTGCTTAGTCATTGAAATTTGCTAATAATCCTTCCTCGTTATGTCATATTAAATATCTTTTTCTCTACACGTCTTCCGTGATTCTTTTGGCACCAAATTGGAAAGAACTGTGGAAGCTCCATCAGTAGTGTCTGGTCTGGTTTGATCGTTTGAGCCTATCTTTGTACTTTCACAACTGCGAGAAATAATTCAATAACAGCCATGTAGATGACCGATGCCCGTTACTACGGTAACTTCTTCTTAATAGAAGAATAGAGAATAGATTTTTACATTATATACATAATATAAATTATGTAAAATATTATTAATTATTATTATAATACAATAATAACCTCGACACTTGTAGATAAAACGTAGTACGAAATAATTACATGGGATACTACATTATTACCGCACTTATGTTATTATACAAACTTCACGTGCATACGGTAATGTCTATATCACATTTATTGCGTAAATAACTATTGTAAATGATTATATATACATTATTCATATTTATTCAAGTGCAGTGATATACATAATGCACCATAGCAGTGTATAATCATTATTAACTTGTGATTAATGGTTTCATCCACACTTCTGTCGCCAAATTTTAATTGTTCACTGTGACAGTATATAGAATGTACTAACAAAATAAAAATTGCACTTATACAAACTTCATATGCGTACGATAATAATGCATATACCCCATTTAGTGTGTAAATAACCATTAGCGTTTGATGGTCTGGAAGTGTCAAATTTTCAAATTTATTGTATATGAGTAATTATTATTAATGAAATTAATGTCGAAAATAAAATATTGTATTCATCTCATTCATAAACAGCGTTTAGCGTATAAAAGCCCTCGATTGAGCGCCACAGAGTAGGTATAAACTATTATTCATTCATTTGATACACAGTGACTGGTTGCTGCCAGAGTTAAAATGCACATTCCTAGCATTAGCCGGGGATTATTATTCACTCATTCATCATATTTTTAAATGAAATATCCTCAAATGAAGAGCTAACATATAAACAATAATTTACGGTCCATCCACTTGGAGCGCTTAAACTTTTGTACAAACTTGATACTATTGTATAAGATTTGTAACGGGCTTTAAACGTCTCAATTACGACCTAGATACATACATAACTAACATAATATATTATCTTCAGTCGTGACAATTCGATACATATTGAGAAGTTTATACATATGTTGCAAAATGATTATTTTAAAAAACACCGTTCAAAGGGGAATCTCTGCAAAAAGAAACTAAATTCAATACAGGATACGTTTGTGAAACGTACGCGGATTAGTTCAAATTCAGAACATAATCGCATGCGCATTTGAAATGTTCGGTATTCCAGGATGTGTTCATTTTGTATAATTAAATTTGTATGATAACCTGCACTGTTGCATGGTCATATATATATAACAATCATTCATATCTGTCAGGAAACACTTCGTTAAGTAAATATATAATTAAATGAATGTATCAAATGTCAGAAATTATGTAATATACTCGTACTTTTCTGTGAAAACGTTCGTCAGAAAAGCAATCAGTTTCAGACATTTAAATTAAACGAGTATACAGGGTGTCCAGAAACTAGCATTAGAAAATGATAGACCATACAGAGGGAGTCAAATAGCGTCAGTAAACTTCATATACATTTTTGTCATAGCTGGTTCATTACGGATCTACAGGACTTTCAAGTAAGAAGTTAAATATTAAATTTCAGTCAACATCACAGTATACTAAGCAATCAGTACGGAATCTTAGACAATTTATGAATGAAATACGTCTGGCAGTTTTTAAATACCCCCACTCTAGAAAAAGTCGCCAAGAATATGGCGGATCCCAGAGAACATACGAAAAAATAGCTAATAATTTGGAGTAAACATAACCAAAGTTGTTCGTAGTTTTAATACTTTTGCATTAATTCTAATTAACTGTTGTAATCCAGTGTAGTTTCATGTAAATTGAGGTTTTGGTCACATTTTGTCTTAATTTAGCAGATATAATTTGAATTTGATTATAAAACCGGTATGAATTTAAATTTATTTAAAAAATTTGCGAAAACATGGAAACTAGGTCGACTAGTAGTGTAGTTTTATTTTATATTTTGTAGTACTTTTGCCTTTATGTCAAGATGTATACGTTTACCTTATTTTGTTAGCAGATTATCAAATTTAAGCCCAGTGTAATTTTTATATTTTTACTCATTTTTTTTAGGAAAGTACGAAATGAAATTAAAACGTGAATATTAGGTACAATTTATTTTGAGGTTTACAAATTATATATATATAGGTAACATAATCAAAAACCCCCGTTGCTCTATTAGGTGTATGGAGTGGTTTCTTTCATCCATGTACGAAAGCAGTCTCTTTCCTATTTGGAGTTAAATCCTTTGCCTCCTTTCATGTTTTAATTTTTCTTTAGGATTTTCTGAATTAAGCTATCACGTCTAACTTGGTCTTCCATATATAAAACTGTTTACAGGCCATTTACGCCCAGAGCTGCGTTATGCGTTAGTTTTTTACAACACATTTATTTCCTCCCATAGTTTATTTATTATTTACTGGGTATAGTTCCACTAATAAATAATCACTAATATAAAAACACAAATAACTAAACACTCAACACGACATACAAAGCAGGAACATAAGTACAATAACGATAACGAGTGGATAACCATGTAATAATGTCAAAAATTAAAAAAACCTAACTGACACACAGAAATTATAGTAATAACTGTCAGTCGCCAACAAGATGGTGGATTTTTGGAAGATGCGGGAAAGCTGAGTTTCCCTACTGATTGCTTAGTATACTGTGGTCAACATTTCTAAACCGTTACCTTGGCAATCTCGAAATTTGGGTGATAGTAATACAAGTTTCATTATTTCAGTTGGAACTAAACATCCTTCATTATACAGGTACGGTCAAAACTTTGATTTTGAATTTATACAATTATTACAATACAATATATCGGGACAATACAATTTTCTGGACTTCTCGAAAGCATTTGACAAGGGTACAAGTAACAAGACTCTTACACAAACTTGAACACCTATAAATTCGAGGAGACTTGAACCGATGGATTGAAAACTTCTTATCTGGCAGATTTTCAAGAGTAGGCGATGTATAAATAATAATAATAATAATAATGTATATTCTGAAGAAAGACCGGTTACGAGCGGTGTTCTGCTGCTTTTCCTCATTTACTCTAGTGACTATTTTTGTTTCGTAAAACGTTTTCCCATATATATTTTGAAACCTCTTCTAAATTATATACTAGTTATGTACGACCAATTCTTGAATACGCCGGTCCGGTGTGGTGCCCCGATCTCATCCGTGATCAAAATTTATTAGAGAATGTTGAGACCCTCATATAATGAAAGTTTGTCAATGGCCAAGGTTATCGATTTTCAATATCGTCGTTTTCGTGGTAATTTAATTCTAACTTTTAAGACATAATTTTGGAAATCTGACTCTGCTGTATACACTCAATACAGACTTTTCATTACAAGGTCATTGAACTTAAAAAAAGAAAATTTCAAATCCAGAACAGTATCGATCGTTTCTGCACCATCAGTGAACACTTTTAAAAACAGAGTAGATGCTTATTTATTTTCCAATTAATACTTCGATATCGATATTTTATGTTCAATTATAATCATGTGCAAACACAATGTAACTATATTATTGTAAATGTTGTACGTCATTGTATAATTTGATATATATTTTAATTCCTTTTTTTGATAATAATATGTTTTTAAAAATATCTGCTCTATTCCAAACTGTAATAATAATAATTTTGACGGTGTTACCAAATTTGACATTTTGCATTCGAAAATCGGTTCGTTAAATTAAATTATGAATAACAAATATTAAGGAACATTTTCAATATGAGCATCTTAGATTTCTATACATTTTCGAAAATTGTCTAAACACCTTGCACACGAAATAATATATTGAGGCCATTTTTATTTTATTTTTTTTGCCTGAAAATATTACCTTCATTATTAAAAAATTATTAAATATGCGTTTATCTCAAAAATTGTAAAATATATCGAATAAAACAAGGTATGTATAGCTTTTTTGTAACAAATTGATAGGGGAATCGAAAATGTCAGATTTGGCAACACTGTTAAAATTGTGTAAATACTAATTTTGACTGTACTTATATAATGAAACATGACTAATTCCAATTAAAATCATAAAAGTTGTATGAGTTACTAATGTCACCCAAATTTCGAGGTTACCAAGCTAACACTTTAGAAATTATGACTGAAATTCAATATTTAATTTCTTACTTAGACACTCTGTAGGTCCATAAGAAAGCAGGTAGGACAAACATATCATATAAAGTACCGACATTACTTATATTGACTCACCTTGGATGTCCTATCATTTATGATCACTAGATTCTGACCACCCTGTATAGTTGCTGCAGCATATACTAAACATTTTTTGTATATTTTTTTACTATTAAGTTATTTATACCAAAACGTTCAAAATGTTAACCATTAATTTCAGCAAACACCAATATCTTCTGACTTGGATCGTTTTCTCATAATTTTTCCTAGTCCCAAAAGAATATTCGCTTTAAAAAAGTGATACTGGGAAACCAAGGGAATCAAGAGAAATTATATTACAAGGCAACACCCGTAAGTCCAGCTAAACAAAACGAACCATGTTAAAAAAACTGTATCAATATTTTTTTATTTATTAAGTAAAATTCTACCAATGTTAGTATCCACTAGAGACGCATCAATATAGACTATAAAAGCAGTTGGCTCATAATTCATCAACACTTTCTTCTCGTATTCTTTTATTTCACATTTGTATACAGGATGTCGAAAGAAACAAACAATTTTACTCGTCAAGAAATGAAAATAAGACCCTAAAACGTGTACACACTCCTAAAAGGCAAATTAAAATGTTGAATTTTATTTCACTAAGTTTGTTACACAATTTTTTGTCACCCTTTATAGCTTTCATAACTTTATAAAATCATCAAATTCTCAAAAATTATTACACTTATACTTAGCCCACTGTTTTTAAACATTTTAAAACGTAAATATTTTTATATCATTATACATTTTGAAATAATTTGTGTAGATATTGTATTAATAATAGGTCATGCACCCTTTTTTTAGGAAGAAAATTACATAACGTTACATTTTGTTTTGATGATAACACAGGCAGCATTTATGTAAAATAAATATCAATTTTTGCAACAAAAATTGTCTTCAGTATCGCCTGTAGTTATCGATTATAAGCACTTTCATGCTTGTACTGATTGGTGGACTGAATAAACGGTAGCGAATTAGGTATATAACTCTGTAGTAAATCCTTTGTAATCAGTCGATACAAAATAATCGTTAACTTAATTAAATGTACAGTTAAAGAAACTATTTCTGTGAAACTTGTACCAGGGTAGGGAGCAATGTTATTTGCTAAAGTTTTGTACAAAATGTAGCCTGCGATGCTCTTTGTTTTATAACGAGTCTTCTATACAGATAGGGAAAATATTTAACCGATCATATGAAATGCTAAGAATAATCCCTTCCACTGCTCGCCTTCCAAGCTTGACGCGTCCTCCCCTATTTTGACGGACTAAACCAGTATTCGTATAGCACACTATTCGTTTGGCGTTCGGCCGTGGGCTTAGGAGAGTAGGGGAGTACTGACTAAGCCCGCCCTGCCGTGCGTCATCTTCCTACCAATACCTCATGCATTTGAAATGTATGTAATAGAATCTCCCCATGATCGGTTAAATATTTTCTCTATCTGTATAACCTTCCGCTACTGTATTGGCATCAAGTCTGCGAACAAACTAGTCCGAGATCATCGGAAGAATGTCCGGTATAATGTTGAGAAATTTAGAAATTCAGCAATATTGGCAGGCACCTTGCCAAATGTGTTGATTTCAAGAGGAGTCATAGAACATTTATTCTGAATGTATTTTATGAAAATTCTTGAATGATTATTGTTCGCTGGCCGAAGAGCTATACACTTTTATAATAGTTGAAATATATCTAATGTAACAGTAATAACGAAAGTATGTTGTATATTAGTTTTTGTATTTGGTATAAATGCAACTAAATCCAAATCTTCAATATTATTGAATGGCAAGTTACATAGTTCTTCGCGATGACAAGCTTCAAATACACTGATAGTTACGGCAACCTTCTGCATAAGATATGTTTCATCATGCGCTTCTGCAAGAAATTTGTCAATTTGTCCCTGGTCAATGCCTTCGACTTTTTCGGTCGATTTCCTTCATCCCTTTGCTTTAAAAAAGTAACGAGATTGTGATATTTGCTTATGATCCGATCCTTTATGGAGTAATTTGACCACAACCTTGATGATTTACATTTTTTGAACTTTTTTTCAAAGTATGCTAAAAAAGCAGTTTTTCACTGAACTTGCCACTAACATTTTTTAGATCACACCATCTCAAGAGACGGTTGTATGAAAACTTGTTCCTAATGTTGCTTTTACTTACTAGGCAATAACTCAAAAGTGGCTTTAATTTCCACCGAAAAAAATTCTTTTTCTTGATCAGTTTCCATGTCATGAGTTACTTCATTAAACGATCAAACTTTCATTATCTTAACACCAATAAGTTTCATGGATAATTGTATTTCAAACAGATTATAAATTTAATGACGTAAGAAATGCGTCGATTTGTGCTATTAATGGAGTTTGTCGAAAAAATAGTACGAGATACATATGCTAAAAGTGATTTTATTCTGTTCGAAGAGAAGAGACATGACGCCTCAGGCAAACTTTCCTTCTTACAAAATAAAATGTCACTTTTAGCACATATCATAAACAACTATTAATCTAGATTAACTAAGTATTGTTCTGGGCTGCTCCTTGCACAGCAATTCTGTTTTAAAACGTTTATTTTGGTTATGTGGTAATTTGGAAAACTATTACTTTTAAGTCTGTTATCCAAGAACAATGGAATATAATACTAAAGTCTCCGTTCAACAAAGAAATAGAATAAGCGAAGGAACGGAGATGTGTAGTTACAGCTGCAAACATGCGCCGGGCAGCATCTGTTTCCAAACATAAAAGAATTTATGATTCTTGTTTAACGACTACCGAGTTTTTAAGTGACACTTGAAAAGTTTTTCAACAAATTACAGCCGAAAATTTTATATTCAATTTGCAGGGATTCGCCAAATGCTTATTTACTGACAAAATTGATAAATAAATACTTTGTGATATTGTTAATTCCTTTTTTAAACTCAGTAAATAAGCACGTTGTTTTAAAAAAGGTTATAAGCTTTACAGTAGAGGAGGTTAATGCATAAAAATATAAGATAGGACTGTCCGCGCCTTAAAAGTGCAAAAATATTTTTGTTCTCAATACCTTAAAAGGTCTTACTACCCAACTAGCACAATTAGTCGTTGGAATGTTGCTACGACTATTGTAGGTACTTTAAAGTGTTTTGCTACTAGTCATGGGCACGTAATATAAACGTTCCTATTACTTGCTTGCGATTAAAATGGAGAATAAGTTTTAGGTGCCCGCTACGTTCTAGCGATGTTTCTGGAACTTGTACGGCCACGTTCCAGCGATGTTGTGGTTCCATAAAAGTCGCGGCATGGAAATCACAACTTTTAAGGAACTTCAACACTCTCCCACCACTCTTTCATATTAATATGTTGCTTTCTGTATCTGGCAATATTGTTATATTTAATTTATTTCTACCTTTTCCATCTCCATTTCCTTATCTCTGGATCAAATAGGTATTAGGCAGATATTTATAAATGCAGTACCTATTACTTAAGCAAGTGAAACATGTAAGTGCTTTGAAATAAATATTAATGCGTGATGGTCTGAACCCCAAAATTAAAACGAATGAAATTTTATTGTCAAACATAGTGATAAAAGTTCCAAATCCAACACGGGGCTTTAATATATGTTTTAATAGCAAAGTTGTCTAAAATATCAATACGTTCTTGCTTATTCGGGTGGTAATAAAAAAAAAATGATGTACCAAACTTCTTAGTTTTGTTAGGGTTGGCCCTAGCTCAGAAAGAGGGGAGTGGGTAAATATTATTAATTATTTATTTGGCACCACCCGTTTTACAACCCCTTGTTATAACGTACTCTATACTCTAAGGAGTTTATACCTTATTAATATTCTTCAATAATAAAAAGAAACGGGAAGAAGGCAACAATTGATACACAGTTCTCTATTTGAATTTACTAAAAAGATAGAATAACGGCAATCGATATAATCAGTATTTTTTATACTGATATTTAGTAAATATATATCGTAATGATATGATATAAATACAACACTCTACAGCACTATAGATTGGTGCACATAATCATGTTAAGTATTTAGTTATAAGAAATTATAATTTTATATTTGATATTCAGTTTTAAAATAAATAATCAAATAGTTAAGTAGCTAGAAGTATTTAATTTACGGAGAAAGGGGACTTTTAGTCTTGAATAATAAATATTCTAAATATGAAACAGTGTAACCAGTACAAATAATAATAATATGCAAATAAGTGTTAATAAAGGCAAAATATAGTTAAATATAGATATTCAGGGTGTCATCTGACAGTTTAAATCTTAAACTAAGCTTATCTGGCATTGATTCGGTGAACAGTACGTCCAGATTGTCCAGGCAATGGTGTCAACAGCAAGCGAACACCCTGTAAGTGGAGAAAATTGTTGCTCCACAAAGAGGTGGTGTACTCCGACGATCTTCCTCGTATAAAAGACCAGCAGGAGATTTGGTACAGGTACAGACAACTGTGGCCTCGTCTGTAGAATCTTGGCTTCGGAGAGCAAATCTTAGCATAGCAAAAGCACGAAGATGATGAAGAAAGAAGAGACGAGGAATTAAAGATGAGATGATATAAGATGAAGACTAGATCATATCAAACGTCTAAATAGATTGTTCACTGAACAGAATATGTGAATTTTTATAATAAAAGGGAATAAACTTTTTACTTTGTTCTCGAGCGGCCTCGTGATGAAAATCAGAGACTATTTTCCAAATTTCGGAATCAAATCCAACACCAGGTTGAAACAATCACAATAATCACTATCGACAAAATTGTACTTCCCAAAATTAGCAACAAAACCCGTATATAAAGAAAATTTCTGCGGTTCATACAGCAATCCAAATCTTGCTAGGAAAATAGAATCGAATACAATCGTCCGCTTCGAAACAAAAAAAAGGCGCATAAAGTGCTTCGCCGATAACATATTAATAAACTCAGAAATAGAAATTCGCTATACAAGACAATATATTTAACTGACACATTTTTATTGTTATCCTCAAATGTACTTAATACATATTTAAATTATCAATCCTTATACCAGAAAAAGGGAACCCGTAACAACGTGTGAAGGTGATACTCTTTTTTTTGTTCATTGGAAATGACATTAATTTATATCCATAAATGTATTCAATTTGATGCAAAAATAACGACAAAAGCTTTATTTGTAAAGTTAAAGATAATATTTTTCAATAATAGCAACCTATGTCTTGCTTATCAAAATGGCGCATTTCGCAAAGAAACTCTAAGAAACGCAATTTGAAAATAATTGATACCTTAACATCGAGACCTGCCAATTTGTAACGTTCAAGTAATATTTACTACAAAATAATGAGCGAGGGTGTAGCGCAGTGGCGGCTGGTGAAATTTCAGGTACGTCATATCTTAATAACCAGGCATGGGACCCACACCAAACTTTAGTATATATGTACTGTGGATATATAGAAAACTTCAGCAGAAGGAGAACAATTTTGCAGTTTCCGAAAAAAAGTTAAAAAAAAAACGTGGGCCTCACCTGAGATTTCCAAATTGGCTTGTTTAAATTGCGAGAAACATTTTTTTCATAAACTAGACATAATTCTACCGATAGGTTGCAGATTTTATTAAAAAAAATTTAATTTTTGTAAAAGTTACAGCAGTTTGAATATTGTATTTGTGATACATTATAAAAATTTCAAAATGCGTTAAATTCTACAAATATAGTTATTTTTTAATAAAACTTGAAACCTATCCGTAAAATTACATCTAGTTTATGGAAAAAAATGTTACTCGAAATTTAAAGAAGCCATTTTGAAATTTGAGATGCGGCCCAAATTTTTTTCAATTTTTTTCGCAAACTGTAATATCATTCTTCTTTTACCAAAGTTCTTTATACAGTATGCGCCAAAAATATGGAATAAATTCGATAAAAACGAAATAATTATTTTTTGGGAAAAGCCCTCGAACAGGTCGATTTTTAATTTAAAAAATACATATGTTAGCGTAAAATGCGATTTTCAAATGTCATTTGTTTTCGAGTAATGACGTCATCGATTTTTTTTAAATGGCAACACCATATTTTTTTCCTTGACTCTGAAAGATCGTTTAATTCTCTATCAGACAGTACTAAAATTTTTCCCTCTTACATAGGAAAGTTTTCGAGTAAATGACGATTGAATGTTAGAAAACGTAAATCAATTAAAATAAAGCAAAAACGTTATCAAGTTTAGTTTTTCGAATTCCATAGTTCTTTTATGGATCACGTAGGTGAAATCTTTGCAAAGTGTCATTGTCACACCGACTTTCTAATAAGTATTGTAAGCGACATAGAAATTATTATTCAATTTAAAGTATTATGGCACATTTAATTGTTACGTCCAAGCATTAATGAAAATCAGAAACAGAACATTTTGATAAGTATGGTGGATAATCCTCATAATTCTTCACGATTGGTTGCATTAAACAATGACACTAGTCAGAGCACAGTGCTACGTATCTTGAGGAAGGAAAAATATCATCCCTACAAATTGTGCAGGAACTCAATGAAGATGATCCCGATCGCCGCTTACACTTTTGCGAAATTCTAATGTCAAGGAAATAGAAATTTACACCGGCAAATACTTTTTTCAGATGAGGCCACATTTTATCTGAATGGTACAGTAAACCGTCAAACTTGCAGATATTGGAGTCGGGAAAATCCTCATTGGATGGCAGAGGCACATACCCAACACCCTCAGAAATTAAATGTGTGGGCTGGAATAGTTGACGACAGAATAGTAGGGCCTTTCTTCTTTGAAGGAACCCTTACAGGACAAAGATATTTAGAGTTTCTAGAGAATGACCTTGTTCCAGCCCTTGCAGTAATTTTTACTAACGATAATGACCCTGACATTCCTGACGATACCATATGGTTTCAGCAAGACGGTGCACCTCCGCACTATGCGCGCCCTGTACAAGATTTTTTGGACAACTGTTTTCCTGGGAGGTGGATCGGCAGACGCGGACCGATAGAATGGCCTGCAAGATCGCCAGATCTTACACCTCTTGACTATTTTTTATGGGGATACTTGAAGTCAAAAGTGTACATTAATAAACCACGTAATTTAGAAGAACTTCAAAATTGCATTCGGGACGAAATACGCAGAGTTACCCCAGAAATCATTCATAATGTACAAGAAGAATTTCTTCACAGACTTGCGCATTGTCAAGAAGTTGGTGGATGGCAATAAGAACATTTAATTTAAGTATAAAATTTAATCAATTGTATTTTATTTTACATACCTCAGAATTGTTACTTTTTTATGGATAAAATTTACGTTTTCTAACATTCAATCGTCATTTACTCGAAAACTTTCCTATGTAAGAGGGCAAAATTTTAGTACTGTCTGATAAAGAATTAAACGATCTTTTAGAATCAAGGGAAAAAAGTATGGTGTTGCCATTAAAAAAATAATCGATGACGTCATTACTCGAAAACAAATGACATTTGAAAATCGCATTTTACGCTAAAATATGTATTTTTTAAATTACAAATCGACCTATTCGAGGATTTTTCCCAAAAAATAATTGTTTCATTTTTATCGAATTTATTCCATACTTTTGGCGCATACTGTATAGTCACAGTACATATACCATAAAGTTTGGTTTGGGTCCCATGTCTGGCTATTGAGATATGTCTTACCTGAAATCTCACAAGCCGCCACTGGTGTAGCGTACTTTGAAGTAGCAGTAAAGTTGTAACTACACACATTGTCAGTACAAAGTTCCCACTACCACTTCTTACCAAGATTTTACCTGCTGTTCATTCTGAACACAGTACGTCCAAAGCTTACATTGAGTTACATTATTATTTTTATTATGTTTCTTTATTTCTTTGTGGCTTTGTGTGACTTATGTTGCATGTTTTATCCTTTTGATTTTTTTATGGTTAATAGTTATGGTTTTTATAGTTAATAGTTATAAACAATGTGATATATATTCAAAAAGACAAAAAAACATACTCCACGCGTGACAGCATGAAAGCTTCCAACTTTAGAAAACTACACAGGTATTAATAATAGACTGCTACTCCTACACTTTCACCATAAAAAGACAATACTTATTATTTTAGGTTGTATCAATTTATATAGTGATTCAAGTTTAATATTGATAACTTCAGGATCGATAGAACAGGTTAAAATAATGTTCATTTGTGATATAAACTTATTTCCTAAAACGCATCGTTTCCGAGATAGAGGGCATTGAAGTAGGAATTTTTTTCTCGTTTTCCCTCATAACTTTTGAATCACTTATCCGATTTAAGTATAATTCGAAACACAAGCACTCCTCATGATCTTACATAAGCTTCTTAAGTTTTAACTACCTACCCCTCTTAGAAGTGTATTTTGTATGCTACCCCTCTCTTACTTTATTTCAAAACTACAAAAAAGATAATTAATTTCAATAAAACATCTGCACACCACTTTGACCTGATTAATTTCGAAACGTTTTCGTCTCCAGTTTTTTTTCGACGTTTGGTCTGTTTCTGAGATATTCAAAGAAACTGGTGACAGTGTAGCGCACCAGCCGCGTAAATTTCATTTAACGTTATAGCAACCCATGAAAACAAAACTCAGTGACCACCTGCCACCTGAAGAAGCAATCCTAAAAATGCAGAAATAGGTCAGATCTCATCTATTGTGGTTGAATTTTCGAGTTCCCACTGTCAAAATTGAAAGTTAGATATTTATAGAGTAGTTTCATTACACCAGGTTAGTAAATTTAGATAGATTAATTTTTTTAGATAATTATTGAATAGAGCTTTGTCTGTGGAATTGTTCATTAGCATACCTAGACGTTTGGTATCAGAGAGCATACATATGACTTCACTGATAGGAACTTTAGGAGATTTGATTTGAGTAGTTAGTTTCACACATTATTAATACCTAAAAATATATAAAAAGAGTTCTTATCTTATATTTTCATTCCTTAACCGTCTCATATAATGTAGTATTGCCTAGTATTATAAAAAATGGTAACACTGTTCTAACTTTGTAAAAAAATCTTCTTAGTTCGAGTAATTGAAAGTCCAAACGTATGCAAAGTTGTGAAATTTGTTGTATTAAGTATTTCTTATATCAAAACTAATATTATTTGAAATACGATTTAATTACGTTTTCGTGCTTGGTTTAAACAACAATTTATTACGTTTCTGATTTAATATTTCTTAGGGATTTCTTACATAACGAATTACGTAAATTTAGGACCCACTTCCATAATTCTTTAAGGCTTACACAATAAATATATTTTTTACTCCACTTAATCCCAGACCTATTCAATATGTATTTGATCGATTTAAAGCTCATTTATATGAAATTGCCCGTTTATGTTATGCGGATCATGAATTCCTTAGAAAATGGTTCTCATCTCTCGCATAATCTTTTACCATCAACGCTGATAAATATATAGCCACTTATTATCTTTTCTTATTCTTAAGACACCTTATACAGAGCGTCTCTAAAAGGTCCGTACAAAACACTAGCACAAATTACTGAGGCTAAAATATAGGGATCTACCCCAATTTACCTTAGTGCAAAAGTTGATAATTTCCGAAATACAGGGTGTCAAAGTTAATATTTTCTATTTAATAATAATAATAATAATAGTAATAATAATAATAATAATAATAATAATAATAATAATAATAATAATAATAATAATAGTAATAATAATAATAATAATAATAATAATAATAATAATAGTAATAATAATAATAATCATAATGCCAACAGAATATGATAACTATAACTAACTATAACAAATAATCAAAATAGAATATATAATATGTGGAAATGAAAATCACGGAGCGAAATTCAGATTACAGCCAGAAGCTGCATCTGTTCTTCCATTTAACTCTGGCATTCTAATACAAAACAACAGTGCAAGGGAACCGACATATCTCAAATTCAATCAACATGATTTAATTTTGCTGATTTTGCATGTCTTGAAGAAAGTTCCTATAACAAGTTTTAAATTTATGTAAACTGTACGACTTAAAATTTTCTGGAACTCTGTTATACAGGGTGTCTCATAATTAGCTGCCAACCCTGAACAGGCCGATTCTATGATCAAAACTAAGTAAAAAGGTTCATATGAACATGGGTCCGGAAATGCTTCCTAAGGGCACAGGAACCCATTGAAGAGGGAGGAATGGAAATCATTTTTTTGCAATATCTCTCAATTGCGTTGCGATAAATAATTGAAATTTGGTATACACAGCTAAATTTTGATGAGCAATTTGATGGACTAATCCATTTATTTTCACAAGGTTCATTGGGGTGTGTACGGGGGGGCCTTGGTATTTTGCGTGTTTAACTTTTTCATCTTTTACTTGAACAGCAAATTCCGTTTTCCCGAACTGTTTTACGTTAAAAAGGTATTCTTGTTTCAAATCGTTATCTTTAACGGTTTCTGAGAAAATCGCTCTTGAATTAATCCCACTTTGGTCAATTTCAAATACTAATCTTAAATTCCTAGCTTCATTTACTAGAGTAAGCTGGGTGTTATGCATTATTAAGGGAACCATTACTATCACCAATAATGGAACACTGATTTCGGTTACCAAAAAGCATGTTTGTTTTTCCAGCATTTAAACTTAAACCATGATCTTTGGCCGCACATAGAATAGATTCTAAATCTGAATTCATTTTATTCACAGATTCATCCAACTCCTTGTAGGGAAAAGAAAAATACAACTGCGTATCATCCGCATACATGCACATATTGCAACACGCAAAAAGTGTGACGTGTAAAGAGAGAATAAAAGTGGACCTAATATGGAGCCTTGTGGGACTCCTTTACCTAATGATTTGAACTCAGATCTGTTATTATCAACTTTCACACACTGTGCACGATTAGATAAATAACTGCATAACATACTTACTGACGTTTTATCAAATCCTAAATATTTTAAGACAGCAAGCAGCACATTGTGATGTATGGAATCAAAAGCTTTGCTGAAGTCCAGCAAGATTAAATATGTTAGCTTAGAATCGTCAATTGCTTTGAGTCACAGTACATTCAGTAATGTCGTAGTACACCTATAATGACGGTGAAAACCCGATTGATGCCTGGGTAAAATATTATATGTACCTCATATTATAAGTATTCACGAATTTGTATGTTCATTATAGATTCTAAAATCTTTGATAAGGTAGGAAGTAAACTTATTGGTCTCAAGTCTTTATATTCTTCAACTACAAGTTTTTTCGGTATTGGTATTACAATAGCACTTTACCATTGAGAGGAAAAATAGTTGCAGCTGTTCATGATGTTTAATAAATGTAGTTTTATTTTAGGATAACACAACTGCAACATTGTTAAATTTATACTATCAGTCCCAAATGCATTTGATTTAATTTTATTTAAAGCTATATACATATATGGATTCCCAATCTACCAATGGAAATTTAAATACTTCTGATTCTACCCCATCTTTTACAGTGTTATTGTAAAAATTTAACAAATCCAAATTTACATTAATATTAGGAACTAGGAACACTATTTAAAAAATAGTTGTTAATTTCATTTGCATTACTTAAAGTTGACGGAATTGTGTTGATATTTTTTTTAACACATAAGTTTTTTAGACATTTCTATATTAGTGAAAAATCTTTGCTCTTAGCCACCTGCCTGAAATATGCTTGTTCGCAACTCTAATAGAAGAAGTAACCTGATTCCTTAATCTTCTATAGACATTACCATCTGCCAAGTATTTTGATTTTTTAAATTTAAGCCTGGCTTTGTTACGCCGCGACATTAAGGCTTTAATTTTCATATTCAGCCAAGGAGCCGGAGGCTTTGTAAATCTCAAAGTCTTTTCAGGTGCATGCTTATTAAAAATGCAAAGGATAGTGTCGTTTAAAATTTTAACCTTATACTCAATATTTCTGCATAAAACCAGTCGAGTCAACCCGATTAATAAGTAGAATGAAGATATCCGATTGCTTCAAAATGGAAACAATTACATCCTCCTTTACTAACAAATCTATGCATGCGAGCTTGTAATGAAGTAATAATAACTGACAATTCGAATAGCATGCTCACTGAATAATATATGTTACCGTTGCATTTAAGATGGGTTTCAATGTGAATATAATATTAATTTAATTGTTCACAAACTGTTTTCATTTGTTTAAAAAATTAATTGTAATGTATAAAAATTCATAAGATAAACTCTTAAAAATGTTATCGAAGCCATTTTCAAAAAATAGTTTAAAATTTTAATATTTATTAGTGTTGGCATCTTGCATTGCTTTTTCTTGATCTGGTATTGGTCTCACAAGACAAGACAAGGCTTAAGAGCTCGAATTGCAAGGCAAGACAACATTAAAACAAGACATTTTTTACTGTATAAGAAAGGTATTTTAAGCTGATATATATCAAATCTCCTACAATTCCTATCAATGAAGTCATATGTATGCGCTCTGATACCAAACATCTAGGTATGCTAATGAACAATTCCACAGACAAAGTCCTATTCAATAATTATCTACAAGACTTAATCTAACTAAATTTACTAACCTGTTTAATGAAAACACTATAAATATCCAAGATGTTAGGAATCAGAGAGCATACATATGACTTCATTGATAGTAATTGTAGGAGATTTGATATATATTAGCTTAAAATACCTTTCTAATACAGTAAAAAATGTTACAAAAGCTAATAATAAAGAGATCTATGGGTAGATATTGTGGGCGTAATTCAACGCTGGTTGCGGCTTTAGTCCATAGACTAGTTAGTTTCACACAATATTGTTAATACGTAAAATATATAAAAAACGACAAGACATATTGACACAGCAATTAGTCGTGCATATATAAGAATATTTTTAATTCGAAATTTATTGACTTCAGTTCAGTTCTGCTGAACTAATTATAAATTTACTGCCACTTGACTGAAAAAGCTCTGATTCTGTTTCGCCTATTTCATCCATTATTTATTACTTATGATTTAAAAAACTAAAATTTTGCCCTCTTACATAGGAAAGTTTTCGAGTAAATGGTGATTGAATGTTAGAAAACGTAAATTTTATTCATAAAAAAGTAACAATTCTGAGGTATGTAAAATAAAATACAATTGATTAAATTTTATACTTAAATTAAATGTTCGAATTGCCATCCACCAACTTGTTGACAATGCGCAGGTCTGTGAAGAAATTCTTCTTGCACATTATGAATGATTTCTGGGGTAACTCTGCGTATTTCTTCCCGAATGCGATTTTGAAGTTCTTCTAAATTACGTGGTTTATTAATGTACACCTTTGTCCTGTAAGGGTTCCTTCAAAGAAGAAAGGCCCTACTATTCTGTCGTCAACTATTCCAGCCCACACATTTAATTTCTGAGGGTGTTGGGTATGTGCCTCTGCCATCCAATGAGGATTTTCCCGACTCCAATATCTGCAAGTTTGACGGTTTACTGTACCATTCAGACAAAATGTGGCCTCATCTGAAAAAAGTATTTGCCGGTGTAAATTTCTATTTCCTTGACATTAGAATTTCGCAAAAGTGTAAGCGGCGATCGGGATCATCTTCATTGAGTTCCTGCACAATTTGTAGGGATGATATTTTTCCTTCCTCAAGATACGTAGCACTGTGCTCTGACTAGTGTCATTGTTTAATGCAACCAATCGTGAAGAATTATGAGGATTATCCACCATACTTATCAAAATGTTCTGTTTCTGATTTTCATTAATGCTTGGACGTCCAGGTTTTGGAATTTTTACAACATTGCCAGTTTCTCTAAATTTAGACTCTACCTTACTGACTGTTGATTGGCTGATAGGGCGATCTGGATATTTTTCATTAAATAAATCGCAACCTTCCTGCTGAATTCTAGTCATATTCCCGCATCCGATAAGAATTAAAATTTCAATTCTTTGAGTAACAGTTAAATGTGCCATAATACTTTAAATTGAATAATAATTTCTATGTTGCTTACAATACTTATTAGAAAGTTGGTGTGACAATTACACTTTGCAAAGATTTTCACCTACGTGATCCATAAAATAACTATGGAATTCGAAAAACTAAACTTGATAACGTTTTTGCTTTATTTTACTTGATTTACGTTTTCTAACATTCAATCGTCATTTACTCGAAAACTTTCCTATGTAAGAGGGCAAAATTTTAGTACTGTCTGATAGAGAATTAAACGATCTTTCAGAATCAAGGAAAAAAAATATGGTGTTGCTATTAAAAAAAAAATCGATGACGTCATTACTCGAAAACAAATGACATTTGAAAATCGCATTTTACGTTAAAATATGTATTTTTTAAATTAAAAATCGACCTGTTCGAGGATTTTTCCCAAAAAATAATTGTTTCGTTTTTATTGAATGTATTCCATACTTTTGGCGCATACTGTATACAATGCAGGTTCGAACAATACTACGATCAGTTACAAACATTTATAAAATAATCCCTGTCCCTACAGCTTTACTTATCTTTATCAAGTAAATTTAAGCACAACTTCTCAATTCGAAGTTTAGAATGGCGAAGGGGAATTTAGGGGTTGTGTAATCACGGGATCGATACCATTAAGGCCTCTCAAACAAAGTTGAGACAAACTGCCATCTAAGGCTTATTAATAAAAGTACTCAACTGTGCATGTCTGTGAAATTTGTTTCCGTTTCAGGACTCAATATTTTAGCCATTAGCTATTATCAATAATTGTTCATTTCTTGTAGATATTTCAACCAAATGTCTTAATAAAAAAAGCTAAAAGTTGCATAACACAGTATGTACTTTTGTAAGAATTCATTATTATTCATTCTAACAAATTTACATGCATGGCATTATTAATACACTGACAAGCATAAAAAAATGAGCAACGCACTTATTTATTATAGTTATTTTATTTCTTCATTGATTTAGACGATGCCTTCGTCTTGACGTTCTTTAGATGAACGAAAGTCGGTTTGTCAGCACGATGGAGCTCCACCCTACAAAGCAAGGACTGTGCAGGAATATAGATAACACTTTCCCAGAAAAATAGATTGAGATTACCTATTCAGTTGCCCTGTAAGTCATCAGATCTAATACCCCTCTATTTTTTTATGGGGGGTTTTAAAAAATAAGGTTTAAAAAACACCTTCGCGAGATATTAATCATTTGAATGTTTGTAATGAGTTAAACGGCGAAATGTTAATAAACACAGCCCACAAAGAATTCAGGAGAAAATTGGATTGGGTGTCTTGAAATGAAAAGAGGCCATATAGAGAATAGATTGTAATATGCATGTATTATGAGAGGCTTTCTCTTATTTTTTAAGTTTAGTTATCGAGTTTAATCCTTTAATTTATTCTTAATGACATTTATGCATGAACAACGATTATTCAATTATTTTTCAACGACTACTTGATCCTTCCACCGCTAATGCGATTTTTAAGTGTTATTTCTTTTGAGACTGTAGGACGATGTTGCTTATAACTTTTAAACGAGAAGTACCTACAGAAAAATTTCTCTAATAAAAGTTTATTACAAAAAGGAGAGCTTTTTAGCAGGGAAAAATTTGGGTATGTTTCTGGAAAAAATATAATTGATAACGTCATTAGTCGTTACATTCAAATCCCGAAGATAATGCTCTTGGTTGAAAATTGAGCATGTCTCATCTCATTAATTTTTTATGTATCCTCACAATAGACAATAGTTTGACACACCCTGTACATTATTATTATACTTATGTAGTATTCTTCTTAATTCGTTTTTTTTTTCTTGTTGCAGATAGGGAATAAATATGCCCAAAACTACGAAGAAAAAATATCAAAATGTACATACGCTTTACTTAGTTTAACTGGGGTTTGACAATACGACGCCATGTTGCCTACAAATGTGATGTCATTTATGAAAAAGGTAAGTCGTAGAGTGTTCTTTTTTTACTTAAAAATGCACCCTGTAGTTAGCAATGTAAGAAATGAAGTTAAATGTACGAATAAAATGTAAAGAAACAAAATGATTTATGGCCGGTTTCTCAACATTTGGCGCAATCGATTCGATAACTATCGAGTACATAAATTTATCAGACCGATAACTTTATATTGGTTTCGGAACGCATGCCTTCTAAATTTTGTTGAATACATAACAGTTGAATGGATATCTTAATATCTGCAATAATCATAGAGGGAGCTAGCAAATGCAGAACTGTTTGCAGATGCCATTTATGGAAGTACGACACTTTCAAGAAATAATTGTAGATGGCGCCACTATCGGCTATATATACAAACCTGCTGCATAAAAACGAAGTTATTAAGGTTGCGGTATTCTAAATAAGAAAGTACCTCGATTGTTAACTGACAATGATATAAAACTGTGTACCGGGAGGTGCTGGATATCTAACGGAGAAAACTTGAACTGCAAATATTTAAAGAATGTCACAGCTGGAGTGCAGAAAATAACGGGTAGCCGAAATATGCCGAAACTGAGCTTGAAGGTCATGCGTTTGATCTGCGGCAAAATATTTACAAACCTAGCATCTAAATGGGATATCGATTTTTCCGTATTTTAAATTTCAGCGTTCAGTTGCAATTTATCCTTTGCAAATCTGTGCTTTGCAGTAGCAGTGGTTTTCTGTATTCTTTATGTGTGTGTAATACTATTGAAAATTATAGGACATTTTTATTAATTGAAAGTTCGTTGGATTTAGAAAGGTATGTATATCATTATTTGTAAATTGAATTAAATAATAGGTACTTAATAATTATATATTTATATGTAACAGGAACAGGGGAGGGGACTCGAATCTTTAATTTATCAAATTTTAGGAATATATAATAGTTATTTATGTACAATATTAATTGAAATCAAATAATTTTTGTCCAAAGAAGTTAGCCTTAAAATATGGCCCATCCTTTGCTGAACACTCTGTAGACATTTTGCGAATAAATTACGATTTGAATCATAAACTTTATCATAAAAGAGCTCTCTTGGAGAATGTTGTAAGAAAAATTGACCATTATTGTCAGTTATTTTAAAAGATTAAGATGACAGAAGATACTTAATTTAATATTAACCACATAAATATATTTCGATTATAAATAAAACCATAATAAATTAGCACTTTTAAAATTAAAAACGATTCAGGACTCAAATTTTTCCCATAATATTACAAATTTATCAATAAATTTAATCTTCTAAAAAACGCCATAGAAATTCAATTGTCGCCGTCGCTTCTGGACAAGATATTTATTTCATAGACTATTACTAAAGTTTTGATTAATAAAAATCAAACCACTGTGTATAATACATAGTTATAAAGTTAGTTAACTAAAAAATTTTTTACTATAAAATATGTCCGTATATATATATATTCAATATAACATTTTTAGGTTTGATTGGAGATGATAGCATAATAGAAGTTACATGTTTGGAAAAGGTAGCTCTATCAGCAATTACTTTGATAGAAACAGTGGAGACGAAAATGGTGCCTTGTTTATATAATGATAAAGATCGAGTGAAATTATAAAAAACTCATAACTATTACTACCAAGTAAGTTAAAAAAGATGAAGTATTATCTATATTTAATCAGTATTGCTTGTCTTTTAGATTCAAGGGCAATTAGCAATAACAACGAGAAACCTATGTTATTTTGTAGTTTACATAGGTGATAACAATGACCTGTTCATAGAAGAAATATATCGAGACAAAACATTTAATGAAAGTATGTTTAAAAAGTTGGAAAGATTTTATATGCACTGTTTAGCTCCAGAAGTGATATTAAATAGAAGAGGAAGAAATTTGAAATGTAGAGATCCTAATTATATTTTGGAGGTCCAGAGAAAAAAAATGGAAAATTAATAATTTGTGTTTTTTAAGATATACATCACTACATATTTCATGAGTTTTCAATTTAGAATTAATTTTTGGAAAAATGACATTTTTTTAGTATGCACTGTCGGAAGCGGTGTAGTATTTTGCATGTTGATGCAAAAATTCAAGTCAATTATTTTCCTATATTTTTTTAACAACTCTTATAAAAACCCCTCCCAGTGCGATTTCTTACAGCAAGTGGAAATTGATACTCCAATACGTAAAAAATAATTTGGGACAGGGGGACAGACAACCCTGTATAATGTAAATATATTTTTATTTCATTATTTATCCTTTTTGTAATAGGTATTTAATAATACATAGTGAGACAATTCACAGAAGACAAATAGCAATATACTTATTGAAAAAATTTGTGTACCTGCAAAATAAAAGATAATAGTAAAAACAATCGTTTTATGTTTCAACCTGACCCTGATATCTATTTACATCTTTATTTGTGTGGTAATTTTAAAATATGTAAGCAAACTTATACGGCGAAAATTAGATGTCAAAATATATTGCTGAGATCCAATTTACCTAAATGTCAACCTCCAACGAGTTACAGTAATTTACAAGACGAATGCTAATAAATGTTTTAAAATAAATGTTAAAAAATTCACTGGCGGCATGAGGACAATGTACACTAATATACAGGTAAGCGTCATTTGTTTCCTGCATCCCTGTCTACTTCATATTACGACAGCCAGCAGTATCAGTGGACATATAATTTAACTATAAGATTTTCCTTTTGAAATTTATAATTTTGAAGTGGTTATCATTTCACTTTAAAAATTTTCAAATTCTGTCAATTTTGAAATTTTTTCAAGTTTGACTACATTTTTTTCAACACTGTATTTTAAAATTTGGATCAGATCGATTTAATTCTCTGAATTTTGCAGGAGTTTGGGTTGGTGCTTTAAACACCTGTATTTTTTCGTTAACAGTGTTCCAATAGCCCTTAGTTAATATTACAGAGATTTTTGTAGTTCCTTTAATTTTGAGGTTTTTTTAGGTCAAAATTTTCTCATAACTGCATACAGAACGTCTTTCGCACGTTCAATAACCGTTCCGAAGTGGTAAAATCGAAAATTTATATCAATAACAATGCAATCAAATGCATGTGGTATGTTTAATTCGTCTTGATTTCTAATGTAATACTTAATTCCAAATTTTGCTCGCCCTGTAAACAGAATTTACTTTACCGCCACCTCTTAGTCAGAGGCTGAACTATTTATTGTTAAATTGAGTCAAATTTTTATAGTTTGTAACAGACTTCTAGATAATGAAGTTGACCGAACTTGCTGAGAAAATGACCCTTATGGAAAAATGCTAATACATTTTTAGGTACTGAAATTTATCAAACTAACTACTTTTTAAAATTGATATATAGTTCTAAATATTCCTATAACATAAACTTACTTAGTGTAACATATAAAATTGTTTAGGTTTATGTATAAGCACGATAAATTAATTGATAAAAATGTGACATTAGGTTAGCAGCAAAGACCAATATGAAAATACGTTTTTTAAAAGTTAAAACTTTGTTTAAACTATATTTAAATAGTAATAATGAATAGACAGAACTTTAAAGATTCTATTTGTGTGGTTATTTTTGTTCTTCGAGCTCTATTTTTTGAGATTTCAGTACCTAAAAACACTACAAATACAGGTCATATTTTGCCAGAAATACGGCGACCTTAAAACCTTTTCTAATACTGACAGTAAATTTGTTCTAGTACTAGAGACTTGAATACTATCTCCTATTAAATCTATCAGTAAATTGACAGTTTCTTTCGTTAAGGTAGCCGTATTTCTCGCCGTAAAATGATCAAATTTGTGGTTTTTTAGGTACTGAAATTTTGAAAAATAAAACGCGTAGAACAAAAGTAATATCAAAAATAAAATTACTGATGTTTCGTTTATCCACTTTTACTATTTAAACTAATAACTTTTAAAATGCATTTGTATGACAAACATTATTTCGCTACTCTAACCCCACATTTTAACAATTATTTTCACATACTTATAAACAAAAGTGAACAATGTTATATGCAGAAATATATAAGTTTATGTTATAATAATGTGTACATCTATAGCTGAATTTAAAAAAATACGCATTTTGAAAGTTTTCAGTACCTAAAAATTTGCTGGATAAATCGCTTTCTGACGTTATACATTGATTTTATTTCGGTACCTTTGAATATTCGCTGGTGGCATGAGATAACATTGTTGTTATTTGCTAAACTCTATATTATTCAGTTCTTAAATGTCTAAAATTACTTGTATTTGTAGAAATTGTTATTTCAAGAATACGGGGCCCGTAAACCTCTCTCGAAATTCTGTCGCTTTATTTTTCATACTGGTTTTCTCTTTCACGATAACGTCTTGGCGGTTCAAAATATCTGACTATATTTAAATATTCTTCATCTGAAGAGGCAGACGAATCAGAATATTCCATTGCACAAAGTAATCGTCACGAAAATATAAAAAAAGTTGGGTTAAGCCTTACAATAAAGATGTAAACAAGCAACAGCTAAATCGCTGCGCGCGTGCGTTAATGTTTATTGGACAGATATCTTGCCATTTTTCTTTGGATATCTGTTTGATAGCTTATGGAACAGATAAGCATTATCAAATGGTTCAGAAACCGAATTCATGGGATATCTCCAGTTTATGGAATCGATAAGTTTATTTAATAGATATCTACTAGTTGAGAAATCGGCCATTAATAGTTTTAAATAACATTATATTATATTACTTTAAATAATTCTTAAATACATTACTGATAGAGAACTAATGTAAAAATAATAGCTATTTGTGCGATAAATTAGAAAAAGTGACACGTTTCATACGAGTTGCACACAGGATTTTTTTTAATAGTGTTTTGAAAATAGCTCAAATTACTATAGTTATCATAATTTCTTATTGAAAATTGTGAATTTCGAAAATGTAAATCAAGAATCCTGAGGGAATGTTGATGTTGAGTTTATTTATTAGATTTTCGTTAATATGTGTCAGTAATTTATAAAAAATAACACAATCTTCTACTTACAACGATAATATAGAAGATGATTATAGAAGAATCATCAAAAATCGTGATTCAATCATTGTTACCGGCAAAATCCAAAGATAGATATGAAAAAGCGTATCGCTTGTTTATAGATTGGAATCATAGGCAGTTCTACTGGCCTATTTTGAACAAAAATTCAAGTATTGAAGAGTTCTACGCTGAGTCTTTACTCAGTGCTAAAAACAATATTGTCAGTGAATAGAATATTGACATAAAGAAAACTTTCAAGTTTAATTGCTTTCCTTAAACGGTATGACATAGATCCAGGAAATCTAGTGTTTTAAGAAAATCAGAAGTTGAGAAATCTTTCAAAGAAGCAAATGATAAAATGACTTGATGATGAAGGTAAAGTGAAGTTTTCACACTTCACCAAATACTGAAATTGTCTCTTATTATAGCTATAAAAACTAACATTTCATCAGCTGGAACATATAAGACATGGGAGAATATATTGTAGTGTAACATACCCGGGTTCGTTCAACATTGTTGTATTTGGCCAATAATCGAGAGGATTTACTTACGTTGTGCTTGTTTATTATGTATTAACTTACCTCGAATGTACTACATATTTACAAAATTAGGGAGATTTGAGTAGTTTTAAATAAAACAAAACAAATTATTAAATACAACTCGTCTATTAGTTTTCTGTCAAAGGTGTAATAGCCTACCTAACCACCCTATCAGTGCCGTATTCAGCCTTGAATTCACGGGGGGAAAGAGCACGACAGAGAAAACCCCGATCAGAATTTGCAATGGTAATAACAATAACAATAATAAAAATGTATCTGTACTTCAGTACTTGAATCCACAGTAATATATTCATAATTCTACATATAAAACTGAAGAGTGTTTGGTTTTGGTTAGTACCCAGCTAGTAGTTGAGGGGTTGAACAAAAATCTCAAATCATATCTCATGCTATATATGTTTTATCGGATGTTTGTCCAGTCACGGGAGAAAATATTAATAGAATCACCAAGGCTCTTACAAACATCTGACAAGCACACCGCTAATCCAAGTAATAAAGTAGTAGTAGTTGATTAATAATAACTAACAATACCATAACTTGGACTCAAGCTAAAGTTGTACATATAATTTAAACAGCAAACCAACAAAGTATCGTCTTACCTTAAAATTATAATAAAATATAATGAAACTGTTATAAAATATTAAACAGACAAGAAAATAATAAAAGAAACACAATGACATTTAAAACCCGACTAACTACCCGCCGAATCGCGCCCCGCGTTCCCGTGTTTTTATTATTGCTTTGTCTCTAGTAGCCCCTCTAGCTAATAAGTATATAATATTCTATACAGAGTGTTATTCATTTAGCAGTATAGATATAATAAAATAATATTTAACTAAGTGGATCCCCACAATATACTGATAAAGATTCCGACCACAAAGACGAACGTAAGAAAAGAATTTACAAAAACATCGAAATAGTCAGCGTTGTCGAAATTTTTCGAAAACATTCCTCTCTTCGTCCGTCACCAACTGAGCATTCAAGATTCTTGTAGAATACTGACTAATGCAGGAGCAGACATCACCACCCTTAAAAGGCATGTGGGATGAAAAGCAACGAATGTGGCAGAAGGATATATAGAGGATTCCTTTCAATAAAAACTTTAAGTAGCCTCAAAGAGAGATCAATATAAATACAAACTCGGCCTCGACTTCATCAAATACGTGCGCAGGGCTTTCCATAACCAATTGTAAAAAAGTTACAGTTAAAATTTATAATAATGATATGAAATGAAGTTGACAATAAATGAATAGTTAGTTCAAGAATTATGATGTATTTTTCCCGCACTAGTTATTAAAAATCGAACTTTTCCTAACTCAAATTAGAACTATCTGTACAACTTTTCAAAACACTATTAAAACTATGTTTTTAAAATGATTTACCTACGTTTATCATCGTTTCTCATAATCGGCAATTTTACCACCTGTAGCAAGCCTGCATAATGTATAATCCGCATGAAAAAACCTCATATAGAGAAAAAATTTAATTATTTAATTATTCGCTCTATTAGCTTCTTCAAACAATTTAATTTAATGAATGGCGTTTTCCAAATGACATACTGATAAAAATGAAAAATGCTTTCAATTAAATTTAAAAGCTTTAACATAACAGTTAAAATTGTATAGAGAAACGTATATGGAAATTTGACAAACATTTCATTATATAGCTAAATTATAGAATAAATCATATCCACCTATTTCAGTATCCGACCAAAACTTAACACATATATAATGTATGTACTGGTTGTGATAAATTTCCATATCTACAATATTCATAATTTCCTTCTTTTTTTTAATTATGAAATGCATCAACTCATTTTTTAAAAAGGGTCTACTTGACGTAACAAATGTATTTTTCTTACGGTTGCTTAATGAACAAAAACACTAATAATTACCTATTACAAAAACTAGTATTTTACGCACGCTACATTTTGATATACCTAGTGGCATTATTTTGGCTTGACAAGCAGAAGCCCCTGTTAACTAGAAAATATATAGACCGTGACGCGTCATCAAACGCGCTACCATTTAAAAACAAGAGTATACATTTCTTGTAAATGTTACAAAAGTGACCGAAATACAACCGTAGGAAAAGTATTTTTCACGATTGTGAAATATGTTCCACTCGCCTGTGGCTTATGCGCAAGCTGTTCTACTGCGTGTGAAAATAGTTAGTTTCCTAACTAGTATAGAAAGTGATACTTTCCCGCACGCCGATGCTGTCCAATGCGGGAAAGACACTTTCCGCACGAGTTAGGAACAATATTTTTTCTACGAGCGTGAATAAAAAAACAAATAAGAAAAATGAAGTTCCATTTAAAATAACCAATGTGAACAATGTACCTTGCAACTAATAAAAACAAACAATCTGTTTTATTATTGTTAATATTAAAGATTAGCGAAGAATTTACAACACTTTGCAAATTTATAACTGAACTGCTGTTGCAACTGACTGCTCTGCAAGGTTTGGCTGAAGATGATGAAGTTTAAAGGGGCGCTAAGAATTTGATTGTACAAGTTTAATGATCTTGTAGAATGATTTTTCCGTTATTTTAACTAATATGAGGTTTCCTGTGTCTTCAGTTTTATCAATAGTTATTTGATTAAGTTCCATCCGATAACAAGCTCCGGCCAAATCAAAAATGGTAGCCACTTTGATCATGAGATATATTTCATGTGGTGCTGTTATAATTTTGGATGGGTATATCTTCTTTTGTAAATACTTCAGCTGCGACCAACAAAAGCACACCTTCGTGTATAAGGTCGTCCACCACTTAAGGGTGAGTGGCCAGCTCAATGGAGATGGGGTGGTTCTAATTTTTTTTGTTTTGTTTTCACAATATCGTATATTACGACAGGATAAACTTCAGTTGTTCAAGGGCGCCAGACAAATTTTCCCCAAACCAAATCACCCAGATAGATTGACTAAATGATCAAGAAAATTTGCCAAACAAGATCAAATAATAAACATTCGGTTACACAAATGGCGGTTTATTCTAATATTTAATAGATGTTAATGACAATTGGATAAGGTATGGCAAAAATTTAAATCGTAAGTTGGCTATTAAAATAAATATAAGTAAGGAAAGTAGTGTCAATACAAAAGCCAAGCGATTATAAGCATGGAAAAAAAGAGTCCTGAAAATTAAGAGCGTGGAAAAATAAGTATAATAATAATAATAAGTATAAATAAGCGCGCGAAGAATTTAGAACACTAGGTAGTAGAAGCGTCGCGTGAGCTCAGGCGCATCGGCTTATTCTAACAACACCTTGTTATTAAAATAGTAAATAACACCATAAAACGTTCGCTTTAATTCTCGGATAAAGATTGACTGAAAATTCTCATGGCTAATGATTGACCGAATTACACAAAATTATACTAAGTGAGACATGCTAAGCAGAATATAAGACAATAAAAAAAAATTGTAATAAATGCGGGAAAAGTAAGTAACTACAAATAATTATTCTAAATATAACAATAAGCAGCATGCAAATAAGGTAAATTAATAATAATAAGCTCACATTAAGGATATTCGAGCATCTACCATAAAATATTAATAGTGATCCAGCAAATAAGCTAAATAATATTATGCACTAATTAACTAATACCAAACAATTTAACTACTAGTGAACTAGTGAATAAAGTTTCAGTAAAATTTACTATTGAATCAATATAAAAAAAAATGCATCCAACCGCTCAGGTAATAATATAATGTAATGTGTGTAAGTAAGTAAGATAGCAAAGCAATTAGAAAACTTGCGTGCTTCCTAGGCGACGATGTCGCAGCGCTTCTTTGTCAAACTATAAGCGGATCTCTAGCAGGAGTAGGAGGCTTCTAACAACTCTCAGGAAGATCCAAAACTCAGGTTGATACAACGGCAATTCGACAACCTTCTTAAGCTGCCTTCAATTGGTTCAATACAAAATTTGTCCAAGATAAGAACCACAGCATATGGTAAGAACCCTAAATGCAATGAAAATAAAATAATCAGATCGCATTGTCACCATCACACTAATAACAATTAGTGAAATTAACAAAACTCAGTGCATAAGCACCTAGGAAATCAGAAATACACGTGTTTGTCTATTTGACAAGTATGAACGAAAAAATAAGCAATGCGGCAACGCCGCAATCGAGCACATGGTGTGAAAAATTTTCGAAATGAACACAAAATATTTTATGAATAACACAATTTGGAATAAATATAAATATAGACATAAAATTACTTACCCTAGAGTAAGGGGTTCTTAGCAAAGGCACTGCACCACAGCTTCTAGTAAGATGGTAGAGTTAGCGAATATAGACCTTACGGTAACTGTAAATAGGACCTATTTTAGAATCTTTCGAGTATATGAAGGAGGCAATTTCAGTTGAAGTGGATTGAATTCAAAACTTACCAGACTCGTAAGCAATAGACAATAGACTTTCAGCAATAAGTGTCTTGGTGTGAGAATAAATCCTTTCTTCAGAAAGTATCTGCTTCGGATTAACACAAATTTCCCACCAACGAAATCCAAATACCAATGAAATCCAAAGCAGCAATTATAGGTTTGAAAAATAATAATCCTCCTAGGAGATGATGCGAAATCATCAAAATTTTTCAAACTACCCTCACACACACAATGATAGTCACGCCATGTACCGGAAAAAGATCTTGAAAAATGGTCTCCTTAAAAAAAACTGTCCTTACCTCCCATTGGCTGGACACTAGCCAATCAGGTTTGTAGCAATGAAATTGGACACCCAATAATTATAGAAATTTATCCAAACTGGCTAATAAAATTTATTATAATACCTACAGTTACAAAATATGCGAAACGTGCAAATTTATAGCGTAATTATTAAAATTACGCAAATTGAAAAAAATCGTGGATAGACAGATTTCTTGCACAAGCCGACAACAGCGCTTGGCGCAGAATCAGATCTGACTTTGACCGGAAAGTTGAATTTCGTGAAGAAGACGAAGAAGACGGCGGTAATTGATGAAATGTCAAAGCCAAACGACAACAATAACAATATAACCCTTAAATAAATAATTAATGCACAACAGATATTCTCCATAGAACCTCATGATCTAGAACATTGCAGGTAAATTATTATTCTTATTTCAATCCATTAAATTAATCACAATTCTCTGATTATAGTGCGAGATAATAGTGTTTGTTTACAATAAGAGGTTATTTTTGTTTTAGGTTTGGGAATAAAGCAATTTATGCCAGGATGTCCATAACATTATCTAGGGTGGTTTATACTTATTTAATACGAGGATGCTGCAATAATTCATTCGTCTTGTTTATATTTTATCTTCAATGTAACAACGAATAAGTATTATTTACCATCTAAGGGCTAAATAGACAAATTAATTGTGTTGCAATACACAATACACCGAGGTTGAATGGAAGTTGCCACCAACTATCAGAAATAAATTTATATGAAATTGCGAAATGATTTAAATAATGTTAAATAAATTATTGAACGTTACACAGCTTTTTGTGGCCAACATCCAATATTTATCTTGTTTAAGAAAATCATCACATTATAGAATTTACTTATGTCAACGTTTTGATTTATTTTTATTACACTTTTTGTCATGGAATAACGAAACCATAGGGTGTTGGCTTTGAGAAGGTCGGTAAAATAAATAGGTTAGAAATACTTTGAAACTTTTCACTCCTTTTTCGTTACAACAGTTTAAATGTGCATACGGATTTTTCATTCCTTTGATTTATAGGGTAACAAATCCAATTTAATTTATTCTAATACTGCCTCTAGCACTTTTTCGGCAGATGAATTCATTGTCATGTTCTTTCATTTTCTTCTGTTGCATATAAATTATTCTTTGTTATGGTACCGTACTGTTAAAAGTATGAGAGCCGTTTCTCAAGTGTATGGCAGCCGAATTAACAAAAACAATTGGATATTATGACAAAAACTTGGTTTGATTGTTGGCGTGACGTAATTTTTGTTAGATGTTAAACCGATGACATTGAAAAAATAATTAGTTTTATATCATAAACTTAATAAAAACATGCATGATAATTGCTTAAAATGTATAAAAATGTTTAGCATAGCTTTAATACAGGTGTACCTATCTAAATAGGCATATTATAAAGACTAAGATAGATTAAAGCTAAAAACTGGGATTTTCTAAATAACTTCACTGGCATTAACTCTGCATGCGATATATCAGGATATTTTTAATTTATTCGACCAACACATACCAGTCTATATTAAATTTAAACGTAAATATCCCGTATGGTATACAGCTGAAATTATAAATAATATTAAAGGTAAAGGCTATCATCACAGAAAATTTAAAACTACTCGTAACAATTTTCATTTAAATGAGTTTAAACGTTTAAGACGCTTAATAAAAAATCAGCTGTTTTTTGCTTACAATAATTATCTTATTAACATCCAAGCCAATATTAATAGTGACCCTAAAACGTTTTGGTCGTTTGTTCATAATAAGAAAGGGCACACGCGTATACCTAAGCATGTTTTTTTCGATGATCAAGAATTTGACGATGCCAATAAAATTGTTGATGCCTTTTCTAAATTTTTTGCTAGTGTTTTTTCCGATGAGAATGTTCAGAATCCGAATCTTTCATTAGATTATTATCAATCTTGCATTAACATACAGAAATTTACGGAATCTGATGTTCTTCTAGCAATTCATAAATTAAAAAACAAAATGTCATGTGGTGACGATCAGATTCCTAGTTTTCTACTAAAAGATTGTTCAAGGGTTCTGTGCACTCCGTTGCTTACTTTATTCAATATAGCATTATCCACAGGCGAGTTTCCTGATAGGTGGAAACTGACAAGAGTGTGTCCAATTCTAAAAAGTGGTAACCCTGCAGATGTGAGTTGTTATCGCCCAATTGCAATTTTGTCTAACATCGCAAAGGTCTTTGAGATGTGTCTGTACAAACAAATATTTGATTATGTTAAGTCGTACATATCACCAAATCAGCATGGTTTTGTTCCTAACCGTTCAACATTGTCTAAATTGGCTGAATTTACTCAGTATACGGCGAACTATGTTGATGACAAAGGACAAGTTGATGTCGTTTACACGGACTTCTCAGAGGCTTTTGACAAGGTGAATCATAGTATATTGCTTTGCAAGTTGGAACGTTATGGTTTTAGTAACAGTTTACTCCGCCTGTTCAATTCTTACCTATATCAACGAAAGCTGTACGTTTCTTATAACGGTTTCAAGTCGAACACATTTATTGCAACATCAGGAGTGCCTCAGGGCTCTAATCTGGGGCCACCTTTAATACGTTGCGAGGAAATTAAAGATCTTGGTGTAGTATTTGACAGCAGATTATCTTTTTCTAGCCATATTAATTCAAATATTAAATCTGCATACAGTACCCTAGGCTTTGTTATAAGGAGTACAAAATCTTTCACTGATGCAAGTGCATTGAGGAGTCTATATTATTCGACGCTTTCTCAAACTCCTATCTTTTCGCATCGACAATTATTATCCTGATAGGGGATATGATCACCAGTTACTTTTGCAAAGATTTCATATGCAGTCGTTGTATACTAGAAGAGTGATTACTAGTTTAACTTTTTTATTTAAGCTGTTCCATGGTATGGTTGATTCTCAGGCTTTACTCAATTTATTCAATATACGTGTTCCGAGACCTGGCTCTCGTGAGAATTCACTGTTCTATTGTCGAGGTGCTAGAACAAATATACTTTTAAAATCAACCATTTATTTAATGGCTAATAATTATAACAAAATAGCAGATCAGTGTGATCTATTTCATTGTAATATTAATGACTTGTTAAGAATTGCATCAGATTATTTCAATAATTTTCAATATTAGTTGTAGTTTTTCTATTTATCATTTTATTTGTTTTTGTTTTCTTTTCACAATATATATTTAATTTGTCATTTTTTCGTCATTTTCTGTACTTTAGTATGCTCTATATTATATAAATCTATTTGTTTTGTCCTGTAAAATGGAATATTTTCTGTTGGGCAATAAATGCATTATTATTATTATTATTATTATTATTATTATTATTATTATTATTATTATTATTATTATTATTATTATTATTATTATTATCATTATCATTATCATTATCATTATCATTATCATTATCATTATCATTATTATTATTATTATTAGGCAAAAAGTTGTTCGGAATCGCCTCAAAATAGTTTTAGTTTTGCATTATTTTTTCAGCATAATTGAAAAAGTTATATTGTAATTTCAAATAAATATCTACCACTAAAAGAACGAGAAGTTCAGAAAACAAATTGGATATCCACCTGTTGCTCGTAGTCAAATCAACAAAATAGATGACCCCCGTGACAGAATAAATTGGATGGAGTATTCAGTTCAAAAATATAAAAATAGATCTCATTTTTGTATTGTCAGTAGCTGAACTATATGATGAGTTATGTTTTCGATTACTGATTCAATATGTGAACACACAACATTTTTTGTAACATCCATGTCACTGTCAAATTAGGTATATAAATTATGAAAGGAAAGAAATATGTAAATATTATCTAGTAAATAAAGTGAATGGTAAAAACAGTAATAATAGAAGACAGCTTGTAGGTACAATTTTAAAGAAAGGAAGATATACAAATTAGTATACAAGATGAGCAAAACAAAAAACAATGCAGGGCGGGAATCAGGGTACATTACTATAATTTAATAAGTTTTGACGGGTGTTATAAAATTTATAAAGACATAGTTGAAAAAAATCAATATTATGTGTTAGTGCGATATGATTTCTCAATCGAGCCATGACTGAAAGAGGTGAATTTTAAATAGTTGGTAAATATGTATAATAATTGATAATGCATGGCTGATATGGGCGAAATATAAAATTTAAATAATGATAGAATATACGAGTCATTTACAAGATTTAGTATTTTATAGACACTAACGATGTAATACTTCGATTAAAAAGTGTATTCAATAGAAACTCTTGACACAAATGTATTGTTCTGGTAAAGTTGTAATCTGGAGGTCTGTTGTACTTTTTGAAATACAAAAAACGCAGAAACTTTTTCTGAACCCTTTCACATTTATCCAAATGTTTTTTGGATTGTGAATGCCATAAAAGAAAACAGTACTCAAGTTTAGATCTGACCAATGTGTTATATAACAAAATAAAGCATTTTATATTATTTATATGTTTGAAAACTCTTATTATAAATCCTAATGATTTAAAGTCAGACTTAACAATATTATCTATATGTTCTCTATATGATAACATTATGTTACACAGTTATTCCAAGATCCTTCACAGAAGTTACTATTCAGTTCGGTTCGGTTCATTAAGTAAGAAAAATTAATTGGAGTACTATTTCTTGTAAAAGACATTATAGAACATTTTTTAATATTAAAATCAAGTTTGTATTAATAGAGACCGTATATCGTTCGCACATGACGTCATTATCAGGGGCGCACTTAGGACGCTAACACATACATTTATTGTCAAATACAGTTAATATCAATGTCTTACCTTGTACTGGTGATATGTATGTTGTCCAATATAGTCCATATACACAATACTATTCACTTTTAGTACTGAAATAAAACTGAATAACCAGCAAGTGTTGTAAATGTTCAGTTGTTAAGTTGTGACGTTTATCGCTTAAAATCGATTTCAGTTTTGAAAACGTACGTTCAACGTCCACAGAGGTCACTGGGGCATATTTAAAATATGTATAATTTTTCACTGATGGCACATTTAGGGTGGCAAAATCTACTCCTTTACCTTCAAAAAGGTCTACTATACGGCATACAGTTAAAAATCCCGGATTGTTCTGCAAAACGGTATTAAATTTCTTCTTCACACGTTCAGCACTAGATCCTGGTACCTGAGAAATAAACTATCGCAAGTATAAAACACTATTTACGGCATTATTTATTGAATAGCTGTATTTATGCTGTCACAGGTTTTTCAACATTACATTATTGTACTTTCCATTAACACAGTTGTGCAAAAATTGTCTAAACTCTGCATTATTTAGTTCATTTAAAGGACCATCACTTTTACCAAGTCGTTGTTAAATTGTTTTTGACGTTCATGGTTTGTCATACTATTACTCACATGAACTTTGTATTGTTCCGAGCGCATATGTCCCACAATACGTGTTTTATAACTCTTACAAATTTTGCACTCTGTCCCGTCACATTCTAAATCTGAATAATCTTTAATCCATTTCTCCACAGTAGAACGAGTAGGAGGCCGACGGAGCATATTCAAGCACCGAAAGAGACAAACCAACAAGAAACTCGATAAGAAACTAACATTTGTTAATAACGCGCTATCGTCCCTACAAAGATCCGACACGTACAATGTTTCACTGCGACCTTGACACATGCCGGTAAATAAACAGGGCGAGGTTCGTCAACACTGGCCATAATTTTGAAGATGATATTTGTGTTTAATTAGGAATATTTAAATATTACGATTTTCAACCGACGGACCTGAGTACGGACCTGAAATGTGCGAACAGCATACTATCAACTACTACAATTAACAACACCATTAATATCATCCTGCAACAAAAAATACAAAATAAATAGCAATCAAAGTTCTCAATGTACTGGATTCATATAACATCGATATAATTATTCCTGCACATTCTTGTTAAAATTTTCTAAAATTTACCGATAAATATATATTAAATTATTCAGCGGTCCCGGCTGCCGATAGGAATGGAATTTAATATAAATACCGGAAGAGGAAGTTCAGTTCTAGCGTAAAATACATGTAATAATGGAAATAGATGAAGATAGCAAAATCAATACATTCACATTAAAGCCAAAACACTCAAAGGTAATACCACACAATGAACAATTTATTTCCTATACATATAATGTAAATATAAAGAACGATGAATTTACTTAACTGATTTAGATAATAGGCAACCATTTCGTTCAGTGTTAGAATAAGAAACTTAATTTTACACACATTATTTATATGAATTAATTTTTTGTCTACTCTGTGGTTATTTTTATTATTTAATAATTTGCTTGTCTAGTTAATGAATTTTTTTTGGTTATTTTAAGATTAAAAATTGTTCTTGCGTACTAGACTGTTAACTAATTCAGATTCAAAGGACAAATAGTATTTAAAATATAATATATATAGAATGAATAATATCTATATGAAACTTGGTTGTGTGATCCATTCACCTAAAATAAACTAAACACTTAAATCGACTATAATAAGACATACTGTACAAGGAAGATACATTTGTGTGGTATTGGCAAATAGTAAAAACTAAATACATTAAATAAAAATAGGTGTAGTACAATTTTCAGTTATAAATACTGTTACTATTTAATGTAATTTAATACGAAACCGTACTGTTTGTCATACGACATTTCGAAAGTATTATTTTCTTCATTTAATCACATACAAAGTCAATATGGCAATCGTAAAATATAAGACTTGATGATTTCTTCAAATTAAAATAGAGTAACGGATTCCCTTCAAATACTTTTCCTGCTCACACAAAAACAACTACTAATTAACTTTTACGGGTTTATTAATTACTAGGGTAAGCCAAATATGTAAAGCGTATATTTTGCATATTATGCATTTTTAAATAAAAATATTTGCATTATATTCTTAAAAAATAGCATATAAAATCTAACGAATGAAAAGTATTTAGAATTACATAGATGTTTGGCAGTCAATGACATTTTCATTCTTGAAATTTTCAAATAGATCGGTCTACCTACAATACATGATTCGAAAATTTTATGATCGGGTAATAAAGTGTCAGGGATTATTGCCTGAGATTATGAATGTATTTTTAATGCCTGCATAAAGTTGAAAATACATTATTTTAGTTGGAATGCGCATCCACCTAACAATTAGAACCCTGATTCTGGTGTTGTGCGAACAAAGCTATTACCTTAGATGATAATAATAAAGTCTTGGTAAATTATAATGTGAGAGGTAGTCGAAGTAGGCAAATAATCCATTTCTACATTTTATTTCTGATTGTTCTTTTGAAGTTATCACGTCGATTGTGTATTGTGGCTAACTCAAATTGTATTTTATTTGTTGTATTGTTGCACTTATTATTTATTTTAATGTGAATCAATAATTCAAATTCAAAATATATTTATTGTGTATAACTACAATGGCTAATACATCAGATGACTGATAATTAAGTCTACCCCTCAAAAATAAAAACATAACCTATTTATAAACATATATTAATAAATCTATCTATGATAAACAATTACAATTGTAAAAAAGTAATTACGAGAATGTATATGCATACTCACAAATACACAAATACATACACCTACATATTCATATACACATCCAACAGTTACTTATAAGTGTACACACACACCATTAAATCAATTAAAATACAGCAGTATTTGTGGACTTATCGCTTTCCATGACCAACTCTCGAATGCGTTGCTTAATTCGAATTATATTACGAAATGTTAAATCTTGGGGCATTAGTACATTATTTAATACTATAGCCGCTAAATAAGAAAAGAACACCTGAAATATTCAGTTCGATGACGCATTATTTGCAAATTTAAATTACGAAGTTGATGATTATGTATATCATTCCGCCAAACCAACTTTTCGTAAAGATAGTCAGGAGTTGTATTATGCAATATATTATTAAGAAAAATATGAAAATGAGCATAGCGCCTTTTATTAAGTTTTAATTTACCAAACTGTCTAATAAATGGAGTAACATGATAAAAAAGAGGTATAGAAGTAACAAGTTTCATGCACCACTTCTGAATTTTTTGCAGTTTAAATTTATCAGCATTTGTAAGTAAAGGACCGTATACACAATCACAATAATTTAGATGTGACAAAACTAAGGACTATACCACCCAATATTAATTTTATGTCAGAACTTAAATAGCGTTTGAAAGGTGATATTTGCTTGAAGAGATAAATGCCTTCTTACAAAGATCACTAACATGTGCAAATCTCAAATCAAATATAAGACCTACATTTTTTACCGAACTGCAATTTTCCACAGGACAATTATCTATATAAACAGCGAAATCCCCCAACTATCTAGTTTTCTGATAAGTATAAATAATTAAGTTTTTGCACTTATTTGGGTTAAATATTAAAGCATTTTTATTACATAAGTCTTTAATCCGATGTAAGTCAGAATTAATAAGGTCAATAGCGGTTAGTTCATGACCGCCCTAAAAGATGCAGAATCGCTAAAACTTGCTTTTTATGCCAATTTATGTTGGTTGTACTGTAGCGTGAAGCTAATTTGTTTACTGTGATTGGTTACAATCTTTAACGACATTTAAAATGACAGCAAGTTAGATAAATTTGCAGAACTGCAACATAAAGCAAATAAAATATCCATTTTCCGGACCTTAAGACCCTAGGCGACGCGGAACCTGTCACGTGACCTATATAACGGAACGGCGCCATCTATATTTTTTCTAAGTTTGTGAATAGTTTAGCCAGTAAACATTTGAAGTCTACTGAACCAAATGCTTTTGACATATCTAACAGTGTAAGACTTAACACCTGAGATACGTCAATAGCCCGTAAAGCATCTTCGCCGCAAGCACTGTACCTATACTAAAATTTTTACGAAATTTCGTTCTTAGGTTAATAATATGATTTTTAATTGCTGTTTTAAAACTGGTCACAGAGCTCTTGCAGGCAAAGAATTGTAAAGCTTCACAGCATTGTAACTGAAAGAGCGCTGAAAGATTGCAGAACAGTGTTTTGGCATAACAAATTTATTACAGTGATGAGTAATTCTATGGTACACACTTGTAGCACGGACTAGTCTATCGCACAAATAGCAAAGTTGTTCCCAAGTGACAATCTTATAGATTAATGTTGCCAGATGAACAATAAATCTCTCTTAATTAGATTAATTAAATAAGCCCTTGCGCCAAACGGAACAGTCAAGGGTTATTTTTGAAACTACGTTTGCCTAATCAAAAAATCTCACACTAAAAAAAGCAGATAAGTAAAAAATAACAAAAATCACATCACTATCGCGCACTTCCGTATTATTGACATACGTTTAATATTTTTACTACGATTTTGAGAATGAAAACAGAGAGTTTTTCGAAACGTCAATAATACGGAAGTGCGCGATAGTGATGTGATTTTTGTTATTTTTTAATTATCTGTTTTTCTTTCAGTGTGAGATTTTTTGGTTAGGCAAACGTAGTTTCAAAAATAACCCTTGACTGTTCCGTTTGGCGCAAGGGCTTATTTAATTAATCTTTATTATTTTTTCAGAAGTGTGGCAAAAACCTAATAAAACTAAAGATATACTCCTAAATTTTGTACACATGTCGTAGAATTTTGGTCAACTCACAACATTTATTTTAATTCTGAAAAAAAGAATTGTTATACAATTCTTGACTGCTAAATATTATTAACTGGTATTTTGTTTCATTTAACATTAAACCGTGATATTTTGATACCTCAGCAATTTTATTTAAATCTTCATTAACATTATTTGCAGCTATATATATTATTAATCATCCTATACTTTCAATATAAAAAATGCCGCTAACAAACCGGAATCATATATCTCAAGTAAACTGGCACTGAACTGCTGCTTAAATAGTCACAATCGAAACGTTGAAAATATCTTGAATTTTCTCTAATTCTAGGATGTAGACTGTAGACTCGATTTATTCCATTGCATCTCGAAGGCACGTCATTACGTCAACATTAACCGGCCTCGCAGTGGGGGGCCCATCTTGTAACATTAACAACAAAACAAACCGATATACTGTAAGCTAAGGTAAAAATAACGTTTTAATTTTATTCTGGGATCATCGAACCTTAAATTTCATAAGACTTCGTTAAGTATGGATTTTTTCCTTCATTTAACTATTCGAAAAACGAATAGGGCGTCCATAACAAAAAAAAAGTTGCATAGTATCCCAAATAACCGTAAAAGACGGTAACAATTTCACATCACCATTGTAATATATATAAATAAGTTACCTAGGGAGTAAAATATAAAGCCGCTAGTTGAAATATTTCAAATTTGATATCAACTTTTATGTAATTAGGTAAAATAGATTACAGAATTAATTTTCGCGCGCTTTCGCAATCAGCTGCTTTTTCAAGGTTAGATAGTCATTGGCAGAAATGTTATCCAACACTGTCCACACTTGTTAACTGTTCATTATAATTATGTGTATTTTTTTTAGTGATCTTGAAATATATTTCTACTATCTTCGTTGTGTCTGAGTGTTATCTGAAAATTATACGTTGGTACCTATAGCATTTTTTAACAAAATAAATGTAAGTACACGGTTATTTCAATAAACTTATGCATCCAAGAATATAAGGAAAAGAGAGAACATTCTTCATGCTAGATATATAAGGTTATACAGTCATAGTGTTATTAATTTTAAGAAAAAATAAGGAAAAATGAGTATAATACGAATATGCGATTAAAAAATTTATAAATGCATATTAACACTGAAAAAAAAATTTTCAAATAATTATTTAAATCCCTTTTCAGACTATCACTGAACGCTCGCAGCTTCAGTTCATTCATAGTTTCCAGTTCAACTCTATGTCGGCCTGTTGCGACATTGCCAAATTTAAATATTTTCTTAGTAGGTATTAGACAATATAAATAAACGGTTGTATTGACTATTTTAAAAGCAATACATACAATAAATTATTTTTAAAAGAATGCAATTAAGTTATATTAAGTTTCAGTTAAAAAACTATTTAATATTTAAGTTACAAAACTCTAACGAATCAAATAATAAACCATGTCGGTCGGTCAGTGGTCGCGCAGTTTAAGGCGTCAGTCCTTGAATAAGTGTGACTAGATCGGTATGGAAGCTACAGCTACAATCGTCAAGAGGATTGGCTCTGCGAGTATGGTAGGGTGGAAGAATGTTAGCTTGGGTCAATGTGAGAGATTGATACCGGTCGACATTTGACCACTCTTCTAATTAATGAGATTTGCCAGGTTTCCCTCATTCCTGCACTGAATGGTGGTTAGGGCCTACCAACGTAAGTCGTTCCTGGGTGCAAATGAAGCTTGCTTAATAATAATATATCACCCCCTCTCCCGCACAAGTTTCCGACTTCTGGGCGAATCCCCGTGATTAGAGTAAGGGGAAGAGATATTATTATGTTATAGACATTTCAATACACAAATAGTGAGAAAAACCAATACTCACTAGGTAAATTATTAAAAGAGACTGAAAATTTTCCCTCGTGTAGTCGACAAAAAACAGTTCGAGACACAATCCGGTAACAATGAATCTTGATCTACCGTATTATTAGGTCAATAACTTTTATTTAATTATTTATTTATTGTATAAATATTATGTACTGTTCCTGAAGCGGTAAATATTGATAATATCTTTTTGATTAAATAAAGTAACCTTTCGCAGAAACTAACCAGAATCCGCTCATTTACTTTCTCATACTTTAGTTCCCAAATTCCCACAGCCGAGGAGAGTGGGAAAAGTAAGTATTATACTTTGGTATATTTGATTTCTTGATTCCCAGTAGCTTGTTCTGGAACGGACGATTAAATTCATTAGAGAGCTCGAAGCCTGTTCGTATTTTGAGCGGCTTTCATAGTCAACCCAAGCAACAGCAATAAGGATTCAAAGGGTTCGAAGTTCTTTTGTTTCCTAGCAGAAGAAGAACGCTAATTAAAGATAATAAATTAACATGAATGAGATGATTATCGATTTTAGTGCTAAAAAGAGAATTATAAAATAGTTTTGAGGTCAGAAAATCGTCACTATTTTATTGTACTACGAGTAATATTGCAACTCATAGTTTTTTATTTTTATTAATTGTAACAGATTCAATACATATTTCCAATTTTTTTATTTTTGACAGTTATGTACAAAAAAAAAGAAGTTCACACCTCTATGCTCAAAGACGCTGTATAAAATAAATCAGTTAGGACATTTAAAAACTCGGTAAATAATTTGCAAATTGTTCCTTTGAGACCCTAAATAGAATTTTAAAATTCTTTATCTGCAGCTATCTAACGTTGCATGACTTTTAAAAATTCCATGGGCGTACGACAGAAGAAATGAGGGCGGCAAAGTACAGCCTTCCACCCAGTGTCTTGTTTTTTGAGATGTCGTTTACAGCAATACCCTTGAGGATTTACTTAACCACAAAGAATATTTGTAATAAATTTCAAACGTATACGTGAAAATTGACAATGTTATTGATAAAAAACATTTTAAAAGTTCAACTTGAACATCCTGTGTATTTCAATATTTATACCTGGCAACCAGATAATAGGGACCAGAAAAAGGAAGGTAATCTAACATTTGCATGTTCTTCATGGTTTGTACTTTCGATTGGTATTAAATTTGTTTGGTAAGCAAGTGAACGAATTATTAATTAGAGCAGCGTGAACATATTTTTATATATTTTTACATATTATGTTTGTTAAAAAATACTTTTCATCTTGTACTAGTACCTCCGGTGAAATTCCATCTTCGACCCTAATTCCTCCCTGATTGCAGATAAAATTAACTAATTCACTTACCGGGATCTTACTGCGTCGTAGACATTACTTTTAACTTCACTGCACTCAGTCTTTCTTCTGCAACTAGATGGCTGAATGGATGACAGATTTAATGTATTCATTCATATATTATCAAATGTTATTACATTTGGTTAACTATACGACAACAATAAATTCGAAGTCAAACAGTATTCGACGTGCAAAACGTGGTTTGTAACAGAAACCAACTGACCTGACTTCTACCCCGATTTTTTTTTATTAGCCACCTCAACCTGTGACCACAATTTTATTCTTCCAAATATTCAATCTCACAAATGGTCGATGCACTAAGATGTTAACGGTATACTATTATTATCAAAGTGAAAGGATGAGCAGATGCTAAGCCTATTATGCTCAAATTTCAAAGACAAATTGTAACGCACTGAATCTAACAATAGTCCATTAAATATAAATATGACGTATTAACTGTTAACTAAACAACAAATACAATCAAAACATCAATATGTTTATTCTTTTTTAAAAGATCATATTTATGTTTAAAACAATTAACGCTCCCAGAGGTTACACATCATTAAGCAGTTGATTCCATTGGCTAAACAATCTGTTTCAATAAAAGCTCTGTCTTATGGATGTCTTAAAGTTTCAACTGGTTGCCACGTAAACGATCATCTGTGTTTAATGTCAGCAACGCACCAATGTCTTGCTTGAAAAAATTATGTAACAGCTTGTAAGAGAAATGTTCCCTCTAGATCAGCGTTCGGAAAGTAGTGGGAGATTTACGATTTGCAGCCTCTCATGATAAGTATGATTCCTCAGAGTAGTCACTTGTCTACTACATTTGCGTTGAACATTTTCTAGTAGGTTAATGTCTCTAACCAAACGAGGAGACCATATGATACCAGCATACTCCACCACAGGCCTTACGTAGGATTTAAATAGAAAGGAAAACAATCTAGGGCTGCGATTTTCAAATGCTTTAAATAATATGTAGGATCTTTGATTTTGTGATTTTGGACATATGTGTGGACCAGGGAATATCTGTAATTATTGTGTTATTCTGTTTTACTACTGTTTTAACTGAGGATTCATCTATGGTGTAACAGTTATGAGGACTTTCGTTGCCCATGTGTAGTACAGTGCATTTATTCGAATTTAGTGGAACTGTTTTACACCAGCCATCAATCGCTGTCAGATTACTTTGAATGGTATTGTGCTCTTCTAGTGGATTTCCTTATAATTTTGTGTCGTCAGCATAAAAAATATGAGAGATAGTTAGTTATCAAGACATGCCGAATATAAAAAGAAGAAAAGTGGGCCAAGAACAGAGCCTTGTTGAACCCCGGACTTTACTTGATGCCAAAATGAATGTTCTGATCCCACATGAACTGAAAATGTTCTATTGCACAAATAGTTGCCAATCCATGAGTTCACCTCGAATTTGGATTGGTGGTAGTAGATCTGCCTAGAATAAAACCAAATTGATGTTGGTAAAAGATTATGAGTAAAGGGGGAACTGTATTATTTGAGACACTATGATTCCTTGTAGGACTTGAAGACAAATAGACATTAAACTTACTTGTCGGTAATTATCAGATGGGAAATAATTTACATATAATATATAAAGGGTCTACTAAAGAAGAAGCATAGCGTTTGAGTGCTAAAACTGAAAGACCATCGGGTCCCGGCGCCAAATCCACACGGATGTTTTTGAGATGGTGTATCATCAAATGTTATAGACTCCAAAGAGTGATCCTGCCTAAAAGTTGAAAATTCAGAAATATGACCCAGAAGTTCCTCAGTAAATACTTTTTAAAAAGTAGTGGCTAGTAGCACATCCAAATTTTCTGGTATTTCGAACATAGCTTTTTGACCCCTATGCACAAAATTAAGTCCAAAATTTCGTTTTGACAACTCAATTTGTTTTTGCAGCGCATCTGAGAAATTCCTGTGCGTAATGAAATCGTATTGAGAGTTAAACAGTTTGAATTTTCTCCAGAGCTTGCTTTTAGTTTTACATTTAGCAATAATGTCACTTGTAATCCTTGTTTTTTAACATTTTGAGTGATAGTTTTATATCTATTGCATTTGTTTGTACTGTTTTTCATTATTGTCAAAAATTATTGCCTAGTGAGTTTATGTCATGGAAATTGAGAATATGTGCAGTTATTCAAGTTCAGTGGAATTAATCAAGTTTTGCACCAGCTATCAATCGCTGTCAGATTACTTTGAATGGTATTGTGCTATTCTAGAGGATTTCCATATATTTTTGTCTCGTCTGCAAAAAAATTATGAGGCATAATTATGAAGTAATCATATAAAAAGAACAAAAGTGGTCCAAGAACAGAAGCTTGAGGAATACCGGATTGTATTTGGTGGGAAGAATAATCCAACACAACCAGATAATGATCTATTATTGAACACACACAATTATATTCAGCTCACCTCGAATTCCCATAAGGAATTGTCGATGATTTAGATAGCCCTCGAAAAACAAAATGTTGGAATAAAGTAATTACACTGCTTTACTATACTTTTATAGAAGTAATTTATATAATATTTTATTTAGTATTCCAGTTACAAGATCCTATCCACATAAGTAGCTGGCTTAGGATTGGGTCCCTTTCAATTTAATTTCTTCATGATTTCAGTTAACCGGATTATTTATCCTACTGCCACCTTCTACGTACCTCGTAAATTATTGAAAATTAAATTTATTTCCGGTTTGATTAACATGGTAGTCGGGAGGGCTCAACGGGTTAGCCCGATTACCGAAAGACAGGTGCGCCACACCCTGCTGTAAGTTTCCATATCCCACTATGCTATTCGTATAGAGTAATATACTTGAAGTAATAAAGAAATAATGAAAGCTGCAGCCTTATAACTTGGAAATTAGAAGCACGTCGGGACGTAAGTTCTAAGCCGAGATTTGTTAGCAGGCTTTCTCATATTTCTAATTATTAGACGCCACATTGAAGTTTATAATTTCCGTGAAATTTGGAGTTGTACGAACTTACCTGGCTGTTTATTTTGATAATTTTCAGGAAGTTAGCATTGCGCAACGTCTTAGTAAGAAATTTAATTACATAGTTAATCTAAATTTAGATTTAGAAAACACTTATTATGCATCACATCCCAACTAGCAAAATAAATTTTATAAAGGTTGTACAAATTGCTATAATACAAATTTTATGAGCTTCAAATTCATATAACGTGGTTAAATGCTTTTATACGATACTTATAGAACCGAAAAGGGCCCACTTTTATAAAACACTTTGGTAATGTAACAGTTCTATAAAAAATGTATGCAGCACTTTTAAAACAATTTTATACAGCAATTATAAAAACGTTCTGTAGTCTGTATTTTGGTATTATTTAAAGAAACATTATATTTTTAGTGAAGAATATTATAACTAAATCATTTTAAGTTTGGTGTATAACACAGATTCATAATTATTTGTACTTATATTTAAAAATGGGGTAGCCTAAACTAAACTAAACTAAACTAAACACAACTATAAAACTATGTCCCCGCGGCATAGTTGGCTGGTCGATGAACGGACCGACATCATCGATGGCGAAGGAGATATCAACAAGCAGTTATTGTTATTAACTTACAATTAGTTTTTATCAAAAAAATCAAAATAAATTCTATAAAAGTGAGCTTTCGAAGATTTGTCTGCAAATATCGAAGAAAGTGCATCTGAAGCAATTTTAGGCCAAGTCCCACTGAAGTTTCGCGTAAGGTATGCCTTAGTATTTGAGGGATACGAGAAATGGTGCCATAAAAATAAAATTACGGACATAACTAACTGGTGAAAAAGTTCTACTAGCATATTTCAACAAATTAAATAAGGATCCTAAACTTACCTCATTATGGAGATATTATTCCATGCTAAAAACAGAACTATCAATGAGAAAAAACTTAGACATAAAGAAACATCTTACTTTATTTGCTATGCTTAAAAGAAAATCAGAGTATATAAAGCCACGTACTCACTTGCAAACCTCGCCGCGAACCTCGTCGCGAACTCTGTCGCATCGCATCACAGCGATCCTCGATGCGTCACTCTACCGTAAATAAGTCAAAGTAGGTCATGATTCATTGCCTTTTGACGACTGATATTATTATATGTATAACCCGATCAGTTGTATTTGGAAAAGAGATTAAAACATACATTTAAATACAATCAAATAAAGTGTAAATTGCGTCATATATTTATATCCATTATGAAACAAAAAAAGAGGCAAAAAAGATGGTGACAGACACGTTTGTATTCTACAGGAATGAAGTACAGTAGCTGCAACTTCCTGACTGATTTAAAATTACAACATATCAGTGGTTTTTATAAAAAAATTACAAGGCTGTCTTCAACTCATTTTGAGTTACTGGTTAGTTTTATTGGACCAAAAGTATCAAAAAGGTATATATGAGAAAGTAATGCAATATGTTTATAATATTCCATGTCATTTTTAGTGAAATTTTCCGGACTTTTTTTAAATAAATTCATACAGACCCCGGCGGGAGGAAATTTATTATTATCTGTTTGCATACCCTCATCATTCACAATTTGGAAATCTTTATTATATTAAATAAAATTCTCACAAGTATTTGACATATTGCAAAGTATGCGTCAGAGGTCTTGGATCGTAATTACTTATAATAATAATGTCTACCCCTCATTCTAATCACAGGGATTAGCCCAGAAGTCGGAGACTTGTGCGGGAGAGGGGGCGGCATATTATTATTAAGCCGGCCGCATTTGCGCCCAGGAACGACTTGGTAGGCTCTAACCACTATTCAGTGCAGGAATGAGGGAAACCTGGAAAACCTCATTAATTAGGGGGATAGTCAAATATCAACCGGTATCAATCTCTCACATTGACCCAAGCCAACATTCTTCCACCCTACCATACCCGCAGAGAGGGCGCCAAACCTCTCCACGAATATAGCTTATATACGGTCTACCGCCGGCAGCTGGGCTCAAACCAACACCGATCAGTCACCTCTATTCAAGTACTGACGCCTTAAACCGCGCGACCACTGACCGACCCGACTTATGTTCAGATTTTCTTGTAAATTACTATTTGAATACTTAGGGGGCTGATTCATTTCTGATCATGATTCAGTAATGTCCGCACGATCTTTATTATCATCGGGTAGCTCTCTTTTCTCCATAGTCATACTCCCTTAACCCGTATACCGCATAAATTTAACCGATACTCGATTACCAGCTCCTCTGTGAAATTTTATTTTAGTCAGCCTCATTTCCTTATACTTGACGAAAATATAAGGACGATTTAGAATGTTTTTTTATATTCACTTTGTTTAGAAATTTTTTCCAGATACCGAAAAGGATCGGATATAGGCCTAAATAATTTACTAATAATTGCTTGTTATTCGTCAACTAAACTACTTTATCAATTTATATTTTTTTCTAACACTGTTAGCAGTTTCAATTAATTTCCTCTTCACGTCTAATGAATGATGTGACATGAGAAAAATTAGATTGAGAAATTAAAAATTTGATAGAGAAACATTCTTTTAATGCCAATATAACCTCGAAGGTTGTATATGAAAATTTTTATTTTTGGTTTTATTAAGATTGAATGATTCCGTTTTATTTTCTTGATGTATTTTCCATTTCCTGTGTTATTAAAGTTTCTCATTAATTCTCGAACACAATTTAAGAGGACGTAAAGTTCTGCATATTTCATTTATTGAGAAGTTGAATTACATGTCGTTAAGATATTTCACCTATACCGTGGCATTTATCTAAATAAATTCGTTACTGTAAAGTCAACATTATGGAAGAATTTGGTATACAAGATTTGAAGTTTTGTTGTTGTGAAACTGCCATGTTTAATTATTAAATAAAAGTTTGTACAAACACAAGCATTTAAATATTTAAAACAGTAAAAAAGTTCATATCTGACGTTATATTGGCATTAAAAACAACTTTTCTCTATAACATTTTTAATTTCTTCTTAAATGTTGACACGGTTGGGTCGGTCAGTGGTCGCGCGGTTTAAGGCGTCAGTACTTGAATCGAGGTGACTAGATCGGAGTTGGTTCGAACCCAGCTGCCGGTAGACCGTATATAAGCTATATTCGTGAGAGGTTTGGCGCCCTCTCTGCGGGTATGGTAGGGTGGAAGAATGTTGGCTTGGGTCAATGTGAGAGATTGATACCGGTTGATATTTGACTACTCCCCTAATTAATGAGGTTTTCCAGGTTTCCCTCATTCCTGCACTGACTAGTGGTTAGGGCCTACCAACGTAAGTCGTTCCTGGGCGCAAATGCTGCCTGCTTAATAATAATATGCCGCCCCCTCTCCCGCACAAGTCTCCGACTTCTGGGCTAATCCCTGTGATTAGAATGAGGGGTAGAGATATTATTATTATTATTACTATTGAAACAATTTTACATTTTTTTTATGTTTTAACACCCTGTATTTTTCAATGCCATTTTGGCATTATTGGTTTTTAAGGTTTTCGTGATTTTTGAAATGGCTGGTGTCTTGTAGAGCAGAATTGGCGAACATGGTAAATGAAGGAAGTTGCTTCAAAGTCCCTAACTTAGAGTTAGGGATACAAAAACAAAAATTGATTTATATTTCTTTTATATCCCCAGGAGACGTGTCGATTTAATGGATACTATTAAAGAATATGCTGAAGTGAGACCTCCAAAATATACAGAAAAGTAATCGTTTCTTTTTTTTCGTAACATATAAAAATAAGAAGTGTGTTAATGCACCGATTGGTATAAACACAATTGGGACAGTGCCCTATAAAATTGTCTTTTTTAAAATTATTCAGCCCTAGATAATAAACTGGACACTGTTTCCGATGTTCCTCTGCCTCAATATTAGCGAAAGCTGGAGCCGACCTTTTAACGATAAAAAAGCACGGCGGATAGAAGAGTAATGCATTTGCGGAGGAGTACATTTAAACTTCAGAAGAAAAAGGGAAACTCGGGATCACAAAACAAATTGGATGTTGTACCACTGCTGTTAATACAAAGGCAACCGCTTCCCAATCTGGTGTTAACCTCATAAATTGTCAAAATGGTGTAATTAATATAATATAGTACATAGTGTTGATTATTTAGTACTTGTAGATGTCTGTTGAGAATAAATAATGTTGATTAATTAGTAATTTTTTATATATCTCACTATATAGGGCAAAATTATCAGACTTTTGAATATCTGCAGTAATTAGACTCTGGTTATAATGTCATCGTTATAAATTAAGTTTTTCATATAACTCCATAGGAAAAGAGGTTACTGTCAGGACTACGGAGTAAACAAGGAAAATAACTCCATCCCCACCTGTGCTGCGTTCGTTAAAATACCACAAGAGTTCTGACCTACATGTACCACATATTTTACCTAACATTTATTTAGTGGAATGGGTTCTAGTAAATGAGGTAGATCATTTTGTAAAAACGCCAAATATGCTTCACCATTTAGTCTGTGTGGTAGATCAAGAGGAAATAAAAGGGTGTTAAAAACCATTAATACCACGAATTAACTACAATATGATTATTAATAATAGTCATATATAGGGCGTTTCTTAAGTTCATGTCAAAAATTCTGTGGCCAAAAATAAATGTCCACCAACAACCATTGTCCAGCTACAGCGTGTCAAAAATTAAAAAAAATGAGTTTTTAATTTCTAAACCTCTTGATATAATTTAACCAAATTCGGTGTGCATATTTAAGTATGACAGTAGGTATAAAACAAAAACTACCAGCTTTAGAAACTTACCAGTGACGGAGGTATGGCTCTCATAGATCATTAATTGAGAAAAAAGAATATATCAATCTGTATAATATTACAAATAAAATAGATTCTCATATGCGCCATTTTATTATCTTCAGTTTTTGTTTTTTTACAATTTTTTTGTATTCCAAACCTATTAACAACAAAATTGATCTATTTGATCAAGTGCATTTTTACACAGATACTTAAATTACTTAAATACAACAATTATTTTTTGTGAAAAATCCTCGAACAGGTCGATTTTTAATTTAAAAAATACATATTTTAGCGTAAAATGCGATTTTCAAATGTCATTTGTTTTCGAGTAATGACGTCATCGATTTTTTTTAAATGGCAACACCATATTTTTTTCCTTGATTCTGAAAGATCGTTTAATTCTCTATCAGACAGTACTAAAATTTTGCCCTCTTACATAGGAAAGTTTTCGAGTAAATGACGATTGAATGTTAAAAAACGTAAATCAATTAAAATAAAGCAAAAACGTTATCAAGTTTAGTTTTTTCAATTCCATAGTACATTTATGGATCACATAGGTGAAAATCTTTGCAAAGTGTCATTGCCACACCGACTTTCTAATAAGTATTGTAAGCGACATAGAAATTATTATTCAATTTAAAGTATTATGGCACATTTAACTGTTACTCAAGAATTGAAATTTTAATTCTTATCGGATGCGGGAATATGACTAGAACTCAGCAGGAAGTTTGCGATTTATTTTATGAAAAATATCCAGATCGCCCTATCAGCCAATCAACAGTCAGTAAGGTAGAGTCTAAATTTAGAGAAACTGGCAATGTTGTAAATATTCCAAAACCTGGACGTCCAAGCATTAATGAAAATCAGAAACAGAACATTTTGATAAGTATGGTGGATAATTCTTCACGATTGGTTGCATTAAACAATGACACTAGTCAGAGCACAGTGCTACGTATCTTGAGGTAGGAAAAATAGCATCCCTAGAAAATTCAACTTGTGCAGGAACTCAATGAAGATGATCCCGATCGGCGCTTACACTTTTGCGAAATTCTAATGGATTTATGTCAAGGAAATAGAAATTTACACCGGCAAATACTTTTTTCAGATGAGGCCACATTTTGTCTGAATGGCACAGTAAACCGTCAAACTTGCAGATATTGGAGTCGGGAAAATCCTCATTGGATGGCAGAGGCACATACCCAACACCCTCAGAAATTAAATGTGTGGGCTGGAATAGTTGACGACAGAATAGTAGGGCCTTTCTTCTTTGAAGGAACCCTTACAGGACAAAGATATTTAGAGTTTCTAGAAAATGACCTTGTTCCAGCCCTTGCAGTAATTTTTCCTAACGATACTGACCCTGACATTCCTGACGATACCGTATGGTTTCAACAAGACGGTGCACCTCCGCACTATGCGCGCCCTGTACGAGATTTTTTGGACAACTGTTTTCCTGGGAGGTGGATCGGCAGACGCGGACCGATAGAATGGCCTGCAAAATCGCCAGATCTTACACCTCTTGACTGTTTTTTATGGGGATACTTGAAGTCAAAAGTGTACATTAATAAACCACGTAATTTAGAATAACTTCAAAATCGCATTCGGGACGAAATACGCAGAGTTACCCCAGAAATCATTCATAATGTGCAAGAAGAATTTCTTCACAGACTTGCGCATTGTCAAGAAGTTGGTGGATGGCAATTCGAACATTTAATTTAAGTATAAAATTTAATCAATTGTATTTTGAATTTATTCCATACTTTTGGCGCGTACTGTATATTTTAGGGCGGCCATGCGATACAATAACAATATTGAATATTGTTCAAATTAAGCTTATTTTCATGCTGAAATATGCCAATATGGTTTACATTTATGGCCTTGCAGATGAATATGGTACTGAAGCTAGGCGAATTTAAATGGAAAGATTTCCAAATCATCCAATTCCAAATCCAAGAATATTCAGAAATGTTCTTCAACGTCGTTCGGAGTCAGAAAGGTCCAAATCCTGGAAGATCTTTAAATGTTCGAACGCCCGAGTTGTAAGAAGCTATTCTAGTACTGGGAAGATCGCTGTAAATCTTAATGTGAATCATAAATTAGTTTGGTACATTTTCAAGTATCAACAGATCACATACAAAGGGTTCGAACCTTACTGCCGCAAGACTATCCTGCTCGCCTACAATTTTGCCACTGGTTTTTGCAAAAAATTGAAAAAAATGTTGACTTTACCGCTGGCAGATTGTTTACCGACGAAACTAATTTTCCAGAGATGCTATAATGAACTTGAAAAGGTTTTACGTGAACTACTTGACGATGTTCTCTATGCGCTAAGACAAAGAATATGGATTTGTGCTACTTCTGGAGTTTTTGCAATTTCAAGATCTGAATCATGTACTTTGGCTGAAGATGGCTATTTCCAACACTTATTATAATAAATCGTAGTATAGTAATTCCATTGTTAATTAATTATTTTGTTATTATTTTAAATAATGTAATGAGAAAAAAAAAACAAAAAGTGAAGATAATATAATGGCATATATGATTTTATTGGTAACACTATACAGGGTGATATATTGTAATGGACACAAAAATTAAAATTACAGGAAATATAAATAAAAGTTTCAATTGGTATAAAAAGGATGAATTTAAAAAGTATATTTAGTATATTTATAAATGTTTAGTTATTAGTTAGTAAATGTTTGAAGTTTATAAAGCAATATAAATAGATATCAAAATAAAATAATAAAATGTAAAGAAAAAAGTATGTTCAACTTAGTTTATAATTAGTATAGTTAGTGTAGTGTATTAAAACTCTCTGTGAGAAAGCAAAAAAAAGTCGCATAGGAACGGAAAGATAAAAAAAGAAAAAAAAAAGTTGTTGATTGGGAAAATAAATAAGATACGAGATTTTGAAGAAGACAAGAAAATGTTGGAAGAATTGTAGGAAATTAGTAAGAAAGAAACCGTACCTGAATAAATAAAGTTAACCTACAAGTATAACAAACATTGTATATCGAAATCCAATCCAGCAGAGCGAAGAAAACTACATTGAGGGTTATATTCACTATTTACCACAGCACAGGGAACATATAACCAAGAAAACTACAGTAAAAGGTATTATATTTTAATGACAATCTGTTACAAGACCGAAGCAGTGCGTACTGGACATTTGCAAAGCGGGTGTCAAAGAAATCTGACAGTTAGAAGGCGCTAAATTCAAACAACAACAGTGAGCAGTTCTACAAGGCATCTACAGATAAAGACAAGTATTTAGGGACAATCACAGACGAGAGTTCAAACAGAAAATTGGAAGGTAAAATATTAGACTTTTATTTAATGGTGTTTCAAGACTGATTTAAGGGACTTTGAACAGGGTTATAAAAATTTTATAGTTGCTAATGATAATGTTGTTAATTATAGAAATTAAGTAGAGCAGGTTTTACGTAGGGTAATTTTAAATACTTTAAATAAATATTGGATGATATCTATTTATAATAAAATTGTCTTAATTTTTTTTTATATATAAAAAAAATATATAATTTTTAATACAAACTTCACTGAACCGCTCCTGAGAGAAAGGTTTCTCATGCTAATAATTAAAAATTTTGATTAATTTGTTTCATAAAATAAAAATAAATAATAATGATAATAAAGAATATTAATGTCTGAAGCAAAATAAAAAAAAATACAATTCAAGAACTTTGTTGAAAATTAAACTTAAAAAGTGTTATACTTCAGACTGGTGCTTTAGAAAAGAACGGTAAGTAATATAATTCTGAGCTATCCGGGAAAACACACATACACATAAAATTTCACATCACAATATATATATTTTTTGGCAAATAATGATGGATGAAACACACAGCTCCCCCACTAGTAAATGTCTAAGGCTTTTTGTTTCATACCTACTGTCATACTAAATATGCTCATCGAATTTGGTTAAATAACAAAAACTGATTCTTTTTATTTTCAACATGTAGACGATGGTGTTTTGTTATATAACAAAAACACCCATATTCGTGATAAATATATTTCTTTAGAATGAATAATAATTTCATACCTCCATAAAATGAAACATGAATAAAAAAATAACAGCAAGTTAAAAAAGTTATGGCATAAACCAGCAGTTCCATACATTTCCAACACTTATTATAATAAATCGTAGTATAGTAATTCCATTGTTAATTAATAATTTTGTTATTATTTTAAGTAATGTAATGAGAAAAAAAACAAAAAGTGAAGATAATACAATGGCATACATGATTTTATTGGTAATACTATAGAGGGTAATATATTTTTATTGGTAAATAATGATCGATGATGCACACACCTCCCCCACTAGTAAATGTCTAAGGCTTTTTGTTTCATACCTACTGTCATACTAAATATGCTCATCGAATTTGGTTAAATAACAAAAACTGATTTTTTTTATTTTCAACATGTAGACGATGATGTTTTGTTATATAACAAAAACACCCATATTCGTGATAAATATATTTCTTTAGAATGAACAATAATTTCATACCTCCATAAAATGAAATGAATAAAAAAATAACAGCAAGTTAAAAAAGTTATGGCATAAACCAGCAGTTCCATACATTTCTAATGGTGATTTTATGTAACTGCACATCGCACGCCATAAAACTTTTTCCAGAAAATTAAACTGAGTTAAAGAGCTAGCTTGAATATCACTTATTAAATAAATTTGATTTATAGAGCTGTCTTCTGAATATATCATAAAGTGACGGTAATGGTAGTAGTTATGACATTATAATCATACTTTACATTAGCATAATGGAAATTCTGTATAGTTGTGTGCCAGGATCACGATCTATTCAAAGAAATCGTAATACAAATTGCGAAAGAAGTACATCAAGTCAATACAAAATATAGAACAAATTTATATATTAAGTTATTTTTAGCGTTATTAAATTCACGTAGCAAGTAATTTTCCGCACAAAATGATGTTTGTATGCATATGTAACATACTGGCTTTCTCACGTTGTGTTTAAATCGTGTGAAACATTTTGCGTGTCTTGTTTTACCTTCTCGTTCACAGTTGATATGCGTCCATTCACGAGCAAATTACTTGTTTTTCTTTTATAATTGCGTTTGCTGACCTAGATTTCATTTACAAATCTCTTATGGGATTGAATTTTAAATAGAATTCTACATATTTAATATATTTATTATTTATCATGTTACTACACCAAAATATTAACACTCGTCAAAACAGGGAGGAAACATATTAAATAGTGTAAAATGAACAATGCATTAAATTAAATTAGATAGATATACAGGGTGCCAAGAGTGAGTGCCAATATTAAAAGGTGCAGCTTTATTTATTTTCAGAGAATCGGAAAATATGTTAAAACTAATACTAATATAAATATTTATCTTTTACAGTTTGAGTTATCATTATATTCATTCAAACATTTCCTGTTCCTTAGATTTAAAATTATGCCAGTTACTTCCCAAAGTGATACTTCAGTAAATTTTAAGTTATTACAGTGACAGAAATATACTAAGATCCCAAGCAGCACAGACTGGTCGCGTTGACGTCGAGCCGACGTCGGCAGTCTAACCTGAAGTCGGTAGCCGACGTCCTCGATACGGCGTTCCGACCAGTTTTTATACGAAAATGGTCACACAAACTCCGGTCGAACCGACGTCACCCTGTTGACTAATAAAGTAGCGTTAGGTGTAAATGTTTGTACCTACTTCCACGTCACATTAGATACGACAAATATTACCTAACATAACATTTTCTATAATTTACGTACAAATTTTTCTATATAAATCAGACAACTACTATATTTTTGTTCCGTTTATACTAATTTTGTAGCTAATAATCCTGCAGCTCATTTTAATAGAAGGTATGCGTCTACTCGTATAGGATTCAGTATATTAATAAAATATAATTTTAAGGATATAAGTTTCGAGACCTTCAAACACTGAAATTATAAACGCATGCAATTTTATTGATTATATTGGACAAAATAGGCCATTAAAATTTAAGCGCCATTAAATGAACACTATTTTTATCAATATATATTTTTATTTTGTATTTTTTAGAAAATATATTTTTTATTAGTAATGTCAAGAATAAAAAGATCAAGTCTAAGAACTAACTTCTCATACAATATATAATCTTAAAATCGTAAAATCACTCTTCAAATATTAAAAATGGAAAATTATTGTGCATTCCTCCAAAATGGCTTCCTATTATTTTTATAAAAAGATGTCGTCGTCGGCAATACCGATCCGTTATATCCCTATGATTTAAAGTTATTTTTGGTGTAAACGAATATAATTACTCCAGTCACCAGGTCATATTAAGTTTATTTATTTACCTTAATTATATACCAGTCCTCACAATTGGTATAATAAACTCCCATTTCTATATACTAACTGAAAAAGTCAAAATTGCTTCACCAAATTGTACTAATTATGTACTTTAAAAAACAAGATATAATAATGGTAAACAAAAGTACTCTTCCAACATAATTACTGTACAGTAGGTATAAATGTACGTATCTAATTCAACTTAGTCGTATTAGAAAAATTCATTTATACTTGTTGCATGTAGATCTACAAAAGATGTATAAACATACAACTCTTACGACTAACCTAACTTTCCATTGTTTTCAGGCGTGTTCGTGCAGATAAAATTAAGATTGTATTAGTGCAGTTATAGTTGAGTACTCTTTTTCGGATGCAGAACTTTGTGGATATATTTTTTTATTATGTTTTTATATATTACCTCTGTAACATTATTAGCTGTTTTTTCCCACCCAGTAATTAGTACTGACTCCCAGGTGGTGTACTCTAAATAAATAAATAGTTTCGTATTATTGACAATAAAATGAATGATGTATTTAAAATATTTGATACATAATGATTTTCCGGTAACTGTGACCTGGGTTATTCTCAGGCTAGGCTTTGTGGAGATAGACCGCTGTCGTGATCTCTGGGTTCGCCCATGTATTGCTTTCGACTCATATTGTTAATATTACGACTGTACGGTCAGAACCGTCCTCCGATAATGGTCTCGATTTACTTAAATTATTCATTATCAGATTTCTTAATACTTGACAGTTTTCATTACTTCACTAACAATATAGGTAACGTCATGTCAAGCGTCAAAACGTTTCAAATACGTGTGGTTGGTGTATAGGTCAAAATATGGTATAAACACCGACGTCAGCTGTACCTACCTCATCCGACATTACAATTACTATTAAATAATTTAGAGTAGCGACGTCGGTGTGGATGACATTAACTGACGTATGTCATTGGCTAGAGACAGTTAAAAACGCCGACGTCGGCTTATCCGGCCTGTTTTATTATTCATTTATTGTTATTTAAAACATGGAACAGGTCGAAATACCGACGTCGACATTGCCGACGTCGTTGTGACGTCGGCAATACTAACGTAAGCGGTTTCTACCAAAATTACTTAAAATTCGACCATAGACGTAATGCTATACCAATTTTGTAGTCATAATTTGTATAATTTTGGTATAAAACTAGTCGTTAGTTAAATTCGGTGTGGTTTGTACTGCTTGGGATAGTTACTACAAAACTGAAAAGTAGGTTTTTCATTATTACTTTTATTTTGGTTATTAATGATTTTGGTTAGTTTGTTTCTGCAGCAACTGGAAACGGCTTGAACCGTCAGAAATGTCCGTCCAACTACTTACGTTAAATTCACTGGTAACTCGTTCTCAACTTAACTGGTCGAATATTTCTAACAGTTTCAAATTATTTTTAATTGTTGCAGGCATAAACCTATTGAATAAAAAAATACCTAGATAATACCCATAAATAATACACCGTTAGACAATATTCCGGGGTATCCCGCTTCACTATTTGATTATCTGAACTAAAGTATTCAGCTTAAAATAAAAAGTGCAATATTTATGCTGTTGGCAGAAAATCTAAAAGACAATAAAGACCAAGCGGAACATTTTCTTTAGAAACGTGAGTTATCGAAACAAGGGAGAGAAAAACTCAAATGGAATGGAACTCTCGAACATCTGCAGAATCAGCAAATATCTGCAGTTGGCTTGAGGTGATCCATCACTGGTGTAACGATTAACGGAAATGTCAAATTAGACCTTGCAAACAAATGAAAATCAAGCAGAGACGTAATTTTTCCAAAAATTACAAATTGTTTCGTTAATGATTAAGGACAATTTCCTTCTACTCACAAGAAAATCGAAGTAAATTAACAGGATAACGCAATAATAGAAAATCATTAAGAAATGGAATGTTTCAAAAAAATAAAATAAATATGACACTTCTTTTAGTTAAATCAGAAATATAATCTTATTTACATTTAATTTAGCAGTACTGGAAATAGTATTTCGTTAAGCATCGAATATTATAGACTTTAAATTCATTCATTTTCTCACTATAAAGTTCAAAATAATATCTAATAAAAGATTCATAACCAGTGTGTAGTATGTACACATTATTTTTAAATGAATTTAGTAATATGTTGAGAACAATTTATTAAAAAATAATTAGTATATATGTAGTGGAATACAGGAAAGAAGTAAAATCTGTATAGAAACATTTTGAGCAAACATTGAAATAGAGAACATTTATAAGAAATTACAATAAAAAAAATTAATTGAATGACAGTACTGAATTTCCTGAACCTTCGCACGTTGCTTGTCAATTTGCAATTAGTTAATTGTTGGATATTTAGATATTATTGAGATATATCTACCATATCCATCTAACAATACATAATACCTTAGCGAGATTATGAACACGGGTTTTCAGGTGGACTTTATGTATACGGACTTCAGTAAAGCATTCGATAGACTTGATCACAAACTTTTGATCAATAAACTGGACATTCTGGGATTTCCAGATAATTTATTTAATCTACTTAAATCATATCTTTCATCGCGCACGCAATTTGTGAAAACTGCACTCTCAAATTTACAGAATTGTTGTCATCGATAGAAGTTCTTCAAGGATCTTGTTTAGGACCCTTGCTATTTATTATTTTCATCAACAATATATTTCACTTTCTTGATTTTAACTGTCTTATGTACGCTGATGATTTGAAGTTATTCAATAAAATTTATTAACATCGCGATGTCCTTAAATTTAAGATTTCGCTAGATAACATAAATACTTGGTTTATAAACAACAATCTTCCCCTTAATATTAGCAACTGTTATAACATTTATTCGGATAATGAATGTTAATAATTAGTCCATTGCTGGGTCCCCTTTAACTAGAGGTACTGAGGAGTGCTTCTTACTTCGAGTTTGAGCTTTGAAGAACCTGTTAACAAATTAATAGTTGAATGTTCCAAAAGTTTGAGATTTATTCTTTTACCGATTGTCGTGTGTTACTTAACTTACTTGGAATACCCTAGAACATCTTGGATTCCGTATTATTCAAATGATATTAATAATCTGGAGAATGTCTAGAGAAAATTTCTAAAGTGTATGTTTTTTAAACTCGATGGCTTTCAGCTGCAAATTGGGACTGATCACAAGGCGGCATGGCGTACAAAGTTTTGAAAATAGGTCGGTTATATACTCCCAAATCTTCCTTGTTAAGTTGATAAATAACTTCGCTAGATAACATAAATACTTGGTTTATAAACAACAATCTTCTCCTTAATATTAGCAACTGTTATAACATTTATTCGGATAATGAATGTTAATAATTAGTCCATTACGCTTTTGTTCTTCTCAAATTGGAATACCCTAGAACATCTTGGACTCCGTATTATTCAAATGATATTAATAATCTGGAGAATGTCCAGAGAAAATTTCTAAAGTCCATGTTTTTTAAACTCGATGACTTTCAGCTGCAAATTGGCACTGATCACAAGGCGGCATGGCGTACAAAGTTTTGAAAATAGGTCGGTTATATACTCCCAAATCTTCCTTGTTAAGTTGATAAATAACTTGTTTTCATATTCCTAGAGTGAACAAGAGGAACGATGCTCTATTTTACCTTAAGCGTGCCATTACCGTGTAGTCGCAAAGTATAGACTACAAGATAGTAGAGTTTTATACCCTTGATAGATGATGACGGATTACTATTTAGTAATAGCTAAACTATGTATAGCTCAAAAAATACTGATAACTGTATATTACATGATTTCTTTAGATATACCGATAATAAAAACGTGCAATTCGACATAGATAATTTTAAGTTTACCTTTCTCTTCTACATAGCAATTAACATTTTATTTGACTACAGTAAAATACATCTAAAGGATGAACTTAGAAAAGGTTTGCATTCATTTTTCCAACTTTTACTCTTTTAAATGTGAAAAATTAATTATTCAAGTTTATGTAAAAATCTCATAAAAAGAGACACTTTCAATAAATATTATAAATATAAAATCGCAACATTTTAACAATATCACTACCTAAATTGAACCTTCTATAATCTGTTTAGAATTGAAAGAGAGTAATAAAAGCTTATTATGTATGCAAATCGTCAATAAATGTAGTACTGGTGCTTATATTCAATATTTTTATATTATGTATTATCGGTATAGATGAAGTGTACTTTTAAAAAAACTTTGTGTGACCGGGTTGTACTAAATTGTAGCAGGTAGCTAAAATTTAATCCATCTTTGTCTATGTCGCTTCAATTTATCGGGCCATTTCTCTTATAAGTAAACAATATAAAAACAGCATTTCAAAACATGAGGCTACTTTAAGCATCGTAACCGGATTAAGAGGGTTTTTAGTAATTCAAATAAAATTATTCAATATTATTATCAAAATATTTTATTAAATTTAACGAATATACTTTTATTTCACACAAAAATAGATGTATTTTGAAAATACAAATTATGGTGAGTAAATGTAGTGTTGTATAAATGTACAATAAAGAAAATAAAAAAGTAGGTATATTAAAATTCATTCTCTGAATATTCTGATGAATTATCTTCGTTTCCTAGATTGATAACGATACGTTCCACAGTAACGTCAATTAAATTATCGAGTTCCCACATTTTCTCCTCTTCTTTTTGTACATGATGTATACATCTTTGCCAGTTATCTGCAGTTACTCGTTCCAAGGATTTTTTTAACAGAATTTTCACGTCACTTAATTTAAACGTCGTATTATTTCGCACTACACCTCCTTTTACCTGCGCCCAGACTAATTCGATTGGGTTAAGTTCACAGTGATAAGGTGGTAACCGTAGTACCGTTATTTGGCGATTTGTTGCCATTTCATCGATAACATATTTTTTCTGATCTTTATTAAGATTGACAAGTGTCAAAAGTTCCTTTTTCACCATATTTGTTTCAAAAGAAATGTTTTTTTCCGGATAACCATTGAATTATATCGGCTTTCCTCCAAGCAGTCGTAGGCGTCCGCTCGGTCTGCCGTGAATGGTAACTGGCATTATCCATGACAATTACAGACCCCGGAGGAATAAGATCCAACATCTGTGTAAAATACTCTTCGAAAACATCTGTATTCATGTCTTCGTGATAGTCACCTGTATTTTTAGATTCAAATAAAAGTAAACCGCCATCTACAAAACCACTGGCACTACCTATATGTGTCACTATTAATCTTCGCCCTTTACCTGAAGGTGCCTTAAACCCTGTTGAAAGTTCATCCAAAAATGTCGAAAACTTTTTACATTTTTATCTTGCCATACTTTTGTTACAGTATATCCCTCGTTGACCCAAGTTTCGTCTAGATAATAAATATTCCTCCCTTCGTCACGGAATTTTCTAATTGATCTTAAGTAGCATCTTTGCCAACAAATAATTTCGTCTTTATCGATAAAAACCGACTTCCTGTTCTGCTTTTCCCAGCAAAAATTCAACTCTTGTAAGACGGCCCATAATTTGCTTCTACTGATTTTTGGCAAATCGTGGTCCTCTGAAAGTTCACTTAAAATTTTGTTTAGCGTTGGTATTTCTTTTTTAAAATAAAATGAATGTACTTTTCTGCGAATGACATTTTTGAATAAATCATCTATAACGACTTTTGACCTCCCTGTAGATGATTTTGAGGGATTTACAGTATCTTGTTCATTTTTTGTTTTCTTTACAAGTCTGTAGATAGTCGATTTTCCAATCCTTATCATTTTGGAACATTTTTCCACGATGTCGTCAACACTGTTGGCAGGATTTTGGTGTTTCAATGCATTAAATAAATATATTTAATATAATAATCTTCTCATTCTGAGACAGCGCATATCTTTTCACGCGTTTTGCAGGTACGTAATCTGATAAGCTCGACATTTTACCCAAGCAATATTATATCCACTGGCACAATAGTCACTAAACACAAGTCGAATTTTACTCTACTGCACTAGCACGTCTTCGTATATTCAGCTCTAAGACTGGATTGATCTGTCACAATACACTGACTCCTGCCCTATGATGTATCCAGTAAAATATACTAATGTACACCAATTACCTGTTAGCATTAGATTTACCCGATAATTACCTGAAACGAAATATTACCTCGCCCATGGCCGGTTCTTATCTCGGGGTTTTACTACTCTCTCTCATTTCCAAACAGACTATAGTATCCAATGATGTATAATTCTCTTTGGTAACTTTATCAATGTATAACAAAATATAATATTATATTCAAACGCAAATTACCAATTTAACTCATCAATAGCTAATATGAGCTAACTTAACCTAACTTTTCAAGTTTTCTTATGCTAATTATTTGTATATTGTCGGTTTTGCATTTTTTAGTTGTTTTGGTGTGTGTTTGTCTTATATAATGTGACTTTTCATTGTGATGTCCTGTCTGTACATTATACTAGAGGCTGTTGTAGTCTAAAATAAATCAAATTAGCAAAACTGTCATACACATTTAGTATTTTAATAAGCGTTTTTCCAAAATATGACGCCTAATTGAAACAAGAAACAAACAATTTTTAAGAAAAATCATTTATCACTTTTAGTTTTCCTGGCACACTATACTTTTTAAAATAGTAAATTTACAAGAAATTAGTGGTAAAATCATTTAATACCACAATTAAGCCTCTAGAAACCAAAGGGATTATATTCTAAAACTATTTATATAGTTTGATTGGTATAAAATATTAATTTATTGTCGACACTAAACAGTACCTTTTTGTGTCTTCTAAGGTTGTCTTTTACAAAATCAATCAATCAATCAATTATATTATCGAAACTGTCATTACAACCATTTTTTATTTAAGGTCGCCGTATTTCTCGCCGTATTTCTCGCCGTATTTGTGGTGTTTTTTAGGTACAGAAATCTCGAAAAATAAAACACGTAGAGCAATATTAATATCAAAAGTAAAATTATTCATGTTTTATTTATCCACTTTTACTATTTAAATTAATCTGAAATAATATAAGAACTTTTAAAATGCATTTGTATGACACACATTATTTTGCTATTCTAACCCTACATTATAACAATTAATTTCAAATACTTATAAATAAAAGTGAACAATCTTATATGCAGAACTATGTAATTTTATGTTATAATATTTATTTCTACCGTTGAATTTAAAAAATTAGGTATTTTGAAAGATGTCTTTACCTAAAAATTTGTTGGTTAAACTGCTTTCAGTCGTTATATATTCGTTTTACTTCGGTACCTTTGAATATTCGCAGGTGGCATGAGATAACATCCCTATTATTTGCTAAACTCTATATTATTCAGTTCTTAAATATATAAAATTACCTGAACTTGTAAAAAACACTATTTCAAAAACACGGCGCCCTTGAAACATCCGTCACTGTATCTCCATCACTGTGAACAAAGAAAAACTCGATTATTGCAATCGATAATCCAAAAATTCACACCAAGTTTCGTTTCACATGTTGATATCGTTATTTGCAAATTTTATTCTCAGAAATCATTTCAATGAGCCCAGTAATTTAAAATTCAAACAATTCAAAAGTATAGTAACGTTAGGAGTACCTCGGATAAAACAAGAATATCTATTTCCGGTACAACAAATATTTGGGGCAAACCGGCCGATCAAAACATCAGTTCCCAATACACAATTAACCAATTCTCTCAGCCTAAAATATTCGAAGCTGTAGCAAATATCCCGTTCGGTTTGACTGAAACAAAGTGAGGTAATTCCGATAATCTGACAGTAAAATACTATTTCCTTTAACAAAACTGATATAATCCCGCACACCTGAAACACTTGCATTTCATTCTATAGGGCGTCAAACGGGGAGCAACTTATTTCGAAGGGAAGGCTGAACTGTTATTGGCATCTGTGCTTAGTCAACCAAGGGGGTGCAAAACTAAACGAAATACGTTAAATGGACCTTGTAAGCCCCTTTAGTCGCGGTGGCAAGTGTTTGCTGAAAGTCAATATGCGCAACACATAAAATGTCAAATATAATAATTAATAATACATTTATTGCAAAAAAAAGTATACAAACGTTTTTTTTTACAAAAGTACAGTGTATCAACAAACTTGATTTACAACACCTCATGAGGCAAAAAGAAAATACGAACCATTAAATACAGTAAACAGAACAATCAATGAGACAAAGTGTAAACCTACATACATCAAACAATACCAAATCAAAGGAAAGTATATTATTTTTTATTGTCATATGTTTAACTGCCGACACTGACAAATTGTGATACTGGAGTGGTAAATTATTAATAACATAAGAAGACAAATATGATAATTGTGATACTGGAGTGGTAAATTATTAATAACATAAGAAGACAAATATGATAAAGAATTTTTAAATTTTTCAGTTTTATGAAAATGAATACACGATTTACTACTCGGTAATCTCAAATTTTTAGTATGAGATTCAGATCTATTTTATTTTATCACATAAGTAAGTAAGTTTGTTATTCCTTAAAATATTAAGTAGAAAACTGACAAAGTGAATAAATCTCTTCTCAGACAACATTAGTTGAAGAAATATTTTCAGTATCAATTAAGACGGAAAAATTATCAAAACCTCGCAATTGAGTTGATGTTCCAAATAGATTGTTTTGACTTTTATTAGGAATAACTAATAAAGCATTTTCTATAGTTCAGTCATAAATTAGTAATCATTATTAATAACTTCTGTGGCAATATTTAAATTAGAAGACTTGAAATTATAAAGAAGTAATATATCGTCAGCGTACATATTTAGTTTGCAATTCAAAAGAACTCTCGGCAAGTCTGCTGTGAAAATGTTAAATAAAAGTGGTCCTAACATAGATCGCTGAGGAACACCAGAACCAACTGATCTATAAGGTGAAATAAGTATCGAGGAAACAGTATTTAACTTCGTATATTATTCTCTACCATGTAAAACCAGCATACCGTAATAATGAAGTTCAGCTATAAGACAATTGATGTCAATTGAGTTAAATGCCTTAGCAATGTCTAGTAAATAGAGAGATAGCTGTCAAAATGTCATCAGTTATACTAATAGTTAGTTAGAGTTAATAAATATTTACGTAAAACCTGTTTTCATTTAAATAATTTTAATATTTATTATTTTTGTATGCGAAAATATATTTTGTGATCGCTGAGTGAATAAGCCAATTAAAATAAATGTTTTCTTTGTTGCAAATTTAATATACTTTTTTGCTAATAGTTGGTACGTTTTGTGACACAGAATATATGGGGTATTTTTGTAACCGAATATTTCTACGTCAGTGCAGAAAACATGTAATGTAAAAAAAATTAAATTGACTAGATAACTTACTCCAAAAAAATGAAGGTTATAAAATTGCTCCCATGGACTTTTCGGAATTTGTACATTCATAATTAGGATAATAGCATGAAAATTATACATAATAAATATTATTAGATCCTAATATACAGTATGCGCCAAAAGTATGGAATAAATTCAATAAAAACGAAACAATTATTTTTTGGGAAAAATCCTCGAACAGGTCGATTTTTAATTTAAAAAATACATATTTTACCGTAAAATGCGATTTTCAAATGTCATTTGTTTTCGAGTAATGACGTCATCGATTTTTTTTTAAATGGCAACACCATATTTTTTTCCTTGATTCTGAAAGATCGTTTAATTCTCTATCAGACAGTACTAAAATTTTGCCCTCTTACATAGGAAAGTTTTCGAGTAAATAACGATTGAATGTTAGAAAACGTAAATCAATTAAAATAATGCCAAAACGTTATCAAGTTTAGTTTTTCGAATTCCATAGTTCTTTTATGGATCATGTAGGTGAAAATCTTTGCAAAGTGTCATTGTCACACCGACGATTCCTGACGATACCATATGGTTTCAGCAAGACGGTGCACCACCGCACTATGCGCGCCCTGAACGAGATTTTTTGGACGACTCTTTTCCTGGGAGGTGGATCGGCAGACGCGGATCGATAGAATGGCCTGCAAGATCGCCAGATCTTACACCTCTTGACTATTTTTATGGGTATACTTGAAGACAAAAGTGTACATTAATAAACCACGTAATTTAGAAGAACTTCAAAATCGCATTCGGGAGGAAATACGCAGAGTTACCCCAGAAATCATTCATAATGTGCAAGAAGAATTTCTTCACAGACTTGCGCATTGTCAAGAAGTTGGTGGATGGCATTTCGAACATTTAATTTAAGTATAAAATTTAATCAATTGTATTTTATTTTACATACCTCAGAATTGTTACTTTTTTATGGATAAAATTTACATTTTCTAACATTCAATCGTCATTTACTCGAAAACTTTCCTATGTAAGAGGGCAAAATTTTAGTACTGTCTGATAGAGAATTACTGAGTGGTTGAAATTTTTCGGTTTTCAAGGATTAGTTACTTCAAATTTATCATATATAGAGCAAATCTGATAGACGAGTTCAGAGTTCCATCAAAGGCAGTCTCTCCATTTTTGGCTAAATCGACTGGTGCCCTTTTCTGGTGTCCTTTTCAAGATAAAATCTTCAAACGATTTGAATATTCTACAGGCACTCTATTAAGATACATTCGATGGCATAAAAATAAATGTAACAATATTTCAGTTTTTGCGATATCATCACAACTTATGATTTTATGGAACATTCTGTATTTTATTTGAAAAATGGAAATAGGTCTTAAAATGGATTCAAAAATATATACTTTAGTTATTATTTGTTGTGTAGATTTGCGGAAAATATAAAATTTTCAAAATAACAACGATATTTAAGTTTTCTGATTGAGAGAAAGCTTTGAAAACAAAGAAGTTTGATATTTAACATTATTAGAAGCGTGTTAATACAAATAAATTTTTTTTTCAATTTAATAAATTGTTTTAATGTAAGAAATGAGAATGCAGATTTAGCAAGGATTCTCTATTTTCAATTGCAGGTATTTTGCAATTTGAATGTAGTTGGTTTGTGTTAACACACTTCTAATAATGTTAAATGTCAAACTTGTTTGTTTTCAAAGCCTTCGCAGTCAGAAAACTTAAATATCGTGGGTATTTTGAAAATTATACACACCATTTATTTATACACCACCACCAACTGCTAAATTATGGAGACGTGCAAAATTTCAAATAAAATAGGAGAATCGATTGTTTCTATAGTCAGATGAATAGACTAAGCAGCAAAATTAGAAATAAATTTGAATTTCTCGCCCGCAAAAACCCCCTATTTACAAATTTTATGTAAATATTTGGAATTCATAAGAAGTTATTTACAATTATCGAAAATAAAATTTTAAATTTGACACCCTGTATCATTTTTATTATGTGACATGGGATATAGGTATGTTAGGTTAAATCGATTTATTTTCTCCTAAGGAATCTGTGGTCTCATTTTTGCTATTTCATTTAAAAACACCCTGTATAAGAGGATTGATTTCGCATCCACAGTTACTTTGAGTTTATGTCCGGAAGACGAACATGAATATCAAATGTCAAAGTCAAAATTTTACAGGGAAGTATATTTGTTGTGAATCAAGTAGCGATAATAAACGTGGAATATATTAATATGTCAATGAATCAACGTAGAAGTTACAATAAGTTGATTTAAATCGAATTATTCGGATTCATAGAACGTGACAGAATGAATATAGACCTTTTACAGACGGCCTGTATATTGGTGATGAAAAAACTGATGTGCGTAAAATAATAAAAAAAATTACCGTCACGTTGATGACAGCAAATTCAGATAGAATAATATAAATGTCACCGAGGCAAAAGTGGAATCCAATATAAACTTCTCCAGTAATCAGGAATTGCGATCCGAAAACTGAAAGATTTAGGTCAGAGACTTTCACAATTAAACTCAATTTGTAGATCTTGGAGCTCCAGATTACACAATAAATGGCCTAGAAGGCTGGCTCTGAGGTCTCAGGGCTACACGGGCATAGCCGCCTTCGCGATAAAAATCAGTTAAGGACACGTTGTTACTGACAATTTACAGTCAGATAAAACTTAGCCGTAACGAAGAGCGCAATCCTATTTACTTTTTTTTGTAATGTAATTCCGCTAAATGTTCTTTGTTCCAATTATATTTCAGATTCATTTATAGATATAAAAAAAATACTGGTTGATTAAAAATACTAGGTGTGGCAATTAAGTTCCGGGAATTTTTCAATGAAAAAACAAGTAAATTAAATTTCGCCAAAATTTTATTATCGACCTATACAATAGTCTCCCTCTAAGTCTACACAACGATTCCAACGTTGCTCCCACGATTGGAAACACTCTTGGTAATCCTCCGCAGTTAATCCATTCAGCACCACGGTTACAGCTTCTTTGACCTCCTGTACGCCGCCATGATGAGTTCCCTTGAGGTGCGACTTCATCTTGGGGAATAAAAAAAATCGCAGAGGGCAATATCGGGGCTATAGGGTGGGTGCAGAAACGTTGGAATATCTTTTTTTTGCCAAAAACTCCACAATGAACGAGGAATGGGCTGGCGCGTTGTCGTGGTGCAAGATCCAGCCGTTTTCGGCGAGTTCGGATCGCACACGGAAAACACCGGCCCGCAGCTGTTCCAGGACGCCAACATAGAACTGTCCAGTCACTGTCTGGCCGGCAGGAACATATTCACGATGAATGATGCCGTGGATATCGAAAAAAAAAACGATCAACATTGCCTTCAGTCGTGACTTGGACATCATCGCTTTCGTTGGCCGCTCTCCACCCTTTTCCACCCACTGCTGACTTTCTTTATGGGTCTCGGGGACATACTCAAATATCTAGGTCTCATCTCCAGTGACTACCCGACTCATCCAGTCTCTACCGTCGCTCCGAATGCGGGACAACAAATCCTCGCAGATCGATTTTCGCATGTCTTTCTGTTTACGGGTGAGAACTTTTGGCACCATCTTTGCGCAGATCATTCGCATATTCAAATTTTCGTGTAACATCTTGCGAACGATTTCTTTGTTAACCTTTAACTCGTCAGACAACGCACGAATGCTTAGTCGTCGATCAGACGTGATCAGTGCAAGCAAACGGTCAACATTCACGTCAGTATGAGAGGTAACGGGAGCTCCTTCACGTGGACCGTCTTCTACCGATTCACGCCCCTCCTTGAACCGTTTTGCCCATTCAACGCTTGTTTTCGACATGCACTCGTCTCCATACACTACCTCCAATTTTCGAAGGATTTCTGAGGGTTTTTCGCCAGATTTCACTAAAAATTGAATCACAACACGTTGCTTGAGTCACTCATTTCACGACGCCACTAAAAAAGTTACCAAAAAATATACATAAAACACAAACCAAACGTGCTATCGACTTCAACCTTGGACTGAAACTAAAAGGAAGGTCCCCCCTCTTTAGAAAAACGTTGAGTAACGATGCAGTGTTGCCAGTTTCCGAGTTATAATTAAATTCCCTAAATTAAAGTAGTGACTAAGTCATATAATCATATCTAGAGTGACAAGTGAGTGTTTTTAGTACTATAAATAGTTTTGTCTAGTGCTGGTTTTAACATAACCTAAATGAGATTGAGAAGTAATAGGTATGTAAGTTATATATAATTATTGAAGCAAAGAAACATTGGTATCCTTGCATCTATAAAAATTGACCCTACTGTTGATTTATTCATCTTACATATTATATAAAAAATATATTATTTTCTATTAGAATTATATTTGAAGAACAGGGGCTTCTGGAGAATTAGCATGATTTAAGTTCTGGATACCTACTTATCTATGCACATTTATATAATTAATGTTACATTGTCATAGTTAGTATATGACCATCATAGATCTCGTTTGAATATTATAAAATGTTAACTTTAGTTCTATGAATATATTTTTACATTGTTGTATATGTTTTGTATAAGGCTAAGTGTGTGCTTTGTACAAATAACCTAAATGTGCAGGTACCAAATTAAAAAAAAAATTGCCGCAAAACCATAATATTTTATAACTTCAGTACCTATATGTACATGTCCTTCTAAGCTAAAAAAATAAGCAAAGGGCAGTTAATATATTGAAGATATAATAAACCTGTAACTACTAATTAGCTAACTGAGCCGTAATCGGAGTACAAAACAGCTATTTATATAATCACTTAGGAAAAGTACGGTTTTGTGAAACATGTTTTTCACACAATTTGTCCAAAAATTTTAATTATAAATTTAAAAAGGATTATTCTATTGATTTTAAGGTACATGAAGACTATAATAGAAATAAGTATTATTTTCAAATTAAATGCGTCATAAATTCCAAAGTACTTAATTTTTGTATATAAATCTGGAAAGCATATAGAAAACGAAGCTTTTGTTTCGGAAATGTTTGACTTCACTGGGGATATCATATCAAAAATTCAATATTACTATTAAGCATGTTTGTTAACATTAGAAGCAATTGGCATTCATGTTAAGTAGGTTACTTAATATGAGTATATTTTTCTTTTGAAATAACATTCTGATGCAGTGATTCTATTGAGAAACTCACGGAAAAGCCTGATATGTTACTTAAGGTAAGTAACAATCGTTAATTCCTTACGAAATTTAAATTTTCCTTATGTAGGCACATTAATCTATTAGGTATAAAGGAATTACTATTCAGATTTTTTTTTAGGGATCTATGTCAAAACACTGTTAGTGAATTCGAGTGTTGTAAACAAGATGTCTTTAAAGTAAGTTTTTCTAAAATTGACTGTACGGATTAGGTCAGATTCGACACTTTTAGCAGATTTCTTTTATTCTCCAAAAAGATAGTCCAAATGTCACGGGAATATTTTTCATTTCGATATCTTGATTAGTTTTGGTATAGATTTTTTTTTTTTAATTTTAGACCTTTTCTATGATAGATACATACGTATGATGTTTCATTAAAAAATATATATGTTTGTTATAGTAACGGAAAACTGGAAGTTATAAAAAAATATTTCTCAAGCCACTAGATACTACACATAGAGAAAAAATGTCTTTACAATGCATAAATATTAATATAATAAGTAGAAAAGTTACGATAGAAAACGACCAAAATTTAAAAACACCATGTCAACAAATCGAAATGTGATTCTCGCTATTCAATTTTTATCAAAAATTAAGCGTCAAATATCTTGACTACTTTTTTCTGTTTTTTCGAAAAATAGAAGAAACCTTCTATACCTAAGTGCCCAAATTGGACCATCCTGTACAATAAATAAAAAAATACATTGTAGTCATAATATATTAATTGTTAATTGTTAATGTAATTGTATTATTACAACTGCCTGTAAAGTTACTCTGCAATTTTACAAGTAATTGTGTAAGTTACCTTGTAAAAATACTTTTTGTATTGTAAAATCGCAAAGTTATATTACAATTACAAAATCAAAAATTACACCGCAAAATAAATGTACAACGTAATTTTACATTTTATTTATAAAGTCACAATCGATAAGAAAATTACAGCAATAATGAATGGTTAATAAATTACTATCTATTTTTACTGTAATTATTTTTTACAGTGTGTGGTCGTTATAGTGACAGTGCTACTAATCAGTAATGTATACCGTGTATGTAAATAATGCAGTGTATTATGTGTTAAAAGTGTGATATCCACGGAGTGTGTATCAAGTAGGTGTAAGTGAGTAGTGGCAGGCCATCGTCTTCTAAGATGGCGGCATTCTACGGATGAGTATAAATTTTTTAATCTATTAACATGCTACATTATCTCAACTTCAACTTATTTTTGGTAATTTTGTGTTCTTTGAACCCTTCCCAAGTGGCACGTCTATGGAATCTTACTCCCTGCAACCCTCACCTTCTGTACTCATCTAAGTGCTGTGAACTCTTTATTATTTTGGGTCTCGACTATAATTCTTTTAATTCGTGCATTTATGAAGGTAGTAAGCTACGACCTTTGTTCATGTCATTCACTCCAGCTATATTTACAGAGAGGATTGATACCTTCTCTGTGGGTATGCTAGAGTGCAAGAATGTTGGCTTGGGTCAATGTGAGAGAGATTGATACCAGTTAACATTTGACCACCCAACTAATAAATGAGGTTTTTCAAGTTTCCCTTATTCTTGAACCAAATGGTGGTGAGGACCTACCAACGTAAGTCGTCCCTGGTCGCAAAAGCGGAGAGGGCGGCATAATAATAATAATATGCCGCCTCCTCTCCTGGGCAAATCCTCGTGCTTAGAATGAGGGCTATATTATTATTATTTCAATAATAGAACAGTTTCAATTATTTTAACCCTAATTGAATTCGCAATTAGAATATTACTCAGAAATTTTAATCGATTATGGCATGTCATTCAAGAGCTCTACACCACGTATTAACATATGTTTGCATATTTCGTTGATATTATAAATTATAGTACACATATAACAAACGTTTTAAAACGTGTCAGTGAAGCGATGTACTGCAGGCAGAAATTTTGTTCAGATATTTCCTCACTCACTACAAAAATTACCATCAAATAAAACATGTATGTTGACGAAAAAGTTTTATTTGCTGTTCTGTTCACACAAAAATGTTCGCATATCATTCTGCTTTACTTTATCTCATGCGAAAGGTAAAAACCTCAAAGGGAGCAATTTCATATAAAGCGGAACGCAAATATCTCCTGAATAATAAACAATAAAACATACGAAAACGGGAACGATAGGAAGTCCTCGGAGTGATACACCAGAGGTGCATTGAAGAGACCAGTCAATATTTTATTCGTTAAATAAAGAGGCGGGCATTAATTTCCTTCCCCTTCGCTACTGCCATTTATTCCTGCACGGCCCGACTCTCGCCTACTAAGCTTATTTTGAACTCGAGAATTCCAGATTTACATCTAACTTGGGTTTTTGTAGCTGACACAGTTTACGCCGCATTTAGTCCCGTTGTCGACTTAAAGAATAATTCTATTTTAAAGGCATTAAACAGCGCCAGAATGTGTTTTATTTTCGCGGACACTCAAATATAATTCACCACGCAAACAAAAAGAGATGAAAAGATATGAAAATTCAGATGTTTCATACCGACCTGTATCACGAACTTATCTTACTGTTTCTGAAGCACTTTACCTCTCAGATGCAGTAAGAGTGATAGTAAAAAGGTGATGTTAAAAAAATAAGTTTCTTTAAGATCCTGGATTGTTGTCCTTGCAGGGCTCCCTTTGGCTATTGCCCCTCAAATTAGTGACTTTGGGACCTGGATTAAAAAAAGACCAAATAGGGACCAAAATAGGACTTGATAAGGTGTTTTTTATATATTTTTAGGTATTAATAATATTGTGTGAAACTAACTACTCAGTGGACAAAAGCCACAACCTGCGTTGAATTACACCCACAATATCTACCTATTTCTTATTATTAGCTTTTGTAACATTTTTTGCTGTACTAGAAAGGTATTTTAAGCTAATATAAATCAAATATCCTACAATTCCTATCAATGAAGTCATATGTATGTTCTCTGATACCAAACATCTAGGTATGCTAATGAACAATTCCACAGACAAAGCTCTATTCCATAATTATCTAAAGAAATTAATCTAATTTACTAACCTGCTTTAATGAAACACTCTATAAATATCTAACTTCACTTTTTGGCAGTGGGAACACGACAATTCAACCACAATAGATGAGATCTGACCTATTAGTCAGATCTCATCTATGCAGGGTGTTCAGAAACTATGAAGAAATCATTGATGAAGTGTGAATTTATATTGTTGCTAGGATTCGACCAAGAAATATACATTTCAGGAATTAACATATCATCTCTACAATGAGGATTTCTCTGGCCATAAATAATAGTTGTCGTGATATTAATTTAAATATTTTTGATATAATTACAAAAAATCTTAAAACTTTATCATTTATTTGAGATATTTCAAATATTATTAATATTATCATCACATAAATATCTTTTTTTGATGCTAGTTTACACTTATTTATTTTCTTCATTAATATAAAATTGTAATGTAATTGTAAATCTAGTCTCAAGTGTATACATATATTATTTCAGAGAATAAAACAATTATAAAAAGTAAATAAATTTTAGTTGTATTCAAGAAAGCATTTTTGCGACGGTCAACGTTATTGACTTAGAACAAATGACCGTATTTTTGAATAACTGTTTGATGACTTTTGTGCTATTTCGACTAAAACAATACAAATGGAAAAGTTAATAATAAGTTTATAAAATCTGAACACAATTGCTTAAGGCCGTCGTTTTTATACGCAAATTTTCAACGAATTTCATAGCTGTTTATTTTAAAAAGTCTAAGTAAGTTAGAAAGAATATCTCTTCACTGTGCCAATTATACAAGTTTTTTCTAGGTTGCATAACAGTTTTCAGGCTGACAAGTCATTTGGATTAAGAAAACAAAAGCATCATTTTTACCTGTTATGTTCATATGTTCATCATAAAATCTCTTGAATTTTACAGTGTACATTCAGATAATTGTATCCGACATTATAAACATTATAACATCCCAGAGCATTCTTTAATAAAACTGGTAACACTTGAACTGTTGTAAATTATTAAGTATTTTTCACGGTGTATGGAACACAGTGATATTTCACAGTTTTTCATATTCTCTAGCGCATTTTCCCTCCAAGAGATAAAGGAAATGATTCAATGCCAGCATTATATCTTAATACTACACTAATAAGAACACCCACCTACTGGGTGGAATTTTTGTGAATGAATATGATTCTTTGTCCTTGAACGCCAGCATTAACTGAAAGAAGATGAAAAAAAGTTATTAATTAAAAAAATAATACTTTGAAGTTATGTATTTTCCATAATCGGAAAAGTATAAATTTTATAAGCTTGTAGATTCCGGGGATACTGTGTTACAAAATTCTATGATTTGCCTTTAGTTTCTACATTGAATTAAAATTTTACAAGAGTTGTGCTGATAATACTCGTAATAAGGCTAAGCTCGTTAATACGCCTTTTCATTTTTAGGCTTTTTTATTTAGCAAATCTCTACCTAATATCCCATTGATTTGCCATTTCGGCCGCCTCATTCCCGATAAAAAAAAGCATACTAAAGTAAAGTTTAGCGAACTCTAATACATTTTAATCCATTAACGATTTTGCGCTAAGTCGATCAGAAAATATCTAAAGGTTTTATTTAACAGTACCAATATTGCAGGAACTGACGACTGCTATAGTTGACCTATTCTCAAATCTTTAATCATTACATAAAATAATCAATAAAATACTATTCATTCATACTATGCGCAAAATTTACGTAGGTATGTTAGGAGATAACGAAAAAACATCAAATATCAAAACACAATTGAGGATCGTACAACAGAGATATTGCTACCAACTTGGTATTTTCTTATGAAACACCCTGTATACTATTACATGTTTGATTTTTTCACTTTTTCCTGATGTACTGGGTTATCTTTTAGTGTTTGCGAGTTATTGATTAAATAATTAGGCCAGGAGAATTACGACGAATGGTATATCTATTGAAATTAGTGAGGTGCGCCAGCTTGAAAAGGTGTGCTATTTGCATAAACAACGAAAAAGTGAAAAAAAAATTCCGAAAATTGCATTTTTTCCAGGAAACAATAGCATATAAATCGGTAAGTATGCATTTTAGAGAAAATATGTGTACTTATAAATTTATTCGTTATGAAATATTCTACAAGAAAGTTGATCCGATATCCGTAGATTTGAAATGTTCGCTGCAAAATGCTCGAAAGTGCAAAAAAAGTCTGTCTTCTGCATTGTAAATTATAATTGCTTTCAAATTACCTTATCCTTTAATTTATTATCTTAGCCCCTCATTAAGGGTTAAGGTTTTTTGTGCGTGATGCACACGTGCAATGTAATTTTTGAAAGCAGGTACGAAGTGCTGCAGTCAATAATTTAACATAAATCGTTAATAAATGTGATAAATAGCAAAGGACCTAAATTCGAACCCTGTGGCACTACTGATGTTGCCAAGTAAGTGCGACCTATTATGTGCGTCCTAATGCATTTGTAAGATTCCCCTGGCGCTGGAAACTGGTACACTGTAAAACCTAGTAAGACGTATAATCGGCGACCGGACGAAAAATTGAAATAAATTGTCAAGGAAAGAAATATTTTTTTTTACAATACCTATTTTAATGCAGCTAATTCAACCGTTATTGTTATTAATTATTAATAGAATAAATTTGTCGTTTTAATTAGTAAAATAGTTTGGCATATATCAATAGTGTCCACTTCGATGCAATATATACTTCATTTTTTAAATATCCTCACAAAAATAAGTCTAAATGAATTAAAGTCAGAAGATCATGGCGGCCATGGTACGGGCCCTCCTCGCCCAATCCCCTGGTATTAATACTTGGGCACGCTGTACATGGTACAGTGGATATACCTCAGCCTCGTATATGATACGCCACATTGCTATGACAGGCCACACTGCTGCACTACGCCGTGGACGTCCTGTACCTCTATCTCTTCTATGATTCAGTTGCAAATTTCTTACGCCAGGCCGCGTTTGCACTACACGTGCACTTACTACACAGCGTTGTAAAAGTAGGTGCATTTGGCACATGCTTACCGGGAAATCGTTCTGCTAAAGTATTTTAACTTCACTATAAATTAAAACGATACCCATCAACTGCGAGCATACGTAAGCCATTTTTGATATTTGAAAAACTAATGCACAACAAAAAAGTTAATACAAGTAATCGGATATTTGAAATCGTCTGGCTAGAAACTACAGTAGCCCAGCGATGTAAAGGTTGAAACTACTAGAACAACGGAAACTAGGTATAAGGATTTTACAAAAAAATGTCTACGATATTGACTCCATTTTTCATGACGCATCTATTCCCAAGTTTTTTTAGATAAGTTCTAAATCATCCTGTATACAGTGTGTTTAACTTTGATACTTGAAAAATCAGTATTTTTAAAAGGAACATCCAATTTAATTTTTTCTTTTTAAAAATATATTGCACTTAAAAAGCTCTACGCAGTGATGTGCATTTTTTTATTTAGGCCCTTTGCATGACCTGCTGTAGTATTAAATGTAACCCCAAAAATAGCAAAATCGTATTAGGCATTTTTTGTTAACAAAAAAAGGGTTAGGGTTTACATCCGAACAGAATTTTTTTTGACATCGCCAAACTTGTCCACTTGGCCAAATTTTTCTAACGCTAGTAAAGCAGGCCAGGAGAACAAAAATGTATCAAACAATTTGACATTTGCTGATATATTACTTAAAACGTTATTGTGTGTACCACTAAAGTTGTGGAAAAATGGTTAGAAATAAATTAACTTTACAACAAAAAGTTGAAATAATAAGACTAGTTGGTGACAATGCAAAAACATACAAACACGCTGCAGAAGAATTTAACAGGAGACATCAAGAACTAGAACCAGTGAGTTTTCAAACTGCAGCAAATATTAATTCTCTTTTCGATAGAACTGGTAATGTTATTTCCACAAATAAAAGGCGAACAATTTAATTGGGAACAGAGAAAACATTGTTTTAAATAAAATTCGGCATTCGCGATATACTAATTAATATACCTTCCACCAAAGTTTGGCGATATCTTAAGAAAAATAAAAAGGTTGCTTACAAACCAAAATTCCTACCAACTTTAGAAGATTCTGATAAAAATTCTCGAATGGAATACGCTCTGTGGTGTCAAGGACATTATCTAAATGGCCACAATTTCCTAAATAAAATTTTATTTTGGGACGAGGCGACCTTCACCACATACGGGGTTGTATCTTTACAAAATTGTGGATTCTGGTTATTCATTGTAAAAAGCAAATATTCTGAGAAAACTAATGTATGGTGTGGAATTTTTGACAAACAAATAATTGGTCCTTTTTTTCTAACTTGAATGCCCAAAATTTTTAACATTTTCTAAATATGAATTTCTGGGATGCCTTAGACGAATTGCCAATTGCTAGACGCGCCGACATGATATTTCAAATAGACGGTGCACCCGTCCATACTGCAGCAATAATTAACAACTGGCTTGATCAAAAATTTCCCAGAAAGTGGATTGGGCGCTATAGTAAGAAAGAAATTAAGTGGCCTCCGAGGTCGCCAGATTTGACGCCATTAGATTTTTATCTTTGGGGGAAATGTTTACCGTGCAAGACCCAATAATGTGAAAGAACTTAAGCAGAGGATAACAGAAGAGTGCGAGTTGATTTCTCAACAGGAACTCGCGAAGGTAATGAATCATTACCAAAGAAGATTAGAAAGATGTATTCAAGTTGAAGGAGGGGTAGTAGAAAACGCGAAAATTAAAAGATATTTGGTTATTTTGTAGTTTTTTGTTATTTTCAGTTAAATTTATATATATATATATATATATATATATATATATATATATATATATATATATATATATATATAAAGCTGTTTACAGGCCTTTTAGGCCCAGAGCTGTGTTATTCTCCTCCATTCCATTCTGTCCTTCGCCTTTCTTTTCCAATCCGTTATATTTTTCTCCCTTAGATCTATTGCCACTGCCTCTCTCCATCGCTTCCTCGGTCTACCTCTTTTTTTCTTGTAGTTAGGTTTACTCCCTACTATTTTCTTAACTGCCCTTTCATCTTCCATACGTTCTAGATGCCCTAGCCACTGCACTCTTCTGGCTCTTACAATTTCGTCTATTGTTGGTGCCTGGTACATTGCATATATTTCCTCATTATTTCTCCTTACATAGCCTTCCTCCGTCTTCTTACCCCCTAGAATTCTCCTTAAGATTTTCCTTTCCCACCTTAAAAGGTTTTCTCTTGACTTCTTATTGAGAACCCAGGTTTCACTACCATACAGCGCTGTCGGTCTCAAAATTGTTTTATACATTCTAAATTTTACTCTTCTGGACAAATTTTTTGATTTCAATAAGTGGTTGACTGCTGCCGAACTTCTGTTTGCTTTTATTATTCTCCTATTTATTTCTTGTTCCTCATCACAGTTAGCTGCCCCCAAATATACATATTCTTGAACTTTCTCAAACTCCATCTCTCCATGCTCTGTTCTCAATTTAAAATTGGTATCCTTTTTTTGTTCTCCTATTCTCAAATGCTTACTTTTCTCTTGATTTATCTGCAATCCCACTTTACGTGCTTCCTTCACAAGTTTTCTCGTTACTTCTTCTAATTCCCTACAATCTCTAGCAATAATAGCCACGTCATCTGCATAACTTACAATTTGATGACTTTTAAACAATATGTGTCCTTCTCTGTTCAACTGACTATCTCTTATGACCTTTTCTAGTACTAAATTAAAAAGAAGCGTTGAGAGTGGGTCTTCTTGTCTCAGTCCTGTATCAATAGTAAAGCCTTCCGAACATTCACCTTTTATTCGTACTTTGGATTTGGTATTTTCTAAGGTCATTTTCAATAGCATAATCAGTTTGGTTGGTATCCCAAATTGCTTCAAAATTTTACTTAGTTTATTCCTTTTGATCGAATCATACGCTTGTTTGAAGTCCACAAATAGCGCCATTGCTTTGATCCCATACTCATAACATGTAGTCAGAATTTCCTTCACCATGAAGATTTGGTCCGTTGTTGACCTTCCTTTTCTAAAACCTGCTTGATACTCCCCTATTTGTAGTTCTGCTATAGGTTCTATTCTCTGTTTTATTAACGTTGCCATAATTTTATACCCTACATCTGACAATGATATACCCCTATAGTTTCTGCAGTCTGTTGCATCTCCCTTTTTTAGGCATACATTCTCTTCTCCAGATCATTCGTATCATTTCGTATATTCTTTGTCTTAAATCCTCTCCTGCGTACTTAATGTTCTCTGCTGTTATTCTGTTTTTTCCTGGACTTTTGTTATTCTTTAAAGCTTCTATAATTGTATCTATTTCCTTTTTTGTAGGTTCTTCTATATCCACTTCCTCAGTTAAATTTATTTTGCTAAAAATAAAAACGAAAAAAATCGATATTTCCATAAATTTGATTTTTTATTACGAATACCCTGTATTAAGTAGGCCAATAAAAATAGTATAATTTCAAAGCCATAGTACACCTCTATCAAAAGAAAAAACTCACGAAAATATTTTATCCTGTTAATACAGGGTGCTCCCAAACATTGGTATTTTTCAAAGTTTGCACCTAAATTATAAACACTCTGTATAAGATGCAACTTTTAAACTTGGTACTAAGGGTTTCGAAGTATGGCTAAATCGATTGGACAAATAGTTTATTTGTTAAAATAATGACTAATACGATTTTGCTGTTTTTGAGGTTACATTTAAGACCACAGCAGGCCATGCAAAGGACCTAAATAAAAAAAATGCACATCACTGTGTAGAGCTATTTAAGTGCAATATATTTTTAAAAAGAAAAAATTAAATCGAATCTTCCATTAAAAAATACTCATTTTTCAAGTATCAGTGTGGTAAAAATTTAAAAATTCAAATTCAAGAGCTTCGCCAAAGATGTAACGTCATCTTGTCAATGTGAAAAATTATACGTTGTACTTTATTTACTATGAAAGACACTGAATAAAATTTCCTATAATTTACTCGTCTACGGTTGCTCCTACTATAATATTTATGACATTTTCATCCAAATAAAACTACTGTCCGCTGAGGTAAATATGGCAACAATAAAGTCCGCAAAAGTAATTCGTGTGTTAAAAGACTAATTCTGATAAAATCATACCTACTTTTCATGTTTTCGTCGATAAGGTAGAGCAATTTGTATAAATTATAACACATAAATGGTAATTAGTTATCGTAGTGTAATATTCAGAATGCGTGTGACGCAGTTTATCTGAAGATCTGAAAAACGTCTTAAAATGTTAAGAATATAAATCAAGTTGCCTTGCGACAGAACATATTTATACTTGTATAAATACAGGATGTGACGTCATTAACGAAGAAAAAATTAAAATACAGATTTCTGGGAATACCTAGTCGAAATAAAAAAGTCATATCAAAAGGTATATTCCCGTTTTGTCAAAAAAATTGAACTGCAGTTTTGTAGTAATAAAATAAATCTTAATACGGCCCTGGTGAACATGTTACTATTTGACAATTATGAACCCAACGGCTGCCTATCCAAAGGTGGAGTCAGTGTTGCCATATGGTATAATTTTACGGAAATTTGTAAAACGAACAAATAAAGGGTTTTCATACACTAATTACTTTTGAACTGAAGAACTTTTTAAGATTTTCATTTGTTTGTACACAGGTATCTCCATGTACTTGCACACAAGTTTCGGCTTGTTAAGTCTAATTTTTTCGCATTAGTTCCAATGTTGCTCCTTCCTGCTATTCCCAAAGATGCAGTTTGCCAGCGATCGTGTTGATCCGGTATGGTATACTGGTACGGTATATCTATAGGATTTATATCTGAAGATCGCGAAGGCTAAGGTACTAGTTCAAGCCGTCCGATCCACAGCGACCCGTGTACTTGATACAAACGCTCCCAGGCTACTAAATGGAACTGTGGGACTGCCCCATCGTGTAGAAACCACATCCGCAATTCTACCTCTAAGGACACATCTTCAAGAAGAATAAGAAGATTATTACGAAGAAATTCTTAATATTGATAGCCATAAATAAGTGATGCCGAGCTATTGTTTAAAGATTCTCGAATGCCCAAACGTGCGTATTATGACGATGCCAGTGCGTGTAAAAATAGCTTCATCTAGCCAATATGTTTGCTGAAAAATGGATATTTTAAACATTTTTGGCAAGAATTATTCACGAAATTTTCTTATAAGGGATATGCAGCAATACTGGGACCCTCTAGATGTGATGAGGATATAGCCTCTTGTACAGCCTCTTAGAATACGTGCCACACTGTTAATTTGACAATTCTGGATCTGCCGGGATTACTACTCTGTGTTTATACATCGGATTATCTTCCATAAAGTCGAAAATTTCTTGTTCGACATTCAAAACCCTTTTTTCAAACCCAATACCCGTGTTGTCCATGTCTTGGACTCCATTAGCACGTCCACGTAGAAGCTGCAAGCGAGTTTTGTCTTGCTTCTCAGTACGCTAAAATATTGTTCATTAACTTCTCGTTACTGTGCACATGCGCCATTTTTACTAAAACCTAATTAGTAAAATAACACTTTAAAAACACCTTAATTCACCGTTAACCAACGCGTTCTCTTCTAACAGTTTTATTAAAATTTCAGAGATTATTGAAAAACGATTCTTGACCCTTTTTTTGTCAGAGATAACAAGGTTTCATTTATTATTTTCAGTTATTGTAACTTTAGCATTCTTTTTCCTAGTTTTCTGTTAAGTTTTTATTAAATTTTTTCAACAAACGTTTTCCGATTTATGGTTAAAAGTTGTCTGATAAATTGTGAAAATTAAATCAAAACATGAAAGTCTAGGACCTTCTCTACAGTAATACAAATGAAGTAACGGTATTAAAATTTAGGAAAGTAAATAATACAAGATGTTTAGAATTGCATAAGTCAAACTTCAGCTAGTAAAATAACTACAAAAAAATAAGGAAATAGAATCCACATAGAGAAACGTTCAGTTTCTGAATTACAGCGTGTTATAGTTAAAATTCCTGAAAATGGTTTTTTAACATATTCAAAATAGACAAATGGGACTTTATTTATTTTAAGTTTTATCATTTACAAGACAAAAGAGCCATTTTTTTAAATATATTTAATACCTATATCGAATCAGTCTCAATAAGTCCATTGCAAAATGTCTATATAACACAGGAGTTTTCATTATTTAAAAAACGCAAAATATGTTTCTACACCTAACTTCACAACATTTAACATTACTGTCACAAAATATATAACTAGATTACCGTCACAAAATATTGTCACGGATTTCCCAATCCGAATTTTACTATTGCCAGAAAAACAATCCGTTAATTAATTACTTCTTTATTAACTATACTCAGTACACTACTAAACACTAATTGGAACTCAACTAAACGCTTATTTAATTAATCGCTATCTAAATCACTTTGATATCTTCAACTAAACACTTCAATTCAACACTGTAATACAAGACTCATACAAGAACTTAATCGGCCGTTTATTTTTCTTTTATAGACCCAACGAATATTCCAGGTATATTCTAGCTTCTCTAGATCTATTTTCTAGCATCTCTCGAACGACTCGAACGCTTCTCGTCGTATCTCAAATTTTCTAGTCCCGTCTCGATCTACGGCATTTTGTTTGTTTAACAGAATCGTATAGGGGCGATCGGGACAATCTTAGTAATTCGCGGTACCACAGTCGTCGATTTGGGTGTGAGTGGGGCAAATTCCGTGACAATATATTACCATCATAGAACCACCATAGAACAAAATAGAAGTCAATACAAACTACAAATCACTGTTCCCAAAATTCACGAACCACTAGATGACGCTGTAAAATTCAAGATATATGTTGGGGTGATACACGGTTATAAATATGTGAACCAGAGTAGGTCAAACACAAAGGAGCTTTCCTTCCTCCATGAACAAATATGTAAAATGTTTTAAATTAAATTATAGATTTTTTACACATAGTGTTATTATTGTTATTCAGTTCAAAATATACCCATACAAGTTTGTCTATGAATATTATGTAACTACTCAATATTTGAATTTTCTAGGTACATTAATTTATAATTTTTCTGAATAAAACAATGTCAAGTAATTCAAACATAAATCTATACTTGAAAAAAAGAACATTACATTTCAAGCAAAATATGTTAATTTAGAACACAGTTTGCTTAAAATATGTAGTTTGTTTTCTGCTTATACACAGTTTTGTTACAAAACTGGTTACCAACTAACGTTAATTAAAAAAAAATATTTATGTAGCTAATAAACTTATTAAATCACCCCATATTTTATAAAATTTTATAGCCACTTAAAGTGTACTCTTATATTAAAAACAGAAAAATGGGCTTCTTGAAAAAAATATTTACACATTAATATTTGAACACATTACATATATTTATTTTCCTCAAATATACAATTTCTGTGAAACGTTTCTTTAATTTTGTGCACTACACTATTTGAATATAGATGCATATACTGCAAATAATTTATTTTCTCTGTTAACAAGCACCTTGGAACGACAGATTTTTGTTTTGATAATTAGACGAAAATGCATAAATATAAATTCGTAAACTACACCTTATTTTATTTCAGAAGCTAATGTTCATTTTGCTGCACCAATTCCACAGTGCGTATAGAATTCTCAAAACCGTACTTCTATTTTAGATTTTCCCTTCTACCGAGTTTTTTTCTGGACGATCTAACTGACCCATACGAGATGAATAGTAAGGCTATATTCTCGTCGTGTTGCGAGTTTCCTCTAAACATTTATAATATGGCGTCAACCTTCCAAAGAAGGGTAAGTGATCGATGTGGAATGGCTAAATGGAAGTCTGTGATAATTTAATATGTGTGAAATAACCTGATGTGACAGGAAAATTTAAATAAATGAGTACATATTTTTCTTGGGTCCTTTTTAAATATTGGAAAATCATTAATGAGACCATGAATTATACTCTAAATTTCATAAAATTTCTACAAAAATTAGATACGTTTAAATAAATTAACTGGAAAAATGATAGGATGATATTTTTAGTGTCACTGCTATTGTACGACTTTAAATAGTCACGAATTAAGAAATTATAACTATATGTAATTACTTAAATACATATTTACCTACGTATTTTTTATCAAAATCTGACGTACACACGGAAATAAATCAATCTGTATTTAAATGTTATACTTACTTTATTTTTTTATACTATCTGCACTTTCGAGGAAATTGTATTCTCATACACGAAAAGATGTAATTTATATTGCAGTATAATAATACTTTTAAACTTCATTCAAGTGTATAGTATGTATTCAGTAATAAAGTACATTGAAAAAAGGCCAGTAACTTTACAAATATACTTTGCAAGAATATCGTTATAAATGTCTTAAAATAATTCTAAAAATAATGATGATATTACATTGACGCTTGCAATTTTACAAGAAAACTGCCAATATACAACAAAACCGTAAAATTCCTATGTAATTATAATATAATGTGTACATTTATAGAATATATTATAATACATTTACAATTAACAATGTGAAATCCATTTTTACATTGTAAAATTACTGAAAATACCAAATGTACTATATAATTGACTGTAAAAATATGCCTAATGTGTATGTGAATGTACTACTAATTTTAAAACGCGCTAACCTAACTGTTGAGAGCGTTGGGAGGTGACGCCTTTATTATTTCTTGCTTCATTTCGATGAATGCAACGTGTACCTAGGTCCTAGGTACTTACATAATTAATTTAGTGAGTAGTGACTAGCAATATAATCATATCTAGAGTGACAAGAGAATGTTTTTAGTTCTATAAATAGTTTTGTCTAGTGCTGGTTCTAACATAACCTAAATGAGATTAAGAAGTAATAGGTATGTAAGTTATACATAATTATTGAAGCAAAGAAACATTCGTATCCTTGCATCTACAAAAATTGGATACCCCACTGTTGATTTGTTCATCTTACATAATATATAAAAAATATATTATTTTCTATTAGAATTACATTTTATACATATTTGAAGAACAGAGGCTTCTGGAGAAATAGCATGATTTAAGTTCTGGATCCCTACTTATCTATGTACATTTATATAATTAATATTACTTTGTAATAGTTAGTATAAGACCATCACAGATCTCGTTTGAATATTATAAAATGTTAACTTTAGTTCTATGAATATATTTTTACATTGTACATACATGTACATTGTTTACATTGTTTTGCATAATGTTAAGTGTTCTGTTTTGTACAAATAACCTAAATGTGCAGGTACCAAATTTTAATAAAAAATAGCCGTAAAATTATAATATTTTATTACTTCAGTACCTGTATGCAGTGGCGTAGCCAGAAATTTGACATGGGGGGGGGTTCAGTGAACATAAAAAATAAATAATTTTTTGTATATAAATTTGAAAAGCATATAGAAAATGAATCTTTTGCTTCGGAAATATTTGACTTCACTGGGGATATCATATCAAAAATTCAGTATTACTATTAAGGGTGTTAACATTAGAAGCAATTGGCATTCATGTTAAGTAGGTTACTTAATATGAGTACATTTTTCTTTTGAAGTAACATTCTGATGCAGTGATGCTATTAAGCAACTCCTTATATGTTACTTAAGGTAAGTGACAATCGTTAATTCCTTACGATATTTAAATTTTCTCATGTAGGCATATTAATCTATTAGCTATAAATGAATTACTATTCAGATTTTTTTAGGTATCTATGTCAAAACACTGTTAGTGAATTCGAGTGTTGTGAACAAGATGTTTTTAAAGTAAGTTTTTCTAGAATTGACTGTACGGGTTAGGGCAGTTTTGACACTTTTAGGAGATTTATTTTATTCTCCGAAAAGATAGTCCAAATGTCATGGGAATATTTTTTGAGAAAGATTGAATAAGGATAGTTTCATTTCGATATATTGATTAGTTTTTTTATAGAATTTTTTTTAAATTTTAGGCCTTTTATATGATGCCCCATATTACATACGTATGATGTTTCATTAAAAAATATATATGTTTGTTATAGTAACGGAAAACTAGAAGTTATAAAAAAAAATTCTCAAGCCACTAGATATTACACATAGAGAAAAAATGTCTTTACAATGTATAAATATTAATATAATAAGTAGAAAAGTTACCATAGAAAATGACCAAAATTTAAAAACATCATGTAGATATCTCTTAAACAAATCAAAATATCGAAATGAGATTCTCACTATTCAATTTTTCTCAAAAATTAAGCTCCAAATATATTAGCTACTTTTTTCTGTCTTTTCGAGAAATAGAAGAAACCTTCTATACCTAATTGTCCAAATTGGATCATCCTGTACAATAAATAAAAAAATTACGTTGTAGTCATAATATAAAATGTATTATTACAATGTAACTATACAACTGCCTGTAAAGTTACTCTGCAATTTTACAAGTAATTGTGCAAGGTACATTGTAAAAATACTTTTTGTATTGTAAAATCACAAAGTAATATTACAATTGCAAAAAATTGCTAAAATTACACCGCAAAATAAATTTACAACGTAATTTTACATTTTATTTGTAAAGTCACAATCGATAAGAAAATTACAGCAATAATGAGTGGTAAATAAACTGCCATCTATTTTTACTGTAATTATTTTTTTACAGTGTATATTTGATAAAAATACATCTTGACATCTTATACTTAAATCAACACCTTTGTTTCTTATAACGACACTAAATTTAAGATTTAAAGAATAATTTGTTAAAACATGAATAAAAATTTATTAAGTATAGAATAGGTTATTCTTCCTTAAATTACAGGTTTACTGGCCTTTTAGGACCAGAGCTGCGTTATTCTCCTCCACGCCATTCTGCTATTCGCCTTTCGTTTCCAGTTCGTTACACTTTGCTCCCTTAGATCTATTGCCACTGCCTCTCTCCATCGCTTCCTTGGTCTCCCTTGTAGTTTGGTTTATTCCCTACGATTTTCTTAACTGTCCTTTCATCTTCCATATGTTCTAGATACCCTAGTCACTGCACTTTTCTGGCTTTTACAACTTCGTCAATTTTTGTTGTCTGGTACATTGCATATATTTCTCCTTACATCTTCCTTCCTTCTTCTTCTTTCTTCCTTAAATTCTTCTTAAGATCTTCCTTTCCCACCTTATTAGGTTTTCTCTTGACTTCTTATGGAGGATCCAGGTTTCACTGCCATACAGCTCTGTCGGTCTCAAAATTGTTTTATATATTCTAAATTTTACTCCTCTGGGCACATTTTTTGATTTTGTCAAGTAGTTAACTGCTGCCAATTGTAGTATTATTTACCACAAATTATTAAAGTAGTATGTGGTCATGTGCAAAAGTTAAGAAACGTGCTTCTCAGGTAACCTGAGTTACCGTCTGTCGGATAAGTCGTCTGCTGCCTCATCTATGGTATACTGAAGAATGTTAACAATCTCGAAAACGATATGTGTCTGGTATACCGCTAATGAATAATTTTGGCAAGTTGTTATAAGTCTTTCAAATGTTTGCTATATTTATTTTATACAGTATGCGCCAAAAGTATAGAATAAATTCAATAAAACCGAAAAATTATTTTTTGGGAAAAATCCTCGAATAGGTCGATTTTTAATTTCACAAATACATATTTTAGCGTAAAATGCGATTTTCAAATGTCATTTGTTTTCGAGTAATGACGTCATCGATTTTTTTTAAATGGCAACACCATATTTTTTTTCTTGATTCTGAAATATCGTTTAATTCTCTATCCGACAGTACTAAAATTTTGTAGTTTTTCGAATTCCATAGTTCTTTTATGATCCATAAAAGAACTATGGACGTTTTAACTGAATCAACATAGTTGATTTTTTTTATAGTGTTTTGTAGATGTTATATTTATAGATAAATATATTTTTACTAATTTTTAATCTTTCACAATAATTTCTAATTGTTGCCAATGTAAATAATGTATTGCATAAGCATGTTGCTGGTAAATTCAACAAAAATATTAGAACACAACGCTGATTACAAAACTAATTGTTTTCTAAACTTAATCATGACTTTACAAAAAGGTATTATAACACAATAAGTGTATTTGAAATATACTTAATTATGAACACATTCTGATAAATAAATTTTCAAAAATTTCAAAATTTAACATAAAAAAAACGCCTCCAAGAAGTACCCAAATTTCATTGTTTTATCATGTAATATGTGTATAGCCTTGAGACAGACTTACACAGAAGAAACTAACATCGGTGAACGTCAAAACTATGAATTGTCAAATATTAATGGCATAAAGTATTTTATTTTACATAAATAACGCTAAATAATGGATTTAATGCAATTTACGTATGCACGGTGTTATTGAGACTTGTCGATAAAAATTTAGACTTGAGCTGAGGCTTTTGGAGCATTGGGGTCGCCGTGCCAGCGCAGTCTACCGCTACAGCTAGAGTTACAGCGTGAATATTGTGTAAAATATCTGGATATTTTTAAATTGTTCCATTAGAATGTAATAAAACTTCAGTAAATTGTTTTTTTATGTTACTACAGTGTACAATAATAATTAGGTACACGTATTTTTTATGACAAAATAATTTGCAAAATTGTGTAAGTACCTAAAGAGGTGTTAATGTTAGGTACTGATTTCAATGGGTAATTCTTGGGATAATTTTATTATATTAACAGAATAAAAAGTTCATATAATTATATGTCCTATAAAGCCTGGTTATTGATATACAGGGCGCTGAAGTTTTAATTTTGAGGTGAAAATCTTTGAAAGTGTCATTGTCACACCGACTTTCTAATAAGTATTGTAAGCGACATAGAAATTATTATTCAATTTAAAGTATTATGGCACATTTAACTGTTACTCAAAGAATTGAAATTTTAATTCTTATCGGATGCGGGAATATGACTAGAACTCAGCAGGAAGCTTGCGATTTAATGAAAAATATCTAGATCGCCCTATCAGCCAATCAACAGTTATCCATAAAAAAGTAACAATTCTGAGGTATGTAAAATAAAATACAATTGATTAAATTTTATACTTAAATTAAATGTTCGAATTGCCATCCACCAACTTCTTGACAATGCGCAAGTCTGTGAAGAAATTCTTCTTGCACATTATGAATGATTTCTGGGGTAACTCTGCGTATTTCGTCCCGAATGCGATTTTGAAGTTCTTCTAAATTACGTGGTTTATTAATGTACACTTTTGACTTCAAGTATCCCCATAAAAATAGTCAAGAGGTGTAAGATCTGGCGATCTTGCAAGCCATTCTATCGGTCCGCGTCTGCCGATCCACCTACCAGGAAATCAGTTGTCCAAAAAATCTCGTACAGGGCGCGCATAGTGCGGAGGTGCACCGTCTTGCTGAAACCATATGGTATCGTCAGGAATGTCAGGGTCATTATCGTTAGGAAAAATTACTGCAAGGGCTGGAACAAGGTCATTTTCTAGAAACTCTAAATATCTTTGTCCTGTAAGGGTTCCTTCAAAGAAGAAAGGCCCTACTATTCTGTCGTCAACTATTCCAGCCCACACATTTAATTTCTGAGGGTGTTGGGTATGTGCCTCTGCCATCCAATGAGGATTTTCCCGACTCCAATATCTGCAAGTTTAACGGTTTACTGTACCATTCAGACAAAATGTGGCCTCATCTGAAAAAAGTATTTGCCGGTGTATATTATTTCCTTGACATAAATCCATTAGAATTTCGCAAAAGTGTAAGCGGCGATCGGGATCATCTTCATTGAGTTCCTGCACAAGTTGAATTTTGTAGGGATGATATTTTTCCTTCCTCAAGATACGTAGCACTATGCTCTGACTAGTGTCATTGTTTAATGCAACCAATAGTCCAGGTTTTGGAATATTTACAACATTGCCAGTTTCTCTAAATTTAGACTCTACCTTACTGACTGTTGATTGGCTGATAGGGCGATCTGGATATTTTTCATTAAATAAATCGCAAACTTCCTGCTGAGTTCTAGTCATATTCCTGCATCCGATAAGAATTAAAATTTCAATTCTTTGAGTAACAGTTAAATGTGCCATAATACTTTAAATTGAATAATAATTTCTATGTCGCTTACAATACTTATTAGAAAATCGGTGTGACAATGACACTTTGCAAAGATTTTCACCTACGTGATAAAAGAACTATGGAATTCGAAAAACTAAACTTGATAACGTTTTTGCTTTATTTTAATTGATTTACGTTTTCTAACATTCAATCGTCATTTACTCGAAAACTTTCCTATGTAAGAGGGCAAAATTTTAGTACTGTCTGATTGAGAATTAAACGATCTTTCAGAATCAAGGAAAAAAATATGGTGTTACCATTTAAAAAAAATCGATGACGTCATTACTCGAAAACAAATGATATTTGAAAATCGTATTTTACGCTCCAATATGTATTTTTTAAATTAAAAATCGACCTGTTCGAGAATTTTTCCCAAAAAATAATTGTTTCGTTTTTATTGAATTTATTCCATACTTTTGGCGCATACTGTATACAGGGTGTCCGGAAAGTAATGGGACCCAGCTTAAACATAGTTTCCTGTGATCAAATAAAACCGATTTTGACAAACTTAGCTTAGTTCAAAAGTGCTTCATTTAAAAGTTACAGGGCTTCAAAAAAAATTTGTTTTCTTATTCTTATTTTCTTATGAAACGTAACGTCCAATCATGTTGAAATTTGGTACAGTTATGTTGTTATGTCATTGCGAAGGAGAAAGTAGTGCTGCATATCGTAGGGGGCGCTCTTGGCAGTATATTTGTAACTCATTTTTATCGTATCTTTTTTGTTAGCCCTTTTCTGATATGCTTGAAAATCATGACGAAGAAATTAATTTTGCGTAGAAAAGCTATACCTGTTCCATGTAACTGTACCTTCTTTCTGCAACTCCTCCATTAAATTCATCAGCGATCATATCTGCCGTTTCTGAGGCGGAAAACTGATTATGTCGAGGTATGTTTTCAAAATTTGACAACTAACTCTTCAATTAATATTAATCTGACAGGCTTTTGATCAAATTTTATCTAATTTAAGCGTATCAACGTCAATTTGAGAAGTGCTAACTTGATCGAATTAGAAAATTTATTTCTATTTTAATGTGCGGAAATTTTCAAACGCGTTTTTACGGAAAACATTTTATCAATATGGAACAAGTATGGCTTTTCTACGCAAAATTAATTTCTCCATCATAATTTTCAGTCAAGCGTATCAGAATAAGAGCAACAAAAAAGATACAATGAAAGTTAATTGCAGAAAAACTACCAAGAGCGCCCTCTACGATATGCGGCACTACTTCGACCATTATTATTGTGTATGAATCGAGCGTAGTAGTGACGTTTACAATTATCATTTTACCCTCTACGTGTAATTCTCAAGTAAATTTATTATTAATTTCCTGGGCCATAATTATTTATTTCCTATTTTATCAATAATTAATAAAATTATTAATTTTAAGTGTACTTCCTATTATTAGTTAATTAAGTGATCTACATAACCTCAAAAGTACGCAACACGTGTCATGAGCTCCCGCCAACAACGGCTATTATTTTACTATGTGCCTATTTTTTTGTACAGTGAACAATGCCAACAAGACGTAAAGGGACTAATTTGGGCCGTCAAACAAGTAAAATTGAAGGCAAGCGAAATAATTTAAAAAAATGTTTCGTGTTTTGTTATTCTTATAGGCCGTCATCATTCACAGTGCTCCATTTCTTTTTTAGTCATATACCACATCTCCACACACTTACAAAAAGTTAGTTATTTTTTATTTAACTGCCAAAATATTCACTCGAAATAATTCATATGGTAAAACAACGTTTGCCGGGTCACCTAGTAATTAATAATAATAGCGGCAAAAGCAGTTAAATTTTCTGTAAAATCGGCGTTATAAAATGTTATTCATTATTTCTTTCCTTAAGCATTTCTTTCCATTATTTTTCCGGTCGCAGGTTGCCGCCTTATCAGGTTTTACAGTGGACCAGTTTCCAGTGCCGTGCAGAAGTGTACTTTTAAATCGTTTTCGATCGGCCCTTTCTGATTTTTTTTTTACAAGATTGTATTTGTAAAAGTTCCCTGTACATTCAAAAAATTTGTTTAGATATTTTCTGAATCACCTTGTATCTAAATAGTCAAGTTACAATAAGAAATAACTGAACACTTGCATGAATATAAAAACTAGTGCGACAAATCTCCTCAAGAAATCCAGTCGTGCTCTTTTTTCTAGCCCTTATCGAGATTCTATATTGTCGGCAATCCCAGACACTTAATCTTTTCTAAAAGTTGCGTTCAACAAGAGAGATCTTCCACTGTTACGGCACAAGATCACAGGTCGTGAAATATTACGGGCACAGCATAGACAAGGTTAAGCCCTTCTTTTTACAAGAACATAAATTCAGGCACAATTGAGTATTGGTAGTGGTAAATTCTATTACATGTTTTCGGTTTTTTAATTTTAGTAATAAGGAGTACAGGCTTGCAGTTAAACATTGAGACGTGATTGACAAATAAACCTTTTTTATGAGCCTCTGTAAATCTATCATTAGTCAATGGTTTGCACCTTATTCTTTTAACTGTTGTCTATGGCCTGAGTCTGTGACTCGCATGTGTTTATGGATTGTATGATTGTTCTTTGTTCTGCGGGTTTGTGTTGTGCTGTGGTCGCTGAAATGTTGAATTTGGTATCTGGCATTCTGTGTTCTGTGATTTTGGCTTTCTTTGGTTATAGTTTATTTAATTCATTTGATTAGCTGTGATAACATGATATAATTAAATCTTTAATAATCTGTTGTGTCACGAAATATAGAAATGGATAGGTATTTTTTTTTTGCAGTAAAAAAAATCTATTACGAATCTATTACATTTTGCCTGCAGATGTCATTACAAATTTATTGCAGTTCTGTCCCAACCCTGGTAGTGTCACAGCGGACCTAATATACAGAGGCGAAGGCTACCGTTCCCTCCAAAACTTAAAATATATGCGCATGCGCCAATTCACCATGTTTTAAGTGGTATTGTAATCAACCTCACTTCTTTGTTGTGGTTTGGTTATCTCGTTATTTCTGATTTGTGCTTGGTTATTATTTGTTTTATATTGGTGTTAGTTGTGTTGTGCGGTAAACTGACATTACTATACATAATTAATTATAACTTCGGATTTAATTAAGTATTCCCAATGGCTCGTAAAGGTGGAACTGCCTGTGCTTATTGTGCATGCAAAAATGTAAAGATAAATATATTATCTCATATTTAAATTATTATTCAGATTATGTATGTTATTTAAAATTTGATAATTTTTAATACAAGTTTATACTATATCTCTTTTCTCTGTTACACTGTGATTTTTTTATTTTTAATATTTGTAATATTTTTCTAATGTGAAAAATGAACTGGTTATCGTTTGTAACTATTTATTGGACATAATGATAGATTTTTGCTATAAATTTAATAACATATTAATAGTAATTTAAATTGAAAACAACTGTTCCATTTTCTGTGATATGTTTACTCTGCATAATTTGTATGTATAGGTATGGTATGTACCACATCATATTTGGAATAAAATTTTAAAATTGATAACAGTTTAGCTACTTTCGTTCAAATTAATAAAATCCTACATTTCCTACATTTTTGTCCTACATTTTCTGTAAGTATAAAAGAGTGCTTTACAATTTTATGTCATTAAATGCACATATTTGCATTTTTAAATATTAAATTTCACGTATTCATCTATTTTGGTAAAGTCAAAATAATATAATGTTATTTTAATAACTTTATGAATTCAGGAAAAAATATAAAAATTTCAATTAGATATATCTTCAGAATTAACTGATTTTTTTCTATATAAGATAAACATGGATACTTTTTTTATAAAGAATAAAGACATACATATATATTTTTTCTTTTAATATTCCTATCCGTTTAATTCTATGACCTTTTTCTCTTAATCTTACCCTTTATTCACCTGTCACATTCATAATTTTCGTAAGTTATTTTTTCTCTGCAATCTTATATTTGACATTTTTAAGTAATATCAGGCTATAAGTTTCTCAAGTAAAATTGTTTCTTAGTGTATACGTAAGTGGTTCAAAGTCACCCAAATAAAGCCTGCTAACATCAAAGGTACCGCCTTTGCTTTCGCCTCTGTATATTAGGTCCTCTGTGGTAGTGTCTATAGTGCGACAATCCCCAATTTCTTATTTATAAAATTGATTCATATTTATGAACCAGCATCAGAGTGAGAAGATAAATTTTCCACGCGAAATCAAAAAATGAGGTGCTCGTGATATATCAAGTCAGTTGAACGTCAGAATGATAGACGTTTTTATTGAAAGCTAATTCAATATTACTTCATAAATACAATGTAGGCACACCTCTTTAGCATTCGGCTTTCAGTCACGATTACGTGTTCTTTGTATTCTGCTCAAACAAACCTTCCTTATCAATAGACGTAATGAAATGAAATGTCACATAATGTAACATGTGTTAATATGGTGAGTGACGTATTATTTAGATGACAACGGAACAATACTCGTTATGTACTCCATAACATAGTAGTTTTTTCTCAGTTGTACACGAGTATAGAAAGTTAAATCGGTATACATTAGCGAAGTTACATTATAAATAATAATAATAATAATAGAGTAAAGTGACCAAATATGGAATACCATTTTCATTTTTTGCAATAAAATTTGGTAATTCTATAAAATTTTGAAAATAACAGAATAACATGTTAAGACACTACAATTGCAATTTTAGCGATTTTGATAATAATGGTTTGAAAATTAACCGGTTATTTAGAAAATAGTAAAAATAGGGTTTTCCCATTTAAAAAAAAGTGATCCTAATATGGAATACTATTATGCTTAATATGGAATACAATATAAATTATAACTACAGTCAGTGTTATGAGATGTATTGTTTTAATGAAAAAGAAAATATTTTGCCAAAACTAAAATAAAAATTCTAAAATAAAATTTAAATAAGTTACAAACGTTGTGATCTTTATTTACAAAAATCGCACACAAAATGATCACTATTGTCACCACCGGAGCAGATCTCATGCGCCCATTTGCTGCATAAAATGCACTGCACCCAAATTTCTCCCTTTTGGTCATTCAAAAATGTGTATCCGCAAAACATGCATTCAGCATCTTCTTGGACTTTGCCCGAATTATTACCCGGCAAGTCATCGTCAGACAAATCATTTAACTCCACAGAATCAGATTCTTCAGATGAAGAACTGATATATTCCAAACGTTTCTTTTTCTTTAAAGTTGTTATATTTTTATTGCAACTTCCGCTTGTACTTGGTTTGTCTTTATTTTCCAGAGTTTCTTTTGTTTTTTGCGGTAGATTTAGATTCCTAGTTGCTGTGTTAAGTTTCTCTTTGGAAACAGTTAGTGACGTCTCTAACTCTTTAAGGTAGGGAGATGAAGTGATGATTTTTGCTTTACCTGGTGGTCTACCTCTTGTACTAGACTTTTTCTGGAGAATTGGAATGGGGGCGATTTCATTTGGGGACACATATTGTCGATTTGCAGTATTGAGTTCACAGAGTGGTAGGTTGTTTGGCTCGGCAACTTGGTCAGGTTGGTTCCTTAAAGTATTTTGCTCAGCTGCTAAAAAATCTGAATCTTCAAAAATATTTCTGCGAACCGGATACAAACCCGTTGCTTCAAATCCTTTCTTAGCATTTGAACCAGATTGAACCCTAAGGTATGCTCTTCTGAAAACTTCAGCTATGTCATATTGCGTAAGGGGACGTTGATTTGTTCTAATGAATATGCGAATTTCCTCACTGTAATACACCTTTAATGCTCCCATGATAGATTTGTCGAGGGGTTGCATTTTATGTGTGGTATGCGGTGGTAAGCATAAAATTGTTACATTATGTTCTTTTGCTAATTTTAAAAATTCCAAATTTCTTGTGTGGGTATTATGCCCATCTAGTATAAGCAGAACAGGATCCTCTTTAGATGGTTTTACTTTTGCCAGAAAATGTTTGAACCAATCTGTGAATAACGCAGTTTGAATCCATCCGGATGGGTGGCAAGCAAATATGGATCCTGGTGGCGCACCCTTCTTTAGTTGGTCAGTCATGTTTTTTCGCGGGTATATTAACATAGGTGGCACAAACGTACCACCAGCACTCATGCAGAGGACAGCTGTGACTAGTGAACCACGTTCGGCTGAGGTAATCGTTCCTACTTGTTGCTTTCCTTTTAAAGAAATAATTTCACTACATTTTGTTTGCACAATGGTCAATCCCGTCTCGTCGACGTTAAATTCTCTGTCTGCAGGGAAATTATATTTTTCCATTTCTACTTCAAGAAGATCAAAGAACATATTTACGCTCTCCTTATTAAAGTCTACTACCCGTGCATACGATGTACCAGTAGGTTTTCTAATGGACAAATGGATGTCTCTTTAAAAATGCGTTAAACCATTTTCTTCCTGCTTGTTTAAGATATTCAGAAAATTGATGCTGTATACCATTGGCAATTGCAAGTTGGTATGCCATTCTACGCACATCCGTCCTGGTTAATTCAAAAAATCTATTGTCCATTTCCAGTAAATATTCACTGAACTGTTTTTCCGCTTCAGGGGGCAAAACTGGTTTTCTGCCTAAGCGTGTGTCACAAATTTTCGAAAGCTCACCTTCTTTGTTGCTTAGTCGAAAGAGCGTTGTTCTTGGTACGTTAAAATGTTTCGCGGCCATTAAATAGCCCATTCGTCCGTTTTTTACCGCTGCCAACGCTTCTATCATATTTTCCTTATCCCACAGTTTTCTTTTTTTTCCACTCTTTTGGTTTTCGGCATAATGTTCTGAAAACAGTGTAAGTTAATTAATTAAAATGTGGTGGTATGTGAACCTATTATGGAATATATTCCATATTTAGCGCATGCGCGTATTCCATATTACGATCTAACCTAACTAATTTTATTTTATTGAAAAACAAGTCATATATTCCTTACAAATAACATACATAATGTTATCAGTCATCCTACTGCAAACTTATAGCTGTGGCGTAATTAACAGATTACTATTACTTACGTTGTATACCAAAATTTACACTAGTAACAAAAAACTTTTGCAAATGCACACAACAACTAAAATACCGCCATGTGGATATAGTTGGTAATAAAGCGCTCTAACGTTTGAGGTGGTCAATTACTACTACTAGGTTGTGATTTATCCTTTTGTTTACTAGATGGTGCCAGTGGTATCGAAAATTTAGTGGTATTCCATATTAAGTACATATTCCATATTTGGTCACTTTACTCTAATAATAATAATAATAATAATAATAATAATGCATTTATTGCCCAACAGAATAGACATTCCAATTACAGGACAAAACATGTTATAACAAAGTAATGAAGTAACAGTGTACTTAATTTTAATTACTAATAATATTTAACATTTACTAAACTAAATCAGTCTGAAAGCTATATCATAATATAGATGAGGCCAGTTAAACGCTTCCAAAAAATTGAGAACTAACTGATAATAATTGTTTGAGTGTATCAAAATTTAGGTCACATAAATGAGAAATTTGATCAAAATTAATTGACATGGTGTATACAGGGGATTTCGTAAGGACATTTGTTCTAGCATTACGTCAGTAAAACATATAATCATCACGAGATTCAGGCCTGGATACACGTAAGTAGAACATTTTTAAAATTTCTGGTGAATCAATGAGGTTATGAAATAATTTAAACAAGAAAGATAGACTTGTGAGAACTCTCCTCAACTGCAACGATTTAAAATCGAATCTCTGCAACAGGAGGCCATGATCAAATCCTCTAACAGGATAAATATTATCAACGCGATATACCATGAATTTTAAAAAGCGACGTTGAACACCTTCAAGATGATGAATATTAACTTGATAGCATGGGTACCAAACAAGGCTAGCATATTCTAATCTAGAACGGACTAAAGAATAGTATAAACATTTCAAAGCACTAATATTGTTGAACGATGTGGAATTAAGGACAATAAAGCTCAAAGTTTTAAAGGCGGTGCTTGAGATTGTATTAATATGTTCAGAAAATGAGAGTTTAGCATCAAATATTACCCCTAAGTCTTTAATATTACTGCTGCGTGTCAATGGCTTTGAATCAAGACTGTAATCAAATAAAATTATATTTTTCTTTAAACTGAAAGAGCAAACTTTACATTTATCAATATTAACGGAAACCATGTTTTCTATACACCACACCTGTATTGCATTCAAAAGTTCTTGCAATGCACGACAATCATCATAACAGTTAATGTTACGATAAAGCTTTAGATCATCTGCAAAAAAAAGGTGATTACACTGCAAAGATGATAAATCATTTATATAAAGAATAAACAGAGTGGTCCCAAGTTAGACTTTTGAGGTACCCCAGAAGGAGCTAAAAAAATGTGAGAACGGTATCCATTATATGACACATACAACTCACGACGGTCAAGATAAGATTTTGTGAGTAGTAGCAAAGAATCATCAAAACCAAATGATTTCAATTTCTGTATTAATATGGAGTGATTTACCTTGTCAAAAGCCTTCTCAAAATCTGTATATATTACATCTACTTGGCCTTTTCTATCAATATGGTCTGAAACAAACTGAGTAAATTCAACTAGATTAGTCACAGCAGAACGCCGTGTAACGAACCCATGTTGATTAGAAGAAATGCAGGTGCTAACATTGTTATAGATATATGCATATAATGTCATTTCAAAAACCTTAGCAAAATTTGACAAAATGGCTATAGGTCGATAGTTCTTGATGTTAGAAGGGTTACCACTTTTTAAAACAGGGCAAACTCTTGTCACTTTCCACATGGCAGGAAAAGTGACTGTTGACAACATGAGATTAAATAAAATAAGAAGTGGAGTACAAAATATGCCAGAACTGTCCTTAATTAAAAAACTAGGGATCAGATCATTGCCGCAAGTCATTTTATTTTTCAATCTCTTAATAGAATTTCGAATATCCATCTCAGTAAATTTTTCCACATTAAAAACTTGAATGTTATTATACGGTACATTGAAAATCGCATTTTCCGCTAAAATATGTATTTTTTAAATTAAAAATCGACCTGTTCGAGGATTTTTCCCAAAAAATAATTGTTTCGTTTTTATTGAATTTAGTCCATACTTTTGGCGCATACTGTGTATATTCCTTGGTTTTTGCAAATGTTTATAGATATACGTATGTCTGTGAAAACAAATATTTTAACATGACTCTTAGTTACAGTAAATTTACAATTAACGTAACTATAACTAATGTTAATATCTGTTGTAAACTATTGTTATTTTTACTGTCACAAAGATAAATATGTTGTTTGCAATCAATGTTGTTGTATTGTTTAGAGACACAGGTAATGGCGCTGTTTTGATGCAAGGATCGTGCAGTTTCAGTTTCTATTATATTTACGAATTGTACAACATTTAAATTGACATAAGCTGCAAGTGCACACATTACAAAATATAATCCTATATTTACTCTTTTCCGAATATCCCTCAAAAAGTCTTTATTAATGAACCGTACATGTTTGTCTACCACACCTTAACACAATTAAAGCGTATTAGCAATAGAAATCCCATGAAAATATATGTAAAATTCAGTACAAGTAAATAGTTCAAAATAGTATATTGTATCACATTCCTGAAATTTCCTAATTTTCCTATATGTATTTCGTCACACTGCATATACAACTTTGGCACTTATATCTTACTTAGCTAGTGTAATATATATTCATTTAGCCAAATGAAACACAATTACTTATAGTTTCCAAAGTCTTATCTCTCTTAACTTTTCCATGATAAATTAATTTCTCTTCCAACTTTTGTCTCTAACATTAGCAGATTAATTTTGACGAGATATTTCTTAAATTATTTGCATTTTGCTCCAAAGCAAAACTTTAGTTTTCATTTATTAATATTCATAAATGAATATATCTCTCATCAGATTGTTATTTGTATAAATACAGTTTTCTAAAAATGCAATATCAATAATTTCAGTATCTGTATGTTTACGTTCCCTAACTTAATGTTTCCTATATACTAATTTTCTATATTAACATCAACAGACGCCGATTATTTTGTTATTAGTTGGAAGCTAGAAAAAAGTAATATAAAAAATTTACAAATATTAGATATGCACTTTATTATGATTTATGTATTTATCTTCTATCAAAAAGGCAGAGCTGGGTACTACTCTAATATATTCTCTTCATGAGTAGTATTTATTACAATATTTGTGTAACCAGTATTCAAGTATTAAATACTTTTACCTTTATATATCCAGTATTCGCGTTAGTACTTTAATCGATGTGGGTTCGAGCCTCGCAGGCAGTAGACCGTACATCAGCTGTATTCATGGAGAGGATGGCAGGGTGGAAGAATTTTGGCTTAGGTCAATGTGAGAGATTGATACCGGTCGACATTTGACTACCTCCCTAATTAATGAGAATTCCCAGGTTTCTATCATTCCTGCACTGAATGGTGGTTAGGACCTACGAAGGTAGTCGCAAATGCGGCCAGCTTAATAATAATATGCCGCCCCCTCTCCTGCACAAGTCTTGGACTTCTGAGCTTATCCTGATTAGAATGAGAGGTAGAGATATTATTATATTATTTTATGAACGTATCCATGAATACTCAAGTACCTACTTGTACATACTGAGGATTCATGGTAACTGGAGCATTCATGAATCATGAGGATTGTAGTTGCTCTTCCACTATATTCAAATATGTACCCAAAGTGCTCAGGTTTTTAATTTCATGCCCTTTCTTAGTTATCTAACTTAAGCCTTTACAATATAAAAACACAAAATAATACGTAGATTACAAAATCTTACACCAAAAGTAAACAAATACGTTGAGTAAGATATAATTAAAAAATGACATTTATTTTATATAAACACAATCTACTTTTTGATTACGGACACGGGCGGACTGAACAGAGCCCAAAAGGCGTAGTAAATATACGCGACCCCACTGCACCTTAAGTTAAATTTACCTCACTTTATAAATTGAACATTTCCTTTTCAACGTATTTTATAGGGCTAAGGATATCTACTAAATTTTAAATTATTAATATTATTTTTTAAATATGAAAAATTGCTGGAAGGCGATACCCCTGTTCCCTCCTGCATCAGCATGGTACTGTGACTTGTGTTCTCTAGTTCTATATTTTTACTTCGAAATGTATTTAATTAAATTTAAATATTAACCAAAGAGGTTGGATGGGATAGAGGTAACAAACAATAAATTTCACTTGCACAAAGGGTGCCTGTTGTATTTAAAAATTTTAGTGACCAATGTTTACTCATTTTCATGAATAATTAATTATTTAAAACAGGCATAAGTATATTTAATGATAGAACTTTTTTTCGATCAATAACAATTGCTTTTTATATGTTATGTCGCCTATACAAAACTCGGCACTTTTTTTCAATATCGATTATTAATATGTAAATTTTTATAAAGTTATACTAAGACAAAAATAGAAAATTGTAATAGCCTTGATTTTTTGGGAATTAATAAAACAAATTAAAATCTCAACGATTATGATTACTGATTTGTGTGTGACGTATGCGTCATGAGAAATGTGAAATATATACATATTTTCTCATATACAGGGTGAATCAGTGATAATGTCATAAATTTTAAGAGGAGATAGGGAATAATGAGTATAATACGAATACGTCATTAAAAAAATCTAAATGCATATTTATGCCTAAAAAATATTTTCAAATCATTATTTAAACCCCCTTTTCAGACTGTCACTGACCACTCACAGCCTTGGTTGGAGCTTTGGAGTTTACAATTCACAGTTCAACTTGATGTCGACCTGATGCGACGTTGCCAAATTGAAATATTTTCGTAGTATCTACCTAGGTATTAGACAACATAAATAAACGGTTATACTGTCTATTTTAGAATCTCATATTTTTTCTTGCTCAGTTCAGCCAATAATAATTTAAAATGTTAATATCCAATAAAATCAATTAAAAGTAATCAAATAATTCTATTAAAAATTAGAAAATACTGTCTAATTAAATGATCCCCGTACACTCCTGCCCATACGTTGACAACAAATCGCCTCTGAAAGCTAGACCGACGAGTAGCGTGTGAATTTTTGTCCGACCAAATGTGGCTGTTATGACTGCAAATAAATTAGCTTAGTTACAGTATATATAACATTGAAATTACAAAACTCCTACGTATCTAGTAATAAATTACATAAAAGACCTATACCCAATGGGTAAATTATTAAGATAAGCTGAAAAATGATTCGTGTTTAAATATTAAGTAATAAAAAACCCTCGTATAGTCGACAAAAAACTGTCCAAAACCGAAACGGCACGCCTCTGATCTGATGCTCATAACAGTTATCGAGAGTGAATCTTGACAAGGAGTGAAACTAACTTTTTTATCTAGACAAATAAATGAATTTTCCTTAAATATTGATTCATTTATTAATAAAAACAAATGTAGATAATAAATAAATGTTTTCGAATGTTAGGTTATTACAGTTTAATATTACTACGTTTTACAATTGAATATGAATTTTTAGTATTACTCGTAAGTACAATAAACAAACTGCTGCTTGTATTCTCTACACCGATTCTCTCTCTGTCCTTAATATTTTGATGTTTATTTCGTCTATATTAAAGTGGCACACATTAAAACATTGAAAAATATCCTCTTTCCTTAAATTTAGTGCAGTTATCCAAGTCCTCTCTTATTTCATTGTAACGTTCATCTTTACATGGGACGTTCCCCTGTATAATAATCTGCAGTGTAAAATATTATTTATATGTGGCAGGCAATTTGTCTCTATCAGCAATTATATCAGTATCAGAAATATAGGTTAAGAATAATAATTAATATCAAATTTTATTGGTTCATTCAGGTAGTTGGTCATAATTTATTTCACACACGTGTCAAGTTAATTATCTATTTGTTTATATTTACAATCAGTTCAGTACGGATCGCATAAATCTTTAAATTCTAAGTTTGGTAATAACGATTTCATTTAAGTTGGCACGATAGGTCACCTGTTCAAGGAAGCTAATACGCTAAGCCCTCTGCTGCTGGGCTGGCACGCCGGTCGAGCGTGATTTTTTAACCTCTATAGCACGACTCGCGAACTCCAAAACCACGAGGTAAAAAAAAAAATGTAATCACATTTTATATGGGTCATCCATCTAAAACAATATATTTTCTTGATTATTTAATTTATAAAACAATAATTACTTTCAACTTTCAAGCATATTTTTGGTAATTTTTAATTCAAATAAAGAATTTCATGTGTTATAGGTTACAGAGTGATTACAGAGTATCATCCATTAAATTTCATTAATAGGGTCATATTTTAAAGTTTTTTATGTTCATAGTTAATTGCCAATTTAAGGAAATCGAGTTATCGCCAATATTTTTGTCGAATATTAATTAAAAGTTCAAACGGGGAGGTAATCCAACAAGTGTGAGATAAATTGTAAGTAGGGTATAATTTAAAATTTTTGTGGTATACGTAGTTTTAATGCTGGACCTACATTAGTCATTACTGGTTCAAATTGGACTTTGGGTCTAAGTTGAAAAACAACTCTGAAGAACCGATAAGGCGGCTGATAGTGGAGGTCAAGGTTCTTCCGAGAGCTATGGAAGCAATTCATGGTTGCCTAAGCAGAAGGAACATTCAAGGATAGAGACAAGGTGGCTTCTGATTTGGTGAGATCGACACAGTAGAGACACTCAAATTTTCCTTAAGAATATTTAAATTTATTAATCCTACAGATTTTCTTTGGGTCAAGAGTTATTTGTTTTGCGGCTTTGAGCCATATGTAAAACCACTATTTAATTAACTATTTAATTTTATTATTTAAAGCAGTGTAAAGGACAAAATACCTATTTTTTTCTGAAAATATTAGACGCTTGTTAGAATTAATTTTTGATACCTTGTTGAATTTGTTAAGTTGAATGTTGATGTCCGAGTGGTAGTTATTTTTTTGGTCAACCACAATTTGATACCTCAGACATTATTTTAACGGTTGGTGACCAACAATTAACATCTGAATAAAATTTATAAAAAATATTTCATACATTTATTCCGAACCACGACCTAGCTCCAACTATATAATATCTGAGACCGGGACAGTCACATCTCAAAAAGATGTGACATTATCTTTAGGAAATCCAAAATTATAATTATAAGTAAAACTTCAACAATCAAGCAGCAAGTTCTCGTAAATAATATCACATTTTATTTTATTCTCAATTACATTATTTTCTTACTGAGAAATTAATTATTATTTGATGCATTTTTATTTGTACCAAAAGTAGTAGTAAACAACATTATATTAAATACGGCCCTGGTACAGATACGTGTTGTGAAATCTCATACTACACCAACCGACAATGTCAAACAAGAAGTAATATAGCATTATTCTAATTGATGCCTGTGATTGGTGGGTGAGAGGAGTGGTAAATTGGCAGGAGGCGCAATAGTCTTTGACTTATCTCCCTCTTCCTAAATGTATGACATTAACCTACATATTGAGAATATTCAACATTATAAATATTTGAATACAAGTACTCTTTAAATGTTGTATTCAGGATTTAAATAGGTGAGATATAAGTGGTCTGCTTACTTCCTGCTCGGCCTAAGCGGCTCGTGTTACAGGAAGCGACCTACATTGGAGCAGGTACTTAACGCAGACCTCGCCCTGGGCGACGAGCCTTTAAATCTGTAAATGATACTGCAAGAAAGAACTACTTCGCGGACTAATGCCCCGACCGGCATTGAATTACTCCTGCAGTATCTGTGTGAGCAGCCAAGAACCCTTGTCGAACACACCACCAGACATAGACCGGTTTCGGGCTCATTAGCCGTCATCAGTATACCATAGGTGAGATGACCGACAATTGACGTGGCTGTTCCTTCATATGTATGTTCACATATAAACTGAGTGCAGGTGAGATATAAGTGGTCTGCTTACTTCCTGCTCGACCTAAGCGGCTCACACAGATACTGCAGGAGTAATTCAATGATGGTCGGGGCATTAGTCCGCGCAGTAGTTGTTTCCTGCAGTATCATTTACTCATTTACAGGATTTAAATAATTATGAAAACTTTTTTAACAGAGTACTCAGTATTCTTGGTTTGAATACCTACTGCTCTTGTATTCATGTCCAGCTCTGATGTATAGGTAGTTTATTACTAATCGATTACGTTGTGAAAGTGTTAATATATTGTAAATAACCCAGTATATCGTTCTTTTAAGTGAACTTGAGACAGCCAAGCAATTCGCGAAAAAAATGCCCCACTTAAATATACATACCCTTCCATTATTTACAATGTCTCACCACATGTTGGACAGTGCTAAATATTTAATGTCGTTTCGCAGCCATCATAAATCATTTTAGGACAAATGTATACTGCAAATTTTATCGTGGAGGAGGAGAAACAATTCATAAAATAATTTATTTCCCTGTCAGTTTAATTATGTCACTAAAAACGATCAAATTCGAATGCTGTTGACATCAATTAATTTTTTCCTGGATATTTACATTAGGAAATTGACAAATTAATTATTCCCGTCCAGACATTTTGCCAGGCGTTTGCTCAGAGTTAGGTAACTTCCTGGTGACGCAGGAATAGGTAAAAATAAAGTTACTATATATACAATTTTAACAACACAGTTTCTTCCTACTAAATAATATGAAAATCTTTAGAAACAGACCTTAGTGCAATTCTAATGGCGTAGAGAAAAAGTAATTTTGTTTGTTAAGCGAAACGTAAAGTTACTGTGTTTAGTAAATAATTATATTTTTATGAAACCGCTATTCATGGTGTTTCTTAAATAGAGATCAAAGATCCAGGGGCGTATTTTGTGGTTGAAAATAATTTTTTTGAAATATGGGGTCTTAGGACAGCCATTGTCCAGCAATAAAAATGTATTTGATCAAATAAATCAATTTTGTAGTTAATAGGTTTGGAATACAAAAAAGTGTAAAGAATCAAAAACTAAAGATAATACAATGACGCATATGATGACCTATTTTATTTGTAATATTATACAGGGCAAATAATGACACACCGTACTGTCAGACTAAATATGCACATTGAATTTGATTAAATTATCTCAAATGGTTTAAAACTTAAAAATTAGATTTTTTTTAATTTTTGACATAGCTGGGCAATAGCTGTTCTAAAACTCTACATTTGTATAACAAAAAAAAACTTATTATTTACGACAGAGTACGCCTCTCGATTTTTGATTAACTAATATGAATTAGTATTAAATATGATTTACCTTCGCCTCTAATATTACTTAAAATGTGTATTAAACGTATAGTTTACCATCTCTCAAAATTGATGTGAGCCTTGAGCTCTCGCCAATAAGAGGCAACTTAATTTTCAGTCTTATAGATGGGGCTGAAAATTTATATAGTTCTTAGTGTTCAAATTATTTCTATAATTTGGTGGATGCGCCGTCGATAATATAAATTTCGAAAGTCAAGTCACCTACCTTCTGATCCTCAAAGCTGACGACTTATACCGTTTATTGCGAAAGAAACACAATGTACTGATGATTTGTTACATGATTTAAAATAAATCGAAAATAAAAAATGTAAATATTTTAATTAAGGTGTTCTCTGTAAACATTTAATGAAAATCAAACAAAAATCTAAACAATTTAAAAATGGATAGTTCAAAAATATTATTTTTATATAAAATGGTAGTACGCCCTATAGTAAATTTAAAATAAAATGACAGAATATTAAAAACCTAGATTTCTGACAATAAATGAAGTAAAATTATATAGGTGATTATAGGTGGATTATGAGATTTGATTATTACAAATATTTAATAAAAAATTATAAAAAGTAACAAAAAGTTAACGACGCGACGGTCCTAGCCATATTATGAGCGCGGGTCGATCGAACTCCATACTACCTAGTAAATTGTTATTAGAACTAATTAGTGCAGAATGGACATTCGATTTGTGATTGCTCACGACTTTTAACATTATATTGAACAATAGGCCTTTGTATAAAAGCTGCTTTGTTTGAAAATTGCTCAAGTTTTTGTTATATGTAATATTTAAATTGTCAAGTCAACTTCTGTGAAAAATATCGGTGCATTACTTTATTATATTTATGGATTTTCATTTTGTTGTGTTTGTTTTGATTCGAGTAATAGAAGATTGTATAACAGTGTTATTGTAAATACATTAAGTAAAAAATAAGAAACGTCAGGTGCTAATTGTATGACTAAATGTTATTAGAACTAATTAGTACAGAGTGGACATTCGATTTGTGATTGTTCATGACTTTTAACATTATATTGAACAATAAGCCTTTGTATCAAAGCTGCTTTGTTTGAAAATTGCTGAAGTTTTTGTTATATGGAATATTTAAATTGCCAAGTCAACTTCTGTGAAAAATATCGGTGCATTACTTTATTATATTTATGGATTTGCATTTTGTTGTGTTTGTTTTGATTCGAGTAATAGAATATTGTATAACAGTGTTATTGTAAATACATTAAGTAAAAAATAAGAAACGTCAGGTGCTAATTGTATGACTAAATGGGATGCGATGCTGCCAGGTTTGCCTTCGCACTAATATCATTTTATTTTATTTTTATTTATTTTATTTAATACATTACTCAACAGACAATCCAGTTATAGGATGAGTAAAACAGCAAACAATAGAAAAGTGACCACTACAAAAAAAGGGAAGAATTAATTTACTAAAATAATAGTAATTTTTTCTGTAAAATCCTGTATTTTGTTTCTACAAACATATTATCTCGGATCACACATCGTTTACAGATAAGTAACTAATTAACTTTTACAGTTTATTTATCTTTAATGAAGGGAGAATTCTATTAAACTGCCTAAAATTATTAATTAATGTCCACATTTACACTGATTTTGAACTGCATTTCTCACTGAAGTTTAGGCTGATTGAAAAGATTTTATTTTTATTGATTCTAGTCTAGCCCTGAAGAAACAGTAAAAGTAATTGTGAGGTGTCGGTAAGGTTATACCAGGTTGTTAGTAACATCTAGTACTATTTACGTAATTCAGTCAGAAGTCGGACGTATGATTAGTTTACTATGTTTGCTTTAGAAATCTGATATCATAACAGAATTAGATTTGCCGGACTGTAAAAGTGCAGATTATGAACGATGTCTGCTACAGTTAGTAATGTAATTTCATTCCCCGCTTGACAATTTGAGAAACTTTTCAGGTGGTCTCATCCAGCAAGTAGAAGTAGGTCATCTAGACGGCTTATCATGCCTGGCGACTGGCCAGCTCAACCCATAAAATCGTAAAAACACGAACTGCAATTTCAAGTAAAAATGCACCGGTGCCATAAAGTTCCATTACAGAGATGATTGGTGAATTGGTGCCAAATTCGATCATTTTTAGAGCATTTATTACATTAAACGAAAGTAAATTCCATTGGCCACTTGCTCAGATAGCAAATTAGCCTGTAACTGAATATTTTTTATAACAATTGCTGCTATTTTGTGTAGTACATACAACCATTTATTTTCTTTTAGATTTCTTTCAGGTCAACATCAATGATAAATGATAGCCACACTATTTCAGAAAACATACTTTCACTATTTGAAACTTAATTAACATAATAATATATCTACCCCTCATTCTAATCACGACGATTAGCCCAGGATTGGGTTGGGATACTTGTGCAGGAGAGGGAGCGGCATATTATTATTAAGCAGGACGCATTTGCGCCTAGGAATGACTTACGTTGGTAGGCCCTAACCATCATTCAGTGTAGGAATTGGGAAACCCTGAAAAACCTGATTAATTACGGAGATGGTCAAACGCCAATAATTGGCATTAATTTCTCACATTGATCCAAGTAAACGTTCTTCCACCATACCATACCCGCAGAGAGAGTGCCAATCGTCTTCACAAATATATTGATCTACAGTCTACCGACCGTAGGATTCGAACCTGCGACGAGTGAAAAACACAAGTACTGAAGCCTTAAACCGTTCGACTAACGACCGATTCATATTATTTAACAGAATTGATTAAGATGAATAATAAATACCGACTTTTGAAATTATAATTAAGTATTACGAAAATTTAATTGACAATAGGAATGTTCATAAAAAAATTAAATTCGATTTAAATTTATAAAAAAAATTAGTTGTAGGTATAGGAAAAGCACAAGATAAATATTATTCTTCGTCTGAACGCGATACTGAACTCTTTGACGTCACACAGCGGAACAGGCTAGCGCGCAAGAATTAGAGGTTAGGTTGAGTAAGCTACACACGCTCTGTTAAAACTGTGAGATTGGACTGTACAGTGTGTTGTGTACAGTTGCAATGGAGTGTGTGTATGGCAAATAAAAGTATGTGTATGCAAATGGAAATACGAATTTAACTGTACAGATCTGACTGAACAGTTAAATCGCACAGTTTCCAGTGAGCGTGTGCAGACGCCTTTTTAAATAATAGTAATAATAATAGTTTTAATTAATACTAATGCATCTTAAATGTATTACAAATATTACATTTTAGCTCTTCCAAAGAAATTTTTGAGAACCCAGCCATTGGTTATGTTCAAGTTAAAAGAGTAGAACGGAAATGTGGAGTGTGTGTGTGTGTGTGGTCCATTCCGCGGTATGACGTCACAAGGGCTAATCTCGCTGCTGGTCCGTTTGTTAGCATCATTAGTTTCGATGTTTATATTTTTTTCTTATTTTGACCAACAAATTTTTTTAGATATTTTAATAGTACGCATTTCTATGACTTTAGAACTATAATTTTTTATTCTAATTAAAAAAAGTGAACAACATATTTCTGAAATACAACTGCGTTACTAAATTTATCGACTTCAATATCATACCATAAATTTATTATAAATGGCTTTCATTTAATTCACATTATTTTAACATAAATAATACAAGTAAATTATTTAATAATAATACAATAAGTAAATACATGCCATATACAGGGTGTCCGGAAATGATGAGCAAAAATGCAAGGGATAATTCTCGACCGAAAATAAATGCTACCTCTTTTTATAATAATTTTTTCCAAAACTGATTATTAACGGAGTTACAGGGTGTTAAAGTTAAAATTTTAATTTCGATATTTGTATATAACTATTTAAGAAATCCAAATATTTACATAAAATTTGTAAATCGGGGGTTTTTGCGGACGAGAAATTTAAATATGTTTCTAATTTTGACGTCACTAGTAGAGGGCGCCACTTGTGGCACACCATGTTTCTTTTAAATGGCAGAACTTTTATGCATCTTAATGTATCCATCTAACTATCGACACAATCGATTCTCCTACCTGTTTCATTTGGAAGGTATACCTTGTTCAAGTCAGTAGGCGTAACCATTTTTGAAATAATCCTATTTGAAATGCTCCGAGTGCACCGAGAAAAAAACTGTTTTGGTTTCAGGTAAAGTACCTTTCCTGCTGAAAAATACAGCAAAATGTTACTTGAAAAAGTTGCTCAGAATCATAAATTATGGAAACGTGCAAATTTTCAAGAAGAATCGGCGAGGTTAGATGAAATCATTTTTTAACAAAGCACAAAGATTTTATCAAAGCAGGCCGGTTTTTTGAAAATTTTGCACATCTCCATAATTTACCGTTCTGAACAACTTTTTCAAGTAACATTTTGCTGTATTTTCAGTAGAAAAGGCACTTTAACTGAAACGACAACAGTTTTCAATCGATGCACTGAATATCAAATAACATTATTTCGAAAATTGTTAGTCCTAACCACTTCAATAAGGTATATACCTTTTTCAGATATAACAAGTAGGAAAATCGATTGTTTCAATAGTCAGATGCATACACTAAGCAGTAAAAAATTCTGTCATTCAAAAGAAACATGATGTCATAAGTGGCCCCTCTACCAGTGACGTCAAAATCAGAAACATATTTGAATTTCTCGTCCGCAAAAACCCCCAATTTACAAATTTTATGTGAATATTTGGATTTCTTAAGAAGTTATTCACAAATATCAAAAATAAAATTTTAACTTTAACATCCTGTAACTCCGTTAATAATCAGTTTTGGAAAAAATATTATAGAAAGAGATAGCATTTATTTTCGGTCTAGAATTATCCCCTTAATTTTTTGCTCATCATTTCCGGACGCCCCGTATAATACATAAATTTATAATTGTTGAGTGCTTTATCGGCTATATTTAAACTAAATATGTATAGTATGATTACTAATTAAAGAACAAACTCTGATATTATTGTTGTCTTGGTTATCCATTATCAACGAAGGTTTTTCACGGACTAGAAGGAAGAACAGTGCAATAAATGACATGTACGAGTATATGGCACTTGGCTTGAACGTATTGTTTACATTACGTAAATATACTATTGTATTAAATCTAAACCAACAATGCGTGAAAATACACCATAAGCTTTCAGCGCCAAATAATAGCAACACAAAACTATAAATAGCAATGTTTTCTTCCACAAGTTAATACTCACGTGATACCTGCGCATTTGCAGCCCGATCGCCGACACTGCTAGAAATGCAGCAGCGCAAGCCACCGTACATTGACCATTGAATAGCCGGTCAAACTTCCCCTGCCAAAACCTACCAGGCAAAAAGACGAAGAATGATAAATAAAATTAGAGAATTGAAGAGCAGCGCTTTTCATACTAGGACATGGTCGGCTTTCATTTTTTGTCTTTTTTATAAAATAATACTTTTTATCCTAATCTCAAAGTTAATATTTTAACTAAACCAACCTAATATTAGCTACTCATTTAGCAAAATACCTAAACATCTATATCAAACATTTATTATTGTAACCTCTTCGCTAAATTTACCTCCAAAATATTTCACATGACAGTACAATATTTATTTGTCACTAGCCTTGGCCAAAAAAAAACTATATATCTATTCGAATCGAATATAAAAAATGGAATCGGGAATCGAGATATCGCACCGAATCGAAATGTTGAATCGAATCGAAATGTCGAATTGAATCGGCAGAAAATCGTTACATTGATTAGAATCCATTTGTCGAAAAATCAAATTGGTACATCATTTATGTGTAGCGTTAAATTGCTTGACGTTTAGGTTCATTAAATAATCTCCAGTGATTACAAGACTATACGACATTTTCAGAATATTTATTATTTACAAGACGTGTAAAAAGTGACAAGAGGCACATGGATGCGTTTCGAATATCATACACAATAAAAAAATTAAAAACTACAGGATGTTTCATTTAACTGTCGATTGAAATAAACTAGCTCAACAATTAGATGTTCCGATTCCATTTACTTCGATTTGAATTTTATCATTAGATTTTTTTCGATAGATCGATTCAAAAATACAAATCAACTCGGAGCGATATATCGTTTTACTGCAATATTTATTATGTTTAAATTAATATTAACTTCTATTACTATTTTATACTTGGCAAAACTTATATGCACTTATACAGAGTGAGTCAGAAATAATTTCATTAATTTTAAGAGGAGATAGGGAATAATGAGTATAATACGAATAGGCGATTAAAAACGAATCTAAATGCATATTTACGCTGAAATAAATATTTTCAAATCATTATGTAAAGCCCGTTTTCAGACTGTCACTGACCGCTCACAGCCTTGGTCGTTTACAGCTCACAGTTCAACTCGATGTCGACCTGATGCATCGTTGCCAAATCTAAATATTTTCCTAGTAGTGACTATTTTAGAATCTCATATTTTTTCCTGCTCAGTCCAGCCAATAATAATTTAAAATGTTAATATCCAATGAAATCAAATAATAATAATCAAATAACTCCATTCAAAATTGCAAGTAACGCGGTCCATTCAGGTTTTCCGGTAGAATATACGGTCCTCGTACACTCGTGTCTATACGTTGACAACAAATCGTGTATTTTTGTCCGACCAAATGTGGCTGTTATGACTGCAAAGAAATTAGATTGGTCACAGTTTAAAAAATATTTTACATTGAAATTACAAAACTCCAACGTATCTAATAATAAACCGAGTAATAAACCATTTAGGTATATTACAAAAAAAACATATATACAATGGGTAAATTATTAGGATGAAAAGTGTTTCGTGTTTAAATACTAAGTAATAAAAAACCTTCGTATTGTCGGCAAAAAAACTGTCCAAAACCGACACGTCTCTGATCTGATGCTCATAAAAGTTATCGAATCTTGACCTACTGTATTATTAGGTCAATAACCTAGTTACCTAGTTTTTGTACTATTATTTAACGGCAAGGAGTAAAGCTAAGTTTTTATCTAGATACATGAATGAATTATCCTTAAATATTAATAATTAATAAAAACAAATTTAGATAATAAATAAATATTTTCGATTGTTAGGTTATTACAGTTTAATAATTTTTGATATTACGTTTTCACTACGTTTTACAACTGAATATGAATTTTTATTATTACTCGTAAGTACAATTAATTATTTAGTTTGTAGTTACGTACATCTAGCCTAGAAATGTATTGTTTTTTAAGTAGTACTTATGGTACTAACCTGTTTAAAATGCCAGTTCGAGTAAAGTTGCATTATCCATAGCACTTTATTAATAAAATTAGGGTCCGTCAATTGCAAAATTCAAGACGGCTGGGAAAATCAGCATTTTCTAAAGCCTGAACTTTCTGAAAATGATACGGGTTCAGTGAGTTTTCACGTAATATTCTGCAGACCTTGCTTTGAAATATCTCCAATCGCCTTAAAATGGTTCTTATAGAAATAATAGACGCGGTTTCACAGAACCCGTATCGCGAAGGCGTTGAAGCACTTGTACACTGTTAGGAAAACGTTTCCGATATTCAACCGCTACGGCACGCATTTCGCAAACATTCTCACATTCTCCGTATAAAACTACCATTTCCGCATATTAGAAATTTGTATAATTACAACCAATACAAGAGACCAAAATTAACAAACTACTGCTTGTGCTTGTAATTCTCTCCATCCCCCTTCCAAATGTATGGTGAGATCTCCAAATCTGGGGGAAAAGAAATGCGGGAAATGCAAAAAGTGCGAATAAATGGTGGAAATTTAAATAACCCACTGAAGTGTTAAGACGATATTATGTATGTAAACATGATGTGGCAACGATGTTTCCTCCGGCATTCGATTGTCGTATCGCTGCGCCATCAGAAAGTTTGTAACGTACCAGGAGCGTCGTGTTACCGAATTTTATAAGGTGATTTGTTTATTTTTTTAAAGGTCGAAAAAAAATTTTTTTTTTCGATTTTCTGTCTTTATTAGGCCTTCCGAATACGTGGTTAAAATTAATGACATTATGACTCACCCTGTATAAATGAATACTTGCATTTTATACAGCTATTATCTGCATTTTGTGCAACTTATACGTTTAACAAAAGCAGCACAACTCTTGTTGAATATTTTTAATAAATTTTAACCGCTTACTAAATATTCAAATATTCAAGTCCTCTCACGCTTAGATATTCAACAGGAAGAAAGATAATTCTTGCAGGGTTAAAATTTCCTCCTCGCAGCACCAGAATGGCCTCTAGCTGGCCTCTTTTCATGTAGCATTCGGTAATAAACATAAAGCGACCGTTTCTGTAAGGTGTAACATAGTGTATTAGCATTATTGCTAAGTTTTCTGGGCCGTTTATATGTGTGGGCCGACTTTGCCGCATATTTACATCAACATGAATAAATTCGTAAATACGTCGAGTCTCACGTACCGAAAGAATACCTTCATAAAACATAGTATAGTCGACGCCCGAAATAATAGAGAGTGATTAATTTACAGCACTTAGATGAGCAGGAGCGGTGAAGGTTGCAGGGATAAGATTCCATAGGCGTGCCACTTGAGAAAGGTTCAAAGGATACAAATTTACCAAAAATACTTTTATAGTTTATCTTAAAAAGTTTATAGTCATCCGTAGAATACCTTCCTCTTAGACGGCACTCCGCGGATATCACACCTTTAACACAAAATACACTGCACTATCTACATTGGCACTGTACAGTACTGGTTATTAGCATTATCACTTACGTCGGTTATTAGGCTTATTCGTAGAACAGTTTTATAATACCCACATAATATTAAAAATCACTACTCACAGACATTTTTGATAATAAACTACACATTTCAGCCGCATCACTTACACTCATATTTTGGTCTCGCGCCCGAATCCTTCCAAACGATAAAGTGAATTATTCTCCTTCCTACAAACAAAAAGAATACAAACACAAACGCACTAAGAAATTAATTACATTCACAGTTAAAGAAATTTTCCCACGCACACGCCCATGGTACCTGAGGTGCGCGTGGTGGGGTCTGTCATGGCATGATGACCAATAGCAATCGAGCATTTCGATCTAGCGCATGCGTATTTGTTGTAGCAGAAGCACACTTAAATTTTATACTATAAACATAGAGAATACAAATACAATTCTCTTTTAAAACCATTATTACAAATGGAAATAAATTCCGAAAGCAATACAAAAGCATTCTTAAGATAAAATTCTTACCGTCATTACTTTATTATACATATTTTGACATAAATTCGTAAAACGAGCATAAAAACAAATATTTTATCAATTTAACATATTCCACAATAAAATAAGAAAGGGAAGAAGAGCCCAGTATTATCGTATATTTACAATAGCAATGCAATACATAGCATTGATGATCATAAATATTATTTATCAAATTTTATTTATTTTATCGTATTCTAAACGCAAGTAAATGGTTGCGAAGCAACCTGGCATGCTACAAGACGCAATGACGTCATACAGCGGTTTACGCGAGTCCATGTTCTCAAATTATTTTAAAGGCGTCAGATTTTTTTCATCATTCAAAAAATGTAATAAAATAATGCTAAACTACCCCAATTGATTAAACTTACCTATGAAAAGGCAATTCATGATGAAAAAACTCAGTAATTTACACATTTGACACTGATGCATCATTTTCTAAACAACTTCAATAAAATTTTATTAGAAAACACAGAAGAACCACAAAAAACGGAAAAACACAAATTCCGACTAACAACAACACTGCATACCGAAACTTATTATCTGTAACGGCGGAACTGGTTTATCAATCAACACATGCGTCTCTATAGATTATTAGCATGAAATGACAAAGAAATAAATATATTTCATAAATCATATTATAGAACTGTTAATATAATTAAATTTAAATTGTAATTACAACATATGTATTGCCTTGTACCAGAGACTAACGTAAATCTTCAAGTAGTATAAATGAAAATGTGCCAAAACTTATTAAACCAACCAATCACCCAGATTAATAAGTAGAATGACGTTCTCTGATTGCTTAAAAATGTAAGCAAATATTTCTCTCTTTACTAATAACTACTTAAAAAATAATAATAAATAATGACTTAACAACAATCATTTGTTTTCTTTGGATATGCGAAATTTTTCATAACTTTATCTGCTTTATTTTTTTAAATTTTGTTAGTGTTTTAGGTTAGGTATTTTTTATAGCATATGTGTATAATTTATATGCTCATATTTATATTGTTTACTTTGCACACTATTCATATATTTTTAATGGGTGAACTCGTAAGTTATTGGCAGTAACTATGATACGTTTGCGTAAATCGTCAATAGTAGGTACCCACTTCGGTGCGATACACCTCATTTTTAAATATCGTAAAAAGAAGTGCAAATTATTTAAAGTCACGAGATCGTGGCGCCCATGGTACCGTTTCTCCTCGTCCTTGGTATTAATGCTTGTACACGGTACGGATATAATTGAGCCTCCTGTATGATACGCCACACTGCTGCAATACACCGTGGACGTCCTGCACCTCTATCTTTTCCACAGTTCTGTTTCAAATTTCCCTCGTGTTACACTACACTTGAACTTACTGCACACCGCGGTAAAAGTAGCTGCATTCGGCACATGTTTACAGGGAAGTCGTTCGCTAAAGCATTAACCCATAAATTAAGATGATATCCATCAACTCCGCGTTGAAAAACTAATGTAAAGACTTGCATCACAAAAATCTTCTACAATGTAAAGGTTGAAAATACTACAACAATTTTTTACTCGGAAACTATAAGGATTTTACAAACAAATTTATTGTTCAGGTTGTAAATATTGTAGTTTAACTTATTAATGAGTTCCGTCGGCACCAAAGTTATGGCTTTAGCCCTAAACTTCTGGGCCGTATATATGTGTCGACCGACACTATCTAGCATTACATTGACATGAATAGATATAGGTTCGTAAACAGGTCGAAATGTCTCATGTAGCGAAAGGATAACCGGGCATAAAAAATAATAAGATGAAATCCCGGCAATAAATAAGGCCGTTGTTTTCGTGGATAGTGAGGGCTGCTTTCGCATGCAGGAAAATCGCGCGGCTTTACCGAAGGCCTATCCGGCATTATTAGTCGCACGTTTACTGCACAGGGATCCCATATTTCAACATATATATGACAAGAGGTTAAGTAACACGTGAAGCTTCTCTCGACAACGCCCGTCCACATTTTTTACACCGACGTGTTCGTGAGAAATGGGTTTGCATCAATCTATTCTAAAAGGATTCCCTCCGAAAGGGATGAGTGATTCCGAAAAATGCCGGACGTGTTTCCCACTTTAAATTAGGTTCCCGAGAGCCAGCAACGACATCATTTTACGCAGAAACAACCATGAGATGGTCAAGTTACACAATAAAATTGGTTCGGTTTTAGTAGAATTTTACGTAATTGTTGCACATGCACGTATTCCAATAGATCTATGCACAACATTTTGATATTATTTGAAAAAGGTAGGCTTGCAGGTGCTATAAACAAATGTGACGTTAGAAACTGTATAGTATTTTTCTTCTCTTAGTTATTCGTAGTAGAAATATTCTTAAAAGAGCGAAGTTAGAAAACTTTCCTCAGTTAGAGATTAACCGTGTGACGTCACATGCTTGGTGAGGTTGTTGTGGAATTTACATTTCAGTTTACAAGATGGAGAAGTTGCATGAATTTTATATCAGTTAGAAATGTATTTATTACAAGAATCCTTCAAACATATTTAAAGACCAGAACATGTGTCTGATGGCAACAATCATATAATAATTAAAATAATAACATTAATAAATTGCCATGGAATGTAAACAATACCACGTGGCCGGAAATGCTATATCATTGGTGTGATTGGTGTCATACGACGTTCAGCGCGGTTTCTTTCCGTAGATACAGATACAGTGTTACGGTGTTGATCATGCAAACAGGCGTTTGTTTCTTGTGTGTTCTGTAGTAGCTTTGGGTCATAGTTACTGTAAATATTGTGTAAGTAATGTATGCAAATTCCACGATGATGGAAGAGGTTTATGAATCACAACTTCATTAGTGCAGAAATACGAGAGTCAAGCAGGTATCTATTTTCCGTTTTTAACATTACCATTATTATTAATGGTGATGTGGTGAATTTAAGGTATTGTTAAACGTAATTTATTTCTCTCTGTACAATATGGATCCGTGAAAATTACGGCGACAATGCTGTTGCTGTTACGTACAGATAGATAATGTTACTTGATGTATTAATAAAATTATGCCAAACTGTCACGGACTAGTTTGTAACTGTCAGAAATATTCCTTAAACTAGTTACGTGCACCGAAAACACGTTCACAACTTAATTGGTCGAATATTTCTATCAGTTTGAAACTATTCGCTGACTTTTGTGAGAACAGATCTGATTTTTATTTTTTTTAAATTAATTTAGAAATTTGTTGTTGTTATTTCATTACTCTTTAAACATTTTTTAAAAATTCTTATTTAAGTATTACTTTTGTTTATTCTGTTTTCAGAATAAAACAGATAATTTAATGTAGTGAAGTCAGATAGCAAAATTTTATAAATACCTCAGATAACATTATATGTCTCGTAAATATAACAGCAAATACAGAACATTTGGAATCAGAATGAAACGCTAAATATAATACATGGTAAAACATGTAAGTTTGCTTCACCATTGTTTTTCTAAACGCTCTATATACATTTTCGTACCTTAATATACAGGTTTAATTATTTTTTTAAATTTTTTGATGAATATATATATTTATATATTTAGAGTTCTCGAAGTTTCTGCGGTCTTGAGAATGTGTCGAGACGCAAATAGAATATAGCCTGGAATGCTCTAAAAAACGTCAAAATAAAGGTATTACACGCAAACAGGAACATAATTAACAAACTAACAAGGTAGGTGAGCTTCGGTAACAATATTGTTACAGAAGTTTACCTACCTTTTTAGTTTGTTTTTGTATTTGATTTAAAATTTATAATTTTTGTAATGTCACATTCCAAGCTACATTCGATTTGGTTCTAGATACGTTTTCGAGGATTTCGAGGAAACTTCGAGAACCTTAAAAACGCTATATATGAGCGGATCGGTTTCGCCTCCACAGTTTATCCAAAACCCAAACGCGAGTGACCGAAACGTTAAAAAATGAGTAAGGAGTTGAAGAGTGCATGCCAGAGAGTTGAAGCAGTTAGTGGAGATGATGAAATATATGAAGAAGAGTCAAGAAGATATGAAGAAAAGCCAAGAAGATATAAGGAAAAGTCCGGAAAAAATTAAGGGAGACTTAAAGAAAGAAATACAGAACAACCAGGATAAAATGGAGAGTAGTCAAGATGAAGTGACGGAAAATTTGAAAGAGGAAATGAGAAATAATCAAGAGGAAATAAAGATCAAATACGACTTGCCGGCTAACAATAGCGGGTTACAACAGGATCAAAAAGTGTGGTTGTATAACCCAAAAAAAACCAAGGGTGAATCTCCGAAACTACAGAAATCGTGTATAGGATCCAGAATAATACCCAAGCAGAAAAAAAGATTGTCCACATCGATCAGGAAGGACATGCGGATAACGGAGTAATCTGATAGGGAGATTTCAAATTTATAATTTTTGTAATAGCTTTATTTTGACGTTTTCCAGAACATTTCAATCTATATTAGATTTGATTTTAGATCATTCACGAGGACTTATGAAACTTCGAGAACCCTACAAACATATATAAGTGGATCGGTTTCGCCTCCACAGTTTAGTTTATATTCAGAAGTCGAACGCGAGTGACAGAAACGTCAGTGAGAATTATTTGAAATATATTTGTTATCTAATGAAGTAGTGACAATAAGAATTTGGAACTCGTTTAGTATTACTTCGTTAAATTATCTAAAAATGTCACACTTATTAGAGAAATTATCACGATTGAATAATGATTCAATAATCCACACCATTTCAAACCAAACTGTAAACGCTGATTATTTGTTAGCATGTTATTTGTTTTTATTTCAGAATTGTCAAGATATCAAAACCGTCACGATATTACCACTGCCACACGTTTATTCGCCTTATTTTATTGAACAATAATATTATGAGCTACCAGAGTGGTCACTTAAGGGGTCCGGTACTGCACTTTTAATTAAATAAAGCGGAGCACACTTATCCAAACCCTTTTAAAATTTTTCCTTTGCTTTGAATAGGACAATGTATAGAGAAAATTCCTTTTTATTTGCAGATGGTGGCGACGGAGCCCGGAGCTGGAAATACTGCCGCAGAAGCAGCCGAAGGGGGAACGACTTTCGGAAAATTAAGGCAAACACTTTCTTCCTCTCTACTTACGGCCCAGGACAAAGGTAACGGATTACAATGAATGCGTTTTGTTCGAAGCTTTGCTTTGCTGCATGTAAAAGAGACTTATTTACAGTTGTGGTTTTAAATTCCTTCGGATTTATGAAGGAAACGTAATTTGACGAGTGCTGAAGCTCACTCTCTATGAGAAATTCTAAAGAATTTTTAAAAAGTTACTGGGAAAATCAAATTGTTTTTTGCTCATAAAAGTCAGTTAAAGCATTTTCGTTGTGAAAAGTGATAGTTAATTAAACTGAAACCAGCAGTGTTGCAGGTGGTGAACAAAAGCAGCGTATCGAAATGTGATAGACATACATTTGAGGGACCCTCAATAGTTTGATTGTATTAGTTTTTACATAAGTTTTACGTACATATACAGGATGAATCTTAAGTACCATATTAACATGGCATAGATATCTATAATCTTAACAAATTCTTCTGGTAACATTTTTTCGAAATCTCAAAAACAAATCTTGAAATATGCACTTATGAAGCTATTTTAAAAAAATAAACTTTAACTACACCTACACACAAAAAAATAAAGTATAATGTGCGATATCCATATGTTTTTTGGGTCGCTGAATCTGAATCCGCAGTCGGTTTGATCCCATCACGTCAGTGTTTGTTCGTACCTCAAAAAAGGTTTAAAATCGTCGATTTTAAATTGCTTAAAGATTATAATATGAAACAGAGGGATAAACATGTTATTTTATATTCCATAAATATAACCTGAGAGTACTGAGCCCCTCGACCCGGTAATCATATAACCTCAAACTTCAAACATCTCAAAACTTTTTCCAAAATCTGTCTATGTTTTTTGGATGTGATTAATTCGCTGCCAATATAACGAAAAAGATCTAAGTTGCTGCAACGGTGTTGGGAAGATTGAACCACCTTTGTTTGGGAGCTTTTGTTGCATATATGAGAAGAAGATTTTGATTTTTTTTGGTTTGAGGTGCCATAAATAGTTCTAAACAACACGCACGTTACAGCCCTTGGTGTGATAGCAAGCGAAACCGCTGTTCTAGAGATGATACCTTCATACCTCTCTAATGCTAAGTATGAAGGTTTTCTGAACGAAGACAACATCAACTAGTCAGCATCATTCTCACATTCTAGTGCTTCCCTGTAAGACAGTACGGTTCCACTGGCTTCGTACCTTGACTGTTTAAGTAACGAGTCATTTTACATATCCCTTTCGGGTAGTTGTCATCACATCAGTACCTGCCAAGGCAGCAGGATTTGCCAGTGGGTATCTGAATCTGTCAGACTAAAAAGTCTCCATAATTACGTGGTTACTACGCTCTGCTCATCTGCTATCAAGTGTGCTTGTGTGATATATTTTCATAGAATTTTGACCTATCTGGGTTTTGGATTTATGGATCAAAAACATTCTTCATGATATATGGCTGCATAGTGCAACATTTAACTCATTCAAGTCCACTGGAATATTAGTTGACTGTTTATTCATGGTGAAAATACCTTATCTAATATCATAGAATTTGTTTCCAGTTTCTCCATGCAAATTCTTGAGTTACTGAGTAACTGAGTTCTTGTGTTGACTATTATGAGGCACAGCAGTTGTCTCAGGGTTTATCAGTACTGTTGAATTACAATTGGTCACATGACATTCACACATGTTTATCACGTCAATACGTCCTTCATTGTCCAGCAGTCTTGATCAACGGTGTTTGGGGTTAAACAATTTTAGGTTATGCACTTATAGGATAGGAGGGTCATAGAATTGGAGGATCCTAGAGATTAGAGTCATATTCACATCACACTACAACCTTATCATCAGTGTTAGAGTTAAGGTTTGGGGTTATGGGGTTGAGAGGTTACGGGTTGACAGTGTTTTGGTGTTTAGGTTCATGGTTCATGGTTCTCAAACTGCTGAGTCCTTTATATTTTCCATTCCCTCAGATATACAGTTTTCGAGGATGAGAGGTTTGAAGTTATGTGATTACTGGGTCGGGAAGCATGGTAGTATTCTTGAGTTATATTATTCATATATAAAATAACATTTTTATTCCTCAACATTCCCAAGTACTTGGGCTAAACTATATTCCAACAAATGAAATGCTTTCAGCTAGTCGTTCGGTCTAGAGAGAAAAAGGTCCAATAAACATATTTATCTTGTTATGAGTAAAAATTAATTAATTCGTAACTTCAATAACTTTAGTACAAGCGTTACAAGCGTTTTCCTAGTTAAGCTACTCGCAACAGTATACTCGTTGCGGATGGTCTTGTAGAATTAACATTTGCACTCATTCCACGTAGGATGAAGTTGATGTTCATGTAAAATTCTGTCATGTAAGGTACAACAACTTGCTCAGAGATATTTCTGGTACTGGGTTGTGCCATTCTAGGTAGCCTAGGTATTCTAGCATTATCTACTTTTAGATTTTCGGTCTCTCGAGCCCTTCCAACAAACTTATGAGCTGCAGAATAAACTCGTAACGGAAAACGCTTGGCGTATAATCACGAAGCTACGATGGCGTCTACCCCGTATACCAACAACTTATCAATCAATTCGTTATTAGAGTAATTATGGCTCATTGTCAAGTATCTAACCATAAGTCAAAATACACGTTAAATAAAGAATCTCGATTGCTTTAAATCCTCGTGCGTAAACTGAAAATATGACAAACAACAGTACAACATAAAAAATCATAAACATTTGCGTTTTGGCGTTTTTTACAGTGCTGATAATTTTTTGTGAGACTTAATATTTCCTTTTACATTTTTATGAAGTTAAGTTTTATACAGGAATGTGTGTGATTTTTAACTTTTTTTTGTTAATTTCATACACCCATAATTTTCGAAAAAAAAAACTTGAAACGTTACTCTTAGTTTTTTGAGGTGCATGTCATGTTAAAGAAAAAGTTCTACTTAAGATTTAGCCAGTATAAACGGTATTCGAAAATGATGCGCCAATATTCTGGAAAGTCATTTTTCATGAAAAATTAATACCATGAGATATTATAAAATTTTTTCGAAAATTCAAAATTAACAGAGTTACAAGGAGCAAAAATTTTATTTTTTCTTTCACACTATCTAGTGTCCTTTTGTACTCACATTCTTCCTTCAATGCCAAAGAGCCTAAACTGTCCTTGGCCTTAGAATAATGAACTTTTTTATTGAACATCTTTATAAATTTGGATAGCACGTAATTAGAAAGCCACTGTGGAATTAATTTTTCATTTAGAATAATAAATAACGTCAAGTGGAGATACCCATTTCTCTATAATACTCAGAAATTCTTCCAATATTATTTATTAAATCTGCAGTTATTTGAGGTAGATTGACATAGACTCTAACTTTAACCTACTTTTCTTTGCGCAAGGTCAGGTGTTACAGTGGTTCAGTTTCCAGTGCCCTCCAGAAGTGTATCCTCTGTAGATACGTTTATTTTATTTTGTTTATATAAGTTCTGAATCACTCTGTATAGGTAAGTAATGCCTATGAATAAATTAAATTTCACATTTTTTTTTAATTTCAAATTGTTACTGATGCGTTAATACCATATCCCTTATGGGAACACATTTAATTTTTTTATTAACTAATTTGTGTGAAGAACATGGTTATCGTGGATCACAGTTACCCTTATATCTAATTCATTTAATTTATTACGACCTAAAATTCCGGCAATTTGAACTGTAAAAGTTTTTCAATCAATTCGAATTTTCCTTAAAAATTCAGTAGATTTAGCCATAAACTTTGGGCATCGCATCAAAGAGGTAAGTGTTTTACTGTAACTTGTGTCTAATTAATCGGTCGGTCAGTGGCCGCGCGGTTTAAGGCGTCAGTACTTGAATCGAGGTGACTAGATAGCTGTGTGTTCTATTATTTTTCGTCTCATTTAAAAATGAAATTATTAATATGAGGATCAAAATTGAAATTTATTGGTATTTTTTAATTACAAACAACTTTATAATATAACATTTTTTGTCAACCTTCAATAACTTAAGTTATACTCTGTATACTTATACCTTAAATAAGTACAAATATTTTAAACAGGTGTAGTTCGTCATATAGATGAGTCTAGTGAAAGTCATTCTTAAAAATTTCAAATATTTACGAAGATATTGACTTTAAAAAAATATACCCACATTTTGATGGCATACGCTAACCAGATAGACCACTGACGTAACCTAATAAAATAAACCATATGATTTACTGAAGGCGAGGTTGCCATATCTTCTGTAAGATAAATAATTTTTTAACGTGTTCAATTTTTGCCGTTGTTTCTAATTTAAAAGCACTTGTTTTTAGCAATAAGTAATCTAAAATTATCATAAACGATTAAAATATGAATTTCCGCAAGTTCGATTCGATCAATTAAAGTGTTTAGGAAGTTACTTTGCTCAATGAATCTAAAAATTATCAATAAACGTGCATAACAGCTCACCTACTTACTAAAAAACAACTACTTAAACAGTTATCCATATTTCACAAATTAATACATTTGTACACTGTTAGAAAGATTATCACAAATTATCCCCTTAAATTATTTTATGAACAATAACAAAGAAGAGTTTCATACAACATCTTAGAGATAATTTTCGGCACATAATCTCAATGTGTCAGTGCTAACCATTTCGTACTTTATAGTTTCGTAGTGGATGAAACAGATTTTAAAAATAAACACAAAACATGAAATAACAAAATAACCAGCTTGATGTATAAGTTCAGTATCAAGAAAATGCAAAATAAAATATTTAAAAGCATAATCAATCGCATACAAAAAAAAAACTGGTGTCGTAGGCACAGGTAACAGACAGGTGGCACGAGCAGTAGGCGAATTGTTCAATAACAGCGCCCTCCTCTAGGATTGTTAGAGGTTATGTTGATACCGGTGCCGGTGCACTAGAAGGATTAATCTGTGTCAAAGGCAAGGGAAAACAAAACATGTAATATTTGTGGAAATGAATTTGATAATTTCAATACACGTAAATTGAAAGTTAATATGATATACTTTTGCATCGTCTGAATACCGAACTAAGCAAATTGCTTTTTTAAGTAATGCACTGCTTGACATTGCATCTATCCGTTAACACATCTAGTTAATCTGTTTTTCTCTTCGGGATGTTTTCTCAACATACTGAAGGTTGGAAAAATAGTAATAAAAACGCTGATCCATTAAATATGCAGAATTATAGGCCAATATCCATTGCCTCGACATTTTCTAAAATCTTTGAGTATTATCTAGAACGAATTTTAAAATTTGTATAAATTCTTTTTGGACATTATCAATAACTTCAGGAGGTATACGATGTATCTAGTGACGAATTCTTGCTTTTAAATCTTCTAAATTAACCGGTCTAGTAACGTATACTTTGCTTTTTAAGTACCCCCACAAGAAATAATCTAGGGATGTCAAATCAGGCGATCTGGCTGGCCACTCAATCGGCCCCCTTCTCCCTATCCAACGATTCGAGAACAGGTGTTCCATAATGGGGAGGTTCACAGTATTGTGAAAATAAAATTTTAAAATCTTCAAACATTATTTTCTTGAAATTTTTGTTATGAACACCATAATTTTTCATGATGTATGTATGTAGAATGACACGCTCTTTCAAATGGCATGGTCAAAATTGGGGGATGCTATTTAAAAAAATTGTCGATGACGTCATATCTCGAACAACGATGACGTCATATCTCGGACAACAATGACGTCACAAATACGGGTCATATGTCAAAAAGTGCCTTTTTAAAAAACAAAATCGCCGTGCCAGGTGATTTTTTCGAAAACTTCTCAATTTAAAAAATAATGAATTTATTCGCAAATGGTCCGGTCTGAGTACAAATATGTTGACATGGGAGTCCCACAGGGCTCAGTGCTTGGCCCAGTGTTGTTTTTATTTTATACAAACGAACTAGATTTTCTTACTGCCGATGCAAATTTTACTATGTATGCAGATGACCAATCATTAATTTTAGACACCACAGATGGCCAATTAGAACGTAAATGTAATCAGGTTTTGCAGTTGCTAAATAGTTGGTATATATCTAACGATCTTTGTTTTAATGCACAAAAACGAAGATCGTGAGATTTCATAACAGGCAGAAATATTGTGAACCCTTAAGCATAGCCTTAAATGAGGACACATTGTTATTTAACACAGATGTAAAATTTTTGGGTATTACGATCGACGAATGTCTGTAAAGAACATTTTGGCGGCCGACTTCTCATGCAGTGGATGTGTTTACAGCGCAGAAACGAATTATGCGTTGTATTGCTAATGCGTCTAAAAACTATTCGTGTCGTGAATTGTTTAAAAAATATAGGATTCTTACCTTGTTCAATGTATACTTGTTTGAATTGTGTCTTTTTATTTTTAACAACAAAAGTAATTTTGTTCTCGATGGTAGTATCCATCGCAAAAATACTAGATTTCATATACCCTATTGTAAATATGTAGTCACATATAACTCTCCTATGGCCGGTTTCTCAACATTTGGCGCAATCCATTCGATAACTATCGAGTACATAAATTTATCAGACCGATAACTTTATATTGGTTTCTGAACGTATGCCTTCCAAATTTTGTTGAATACATAACAGTTGAATGGATATCTTAATATCTGCAATAATCATAGAGGGAGCTAGCAAATGCACAAGCGTTTGCAGATGCCATTTATGGAAGTAAGACACTTTCAAGAAATAATTGTAGATGGCGCCACTATCGCCTACCTAATTATATCATATAACATTAACTAATTAAAAATATATACAAACCTGTTGCATAAAAACGAAGTTATTAAAACCTTTTCTAATAATGATAGTGAATTTGTTCTGGTACTAGACACTTGAATACTAGTTCTTCTATTAAATCTATCAGTAAATTTACAGTTTCATTCGTTAAGGTGACCGTATTTCTCGCCGTAAAATGATCAAATTTGTGATGTTTTTTAGGTACTGAAATCTTGAAAAATAAAACACGTAGAACAAAAGTAATATCAAAAATAAAATTACTGATGTTTTGTTTATCCACTTTTACTACTCTCTTCAAATAATATAATTAATAACTTTTAAAATAGATTTGTATGATACACATTATTTTGCTATTCTAACCCCACATTTTACCAATTATTTTCACATACTTATAAACAAAAGTGAACAATCTTATATGCAGAACTATGTAAGTTTATGTTATAACAATGTTTACATCTATAGCTGAATTTTAAAAAATACGTATTTTGAAAGATTTTAGTACCTAAAAATTTGCTGGATAGATCGCTTTCTGACGTTATATATTGATTTTACTTCAGTACCTTTGAATATTCGCCAGTGGCATGAGATAACATTGTTGTTAATTGATAAACTCTATATTATTCAGTTCTTGTATGTCTAAAATTACTTGTATTTGTAGAAAACACTATTTCAATACGGCGCCCTTAAACGAAACCTCTCTCGAAATTCTGTCGCTGTATTTTTCATACTGGTTTTCTCTTTCACGATAACGTCTTGGCCGTTCAAAATATCTGACTATATTTAAATATTCTTCCTCTGATGAGGCAGACGAATTATAATTTTCCATTGTACAGTTATCGTCAAGAAAATATCAAAAAAAGTTGGGTTAAGCCTTACAATAAAGATGTAAACAAGCAACAGTTAAATCTCTGCGCGCGTGCGCTAATGTTTATTGGACAGATATCTTGCAATTTTTCTTTGGATGTGTGTTGGATATGTGTTCGATGCAATAGATAAGTATTATTGAACGGTTCAGAAACCGAATTCATGGGATATCTCCAGTTTATGGAATCGATAAGTTTATTGAATAGATATCTACTAGTTCAGAAACCAGCCACTAGTCATTTAGGATTAAGCATTTTTAACATTTTTACCTGTTTCTATAAAACAAGCTGCCAATATACAGTGCTTTAGAAAAGTAACGAATAAATTCATTATTTTTTAAATTGAGAAGTTTTCGAAAAAATCCCCGGGCACGTCGATTTTGTTTTTAAAAAAGGCACTTTTTGACATACGACTCATATTTGTATTATATTCTTATTTTTTTAGACTTAAGTATCATTATAGGACACTATTCTATATATATTTTTTTCTTTTAAGTTGTTATTTTGTACGACTTACTTAAGTACTCTTACATATTATGTAATCCATTTTCCACTTTTGTCCTGTTATTGGAGAAATCTGGGTATAAAGGGTATTATTATTATTAGGGAAGTGAATGTTTTATTTAGAATATGCGTTAATCTGATATTTTACATTCCAAATATGTTTACATTTTTCTTCGGCTTGTTCAAAAATTAGATGCTAATTGTGCCTGTGAAGGTGAAATACATTTGTGTTGGGTAATATTTCCGTAGCGAAAAAAGTTATCTGGAGGATTCAAATTAATTTTTACATTAACCCCGAGAACACTCTGTGCAAGTATTTATTGTTTCAACAAATCGTCTGAAAATATATTTCACCAAGAAAATATATAAACAGTTTAAAAAAACAGAGAGATATATGAAGTGGAGAATAATGTAAAGTGGTTCTTCCCGGACCTGATTCTTAGGCAATTTTTTCCAACCTCGTCGCGAGTTGATGAATGGTTTATTCAACAGGCTCGGCCTATCTCCACGGAAACGACATATAATTGTAGCTCTGATGAACACTGCTAAAGGATTCTCGTCGCACAACAAATTGGGGATTTGATAAAAACTCCACTTGGAGAAACCACTGCTTACATAAGAAGTGATGAGGCTATTCTTGCCTCGGTGATAAGTCATAACGGCAGATATAAGAGGCAGTAAATAAGCTCCCCCGTGCTCTCTTTGGCCTGGAATGCAATATTAAAAAATAAGCGGAGTTTAACTTAATCGAGTCTGGTAACAGTTATTTCCTCATTTTCTTGGAGTTTTCTAAATATTTTACGTTCCAATAAATTTCAAGAAAACTTAGTAAAGCAAATAACAATTAAGTATACCGCTTAAAAGAGGCAGATTTCATTTTGAGCCAGAGAAATTTGTTTTCATATAACAAAAATTAAAATATGGTGACTTTCTCCAGTATTATGACCACAGACCAACTAGACTGTACCCATACTATTCAATACAACGATACCAATGAAGTCTGGACAGGGGAGCAGTGTGTGCAGAAGTTTGGCTCCGCCCCTGAGGACAGAGTCGGATTCAGTAAAATGTGTATTATTTTAATATTTGATGAAATTTTAAAAAGTAAATTTTTATTTAAAAGTAATGTGAAATGGAAAGGAATATATTTTTTAATAAACTAACATAAAATATTTAATTATTTTGAGAAGTTTTGTGAAATATTTTAAATCAGGGTTTGAAATAAAATTCTAATTTTATTAAAATCTTTATTGCCCTTTAAATAATGTTACTTTATTTAATACTTGTCGCTTTGTGCCTTTCAAGGAATTGAATATTTTTGTTTCATGATTAATTTTTACGTCTACATATTTTTCACAAATTGCTCTAATAAGTTCTAATATATGGTTACAATTATTTGGAAAATTATCAAACTGATGTTGATGTAACTTAGTGAACATATTTTTATTTAAAAAATGTTTTAAAACATAGTATGAAATTCTAGTTTTTTTAAATTTATTTTTATCATTTTGAAACAGTTTCTTCACAAATAACAACATCTTGTGAAGGAAAAATTAAACCACCACGATCTAATAAAAATTAAAACGTTAAATTCGAAGTTATGATCTGTTGACATTAAGCCATTTAAACAATGTTCACATTTTATTTGTTTTGCTGAAGATCTTACTACAAAACCCCCAATATATGTTATAATATATTTACTATACTCAAACAACTGAGTAGATTCTAATGATACATTAAACGACATTTGTTCCTCGTTCTCACTTTCTTCTATTAAGTTTAGGAATCTATATTTATCACAAGTAAAATTAATTCGTTCGATAATCCAATTTAATGCCACATTAAAATTTAATGAAATGGTTACAACAATAACTTATAGCATTAATGCACTTTCCCATAATTGCACAAAGAAAACTCGTATATTTTACAAAATAATCGCGATGTTACCACAACGAATGTCTAACACTGACTGAGAGCATGAAGCCAGCTGGGCTGAGGTTAGGCTTACGGAAGGCTTCACTGGCTTGGCCCTATAGTTCAGTCTAGTTGGTCTGTGATTATGACAATAAAATGGGGGTTTGACATCTTTTCACATTATCATATAAGGTGCAAAAACTATATTTTTATATAAAATCATTATTTAACTGGCAAATAACAAAAACATAAAAATATAACAAAATTGGATTCAATAGATATCTAAAATAAAAGTTAATCTAGTTAATTTTACTACATAAAAAAGACATACCTGACAATAAAATGATTAAAATTTTCAAAACTCTAATTTACTTTTGAACATTTAGCACGTAAATTTAAATACAATAAATGAGATATAACCTATTTCTGCATTTCTAGGATTACGTCATATGGTGGTCTCCTTTATTTTAAATTGAATCAAATTTTTAATTAAGTTTTAATTTTAAATTAAGAAAAGCACAAATACCACCTGGACAGTATCAACAATGAGAAGAGTAGCAGAGCATCGGAGACACGACATTTACTATTGGCACAGTTTAAATATAAGCAGTTAGACCACTCCTTTTATGTGGCCAGAGTCGGTTTGTTGCTTGAAGTCATAAATCAACTTGACATGTGCGTTACGAGGGATATCAACATGTTCTACATCACATTAGCTACGGCACAGCATATACGAGGGTTATTTATAATATTGTTGTGCTGGATATTAAAATTAATTATTATTAATACTATTAATACAAACTTTCACACTATGATAATAAATGCATTAGAATAGCATGATACGTATATTAATTTATAAGGATTTATCTTAAATATTATTGTTATTAGATATACAATATTATATGTTCAAATTCACAAATTTAGTTGACAGATAACAATTAAATTTTGTTAACATTTTTTAATTATAAATTCTGTATAGTTTTAAATTAAATTTAATTTAATTTTTTTAGCACATATTACGCTTATGAGCCTCTACAGGTGTTAGTTTAGCAAATGTATGCTCTCCGACAAAGCCTATTCTATATTTTCATTGCTGACACCTTCAAATTGTATATTTACGTGTTATTAAACTTAAAATGCATTATAAACAAAGCACATCACTTTATAATTGAACAGAAAAATTACAGATTGCCAGACAGACTAAAATGAAACGAATTTGGCATATTTAAACCTCAGCCTGAAACTTCAAAAATTATTTCTTCATTAATGAATAACTTATTGTTTAAAATGACATCCAATTTAATTGTATAATTGTATAATTAATTGTAGCGTTTCTACGTTTGGCACGTGGATCGATATTGGAATTAAAAGTCTTTTTATTACTTTTTATTCTTGCTCGTGTAAAAACAGTTAGCAGAAAGAGAGTGCCGTTCGCCTTGGCCTTCGTATTTATGTACAGCTGTACCAACTTAATATTACCTATATTTACATTGTTACCAACATATCTATATATTACTCTACAGTGAATGTGGTTATTCTCGATAAATAGGTTTGTACTTTATAGGTACAAACCTGGGCAGATGGTAGCTGGGTTAATGTCAACCATTTTTTTTAATGACCACAGACCTTATTCGTTTTTGTTTAAAAGCTACAAACATTTTAACAAATATAGTTTCAATAAAAGTAGTATGGTGAATAAAAATGATGGTTGCTATAACAGTTATTCAAAACCAGCGGACTGTATGAATGTTGAAAAAAGAACACAGAACACCGACACCCTCCACCGTGTATATTCAAAGTTCATTTCCAACAAAATCGCGATATGAATAGATACTTTAAATGAAATCAAAATACTATTTATACTATGTTGTTGCAACAATTGAAATTTGATATATGAATAATTTGCGGTGAAGTGGCAATAGTATCATTTTGTTTTTTGCTAAATAAAAAATTTCATTTATTTATAACGAAGATAGCCAAATAGACATCAACCTGCCCACAGAGTCTTTAGTGCATCATATCTTAGACTTCGAGAAGAAGCCCTCTCCAAAAAAGGTCATTCGTCCTGCTGAAGCGAATGTACAAAATGAAGAAGATATAATAGATGTTATCATTAACAACTCTTTAATTTGTATTCGGCGTAAAACAAGTAATTTTCATTTATTACCGAATTTTGTACGGCATGTATTGAACAGACAAATGTTACATCCGTTTCATCACGAAAATGTACAGGCGTGACATGCTGGAGATGCTCCTCAGCGATTAGACTTTTGTCGCTGGTTACTTCAACAACATACACAAAATAATAGATTTATTTTGGTTGTCTTGTGGTTGGCATTCTTGTCTTTAGATTTGTAAGCAAGCACGTTTTTATTTATCAGGCTACTTTGAAATATTTTCCGCTAAACACAAACGAATCGAACATATTCATATAAGAAAAAATGTTTGACATTAACCCAGCTACCAACCATGTTGTACATAGACTTATTTTTTGTCTCTAGCTGTTTTCATTCCTCGCCACGAATGGATTCTTTATAAAAAAAATACCTCCTGGAACAAACAGGGTAATAAATAAGCTACACTGTCTGGTAGCAAGCCGATCATTTTTCTTACCTGAAAAAATAAATCTCCTGCCTGTTTTTAGTTAATGAATTTCTTACGCACTTTAAAATTGTTTCATAGCTACCAAACAATAATTTTGTATTAATATTTAAAATTTGCCACATTCGCAAAATGAACGTACCTATTTCAGTTAAGTTCAGTTAAAATTAAATGAAAAGCACAAAATAATTAGAAATAGGTTTCAATAAAAAAACATTTTCTAATTAAACAAGAACGGTAATCAAAAGAGGAAGCGAATTACTTGTCTAGGGACAAAAGTGAAAATGTTTCTTGTTGAGTAAAGTTCCAATCCTTCATTTTAATTAACTGTTCTTTTTCTTCTCCTTGCCTTTTCATCTTGCGCATTGTCGTCAAGCTCTGTCTTTAGTAGTGCTCCTTTTAATGGTCCAAAGAGGTGACATTAGTAAAAGAACTGCAAGAAAAAGTAAGCACGTATTCTGGTTTCATTCGGAGTATTTGCTTCTTCAAATAGCCTTGTGTCAAAACTTATCTAACGTTCGATGTATATACGTACAGTTTCTGTCTCAATAAATATTTAATTTCTCGGAAACCATTCTTGCTGCACTTTCTATTATCCACTTTTTTGTTATCCGAAATTAAAAGTAGGTACTCGAAACGTAAATACAGTTTACCTACCTTAAAAACCTATTGTCCTGCTCCAGTCCATCATGTCGATTCTGTTCGTTTATTGCCCAACATCTTGTTTTATAAATAAACCATACTGTTAAGAATGTAAATTATAACAAGATGGCTTATTAAACCCATACCTATTCTGATTAATGTTTTATAACAAGTATTGTTGAAAGTTACAATGATAATAATAGCATTTTAGTTTAGAATACGTAATTTTGCAAGGGCGACCACATTTAAAAATATCGCATTTGTCATTGAATTCTTTGAGAAAATGATAACCTAAAATTTGCTATGTGCAATGTACTGAATTTCGTGGTTTTTATTTAGTAAGGTAGATTAGCTATTTATTTGTGGCATAATTTTAGTTTTTCTTTAGTTTTATTGGTTTTTTGCCACACTTCTGAAAGAAATAAAGATTAATTAAATAAACCCTTGCGCCAAACGGATCAGTCAAGGGTTATTTTTGAAAATAAATTTGCCTAACCAAAAAATCTCACACTGAAAAAAGCAGATGAGTAAAAAATAACAAAATTCACATCACTATCACCCACTTCCGTATTTTTGACGTTTCGAAAATCTCTGTTTTCGTTTTCAAAATAGTAATAAAAATATTAAACGTATGTCAAGCTTGACAGTTTAAAATTTGTTTATCTGCTTCCAAAGAGATGTTAAATGATTTTTATTTTATTGTTACTTACTTCTTCTTGATACAACAGTAGTCAACAATGACCGATGTTTACTGAACAGTTTGATACACACTTATCTCCGTTCAACAAAATAATCGCCGTCTCTTTTAATTTTCTTTTTGTTGCGTTATCTTCCTTCTCTAAAATTTTTTTTCGAACCCCATTGAATTAAATGACCATTTTCCCAAGCATGTTCGCAAATTTTGGATTATTCAAATTCCCGTCTTTTTATATAATTTTTATGTTCCTCAACGCTAACATTCATTGGTCGAGACATTTCTCCAACATAATGTTTATTGCGTTCACAAGGTATACTGCAGATGCAATTTTTTGAATTTTGTATATCATTTTTTGGACGCGTTTTGGACAAAACTGAACGTAAAGTATTAGTTGTCTAAAGAACTGTTCGAATATTAAATTTATTACCGATTCTTCTTAACTCTTCTGATAATATAGGAATGTATGGAATTTAAAAAAACGTATAATTTTTTTTTATTTTAAAGTTGTTTGTGTTGACTCATATCTAAATTGTAATATTCGCCTTTACACCTAAAAAAGAATTATTACTACTACTCAACGCACCTGTAAATTTTGTTACTACATAGTTACCGGCAAATGAAATGGCACTTTATCTGTTCTCGTAGGGGTTCACCGATAAATTTGACACAAGTTCGTTTCTGGTAGTGCTGAACACGCTGTATTGGACCTTTAGGTTCTATAAGACGATTTGGAATATATTGGTTCAAATAATGTCTTACAATTACAGAACTAATGTTGTCTAATCTGTAATGGAATATTCACCAACAAACGTGCAAGTTATACAGTGCTTTCGAAAAGTAACGAATAAATTCATTATCTTTGAAATTGAGAAGTTTTCGAAAAAATCCCCTGGCAAATCGTTTTTGTTTTTAAAAAAGGCACTTTTTGACATACGACTCATACGTCATCGTTGTTCGAGATATGACGTCATCGAATTTTTTTTTAAATAGCAACTCCCAATTCTGACCATGCCATTTGAAAGAGCGTGTTATTCTACATACATACATCATAAAAAATTATGGTGTAACAAAACAAAAATTCCAAGAAAATAATGTTTGAAAATTTTAAAATTTAATTTTCACAATACTGTGCACCTACCCATTATGCAACACCTGTCCAAGCTTATTTTGATGAGCTGTTCCCGAATCGTTGGATAGAGAGAAGGGCCAGCCAGATCGCCACCCCTAGATTATTTCTTGTGGGGATACTTAAAAGGCAAAGTATACGTTACTAGACCGATTAATTTAGAAGATTTAAAAGCAATAATTCGTCACGAGATGCATCATATACCTCCTGAAGTTATTGATAATGTCCACAAAAAAATTTATTAATCATCTTGGCTACTGTCAGGCAGCCAACGATGCAAAATTTGACAATTTAATTTAGTCGATTTTTTACATAATCATTATCATTTTCAGTATTGTGAAAATTAAATTTTAAAATCTTCAAACATTCTTTTCTTGAAATTTTTGTTATGTAACACCACAATTTTTCATAATGTATGTATGTAAAATGACTAGCTCTTTCAAATGGTCAAAATTGGGGGTTGCTATTTAAAAAAATTATCGATGACGTTATATCTTGAACAACGATGACGTCACAAATATGGATCGTATGTCAAAAAGTGCCCTTTTTAAAAACAAAATTGACGTGCCAGGGGATTTTTTCGAAAATTTCTCAATTTCAAAAATAATTAATTTATTCGTTACTTTTCGAAAGCACTGTATATCTATCTGTAGAAACTTATGAGAGTTTGTTCAAAATGATAAATACCTACTAAAGGCCATCCAACTATGTCACATCACACATTTTTTCCAAAATTCCTATGGACTTCATTTAATCTATGAGGATTTTCATCAGACCAGTAATGGGTATTTCGATGATTTGAAATATCATTACTTAATAATTTACTTCCGTCGGTCCAAAGGATATAACTACTGTCATCCTCAGCAGTTACCATCATTTAAATAATATAATTTAATCTTCGATGACAGCCATCATTTGTTAGCATTTGCATATTTTGTATTTTGTAATCATGACAGTGACCATTTTTTAACAGTCTCTGAATCGTCATTTTAGAAATACGAAGAGTAGCCGAAGCTTGTAAAATTTTGGATTTTTCTCGAAATAAACAAGAATATTGACAACATTCTCGTCACTTGCTATATTCCTTTTTATATTTTATATTTATATTATATTTTCTTAAAGCAAAAGCATCTTCATTATTTCGTAAAATTCTTTACAATTGTGGAAACGTTTTATGATCTGGCGTTACGCTCTCTAGATGTTGGCCAGCGCCAGCCTACTTTGCCAGCTGTGTGAGCTTGTGCTTGCTTCTCCAAATACAAGTAGCATATCCACTTTTACATTATGAGTCAACATTACAAATTTTTAATGATGAATTGGAAACCTCTTTTAAACGTTAAACACAAAACTTTATGCTCACAATTGACAACAGAACTGTCAAAATTAATAGTTTCTTAGATGCGAGCATACTTCTAAAATAGCGATAAAGTACCATAATTTATTTTTCACATATCTTTTAATTTTCAGAATCCAAAATAATTTGTTCTAAAGAAATTTTTCAGAGATCATATTTATACCTACAATAATTCTATTAATTCCAGAAAAGATGTTGATGGCCTCAGTGTGATGATATACTTTTTTTGCTTACTGTAAACAATAATGTTAACAATAATAGTGACGTTGGTATTGGTGAGTCCTTTGCCGACACCCAGCAGGATTTTATATTTTTCCGGTATCCTATTTTGGATTTTCTTATAATGTATTGGGTTTTTGGACGGTCTCCTTGTTTCTTTTCTTATTCAATTTTTAGTTGTAATGCCAACGAATTTGTTAAATTGACATTAATATATTTCTCAATTACTCTATTTTAGTGTTGGTCAGCCTGCAGCTAATTCGACTCTTTTCATTGGTTTAAAAGTTTTTGTTTGTTCTAACTTTACTTCCTTGACCATCTGTTAGGCTCAGAGTTCTTTCCCAAATTTTGTAATAATGCTGGAATAATATGTGTACATCCTGGCTCATATGCCAGTTTTTTAATAACTATTTTAATATTACAAGTGATGTAAGAAGTTGTGCCACTGTGTCAATAGTTTTTTAAATTTTTCTATTTTTGATGGATGGCGTCATTGCATTTTTATTAATCTCAATCTTTTTCGTAAGTCCCTTTAACTTTTCTTTTTACATTTTAATCATCATTGTACGTTTTTGTAGTTTCCTGATGAAGAAGCAATAAAAGCTTCGAAAGTTTGAATAGAAATAAGGAGTTTTCTTTTTTCTTGCCTATGTGACTGCTACACCTGGATTAACTAATTTTTCAAGTCTATTCCTTAACTTACCAGTCAGATTCCACTGTTAGAGAGAGAGACTCAAAGTCAGTCTAAGTGTTCGAAAAAGGAGCGTAGTAGTTAAGGGTTTTAATTTTATTATTTCTTATAAAAAAATCTATATATGTTACAAAATTGTCGGATAAACTGTAGTTGTACACCTTATACTTGCTACAGACTATGCGTGAATTCGTGATTCGTGATGCGCGATTTGTAAGGAATTCGTGCATACTGTATAGGGTTTTTATAAATGGATTTTTAACGAATAGGACCCTACATATTATACACGAAGTTCTCGCATATCACGAATCGCGCATAACGAATCGCGAATACACACATAGTCTGTAGCAAGCCGTCCTGGTGGACCAAATAAGTTTAACCTTTTTTTGTTTAGACCAAAAATGATAAATGTTTAGTAAAGAGGGTATACTAGTTGAAACTAAAATAAAATAAGGTTTCATATCATTAAACATTAAATATGGGTATTAATTTGAACTTCGAGGTTTATTTTGAACGACTAGTATATTCTATTCATTAGTTTTTGCGTTTTACTTGGGCTTAAATTTTAAGCTCACGCTTTCAAACAACGTCGAGTCAAAACAAACAATATGTAGTACACAACAGTATTAAAAAAATATATTTAAGCTTCGCCTCCGAATTCTTACTGGAATATTTCTTTGTTTACTGCGTCGTAGACTTTTTTCGGTACGAAATTAGAAGAATGTGCGGGGCGCACTTTTTCTGTACGAGAATATTAAATCCGAAGTGATATTTAATTTAAAAGGGTGTCCTGAGGCGCCTCTTTTAGTGCCATGTCATATAACGCAATTTTCTACACATAATGCGCACAATGCTGCAGCCACTTTCCATAAATTACGGCGTAATGCTGCCGCCAGTGTAAGTATTCGGCTCTAAAATGAGGTAGGAAGTTGATGCTTCATTTTAGGGCTTTTTGGGTCAGATGTTCAGCCATAGAAAATCACTTCTGTTTTAGGTTTGGACGCGTCTTCCAAATGAACGTCCTTTGGCAGGTTGTAAAGCGGAATCTAAATTTCTCATCTAGGGTTAGTGAGGGAAAAACGCGGGAGTCAGTTTCCTTGGAGATCGCTTCCTTACCCGGCACGGCCGTGCTCAATGAGTGTGCCCGATTTCCTATTTACACAGTCGCGCTGCCAGTGGCGGCGTTCGGTTATTTCCTTTTGGATGCAGATCTAATTTTTATATGAAACAGCGCTGTGATTACTGCACTTATTTTAATTTTATCATCCATTTATTTAATTCTATACATAGATACCTAAGTAATAATTCCTGGATTCACATTTACTAGGTAACGAAATATACCAGTGGCGTAGATGAAAACCATTGTTAAATTTTACATTTTATTAATAAATTATTTGTATAACAAGGAAGCAAAGTGCATAATTTCCTCCCGGGGATAGTTTGATGCGATGCGGAGGGCATCAATAATCATGGCAGGAAATGGTACTTAGTTCCTGTGTAATACATATGATTTTTTCTACGACAATTCACAGTGTTTTACATTTGTTTTAGTCATTATATTTTCTTATGCATGACAATCCAATATGTCATAATAGATATTTAGATAAGTAAATATTGTTAAAAATCAAGGTACATGGAATATTGGTAAGGTTGCTTCTTGTTTACAAAATAAACAAACTTCCCAAAAGTTTATAATAATGTATTCCGAATGTGAAGATGAAATTCCTCAAGATATTCTGGAAGAAGCAAACGTGAAAAATATGAAAAAGAGTACCAGCTATTTAAATGTTGGATGGGGACTAGGCAAATAAGAAAAATATGTTAAGAAGTGATCCTATTTTACTTTTCCAAATAATGCGCCGATTTGAAGCCCAACATTATGGAGCAAATACAGCATGTTGCGATCAACACTTCAATTTAAAAACAATACCGACATTAAGTTTCCTAAATTAGTAGCTTTTAAAAAGGAAATCTGCTAGATATAAAGCCAAGAAAGCCAATACTTTTTCAAGGGCGGATATCAACAAGCTTATTGCAGAAGCTCCAGATGAAACTTACTTACGTATGAAGATTGATCGTTATTGTTGAATAATAAATAGAAACGTAACGCAGCATTTTTTATTAGAAAGTATATAAAAAATGACAATTAAGTGACATTTTATGATGTCATAAGTGCATTTTTCCTTTTTCAGGTCGTGCTTATATTTGGAATTGCTGGGGCATGCCGAAGTGATAAATTAGTTAATATGGTACTTGAAGATGTCAGTAATACGTGCGATATTTTGGCGGTGCAAATACCTGACTCAAAAACTAATATCAAATGGACATTTACAATAACAAATGAGATTGTAAGCGGAGTATCTGTCTTGGATATGTATAAAAATATATGAACTGTAGGTCCCCTAAAACATGTAATTCTAGATTTTTTGTAACTTATGCTAAAGGGAAATGTACAGACCAGGTAATTGGCAAAAACACAATTGCCAAAATTCCATACAGAATATCAATATTTTTAAATTTGAATGATTCGAAAGGCTATACTGGACACAGTTTCCGTCGTATTTCAGCTACGTTATTAGTCAATGCTGGAAGTAATATTCTCACTCTAAAAAAGCATGGGGGATGGCGAACGAACACAGTAACAGAAGGATACTTAGATGATTGTATTTCTAAAAAATGTGAGGTAGCCACCCAAATAATTACGGGATAAAGTACCAAAATTTTGTTTCTACCACAAGTACTTGATCAACGACCATGAATTTGGAAAATAAGTAACAGGAACTCATCTCCACCAGCAGCGCCAATATTTCTTCAGGGGAAATTTCCATTAGTAATCTAACTGATTGTACCATGAATTCAGTTATTGATGTTAATTTAAACCTCATTTTAAACTATTTTCAATTTTTATAAATAAACATAAGTAATAAAAAATCTGTTTGAAAGAAAAGCATTATTATACATTTTTAAGAAGTTTGTGTATAAAAGAAGTATATACACTATTCTTACAGCTATTTAAAGTTCTACTTGTTTGCCTCCCGAGGGAGTCAAAGTATTTTATTTAAAGTTCACTCTGTATTGCAAATGTGGCAATAACGTTATCTAAACGATCATTGAGTTGCCAAGTGATTGCGTCGACACACCATATATTTTGGCGTTGAGGAAGTGGAACTCGCTGGTTGGGGCCGCACCTGCTGTCGGTGGCGGACGCTGCGTCCTGGAGAACTCCTCAACCTCTCTCTCTACTGCTGGGTAGTGCGCGCGCCTGTTGTACTTGTTTGCTTCCTGACTCGTGATTGGCCGTTTCCCATATATAGGATTTACAGTTCCTTTCTCATCTGCGCCGATCTCAACGGGGTTGATTTGCTAGCCAGTTCAATGATTTCTTGGAATATTAGATTTTCTTTCTTACATCAAACGATCTTGGACACTACATGCCTCATACGCGATGATGAATTTGTCACGTAACACTAATTCTAACTAATCTTGTGTAAAATCAAAGTTTAGGGCTAAATTTCTTAATCTAGCTCTTAATCTTCCGTTGGCGATTCATTGGAAGCTTTCTTTGCATCACTAAACTTATATTTGCTTGCAAAAATTGAAATGGTTAGTTTAAAATGTTCGCTGATTAATTTTATCATGTCGTTATAACTTTTACTTTCTGGATCCATCGGCAAGCACAAACTATGTACTAATTGCTAAGCATCTTCATTTAAAAAATTCAGTATGTTAGCCCTTTTTCGTGCTTTATCGGCGGTATTTTTTGCAACAAAGTAGATTTCTAACCGTTGTTTATAGATACGCCAATCCAAATTTAGCGGATCAAATTCACGAAGTTGACCTGCGTTTTCGGTAGCCATTTTTAATTATTCAGATAAACCCAAAACTCACGAACTCTGTCAGTTTATTTAAATTTATTTAAAATTGCGTTTATTATAAAACTCGCGATGACTGCGCCATTTTGTAACGTATTAGTATAATTTAAATACACATTACGGTGGTAAATTCTTTATTAGTCACTGTCATATATGTACATAATAACAGAACATAAGTGTCTTCCTTTTTTTATACACCTTTTCTATTATAAAAACATATATCACAGAAACTAGCAAAATAAATATATACAATATACCAGTGGCGGCTCGTCGTATAAGCAACTGAGGCCGGGCCTCACTGTAAAATTTTGCTGTCACTGTATAATTTAATACCCCGTAATTTCCAATTACCTATTACATTTATCAAAAATCACTATAACGGGATAAAATAATTATTGCTTCAATTGTAGCCCTCATAAGTTATAAATAACGGATCTAGGCTACGTTTCTACCAGAACGGGGAGTCACGAGTCAATGGCCGTGTTTAATGTTACCAAGCGAAAGCGAGCACATGCAAGCCGCTTTCTGCTCATGTTCATTAGACAATTGCGCTGAATCTCAAGCGCTTGGAAGCAAACCAAGCTTATAATATTTCGGCTCGGTAGCTTACGCTTTATTCAAGCAGATGTTCTGCGCCTGCGCTGAAAAATTAACAGAGAATCAATTTGAATTTCAATTTTAGGTTAGGTTGTATTTATATGATTGTGGTTTTTGGTAGTTTGTATAGCCGTAAGATTAGTCTTCAACCTTCCTCAAGCGGAGAACAAAAAAAACCATCGTTTTGTAACGAACCGCAGCGCTTGCCAGCGAACTTTCAAAGCGCTACAAGCCAAGCACTTAAAAAGCTTGGTAACATTAAACACAAGCAATACCACCACAGTGGGGCCCAATTTGCCGAGCCTCAAATTTCTTCATACATGCCTAATATGTTATCCCCCACCGCGTTATATGGTCAAAGTCGATGTTTTCCGTCCTCATTTGAGGCCCGATTTCTGGCGCCTCTTATTATCTCTCACTCTGTTTTCCGGCAAATTAGACAACGTATAACGTGTGTAACGCGATTAACCGATTGCGAGTGTTAATATTTTTAATTGTATTTTGAATTTCCAATGATTTATTAGTTGCTACTACTGAATATGATTTCTCAGATATTTTCAAAATTAGGTGATTAGGTTTTAAGGACAAGGCAAGTATTACTTTAAAGTAAATAACAATTAACTTCATTACAGGGTAAGACTACATTAAACATACCTAATATAAATACGAGTATATCGTATCATCGATAGGCTCATCGATAGGTAATAATAAATTTCTCTCACGATATTTAAATTTTTAAAACAATTTCAAGATATTGAATTTGCAATTTGACCAAGATATACAACGAAATTCTAGCACAGATTTACTTTTCCAAATTCTGCAAGTTAAACACTTAAATACTGCTCTAAACAAATTAAAATCGCTAATCAAGGAATTTCTGAATTAAGAGACGAAGAAAAATTTAAAAGTATTTTTGATAATTACTAAATTAGGAGTTATCGGGGTAAAAGTTGCGACAAATTAAACATAATTTCGAGCTATAAAATGCTATACTACGAAATTATAGATTTAATTTCCCTTCAACTAAGTACTCATTTTGGAAATTTACACAATTTAAATTTCCTTGCTTTAGCAGATTCCCCAAAAATTCCGAATATGAAAAAAATATATGCAAAACTGTTTAAATCTTTAGTACAAAATATCTAAACGTTTTTGACAAAAATTTGGAAAACGGACTTTATATTTTGTACAGAGACGAACAACTTCGTAATTTAGAAGTTCAAAAATCGGTAAAAATATACAAGGAATTCGAATGCATAGAAATTATTCTGTTTAGTTTTAATAATTCCTGCAACAAGTGTTTCAATTTTATGAAGACATAAATGATTTTGCAAATTTAAAATACAGTCAAGCAGATCTGTTTTTAGTTAGTGTGGGAATTTTTTTGAATTATTGCACTGTAAAAAAAAGTTGCTGTGTAAGCGAGATTTTCGAGTGTGTAATTTAGGATGTGTAAAAATTCCGTGTTAATAGTTTTACACACTATAGCTTTTTTGTACGTTTTACACAAAATGTGTTAACATTACTAGTATTATAATAAAATATATTGAATTTGTGTAATATTTACCAGTTGTGTGTTAAAAGTACACCATTTTGTGTAAACTTAACACGCACACAAATTAATTGTGTTCTATATCCCTCCTCCTCCTAACTGGTTGAGCACAACTGCGCATCTGCAGTATATCAGCTGACCCAACACACGTCACTACGCCATATTGGTCATGTAGCGGTGTTGTGTACAGTTACCTCTCGTTCACTGTGTTTAAATGGAGAATATTTAAATTTAAATTGAGGTTTAATCAAGGAAAATGATAAGTACTTACCTAACTATAACAAATATTACTGATAATTGTAATAAAGCTAACACTAATTAGAATATAACTATTACAAATATTAGGAGTTTAACTCTGACGTTTTAGATTACACTGTAATCTAACTTTTTTGTAACTTTAGAGAAAGAAAATTATATGTTCAGATCACTACCAGTTAATTTTCGTAAAGTCCTATTATGTAGTGCCTAAATATATCTTTGTTTGTTGTTTCATTGTTTATGATTTACTAGAACATTATTAGTCCGTTATTACAATATGTACTATTATACTGTTATTTTTAATACATACATATTTTGTTAGCAGACTTGGTTGTTGTTCATTTGAACAGAATTTTATTTTTTTTAATAAAATCATAAAAAGTAAAATATATCTTTATTTTATAATTACACCATAATTCAGAAAATTGTTTATATTGATACGGAAGCTCACCTACTTTGTTAAATATGTTCCTGTTTGCTTTTGAAATTATAATTTTTAATACATATATTCTGGCGTTTAATAGAACATTCCAGGCTATATTCAATGCATTCTTGACGATAGGCAGAACCTCTAGAAAATGTCAAAATAAAAGTATTTCAAAAATTATATTTATTAAAAATTATTTCTCTGGGCCTAAAATGACTGTAAACAACTTTATTTATATATAAAAATTATTTCGAAAGTAAACAGGAACATAATTAACAAATTAAAAAGATAGGTGAGTCTTCCATATCAATACTTATTATATAAGAAAATTAACATGTTAATGTGAAAAGCCTACACCTTCAATGATACAAATAACACAGAAATGTGTAAAAGTTACACATGACATTATTTGTTATATTAACACAGTGGATTGTGTTAAACCTTTAACACACTACTTCATAGAGAGAAATGTGTAACAATATACAGAATTCCGTGTGGACCTCGATTAACACAGTATTGTGTTCTTTTGTGTTAAAATGTGTAATTATTTTTTTACAGTGTGGATAAATATATTTTTTTCTATTGTAAATAAAATTCTAAGTTCTGATGTCATTTAATATTTTAATTTATGGTTATAATAGTGCTATTGTCGCAGATATTCATAACAAAAAACGATAAACGCGTCAAGGAATATTAATTACCTCAGAGATAACGTGAAAATTTATTTCCATTTATTATTTGAAAATGGGTTGGGCCTCACTTTTAGCAGCTACCACGAGCTGCCACTGCAATATACAGTGTGTATTAAGCAGATACATGACAATATGTTTAGTTTCCTTGATGCCACCCCTAAGGAGACGTCACTGCGGGGTGGGTAATCGATAACTCCCGGTCGACCGCTTTGTAAAATTATAATCCATTATACAAGTCGGGCCCGAGTTCCCGGGTTGCAATAAACTCCGCTAATGCCATATTTATATTTAAACCCGTAAAGCCCATTTATCAACTCGCTCTCAATTGACAACCGCCATTTTTTACACAGACAAATGGTCCGAACTTCCAGCTGTAATTGTTTCTTTGCGGCTCCGGTTAATTATTAAAATTTACATTATCTTAATTTGATGGACGCAACTAGAGAACAGTGAAGAGTTCTAGACCCCCATCGTGTCTATTTCAGTAGTCTCAATTTCACATTAAATTAGTAACCAATTAAGAGTATTGAATAGTATTTATTTCGTATAGATTGCTACGCATAATTTTAAATTTTCATAGGTGCAGAAGTTTTCGTAAAGGGTGTTCCGGAAAGATAATTAATATTTCATGAATTTAAATTAAAAGAACGGTAAATTTTTATTTATCATATTGTTCTGGCATATAGAGAATTAAATAAAAGGACTAAGTTATTCCTAAATTGCCAAAACTCAACAAAGATTTAAACATGAATCAAAAGCTTAGCCCTTCTTATTTAAAGAAAATTTGCACATAAACCATTTAAAAATATTTTAAAAAATAAATGCTATTATAATATAAATAAATTATATGCTTAATTCTCCTCTATTGATGACTATTTCAACACAGTTATTGTAAATGTCTAAAAGGAAATAAAAGTTCCTTCTTCTTATTATTATTATTGTTACGAAAGCTCACCTATACCTGTTTAGTTTGTCAATAATTGTTTGTTTTCAAATTTATAATTTTTTTAATACCTTCATATTGACATTTCAGGTTATATTCGATTTGGTTCTAGACGCGTTCTCGAGGACCTAAAAAAATTGAAGAACCATAAAAATATATATAGGCGGATCGGTTTCGCCTTCACAGTATCAGTTTGTGTTGAGATGTTAAGCGTAAACACCAAATTAAAGATTTGATTTTTGGGGAATTATTTGAAGTATATTTGTTGTGTAATTAAGTAGCGGTAATAAAATTTGTTTTTCTACGTAACGTATTTTGAGGCTAAGTCAACGTAGACGTTACATAATTATAGTCTGTTTAGAAATGAAAGAGAGTAATAAAAGCTTATTGTGTATGCAAATCGCAAATAAATGTGCTTATATTCAATATTTTTATATTATATATTATCGGTATAGATGAGGTGTAATTTTAAAAAAAAATTGTGTATCCGGGTTGTACTAAATTGTAGCAGGTAGATAAAATTTAATCCCCGACAATCCGTCTTTGTCTATGCCACTTCAATTTCTCGGTCCATTTCTCTTATAAGTAAACAATGTAAAAACAGCATTTCAAAACATAAGGCTACTTTAAGCATCATAACCGGGTTAAGAGGGTTTTTAGTAATTCAAATAAAATTATTCAATATTATTATCAAAATATTTATTTAAATTTAATGAAGAGACTTTTATTCCACACAAAAATATATGTATTTTGAAAATTCAAATTATGGTGAGTAAATGTAGTGTTGTATAAATGTACAATAAAGAAAAGAAAAAAGTAGGTATATTAAAATTAATCCTCTGAATATTCTGATGAATTATCTTCGTCTCATAGATTGATAACGATAGGTTACGTTACTGTGGAGTAACGTCAATTAAATTATCGAATTCCCACATTTTCTCCTCTTCTTTTTGTACATGATATATACATCTTTGCCAATTATCTGCAGTTACTCGTTCCAAGGAATTTTTTAACAAAATTTTCACGTCACTTAATTTAAACGTCGTATTATTTCGCGCTACATCTCCTTTTACCTGCGCCCAGACTAATTCGATTGGGTTAAGTTCACAGTGATAAGGTGGTAACCGTAGTACCGTTATTTGGCGATATGTTGCCATTTCATCGATCGATCTTTTCTGATCTTTATTAAGATTGACAAGTGTCAAAAGTTCCTTTTACGCCATATTTGTTTCAAAAGAAATGTTTTTTCCGGATAACCATTGAATTATATCGGCTTTCCTCCAAGCAGTCGTAGGCGTCCGCTCGGTCTGCCGTGAATGGTAACTGGCATTATCCATGACAATTACAATGTAAAATACTCTTCGAAAACATCTGCGTTCATGTATTCGTGATAGTCACCTGTATTTTTAGATTGAAATAAAAGTAAACCGCCATCTACAAAACCACTGGCACTACCTATATGTGTCACTATTAATATTCGCCCTTTACCTGAAGTTAGTGCGGTTACATTTAAATAAACTGCTCCACAAAAGTTAAGGAAGTTCACAAATATCAAGATTTCTTTTAAAGGTTTTTTGTTTTTCAAATGGTTCCAGATAATAACTAAAATGTTTGCTTTCTTATCTGAGTGTTTTTTTCATCGTTGAGTGACTTTTTCAGTTTTCGGCTAGTTCTTTTCTTTGGTCTTTTTAAGTCAGTCTTAGTTTTAAGTCAACTCTTGTTCAAGACCTAGAAATTTTGTTCCGGAAGTCACTGAAGTGCGAGGAAGACATATCCTCTATTAAACTTTTTTTGTAATTGTTTTAAAAATTTGAATTTTGGATTAAAATCACGAAAAATATAACCGCCAAAAACTGAAAATGCTTTCGAATGAGGAAAAAAAAAGTCACTCGTATAAAAGAGTAAACATTCAAAATAGCATATCAAAAATATTTTTCAACAACAAGTTGTCAACGTTTAAAAGAAACTCAAGATTTCTGAACTTCCTTAACTTTTGTGGAGCAGTGTATTTGTAATGCTGCGTACGCTACTATTAACATTAGTGTTACCCGATAATTACCTGAAACGAAATATTACCACACCCATGGCCGGTTCTTGTCTCGGGGTTTTATTACTCTCTTTCATTTCTATAGTAATATAATTTTGTTTTCAAAGAATTTATTCTGGTTCCTAGGGCCTTCTATGGTTCAGACAGAAATTTCCTATGCCAAATTTCATTGATATATATTTTAAAAAATTATATATATTAATTCCGTCACTTTTTAAGAAAACGAAATGGAAAGATAATTTAATTAAATCGTTTTATTTCCACTCAAAGAAGTATGGCCCATTCCTTGCAAATCATGTTGTGTGCCAAGTTCCTTAAAACCAAATATTGATTAATAAAGATCGAACGCGAAAACGAGGTCAATGTTTAGTGAACTAAATTTTTAACTTTAGGTAATTTATTATTAATTCTTAATTTTTACTGCAAATACACGGATATCTATATAGAAGACTCATGAAGTTTGAAGGGCATCTTTTAAAATTTTGACTTCTCCGCTTCAAATGTTTTGCCGAAACCCGCCATTTTAAAAAAACTGACAGTAGAAGCGTGTATTTTGTGAAGCGTTTATTTCTTATTGGTAAATAGGAGACAAAATTTCGTGCAATTCATGTACATTTCGTTTTTCTCTTTTTTGCAATGAACCGTTTGGAAATATTCTTCATCTAATTATGGTTTAAATGACCGTGAGTAATCAGGATTGTCCAATATCTAATAAGCACCTTTATCAACTCATAACACTCAAAAGAAATAAACGGGTTAACTAAAGAAATCCGCCGAATCCAAATCTGAACGCAAAATAGTACCATCACGTCATGATTTTGAGATACTATAACACAAAAGTGTACAACTTGGAGTTTACTGCAGATTTTATTGAAAAAAAAGTAATGAACTACGGTAAAATATGATTCATACCCAATATCCAATTTTGAATCGTTTAAATAAGATTTTTTACACCGAGATACAGTTGACTGTTTACTCTGTAATAATAATAATAATAATATTTTTACCCTTAATCTAATCACAAAGATTAACGCAGAAGTCCGAGATTTGTGCTGGAAAAAGGATGGCATGTTATTATTATGCAGGCCCCATTTACACCCAGGAAGGACTTACGTTGGTAACCTCATTAATTAGGGGTGTGGTCAAATGTCAACCGGTATCAATCGCTCACATTGACCCAAGCCAACATTCTAGCACTCTATCATACCCATAGAGAGGATGCCAATCCTTTCCGCAGATATAGATGGTCTATGATCTACCTGCCGCAGGATTCGAACCTGCCGACAGAGGAGCCACCTCGATTCAAGTACTGACGCTTTAAACCTCTCGGCTACCGACCGACGTAACTGGCGACCAGCGATAATAAAATCAAATAAAATTATGGAGATTCACTAGACACGAGAACCGATTTGAGTTTGAGCAATTCTGGAAATAGAAAGTTTGTAGCTCAAAGGATCCGGAAGGTAGGTCATCACGAATCTAAAGTCAAATTTCCAAATTTTAAGATGACGAATTCAATGCGACGAACGTCAATTAAAAAAAGAGTAAAAATAGAAAAAAATACAGCCGTATTAAAGTTTAAAACTAAGAGGGTTATGGTGTTACAAGTGAATCTATAATAACTATTTTTGTGGAGCTGATCCGGAACCCGGGGGAGAATATCACATTAAAAATTCAGTGTTCGTGGAGAACGTCTGTTTACCTTTAAACTCGTTCATAACACGTTGGAGAAATTCTCGTATCGCAGCAGAGATACCTAATTCAGAACGAATCCTAACCTAATATTATAGACTAAAAATGTAATTATTTTAAATTTCAGAAAGTTGGAATGAAAGAGCTGGGGAAGACAGAATAATAATAAGTAGGTATGTTATGAAATTTTCTATATAATAATTCAAATGCTCGAAAATATGTTTACGTTACGTAAGTTTAAATACTTTTAGATAATGCAATACCAAGAGACGAGGATTTGGAAGAGTTAGAAAGAGTCTCTGATATATCAAAAAATACTGAAGCATAAAACTTTAACTTAATTCTTTCACAAAAGGAAGCGAAACATAAACGTTCATACGTGTGTCCGCCTTGTATGAGTTAAAATATTTGAAACTCACTCAAAGACGCGCTTGCACATTGATAAAATCTCTAACATATTCAGTTTATATTCTGAATGCTTTCGGATTTGTGTCCGCGAAAATACATACAGGGTGTTAGAGCTTTGTCATAGCTTATTAGTTATTATATCAAGAATATCAAAATGTGGCAAGAGAACGAATACACGTTGTACCGGGCGAGCGGTTTGAAAGTTGCCACCAGGTGATGACAAAAAATTCAAAGATAAACAACTATTGTGAAAATTAATTTAGTTTAGACAACTGTTTTGTAATTTTATTTTTGAATAGAGAATGGTAGAATTAATATATTTATATCAAATGTTAAATTTTGGTGAAATGTTTAAAACAGCAACACCATTTAAGTTAAATAGGAATTTTAAACATAAGTAGTAAAAACTTCTAAGAAGACTCACCTCGCAGAAATAATCATAACTCAACGACAAAAAAATAATTAAAGTACTTATCGAAAATCAAAATACATTGTCGTTTTTAAATACCTAACCAACATAATTACAACATATGTTCAAAACGTCAACCGTCATTTTCCACGCATGCACGACACTCATTTTATAATTATAAAATGGATACTGGGTACTTCAATAAATGCCCCTATTAGACAGCTGCCGTTGGGTGAACCGATCTAAATATACACGTTGTGTTATTGCAGAGTTACGGCCAGCTTCTCCATAAATTAATATCATATTGTGATACTCACGTATGCTAAACATTTCAACAAACAAAGAAAAATTTAAAAAATAGTGATACGTAAAAGAATTTGCGAAAAGCGACAGACACTTCGCAGTTCAGATACCAACTGATATGTAGCCGTTGTACTTTTCGCGCTGTTGCCACAATCCGCAATATCAACTTTATAGGATTTTATTAATGAAAAAAATGTTTTTATTAAAACTAAACATAAATAAATTGAAAGGGGTAAACATTGCATTTTATAGTCATTTAATGCAGAAAATTACAGTGAGAACCTTTAATTAACCGAATTTTTACACCATGACATTGGAAATTTATTAATTTTTTTCTTGAACATGTTTTTTTTTTTGTTAATTTTGATGTATACTATCGCCTGATACATTTATGGTAATCAAACAACTAACAACCTGCACATTATCGCTTTATTTACTTTTCTGTATGCAGTAGAAACTTTACTTAACTTTAGAGAAAAAATATCCTATTTGGACATTTCAAAATGGAAATTGAAGGGTAAGAATGGTACTTTACAGTACTTTATGAAATCAGCAGTAGATTTCAAAATTACAATAAAACAACCGTTTTTACTCTTTTAGATTGGAATATCTCAAAATGCTGACATGGTAAGATTCTAAGCCTAAATTTCGATTCAGGTTGTTAAATTCGTTGTAGATGTGTAATTGGTCTAATATTTTTCAGAGACGGAGACAAAGTTGTACCGGGATTCTAAAATGTAGACACCGCCTTAAAGACACCGTATTCTTGAAATAGTGTTTTCTACAAATACAAATAATTTTGGACATTTAAGAAGTGAATAATATAGAATTTAGCAAATAACATGAATTTTATCTCATACCACCTGCGAATATTAAAAGGTACCGAAGTAAAATGAGTATAATATAATGACAGAAAGCGTTTTAACTAACAAATTTTTAGGTACAGAAATATTTCAAAATACATATTTTTTAAAATTTCACTGTAGATGTAAATATTGTTATAACATAAACTTACATAGTCCTGCATATAAGATTGTTCACTTTAGTTTATAAATATGTGAAAATAATTGTTCAAATATGGGGTTAGAATAGCAATATAATGTGTGCTTTTTAAAATGTATTATTTTATTTGTGGAGAATTTAAATAGTAAATGTGAATAAACAAAGCATCAAAAATTTATTTTTGATATTTTGTCCTACGTGTTTTATTTTTCGAGATTTACAGAAATCACAAATTCGAGCAGTTTACGGCGAGATATACGACGACTTTAACCAGATATGGCACAAAAACATTTTCCGTCAGTTGAATGATTACCTCAAAATCTGTTTCACTGAAAAAAGTTAAAACTGCTTTAAAATTATCCACCTAACCCCAATATTTAAATTATTTTTACATTAAAAATTTCAAGGGAAGCAAACAATAAAATCTTGTGAATCTGTGCTGAATTATTGAAATCTTATTTTAATTAAATGCTAGATAAATCTTCAACCGACATCTACCTGTTGTCGGCATTCACAAAAATTAATCACTAACCACCGTCAGAGCGGAATCCGAGCCAGCTCTACGTACCAATTAGTGCACCATATTGTTTGCAGAACTTAATTCCGGAGGTAACCACGGAACGATTCAGTTCATTTAAATGCATTTGAATTATTTTCATTTAGATTCAGATTTAATTGCGCTAATACCCATATTAATGGTTCGGGCAAAGCTCCACGGCTCTGACGTAATTTATGAAATTTTCTGATGCGGATAAATTATGTGATACGTAGGAGGATGTTTTTTCTTGCGAACTCCCACAGCCCTCTTCTAAATATAATCAAGTTATAAGCCACCTTGGCATGTAATCGTGTCCGATCGAGCTGAAATTCAGGAATTTATCGCAGCCCGATCGATAAAATATGGTTCACGCTGTATGCTTTGCTTAATATGTTAAGTTTCCGGGATATGAAAAAAAAATGTAATACCATCTCTTCTCTGAATTAATATATTGAACATTAATATATCTTAGCAAATTTATGAATTTTTAAAATGGATATAAGATTCATAAAAGCGGAATTTCAGAAATGATCACTCAGCGGGCTAATGCCCTGACCAATACACAAGAAATCAAAAAACATTGATTTGAATTTTTAAATGTATTTGTTGTGTTTTCGAAATTGTAATACTTATATTTCTATTCAAGTTGCTGTAAATTTTTAAAGTTTTTAATTTTTTTGTGTTTTAAATGTTTCATAGTATAAAATGATGGCTGAAAATAGTAGACGTAGGTTTTAGAAAAATTAAAAGAAAAACATACTACCAATAATGATTTCCATTAAAAGGAACCTAGTTCGATAGTCAGTGTACCGCGCGACACATGATCCAGGTCCAATTCTCTTGCGAGAAATAAAAGAAAGTTACTACTATCACGTGTCCCCAAAAGTACAGACCCCTCTCAGGCATATTAACCTTTAAGATGTAAGGGTTTTTCTTTCTACTATTGTATATAATAGTAATAAAATAAAGATTAAGTTCCTTCATCTTATGATAAAATGTACGGAAGTGTAGTTTACCTAAAAATATATAAATAAGATAGTTTAGTTACTAAGCTGTAGTAAAGCACAGAAAACCTCTATAAAAGTAAGATACTCCCCTGTCTTCTTTAAACACATACCTCTTTCAGTCTTTTTTAAAGTTATCATCTGCATTTCAGACATTTTTCAACAAATTTATTGAAATAAATAAATCAAGCGTAGAATGTTTCAATAGTTTTTGATACATTGAGGTATTTAGGTAGGTACTTAAAGCTAAATCGCCGCCGACGTTAAAGTCGTGCTTTAATAGAGTAGTCAATAAACAAACCAACGTAAAGCTTTTCAATTCAATTTCGTTTCAAAATGAACCGAGACTAACAATTTACTTGCAGTCCGTTATCGGAAGTCGATGGTAATATTGAAAATAGTACGCTACACTACGTGGAAACTCAGATATCTATTAATAAAGGAGGTATCGAATTATATACACTTTAGAATCAAAATTTAACCTGGCTAAAATTAAATCAGTTCTAATTAGATTTATGGAATATAAATTGGAAACAGATGATTTACTAAAACTACTGAAGATTTAATTTAAAATTTTTAGAAAAGTTTTGTCAAATGAAGTTCTTTGACACCAAATATCTAGACATACTAAAGAAATGACAATAATTGGATAAGTCATTGCTATCACTCTATTGTTAATCACCATATATCCTTGACATATAGAGGAGAGATAACGATTATCATAAATTCTGTCTAAGCCAGAACCTAGCACTGTTGTTTGCATTTAGATATCTACAGTATGCGCCAAAAGTATGGAATAAATTCAATAAAAACGAAACAATTAATTTTTGGGTAAAATCCTCGAACAGGTCGATTTTTAATTTAAAAAATACATATTTTAGCGTAAAATGCGATTTTCAAATGTCATTTGTTTTCGAGTAATGACGTCATCGTTTTTTTTTAAATGGCAACACCATATTTTTTCCTTGATTCTGAAAGGTCGTTTAATTCTCTATCAGACAGTACTAAAATTATGCCTTGCCCTCTTACATAGGAAAGTTTTCGAGTAAATGACGATTGAATGTTACAAAACGTAAATTGATTAAAATAAAGCATAAACGTTATCAAGTTTAGTTTTTCGAATTCCATAGTTCTTTTATGGATCACGTAGGTGAACATCTTTGCAAAGTGTCATTGTCACACCGACTTTCTAATAAGTATTGTAAGCGACATAGAAATTGTTATTGAATTTTAAGTATTATGGCACATTTAACTGTTACTCAAAGAATTGAAATTTTAATTCTTATCGGATGCGGGAATATGACTAGAACTCAGCAGGAAGTTTGCGATTTATTTAATGAAAAATATCCAGATCGCCCTATCAGCCAATCAACAGTCAGTAAGGTAGAGTCTAAATTTAGAGAAACTGACAATGTTGTTAATATTCCAAAACCTGGACGTCCAAGCATTAATGAAAATCAGAAACAGAACATTTTGATAAGTATGGTGGATAATCCTCATAATTCTTCACGATTAGTTTCATTAAACAATGACACTAGTCAGAGCACAGTGCTACGTATCTTGAGGAAGGAAAAATATCATCCCTACAAAATTCAACTTGTGCAGGAACTCAATGAAGATGATCCCGATCGCCGCTTACACTTTTGCGAAATTCTAAGGGATTTATGTCAAGGAAATAGAAATTTACACCGGCAAATACTTTTTTCAGATGAGGCCACATTTTGTCTGAATGGTACAGTAAACCGTCAAACTTGCAGATATTGGAGTCGGGAAAATCCTCATTGGATGGCAGAGGCACATACCCAACACCCTCAGAAATTAAATGTGTGGGCTGGAATAGTTGACGACAGAATAGTAGGGCCTTTCTTCTTTGAAGGAACCCTTACAGGACAAAGATATTTAGAGTTTCTAGAAAATGACCTTGTTCCAGCCCTTGCAGTAACTTTTCCTAACGATAATGACCCTGACATTCCTGACGATACCATATGGTTTCAGCAAGACGGTGCACCTCCGCACTAAGCGCGCCCTGTACGAGATTTTTTGGACAACTGTTTTCCTGGGAGGTGGATCGGCAGACGCGGACCGATAGAATGGCCTGCAAGATCTCCAGATCTTACACCTCTTGACTATTTTTTATGGGGATACTTGAAGTCAAAAGTGTACATTAATAAACCACGTAATTTAGAAGAACTTTAAAATCGCATTCGGGACGAAATACGCAGAGTTACCCCAGAAATCATTCATAATGTGCAAGAAGAACTTCTTCACAGACTTGCGCATTGTCAAGAAGTTGGTGGATGGCAATTCGAATATTTAATTTAAGTATAAAATTTAATCAATTGTATTTTATTTTACATACCTCAGAATTGTTACTCTTTTATGGATAAAATTTACGTTTTCTAACATTCAATCGTCATTTACTCGAAAACTTTCCTATGTAAGAGGGCAAAATTTTAGTACTGTAATATGGTGTTGCCATTTAAAAAAAATCGATGACGTCATTACTCGAAAACAAATGACATTTGAAAATCGCATTTTACGCTAAAATATGTATTTTTTAAATTAAAAATCGACCTGTTCGAGGATTTTTCCCAAAAAATAATTGTTTCGTTTTTATTTATTTATTTATTTATTTATTCCATACTTTTGACGCATACTGTATATATCTATGTATGTGTCTATGTATTTATGTATTTATTTATTTATTTGGGTAGCACATGGCAGGTAAAAGGCCCAAATAGTAATAAATAGTAGTACAGGCCAACTATATCAATACTGCAGAGTTAACTATAACTAAGTAAAAAAATGTTAACCATGTACAATAAAGAATGTATTTCGAAATTCTAATTCGATGTTTAAAAAATGAGGCAAAACACTTTTTTCCCCAGAAAATCAGCGTCTATGATAATCATCGCCCGAGATCTGCCAACTACCTTACGGTTGCTTTTTACAGCGTTGCTAAATGTAGGAATGACGAAAATAACCATTTTTATTATTAATAATACCTACCTGATAGATAACAGTTAATCCACTAATCCGTTAGCTGCAGTATTTTGCATTCGTTCTTCATTCCTTTTGCAAACTGCCAAAACAACATTTTCAGAATACACAGTTTGCGTACCGTTAAATAAAATACCAATTTATTCTAAGAAAATCGAAAATTAATGTAAGGAATAATAGAAAAGTCAGAATGCACCCACGGCAGTCTTTAATTATAAAATCTTGTACAATTACCGTAGCTCCCTTGGATTTGCCCTCGACTCTAGAAAAACAAACAGCACATAGTGTAGGGCGAACCATATTATAGGGTACCCGACATAAATTCCTTTTTATACTATAAAACGTTTAATACTAAAAATTTGTTACTAAAAACAAACCACAACGTAAATACACAGGATTTCAACTATGACAACAAATTAAATTATGGGCAACAAGTGCTTATTATCATGTGGCAGTGTAATGCCAAAGACGTTTTCCAAATAGACAAAATATTATGTTGAATCCTCTTTGAACCACAACTGCTGTAGTGCATTTGTTTGTTTTTTATTACTCTTTGTGGTATTCCCAACGGAGAGAATCCAACTGGTCCTGGTTGTCGGGCCAAGTCCCTTGCTTTAAACAATAAGAACGGTCGGAGGAAGGAGATGTCTCCAACAAGTACCCATCACGTACCAGAATCTTTGCAGCGACCAGTATTAATGTAAACAAGTAAGAAATCAGAAAATAAGAACATACTTGAAATCTCTCCAAATATCAATCCTGGAAATAAATATCAGTAAGGTAGGTGCTACCTCCCTGTGCTATCATGTCGTGTTCTCATTAAATCTTTAAATAATCATCTATATTATTAATAATTTTTTTCTTTACAAGCGTCGTAAATCGTTAAACGTGACAACGCGGTGCCCTTTGACTTATGTGGATTATAACCTCGCGGCTGACTAGCGGCCAGTGTCATCGATAAATAGCGGTTTTGAAATAAAAATGTTTTAGCTTTATAAATAAGATTGGAATTTTTTGGATGCGCGATTCCATTGATTCTTATTTTTCTCTATTCTCTCTTAAAATATTTGTACTTAATCATAGTTTACTTTGTATAGAGTTAAAGTTTAAAAATTAAAATACAGAATTTAAGCCTTACACCTAAAATACACAAAACTCATATCCGTATTACTCAGGTAAGTACTTTACTAACAACTAAACGGTCGTGTGGAACAAATATTATTTCGTTATCTAACTGGACTCCCAAATCTGAGAAACTAGATACTTTTCCCAGCAAATTGTTGTTAATGGTATAATTAAATTAACTTTTATAATATTTAAACAGTTATTCTGGCACTAGGTATGTTTGTCACGTCATCCTGAATCTCTAAACAGTCATTTATTGTGCGGACAGTTCTAAACAATTTTAAACCGTCAGAGTAAAATAACTCCGAAATTTGCCATTCTTTTTAAGTCGTTGGTGACCAATAAGAATAAAATGGGTCCGAAATGGGAACCTTAAGGAACTCCTGTAGTGATTTGAATTTTTTTAAAGAGATTTTTTTATTCCTATACTATTTCCACATTATAGCAATATTTTCACATACCTATAAACAATTTTATATCTATTACTAACTAGGTATATATTTAAATTTAAAAGATACGTACTTTCATAGATTTACTATCAGATAACAATCCCGTTCTTTGTTAAACCTTATATGTATAGTTCAATTATTAAATGTTTAAAATCTTTTCCATTTGTAGAAAATACTATCTCAAAAACACGGAACCCGTAACAGAAAGTGGATAAATTTTAATTAATATAAACGTGAACGATTTTATTACCAATATACATTTGTGTGTCCTTTCATGCCTTGAATAAACATTTTTTTCTTTCAAGTAAATATAACTGCAGCGAGAAATATTTCAATTCCTTAAATTTGTGGTTTTCCGAAAGCTATTTTGGTACTTTTTATCTCAACGCAATACAATAATTGTACACGACTTCATTTAAATATTCTTTCTGGAAAATTATCAGCTTAGTGATTTTTCAGAAAGATGCCTTTTTATAAAAGAAGCAGCGCGTAATCTAAATTTCAGATCATTCATAATATAACATGTTTAATATTAATCCGTAATATAATACATTTAACAAAATTTACAAGATATGGCATATTTAATGCAGGAAAAATAATATGCAGATTCCTGGGAATATTCGGTTTAAAAAAAATAAAAGTCTTATATCAAAAAACCCTGAGCCTAGTTGTTAAACAAACTTGGTATAAACTTACCTACATTTCACAATTATTTTTATTGTTTCTTCAGGGTTAGACTAAAATCAATAAATTTAATTGCGAAAGGTCGGCAAGTTTTAAAAATTATTTTTTTTCAACAAGCCTAAATTCTCGTAAGAAATGCAATTCAAAATCAGTATAAGTGTGAGCATTCATTAATCCTCTTTTTAATAAAGAAAAATAAACTGTAATAGTGAATTGGTGACTCCTTTGTAAACGGTAATGTGTGATCCGAGATAAAACGTTTGTAGAAACAAAATACAGAGTTTTACAGAAAAAACTACTATTATTGTAACAGATGATGTGATGGCTGGATTTATATGAACAAACTTAGGTAAGTGTAAATTTACCGTTTTTATAGAAAATGTCATTAGCGCTGAAGTAGATCTGGCAGCAACGCATCAAATTTAGGCGATCCAATAGCACCTGACGTTTATTATTTTTTTTTACTTAATATAATAGTTTTAAACACCATTATACAATCTTTTGTTACTCAAATCAACAAAACTAACACAACACAATGCAAACCCATACACATAACATCATACTCCGATCTTCTTCACAAAACTTGAGTTGACAATTTGAATATTTCTTCACAAAACAAAAACTTCATTAATCGCAGTGCGAGATACAAGATTGGCACGTGCTCATAATACAGCCAGGACCGGCGTTAACTTTTTGTCATCTTTTATAATTTTTTATTAAATATTCATAATATTCAAATCTTATAATCGGCATATGATGACATATTATTTTACTTCATTTGTTCTCAGGAACCTAGGTTTCTGATATTTTGCATTGAAAACGCCACACCCTGTACAAGAGAATAATTCTGCTGTCTTCTTGTCGACACATCCATATTAAAACTGAAAATAACTTTTAACTTCAAAAAATTGCCTCCACCAAATTCATTTAAGATGGAAACATAAAAATTGAATTTATTATCCGATTTGTTTCAAGTTTTTTTTTAAGATTAGAAAATTTAAAACTCTATTTTGGCTCACAATATGAAATTCAATTGTCTATAAAAAAATCAAGGCCTACTTTAGTTTTTTCGATGTTAAAATTATTATTGATTATTTGTCAAATTTGACATCGAAAAAACCAAAGTAGGTTTTGGTAAAAACATTCATATCAATTTTACTGTTAATAATAAATACTATTTTATGAAATTCGATATATACCCATTTTAAGGGTTGCTGAATCCAGTATGGTCAGATTTTAAATACAAAAATCACTAAACAGTTTTTGTCAATTTTGAAATCGAAAAAAAACAAAATAGTTCTTGATTATAAACAATGGAAATTTCCATCTTCACACTGTATATAAATCTATCTTTTTTAGTTCATGTGCAGAAACTATCCTATAACTTCGGAAATAAAATTTCCGAGCACTGTGTATCGGTGTATTCAATTTAAATGTTAGCAAAATATTAACGCCTATCAAAGAGCTGGCTCATTGATCAATCAATATTTTAATCCCTTTTACGCTTTATAGACCGATATTTAGCGAAAATGTTAAATTTTTACTGTCAAGTTACACTCGCAAGTATGATAGATTGCAGTCAAAGCTGATCGTCATCCATATCTAATAATACGCCCATACTGAGAGCGTCGATCCCTGGAAAAACTGTAGTTGTAATCAAAGGCAGATGGAGAGGTAGGCCATCAAAGAAAATGGAGAATTAGATAATTAAAGGAAGCAATCTATTGACACGGAAAAGTATCAGTAAAAACTCATCAGCAGTTATAGCAGCCGTCTGAGGAAGCCGAAACGAGCCGTTGTTTTTGATGTTGGTTAGATTGAAAACTTCTTTTAATACACATATTTTTTTTTCATTTATTTGAAATCTTATACAAGATATCAAGATTTATATAATTAAAGATAGGTGTATATCGAGAACAATTATTTATAATATTACATATTATTGTTGGTTATTTATTGCTTAGGTCAATATGAAATAACACACTAGAATGTAATATTACAACTCTAATGGAATATTACTATTTGAAGTGTGAAGTAGTTTCCAATTCTATTCATATTATGTAACTTTCCATTTCCTTTGTATTATTACCCCCGGTTTTACTAACTTTACCATGTAATTTTCATGTAAAATTTATATTTATTTTTCTTATTTCATTGTATTATTAATCCGTAATGTTTTTCAATCCAATGCCTTGTAATGTGGATGTCAAATTAATTTTAATAAAAAGTTTACTCATTATATTAGCAATACAAATAGTAGCTTTGCATTCGTACAAGTGTTTTAGGCATTATTTTTGCATGAAACGTCAGAAATTCGCTTAGTATTTAATTTTAAACATTAATTATTATTAGTAAAATTTAAAAGTAACCGAACCTAGATATATTTACAGAAAACAAATATATATATTCTTTATTTTGCTTAAACTAACGTAACATAACCTTCAACTATATATCATAATACACTATTATAATTTCTAAAAGTACAATAATCAATAAGTAAATATATAAAATAGTATATGTTAGGCCATTTCTATATAGTACATAGTCTGTAAAATACAACACAACAGCACAAAAAGAGATCACAAGTATGCTTTCCTGAGAATGACATATACGTAAATGTAATGCTCACCCCAGTTTCGGGTTGCCACGTCATAAAGTGCGAACAATTTGTGGAGAGATATTTGTTCTAACTTGCTTAGATTTTCTTAGAATCTAAACACGGCTATAAATTCGTTGAAAATTGCATATAGAAAAACGCCCTTTTTCGGTCTTTAACGCTCCTAACACATTCCTTTTCCTTTTCAACTTATTTTCCACCCAACTATCTCCTAAATTTTGGACCACTATGTATAACCTGAAGTGTTGAAATACGGATATAGTTCGAGGACTACATATTTAATTTTATTTTGTTATATTTAGATTAACTGAAGGTGACTACCAAACGAGATTTAAAAACATGTCACATGATTTCAACATGAACATCAGCGATTAATGTAAAATCGAAAATAAAGAAACAATAAATATTTTTAATAAAGAAAAATGGTATCGAAAATTTCAATTTGTTTATCCGTTGCACTTGTTGTTGTTGCAACAATTGTCCAGCTTTTAAATATTTAAATTTTCTGACTTTGCTTTCTCTTAACACAAGAATGATAATCGCAAAATATTATTAAGGACGCCGTTTTATATGCAAATTTTCAACGAATTTCATAGCTGTTTGTTGAGACAGTCAGAGTAAGTTAGAAAGAATATCTCTTCACTATGTCAATTATACAAGTTTTCTTCATGATATAAAATAATTTCTAGGCAGAAGTCATTTAGAATAAGAAAACAGAGCATACTTTTCACCTATTATGTTTTATCATAAAATCTCCTCCATTTTACAAACCAATTGCACATTGAGGAAATTGTTTACGACATTAGTAACACTTGAATACACAGTGATAAGGTACAAATTCACGTTCTTTCATGTGTTCTAGCACATTTTCCCTTCAAAAGTTAAATAAAATGATTCAATTTTAGCATTATACAGGGTGTTAAAAAAATAGTGTAAAATATTTCAGGAGGTAATAGTATGAACCAAAATAAGCAGAAAAGTCTTAATAAACATGGGCCCGCAAAGTAACGGTGGCGGAGATATGGACCACTATTGTTTTTCAAACATTTTATTTTATTAGGAAGAAACCGACAAAGGGAGCTTTTAACAAACAAAAAACAAAGTTACAGAAGATGTTCAAAGTGCCCTCCGTCCATGTCTAAGCAGGCACGATATCTTCGTCTCAACGATATTCGAACTCTTGGTTTGGATTTCTTGACACTTTTGATTAATCCGTAGCTGCAGCTATTCCAGGCTATTTACAGGAGTACCATACACTAATGTCTTCAAATATCCCCAAACAAAGAAATCTAGAGGGTTCAGACTAGGCGATCTTAGAGGCCATAAAACAGGTCCGGCCCTTTCTACCCATCTATGTGGAAAAGTTTGATGTAAATGCTCTCTAACGGCCATGGAAAAATGAGCTGGAGCACCGTCATGCTGGAACCACATTTGTTGCCTCTGATTCAAAGGAATGTCTTCCAAAAACTCATACAGTGCGTTCTGCAGAAAGTTGAGGTAAGCAGCGGCTGTTAATCGGTTTGGTAAAACAACACAGACCTAGAAACCTGTCACCTACAATATCCATCCAAATGTTTAATGAAAGACGTGCCTGATGTCCAGATTCTATTAGAGCATGAGGATTTTTGTCGGCCCAAATATGCGTATTGTGAAAATTAAAGACTCCATTTCTTGTGAACCCGGCCTCATCAGTAAAGAGAATGTTTGCAAGAAAACGAGGGTCTTCAGCATCATGACGTAGAAACCAACGGCAAAAAACCAAACGTGCTTGATGATCATTTATTGGATTTAAGGCCTGTATTCGTTGCACATGGTATGGATAAAGTAGTTGCTCGTGAAGGATTCTCCAAACAAGAGGACTACTAATTCCTACCTCGGCTGATATTCTCCGCACACTCGTACCTGGATTCTGCTCTACCAGTGCTAGAATTTCTTCTTCTGCTCTAGGAGTGGATACCGACCTTGGCCTTCCGGATAAATGGCTCTGTTTGATCAAGGAACCGGTATCACGCAATATTTGGTGAATTCTTTCAAACATGCGTTGTAAAGGAATCTGACGATTTGGATAAGCGTCAACATAAAGACGTCGCGCTTCGGTAGCGTTCCCATTAGCACGACCATACATGAAATGAATGTCTGTTAATTCTGCGTTAAAGTAACCAGCCATAGCGAAAGAAAATTTGTGCACTGAGAACAACTGTCAAATACGTACTGTTTATTTCACTAAACATCAACCAACTATTATAAGAAAATACACAACGTTTTTGCAAAATAAGAAAAGGAGCTTAGTCTATCTAAATGTACTAACCTGGTTTAATGAAAACACTCTATAACTATCTAACTTCACTTTTGACAGTGGGAACTTGAAAATTCAACCACAATAGATGAGAGCTGACCTATTACAAAATAAAAAGGGGACTAAAAAAACATAAAACGTTCCATATCTCCGCAACCGTTACTTTGCGGACCCATGTTTATCGAAACTTTTCTGCTTATTTTGGTTCATACTATTACCTCCTTAAATATTTTAGCCTTAAACAAAAATCACAATCTAAAATATTGTTTTATATACAGCTGCCGGTAGACCGTATATAAGCTATATTCGTGGAGAGGTTTGGCGCCCTCTCTGTGGGTATGGTAGGGTGGAAGAATGTTGGCTTGGATCAATGTGAGAGATTGATACCGGTTGATATTTGACTACCCTCCTAATTAATAAGGTTTTCCAGGTTTCCCTCATTCCTGCACTGAATAGTGGTTAGGGCCTACCAACGTAAGTCGTTCCTGGGCGCAAATGCGGCCTGCTTAATAATAATATGCCGCCCCCTCTCCCGCACAAGTCTCCGACTTCTGGGCTAATCCCTGTGATTAGAATGAGGGGTAGAGATATTATTATATAATTTTTGTCTACTTGAAGTAAGATTAAATAGCGGAGTCTATTCATTTGAAAAATATTGTCCTCGACTAAACCCTCTATTTAGTATTTATGAAATTTTCGAACAACTTTCTTTGCTTAAATAAAGTTTTTACATTTTGAAATTTTTAAACTGTACGTTTATAAGAATGCAGTATCTAATACATTATAAAGTATGTAAAGAAGTGACAAATAAAAGATACAAAAAGCAAGTCTCATACTGAATTTCAAATCAGTTTCTTTAAATTCAAGTGCTGAAAAATACGCTCAAATAAGAACCCCATTGATTTCTTTTACAACTTCCGTGGTACTACAGACAGGCTGTGAACTCAATCTCGAAAAGATAGGAAATCTACAAGTTAGAGCCAGCTGTGGAGTCCTACGATCCGTTACAATCTCCTAAATTAAAATTGCCAAATCAGTAAATGTGCACTTTCCTATCTAGATAAATACATTCTTTCCTTTAAAGCTTATTACACCACCTGACACCCTTTCCTTGGCTGTGATTCGTCTTCATTTCACATAGTTGTACACTATGCCATTTACCACATTAATTATAAAAGGTGTTTCTAATTTAGGGTTCCAAACTTCTATTGGATAGAGAAGTCGTTAAAATAAACCTAAAAGTTTCTATTAATATGTGGTTTAAAATGCACCCTTTGGAAGTTATATGCTCTTAAATCAAACTTGTTCTTTCTGTTATTGAGAAAATTGTCGAAAATGAATAGATAAAATTAACGAAAAATACGAGTACATAAAATATGTCGGTTGACATGAGCTATTCCATTTTTTTATTATTGAAATCATTGGCATCCCGTTTAGGGGGTGAAAAGGAGGTTATAGTCTGTTTAGAAATGAAAGAGAGTAGTAAAAGCTTATTATGTATGCAAATCGCAAATAAATGTAGTACTTGTGCTTATATTCAATATTTTTATATTATGTATTATCGGTATAGATGAGGTGTACTCTTAAAAAAACTTTGTGTGATCGAACCGTACTAAATTGTAGCAGGTAGCTAAAATTTAAGCCCCGACAATCCGTCTTTGTCTATGCCGCTTCAATTTCTCGATCCATTTCTCTTATAAGTAAACAATATAAAAACAGTATTTCAAAACATGAGGCAACTTTAAGCATCATAACCGGGTTAAGAGGGTTTTTAGTAATTCAAATAAAATTATTCAATATTATTATCAAAATATTTATTGATAACGATAGGTTCCACAGTAACGTCAATTAAATTATCGAGTTCCCACATGTTCTCCTCTTCTTTTTGTACATGATGTATACATCTTTGCCAGTTATCTGCAGTTACTCGTTCCAAGAAATTTTTTAACAAAATTTTCACGTCACTTAATTTAAACGTCATATTATTTCGCGTTACATTTCCTTTTACCTGCGCCCAGACTAATTCGATTGGGTTAAGTTCACAGTGATAAGGTGGTAACCGTAGTACCGTTATTTGGCGATTTGTTGCCATTTCATCGATAACATATTTTTTCTGATCTTTATTAAGATTGACAAGTGTCAAAAGTCCCTTTTTTACCATATTTGTTTCAAAAGAAATGTTTTCTCCGGATAACCATTAAATTATATCGGCTTTCCTCCAAGCAGTCGTAGGCGTCCACTCGGTCTGCCGTGAATGGTAACTGGCATTATCCATGACAATTACAGACCCCAGAGGAATAAGATCCAACATCTGTGTAAAACACTCTTAAAAAAACATCTGCGTTCATGTCTTCGTGATAGTCACCTGTATTTTTAGATTGAAATAAAAGTAAACCGCCATCAACAAAACCACTGGCACTACCTATATGTGTCACTATTAATCTTCGCCCATTACCTGAAGGTGCCTTGAACCCTGTTGAAAGTCCATCCAAAAATGCTTATCGAAAACTTTTTACATTTTTATCTTGCCATACTTTTGTCACAGTATATCCGTCGTTGACCCAAGTTTCGTCTAGATAATAAATATTCCTCCCTTCGTCACGGAATTTTCTAATTGATCTTAAGTAGGATCTTCGCCAACAAATAATTTCATTCTTATCGATAAAAACCGACTTCCTGTTCTGCTTTTCGCAGCAAAAATTCAACTCTCGTAAGACGGCCCATAATTTGCTTCTTCTAATTTTTGGCAAATCGTTGTCCTCTGAAAGTTCACTTAAAATTTTGTTTAGCGCTGGTATTTCTTTTTTAAAATAAAATGTGTACTTTTCTGCGAATGACATTTTTGAAGAAATCATCTATAACGACTTTTGACCTCCCTGTAGATGATTTTGGGGGATTTACAGTATCTTGTTCATTTTTTGTTTTCTTTATAAGTCTGTAGATAGTCGATTTTCCAATCCTTGTCATTTTGGAACACTTTTCCACGATGTCGTCAACACTGTTGGTAGGATTTTGGTGTTTCAATGCATTAAATACATTTAGTATAATAATCTCATTCTGAGACAGCGCACATCTTTTCACGTGTTTAACAGGTACGTAATCTGATAAGCTCGACATTTTACCCAAATAATATTATATCCACTGGCACAATAGTCACTAAACACAAGTCGAATTTTACTCTACTGCACTAGCACGTCTTCGTATATTCAGCTCTAAGACTGGATTGATCTGTCACAATACACTGGCTCCTGCCTTATGATCCAGTAAAATATACTAATGTACACCCATTACCTGTTAGCATTAGTGTTACCCAATAATTACCTGAAACAAAATATTACCACGCCCATGGCTGGTTCTTATTTCGGGGTTTTATTACACTCTTTCATTTCCAAACAGACTATAGACCCGTACATTTTTTCAATCTAGATTTTTACAATGTTTTCAAAAAATTAATAATTTTTTAACATTTTTACGTAAAAAGCCATCTTTGTTTATATCGATATTGGCAAAGGTTTTCGAGTAAATTGAGTTAAATAATATTATGTAACTTTCAAATGATTTCTCTCTACGACAAACTCCAAAAACACCAAGAGTAGGACCATTTGATCAAACTTGAAATTACATTATTTGCCTAATTTTGCAACATTTTATGACATCTAAATATTTGGATTTTTTAAAAATTATATACTAATATCGAAAATATAATTTTTACTTTGAGACCCTATATCTTTTTAACTATCAACTTTTGACTGAAGTAAGTATAGCTATATCGCATTCTTTGGCCGTTAGGAATCTAGTCTTGCCATATTATGCATAAATTTCAGGACACCCTGTATTACTGAAGCATAATAGGTTTCACCACGCATAGACTACGAAATGCAGAGATATTTTTAAAGAACAATTACCTAAATACAATGCATTTTAAAGAATAATTATTAGTTTAAAATAATGAAAATTTAAAGTATCTTACTTATTTTAAATAAAAGAAAAGTGCCACATGGTTTCTACGCCACTGGTGATAATGGGGATATTTAAACATACGAATAATTAGATTAAAGATATATCATTACAACTTAGAACTATTGATGTTTTATCAAGGGTTTCCAAGTAAATAAAAATACCTCAGACACCCTGTATATATGGCAAACACAATGTATACGAAAATGAAGCGTTTCCCTATATTTATGAAACTTTTAATTAAAAATCATTTGCTCTTTCATCTTGTCAATGTTAAAATCTTATTTATTTTTGTATATTATCGTCGTTATCAATGTAACTACATTTTGTATTAAACGCTAATGTTCCGCTGTTGATTGATTTGCGGCCAGAGGAGAATTCGTTGGTTCTATTCACCAAAACTTAATATTACAGAGCATAATACAGTTAGAATAGACAAACAAGTTTCGGTACTTGTCTAACAAAACCAACTGCGTCGAGTAATACTGCGGGCTAAATTGGTGGCACATGTTTCTGTCGAGGCGGTACAGAATATTTCAGTTTCTCTATATATACCACTTGCAAACAATTTCTATTTTACATAAAGAGTGGAGCGAGGTTGTTACGGTTATTAAATAGCGCGGTAAACAAAAAACGACGATAAGAGGAGTTGAAGTTCTGTAAGCGAAAATTTGCTTTTCTTTGTGTAGCTGAGAGCGGACGAGGGGAACGGGAAAATAAAGGTGAGGAGAAGTCGTACGAAATGATTAGAGACAAATTTACTTGCGATTTTGTAGCAGTTGTTGAACGAACCTAAAATTGATGTAAAAAAATGTATACATACATACTTTAGAACAACTTCACTGTCAAAATTACTACGCTCAACTCAATAGTCTTTGACTAACAAAAATTAATAGTTATTTATGATATAAGTGCTAAAAGTGGTATTTTATTTTTTGAGAAGGGAATACAAAATAAAATCACTTTCAGCACATATATCATACATATACTATTCTTTCTGCAAACCCCATTAAAAGTTCAAATATACCCACTTCTCACGTTATTAAATTTATAAAGTATCATTTTGAAATCTAAATGTAAGGGTGAGTGCAAAAAGTAGCTAAGTAAATATTTTTCTGAGATTGACACTGCGAACAAGATATCGAATACTTTAAATTTTTGGGAAATATATTTTCAGGTTAATTTCGGTTATTTATTTTTTTTACCTACATAAAGGAGAGGGAAATAAAGCAAAAGTTTCTCATTTTTATACGATGAACCCATTTTTTCCACAAAAAATAGCTAAGTCTAAATTTTGTTCCCTGTAGAAATTTTAAACAGTTATAACTGACTTTACTTTTGCACTGACCTCTTAAATTTTCCATGAAGTTTATCGTTGCTAATGAAGTTTGATTTTTTGTTGATAAGTAACTTCAAATCTCGTGACAAGAAAATGAATTTCTTCCGGTGAAAATCGAGGAAGTTGTTGCTAAAGCCACTATCGAGTTATTGCCTAGTAAGTCAAAGCAAAAAATGTTACTGGCAAGATCAGTGACACACTGCTTTTGACATACTTTGATGAAGAAACGTCCAAAATATGGAAATCGTCAACGCTTTAGTCAAATTCTCCAAGCTGAAGGATGTATGAAAATAAAGTATTAATACATAAGCAAATATTACAAGCTTGTTGTTTTCTTTTTTAAGCAAAACGGATATCGACAGAAAAGGTCGAAAGTATTGACCAGGGAACAAATCTTTTTCTTGCAAGATAAAACATCTCATGCAGAAGGTTGCTATCATTTTCCGTATATTTGGAGCATGTCATCGATAAGAATTGTGCAACTTGACATTCAGTAATGCCGAAGATTTGGGAACTTCACTAGCTGTGCATACATCATACACAAAAACTAATGTGCAACGTTTTTTCATAAAATACATTAAGAACAGTCAACATATTTGGTAGGATTCCTGCCAATATTCCTGAATTTCTAAATTTGCAACATTTATTAAATATTTGGATTTTTTTTAATTATATACTAAAATCGAAAATAAAATATTTACTTTGGCACCCTATACCTTCTTAACTATCAACTTTTGACTGAAGTAGGTATAGCTATATTTCATTCTTTTGTTGTTAGGAATCTAGTCTCGCCATATTATGCATGAATTTCAGGACACCCTGTATTACTGAACAACAAGATATCGAATACTTTCAATTTCTGGGAAATATATTCTCAGCTTAATTTCGGTTTTTTATTTTTTTTACCTACATAAAGGAGAGGGAAATAAAGCAAAAGTTTCTCATTTTTATACGATGAACCCATTTTTCCCACAAAAAGTAGCTAAGTCTAAATTTTGTTCCCTGTAGAAATTTTAAACAGTTATAACTCATGTGACTTTACTTTTTGCACTGACCTCTTAAATTTTCCATGAAGTTTATCGTTGCTAATGAAGTTTGATTGTTTGTTGATAAGTAACTTCAAATCTCGTGACATAGAAAGTGATCAAGAAAATGAATTTCTTCCGGTGAAAATCGAGGAAGTTGTTGATAAAGCCACTTTCGAGTTATTGCCTAGTAAGTCAAAGCAAAAAATGTTACTGGCAAGACCAGTGAAATACTGCTTTTGGCATACTTTGATGAAGAAAAGTGGAAAATATGGAAATCGTCAACGCTTTAGTGAAATTCTCCAGGCTGAAGCATGAATGAACATAAAGGATTAATATATAAGCAAATATTAGAAGCTAGTTCTTTTTTTTTAAACAAAACGGATATCGACAGAAAAAGTCGAAAGTATTGACCAGGGAACAAATATTATTCTTGCAAGATCAAACATCTCATGCAGATGGTTGCTATCATTTTCCATATATTTGGAGCATGTCATCGATAAGAATTGTGCAACTTGACATTCAGTAATATCGAAGATTTGGGAACTTCACTAGCTGTGCATACATCATACACAAACACTAATGTGCAACGTCTTTTCATAAAATGCATTAAGAATAGTCAACACATTTGGTAGGATTCCTGCCAATATTGCTAAATTTCTAAATTTGAATGATTCTCATCTTTATACTGGACACTGCTTCCGACGATCTTCGGTTAGTTTGTTGGCAGACTTTGGTGCTAATCTTTCTACAATGAAGAGACACGGTGGATGGAAGTCCGGTACAATAACGGAGAGTTGTTATATAGACAACTCGTTACAAAACAAGAAGAGCACTGAAGGCCAAATTTTGTCTAAAACTTCAACAGATAACATTGCTCCCTACCCTGGGTACAACTGTACACCTAATTAAGTAAATAAATAACTATTTCTTTGATTTAAAATGTTTTAATTGTTTTCTATTTTCGCACCAGTGTTAAAAGTAAATCACGTCATTTACTTTTAACACTGTACCATTCACTTTAGCAGTCAGCAGTGCTAGAAGTGAATTACTTTTACAGTGTCTTAAAATTATATTTTAGATACAGACAGCATGCGTTAAAAATTATACTTATACTGACGTTTGTAGAAAAAAATAATTCTTTAAACAAATTATCATTTTCTTTTCAACCCAAGCTATTTTAGAATCAGCCCAAGTTATTTTGGAATTTAAAGTTGATTTTTTAAGTTGCCTCTATTTGAAAATGTACCTAATTATAGAATGTAGAAATATGGTGTGTCAAACTTCAAAAAGTGATACCTACTACTGATCAAAATAAGAAAACTTCTTATGTCCTTAAATATTTCTTGCTCTTGGGTGAAGCCCTTTAAAAAGTGTACAAAATTTACGTATTTTTAACACACACAAACAGTCTTTATAAAGGACTGCAACTCCCTCAACAAGGGCATATATATCTATTTATGAGAACTTCTTTTCTTGTTTTGATCGGTACCATTAGTTCCCAAAGTCCGGTATACTATTTTTATACATATAAATATCTGAATATTAACAAGATTTAAAATAGGATAACATAAAACAAATTAAAGTAAAACTGGAATTTCAAAGCAACGATGCAAAAATTGGCAATATGTAAAACACCGTATAGATACAAGTACAGATAAATAAATTTTCAAGGTCTACAATAATTTGTAAAGAGGTCGATAAATGATTTTTTCTTTATTTATAAGTCAAATAGGAACAAAACTCTTTTATAGTAGAAATATTTGAAGGTATCGCGGGAGTAGTCTCTAAAAATTAATGAATTGGACGAAGTAAAATCATATTGAATGTAATTTCCTCAAAATTTATTTATAAGTCAAATAGGAACAAAACTCTTTTATAGTAGAAATATTTCAAGGTATCGCGGGAGTAGTTTCTAAAAATTAATGAATTGGAAGAACTAAAATCATATTAAATGTAATTTCCTCAAAATGTCTATAAAGCTTTAAAGAAGATGTCTTTATGACCAATGAATCAGTTTCTAGATATTCACAAAAGAAGTCAATACTATTAGATTAATTAAACATTATCAGTACTTGTGATAAATTATAAAGCATTAAATTTAAAATTTTTGGTAAACATTCAACATTTCTTCTTATTACGTACATAAAGGGCCTTTTCGTCTACGTTCAGTGACCATAATTGCAGTGGACACATGTTTACAATTGATTTTATGAAACTCTTAATAGAGTTTTTTTTTACTGTTTTAGAAAGGTATTTTAAGCTAATATAAATCAAATCTACAATTCCTATCAATGAAGTCATATGTATGTTCTCTGATACCAAACATCTAGGTATGCTAATGAACAATTCCACATTAGCATACCTAGTTGTTTGGTATCAGAGAACATACATATGACTTCATTGATAGGAATTGTAGATTTGATTTATATTAGCTTAAAATACCTTTCTAAAACAGTAAAAAAAAATGTTACAAAAGCTAATAATAAGGAATATATGGGTAGATATTGTGGGTGTAATTCAACGCAGATTGGGGCTTTTGTCCACTGAGTAGTTAGTTTCACACAATATTATTAATACCTAAAAATATATAAAAATCTTAATAGAGTATTACACGATTCCATAGTACATACAAATTGTTAAAATGTATTATGAAAATGCTCTAACTGTTAATGGAGATAATGATAACCCAATTTTTGTGCCCCGGATGATCCAGAGTCTTTTGGTTTCAATAAGATTTTTATAATTTCGCATGGTGGTGATGTTAGTTAGTCAGGCAAAGCTGCTGCAATATAACGGCCTTAGTTTTTTTCTTTTGGGATTATCTGAAAGCTAATGCATCTCAAATAACTGTAGACTTAATGGACAATATTAGAAGAATTATTGGTGATTTTGTTTTATGAAAGAATATTATGGGGAACTGAACATGCCGTGACAGTTATTTGCCCAACATTCACTTTTTAGAGTGAACTAAAAGAAAAATTTGTTACAAAAGATATCTTGTTTAACTTATTAATTATTCAAAAATCAGTTTACGTTTACGTCCTACTTTTCAGTTACACTACTGCCTAATTCTTTATGATATTTTTACAATATTGATATTATAGCTTAATTTTGGAAAAAATATGAGGTTCTCTTCAAAGCTAAGGGCAAAGGCAAAGACATAGTAAAGGCTTACTTTAAGCTCCAACTCTGGTAAAAACATAACGATTAGCTGTTTCTGTGTCAGAAGGGTCGCCCGTTCCTTTCCTAACTTGATCATCATTGGATAGGTTTTTATTAAATAATCAGTTATTCACAATCATTCTAACCCCTATAGTCTGTTTAGAAATGAAAGAAAGTAATAAAATCTTATTATGTATGCAAATCGTAAATAAATGTAGTACTGGTGCTTATATTAAATATTTTTATATTATGTATTATCGGTATTGATGAGGTGTACTTTTAAAAAAACTTGTGATCGAACCGTACTAAATTGTAGCAGGTAGATAAAATTTAATCCCCGACAATCCGTCTTTGTCTATGCCGCTTCAATTTCTCGGTCCACTTCTCTTATAAGTAAACAATATAAAAACAGCATTTCAAAACTAGAGGCTACTTTAAGCATCATAACTGGATTAAGAGGGTTTTTAGTAATTCAAATAAAATTATTCAATATTATTATCAAAATATTTATTTAAATTTAATGAATAGACTTATTCCACACAAAAATATATGTATTTTGGAAAATTCAAATTATGGTGAGTAAATGTAGTGTTGTATAAATGTACAATAAAGAAAATAAAAAAGTAGGTATATTAAAATTCATCCTGTGAATATTCTGATGAATTATCTTCGTCTCCTAGATTGATAACGACAGGTTCCACAGTAACGTCAATTAAATTATCGAGTTCCCACATTTTTTTTGATAAGGTGGTAACCGTAGTACCGTTATTTGGCGATTTGTTGCCATTTCATTGATAACATATTTGTTCTGATCTTTATTAAGATTGACAAGTGTTAAAAGTTCCTTTTTCACCATATTTGTTTCAAAAGAAATGTTTCCGGATAACCATTGAATTATATCGGCTTTCCTGCAAACAGTCGTAGGCGTCTGCTTACAGAGCCCGGAGAAATAAGATCCAACATCTGTGTAAAATACTGTTCGAAAACATCTGCGTCTTCGTGATAGTCATCTGTATTTTTAGATTCAAATAAAAGTAAACCGCCATCTACAAAACCACTGGCACTATCTATATGTGTCACTATTAATCTTCGCCCTTTACCAGAAGGTACCTTGAACCCTGTTGAAAGCTGAAAGTCCATCCAAAATGCTTATCGAAAACTTTTTACATTTTTTACTTGCCATACTTTTGTTACCCTCGTTGACCCAAGTTTCGTCTAGATAATAAATATTCCTCCCTTCGTCACGGAATTTTCTAATTGAACTTAAGTAGGATCTTCGCCAACAAATAATTTCATCTTTATCGATAAGAACTAACGTCCTGCTCTGCTTTTCCCAGCAAAAATTCAACTCTCGTAAGACGGCCCATAATTTGCTTCTCCTGATTTTTGGCAAATCGTTGTCCTCTGAAAGTTGACTTAAAATTTTGTTTAGCGTTGGTATTTCTTTTTTAAAATAAAATGAGTGTACTTTCTGGAAATGACATTTTTGAAGAAATCATCTATAAGGACTTTTGACCTCCCTGTCGATGATTTTGAGGGATTTACAGTATCTTGTTCATTTTTTGTTTCATTTAAAAATCTGTAGATAGTCGATTTTCCGATCCCTGTCATTTTGGAACACTTTTCCACGATGTCGTCAACACTGTTGGTAGGATTTTGGTGTTTCAATGCGTTAAATACATTTAATATAATAATCTTCTCATTCTGAACAGCGCACATCTTTTCACGCGTTTAGCAGGTACGTAATCTGATAAGCTCGACATTTTACTCAAACAATGTTATATCCACTGGCACAATAGTCACTAAACACAAGACGAATTTTACTCTACTGCACTACCACGTCTTCGTATATTCAGCTCTAAGACTGGATTGATCTGTCACAATACACTGGCTCCTGCCCTATGATATAATCCATATCCAGTAAAATATACTAATGTACACCCATTACCTGTTACCATTAGTGTTACCCGGTAATTACCTGAAACGAAATATTACCACGCCCATGACCGGTTCTTATCTCGGGGTTATCTTATTACTCTCTTTCATTTTCAAACAGACTATAGTAATGGTAGGTTTCGGCAGACAAAATGTATGCCAACAGAGCATGAGACACAACTTGTTATAATTTGTAAATGTTTGCCTAGCAATGTTCCATTGATATTTGTCTGCATCGGAAACTGTATAGAATTTCTCAAATTGTTTATGCAAATCAGTTTAAACCACAACTGCCTGCATCCACGTGATAGCTGACTAATTGCCCTTCCTCGCAGTGACCAAGATGTCTCCGCGGCCTTCCCTCATACCTGACACGGAAGCGACGCCCCCCATCGAGGAGAAGTTAGGGGCCACGGTGGCGCCGTCCACCCCGCCCGTCACCGCCAAGCCGGAACCCGGAAAACCGCCCAGCAGAGCGGGCGCTTGCCGCGTCTGCCTGAAGGCCTTCAAGCCAGACGACTTCAGCCGGACCTGTGCAGAATGCACGCAGCGGGTCTGCGAGGACTGTGCCAGCTACAGCAAACTGGCCGAGGACGAGGACCCCGCGAATTGGACGTGCAGCGTATGTCGCAGGTGGGTGCAAAATCCAAAGAATTATGACAAAAGGTGGTAAATAAATGTAGAGTTAAATTTTAGTCACATTAGGTTTGTTCAAAGCACTCCATAAACCGATTTTTACGAAAAATATACAGGGTGTTCGGGAAAATGTGGGAAATCTCTGGGATGCAGATAGAACATAAAAAAATAAGATGACAATTTCCTATAATTTTTTTCCGACAGGCCCTCCCTACGCAGATATGTGTTCCTAAAAAACACCACTAGAAATCGGTTTTTTTTTTAATAACTTTTAAAGTACTTAATATAAATTAATAAAACTTTAATGAGATGAACAGTAGTAAGGACCTCTTAAAATAGTGTCCGTGAAACATATTTAGTTCACCATGGGCGGGCTAAGCTTTGCAACTTAATGCCTAAATTTCCAACACCCGTTATGATAAAGACTTTAAAATAATAAATCTGGGTAGCTTCAACCTTACACTAAAAAAAAGATACTGTTGTTTATTATCAATAAAATAAACCGTTTACCAGAAAAAAATCAATGTATCACCATCAAGAAAACGTATTGTTTTTGCTAATGTTACTATGATACGAAATAAATGAAATATTCTGCATTTTAGAATTTGCCATCTTTCACATCACTGACACATTCACCTTTACTTCGTTATTAATTTACCGATTTTTGGATTTCGTCGTGAATTTAATTGTAAATTAATTCGAAAAATGGATACACGTTTATTGAGTATGCAGATGCATCTTATGTATGGTCTTACGTCTTGCAATGCTTTACAAGCCAGAAGACTATATCACAACAGATTTCCTAATCGAGCTCTGTCAAACCAGAAGACATTTCAACGAGTTGACCAACGCCTAAGGGAGAATGGTACGCGATTCCACATAATAAGATAATACACATATTATTGACTTTCTTCATATTTGTAGGAAAATTCATATTTTATGTTTAACAAAAAGGGCCATAATTTATATATATATATATATTTACAACAACAAGGTGCAATGCGAAAGCCATTCAAACAACAGGAAAGTTTTATTTTAAGTCCGAAAATGGCGGAGGCATCTTAACGAAATTATTGAAAAACTTCATAAGAGGGTTCAACATGAGTTCCGTGAAGTCTGATTGCACTCGCGGGCACGACGAATTGAGGACTTCTGTACCAGCCACAATAACTCAGCACTGTTCCTTATCATGTCATAATAAAATGCGATTCTCTGTAGAAATCCTACCCTAGTGTCGACCCGAGTGGAATACACCAATTGTTTGAGGTGTCCACACAAGTAAAAATCCAACGGCGTTAGGTCGGGAGATCGAGGAGGCCAGGCAATAGATCCTCCTCTACCTATCCAATGGTTTGGATAGACGTTATTCAGGTGCTCCCGCACACCAATGCTGAAATGAGGCGGTGCTCCATCGTGCATGAAGTACATGTTTCGGCGGGTTTCAGGTGTAAAGTGCTCTATTAAATCTTGAAAATCATTGTGAAGAAACTCCAAATAAAGTTGTCCGTTCCGGCAATACGAATGGTTCAATAAAAAATATTGCCATTGACTCCTGTCGAGATATTAATTGATTGGAACTGATATTGATGCTGCAAAATAATAGTGGCATGAGGATTTTTATCAGTATATACATGCGTGTTGTGTAAATTGGTGATACCATTTTTGGTAAACCTTGCTTCATCTGTGAAAAGATTAGTGCTAATAAAGCTTATATTAGTTCGTTTACAAACTGCATTCTACGAGGAAAATCTTTAGGAATCAAGTCGTGTATTTTTTGCAAATGGTATGGATATAACAGCTGTTCTTGAAGAACTTCATGTACTATTGTTTTCGATGTATTGTGCTGATAATTTTCCAGTGCTCGTTGATGGAGTGTCTTCTACATCAAAAATATTTTCCTCTTATTTTGGCCTACGTACGGTTCTTCTCAGACCAGCATCAATACTATTTTTTCCAAATTTATCTACAAATATGAAAAAAGTCTAATATATATTACCTTATTAAGTGGAATCGCCCACCATTCTTCCTTAGACGTTAATCAATTCGTTGAAATGTCTTCTGGTTTGGCAGAGCACAATTAGGAAATTTGTCGTGATATAACCTTCTGACTTGTAAAGCGTTGCAATACGCAAGACCATACATCAGATGCATATTTTCATACTCAATAAACGTGTATTCCATATTTCGAATTAATTCACAATTCAATTCACCACGAAATTCAAAAATCGATTAATTAATAACGAGGGAAAGGATCAATGTGTCAGCTATGTGAAAGATGACAAGTTCTAAAATGCAGGATATTTCATTTATTTCATACCATAGTAACGTTAGCAAAAACAATACGATTTCTTGGTGCTGATAAATTACTAAAACGCACATTTTTTGCGAACATAAGTCGAAATTTTTCTCGTAAACGGTTCATTTTATCGACAATAAATAAGAGTACCTTTTTAGTCTAAGGTTGAAGGCTACCCAGATTTATTATTTTAAAGTCTTTATCATACAGGATGTTCTAAATTTAGGCATTAAGTTGTAAAGGTTAGCTCGTCCCTGGTAAACTAAAAAAATTTGATATATTTCAAAGACTCTATTTTAAGAGGTCCTTACTAGTGTACAACACATATTTTTCGATTCAGACTTCAATCTTCTAATATTTGCCTTAAATAGTTTCTTCTCCATATCACTATTTCGTCTTTTTCTATCAACATACTGAATTTGAACAAAAGTTGACATATCTCGTCGGTGACATGTAATAATAATTAATTAGTGGACAAAATTTTCAAATTTGTATAGTTTTTTAATTCTTTTACGTATAATAAATATAAAAACAGATCATTTTGAGGAACTGGAAAATTTATTTAATGATATATTCGATATTTTGTTAATGAAAAACCAATTACACCAAATTTTGGAACGAAGTAGAGTTTTTATGTTTCATTCATTCAAACCAATTGTGGAGAACCTCATTTTATCAATAATTATAGATGCTACAGGGAATAGAACTCAAAGGTAAATAAATATAAGTATGAAATTTCTTATTTTTTTCCTTTTTCAATTAAATGCCGTGAGAATAGATTAAAACTGTCTAAGCCGCATACCCATTGTTGTTCAAATGATCAAGAATAGACCTTCAGCTACTTACTTCTTCACTTGAGTGAAGTTTGATACAAGTCTATTAAAACCAGTTTAAGTGTCTTAACCTTCGGTTAGCTACTTGGACCATAACATAAAATGAAAAGACAGTTATCTTATGGTTAAAACCTCCAGATAATTTTATCTTCAAGATAGTTATCAGCAACTTTATTGGAGAAAATTCCGGCCCTAAGAGGCATATCTTTTGTCTTTCTGCTATCAAAATTTAATTACTGATTACGCTCAACAAATTTTAAAGTATATTATATAGCCAACAGCAACCGTTTGTTAATCGTTTAAGTTTTATTTTTGCGATCTCACATTTTCAAGTTGACTTGCTGGGAATTTGTAATATGCAAAATAAATTTAATTGCGCAAAAAAATCGCGTGAAATTCTACCTATTTATTTACCAACTTACTTCCCTCTTTTAATAATACTTTTTTTTAGGAAACTCCAGTCGCGGGCCGCCTTGGCTCAAGACTCGAACGAAAGTTTATTAGAAATTCCTATACAGGAACTGCAGAGGCGGCACTCCGAGGCCAGGCTGGGAACAGGCGGGGGGCTGACGGTAGGCGGTGTGGGGAGCGGCCTCGCTCCCCCTAGGAGTCCGGAACTTCGCAGGCACTCGGATGTGTCCCCCGCATCATTGAAGGAACTCGAAAAGGTGAGTTCAGCATTACAATGCCGCACACCGATGTGTATTTTTATTACACTCACGGTCAAACCCACTGATACAGGAGAAGAGAGAGTTTAAAGAACCGTAGCACACGCGTAGGCTGAAATATACAGTGCTTTCGAAAAGTAACGAATAAATTCATTATTTTTGAAATTGAGAAGTTTTCGAGAAAATCCCCTGGCACGTCGATTTTGTTTTTATAAAAGGCACTTTTTGACATAGGACCCATATTTGTAACGTCATCGTTGTTCGAGATATGACGTCATCGACAATTTTTTTTAAATAGCAACCCCCAGTTTTGACCATGCCATTTGAAACAGCGTGTCATTCTACATAAATACATCATGAAAAATTATGGTGTTACATAACAAAAATTTCAAGAAAATAATGTTTGAAGATTTTAAAATTGTTCACAATACTGAAAATGATAATGATTATGTAAAAAATCGACTAAATTAAATGTTCCAATTGTGCACCGTTGGCTGCCTGACAGTAGCCAACACGATTAATAACTTGTTTTTGGATGATGTATCTCGTGACGAATTCTTGCTTGCTTAATTCTTGTTATCTTCTAAATTAACCGGTCTAGTAACGTATACTTTGCTTTTTAAGTATCCCCGCAAGAAATAATCTAGTGGTGTCAAATAAGGCGATCTGTAGAAGTACACGCTCTTTCAAATGGCATGGTCAAAATTGGGGGTTGTTATTTAAATTTTCGATGACGTCATATCTCAAACAACGATAACGTCACAAATATGGGTCGTATGTCAAAAAGTGCCTTTTCTAAAAACAAAATCGACGTGCCAGGGGGTTTTTTCGAAAACTTCTCAATTTCAAAAATAATGAATTTATTCGTTACTTTTCGAAAGCACTGTATAAAAATCGACATCCAACACAAGATTCCAGATGTTAAGCTCAAAGTAAGGGGAGAAATTATAAAAAAAACTATTGTCACGGGATATATCAAATAAAATAAAATAATATATCTCATAATGAGCCTGCGCACAATTTCTCAAAATTTAATAATAATATGTAGTTTTTTCTAAAAATGTTTGGTATAAACAATTATTATTTAGTAACCGCAGAATTTAAATAGCAAATACACTTTTTGTGAAACAATTTTTAAAAGTTCTATAAATAGTTTCGTAAAGGCATCTATTACTAGTGCTATAATGTAACAAAAAGTGTTTCATTAACATTTTTTTGTTAAATAAAAACCCGCTGTTTAGAAGAATGATATATTTATTATTTAAAAAATTATGAAACCTAAGGTTTATTATAAAAAATAATAATACACTTTTTATAATCGAAAATTGTATACCAGAAGTAGATGTGATGGAGGGAGTGTTTAAGTTTACATATGCAATCGTTGAATCCGTGTTTGACCCCGTGATATTTTACTATCTTTTTCTTAAAATTATTAAAATAGTGTTCTACCGTAGAAGAAGATTTCAACCTCCATGACGGTTTAAGATCTACAGATCTGCACCGCCATCAACCAGAATGGTGGCTGAAGATCTTGTAAGGCCGGCATTAGACTATAAAAGATCTTTGACAAAGATCTTTTATAAAATATATTTGACTAAACATTTAACTGTGTAATATATCAGATTTTATAAAACATTTCTGCTATAAAAGTTCTTCTATTAAAAGTAATAGAAAACTGCTACATTTTATAAAACTTTTAATAGTTGAATTCTAAGACGGCGGAAGGCAAATTTGTGTGAAACATTGCATCAACAAAATTATTAATATTGGAGTACGAGAGATGTGAAATGTTATATCATCAGTCATCATCAAGATTATATAAATCGGAATAGTTCTCGAAATAAATTTTGATGGATACCCCTTAAACCACGTTTTTGAATCCATGGTGTTGCCCATAAGCGTTTGCTTTTTTTCTTCCTTTTCAGTATTAAACTTATTACTATAATTGCACTAACTGTCGCGCCACAGGCTACTTGCCGGTCATCAATTTTTATTGATAATAGTGGCAAAACATTGGAAACAATGTAATATATGTATTCAACTTCTTTAAAATAAATATTATAAAATAAATTTTGTAAAAAATATGATAAATGGTACTTGACAAACATCTTTTACAGTCTAATGCCGGCCTAAAACGATGTTCACTGTATTCTTTGGAATTCTTCAAGCTTAGTTGCAATTATATTTGGAATGCTTCCAAAAGTATTACTCCGACAGGCTAAGAGGTACACTTTCTTTGTCTGTAGAATACAAAAAAACCGCCTGTGAGGTGCATTTGAAAAGGAAAAGGAAAGTACAGCATATTTTCGAAAAATATTGAAACAGTTGATACCTGCCACATTTCCTTCTATTATAACAAATTCTCTGGCAATTTTTGTTTTCGTGCATGGAGTCACAATTTTCATATAGCTAGAGGTCATTGTATTGAATATTAGCTTACCTAATTCTTCGGGCCGACAGGCCCCAAAAATGTCGATTATCATAGCAACCTTCATGAGTAAATGTGTTTCATCGTCTGTAGTACTTAGAAACTTATATACTTCTTGAGAAACTTATATATACCTACTTCTTCCTTTGTAAAAATCCTGAACTTTTTGGTCTTGTAACCCACTGAACTTCTTTTCAAAAATGCTATTAGTTGAGAAAATCTGTTTATATCTTGATTTTCTTAACTGAAATCATAGTTTTCAACATTGAGTAATTATTCCATAACGTATATGGTTTCTGGGAGTGTTGCTTTCCAAAAAACAAGCCAAACTCAGACATTTCCTTTATCTTGTAGTGTTAGTTAGTGGAGTACCAATTTTCAAACTTTTGGTATTCCAACTCATACCGTGTCTTAGATTTTGTCGGAACTAAACTTAAGATCGCTCCGTTTGCCGTTGCTTCTATATCAGAGGGTAAACTTATATCATAATCACTCATTGGATTTGTTTAGCAATAACCATGCGAAAGGTAACACAAGAAATCTTCATAGAAATTACACCAGCTTCTTGTCGCATCATTTGACACTTTTTGCCAAATATATTCCTTTTCGTGTTATTAAATGAAAGTAGATAAAATGTTGTACAATATTCTTGTTGTAAATTCATATGTTTTATGTAATATGAATCTTTACAACACTTATATTGTAAATAACTATTATTTCATACTGTCCGTTAAATAACTATTTCCTGATGTCATTTGAGGGACACCCTAATGTGTTGCCTAGCAACACTATTTTACTTGATTTTATTTAAGTTGGAATTGGGATTACCGTAATACTTGTGTTGAATGCATGTACCTACCTCTATTTGTAATATGATTTTGTTCTAGATCGTTAAGTTGCTTGATTTATTTAAAATCTCTTTCGGAATTTTCATAATTCAAAACAATGCAAAAATGATATTAATTTATTTGACAGTGACCAGCAAAAGATTGCAAACTAATATTTTTTTAATTTTAATAATCGTAAATCTTTATTCACTTTAAAAACGATTATAAGGACAACATGTAATAAAATATTATATGATATACGTCCGTTAGGTCATTACAGTACTCGTAACAACTCGTACTGTAATGCCACCTACAATAACTGCAGCCAACGTTTTTAGTACTGCAAAATTGTATAAGAAAATAAATACAACCTATTTTCTATTTTCAACTTGTCTGTCTGTCTGTAAGTCTGTCAACAGAATTAAAATTGAACTGCGTTACTGTGTTATACTGTGTAATAATAAATGTTTAACAAGTTTGTATTTGATGGTAGCGGTATGGTATTTTCTCATGTGTGTAATTCTCAGGAACTGCCTCTTACACCATTTTGCACCAATCACACAAACTACCACATAGAACAATATTTAAATGAAACTCATTAGAACGAGTTCACCAAAATAGCAAATATTCCACCAATTTAATAATCCGTTTAGAAGGCGCGAATGCACACCATGGGGCGTGTTTTTAAATTCAGCAGCTTGATGTGGAGAATTCCATTTAACCAATCAGAATCAGAATTCTTTAAACAAACCAAGAGTGCACTGGTGGATTCCACCACACTGTTAAATTTAAAAACAGATCCATGCTTATATTTCATATTTTGTAAAAACAGCATATTTGCAGGAATTTTTTCTAATTATTAAACAGATTATCGTTTGCAGCTAAAATAAATAGGACACATATGCTATTTGTTCATAGTATGCAATGTAATGACCTATGTGGATTGCAATAACCTGATTCTAAGCATATGTCATGACGATGATGGTAACAAATAAATTATTAAATGATTACTTTTATTTTGAGTGTTTCAAATACTACCTATTGCATGTTCGAAATTTAAGTATAACGCATAGTCTGCTTAAAATTAAAGGTCCTTCTAAAATACTACTTTCAAATGTTTCGAAAAAATTCTTTTCTATCATTTTATCGACAAATTTAATAATTGAAACATTTATTTTTAAAATTGAATACATTCGTTTAATAGCCACAGTTTAATTTTTTTATAATAAATACTTTACCCTTTAATATGGTAACTTACAGAAAAAAAATCTATTTCTGTTTCTAAGTTGTATAATGATTACATCATAACTAAATTTAATTCTTTCTTTAATATAACTCTTCTATGTTGATATAAAATTAAATCAATTTGCAGTTTCTTTAGTAAAGTAAATGTTAAATTTATTTAATTTTATTCAATAGTCCTTTAACGAAGAAATTCGTTGTTAATTTTAAACTTCTTCATTCACTTGCGCACTCTTATTCTTTATCTAAGTTATCAGCGTGATAATTCATTCCACCTATTTTAACTATTTACTAATGATTAAAAATAAAGAAATTTATTTTATGACTTTCAGTATGCAATAAAACTTTTAAATTCGATTACCTCAGAAACGTCTGCTCAAAACAACACCTACCAGGTATATCTTTTTTGAACAAAAGATATCAAAGAATAAGAATTTTTAATTAGAAACTTAATATACCGAGGCACATGGTCAAGTTGTTGTAGTGTACACTGACTTCTCTAAGGCTTTTGACAGGATACATTACTCAGTTTTACTGCAAAAACTCAACACATTTGGTTTTAGTGATGAATTGCTTATATTTTTTCATTCCTATCTTCATAATAGGAGTTACATTCAATTGTTTCAAATCTAAGACCTATGTCGCTGCATCGGGTGTTCCTCATTGTTCGAATTTAGATCCGCTACTGTTTCTTCTATTCATTAACAACCTTGACGGTGTGTTGAATTGTGGGAAGCTTTTGTATGCTGATGACGTTAAAATTTTTACTTGCATTTCTTCAGCTAACCAGGCCCATAATCTTCAGATAGAGTTAAATAAACTTGTAGCTTGGCCTGTTAACAACAAACTTAGCCTAAATGTTATTAAATGCAAAATTATCACTCGTAAATCCAATCCTGTTGTATGTGATTACAATATTAATTCGCAATTACTTAGTCGCCTCTCTATAAAGGTTTGAGTATTATATTTGATAGTACTTTAAGCTTCTCTCGCATCATATTGAATATATTGTCAAGGGAGCCTCAAAAGCATTAAGATTTATTATTAGAAATAGTAAACCATTTAAAATTCTGAATACATTAAAATTATTATATTATGCTTTCGTAAGACTCAAGCTGGAACACTGTTCTTTAATTTGTAATCCTTATTGCACCTGCTATACCAATAGTATTGAATCTGTTCAGAGAGAATTTCTTAAATATCTTTCATTTAAATCTGATGGGATTTATCCGGTACAAGGGTTTAACAACAACTTATTAATATCTAGGTTTAACTTTCATAATTTAAAGAACGAAGATTTCTACACAATCTCTTTTCACATTTCAACTGACTCCCTATATATTTTATCCCAACTTAATTTTTTGGTGCTACATTCTTCGATTAGATCAGATATGACATTTTACTGCCAATCTGATAGAACTAATCTCATGTCTCCTGTATACTATATGTATACTATCAGTCTAAAGCAGCTGCTAAGGATTGTCCATGACGTGCAGTCATAATAAATCGATGTAAGCGATGTAATGTTAGTGGTGTCCTCTGCAATGTATATCGAAACTGTGATCAGATCTCGATTTCTCATCCTAAAAAACCCTAGGTACCAAATTTCCGCGAATCATGCTATTATTAAGACAGATATTTACAAGAAAGATTTAAAAAATAATAACTTTGACACCCTGTATTTAAGAAACTATCAGTTTTTGGGCTAAGATAAATTGGTCTAGATCCTCATATTTCAGCCACAGGAATTTGTGCTGGTGTTTTATACAGACATTTTAGGGACACCCTGTAGTTAATCTTGATTTTAATGTTTAACTATAAAAAGGTCGATAAATTTGTCTCATGGAGAACTAATGGTACATGTTCTATATTATAACCAAATGCCAACAAGAAGATCAACAAAATATAATAAAGTATAAAACAGGTCAGTAAATATCATATATTGTTATTGCTATTTCGTTATATGTAATAAATACCATATGCGATATAACATTTAGATTAATCCGCAAACACTTCATCAACTGCAACTACTTTATCGATCAACAACTACAACTCTGCCGGTGTTTGCCTAATCAAAAGTTAACTCAGTTATACTCCAACTTTGAACACCTATGCTCGAGATGCAAATTTTACTTAATAGCTGAATTACGTGAGAAACTGCTCCAAACTGTTCTATAGATCTCAACACCGCAATTAGTATTGACGCACCTAAATAGGAAAATCAAGATTAGCTGTAATTTTTCTTCACGGCGTATAATTTGCGATTAAAAATAACTTTTTCTTTGCAATTATACAGTATGCGTCAAAAGTATGGAATAAATTCAATAAAAACGAAACAATTATTTTTTGGGAAAAATCCTCGAACAGGTCGATTTTTAATTTAAAAAATACATATTTTAGCATAAAATGCGATTTTCAAATGTCATTTGTTTTCGAGTAATGACGTCATCGATTTTTTTTTTAAATGGCAACACCATATTTTTTTCCTTGATTCTGAAAGATCGTTTAATTCTCTATCAGACAGTACTAAAATTTTGCCCTCTTGAATGCTAGAAAACATAAATCAATTTAAATAAAGCAAAAACGTTATCAAGTTTAGTTTTTCGAATTCCATAGTCCTTTTATGGATCACGTAGGTGAAAATCTTTGCAAAGTGTCATTGTCACACCGACTTTCTAATAAGTATTGTAAGCGACATAGAAATTATTATTCAATTTAAAGTATTATGGCACATTTAACTGTTACTCAAAGAACTGAAATTTTAATTCTTATCGGATGCGGGAATATGACTAGAACTCAGCAAGAAGTTTGCGATTCATTTAATGAAAAATATCCAGATCGCCCTATCAGCCAATCAACAGTCAGTAAGGTAGAGTCTAAATTTAGAGAAACTGGCAATGTTGTAAATATTCCAAAACCTGGACGTCCAAGCATTAATAAAATTCAGAAACAACAATGACACTAGTCAGAGCACAGTGCTACGTATCTTGAGGAAGGAAAAATATCATCCCTACAAAATTCAACTTGTGCAGGAACTCAATGAAGATGATCCCGATCGCCGCTTACACTTTTGCGAAATTCTAATGGATTTATGTCAAGGAAACAGAAATTTACACCGGCAAATACTTTTTTCAGATGAAGCCACATTTTGTCTGAATGGTACAGTAAACCGTCAAACTTGCAAATATTGGAGTCGGGAAAATCCTCATTGGATGGCAGAGGCACATACCCAACACTCTCAGAAATTAAATGTGTGGGCTGGAATAGTTGACGACAGAATAGTAGGGCCTTTATTCTTTGAAGGAACCCATACAGGACAAAGATATTTAGAGTTTCTAGAAAATGACCTTGTTCCAGCCCTTGCAGTAATTTTTCCTAACGATAATGACCCTGACATTCCTGACGATACCATATGGTTTCAGCAAGACGGTGCACCTCCGCACTATGCGCGCCCTGTACGAGATTTTTTGGACAACTGTTTTCCTGGGAGGTGGATCGGCAGACGCGGACCGATAGAATGGCCTGCAAGATCGCCAGATCTTACACCTCTTGACTATTTTTTATGGGGATACTTGAAGTCAAAAGTGTACATTAATAAACCACGTAATTTAGAAGAACTTCAAAATCGCATTCGGGACGAAATACGCAGAGTTACCCCAGAAATCATTCATAATGTGCAAGAAGAATTTCACAGACTTGCGCATTGGCAAGAAGTTGGTGGATGGCAATTCTAACATTTAATTTAAGTATAAAATTTAATCAATTGTATTTTATTTTAGATATCTCAGAATTGTTACTTTTTTATGGATAAAATTTACGTTTTCTAACATTCAATCGTCATTTACTCGAAAACTTTCCTATGTAAGAGAGCAAAATTTTAGTACTGACTGATAAAGAATTAAACGATCTTTCAGAATCAAGGAAAAAAATATGGTGTTGATATTTAAAAAAATCGATGACGTCATTACTCGAAAACAAATGAACCAACCAATCGTGAAGAATTATGAGGATTATCCACCATACTTATCAAAATGTTCTGTTTCTGATTTTCATTAATGCTTGTACGTCCAGGTTTTGGAATATTTACAATATTGCCAGTTTCTCTAAATTTAGACTCTACTGACTACTACTGTTGATTGGTTGATAAGGCGATCTGGATATTTTTCATTAAATAACGTTTTTACTTTATTTTAATTGATTTACGTTTTCTAACATTCAATCGTCATTTACTCGAAAACTTTCCTATGTAAGAGAGCAAAATTTTAGTACTGTCTGATAGAGAATTAAACGATTTTTCAGAATCAAGGAAAAAAATATGGTTGCCATTTAAAAAAAAAATCGATAACGTCATTACTCGAAAACAAATGACATTTGAAAATCGCATTTTACGCTAAAATATGTATTTTTTAAATTAAAAATCGACCTGTTCGAGGATTTTTCTCAAAAAATAATTGTTTCGTTTTTATTGAATTTATTCCATACTTTTGGCGCATACTGTAGAGTAATAGAACAATTTTACAATTTCCTTTATCGATTAATTAATAAATATAAATTTGCAATGTTCTAGGTAAATTGTTAACCGTATTTTTCACCGCAAAATAATCAGATTTCTGTAAGCACAAAAATAAGATTCTTGATGTTTTGATCATTCATTGTTACTATTTAAATACTCAAAAAAAAATAATTCTTTAAAAAACATTTGTAAGGCACGCATTTGTTGCTATCTTACCTAACCTCACATTTTAACACTACTTACATCGATATTATTATATAAAAAAAATATATTTTCGGTACATAAAATCTTGTTGGTTAAACCGATTATTGTAATTATTTGTCTGTTTTACTTTGGTATCTTTGAAAATACTGAGATGGCATGATAGCAGGTACATCAAACAATAAGAGTATCTTTTCATATAGTTTTCCCGAAAATTGATAAGAAATTCTGTTTACCTTCCTCCTTTAAAGGAGGACGGTACTTATTTTAGTACAGGGTGTCTGAAAACACAGCGTAGGTAGACCAGCAGTTTCACTCCGTTGTCGGCACTTTGAACTGCTTTCAGTTTTCTGCGGTGACCTCGACATGTGAGTGCGATAGCGCATTCGATAGAATTTACAGAATCGGTGATCAGGACCGGAATAAGAATTTTTTATTTGAGCGTGAAAGCGTAGTTATTCCACATGAAAGTTTACGTTATATCTATCCAAATTATGTAATAATTCATTATACAGTTATAAATGGGTAATTCAACATGTATTATATACAATCATTTACTGCTACTAACATACAGTGTGAAAATTCGATTTACTTCTTTGGACTCTTTTAAAAAAAAAAATAAATTTATGTTATTGCACTACAAAACATTTTTATTTATTTACTTACTTTTTTTGTTATTAGTGATAATTACATTTTTTTTGGATTTTTTTAAATTTAAAATTTGACGTTTGAAGTTTAGTGGACTAATAATTTATTATGATTTTTTTTTGTCTTAAATGATCTACGTAAACCAGAAGACAAGCAGTTTTCAGAACAGAAAAATTATGTTTCCTTAACTTCCTTTAAATTGGAGATAAAAGTGCAGTAAAAAGTAAATTTAGAAAAAAATTATTTTTTATTATTTTGTTTTGTGACTACAAGAAATATGATCATCTACATAATTTGAAGATGAGCCGTCTTGTACAGGAAACGTTGGAACGGCCTCTTTGCGTAATCTATTGCGCGAATAGTTAGAAAACATATTATTTTAAAAATATATTTGACATAGTTTGTTTGAACTATTACTAATCCTGAGCAGCTTTTCTAATAGATCTTCTCTATTAGAATCCTCTGCACAGAACTTTACTCTAAAATAAAAATTTGTATTTGTGAAAAATATCATTTATGGTTTGTACAGTACATTATAGATTACTTATTACTTATTTATGTCTTTAGGAAATTTAAAGAAACTTAAATTACTATTTATAGATGATATATTTAAACATCTAACTGCTGCGCAGCGACTCGTTCCTCGATCAGACTCAAAATATTGCTTTAATACGGCTCTGTATAACCGATGTTCACACTCCCAGAGTTGGATGTAAACTGAGGTCTCTGCAGCTTGAAATGGATGCGCGAGCTGCTATGCGCGACATATTATTTCCGACGATACCATATGGTCCGAGTGTTTCTACTGGTCTCACTATACTGTGTACAAAACATTGAAATAAAATTTGGACACGTCCTGTTAAATAGGATGAGGTGAGTCCCATTTTCAATCGAAAGTATTATCTTTGAGATTTGACAGAAGTAACTAATGACGTCATCAATTATATTTTTTCCAGAAACATTCACAATTTTTTTTCCTGTTAAAAGCTCTCTTTTTTCTAATAAACTTTTATTAGATAAATTTCTTCTATATTATTTCCAGTTTAAAATTTATAATAAAGAACGTCCTAAAGAGATTTAAAAGAAATATCATCAACAAATCATATAAGCGGTGGAAGGATCAAGTAGTAGTTGCAAAATAATTGAATGTTCGTTGTTTAAAGTATATTTAATTAAGAATAAATAAAAGGATTAAACTCGATAATTCTTTAATTCAATTAAAACAAGATGGTGATAACAATAACTAAACTTAAAAAATGAGGCAAACACCCTCATACTATACAGGGTTAACTATGACTAAGTACAAAAAATTTAACCACGTGCTCAGGCCTAAGAGACAATAAAAAAATTATTTCAGAATTTTAGCTCGATATTTAAAAAATGGGGCAAACCCCTTTTTTCCTACGGAAAGTCGGCACCTATGATAAGAACCATCTTTCAACAATATCTACTACCATCGTCGTTTTTTTGCAGCATTTCTAAATGTAGAAACGAAAATTAACATTCTTATTAGTAATAATACCTGATAGATAGGTAACAGTTAATCCACTTAGCTCCAGTATTTTGCATTCGTTTTCCATTATTTCGTTATAAACTGGTAGAACTACATATTTGCTCATTACAGCCACTCACTACCGATAAAAGACACTTCCCGTAGGTACAATTAGATAGATTAGATGTCTATTTATTATAACAAAATCGAATGAAAGGAATAGATAATAGACGTTTTAACGTCTTGTTCCATAACCTAGAAAACCAAACCGGCGAACTATATTGTGGGAAAGTATATGCACCCAACACAAATGTCTTTATTTAATAACTATAAAACGTTTAAAAATTTAAAAAGGGCACTAAAAGCTGAAGAAGAACACAAAATTACAACGTAACACAGGAATTCAATTATGACATGACAGCGATATCGACTGTTGCATGCTTGTAGAGTATGCAACCAACAAGCAAGTTAACATTGGCGGCGTTAAATAAGGATTTAAAATAATATCGAAAAAAAATTTTTTTGGCTTTATAAATAAGTTTGGAATTTTTTTGAAGGGTGATTCCGTTAATTCTTATTTTTCCCTATCCCCTCTTAAAATATTTGTACTAAGTCATAGTTAACCCTGTATACACATTACAATATATTCTCTACATGACCTCCTCTCATTTCAAGAGGTGTCATGTTTTTCCATTTTGTAATTTTTTTCCAAATGATAAATATTTCGCAAAGGTGTTTTGTAAACCTTATTTTTTAAAACCACCCATAAAAAAATCGAGATGTGTTAGATCTGGTGACTCTCCGAGTCACTGAATAGGTCCATTAATCCCAATCTATTTTTTTGGGAAAGTGTTATGTAAATATTGCTACACAATCTTGGCCTTCTGGAGTGGAGCTTCTTGTAGGAAATTTAGGTAACTCACGCTCTTCAATATGTATATTCATAAAAATAAGGTCCAATTAAATGACTACCGATGATGCCACACCATATATTTACTCCAAAATGGCCTTGGTTTTGAATTGGATTTACAATGTGGGGATTGTCAATGAACCAGTAGTGTTCGTTGCGCCTGTTTGGCAAACAATTACTGACAAACCGACTTCCGTCCATCCAAAAAATGTGCCGAAAAAGGTTCTGATCAACATTTACTACAGTTTAAGCTATAAAATTAAGTCTGTTTTCAATGTGATTCTCAGGAAAATACTCCAAATTGTGAAATTTGTAGTCATGATACCCATTGGTCTTTAAAATTCGTTGAACGTTGGTCCAAATTTAATCCCCGGCTAGCCTGGCGTATAGAATTTCGTAGATTTTGTTCAAAATACTATAACAGTCTAGCTCTATTAACATTGTTTCTTACCCTTCAGTCAATTATTTGATTTTTCCGAATAAAATATGCATCTGCATTTCGTCGCAAGGTCGCCTCCAATCTTGTAAAGGTTTTATGATCAGGAATGAGGCGCTCTGGATACCTTTCCCGATAGAGTTAGAGATAGAGTGTAGAGTTACTACAGCTCTTCTAGATTTTGTGACTCGCCGTAAGTCATCAATATTTTCTGAATGAGAAAACATTTTGTAAGCACAAAAGTTATACGTTTGGCGTTCGTATTTGAATAATGACAAGTATTTTATGACATTTATGCACTTTAAACAAAGAACATTCAATTATTTTCCAACGCCTACTTCATCCTTCCACCACTAATGTGATTTTTAGGTGGTAGGCACATACTATCGAGTTAGAGGCACTATGTAGAATTAAGATATTTGTGGCAGTTGGGTCCTTTTTATTTTTATTTAATTTTACATTTTTATTTTTGAAAAATTTAATAATATTAAAGAGGTACTTTCTTGCTTGATTGATAATCCAATTTTTTTCGAACAGTTGAAGTCAAATAATTGTAAAACCGCTAGAACTACGAAATTTTATATCCAAGGTGTACCAATAACGCCCGATCTAACAATATCGCATCGGCAACGTTGTCAAATTCATCAGTTTTTCCTAACACTATTTTTAGTGGAACATACACACATATTTTTACATTTGAATAGGGCGTTCTTATACGTAACATTGGCATAAGGTTTATTGGCATAACCTTTAATAATGAGGAAGATAATCAGCAATAGAAGTGTTCTGCCAATGCAAAGTCTTCAACTCATTTTTATGTACATTTTATTTTTAAATGTAACACCCTGTATGTTTTACATACATACATATTAATTACTTTGTTTTGCTTTTAAAAATCCGTTACGCTTTTGTAAATCCAATTTTTAGATAGACTTAAACACTGTCAAGTTGGACGTCATTTTAAACATTTAATTTAAATAGGTCCCCTTAATTCTTTAGTTTTTTTAATTTAACAGATTTACTGCAACATGTCGAAAAAATTAATTTACAAAGCCGTAATGGATGTTAAAAAACGAAATAAATTAACATTCCACGCTAAAAGAACAATGCAGGTATGTAAAACTTGTAGATTTATACAGAGTATCCAATCCAATCCAATAAACCATGTACCAAATTTGTTAGTTAAAGTAATTCAGATAGGTATTAATTTTTTAGAAATATTTGGCCCCACTTTGAAGGCCTGTAACTCCGCCTGTATGCAACTTGTATATGTTTGGTTAGATTGCAATATTTTGAGACATGCACTATACTCCGGTTCTTATGCGGAACACCCTGTATATTAGAGATATTGACAGTGTATTATTGTCAGGCTACATCTGTACACTGCCGTGACACATTCATTTGCTAATTATCTCCGTCACTATTACAAATTATACCACTAAGATAATATTAACATGTACATTAAAAGGTACAAACCTGGTGATTAGACGGCAAAGACGCAGATCTTGATCGACCTATCCACTGGTTTATAAAAATTTTCCAGGAATAAAAAACCTTGTAATTTAAATTGTAATTCTTTTATATATCAATATTTAAATGTTTTGGTCTCTAATATATCTAGCTTCAATATCAACGTTTCAATGACCCTTTATAAATGATTACCGATTTAATATTAATATCACTTTGGGATTACGATTTTTATAGCTCTTCTCTTACTTTGTGCCCCTGAAGCTAACCACGTTAAATTTCCATTATGTGTCATTTTTATACGTTTCGAACAGAATATATTTAATGTAAAGGTTAATTTATTAGAAATATATTTCACATAATAAGTAAGTATAGCACTATCTGAAAGAATAGTTAAAAAGAAAATTGATTTTCCTTATTTTTATTTTAACATGTTAGTTTTAAGAAAAAAAAATGGTAAAATAAATATTTTAGCATTTCCAAAGCCTCTCCTAAAATCAAATAGTTGAAATGATTTCAGACGTATCTCGCTGATCGTTTGGAAAGAGTTAGCGGTTATCTACTCCCTTTAAGCATACCCCATTTCTTGCTAAAGTGGTTCAATATATTAGAGTAAAAATAGTAGCAAAAGTTTTTTATTTTATCGAATGTCTATAATAAATGTCTGATTTATTATTATCTCTTCATTTTTTACAGTGAAAATACATATTTGATGGTATATGTGTATCTGTATTATAGTACAGTAAAAAAGTTAGAACATATTTAAGGTAATAAAATGAGTTCATAAACAACTATTCAATAAATGTTTTCACATAAACTGTTGCATCTAGAGATGATGATAGTTTTTTTAATTTGGAAACAGCTGTTCTCTGACAAATAACAAATTGTTATTTTTTTCATATGCATAAGCATTTATTGCTCAATTAATTTTAAAAATTGAAAAAAAATTATTAAGTCAAATTTTAACAATGCCAGAATAATCCCATAAATTAGCGCAGCTTATGAACTCCATTGGTGTGAATTCTAACTTCATTAGTGCAGAAATATGCGAGTCAAGGCAAGCAGGTGTCTATTTTCCGTGTTTAACATTACCATAATTATTAGTAGTGATGTGCTGAACTTACTGTATTATGAAACGTAACCCATTTCTTTGATTATATTATTATAGATTCGCTCCTGAAAATTACGGGGACAGTGTTGTTATTTACTTGAGGTATTTATAAAATTATGCCATCTAATTTCACAATAAAGGACTTGTTTTAATATGAAAGTAATAAATAATAATATTTAATGTTATACAGGGTGATTCAGAACTTATCTAAAATAATTTGGGAATAGATGCGTCATGAAAAATGGAGTCGATATCGTAAAAAAATATATAAAGTCCTTATAGTTTCCGAGTAAAACATTATTGAAGTTGTAGTATTTTCAACCTTTACATCACTGGGCCACTGTAGTCCCTAGACAAGCGATTCCGAATATTAAAAACCGATAACTTTTTGTAGATACTAAGTTTTTGTGACTTCAGTGTTTACATTAGTTTTTTAAGTGTTGAAAATGGCTTACGTGTATAGTAACAACTCGGAGTTGATGGATATCGTTTTAATTTATTACGTTGTAGAATGCTTTAGCAGAACGATTTCCCGGTAAACATGTGCCAAATGAAGCTACTTTTACAGCGGTGTGCAGTGAGTGCAAGTTTAGTGCAGCGCGTGGGAAATTTGAAACCGAATCGGGGAAGAGATGGAGTTCTAGGACTTCCACGGCCTATTGTAGCAGTGTGACGTATCATACACGAGGTTCAATTATATCGTTACCATGTACAGCATGCTCAAGTATTAACACCAAGGGATTGGACGAAGATGATCGGTACCATGACCGCCACGATCTCCTGACTTTAAATCGTTTGGACTCCTTTTTGTGTCGTACCGAAGTGGATACGTACTATTGATGATTTACAGAAACGTATCATAGTTGCTGCCAATAACTTACGAGTTCAAAACGGACAAGAAGCAGAAACATTTGTGTTAGATTGTTGAAACTGGGTAAGACGGGCCCAAAATGTGGTAATATCAGGTATAAAAAATAACCGTTATGATATGGAAGGCCGTAAAGTGAGTTTAAAAATTCCTGCCGCATTATCATTGACAGTGGCGTAGCGTGGACTAATCTAGACATCAGCGAGGTCCTTTCCTTCCACCATTGGATGCTGAATGGACTGAATATTGTGACACATAATAGCTACATGCAAGGTCACAGTGTACATCAATTTTGGTTCAAATATTTTCGTACAATCGGGATATTAAAAAAAACAATAAATTTTACAAAAAAAATTTAAATGCTGTATCTTGAAAACAAAAGGCGAGCCGACATTAGTGTATATAATTTTTTTATTATTTTTTGGTCCTCTAACGCGTGATACTATGCATTGTAGTTTTTTCAATGTCACCCTGTATATTTTCAAGAAAAGAATGGTGAAAGATCAGAAAGTTTGTTTACAAAATTATTCATTTATGATGAAACTAGTTAATGTAGTGAGGCCTGGATGATCTGAAAATTTCATAACTATGAGGTGTTTAAATGCTAAAAATAAATATTTTTTGTAACCTCTTCAGTACTGAAAAATGTCGATAGAGCACACACAGCAGGGTGTGCAAATTAATTATAGTACATGTGGTAAAGCCTCGGTAAAGCTTATTCTTAGTAAGGTCTTTTAGGGTGCTATTCATACTAATCAGAGTTCATGGCGTTTGGTTTTAAATCATCCCCAAGGGGAAACATGGACAACAATGTTCAAGTAGATGTAGTTTATACAGATTTTTCTAGAGCTTTTGACAGATTGGATCATGGCATTTTACTTGAGAAACTTAAACATGTAGGGTTATCCCCGTCTCTTTTGAGTTTTTTTGAGTCTTTTTTTTAAAGGGAGGAAACAATATGTTGAATGCCATGGTTTTATATCTGAAGGAATATTTGTAACATCAGGAGTGCCCCAGGGATCGATTCTTGGACCACTTCTTTTCATAGTTTTCATCAATGATATAATTGAGGAAACAGATGTGTCTTATTTACTGTATGCGGATGATGTGAAAATTTACTGTGCCATATATACTATTTCCGATTGGTTGAGGCTTCAGTACTGTTTGAATTGAATTAACAGTTGGTGCAATTTAAATAACCTTTCCTTAAATGCAGGGAATTGTAACGTTATGACATGTGCAAAAAAAATGTTTCCATTTGTTTATAACTGTAGTATCGGTGGCACAGTTTTAAATCGACCTGATTCAATTAAAAACCTGGGGGTTACATTTGACACTAAGCTAACTTTTAACTTGCATGTAAATGAAGTTATAAAAAGGTCTTTCACTTTAATACTGCTCTTCAATGCCTTTGTCAAGTCCAAACTCGAATAAACGTCTCTTGTATGGCAACCTGGGTACAACATGTATGTGGAAAGTTTGGGAAATGTTCAGCGACGTTTTCTAAAATTTCTCTCTTATAAGCTGGATGGTAGTTATCCTTTTATTGGAACCCCTCGAAATGAGCTCTTAAGTAGATTTTCTGTAGTGAGCCTAGAAAATCGCAGGAAAACTCAATCACTGATTTTTCTCAATAAACTGATAAATAATAGAGTGGATTACCCTCAATTACTTGAGCAACTCAGATTTCGCGTTCCCTCAACGACAACCCGACCCGACGTGACAGTTTGTTTTATCTTCACACCCCGCGCACTAACGTATTAAAATTTTCGCGTGTAGCAACTGTAACAACCTGCAGAACGGAGTTGATATATTTAACTGTTCTTTTAATGATTTTAGTACTATTGGATGGTGTAAGCTATAAACAAATAAATAAATACTATTTTCAAGTACTGAATTCTGAATTCATTTCTGGACGTGATGAATTAATATTCAGCTTATTCAAGAGTTATAGAGGCTAGAAATGGCAATTGTTGGTTATTGGAAATCAATTTTACAAAGCTGTTAACAATATTAATTAAAAACTTAAATTGTACAGACTTCCAATACAAGATGAACGAGTAAACAACAATATCCATGATAGTCTTATAATTTTTTGGTAGTAACATTTTATTATTTTCCTCTTTTTAACAAATATGGTTTTCTTTGCGTTCTTAGTTTTACATTGCGTATTGTTCTTTTTGACGTTGTGTATATACTTTGTATATTTTGGCACCGATAAACAAACTAATATAAAATAATGTTCTTGCCTTCCAGTTAAAGGCCGGTGGCAACAAAACCCCCGATCCAGACTGGTCGCGCGGTCGAGGAGGCCGCAGCACCGCCTGCAGCAGACAGAACAGCCCGCCGCGGGAGAGCCCTGTGGCGCCGGCACAGGCGTCGCGCTCCCGAAGGGCCTCTAGAGTGGCGCGCCAACACAGCTACGACGACGAGGTGAAGAACGCCCTGGCCCCGTCGGGCGCGCCGGAAGGCGGCCTTGGCCTGCCGGCTCCCATGCCCAGACGGGCGTCGGCCTACGACGTCTTCTCCGTGCCCGGCCTCAGCACAGTTACAGCGCCTACGGGCGGCATGGGCAGGAGGCCCTCTTTCAGGGCTCCCCCGCCGGAGCCGGCCAGTCCCCCCAGCCCAGACGCGGGGCCGCCCACTCTGGTTGCCCCCGAGGAGGATCGAAGGACCAGGAGGAGGGGCTCGCATCTGTAAGTCCTGACTATATTTTTTATTTGGATTAGGAATGATAAAGATGTAGAGTAATGAGTAGGCAATACCTAGCCCGTAAACTCCTAGAGGTATAGGTAACATTATTTCATTACCACAAAGAAATTCCGTCTACAGTTCTTCATATACAGAGTGATTCAAAAAAGCGCTGACAGATTTCTAGAGCAGAAAGTACATTAACATTATTCATATCTTCATCTTGATTAAAAGCGTATAATTATATTTTGGATTTTGTTATACTAAACTGATATCGTCCCAAATAAACGCTTTGTTCTATTTTTCTACACCGTAAAAAGTAATTCCTGTACGGTTAATGGGCAATTTTGTTACACCAATTATCCGTCTGTATTACTTATTGAGAGTATATTTACTGAATTTTCTTTAATAAAATTTTAAAACTAGGTAATTTTAATTAGCATATTTACCTTTGTCATGAATTTTACTTTGTAAAGTTTTGATATTTGGTGGTATTACACGTATGTTGCGTACCTACTTTGATGAAAACTCGAAAATGTTAACATATACTTGGATTCACCGAATGTCTCCAAATAAACGTTTAAGTATATTTCCGAATTTCATATAAGTGCCGCTTTATATTCTATAAGTGTATTATGTAATTTATAGATAGTTACGTACGGGGTATCCTGAATTATAGATTTATTATAGTCTGTTTGAAAATGAGAGAGAGTGTTAAAACCCCGAGATAAGAACCGGCCATGGGCGTGGTAATATTTCGTTTCAGGTAATTATCGAGTAACACTAATGCTAACAGGTAATGGGTGTACATTAGTATATTTTACTGGATACATCATAGGGACCCAGTGTATTGTGACAGATCAATCCAGTCTTAGAGCTGAATATACGAAGACGTGCTAGTGCACTAGAGTAAAATTCGACTTAGTGACTATTGTGCCAGTGGATATAATATTGTTTGGGTAAAATGTCGAGCTTATCAGATTACGTACCTGCTAAAAGCGTGAAAAGATGCGCGCTGTCTCAGAATCAAAAGATTATTATATTAAATGTATTTAATGCATTGGAACACCAAAATCCTACCAACACTGTTGACGACATCGTGGAAAAGTGTTCCCAAATGACAGGGATTGGAAAATCGACTATCTAAAGACTTTTAAAGGAAACAAAAAATGAACAAGATACTGTAAATCCCCCAAAATCATCTACAGGGAGGTCAAAAGTCGTTATAGATGATTTCTTCAAAAATGTCATTCGCAGAAAAGTACACTCATTTTATTTTAAAAAAGAAATACCAACGCTAAACAAAATTTTAAGCGAACTTTCAGAGGACAAGGACTTGCCAAAAATCAGTAGAAGCAAATTATGGGCCGTCTTACGAGAGTTGAATTTTTGCTGGGAAAAGCAGAACAGGAAGTCAGTTCTTATCGATAAAGATAAAATTATTTGTTGGCGAAGATCCTACTTAAGATCAATTAGAAAATTCCGTGACGAAGGGAGGAATACTTATTATCTAGACGAAACTTGAGTCAACGAGGGATATATTGTAACAAAAGTATGGCAAGATAAAAATGTAAAAAGTTTTCGACAAGTATTTTTGGATGGACTTTCAACAGGATTCAAGGTACCTTCAGGTAAAGGGCGAAGATTAATAGTGACACATATAGGTAGTGCCAGTGGTTTTGTAGGTGGCGGTTTACTTTTATTTGAATCTAAAAATGCAACGAAGACATGAACGCAGATGTTTTCGAAAAGTATTCTACACACATGTTGGATCTTATTCCTCCGGGGTCTGTAATTGTCATGGATAATGCCAGTTACCATTCACGGCAGAGCGAGCGGACGCCTACGACTGCTTGGAGGAAAGCCGATATAATTCAATGGTTATCCGGAAAAAACATTTTTTTTAAACAAATATGGTGAAAAAGGAACTTTTGACACTTATCAATCTTAATAAAGATCAGAAAAAATATTATCGATGAAATGGCAACAAATCGCCAAATAACGGTACTACGGTTACCACCTTATCACTGTGAACTTAACCCAATCGAATTAGTCTAGGCGCAGGTAAAAGGAGATGTAGCGCGAAATAATACGACGTTTAAATTAAGTGATGTGAAAATTTTGTTAAAAAATTCCTTGAAACGAGTAACTGCAGATAACTGGCAAAGATGTATACATCATATACAAAAAGAAGAGGAGAAAATGTGGGAACTCGATAATTTAATTGACGTTACTGTGGAACCTATCGTTATCAATCTAGGAAACGAAGATAATTCATCAGAATATTCAGAGGATGAATTTTAATATACCTACTTTTTTATTTTGTTTATTGTACATTTATACAACACTACATTTACTCACCATAATTTGAATTTTCAAAATACATATATTTTTGTGTGGAATAAAAGTCTATTCATTAAATTTAAATAAATATTTTGATAATAATATTGAATAATTTTATTTGAATTACTAAAAACCCTCTTAACCCGATTATGATGCTTAAAGTAGCCTCATGTTTTGAAATGATGTTATATTATTTACTTATAAGAGAAATGGACCAAGAAATTGAAGCGGCATAGACAAAGACGGATTGTCGGGGATTAAATTTTAGCTACCTGCTACAATTTAGTACAACCCGATCACACAAAAAGTACACTTCATCTATACCGATAATACATAATATAAAAATATTGAACATATGCACCAGTACTACATTTATTTACGATTTGCATACATAATAAGCTTTTATTACTCTCTTTAATTTCTAAACAGACTATAGAGTGAAAAACAAATGAAGGTCAAATATGTCGTTTTAAATAGACTCTAAAAGGCACATATTTGCAAACTAAAAGATGTCTCAATTAGAATGTTTATTTATGAATAAAAACACGTATTTTTGGAGCGATTTGTAAAATTTAAAAGCATTTTAAAGTAGACATATTCCGATTAAGTACGGAATAAAACATCCGTCAAATGGCCCCCGCGGCTCCGATGACATGCCATTGCCCTTTCATGAAATTTTCGATGACTTTTACACAAAGATGTGGCTGTATCTCGCCGATGACGCGCTGGATCTAGGCCTTGAGCTCAGGAATTGTTTCTGGTTTATTCGCTTAAACCCGAGATTTCACAAAACCCCAAAGAAAAGAATCACACGGCGTTAAATCGTTTGATCTTGGTGGCCAGTTGACATCAGAATTTCGTGAAATAATTTGGTCTGGAAATCGTTGTTTCAATAAATCCATTGTTTCATGCGCGGTGTGGCAAGTGGCGCCGTCCTGCTGAAACCACTTATCATCCAGATCCATGCCGTTCAGTTGAGGCCACAAGAACTCAGTTATTATGTTCCTGTAACGAATGTCATACACAGTCACTGCAATTCTGGCCTCATTTTCAAAACAGTACGGCCCAATCACGTCGCCTGACCAAAATCCGCACCAGACAGTTACTCGTTGTGGATGCATTTGTTTCTCATGGATCGCGTGAGTATTTTCTAAGCCCCAAATTCGACAATTTTGTTTATTCACAAAGCCATTCAGACGGAAATGCGCCTCATCGCTAAAGATGACTTTTTTCAAAACTCGGCATTCACTTCGCCTTGCTCCATTACCCATTGAACGAAGTGTAGGCGCTTTGCATGGTCTGCTGGTTTAAGCTCCTGAGTACGCTGAATCTTGTACGAGTGAAGGTGGAGGTCTTTAGTCAAAATTCGCTGCGTAGTGCTTCGTGAAATTTGAAGTTGTTGAGAGCGATGCCAAATTGATGTTTTCGGGTTTTCTGCGACAATATTTTCAAGAGACTGACCGGCACGTCGACGCAAAGAAGACTTACTGCCCATAATCGACTCAGTTTCTTCAAATTTTTTGACCACTCTTCGAATTGTTGACACATTAGGCACACTTTCTCGACCGAAAATTCTGCTAAGTTTGCGAGTGGTCTCAGCGTAACTTTCCCTACTTTTGTAATGGGTTTTCACAATGATAACGCGTTCTTTTTTCGTGTAGCGCTCCATATTTAATTATCAGGATAATCACAGGTGGCAGCTGTCAAATTTCAGAGTTGCCACTCATTATAACCTTCTCGTCGAAATTAATAACTCTCTGCCTGCTACATACATCATCTATTTTTATCGAAGGTCAGTTATACTATTCTTTTCATTTGTCTAATGCACTTTTAGCTTCAGAATATATTAATGAAGATTTAAATTCAATAACAATTGTTGCGAGAGCTCATAACCTTTTATTAAATGAAAATAAAACTAAAATAAATATGTTTGGAAATAAGTCCGAAAATGTTATAAATGATCCTAATTTTAATATTATTTTGTGTAACAAATTACTAACATTTGTAAAGCAAGTTAAAAATTTTTACGAATTGATGATAGATTACGGTTTGATAATCATGTTACTTATTTAACAAAAAAATCGTACTGTATGCTGAAAATGCTTTACCTAAATAAAGACGTGTTGGATAAATCTATTAAAATTAGATTGTGTGACTCTCTCATTCTCTCTCACTTAGCGTATTGTGATACAGTATATTGGCCAGCTTTATCAAGAGATAAAGCTACCCTTCAGAGAATTCAAAATTCTTGTGTACGATTCTCTTGTGGATTACAAAAATTTGATCATATATCTAATTTTTTCTCTTCAGTAACATGGTTAAACTTAGATGAAAGATTCACCCCTCATCTGGCAACTTTAGTTTATAAGATTAATAAATTTCGAAATCCTAAATATTTATTTGATAGATTGAAAAAGGGTATTGATACTCATTCTCGTTTTACTCGACACTGTAACTGGTATGAAGTTCCTAAACATAATACTGCACAGTATGAACGCACCTTTCTTTACAATGCTGTCAAAATTTACAACTCCTTGCCTGCTTACCTGAAAAACGTCTCCTCTGTACCTATTTTAAAAAACAGATCAAAGACCTGTTATTTTCATCTCGTTCTTAATATGTTAATTTAGTATTAGTGTATTATTATCTCATAATATTTCTATTATTTATTCACATAATATTTACGCTCTGTATGCTCGTATGTTAATTCGTAGGCTTCCGCGGGTGTTATATGTGGTTGTAAAAGTTCTTTTGAAGACCATGCAGATTCATCGCGGAGAGGAACCCGGAGAAATTTTACAACCATATATATATATATATATATATATATATATATAATATATATACAGCATACATATATATATATATATATTATATATATATATTATATATATATATTATATATATATATATATATATATATATATATATATATATATTATATATATATATATATATATATATATATATATATATATATATATATATAATATATATACAGCATACATATATATATATTATATATATATATATATATATATATATATATATATATAATATATATACAGCATACATATATATATATATATATATATTATATATATATATTATATATATATATATATATATATATATATATATATATATATAATATATATACAGCATACATATATATATATTATATATATATATATATATATAAGTATATATACATTTTTTTTGTATGGTTAATACATTGTCTTCTATTATTATTTGTATTTTGAGGTTGGTTACATGGAAGAGCAGCGAAGCTGAATGGCGCCAACCACAATGCCTAATTTGTTGTCATTATTTGAGCCTCGAATAAAGACTTTTATTATTATTATTTTTTAAAAGCATGCTACTTTGTAAGTCTCAAAATATCCCTGTAAAATATTGTATGAGAAAATTGAAAACGCTGGTGTATTTAGATTTATTTAAATAATTTTACTACTTTTTTTCTTTGTGAATAGACAAGTAAGTACCAATGAGTACTTTCGGTGTTGTTAACATTTCTTGAAATTTTTACAGTTGCACAATGGGCGATTTCTAATATTTAGACCATTTTCTTCTTAATTATTTAAAGTAGTAATTACTATATCAAAAGTATAACCGGTGTAAATTAAAAGATAAAATTATACACAAATAAATGTGTTACCTCATTTAATATCTAAAGGAACATATTATGAGACCCCATATTATATAAAACTAAAAGTCTGTCAATGGTTTTTAACTCATCCTGTATTCATATAGTTTTGAGAGGGAGATACTTCCTAATTTGATAGTATTTAATTGACTGAACAAAATATTTGAACAAAATATCTAACAAGACCTACTCGTATACTATGTCCGATGTCTGTTTACGAGCCGCAACATGAGCAGCTTCGTAACGTTCGATATCGTAAGGAGCTGATTAAATTTAGATAAAATTGGAAAATTCCACGACGATTAACATTAAATTTGACTTAGATAATAAAAACGTGATTTTGGAATTTTACTTTTTATTTATTTATTTTTTTCAAAAATCGGAAAAACGATTTTTCAAAAACACTTTTTTGTGATGAATTATCGGCAGTAGTGGTAGTTGCTTCAAATAAAAATAATAAAAATAAAGTCATGAGATGTTGCCTACAGTATGATCAAATTTTAGGAGCATGAATTAACATTGACTGTAGTTATTTAATTGTAGCATATTTTATTACTTTAATTTATTTAATTGGTTATTCCTGTCACTAAAATCTCAAAATATTAACAAATAACCTCTTGCATCTCATAGATCAAAGGGTTGGTTTAACACATTTCTAAATTTGAAAAGTCTAAAATTTGTAGATACGAGTAGAAGAACAGTCATGTTATTCAGTAGAATGACACAAATTTAGAAAAAGAAAATCATTCAGTAAAGAGAAGATTAAAGGAACTCGCGTTTATTTTATTAAATAGTGACATTTGCGTTTCGAATTATTCTTTAATTTTTAATAACTATTGGTTAGATATCCTCAACGACTAGTAACAACAGAATAAATATTAAGTACTTATATCACTACGGAACATCGACAAACAAACAAAATAATTAAAACGACAACAACAAGTTTTTATAACGCAAATAGAGCAATTTTCGAAATGTTAACTACATGTGTTTAGTGTTAATAAATGTATATACTATGTCAGTGTAAGATATTTTGTTTTTTAAGCAAAACTAAATTTTTAACAAGAGGAAGATAAAGAAAAATACAGGGAACAAAGACGAAAGGCGAAGAAAGTGTTTAAACAAAAGAAGAGAGCAGAACAGGTTAAGAAAATAGATGAAATAGAGCAACATTATAAGAGGAAGGAAATACGTAACTTCTACAGAGAGATAGAAAAGGGGAAAAAATAAAGAAGGAAGTAATATATATGAGGGATGAAAGTGGAAATCTAATTGCAGAGGAAACAGAAGTGAGAGAAAGATGGAGGCAATACTTTGCAAATATGTTGAATGAAGAGAATGTAAGGGAAGGAGAGGAGCACGAGGAGATGGGAAGAGGAAGTGGATATAGAAGAACCTACAAAAAAGGAAATAGATACAATTATAGAAGCTTTAAAAAAACCAAAGTCCAGGCAAAAACAGAATAACAGCATAGAACATTAAGTACGCAGGAGAGGATTTAAGACAAAGAATATACGAAATGATACGAATGATCTGGAGAAGAGAATGTATGCCTGAAGATTGGAGAGATGCTTTGATTATACCAATCTTAAAAAAGGGAGATGCAACAGACTGCAGAAACTATAGGGGTATATCATTTTTAGATGTAGGGTATAAAATTATGGCAACGTTAATAAAACAGAGAATAGAACCTATAGCAGAACTACAAACAGGGGAGTATCAAGCAGGTTTTAGAAAAGGAAGGTCAACAACGGACCAAATCTTCATGGTGGAAGAAAGTCTGACTACATGCTATGAGTATGGGATCAAAGGAATGGTTCTATTTGTGGACTTCAAGGAAGCATATGATTCGATCAAAAGGAATAAACTAAGTAAAATTTTCAAACAATTTGGGATACCAACCAAACTGATTAGGCTATTGAAAATGACCTTAGAAAATACCAAATCCAAAGTACGAATAAAAGGTGAATGTTCAGAAGGCTTTACTATTGATACAGGACTGAGACAAGGAGACCCACTCTCAACTCTTCTTTTTAATTTACTACTAGAAAAGGTCATAAGAGATAGTCAGTTGAACAGAGAAGGACACATATTGTTTAAAAGTCATCAAATTGTAAGTTATGCAGATGACGTGGCTATTATTGCTAGAGATAGTAGGGAATTAGAAGAAGTAACGAGAAAACTTGTGAAGGAAGCAAGTTCGGCAGCAGTCAACCACTTATTGAAATCAAAAAATTTGTCCAGAGGAGTAAAATTTAGAATATATAAAACAATTTTGAGACCGACAGCGCTGTATGGTAGTGAAACCTGGGTTCTCAATAAGAAGTCAAGAGAAAACCTTTTAAGGTGGGAAAGGAAAATCTTAAGGAGAATTGTAGGGGGTAAGAAGACGGAGGAAGGCTATGTAAGGAGAAATAATGAGGAAATATATGCAATGTACCAGGCACCAACAATAGATGAAATTGTAAAAGTCAGAAGAGTGCAGTGGCTGGGGCATCTAGAACGTATGAAAGATGAAAGGGCAGTTAAGAAAATAGTAGGGAGTAAACCTAACTACAAGAAAAAAAGAGGTAGACCGAGGAAGCGATGGAGAGAGGTAGTGGCAATAGATCTAAGGGAGAAAAATGTAACGGATTGGAAAAGAAAGGCGAAGGACAGAATGGAATGGAGGAGAATAACACAGCTCTGGGCCTAAAAGGCCTGTAAACAGCTTTATATATAAATTTTTAAAACCAACCCCTTGACTGGTCCATTAGACGCAAGAGGTTATTTATTAATATTTTTATATTTCAGTAGCAGGAATACCCAATTAAACAAAGAAAGCAGCAAAACTTAATTTTAAGTCTAAGTCATTTATAATAAAGTTACAAGCATATAAAGTAAGAGATAAAGAACAAACAAATTTATAAACCACATGAAAACTTAAATAATGTTGTAAACATTACTCTCAATATGTATTCGATGTAGATAAACTACATCTAACGGCCATTCCCTACTCCATGTCGAACTGAAAAACCACAGACATGAAGCGTTCTACATCGCAGTAGAAACCATTGAACGCTAGCGACCTCTACGCGATTCGACGTAACAATATGTTGCAAACACATTGCATTACATTGCACCTGGAAAACCTTCAAGATGTATTATCTATCCTTATCTTACAGAGGCATCTCGAAACATTCATTTGTCTTTGTAACATACGCGTTAAAAAATATTTAAAAATTCCTACAACTTCCGTTCATTCTGTTTTCATTTTTTTTATTGTATTGGGAAGCTATTTAAGATAATATAAATCAATTTTCCTACAATTTCTATCAATGAAGTCATATACAGGGTTAACTATGACTAAGTACAAATATTTTAAGAGAGGATAGAAAAAAATAAGAATTAACAGAATTTCCTTTTAAAAAATTTCCAAACTTATTTATAAAGCGAAAAAAAATGTTTCGATATTATATTAAATTCTTATTTAACGTCGCCAATGCGAGAATCAGAGTATGCAACCAGCAAGCAACCGTCATGCAACAGTCGGCCACAGTCGGCCACAGTCGGCAGTCAGTCCAGTCGAGTCGGTTCGTTGTCATGTTATAATTTAATTCCTGTGTTTACGTTGTAGTTTTGTGTTCTTCTTCAGTTTTTAGTGCCTTATTTTAATTTTAAACGTTTTATAGTTAATAAATAAAGGAATATGTGTCGGGTACAAATATTTTCCCACAATATAGTTCGCCGGTTTGTTTTTCTAGGTTATGGGACAAGACTGCCGCGGGTGTTAAACGTTTTTTGTTATCTATTAGAACCTACCTACTCATCCCTTTCTTCGATTTTGTTATAATACATAGACATTGTATCTAACTGTACTTACGGGAAGTGTGTTTATTGGTAGTGAGTGAAAATGTAGTTTTACCAGTTTGTAACCAAATAATAAAAAATGAATGCAAAATACTGGAGCTAACTGGATTAACTGTTATCTACCTATCAGGTATTATTACTAATAAGAATGTTACAATAATTTTTGTCGTTTCTGCTTTTAGAAACACTGTAAACGACCGCATGATAGTTGTTGACAGATATAATGTTAACTATGGATCTAAGCCATAAGCCATCTCAGTCGATACTCATCATAGGCGCCGACTTTCCGTAGGAAAAAAGGGTTTTGCCCTATTTTTTAAATATCGAGCTAAAATTCTGGAATAACTTTTTTATTGTCTTTTAGGGCTCCCTGAGCACGTGGTTAAAATTTTTGTACTTAGTCATAGTTAACCCTGTATAATATGTTCTCTGATACCAAATATCTAGGTATACTAATGAACAACTCCATAGACTCACTAATTATCTAAAATAAAAATTAATCTAGCTAAATTTACTATAAAAATGTCATTCCTGGTTTAATGAAAACATTAAAACATGCAGTACTTAGGTTTACTGTGGGAACTCGAAAATTCAGCCGCAATAGATGAAATCTGACCTATTTCTGCATTTCTAGAATTGCTTCTATTGTAACGGAATTTTCGAATTCCCACAGTATCAAAAGTGAACTTAAGTATTAAACCGAGGGCGCATTGTTCTGGTGCCACGCCACGCCACACCACGCCATGCCGTGGTGTGGCATGTACTCTGTGTGCACACTGTTACCATGCCATATGCAATGCCACGTTACGCTACATTTGACAATTCTATCAATTTAAGGAATATTTCATACCACAAGAAGGTCAAACTCAAATTGTGAGTCGAGGATGAGTACATTTAAGTATAATCCATTTAGCTAGAGTCGTTAAAATTTATGTTGTTGCATTAACAATGTGCTGTGAGAAACATTTCCTGTGTAATTTGGTCCTAAGCTTCTCCTCTAATAATTTGTTCTCTATAGTGCTTACGTTTTTTACTATAGAAACATTCATGCTCGCAAATCTTTAAATTAACATAATTTTGTCAATATTTTCTATCATGTTATGCCTGTAACATCATATTTACGTGCACACTACTACCACGCGACACCACTTTACACCACCCGACGTGATGAAAATTTAACAAGAGGGGATTTGCGACACGTCGGATGGCGTTGCATGGCGTAGCGTGGTGTAGCGTCAGAGCAGTGTGCACGTAATATATAAAAATACATAAGAATACACGGTGTCAGATTCTTCTGACGTTGTATCACATGGCGTGACGTGGCGTGGCATCAGAGCAATATGCCCTGGGCTTTATGGAATCTTATAGAATCTTTTCACTAAACCAGATATGACTCATCTGTAATAAATTTAGCTAGATTAATGTTTATTTTAGATAATTATTGAATACAGCTTTGTGTATGGAATTGTTCAGTAGCATACCTAGATATTCGGTATCAAAGAACATGACTTCATTGTTAGGAATTGCAGGAAAATTGATTTATATTACCTTAAATACCTTTACAGTACAGTAAAAAAAATCTACGAAAGCGATAATAAAGAATATATAATATGTAGATATAGTAATTAGTTGCACGCAGTATTGTTAATACTTAATAAGAAAATCGGTTTTCATACCCAGAACAATTACAGAGAAGGAAAGGAGGGGGGCGGAGGCAATTTTCGAAGCACCTCATTTTCGCGTGAACATCCGCAATTTTCGCGTGACCAACCATTTATTATACAAATTTGACCATTGCTCTATTTTACCAAGCATGACATTTTTTCAATTTATTGGTGATGTATAGGAATATCAAAGGCGAGGAGATGGCAGTTAATATTTTCATAAATTAACATATTTCAATAATTCTTTGACATGTCTAAAAATTCTAGTTAACATGGTTGAAGCCTATTCGAGGACATTTGTGTAACACTGGCAACGCTGTGGAATTCTCATTCACCATGACTCTTAAAAATATTAATTCGGAGTCGGATCAACGATCCTCAACCAGTTTTCGATTGAAAAATCACGAGATTTATTTAAAATTTGACTTTTTTATTCCTGATTTTTTTGTAAAAAAAAACTATTAATTATGTGTTCTACGCAGTGAACTGTACTGCTGGTTAAAATATTTGTACTTATTTAAGGTTCACCCTGTATGATAAGTATATATGAAATATTGTTGCAGACTTGACATTTGAGTTAATAAATTAAATAGTACTTTCTTTTACAAAATTAATAATTTCTAGAATAAATCAGTGGATGAGTATCATATTATTACTTTATCAATAAACTTATAAATAAATAAAAATTTATCGTCTAATTTTCACTTCACTTTGATACTCGCGACTGGGATCCGTTTTAAAATTTTAAACCGCCCTTGAAGCACTTACTGTCCCTTCACTTGAAATATTAATTGAATTCTTCATATTTTATTAACGTAAAACCGCTCTTTCAGATAACTGCAAAAATAGTGGGATCCTCTAAAATGAGATGATCTCGCGGACCACTATATATCACTAGCTGGAAATAAGACGATCTAGAAAAAGGTATCCAAAGGTTTCTATTTCGAGAGATTTGTAAGCTACAGTCGCCAACCTGTCGAACCCATGTCACGAAAATATTGAATTCTTTGGATATATTTTTCAGGTGGCCATTCCAGATTAGGATATATATGGCCCTCAAGATGAACAGATTTTACATCGTCTGAATTTTTTGCAGGATTGCCTACAATAAAAAACGGTTACGGTTTATAATATGCAGTAACTCACGCGCAATGTCAAGTCAGAAATTAGCTGTGTGGATAAGTTTAAAAATAATCCTTTGCCTTACTTTTTTAAGTTTTTAATGTTATACAGAGTGTTCTACAAGTGAATTAATCTCAAATATTTTTTCTTTGATGAACATAGGTCGCATTCATTTTTGTTTAGAAGTTACAAGCATTTTAAAAAATATAATTTGTATCAAAGTAACTTGATAAAAAATATGGTTGCTATAACAATAGTTATATTATATGTGTCATTTTGTTTATTCATTTAACACTTTGCGTTAAAGTGCTTGTTAATGTTTCACATAGAGTATTCTATTATTTTCTGAATACATTCATTTAATGTTATATGTAGCTACTTGCAAGTGTCAAAGATGTCCGTTAACAAGACATAACGCTGTAGCTATTTTTCATAATATCTTGCAGTACTGTTATTAATCAAATGAAATGTATGTGCTAGTGAGTATTAAAAACTTAGATTAAAATTAATGTCATAATTAGTGCTTCATTTATTAACATACATAAAGCAGAGCTGTAACAGTCCAAGCAAACAAACTGCCGGCTCTCGAACAGTCCTAAATAAAAAATCGATTTATTTACAACTGAAGAGTATGCAGGTATTGTCTTTGTATATGGGTATTCTAAACGGAATGCCAGATAAGCAGCCTGAAATACCAACGAAGATACCCAAATAGACATCAACCTGTCCACACTGTCTTGTGTATTGTAGCCTTCGAGCAGAAGGTAACCCCACTCCAAAAAGGGTCATTCGTCTTACTGAAGTGACTGTATAAAATGAAGAAGCTATAATAGATGCCTTTGACAAATCTTCAATTCGTGTTCCGCGTATAGCAGGTACCAAATTTTGTATGACATATATTGAACAGAGAAATGTCACAATTTATCATCGCCAAAATGTACAAGCGTTACATGCTGGAGATGCTCCTCAGCGATTAGGATTTTGCCGCTGGTTACTTCAAGAACATGCGCAAAATGATGGATTCATTTCGCTTGTCATGTGGTCTGATGAAGCGTGTTTTACTAGGAAGGGCATAAATCCGCATACAATTAGATCAAAACGATTTCAGCGACGTTTCAGTGTCAGCGTTTGGAGTAGCATTTTCAACAATAATTTACTGACTATTCATGTTTTAAGTGATCGTTTAAATGCAAATCTGTATAGAACTTTCTTGGAAACAATCTTTTTGATTTTACTGATGACGTAGGTCTTGACATTGATTAAATTATGTGGTATCAGCACGATGGTGCACCACGACATAGAGGGGGACAAGTAGGACAAGTAACTGCTTGGTTAAATTCCCGAATAAATAGATAGGTCAATAAGATCCAATAGCATGATCACCGCGTCCCTAGAACTAAATCTTTTGAACTTTTATTTATGAGGACATAATGAAGCAGCTTGTCTACCATCACTTTCCGTCAGCAGTTACTTGAAAGAATTCAAGATGCATCTCTTATCATAGTCTTAACATGTGTTAATTTGGTAAATAAAGGTTAGCTAATGTTTAAACTTTAAACATAAATAATAATTGTCGTCATAGCAACCATCATTTTTATTTATTTTTGATTGAAATATGTAATTATATTTTGTTAAAGTGCTTTTAATTTCTAAACCAAAACGCATCTGACCTATACCCATATAAGAAAAAATGTTTAACATTATCCCAGCTACCATCTGCCAAAGTTTGTCATAGAACTTGTAGAACATCCTGTATATAGCGTCATATAAGAAAACCTGTTCTCTCCCAACGAAAATTTACTATTCTGACAATAAAATTACTCCGCGATATAAGCAGTAAAAAGGTAATTGCTTGTTTCACACCAACAGTAATAAGAGTTCTAAAGCATATTTTTTATTCAATGTTACTACCTTGCCTGCCCTTTTTATTTTCAAGGATTTGCGATATCTGAATGTAAAGTGTGGTTCTTTTCTTTAAGATGTAATTTTTGGATAAAAAACCAACAAATATTACGCGGTGTAGAACAAGCTACATCTATCGGCGATTCCCTACTCCATGTCGGACTGAAAAGCTATAATCACGAAGCGTTCTACATGAAGCATAACTATACACCATTGAAAAATGTTGACCTTTATCGCGTTCGGCGAGAAACGATATTTTGCATACACGGAATTCCAAGAAACAACTACTCTGCGGGCTAATGCCCCGACCACCATTGAATTACACCCAAAAAACCAATAGTAAACAGTTAGAGTCACTCGTCAGCAGACCACCAGACATATACCGGTGACCTAGCTGTTTGCTATAGGTTTTCCAGATGTAATTCAATGCTGGTCGGGGCATTAGCCCGCAGAATAGTTGTTTCCTGGAATTCCGTGTTTGCTTCAAAGAGTGTTTGCTGAAAACAGTATTTATTGTCAATCATTTTAGCACGCCTCTATCAGTACTTCTTATTCCTATTTGTAATATATTTCCTCTACAGGGTGTTGCCAAAATAAAAGCTTTTCATCGATATTTCTAACACTTTCTATACCTAATCTTCGAAAATCTAGAAAGTGATTTGTAGATAATATAAAAGCACTATTACCATAAAATGTATAAAATATACAGGGTGTTCTAGAATGATGGTCAAATATTTTACCAGTGTATTCTATAAGTCATTTTGGGGGGGATCTTCATATAAAATTTTTCAATTTGGGTCCTTCATCTTGAGATATTTGAGTCTCCAAATGGCGGCAAAAAATAGTTTTTTATTTTTTTTTTTTAACGGTTACACTTAGAAATTTCAATTTTGGTACACATTATCAGCTAGTCAAAAGCTATTTTGTGGTGGTGTCTATTCCTTAGCTCGTGTTTCTGGACGATCAATCAAACCGAAATCCGATGTATTGTATATCTCTGTATATTGCGTTAAAAATGATGTTTTAGCACATTTAAGCTGTGATTTTAGTGTATATAAACCGCGCGCGTTAGTACTTGATTTAAGTGATGATAGAAACACCAATAGAATAGGCGTAGGCCAAGGTTCTACCCGTAAATTCTATAGCTATATTTAATTAGAAAATAAATTAATACAACCCTAATATTTTGGTACACAATAACAATTAAAAATTGATCAAAATGTCGATTCTAGTAAATGGTATATTGGTAAATGACCTAACCTAAGTGATGGACAACTGATAATAACAAAATCTATATCATTTTTATTAGCTGTATAATGTCTTAAAATGGCAAAACCTATTATATCATTGTATATCATATCTATTAAAAATTATAGGACATAAGCAAATAGTATAAGCTTGTTGCTTTTTTGAAGCGAAAGAGTGAAGAATATCGACCAAAAAAGTTCAAGTATGCAAGTGATGTTGTTAATATCTGTGTAACTATAATTCGTTAACACAAGTATCAGTTTTTAGTGTATATCACACTACAAATGTAAATCCCAAAAAGAGAAAAGTGAAAATAAAAATGAAAAAATAGAAGTTGATGATGACGTAAAATACGCCATTCGTAGTAAAATTAATGGATTCTTCTTCAGAAATGAAATACCGATGGTAAATAAAATTCAAGTTGCAATAGTTAAAGATGAGGACATGCCTAAATTATCTGATACAGTTCTTAGACAGACCAATGCTTGACATGAATTTTCGGAATTTAACACCACTTTAACACTTTTATATTTGAAATGTTACTAAGAATCTTTTTCCACACTTCTTAATTAAATTTTTAAATTAACTTGTACCGATACAAAATAAAAGCTTTAGAATTGTAAAGCACTCTATATTATTTTGTTTGCCTATTTAATATGAGCTATGAAATATATTGTTACTCTCCGCACGTAGCGCTAGTCCAAAAGCTAGAGATCTCTAGATTTTCGAAAATAATAACATTTCGACTGGCGTAAATCGTTATGATATGGTATTGTCACATATAGTGACAAGTTCAGTAAAAAGTACTTTCCATCGTTGGTCAAATTACTCCAAGTTGAAGGCGACGATGAACATAAAGAATCAGGATATAAGCAAATATTATAAGTATATTGTTGCTTTTTCGGAGCGAAATGTCGAAGGATATCGATCGAAAAAGTTGAAAGTATTGACCAGGGAACAAATTACTCGCAAAAGCGCAGGATGAAACATATCTCATCCAGATTGCCGTAATTTTCGGTGTATTTGGAGCCTGGCGTCGTGAACAATTGTGCAACTTGGCATTCAGTAATAGCGTACTAAATAATGTAAACTTCAGCAGTTCAGTGGCGGCTCGTGGTAGCTGCAAGAGGTGAGGCCCAAATAATACCTAAATAGAAATATATTTACACGTCTCCCCTGAGGTAATATTCCTTGACACGTTGACCATTTTTTATTCCATAACCATAAATTAAAAAACTAAATAACATCAGAACTCCGATTTTTATTTACAGTATAAATAATAGAAAGAAATATAAGTTTCAACATCTAATAATTTAAAAAATTGTTCCTATGTGTTTAAAACACTAAAAAATATAAAAACCAATTTTCAAATACTTTTCTATTTACATACAAAACAAAGCCACTTTTACCAAAAATGTTTTAATACTTTCACTTCTTATAAAACAAGTCTATTAGTCGCTTTTAAATTCGCAAATTAAGTTGTTTAAGCGCTCTTTCATTCTACTGAAACACTTATTGCAGGAATTGTTAAAACTAAGCAAAATAATTTGTATGTTTGTATAATATTCCTACCGCTTTCTGAACTTCTAAATTATAAAATTGTTCGTCTCTGTACAAAACATAAAGTTCGTTTTTCAACTTATCTATGTCAAATATGTTTGGATACATTTGTAGTAAACAATCAAACGATATTTCCGGAAATTTTTTTGCATATTCGGGATATTTTAAAGCGTTGGCCGAATATTCAAAATTTTCGTTTCTCTACTTCATTACATATTGAAAAGGGCGTTTCAAATAGAGATTAAAACAATATCGTGAGAGGGATTCATTATTATAAATAACTATCGACGAGCCTATCGATAATATATATTTAAATTAGGTTCCTATTCTATGTTAAATTTAGTCTTACTTTGTAAGGAAGTTGTTCTTTATTTCTTTAAATTAATCGTACCTGCCTTGTCCCTAAAACTTTACCACTGCGCTTACCACCTAATCTTCACAATATTTAAGTCACATTCAACTAATCAACCACTAACACTAACCACTGGATATTCAAAACACATAAATAAAAGTATTAACACTTGAACAATCGATTAATCGCGTCACACATGTAAATAATCTACAGTTCACAAGTTACGTACGGTCACTATCCACTATCACATCTCCCATTTGCCGCTGAACAAAAAACTTGAGGCGCCAGACGTCGGGCCTCAGTCTCGAGCGAAAAACATCGATTTTAGCCGTCTCGCGGGGTGGGGGAAACCATAACGTATAGACATGTGCGACGCAATTTGGAAAATTCGGCCTCACTGTGGTGGGATTGATGGGTGACCCGGACTCCCCACGCGGGTAGAAACAGAAACGGCGGGATATTGAAATGTAAACCAGAGGTACGTTATAAGATACGAGGGCTAAGATTGAAGCAATTATTTTATTTCGTTACACTGATTTTTGATAAATGTAGTAGACAATCGGATTGGAAATTATGGGGTATTAAAATATACAGGAAAGCCAAATTTTACAGTGAGGCCCGGCCTCAGTTGCTTCACATGACGAGCCACCACTGCAGTAGTGGAGCATATATCAGACAAAAAACTAATGTTCAACAAACTTTCGTTATCACTGGTACATTATATTTGAACTATTGTAGAAAGTACATAACCCTACGTTCAGTGAACACTAATCATTCAATAATTTTCATAAAATACATAAAGAATAAATGCGCAACTCCAGTTGGGATCAACATATTTGGTAAGAGATTGCTGAATTTCTAAATTTACTTGATTCTCATCTTTACACTGGACATTGCTCCCAACGGCTAGTTTGGTGGCAGATGGTGCTAATCCTACTACAATTAAGAGACACAGTGAAAGTCTAATACAGTAGCGGAAGAAGGACATCGCAGGACAAATTTTGTCCAAAACAGAGATAGGAACATTGCTCCGCATTGCTTCCTATCCTGGTATAAGTTTCGCAAAGTAATTACTACTAGAGCTACTAATGAGATTGGCCACAGAATTACTTATTCTAAGGGCCGGTATTTCCACCTCCTAATAACTTTTTTTTGGTATATGTGACAAAAAAATACAGATACAGATTTATTTGACTAATATAGTTATTTAGCAGTTGGAAATACTGGCTCTAATTTTCTAACAACTGTACATTTAATTAAGTAAATAAATATTTCTTTGAATTAAAATTTCTTAATTGGTTTCTATTTTCTCACTAATGTTAAAAGAAAATTACTTTTTTCTACTTTCATGCAAAAAATAAAACTTTATTGAATTATATTTAGTGGAAAAAGTGATTCTTTATTGCACTAGAAAATAAAAAAAAATTTCATTCATCTGTCATTCTACTGCAGCGTTTTGTGATCATGACAAATATAAACGTTAAAATCGAGTCTTATTTAGTCTATTTTCTATGAGATTGTATTACATTTTAAGCAATTGCATATTTTATATTATTTTCAGTCATATTTATTATATACTGGATTACATAAAAATAAAATTAATTTCCTTTGAATAACAACTGAATTATAAAATATTTTTTGCATGAACGTAGAAAAAATATTGTATGCAACTCGTACAAAAAGTGTTTATTGCACTCGACTCATTGTCCAACTCGGTCTGACAGCCTCATTGGACAATTTCCCGCCACGTGCAATAAACACATTCATTTTTTGCACTTGTTGCATAAATAACTATTAACATCAGTGCCTTCAAATGATATTATAGACACTGATAGCTTGCGTTAAAAGTTATGCTTTTACTGACGTTTGTGGAAAAAAATATTCTGTGGCACCTGTATAATAATTTTTGTTGCTTTTTGCATGCATTTATCCATGATTACTATTAAAACGAAAGTAGTAAATTTCGTTAACGATATAAATGCATTTAGAAAATAGAATATTTTGTCATATAAAAGTATTGGAACATATGAGGAGTACATATTTAGATCACAGTAATTACTTTTCAACAAACAGTATCAGATCCTTTTTTTGCATTAAAGTGTAAACATTGGATCATTTCTACGAATATGTCACGCCACGGAAATAACGGATAGAACGTGTGATGTCACTTTGCTGATTACAGTGCCAGACTGGGTGTGGTAGTATTTTGTAAATACTCGTTTTGGGTATACTAAATCGAGTAACGTACATAGTAGAATCAATATTCGGCTGTTCATTTCCCGAATTTCCAAACAGACATACATACATCAAAGTTATCAATATTGTTTAGTCAGTTCACCCTATTTCCATAACATCACCCCAAAAAAATTTTCAAAAACATATCTTTTTGCTTTGATGTATAGTAATAAAATAAAACTTAAAATTCATCTAATTAAAAGTAAAGTGCGTTCATTTGTACATCCACCGGTGTTATACAGAGTGTTTATTTGAAAACTTACCACCCCCAATAATTTGGAAAGCGTAAAAAAATAAAGTTTACGGACAGTCGATTTTTATTTGAAGGGGAAAATTTTTTGCCATTGCTGTCCTCGTGATCTGTTGATCCCCTCAGCCCCCAGCAACCTCAACTTGAAAATCTTAAATGGAACTGCTCCACTTATGATACATCATTTTGAAGCGCTTGTCATTGCCAATACAGATGTGTCGCTTTTTGAAATTGGTTCAGATTTGAAGAAGTTATGAGCAAAATCGAAAAAGTTATATAAATGATAATAACTGACGTAACAATCACTATTAATAAGACTTTTAATGCTCCGAGATGTAGAGTTCTTAGTTCAAATAAAGAACGAACACATCTTGGAATAAATAATAAAACAGTCAATTTCATGAAAAAAAATAATAAAGACGGTATTCAAACTCTTCGCGATCTTTCTAAAATGTTTGAATGATTTTGAAGATCTTGAAGGTTTTATGGCGATCATAAGGAAAAGTCATTTGGACTCTAATATAATGCGGAGGCGCACCATCTTGTTGGAAGTGAACCAGGTTTTCATCGAGTAAAAGATTGCCATATAGATTAATTATATTTTCCACTGCTTCAGTGATAACCACGTTAATTTGTTCCTTAAGCATATTTAAATAAACATCTCCAGTAAGATTGAAGTCTATAAATTTGTGCTTCCATAAACAGGAAGGTCACAATACCTCAAGTAAAACCATCTATCTGGTACTTACCCAACATTGCATTGCAGCATTGTTGCCGTAGTTATCACAAGCAATAAGAGCAAAGGAATAAGTTACGTTCAACAATACCGTAAGTTCACCACATCACCACTAATAATTATGGCATTGACCCACACGCCACAAAAATACAAGAAACAAGTTCTTGTTTACATCACCAACACCGTAACCTGCACCTGTGTCCACGGAAACAAATCGCACTTAACGGCGTGTAACGTCACACCAATGATATCGCGTTTTTGACCACGTAGTTTTGTTTACATTCTATGGCAATTTATTAATGTTAATATTTTAATTATTTTGTGATAATTACCGCCAGACCTTTCAATATGTTTGAAAAATTTCTCTGTATTACATTTCAATCCAATATAAAATTCATGCAACTTCCTCATAGTAAAAATAATAATTTAAAAAATGATTTAAAACTACTTCAAATAAAACCAAAGGATAGAGAAAACCATGATTCCAAGATCCTATATCGGATAAATATTTGTTCAGAAAGGCAACCCCGCCATAAAGGGTAATAGGAAACTTCGATTTACCGATTTTTTTTTATATGAAATATAACGTGACAGTTTGGAAGGCTTTTAGTAAACAGTGCAATGAAAATTAGATGTAAATATGGTGCTCGAAGTATGCTTTTAGGAAAAGATAAATAGCAAAGTCAACAGAATGTGTCTATGATGCACGTTAACGCTTTTAGCGAGAAAATTCTGAAAGAAGCTGTTTATTCTAAGTTATGGTCCTCGAGTTACAGCTTCCGCCTCGAGCCTATGCGGCTCTTCGTAAATGTACAGTGTGGGAACAACTTTGGAAATATATTCACCATTTCGGGGAATTAATGCTAGGTGGATAATAAATGATTCGCATTTGTTTTAATTATTTTATTAAACTTGAAGAACTCAATGTTCAAAGTTTCTTTGCCTTAATAAATTCTTTAATTTATATATATGGCACTTAAAGTTTGCAAAACAGGCTCTCTGCGGTATGTCCACGATTACGATTAGAATGGAAATATATTTTGTTTTACGAGAAAAATGAATTCTTGATGGAAAATTTTTCTCGTCGTCAAAATATGATTGGCGCTGAGAACTTTCTTTTCTTGCGTGTAAAGAGTGATCAGAAAATCGATAACGGGTTCGAATAATTGTTAAATCTTAATAATAATTTTCTTAATTAAAAACATAAAGGGCCCCACAGACTTCGTTCAATTCGCGCGAATTGGTCCGCACACTCATGCATGAACGTGCCAGGCATGCTATATGTGTAAAGAAAAGCGGCACGGTTTAACCATCGTGTAAAATCTGTTTCGGTTTTTGGAAGGTACGGATAGGAGTGTACGTTCCTGGATTGCAGTGTGTGTGTTGTTCGTTCCATTTACTAGAGCAATGAATTTTAAAGAATTTTTGTCTGATTTTATTAATTTGTATAAAAATTTTCATATATGTAGGAAATAAATCAAAAGATTACCATGACCGACATATGGGACCTCTTCTTTTTTGTCTTTTTATAAACGACATTGGTTCCTGCTTGAATTATTCAAATTATAATTTATTTTTCGATGACCTTAAATTATCAATGACTGTTCAATCTATAGATGACTGCATTAAACTCGAGGAAGATCTGTCCAGATTAAATAAATATTACAAATCTCATAAACTTTTCCTTAATAGGTATTAGTAAATGCCATAGTATAACGTTTTCCAGAAAAAAACTAATATTGCTTACAATTACAACAGTGGCGGTCATACTTTGAGAGTCATTCGTGAAGTTAAGGACCTAGGTATAATTTTAGATAGTCAATTATCTGTTGAGACACATGTTGACTCAACAGCACAAAAAACTATGAGAACTCTAGGTTTTATATTACGCAATACAAAGTATTCCACTAACCCTTATTTAATTATTATTTTGTATAATGTATTAGTTAGAAGTAAATTGGAATATGGTAATAGTTGAAAATATTCAGAAAAGATTTGTTCATGTGCTGAATTATAGATTTAAGAGAAATTTATATTATGAACTATATGATGTCAGACTGTCGCACTATAGCTCTAAAGAATTAGTCTCTAGGAAAATATTTTTTTATTTATACTTTTGTACAAATTATTTACCAATATTGTTGATTCTTCTTATATTTTCAGTCAAATTTCTTTTAATCGCCATTCACATTTTTCTAGATATGCTAATCTTTTTTATATTTCATCGTATCGGACTAGTTATGCAAGTAATTCTCCAATACGTATATTACAGAAGAATTATAACGATTACTTAATTGTGTTAATATGATTATTCTTTACAACATTAGTGTTAATTGTAGGTACTCACTGTTTCTTTAGGTTTAATGTAAGTACTTACCACGAATTTGTATATTTTTTTGTGTAATCCTGTTATTAGGCATTGAATTGTCTGTTGGATTACCCATGTCGAAAGAAATTAAAAATAAATAAACTAAAGGAAGTAGATGAAAGTGCGTCAACAGATATGGTTATTAAAAAAATAGACTCTACGAGAGAGGGAGTTTTCGTTGTGCCAGTCTCCTAATTCTAATTTTAATTCATTCAATAAATTGACATGAGAAAACATATTTCTCTTCAAAAGCCAATTTTACACCATTTTGTACGACGTTTTTCCCTTTTCTTTTTTACTGCTATTACTGCCGCCACAACTAGAAGACACTTGTGAGGTATCATTGTTCGCGCGTTTTACTAAACTGAACGGACTGTTCTATTAGCTCGTAGCATGTGAGGAAAAAACCGTACAATCCTGGTTCGCGCGATTTGGTCCGTTCGGTCCTGTTCGCACGAATGGTACGAAGTCTGTGTAGCCTATAAAACTGTATTAATTTATACAGGGTGAGTCAATCATAATCTCATTAATTTTAACCACGAATTCGGAAGGCTTAATAAAGGCAGAAAATCGAAAATTAAATTTTACTCGACCCATAAAAAATAAACAAATCACCCTATAAAAATCGGTAACACCACGCTCCTAGTACGCTACAAACTTTCTGATGATGCAGCCATATGACAATTGACTGTAGAAGAAAACATCGTTGCCACATCATGTTTACATACATATCATCGTCTAACACTTCCCACCATTTAGTCGCACTGTCTGCATTTCCCTCATTTCTTCCCCCCCAAATTTGGAGATCACACCACACATTTGGAGAGAATACAAGCAGTAGTTTGTTTATTTCGGTCTCGTGTATTGGTCGTAAATTCACAATGCCTAATTTTACAAATTTCGAATATGCGGAAATGGTAATTTTATACGGAGAATGTTTACGAAATGCGAATGCCGTTGCTGCGAAATATCGAAGACGTTTACCTAAGAGACAACGTTTTCCAAGTGCGCGAACTTTTGTGCAAGTGCTTCACCACCTTCACGATATGCGTTCTGTGAAACCACGTCGGGAACTTGCGAGACATCGGCAAAATAACTTAGATGTGATAGAAGCTGTTTAAAATTTAGTTGAGGAGCAAATTACTATTTCTATAAGAACCATTTCAAGGCAATTGGAGATATCCCAAAGCAAGGTCTGCAGAATATTACGAGAAAACTCACTGAACCCGTATCATTTTCAGAAAGTTCAAGCTTTAGAATCTGCCATCTTGAATTTTGCAATTGGTTGACCCTAATTTTATTAATAAAGTGCTATGGACGGATGAGTGCAACTTCTCGAACTGGCATTTTAAACAGATTAGTACCATACTACTTAAAAACCAATAAATTTCTAGGCTAGATGTACGTAACTACAAACTGAATAATTAATTGTACTGACGAGTAATACTAAAAATTCATATTCAGTTGTAAAACGTAACCTAACATTCGAAAACATTTATTTATTATCTACATTTGTTATTATTAACAAATAAAATGATATTGAAGGAAAAATCATTTATGTATCTAGATAAAAAAAATTAGTTTTACTCCTTGTTGTTAAATAACAGTAATAATACGGTATGTCAAGATTCACTCTCGATAACTTTTATGAGCATCAGATCAAAGGCCTGCAGTTTCGGTCGTGGACAGTTTTTTGTCGACAACACGATGGTTTTTTTATTACTTAGTATTGAAACACGAAACACTTTTCAGCCTCTCTTAATAATTTTCCCATTGGGTATAGGTTTTTTATGTAATGTACCTAAATCGTTTACTACTCGGTTTATTATTAGATACGTTGGAGTTTTGTAATTTCAATGTTAAATATTTGTTAAACTGTAACCAAGCTAATTTCTTTTCAACCATAACAGCCACATTTGGTCGAACAAAAATCCACACGCTACTCATCAGTTTAGCTCTCAGAGGCGATTTGTTGTCAACGTATTGGCAGAAGTGTACAGAGATCGCTTGATTGGACCATATTTTCTACTGCAAAACCTGAATAGACCGCGTTGCTTGCAATTTTTAATAGAATTATTTGATTACTATTATTTGATTTTAGATACTAACATTTTAAATTATTATTGGCTAAACTGAGCAAGAAAAAATATGAGATTCTAAAATAGTCAGTACAACCGTTTATTTATGATGTCTAGTACCTAAGTAGATACTAGGAAAATATTTCAATTTGTCAACGTCGCATCAGGTCGACATCGAGTTGAACTGTGAGCTGTAAACGACCAATGCTGTGAGCGGTCAGTGACAGTCTGAAAAGGGGGTTTAAATAATGATTTAAAAATATTTATTTTCGGGGTAAATATGCATTTAGATTTTGTTTTAATCGCGTATTCGTATTATACTCATTATTCCCTATCTCTTCTTAAAATTAATGACATTATGACTGATTCACCCTGCATTTTTCTTAAGTGTGTGAATTACTAAATACGTATAATAAGGCACATATACAGGGTGTTTCGTAATAAATGGGTCATAGAGACACTGTAGATTGTAGACGTCAAAATGATAAGATTTAGCCAAACATACCTTAGTAAAATGTGATTCATTTAATAGAGATTCAATACCCTGTTGAAAGTCAAAATTTATTTTTGAAAATACGTAATATTTTAAATATAATTGGTTATATATGAAAATACCGGTTTTTCCTTAATGTTACTTAATGGCTGTTTCTGTAAATACAGCGTTGTATTTTATAACTGTATTTAGTTATTTAGTGGACTTTTTTTTAAAAATAGCACAAATCTGTTCGGGCAATGCCCAACATCTTTTTAATTATTCATTTTATTAAACTAATTGGGTTGCAAAGTTACGTTATATGAACGTAACAAAGCCGATACATCTGCAAATGTATCGATCTATGTAACTGTATTTAGTTAGTTGTTGCGGTATTTTTTTCCTGTGGTATCCATCTGCTAGTGAATAGTTTGTTAAATATGCCCGGCTGCATCTGCAAAAGCATAGATCTATTACGTAGCTGTATTTTGTGATTTGTTGTGGTATTTCTTTTGCGCTATAGTATCCATCACAGTAATTATTTTTTACACGTTACTTTGTCGGTTACATCTGCAAATGCATCGATGTATTGTAACTACATTTAGTTTCAAATAAATTAATTAGGTTGTATTCCAATATGTGAGGTTACCATATTTGTATTTATTGGATATATCTCTGCTTAAACAATGTAGGGTATTGATTAGGTATTGTATAATAGTGGTATACCTGAAAATGTTACTTTATTTTGGGCATTACTTATAGAATCAGTAAATGCATCGATTTATGTAATTGCATTTAACTATTTGTTTCAATATTTTTCCAATATAGTATAGGTATATCTACCAATACACTGCTTTCAACGTTCCTTATACTATACATTGTTTCTCTGGATGATCAGGAATCTTCTAATACTTCATTGAAATTCTGTCTTCTATAATATAAACGGAGTATATCACTCTTACTGTCACTTCCGCTAGAGATACAAAATTGTAATGACATGGTCCAGTATATATTAAATAACGCATGCTGATTCGTAGTTTTTTTCTATCACTTTAAAAAATTTGGACCGCTCTGATGTATTATTGTATACTACATTATGAAATGGGACATGGCAAAAGATAATTATATTTATTTTAAGGTGTGAAATATTTCATCAAGAACAACTTTTCCGATAAAATGAAAAAATAAGTTTTTTTTAATATTTTGTTACCTATAGTCTGTTTGGAAATGAAACAGAGTAATAAAACCCCGAGATAAGATAGGCCATGGGCGTGGTAATATTCCGTTTCAGGTAATTATCGGAAAACACTAATGCTAACAGGTATTGGGTGTACATTAGTATATTTTTCTGGATACATCATAGGACAGGTCAATCCAGTCTTAGAGCTGAAGACGTGCTAGTGCAGTAGAGTAAAATTCGACTTGTGTTTAGTGACTATTGTGCCAGTGGATATTGTAAAATATCGAGCTTATTAGATTACATACCTACTAAACGCATGAAAGGATGTGCGCTGTCTCAGAATGAGAAGATTATTATATTAAATGTATTTAATGCATTAAAACATCAAAATCCTACCGACAGTGCTGACGACATAGTGAAAAAGTGTTCCAAAATGACAGAGATTGGAAAGTCGACTATCTACAGACTTTTAAAAGAAACAAAAAATGAACAAGATACTGTAAATCCCCCAAAATCATCTACAGGGAGGTCAAAAGTCGTTATAGATGATTTCTTCAAAAATGTCATTTCCAGAAAAGTACACTCATTTTATTTTAAAAAAGAAATACCAACGCTAAACAAAATTTTAAGTGAACTTTCAGAGGACGACGATTTGCCAAAAATCAGTAGAAGCAAATTATGGGCCGTCTTACGAGAGTTGAATTTTTGATGGGAAAAGCAGAACAGGAAGTCAGTTCTTATCGATAAAGATGAAATTATTTGTTGGTGAAGATCCTACTTAAGATCAATTAGAAAATTCCGTGACGAAGGGAGGAATATGTATTATCTAGACGAAACTTGGGTCAACAAAAGTATGGCAAGATAAAAATGTAGTTTTCGAGAAGCATTTTTGGATGGACTTTCAACTTTCAACAGGGTTCAAGGCACCTTCAAGTAAAGGGCGAAGATTAATAGTGACACATATAGGTAGTGCCAGTGGTTTTGTAGATGGCGGTTTACTTTTATTTGAATCTAAAAATACAGGTGACTATCACGAAGACATGAACGCAGATGTTTTCGAAGAGTATTTTACACAGATGTTCGATCTTATTCCTCCGGGGTCTGTAATTGTCATGGAACTCCATAATTTAATTGACGTTACTGTGGAACCTATCGTTATCAATCTAGGAGACGAAGATAATTCATCAGAATATTCAGAGGATGAATTTTAATATACCTACTTTTTTATTTTCTTTATTGTACATTTATACAACACTACATTTACTCACCATAATTTGAATTTTCAAAATACATATATTTTTGTATGGAATAAAAGTCTATTCATTAAATTTAAATAAATATTTTGATAATAATATTGAATAATTTTATTTGAATTACTAAAACCCCTTTTAACCCGGTTATGATGTTTAAAGAAGCCCCATATTTTGAAATGCTGTTTTTTATATTGTTTACTTATAAGAGAAATGGACCGAGAAATTGAAGCGGCATAGACAAAGACGGATTGTCGGGGATTAAATTTTAGATGCCTGCTACAATTTAGTACGGCTCGATCACACATAGTTTTTTTAAAAGTACACCTCATCTATACCGATAATATATAATATAAAAATATTGAATATAAGCACCAGTACTACATTTATTTACGATTTGCATACATAATAAGCTTTTATTACTCTCTTTCATTTCTAAACAGACTATAGGTTACGGCTACAACTCGGAAGCCATATAGTAGAGCAAATATGTTGCAGACCAGTTTTCGTTCCTTGATTTTCTTTTCCATTTTATACATTCATTACTCTCTCTCTCTCTCATCCAGAATTCACCACCAAAACAATCTTTTGCGTTGTGTAGGTTATAGTTCACTTTTATTTTTAATATTATTTATTACCAGACACAAATTTCAGTTGCTCTCGACTACCCTGTTCGTTTTAATACGGATTGAATAACAATTGTCTTATAATTAATTCGGTGGTCCCATATGCGGTCCCAAACAAATTTCCCGTATTAATTTTCCTGCGTCCATTTCACGACACGTTCATTAAGCTTCGAAATCTCATAATGATTTGTCTTCACATCCAACACGTCGAGTCGCCTCGTTTCTAACCGCAGGACCTCTCTCCCGTCGTGTGATTTTAGTCCTTTTTACGACTTTGCCTGGCTGGCTTGCGGCTTATGTCCACATTAGAGAAAGAAAGAGAGAGGACTCGACGTAACACCGTATGCTGGTAGATAATTGTGACACTTTTTGCAGGCAACCCTTGAAATGGTGAAAATAAAATAGAAATGATAAAGGTATTTACCAAGATTATTAATTTATTAATCTTGTCTTTACTCTGCTTAAAATTATTAGATTATACGTCCCTTTTTAATGTGGAGAAAATAATGAAGTTCGTAGAAATTGCAATAATAATTTACATATTGTTTTACTTTTAAAATTACAATATCCAACAGTTTACTCTAATGGGGTCATTTAGCATTTTTTTTATTACATTTTCTAAATGATTTTGTAATTTCAATGCGATCTAAATAAAATATCTAATTTTCTGACGCTTTTAAAATAATTTCCTATCATGGACTCGCATGAAAACGCTCTGTGACGTCACTGTCTCCTATAGCATGTCGGGTTGCGCTCACTACCGTTTACCTGCATTTAGAATACGAAGCGTAGGGGGGCCGTCTCGTTAGGATTGCAGTTTCTTTTCAGTCAAACTTTAGATATTGTATTTTACCCAAATGTCCCAGTACTAATAAATATGTGTTTTATAATAAGATTTATATAAGATTAGTTTAATAATAATTTATAATATACTTCTGTAAAATTTAATATTGATTTAAAAGTAAATTTTTAGGTACCTACATATCATACTTTCGCACCTTTAAAACTAAACAATATACTTATACGTAGTAAGTAGGTACTTTATTAGTGTTTTTAATATCAAATTTATAGATTGGTTAATTTTTGGTTTTACAAGGCGGCCTAATAAACCAAAATAAATCAAACTACAAAATATAAAGCTACTGAAGTCAGTATGTAATTTGAGTTTGAATAATAAAATGTATAAAGTAAACAACAGTCTACTTAATTATGTTTATAGTTATTGTATGAAATTGGGGTTAGAGGAAAAAATTTTGTTTTAATTTGAACATACACTCACTGCGCTGTCTCTGTAGTTTTCCTTTGAAGGGCTTAAATAGAATAATCTTTAGGTATGTTGACTTCCATATAAAATTTGAAATATTTAAAATCAAAAATAATACATTTGAATATTTATTTACACACCCTGTATATTGGTAACCAAACTTTAAATTTACTTAAATTTAAAAAGGCATAGACATAATTTATGCCGCTTACAATACTTATTAGAAAGTCGGTATGACAATGACACTTTGCAAAGATTTTCACCTACGTGATCCATAAAAGAACTATGGAATTCGATAACTAAACTTGATAACGTTTTTGCTTTATTTTAATTGATTTACGTTTTCTAACATTCAATCGTCATTTACTCGAAAACTTTCTTATGTAAGAGGGCAAAATTTTAGTACTGTCTGATAGAGAATTAAACGATCTTTCAGAATCAAGGAAAATAATATGGTGTTGCCATTTAAAAAAAAATCGATGACGTCATTACTCGAAAACAAATGACATTTGAAAATCGCATTTTACGCTAAAATATGTATTTTTTAAATTAAAAATCGACTTGTTCGAGGATTTTTCCCAAAAAATAATGGTTTCGTTTTTATTGAATTTATTCCATACTTTTGGCGCATACTGTATACACAACAAGATACATTAATATGCAGGGTGACCAGATGAAACCGAAACAGAGCCGTTTTCAGGAACTGCGTCAAGATTGTAGAAAAACGCTCAGACCCGTCGATTTTAGATACGATGATAAGTGGCGTGTAAAACAGTAGCTGGTATTGTACCATAATTTGACATATGCAAAGAAAGTAAGGATATCTATTCACTACAATCTATTTTCCCATTAAACAATTTGTGAGCAAATTTAATATAATTACATGTTTGTCTATATTGTAAAGATTTAAATCCAATCAGATGAAGCCTTTCATTATAATTATAGTCATTTTTATTTATATTAAGTTTAAACATGATATAACTACAAATTTTTCGTTGTATTCTCTCAATACGATTAATATGTACTTCATAATAGGGCCTGTCTGTTTTAATTTAATACAGAAGAGCCCTTGCCCGATATCGAAGTGGACGAGTACTAAGAAGCTGTAGGAGGCATGACCTCACACTACACCACACTCCAATTTGAACTTGTATATTTAGAAAACTACTTATCAGATGGACATAAAATTGTCTGGGTTAACCATACATCGTAAATGGTTCCTAAAAATTAGGCGAATATTATAATTTGAGGTTTGACCAAATGACTATTGAGGTGCTTAATGAGTATTGTTAAATATATCAAGCGGGCTACTTATTAAGTTATAGTTAGTACAACACTGAAATTTGATTCAAGTATTCGTTCGAGAAATAGGAAAATGAAAACTAACAAGAGAGCGGTATAAGTACTTAAAAATGTTTAACCCTATCTTTTGCAAAATACCAGAATCATCGGCAGCATTGCTCATTACTTTAAACAAAAATATGGTCAATGTAAATGACATCTGTTTTAAAAGACAACAGTTGGAGGAATATTTGAAAATGGGTATTTGATATAGAGGATACCAAACTACTGAGACATACTCTAGCTTTGACCACACAAAAGCACAAGGTTTTTTTAATTTCAGTATTGGAAAAATCCTGACGTAACGAGCGTTAAATTCGGAAACATACAGGTTCGAAAAGTTCATGTCTTTCCATTATTGTTACCATGTGTGTGTTCAGATTTTGGCTTTCGTCAAACCTTGCTGACCTTCCTGTAATTTTCACATCGTTATAATTTACCATTCTGAATAACATTTTCAAGTAACATTTTTCTCTATTTCCAGCAGCTGGCTGTTTACCTGAAACCAAAACAGTTTCTACTCGGTGCACTGAATATTTCAAATAGGATTATTTCAAAAACGGTTACTTCTAACGACTTCAATAAAGTATATCTTTTTCAGATAAAAAAAGATAGGAGATTCGACGATTTTAATAGTCAGATGGATATACTAAGCCGCAAAAAAGTTCACCCTGTATCTTCGAAACAAAGGGGTTTTTCACAAATCATCATCATACAAAATATTCTTAGAATAGGCCAAGGAATAACCCCTTGAATTTTTGCCGCATGTTTACCTAACACCCTGCATGTGTGTGTGTGAGGGTGTGTGTGTAGTTGTATGTTTATACGTGTTTGAAGTTTATATGTGTTTGAATACACGTGTACATGCATACGTGTTTGAACAAACAAGTATATACTATTGTTAAGTGTGAAACTAGTAATACTGCAAAATGCACCCAAAGTCGAACTTCAGAGAGCTATATCTCAAAACCATGAGACTTTTGGACTCAGTGGCCATGAGAACTTTTGTTCTACTCGTCGAGAACTAACAGAGTCCAGAGTTTCATCAAATTTGACCGAAACCCAATTTCCATAAGGACCCTGCGGGGTCCTTTGAATTTCTTGCCCGCAAAACCCTCGATTTCCAAAATGTATGCAAATATTTGGAATTTTTAAAAAATTATAATATATCGAAAATGAAATTTTAACTGCGATACCCTATGTCTTTTTAACCATCAACTTTTGACTGAGATACTTATGACAACATCGCATTATTTTGTCATCAGAGATCTACATTTGCTCTTTGTTGTTATTTCTGGACACCCTGAATAATGCAATTCTAAAAACCTTGCCTTTTGCAAACAAATACAGTTTCAAAATAAGAAACCTTTATGGCAATGAAAGATCTCAAAATATTACTGTTTTATGTAAAAAACAGAAAAATTCATAGTACAATTCATTATGTTTCTAAAAGTTACCCTGATACATGTTGGCTTCCAGAACAGAATAAAAAACTAAGCTTTCGCCTTTGGATACAATGAATGTGCGCTGAATTCCACAGTTGGTATTGAGCATTTCCACTGTTATTATTGACTCATTGTCTTTTATGTCATCAATCATCATTTTAGCCGGCTCGTCACAGCGACAACCTCCAGAAATATTAGAGCAACCCAAAAGTAACAGGATGATTAATTGTTGTGTAACATTTCATAAATTATTTTTATTTTCAGCATCAAATAACATTCATATTGATTCCGTGGCAGTATGATTATCGTTACTACATTTCTGATATATACATTTAAATATAGTTGCGCCAAGAATTCAGGCGACTTACGTCACGGCTGATGTTACGCAATTGTTTTTATTGTCAACATAATTTGCGATATTTTGTCGTGTTAAAAACAATATTTTTTTGTAATTTAGTGTAATATACAGGGCGAGTACATAGCTTAAGGGCAGATTGTTAACGTCAAAATAAAACGATTGAACCCAACATGCCTCATTCAACTGTTGCTCCCTTTCATTCTACAGGGTGTTAAATTTGAAAAATTGTTTTCGATATTTCGCTATATTTTAAGCACATATAGACTAAAAATTTGTAGTTTTATATTTTTTGAGGTGGCAATTACGAATATGCAAACAGTGTTGAGGTCACGACTAGAGGGCGCTAGTTATACTGTACTGTCGATGTAAAAATATGTCTTTTTGTATTTTACACTTTTGAATTTTTTAATAAGAAACTATTGTATATTTTTAGGTATCAATAATATTGTATGAAACTAACTACTCTGTGGACTAAAGCCCCAACCAGCGTTGAATTACACCCACAATATCTACCCATATATTCTTTATTATTAGCTTTTGCAACATTTTTTACTATATTAGAAAGGTATTTTAAGCTAATATAAATCAAATCTCCTACAATTCCTATCAATATCCACAGAGTAGTTAGTTTCACACAATATTATTAATACCTAAAAATATATAAAAAAAAAAAAACTTTTACACAAAGGGTAAATATTATTCAAGTAGGTATTGTCATATTTAATTCATTGACAAGCTAATGTCACTTTTGTCATTGTCGATATTTAATTTCAAATAATTTTAATTTATATAATAATTTTTATAGTTAGATATTTGACTCAACTTAAAGGAGACCACCTGAAGAAGCAATCCTAAAAATGCAGAAATAGGTCAGATCTCATCTATTGTGGTTGAATTTTCGAGTTCCCACTGTCAAAAGTGAAAGTTAGATATTTATAGAGTGTTTCCATTAAACCAGGTTAGTAAATTTAGATAGATTAATTTCTTTAGATACTTATTGAGTAGAGCTTTGTCTGTGGAATTGTTCATTAGCATACCTAGACGTTTGGTATCAGAGAGCATACATATGACTTCATTGATAGGAATTGTAGGAGATTTGATTTATATTAGCTTAAAATACCTTCCTGATACAGTAAAAAACGAAGCTATTGAACTACCTTCAATTTTAAAATGGAAAAAGTATACCTGCTACAAATCGATAAACTCAACCGTTTTCGAGAAACAGACGATTTAATTTTTTGAGATACGGTGGGAATTAAATTAGAAAATTAAAATAAGACGAACACTACAACAACTGAAAATTTTGTTATACATATCTTAACAAGTTATTGATCATAAAAGATTCTTGAAGTGACCACTAGCGACTTCAATGCACTTTCTTAGCCTCTTATTTAAATTTTGTCTGACGTTGAATAAAGTTCTATGTTGCTTGATAATATTAACCGATCCTTGAATCTTTTCCCACAGTTGTTCTTGACTATTAAGAATGTCTTTGTAAACTAAAGATTTAGTATAGCCCCAAAAGTAAAAATCCAGCGGATTTAAATCAGGGCTACGTGTAGGCAAAGGAACTTCGCTGCAGCGTCCAATCTAACGGAAAATTTGTATTAAGATATTCTCTTACTCGTCGGGGATAATGTGCAAGTGCACCATCATGTAAAAAGCAAAGCAAGTTCTGTCGTAAATTTAAGAGAATATAATCCAGAAGCAGTGACAACTCATTAATTAGAAAATTTAATTAATTTTCTCCGTTAAGTGGACGTGGTAGTACGAACGGCCCCAAATATTATCAGACAGAATTGATATCAAATATTGATAGAAGGCAGATGAGGATTTTCTAGTTCCCAAGAATGACTATTTCTCGCTTTATTTTGACGTTAACAATCTGCCCTTAAGCTATGTACCATTATTAATGACTTACCCTGTATAGTGCAAACATTTAATGCAGTATAGTTTTATTTATTATACTTGACAAATCTGGTATCGTTTAAGAATAGAAGGCTTATTGATTACAATTATACAGGGTGTTTATTAATTGAATGCCGATACTTAAGGGTGTGAATCCTTCGGTCATTTTAAGAAGAAAACTTAATATCAACATATGTCCTAAACCTCTTAATTTTTGAGCTACAGGGTGTTAAAGTTTTAAGAAATAATTTGCTTTTTTGTTTTAATTTGTTATCAATCCAGTTATTTTTATGAAATTTTGTACACACCTATTAATCATTAAGGAGCATTGTTTGATGTAAAAAATGTTTTAAAGGTTTGAATTAAACATTATTGAAGAAAAAAATGGTACGCCACTGCCTTTTCTAAAAACTAAAATTATTTTTAAAATCTTCATTTATTTTACAGCAAATTCGGTCCCTAGACTTACTCTCGTACGACGCACCATTTTCACGTAAAAAAAATTAAAACTAAAAAAGTTTTTTCCCCAAGTCATTGGAAAAGATTTTAAATCATTTTTTACATCGAACAATGCTCCTTAATGATTAATAGGTGTGTACAAAATTTCATAAAAATATCTGGAGTGATAAGAAAATTATAATAAAAAAGTAATTTTTTTCTTAAAACTGTAACACCCTGTAGTTCAAAAATTAAAAGGTTTAGGACATATGTTGATATTAAGTTTTCTTCTTAAAATGACCGAAGGGGTCACACCTTTAAGTACCGGCATTCATCACCCTATATAATAACCGTGCCATAATAATTTTCGTAAACCTAGCTAGAAGACGATATTTAAAAATGAATTATTTTTTCAATTTTCCTCCGAAATTTTTAATGGACTTACATAATTGTTATATCATAATAATAGAAAATTAGACTAAAACAAGAGAAATGTGAAAGATTCAATTTGATATGTATAATTTAAGAGGTATCGCCAAAAGGACAATGAAAGAAGCATTTGATTTGAAATATATAGTTTTTAAAAAATATATATTCTATTATTGCTATTGCCTTTAATTTGGCCAGCGAGCAAAAACAACAAAAACCATAAACTTTATTAATCATTAAACGGCAGTTTCAATTTCAGTTGTTGATATTTCCAGCTATTTGTCTTGGCCAGTTTCCTAAATACTATCTTCTTTAAGCTCCAGAACATTTAAATAATAGCATTAAATATTTTGCATCCCAAAATAAAATATTATAGTAGTAGATTAATTTTGAATATTGGGACACTTGTATAGAAATTAAAAAATAAATCTTATCCATGGTAATTTCTACACAGTGTAGCTTTCTAGGCTCTATTTTAAGATCCAACATCTACCATTTGAATAAATCTACCATTATTGGATCCACATACATATTAAGATATACGAAAAGAGATAAAAACGGGGGAATCTAGATTGGCTCACTTTAAATCCACCAATGGCCAAATAAATTCCCATAAAATCGCAGAGACCTACGGTGTATATGATAAATAATTCAGAGATCACGATTTAAGACGAGCCAGCAAAATTGCCAATCTCCAGAAATTAAGCCGCGACAGTTTGGTGATCTAATCTCTTGGCTTAACAACTTCCAAGGAATCTCATAAAGAACTGAGAACCTTATTTGAAGGACGTCTGTTTTTATTGATATCGATAAGGAACGATTCCTGTAAATTTCAAATACAAGAATTTTGAGATCGGTACGTTTATATCTGACATTAATTGCTTGATATTTATGTCGGATCGAAATTGTACCTAATGTAAACAGTGCAGAATTTCTGTCATAGAGATATACTTCAAGCGTCCGCGATATGTATCGACACATCTATACGATTAGATGTAAACACCTATTCGGAATCCTCTGACAGAAATTACTGTAGCTGACTAATCGTCTACTTTTGTGGTAATGTCGGCAGCAAATTATTAATATTGAGTGTTAAAAAATAATGGATAAAAAGCGATATTGATAAATTGGTTAATTTACATCACAGTAAACCTTAATTATATGACTATTTTGCAAATATGATTTTCAAACTAAGCTGATTTAATCTCCAAAAAATAATAATAATAATAATAATAATAATAGCATTTATTGCCCAACAGTAATCCATTTACAGAGCAATTGTACAAATCTTTAGTAACTAGTAATTACATGGGTGAAAAATATATCTTATACAAACATAAAACAACGAAAACACAAGGCTATACTAGAATAATTATCTAAATGATAAGTAATTTAAGTCAGAATATATAAATTATGAATTTGCTGAATATAACCATATATAACTTAACTATACTATAAACTATATATAACTATATGTATATAACATAAATAATTAAAGACAGAATTTATAAATAACAGCAATGCTGAACACTACATTATGAATAACTAAAACATACACTTTTCAGCTCCGAAATACTGCAACAAAAAATATCGCACATATCAGAAACTCTGTTAGCATTATTGCACATCATATTAATTGGTGCTTTTAATAGAATATTAGTATGAGCCCTTTCACACAAGAAAGTATTGTGATATCTAGAATTTACTCTAGGAACAAGAATGTTTAAATAGGATAGTAACACAGGACTATCAATTTTGCCATGTAAGAGTTTGTGCAAAAACAAAACAGAGGCCTGAAATCTACGTTTCTCCAAAGAAATGAAATTAAAAGTGTGCAGCAACTCAGGATAATTACATCCTCTCATAGGATATATTCCGTTTATTCTAAAACCTAAAAATTTTAAAAATGACTTTTGGACTCTTTCAATAATTAGAGAATAGTGGATACAGATAGGATTCCATATGAGGCTCGCATACTCTAATTTGCTTCTAACAAGACTAAAATATAAGCATTTTAAAGCTGATATATCTTGAAAATTTTTACAATTTCTTATAATAAATCCAAGTGCAAAAATGTTAAAATTACGCTGGATCTTCAACACTGGGTTGGCATATTAATTTACTATAATTTTTTTCGTGTCAAAATCAACTCTCAAATCCATACTGAACGATTTTTCATTTTCTATCGGACAGGAATCACATTTATTCTAAACAGCGCCAAGATTTCTGTCAGAGGTATATGTTTCAAGAGTCTACGATATATTCGTATATCGACACATCTATATGATTAGATGTAAAAACGTATTATTTTCTTATTCGCACTCGCCTGATAGAAATTGCTCTAGTTGACTAGTCGTCTACTTTTGTGATAGTGTCGGCAGCAATCCAAAACAATGAGAAAAAAGAGTGGGTAAAAAGCAATATTGATGAACCGATTAATTCATATCACGAATCCAAAGTCTGGGATGTTAAAAGAAAATCATATAAACATAAAATTCTTAATTTAAGACATTTTTAAGTATTTCACCCCTTACAACAAACCAGGAACATGGGAAATATGCCATTAAAATATCTTTTTATAAGTAAATGTTACTGACAAAATTCATTTGTTTATATTCAACAGTTTGTGAAAAAATGTTTCTGGGGATAAAAAACTATAGATCTGAAAATTAAATCTGGTTTAGTACCGTTCAAATTCAATATTTTGTTCAACTTAAACTATAGGTATAGATATTTAAAACAAAAAATATTTGTTGGATTATCTTGAAGAATACATTTTTACGGAGCTGTATACAATGAAATGAAAACATTATGTAGTTTTTGTTAAAAATTCACACATAGGGGTTTTGAGGAGTCCTAATTAACACCACTTTATTTGATTTAAAAAAATCTCTAAGCGTTTATATTGAATTTTGCAGGTGTAAAAAAATATCAGGCCTTCGGTCGCCATCTTAAAATTCGTGATAGGATCAAAAGAAGCGATTTTCGATGCCATTTAAAAAAAAACAAATATTTGTTGGAGTATCTTGAAGAAAACAATTTTTACGGATTTATACACGAATAAAACTTTGAGATCGTGTAGAAGAAAACACTATGTATAGTTTTTATTCAAATTTCACATCTTGAGGGGTCCACCTGATTAACAACACCTTATAACATTTTAAATAAAAAAAATTGCTTTTTATTAAAATTCAGGGGTATAAAAAAATGATAGCAGACCTTGCATCGCCATCTTAAAAACCATGGTAGGATCAGAAGAAGCGGATTTTGATGACATTTAAAACAAAAAATATTTGTTAGATTATCTTGAATAAAGTTTCTAAGGATTTGTACACAAATAAAAGTAGACACACTATATATGTATATACAGGATGTATCATAACAAGTGTGCATTAGACGTATTTAGGAAATCAGAAATTTTTTTAGAGGACTTTATTTTCCTTTCAAGACTGCTGAATTGAGGCAAAATATTTATTTATATTATACCTCAACTCGCTTATTTTCAGTGAAACAGGTATTTTTTATTTAATTTTCAGATTCTACATGTAAAGTCATTTTGACTATGTCTAAACTCGATGCAGGTTCTGAGTTATTTCGTTTTTTTTATCATGACTATGAATTATTCAGTTGAACTCAGAAAGTGATTTAAAAATAATAAATTTGTGGAAATAATACCGAGATACAATATCCAGAATAGTCCTGGGGTTTCCTCCAGATTTTACACTGCTGAAAAGTGGACGGCCTATAGTGCCAAATTCAAATCTCAGTAAGTCGCTTATTTTAAATAGCACACCCTGTGTTTTATTTTACCATCTCTTTCTATATTCCTTTCAATCTATATAAAAAGATGTTAAAATAAAATGCGATTTTTTTTATTTAAAATATTTTCACGTAAAATTTTCTCACAAAATTATTACTTTTTAAGTCGTTAATTATCTGAGTGAGACTGAATGATTCAGTCATGATGAAAAAAAATGAAAACGGAATAATTCAAAAACTGTTGAGATTGGATTGGAGATTGGTTGGTATATTTAATACAGTTGATTTAAAATTACACCAACAACTCAATTTGAAAAGCTTGATTGTAAAATAAATATAATATAATAAATAAGGAAGATACCAAATTCAGAAAAACTATTAGCGTAGCAGAAAAAGATTAGCTGTAATTACCTATACTTAGTTAAAAATATTGATAATATAGATATATACAGGGTGTCTCACAATAAGCGTGCATTAGACATAATTAGGAAACCGGAAACGATAGAAATCTGAGTTGTCAACACTGCTAAGTTGAGACAAAATATTTACAATAACGTGGCGGTTATACCGGAAATAGACGTCAATCCATTAATTTTAAACGAAACATAGTATTTTTATTTCATTTTCAGATTTTACGTCAAGTCAACTTTATTAAATTAATATACTATATACTAAATTAAATAGTCTCGGTCAGGTAACAACTTAAAAGGTAATAATTTTGTAAAAGTAATACTCGAGAATAGCTCAGGTAATACTGAGACAGTATCTATACTGGCAAATTGTAATATCAGTAACTCGTTTATTTTAAATGAAAATATTTTAAATAAGAAAATCGTATCTTTATAATGCCCCATCCACACTCTCGGCGAGAGGGCTGTAGCAAGCGCGATACTCGACGAGGGCTCCATCAACACTCTCGTGCTCGACCGGTCTCAGACTGCCTCGCCGAGAGTATGCATGCGGCATAAGATTTACTTATAACATTCCAGAGTTTGGGTTCGTGGTATAAATTAATCGGTTTACCAATATCGGTTTTTACCCACTCTTTTTTCTCATTGTTTTTGAATTCCTACCGACACTATCACAAAGGTAGAGTAGAATAATTTCAGTCAAGCTAGTGCGAATACAAAAATAATACGTGTTTACACCTAATCGTATAGATGTGTCGATACATATAGTAGACGCTTGGTACATATAACTGACAGAAATTTTTGCGCTGTTTAGATTAAATACAATTTCTGTCCGACAGAGAATGAAACATCATTTAGTATGGATTTGAGAGTTGATTCTGAGAAGAAAAAAAATTATTTGCTTATAGTCAATTAATATGCCAACCCAGTGTAGAAGATCCAGCGCAATTTTAAAATTGATAAAACCAGCTGAAAATGGTCAGATATTTAAGGTTTACCGTGGTAGAAATTAATCAATTAATTAATCAAAAGTAGAAAATTAGTCAGCTACAGTAATGCCGGGGGCACATTGCTCTGATGCCACGCCACGCCATGCAACGTCAGAAGGATCTGGCACCGTGTATTCTTAGGTATTTTTATATATTGTGTGCACATTGCTCTGACGCTACACCACGCCACGCCATGCAACGCCATCCGACGTGTTGCGGATCCCGACCTGAATTTCATCATATCGCATGGTGTAACGTGGTGTCGCGTAATAACAGTGTGCACCTGAATTTCATGTCAAAAACATAAAATGACAGACAAAATTGATGAAATTTTGTTAATATTAGATGGAGAAATCTTTATTTTCGTGTTTCAACATTGAACGAATGACTTGTTTTACAATAACATAAAGAATATATTGTACCATTTGAATATATAAAGTAGATACGCCATAGAATAGATTATGAAATTATAACTGTACAAAATCAAGTGGAATATTTAAATCATTGTTTATTCAAATTTATATTTCATGAACTGTTTACTTTATTCAATTCTCCAGTTTTCACATTTGGAGTGCTCATCAAGGTAATGTGGCTCGCAGTCTCTACTTTCTTCAGTTTCCTCAGTGTCTCCAGTTTCTTCTGCTTTATCCGATAGTTCAACTGTCAGAAAATTCTCTAAATCAATGTCAATAGGTTCATCAATGTTTCAAGGTCGACCTTCGCAAGTGGTAAAAGTAATTGAACAGCTCAGCCCAAGCTTACGACAGCCGTAATTGTCCTTGCACACAATTCGATTTTTACAAGAGATTATCTAAGTAATGCTGGTGGTGCTGCCTCTTTTTCAGTGGTTACTGGCAGTAAACCGTTGATAGGGCTTTTCCAACCCCATTCCTTTGGTTCCATGAATGTCTTTCCAGCTCTGCATTGGGTGACAAACTGACCGCATGCTGCCGTACGGCTGCTGTGATCCAAATTTTTGATCACTGCCTTTTTGTGTATACACAGAGTACATTATGTCACATCACGTCGGGTGGCGTGGTATCAAAGCAATGTGTCCCCGGCTTCATGTCTGTCAAGCGATTCGGAATAAGTGTTTACATCTAATCGTATAGATGTGTCGAATATCGCGGACGCTTGAAGTATATCTATCTGACAGAAATTCTACACTACATTAAGTATAATTTCCATCCGAAACAAATATCGAGCAATTAATGTCAGATGTGAACGTACCTACCCTAATATCAATTGAGGATTAAAAATCTAAACTGAAAAAATATTATAGATAAACATAAAATACACTATTAGAAAGTGGAAGAAAGTTAGATAAGTGACTCAATTAAAATTGTAGTCAATTTTGAACTTTTGTAACTCTTAACTAAATTAATCAAATGCCATTGCAAACTATTGCCCTACAGTTTAAAGGAACGCTTCTGATTCTCCAGTTCTCTGAAAAATGTATACAAAGTAAAGTATAGTAATGTATTTTGATCAATTCCTGAGAAATTTCAGCAATGATATTAATAAAAATATTTCCGTACATGCCACATATGCTCTATAATCCATAAGATTTAAATTTGGTTAAAGAAGTGGTTACATCTTTCTATTAATTTGAATTTTCAATTGATTCTAATGAGATGTTGTATTGCCTTCAACATATATGAAATTATTACCATTTTTACCAACATGGCGAATATTTTCCTGCAAATTGAAAGTTCGGTTGAACCATCAAAATAAATTCCATCCCATATGATCATGGAATCTATATATTAGGGTAGCAAGAATTACAACTCAAAACTGCGCAAAATTCCTTTGTAGAATTATATTAATTAAACACAAGTTTGTGGAGTATGGAGCTATCCCTGGGATTATTGTTCTCGTATTAAGCTAGTAATATTTAACTTAATAATTTCAAGGGTATTGGTTTGATCATGTAGTTTGTTCTCTGAACAGACTACAACAATACGTAATCCCTCATCTCTTCTACAATTTTCTCTCCTACCTCTTGATTGTATTATGTATTTAAAAGTCAGTCAATAAAATAAATTGAAACTTAAGTAATTGAAAATAAGTATGCAAGTTACAGTTCACAAACATTTTAGACAAATAAATTCTGTCCAATTTTGCTTTGAAATAAATAGAGAAACCATTTTCAGTTGTTTCTTTCTATATGCAGGTTTAATACGGAGGTAAAAATTCAAGACACGTTCCTGTGTGGTTGTATTTCAATCGTAGCATCTAAGTAAAAGTCACTAGTGTTTTATTAAAAGTAGCAATGAAAATCGTGAACAAGGTTAGCAAAGGATAAATATAATGCTATTTTTAAACCTAGTACTTGATAACTTGAATTCACTAATGTATAAATACAATCAATAGTGTAACTGTTTATTTAATAAATTTAATAAACATATCCGAAATTTTTAAATGATTTAACTTAAAAATTTACTATACCTATGCTGCAAAGTAATGGATTTTGTTATACAGAGTGTTAGAAAAAAGTAGATGCAGCCGCTAATCAAAACTCCTTTCCTGTGAAACTTTTCTTACACCGTTTTTGTATCTTATATTTTTTTCAAAACATGGAGTATCAAGGTCAAAGAAAACAAAAGTATCTTAAGATATTCAGTAGTTGAAATTTTGTACAGGCTTGTATCTCATACTGACATTGACACAACAACTGTGGTTCAAGGAATTATATTTCAGTGAAATAATTCAAACATGTTTATTTTTACAAGAAAATATATGTAGGGCTAAATTTTCAAGAGATGTAAGATATTTAAATATGTGATACACATTTCAAGCCTCTGTTGTTTGTTTTCAAGATAATTATCACAGATTTTATACTAATGGATGAATTATAGAAAATTTTTCGAATTTCGATTTAGAATGCTAATTTATGTTACATGTAGTGTTATCATTTTTGAAATTGCTAGACCAGGACGCGGTACTAGAAAAATGAAGCCATGTTGAAACCAAATATAAACACTAGTATTCTACCGATTGGTATTATATTTTCACTAAGTATCTCACTTACATAGAGTGTCTTAGACACGAGTAAACTATGCTTGTCTTTAAAGACGTGTTTTAGTTATTTTTTTAAGAAAATTCATTCTTTGAACACATTTCAGCGAAATTTGGCATACAAGAGAGTTTTGGTTTAGCACAATATTAGTATAACCTCAATTCTTATCTATCTATCTATTTATTGTATTTGAAGATCTTCTGATAAAATAAAAGTGATATGCTATTTCGATCAAGACGCTTGTTAATAAATTGACGTTGTAGTTGTATTCAAGAAAATAGAGCATTTCTTAAATTATAAATTAAATTGCATAAAAACTGTTTTTTTCATTTGTTTGAATATTTCTTGGCTGTAATTTTAACAATTTTGTAGAATAACTTTAATTAGAAAATATCAAAATAGCGGAAATAAAATATTATTAGATAATTTTTTCAAGAGAACTCATTTTAGAGAATATATTAAAATTTTTTAAATTTGTATCGACAGAAAAAAATTTTTTTCATTCGCGTAAAAATTTAGAAATAGTTATTTATTGTATAAGTGTTTTAAATAGCATTTTATCTACGCAAGAATGTTTAAACGCGAAAACGTAATTCGAGCGTTTAATATTTTTAAAATTTTTATATTTGTACCAACAAAATGCTTTTCATCATTGGCATAGAAATTTAGGGAATTCAAAGGTTAACTAAACCCCATTATTACGATTTTGCAGAAAAAAATACGAAAAAATATTACCTTTTTGTTGACATTAGGTACTGTATGCCAAATTTGAACAAAAAATAGTATTAAATAATAAAGAAGATAATAGTTATTTAATGTATAAGTCTTTTAAGTAGCATTTTATCCACGCAAAAAAGTTTAAACGCGAGAACCTAGTTCGAGTAGCTTTTGTTACATTTTTTACTATATTAGAAAGGTACTTTAAGCTAATATAAATCAAATCTCCTACAATTCCTATCAATGAAATCATAGGTATGCTCTCTGATACCAAACATCTAGGTATGCTAATGAACAATTCCACAGACAAAGCTCTATTCAATAATTATCCAAAATAAACATTAATCTAGCTAAATTTACTAACCTGGTTTAATGAAAACATTCTATAAATATCTAAGTTCACTTTTGAAACTGTGGGAACTCGAAAATGCAACCACATTAGATAAGATCTGACCTATTTCTGAATTTTTAGAATTGCTTCTTCAGGTGACCTCCTTTAATTTGAGTCAAATATCTAACTATAAAAATTGTTATACCAATAAATTAAAATTATTTGAAATTAAATATCGACTATGTCAAAAGTGACTTTAATCTGCCAATTAATTTTAAATTAAATTGTCATTTACCTACTTATTCAATCAAAAAAATGTGTACCCTTTATGTAATCGTTTTTTATATATGTATTTTTAGGTATTAACAATATTCTGCGAAACTAGCTACTCTGCGGACTAAAGCCCCGACCAGCGTTGAATTACACCCACAATATCTACCCATATATTCTTTATTATTAGCTTTGAACTCCCTAAATGTCATGCCAATAATGAAAACGATTTCATAATAATTATAATAATTTTTATAGTTAGATATTTGACTCAACTTAAAGGAGGTCACCTGAAGAAGCCATCCTAAAAATGCAGAAATAGGTCAGATCTCAGCTATTGTGGTTGAATTTTCGAGTTCTCAGTTTCAAAAGTTAACTTAGATATTTATAGAATGTTTTCATTAAACCAGATTAGTAAATTTAACTAGATTAAAGTTTATTTTGGATAATTATTGAATAGAGCTTTGCCTGTGGATTTTTTCATTAGCATACCTAGATGTTTGGTATATATATTACTTTATTGATAGGAATTGTAGGAGATTTGATTTATAATAGCTTAAAATACCTTTCAAAAACAGTAGTAAATGTTAATGTAAATAAGTAAATAAATTAAATTTGATTTATTATAGAATTAATTATTCTACAAATAAAATAAAGTTACTTAATTCTACTGGTAGATAAAACATCACCTTATACGGTTCATATGTGTGGAAAAGAGTGTAATTATAAGGTGATTGTGGATAAAATATATGTTTTAAACGCTTTATGTGACGAAAACGAAGAGAAAAATCTTAAGTGACGAACGAAAATGTACACTCTGTTTGTTAATGTGAACAAAAAAAAAATTATAACTGTAGCAATAATAGCAATAAACTGTTACAACGATTACCAGAATTTGTTGTCAGTGTTTTGCTAGTGTCTAAGCATAGAATATGTGGGAACACCACTCTTGAGCAAAAAAATACAGCATGTCAACCTTTAGGTCTAAATTTAAACATTTAATACAGACACTGACGTTAAAGCTAAAGGTTGATGGTATTAAAACGTTAATTCCGATAGGAGTTTTTCAATTTTTGACGGAATAAAGCACGAAGGTAACCTTCCGGGGCATCCTGGGATAAACCATGTATATTTACCCAGGACCGGAGGTGTGAGTGGAGGCGGCAGTCGATTGGCCTCCTAAGTCAAAAATCGTTACGGCCGGCGGCGCATCGGATATGAGGTAAAAGGTTAAACTGGACGTTAATTATGCATCTCGTGGGGGGACGATGAATTTTTAACGACTTGAAATCATTTCGCGAGAACTGCATTTTCTAGAGCACCTTATAAAAATTGCAACTATTGCATTGTTTCACCGCATTTGAAACATTTGTCTATACTCACAAATGTACCTATCTTTGCTCTAAAGAACTGTAATTAAAATTTTGCATTATTAGTGTTATCACAGAATAATATAGATAAGTGAGAGTGGAACGATTCCGTCAATATCAATCCTCCATATTTCTGAAAGTAGTTTTGTTTGTTCACATTAGTAGCAGCTTACTAATTGATAAGACTTTACAGAGCTTTTAAATTCATTCTACTACTTATTCTAATGAAGTTTTGATAATTATGTACATGTACTGAAGCTTAAGCAAAGTTGTCCTTATTTTTTCTGAAAGACTTTATTTAACTTTTCTAAAAACCGAAGAAATATATAATAATATATTATTAAATGTTTAAATTTAGGACTAAAGGTTGAAATACTGTATGCTTACAAAATACTGACAATAATTCTGGTAATCGTTACAGTTTATTGTTATTTTTGCTACAGTTGTAACTTTTTTTCTCCACATTAATAAACAGGGTGTCCATTTTCTTTCTAAACTAAGATTTTCCTCTATGATGCACTGTTTTCGTCTTACAAAGCGTTTCAAAAATATATTTTATCTTCTTTACTATTTAATGAACAAATAAATATTTTTTGACAATAAAAAGTTCATATTTTCTCGTAGATAATTTTTTTTCTGCTAAAGCGTAATAATGGAGTTTAGCTAACTTTTGGACTTCTTAAATTTCTACATCAAGCCAAGAAATATTTAAACAAATAAAAACAACAGTTTCTATGGAATTTAATTTCAAAAATGCTGTAAATTGTTGAGTGTAACTAAAACATTAATTTATTAACGAGCGCTTTGATCGAAATATCATGTCACTTTTATTTTATTAGAAGATCTTCAAATACGATAAGTAGATAAACAAACATTTCGTGAACCGAAGTCGGGTGATTGAGTAGGCCAGGCAACTGGACCACCTTGAGCTGATCATATTGAGCTACCCCAAAACTGCTTGTATGCTAAATTTCTGAAATGTGTTCAAAAAAGTAAGAATTTTCTTTAAAAAAATAAGTAAAATGCGTCGTTAAAGGCAAGTATGGTTTACTCGTGTCTAGACACTCTTTGTATGTAAGACTGAAAATATATTTTCAATAGAATACTAGTATTTATATTTAATTTTCAAAATGACCCGATTTTTCCAACATCGCGTCCTGGTTAAGTAATTTAAAAAATTGTAACACTGCATGTAACAGATAAATTAGCATTCTAATTCGAAATTTGAAAAATTTTCTATAATTCATCCAGTAGTATAAAATCTGCGATAGATCATTATTCTGAAGGATGTGTCACACATTTAAATATGTTGCATATTTTGAAAACAAACCCCTACATATATTTTTTTTAAATAAAATAAAATTTTAATTATTTGACTTATATATAATACCTTGAATCATAGTTGTTGGGGTCAATATCGGTATGGGACACTGTACAAAATTTCAACTACTGAATATCTTCAGACGCTTTTTCTCCAAGAACTGCATTTTCTAAAGCATCTTATAAAAAATGCAACTATTGCATTCTACTGGAAAATACTAACGTTTCACAGTATTTGAAAACGTTTGCGCACACAGTAAAAGTAATATTAACATTCGTCTATACTCACAGGTGTACTTACTTTTACTCTAAGGAATTGTAATTAAAATTGTGTATTAATAGTGTTATCACAGAATAATATAAAGAAATGAGAATGAAACAATCCCGTCAATATCAAGCCTCTATATTTTCGAAAGTAGTTTTGTTTGTTCACATTAGAAGTAGCCTACTAATTGATAAAGCTTTACAAAGCTTTTAAATTAATTTTGCTACTTATTCTAATGACGACTAACCTGTTTTGATAATTATGTACATCTATTGTGTTGTGTTAATGAAGCTTGAGAAAAGTTTCCTTATTATTTGTGAAAAACTGCATTTAAAAATCGAAGAAATACCTAACAATGATAATGATAATATTTGATAATATTTATTCACAAAATTAAGTTTACATTCTTCGGTTTAATGTTAGTAACTACATGTATGTGTAAATAAATGTTTGAAATGAACATGCGTAAGTTTTACAAGTAAACTTGATTGCCTCCTCATCTATCCACGATTTACTATGTAACATAATATACTGGGTGATTCACAACTTATCCAAAAAAATTGGAAATAGATGCGTCATGAAAAATTGAATCAATATCGTAAAAGAATTTTTCTAAAATTCTTATAGTTCCCGAGAAAAAGAAAATACTGAACTTGTAGTGTTTTTAACCTTTACACCGCTGGGCTACTGTAGTTTGTGCGCTGTGCGCAGTGCGCTCTCTCTCCACACATAGCCCCAGGTGATTCCGAATGCTGAAATATTAGTATTAACGTTTTTGCAATATTGTTTACATTAGTTTTTTATGTGTCAAAAGTGGCTTACGAGTATAGCAACTCTTATGAAAAATTGCTTTAACAGCTTCTCGTTTGTACGCAGAACGATTTCCCTGTAGATATGTGCCAAATACAGATACTTTTACTGCGGTAGTGCAACGCGGGCTTACAAAGAATGTCCCAATCAATATGCTCAATTGAGCCAATAACGAGTTCAAAGCGGACAAGAACCAGAAACATGTGTATTTATTCCTAAAAACTGGGTAATTTTATTTTTAATAATAATAGGGGCAAAATCAGTTGAATTTGCTAATATAAAATAGGTGATATAAAATTTTTATTTTTTCCTTGGAAAATGCTTAAAATTTTTTGTCCATTCATTTTTTATTACACTTTGTCGCCATGTCGGTCGCCGACTGATTGCTTTGCCTTGCGCAAGGGCAGGTTTTACAGTAAAATATATTATTTTGTCTGGTTGCAAGTCTAGGAACTAATATATCAATTTGTGATAACAAAGCAAGGCAGTCAATTTTACCCTGTAATAACTTACATAAAAATAAAACAGATGCTAGATTTCTACGCTGCTCCAAGGACATAAAATTAAACCTACTCAATAAATCATTATAATCGCACCCTCTTTGGGGATGTACTCCACTAGATCTAAAACTTAAATATTTTAAAAAGTTCTTTTGGACTCTTTCAATAGTAGAAGATCACTGCAGATATATATAGGATTCCATATTAAAGAGGCATATTCCAATTTAGTTCTAATTAAACTAAAATACATAGTAGACAAAGCAGACACATCTGTGAAATTTTTGCTATTACGTATAACAAAACCTTGTGTATTATACGACTTTATAATATTACTTATATGTTGATTGAATGTCAATTGATGATCAAAGTAAACTCCTAAGTCTCTTATATTATTTGTTCTTTCATTATTGATTGTGTACGGATACTGCAAAACATTTGATTTACGGCAGAATGATATAATTTTACATTTAGAAATATTTAGAAAAAGGTGATTTTTGAGGCACCAATTTTCCAATAGAGCAATTTGTTGAACAATAGAAGTATATATTTTCAGATCGTCGGCAAACATCAATTTGTTACAATCTATTACATTGCATAAATCGTTGACGAAAGCCAAAAAAAGTAAAGGTCCTAAATTGTATCCTTGAGGGACACCACTTGTTGCGATATAGATATCAGAGCAAAAACCATTGTAACAAACAAATTGCTTGCGATTACTCAAATAAGATTTCAAACGTATCAAATATTTGCTATGAAAGCCTAAATCTGAGAATTTCTTAAGTAGTGCATATTTTATCGAACGCTTTACAAAAATCTGTGTAGATAGCATCAACTTGCCCTTTCTCATTGAGTGTTTCACATAGAAACTGACTGAATACAGCTAGGTTACTCGTAGTTGATCGAGAATTCATAAATCCATGTTGAGAAATTGATATAATATTTTTTGCAGATGCATATATGCGATTGTATAAGACACTCTCTAATAGTTTTACAAAGTTGTTTAAAAGTGATATGGGTCTATAATTTACAATACTATCTTTATTTTCAGATTTATGTATCGGACAAACTTTTACAAGAGTATCTTCAAAGGTTGCGCCAGTACTCTTATGCAATCCTTTACAATAAAAGAAGGAATTTTATCAGAACCAGATGTAAATTTATTTTTTAACTTTCTCCCTGCTTCAAAAATTTCTTTTTCATCTATCGGTTCACAACTGATGTCAAGTGAAGCATTGGGATCCAAATTAAAATAAAAATCCGCATTCACTATATCAGGCAAAGAATAAACACTGGCAAAAAAATGACTAAAAGCATTGACAATCAACTGCGGATCATTAAAAGATTCGCCGTTATACGTCATTCTTCCCGAAGTTCTGGAAGTTCTATTCTTGCGATTAACAAAAGACCAAAAGAATTTCGGTTCATGTTTTAATTTAGTCTGCACGTTTTGTAAATATAGAAAATATGTGTCTTTAATTTTTTGTTTAATTATCTACAGAAGTCTTGATAATGATAGTTATTATTTGTGATTTTAAATTTCCTGTGTATTTTTTCTTTTTCCTTAACAAGGCCTATGATCTCAGCTGTATACCAAATCGGATATTTGTGTTTGAAATTTTTGAAAACAGGTACATGAATATCGAAAATATCATAGATCTTATTGTAGAAACTGTCAACAGCAACATTAATATCAGTCATATCATTTAAAAAGTCCCAGTTAATATGTAAAATATTATTATAAAGTGAATGAAAATTGGCTCTTTTAAAATTATAATTTTTTTGATATCTATTTACAGTAAAATTATCAGACTTCATAAATAAAACGTTGCAATAAAACGTTGGTGAGACAAAATGTATACATTTATTTAATTTCACCTTATAACTACTTACAACAGGTATAACTAAGTGGTAGCTGGCGGGCCAGCCCTAATTATGCTAGAAAGGACGTCTTTAGGAATGCATATGCAGTGGAAAGATTAGAGTAGTGCAAATTGCCAAGGTCGGGTTTCCTATAATCAATAGCTCCAAAAGTTTCCTACTTTGCTCGTTCAAAACTTCACGATGAGCAATTTTGAGATTTCATTAAAACTGTATCACAAACAGAAGAATCAACACAACGTAATAGAATAATCAACACATTCCAACTATTCCAAGTCCAGCTCTGTTCAACCGTCTGTTTTTTGATAAAAAGTACATCTGATTGGCCATCCTTCTCTAGTACAGGTAATTTCTCCGTAAGTCGTAGCTTATTAAGGGACGCACCTGAGCATGATTTAGGTATTTTACAAACAAATGGAAATGGCTCAGAGGTATATGCCAGGTTTCACTAACGTTTTATTGCCTACTTCGTCTTCCGAAAACGATTCTATTATACTATGCATATATGCACATATTCTAATAATTTTGATGTAATTTGTTTGAAATTATATTGCACCACTCTATCCTACTACTTACGGTCGATGAAAGAGAGTATACTTACTTAATTCTAGCTAATTTAAAACTAAATGTATGCACTAATGAGCCTCCCGTCGAATCGAATCGCAGAAAATGTAATTATTATCCAATCTATCGATCGGACAATAACTTTATCGCCCATAGAATATTTATCCGGCGGTTAGCGTCGATGACAAGGAGACGCAGCAGAAGTCTGTTATGGAAAATAGCTCCCAGGGCGTACGTAACAATGAGGGATGAGGCACTGAGGACTTGATCACTAGGAGGCGGCGGCGGGGCCGTGATAAATAGGTCGCGCGTAGCCGCACCGTGGAGGATCGGATTCAGTTAGCATATCGGGGGAAAATCGTTCCATACATTAAAACGATAAGGGTGGAATAAAAAGGTTATGCGGAAGAAAATACGTATCAGCTGAAAACAGCAATTAGTTGGAGATTTATTAATGCTTCGAAAAGTTACAAAGGAAACCGTAGATAACTGTAGAAACTACATAATTTAGTAGATTTCATAGTATTTGATAATTCTAGGGGGTGGAAAAGGTTTTGCTGCCATCATTTTATGGAAGGGATTTTGTTTCCATCGTTTTAACAGAGCAGAAACTGTCATTTTACAGGGTGTTTAGGAAAGTTGGTATAAAACTTAAGGCGGTAAAAATAGAGCTAAAAGAGTTTAAAAAAATGTTCCTATAAATATTCTTCCTCCGGATCAACTTGACTGACATATGGCTCTCCAAAGGGGTCTTATCATTTAAATATTTTTTTAAATAACTTTCTTTCTGTTTAAGATAATGGAATGAAAATTGTAGGTAATAATCCTGCCATAAGGGTCTTTAATAATCGTGATTTTCCCGGTTGTCTATTTTGAGAGGCGCCTCTCGGAGTATGGAGAACTAAAATGTAGCGTGGTTTCTTGCAATAAACTTGCACTAAAATCTAAAATTAATTATCTAAAAGTTCTTTAAATTATTATTTGCACTTTTGAGATTTGCGAGTATTATAAAATCGGTATATATATTATATGATATTAGCGATATGCGGCGAACTGTTCACACCAGTTTTTGCGAATCGAATCTCTTCTTCTTGGGCGAGTAGGTTGCAAAAATAATCTCATTGGTTACAAAACTTAGAAAATAAAAACTATACGGCTCAGTATTTTAATAAGGCGAAAATTTTAATTTAAGATAAATATTAAATAATTTGAATATGAAAATTAGTAATACATATTAAAACTAAATGGAAACTGAACAGTATGGATCAGAACAGCAACAATTTTATAATATTTTTACATAGTAAGCATCTGTCATGCTGACAGTTTCATTGTAATGATTGTCAATTTCGTGTGCTATCACTTAAATTCTTACATTTTTTTTATGTTCTTTCTACTTGACTTTGCATTTCAATCTATTTTTTACAACCATTATGCTTTTACTAACAGTGAATATGCCGATGTGCATTTTATGTATGGTTTCCCGACAACGTTTCCCTGATAAAAGGCAATCTACATGATTGTTTAAGAAAATTCCAAGATGTGAATGTGGCAGTCCAAGGAGGCGTAGGCATGATTTAGACGAAGTAATTTTTTAAATGTAATCCTACTGTGAATCTAAGAATCCCGATGCGCCCATTCCATGGCCACCTCGTTCGCCGGATTTAAATGCGGATAATTTTGTATTTATGGGACAATGTAAAAAAATAGCATATCTACACCTATGACTACCATTGCGGCAACGTATTAGGTTAGGCATTCGATGACATACGAATTGAACATGAAATTTTTCAACGCGTTCAACTTCCTAAGAATATGAACGTGCTTGTATTTCGATCCAGGGTAGAGAATATGAGTCTTTGCTTCGCACTCGGAATTAAGATTTTTTATTATCGAAAATTATAACCTAAAATTCAAAATAAAAACCACGACACATACCCACTATGTGAAAATATTTAAAAAAATATTACTGTTCTGAACCATACATTATTTAAAAAATAATTATTTCTGACTAAAAGTATAGACATTTTTTCTTTAAAAAAGTCTAATTCATTTAAAAAATAATATTATTTGCTTGATAATTCAAAGGAATAAAAATAATCTGTTAAGAGTAGTTAGAAAGCTGCTCTAAAGTTCTTCCGCAAGACCGATGTTTATAGGAACTTTTTTTACCTTTTTTGACACTACTTTTACCGTTTTAAGTTTTGCACAAACTTTTCCAAACACCTTGTATAAATTCGAACTCATTTATAAGTCAAATTGTTTGGTATCAAATTTTGAATAAATTTAACATTTCAGCAAATGTTTAGAGCTTATCACCACATTTTTTTGTTAAATAAACTAAAATATGTGTGAGTCACCATATATATATATATTGTGATAAATCAGAAATTCCATAAGAATCGAATACTATGAAATTCAGTTTAAGCAACAAAACAAATAATTATTATTGAAATGATAATATTATTGATATAATATATAGATGAATTATTATTGTTGAAATTATCTTCAATAAACATATCGAAAGAAGACTAGTAATATATTAAAATAACAAAATTTTACAAATTTTATTAAATTCAATTTAAAATTTTAACTATCAAATCTGGACATGACGATACAAAAACATACATTATATAAAGAAAGAAAATACAAAAACCAGACAATGACATATAAAAAGAAAGTATAAAGAACAAAGATTTAGCATATATGCATATCGCAAGACTAAAACATCATTCTAATAAAATATTAGCTAGATAAAATGAAAATTCCAATTTTAAAACATAATGACAATTAGAAATGTCAAACGTAAAGATGGCTATTCAAGGAAATATCAGCATCTCTGACAGGACACTAAAAAAAAACACAAATTAAAGAATATTTAAGTATAAAATTAGTAAAAATTGTTATGTAGTTGTAAGAATATAAAAGACAATCAGTGTCGTGAAAAATGCTTCAACAGGAATAATTAAAAATTAAAAATATTACATGTGTAGTGACCCTAAGAAAAACTAATAATAATCTAGAAGGTAAATTTACCTAGAAACAATAATTTGTTGATTAGTTACGAAGAAAACTGTGAAGCGAGAAGAGGTATGAATTTGCTAGAGTCGAAAATTTCATAATTTATAGTTAAAATTTAATTAAAATAAAAAAACTTATACGTACCAGTCTCACAGTAAATTAAAAGATAAAGTAACTCAAGACAACATCAAGCCATATCAAATTTAAGAATTTTGTGGAAACCATCGACATAACCAGACCAGACCAGACCTAGGGGTTGTGCAAAAGGTCGAAGAAATCCATTCTTAGAGGGAAGTAACCTCAAAATACACATCTAGATCTCGATAAGAAGAGAAGTCCAGAATTCTACAGGATATCCAGGCTGGAGGATCGAAAGCATCCAGAGAATAAAACATCATCCAGAGAAGAGAAGTTCCAGATAGCAACAATAGAAAAATCATCTACAAAAAAAGTAAGAAATAACGTACGTTATACAAGGTTATCTAGCTAGATCGAATACGAATTGATAAATAACAATAAGTAACTTCTGAACGATTAATAACGGTATACTACAGTTAATTACTTACCTTCTATTAGATTTCACTCATTTAAAAAAAGCTTAAACTTATAAATCCAGTCATTAAATGTTGTAAGACACCAAAACAGAAATTAAAGACGTTAACTTAACTGACATCGAAATAGCATAAGTTGTATAAATAGATTAGATAAATTCCATTGCATTCGTGTATATTTCTGGTTGCATAAAAGCAGTAAGTAAATGAAAATAATTTTAAACACTAGAAAAACAAACGAAAAGCAAATTTGTTAATTGTTAAGCTGTTAAAAATATTCTTTAATATTCCTTATTTTGAATGCCTTCGAATTTAATCGAGGAATTATCATTTTGGTGTTTTCTTTAATAAATGTTAATATACTATCCTTCAATCCAATTGTTTTTTTGTATGTACTGGGTGGTTTAAAGATTTTGAACATAAAAAAATAAAAAAACATGGTGTTAACTACTCTGCTGGAATCCACTCCTGAGAAAAGAGGATAAAACATAGCCAGGTATAATAAATTACAGAAAGAAAAATAAAACAAATATTATATTTATTCACTTATACACTTCACACATAACATATAACATAAATACTATCTACACAAATAAAAATTTTAAACAAAACAAAACAAAATAAATAAATCATTGGCGCCCAATAAAAAATTTTTACATACATAACAAAATCACATCACACATATCATTCACAACACGAATATAACATTAACACAAATCAAATTAATAATAATTTAATAAACACAACAATATATATATATATATATATATATATATATATATATATATATATATATATATATATATATCTAAAAATCTTAGCAGGATAAAGTCAGGCAACGGTGCAGACTTGAGGTTTTACTGCCGAAAACTGTGTATTCTTGAAAACATAGCATGGATCGTAAATACTTTTTTGAAAATTACAGTTTGCGTGCAAAAAAATATTGGAGTAAAGCTATAGAAGAAATAAGTAAATAACAATTATAACATAGGTAACAGAATTATACAGGATTGATTTGGAACATCCAAAGTTGTGCGAAGAACATGTATTTAACAAGATACAGGGCGTTGAAGTTTCTTTAAATTTTTACGTTAATAATTCCAAAACACCTTAACATTTCAATCTCAAATTAACCACATGCAGTTAGCACCTAAAGACTAGTTATTTGATGTACTACTCAATATTTTACCGAACAACAGTGACGGCAGTAATACAGGATTAAGTGCAATACTATCAAATATTTACCATAAGTAGGTAATTACTAACGAATTTTTTAAAGTAAACTAATTGGTTTATTTTATTTACACTTGAAATATATCTTTTGAGTAACTTATAAAATTATTAAAATTGAACTTATTAATGACGAAATTTATTAGTAATTACAGAAAGCAAATACCGATGAAATTATTTTGAAGAGGTTTGCATGTTAAAAAAGTTGGTATAGCCCCTAATTTAATAATATTTAATCAGATAAAATAGTAAATATAATTACAATAATAATAATAATTTCATACTGGTAATTAACGACTACATAGGCAAAGTTTACTGAATAAATATAAGTTATAACACTCTCTGTCAGCACTTTGATGTTTTGAGAGCCGTACCGCCGCACGTAAATACTGTAGTAAAAAATGGCCAAGTACGAGGGACTTAACAAAGTAGTTTCTTTCCAATTAGGAAATATTTTTATATACGAGGAATATTGCAAAAGTGTAATATAAGCCTATTGTATAAATACAATATTTGTAATGTAATAAATATAGATATTATAAAACGATTATAGGTAAATTTATAAAGTTATGTTAGTTAATTTTGGAAGTCGCATATATTGTAAATTTTAAAATAAAATATATACGTACTCTACTATATAAAAAATAATGTAGCCATGAGGAAAATGTTTATTTAAATATACATTATTTTAAAACTAAAATAGAAAATAATATAATCTATATTGTTTACAAGTTACAAGTGCTGCGGTATAGGTTTTTACTTGTTCTTTCAATGCAGCTTTTCTTGGATTCCTACACGAAAGTGTTTGTGATGTTTGGTAGTCTTGATCTGAAATATAATAAAGATGCATTATATTCTTGATTTGTATTATAATAAACTATATATTATTTTCAGTAAAAAAATTACTCAAATGAAAACCCAATGTATGAGTATGTCCAGGTTATTTTTAGGACTTAATATTGTTTTAGTGATTTGGGTATTTCTATACGTATATATATTAAATTGAGACAAATTATTTTAATTTATTTAAAGATGTTACTTACATACAATTTTTATTATATACTGTTTGTGCACATGTCACATGTATCAGTTAGAATTGATGTACCAGTTTGAACTTCAGCATCTAGAAATTTTGGCGCCAAAATAGTTTTGGTATTACCTATCAGAAACTCCGCATGAACCAAAAATGCTGCGTGAGTATAAAATTGCATATTACACTTTTTTTAATAAATACCAGTACAAATAACTTACTTGTTGGTTCATACAAAAACAATGTTTGATGTTTCATTTGAAAAATGTTTGCTCCAAATTTTAATTTTTTTGTAGCATTGATGAGGACAATCTTTCAAATAATGATTCTAATTTTTATCGGCATACCGCGTAAGATTTTATATCTTGACCTATTTCTTTATATTAGTTGATGAAATATAAAATACATACCTTGAATAATAAAAAAAGGAAAAACCAGTCTTGATGGACAATTATTCACAGTACAATATATCACGGGCATTTTTAAAAGAAAAATAAAATAAACACTAACAGTTATTCAAAGTTTTTTGCCTCATACTATATCGATCGCAGTCAACACGTTACAGTTCTAGTGTCGACCACGGTGTAGAATTCTGGGTACCGAACGGTCCCTGAGACGGGTGAGGAGAGCAGAATTGGTAGGGCGGCGCGTGTTCGAGAGTGAAACAACTTATATATTTATTATGTAAACTTTGACATAGATACAGATGGCAACGTGATGACATTCATGATGACTGGCGCATTCGCCAAAAGTTCGAAACTAACGGAAATATTTCACCGTTTATAAAAAATAAATGTGTAATACTGTTTTGCAATGTTAGTAATAGTTTTCATTTATGTTTAAACCTAAATATTGCAACATATTTTAACTATGTGTTGTAAATATAACATCAAGATTAATTAAGCAGCTTTAGAAATGCCGTACTGGTATAAAAACAACCTGATGATGAGTTTTACGTATTTATACTTTTTATTAGATAAATTTGTGGATCCCATATTAGTTCTGTTTTTATTCAATGCAAATCGCATACGCACATCATCGTAAAGGTGTTTAAGCTAATTCAAATTAATTACATTATCAAATAATTTTCAGAATTCCACTTGACTTGGTATATGGCCAAAAGCAAATTTAAATTTTGAAAATTATTTCATTATGCCGTATATATATTTTTCATTAGCAATATTTAACTAGATTAATATTTTTAGTCCATAACTATGTGTATGGGATTATGTCTTCTACATATTTAGTGTCAAAGAACATACATATAACTTCATTAATACTGCCCTCCTAACACGAAAGATAATATCTGCAAAATAATAGATTCAGAATAATTAGGTTTTTAAATCTGCAAACGCTATATGAACAGTTGGTTGTTATTGATACCTAATCAAAAACGTATAAACAGTGATGTTATATTTACAAAACATAGTCAACATATGATGATGTTATATTTACAAAACATAGTCAACATATTCATGTTGTAATATTTAAGAAGTTTAAAAGCAAATAAAAACTATTACTAGCATTGCAAAACAGTATTACAAACTTTTTTTATATAAACAGTGAAATATTTCCGTTATTCGAACTTTTGGCGAATGCGCCAGTCATCGGGAATGCACGTTATCATCTGTACCTATATAGTTGATAATGGGGAAATTGCATGATTTTTTCAAATACGTGGAGATGAAAGAATGTATTATTTTAATCCAAATGGCGTTTTTCCCAGACAATTTTGTGGAAAAATAAGCCCAAAAACGGTATTTAAAGTTTTAGTCTGGCCACGCCCCTACAAAACGGTGGCCGCCATATTGAAAACCTGTGACGTCAACCGCCAGTTGCGCGGGTCCTGTATAATCTGTGTTTAGTGTGCTTTGGACCACAAAGCATTGTTATGTGCTTTTGAACAACGCAGCCGCAGTACGAGGTACGAGTACATACATTTAAATTAATAGTTCAGTAATTTGTCTTTTAAACAGAAGAGTTCATAAAGTTAGTCTGTCGTTTGTGACACTGTCACATTTAATAAGTGTTATTGTGTTAAACAGAGACTGGTGTTGAAAATTGTAAAATGAGTACAGAAAGTGCATTAATACCTGGGAAATGGATGAAATATTACATTGTGCCATTATGTACAAATACTTCCCATACAGTGCCTAATAAAAAAATGTTATCCGTGCCAAAAATTTACAAGACAAGAAAAATGTGGTGGATGGCAAAGAATCGCGACGAGACAAGAAAGTCAAGAAATGTAAAGCTCTCCAGCATTTCTACGTTGTATGTTTGTGAAGACCATTTTAATGTAAGGTTAAGTAATTGGAAATAAGTATGAATAAATAATGAAAAAAGCGGTCTATCCAACAAATTTTTAGGTACATAAATCTTTGAAAATCTTAAATTTAACTGTAGGTATATATAAATATATGTAATATGTACAGCACACAAACAGGAAACCTTGTTTATAACAGCACTACCTTACGTAGTAATACATATAACTCAAAAGAAATGTCACGAAAAACGAAACAAATGCCTATTTACCTCACGATCGCCGTAACATAAGCAAGATGGCGTACTGGCATTTGACGTCACACCAATGACACTGCGTTTTCGATCACGTGGTTTTGTTGACATTCTATGGCAATTTATTAATATTAATATTTTAATTATTATGTGATTATTGCCGTCAGATACATGTTCTGACCTTTCAATATGTTTGAAAGATTATTCTGTAATACATTTCAGATCAATATAAAATTCATGCAACTTCCCCATTATCATTATTATATCTTTAAGTACTGTTTTATGTGATTAAATATTGTTAAATTAGGGACTATGCTAATTTTTCTCTAACATGCAAACCTGTTCAAAATAATTTCATATTTGCTACTAATAAATTTCATTATTGATAAGTTCAATTTTAATAATTTTATAAGGTAAGTTATTAAGTATTTTTCACAGTGTATGGTACACAGTGATCAGGTACAATTCTCGGTCTTTCATATTCTCTAGCGCATTTTCAGCATTATATTTTAACACTAATATTTTAGCTAATAAGAACGTCCACCTATTGGGTGGATTTTATTTAGGCTCTTTCTTAATAACTTGACAAAGAAGATCTATGGTACTTCTCCAGGGTGCCCCAAGAAATACGTGGACAAGACTTGACTAGGCTCCTGGTTTCAAAATATGTACAGTGTATTCCACTTGTCACTTTCACACTCCTGTCAAATTATAGTGAGTACATAGTGCGATTTTGATGATTATTTTTTTGTAACCTCTGTACCCTTTGCACCTTTTGTAAGCTCTGCAACCTACCACAACAGCTTGTTTACCACTCCGTGACCTACTGTGATTTTTTTCGGCATCATTTATGGAAATTCATATTAGCGAGTTTTTTATCAAAGATCTACCAACGTTGCCTTGTTGAACGCCCTCTGAAACCTAAATATACCAAGATTCCTTTTATTTCCAACACCTTCTGGACATTTATACTAAAAATATACTTCCCAATTCTCATAATATTGGAAAATTTTGCTTTTAGAGGACGCTGAACAAGGCAATATTGTCAGATTTTGAATTTAAAAAATGGCTAATATTAATTTTTTAAAAATGGTCCGGAGAAAATCACAAAAGCCTGTGGAGTCGTAAAATAGCCGTCGTGAGATTACAAAGTTTCATCTGAAGGGTCTTTAGTTTCAAAAAAATTATCATCAAAATCACACTACCCACTACAATTTTACAGCGGTGTGAATTTGAGGATCAAACACATCTGAAATTGCTTCGTTTATCCGCTAGAAGCTTCAAAGATTTAAAAAAAAACTGATTTCAATCAATCTATTTTGAACCCAAGAGCCTGTGGCCAAATGTTATATACGTACTTTCGGGACATCCTGTATAAATAAGACAAACGCAAAGTCCTGTTTTATTTAATAAAAATAATATGACATGTTTCGCAGCGGTTCGTGTATGAGTAATATGTAACCACTGTTTTTCCACATGGAAACTTCAAAATATTTCATTCACCTTTTTTAATATTTGCACTTCATGCAATCTACACACACAAACAAGCGTAAAGAATTATTACACTACTATAGCTATAACAATTCTGGAAACTTCCATTTATTTTCCGCAACGTTCCCTATGTTCTAGGCTGCCAAACAAAAAAGCAGATTATCCCTGTGATGTAATTTCGTATGTGGAAGTTAGTACGCAGCTGGCATTATATTTTTAATGGTTCCCTAGTTTTCTTTATAATCTCTAGATTTCCCAAGCGAAATATTATGCACACAGTTTTCTCTTCAATGTCATTAATATTCCCATATTTAGCCTTCAGCTGTTATTAAAACGCGAAGTACTGTACGAACTAATATTAAAACCTTGTTCTGCCTCCTTATTAGAATTATTTTAAAATTTCAATAAATTATTCATAACTTCCCTGCAGACGTTGTACGTAATTATTCCTTCGCAGCACTATGTAAATATTTGTGCCATTTTCCAGTCCATTTCAAACATATTTTACCATTTAAGTTCAAGTTTAATATGCTGAAAAAGTTTTTATATATTCCGTAGAGAGGAAATTACTGAACCAAGCTTATAAGGCTACGGCTGCAGTGCTAGCCACTTCGCTCTAGTCATCTATATCCACACGAACAAACAGACCCATAAAAGGTGGTGATGGTTGCAGTATAACGAATTAGTCACACGAATCACTTGTGATAAATAATACAAAAACGTTTTTCTGCTACCTACATGGAAAGTATACACTTTCCTCCCTTATTTGCGGGTCAGAAGTTATTTAAAAAAAAATTGGGAATAGATGCGTCATGAAAAATCGAGTCAATATCGTGAAAAAAATGTGTAAAATCCTTATACTTTCCAAGAAAAAAATATTGAAGTTCTAGTAATTTCAACTTTTACTTCGTTGGGCTACTGTAGTCCCCAACCAGGCGATTTCTAATATCCGATTACCTATATTATTAACTTTTTGTGATGCAAGTTTACATTAGTTTTTGAAATATCAAAAATGGCTTACGTATATAGGAACTCACACTTGATGGATATCGTTTTAATTTATGGTGAAGTGAAAATGCTTTAGCAGAACGATTTCCCGGTAAACATATTCCAAATGCAGCTACTTTTACCACGGTGTGCAGTGAGTACAAGTGTAGCGCAGACGCTGGCTGGCAACCGAATCATGGAAGAGATGGAAGTCCAGGGCATCCACGATGTATTGCAGCAGTGTGGCGTATTATACAAGAGCTCAATTATATCCGTACCATGTACAGCGTGTCCAAGCATTAGTACCAGGGGATTGGATGAAGAGGACCGATACCATAGCCGCCACGATCTCCTGACTTTAAATCATTTGGACTTTTTTTGGTGGGGATATTTAAAGTATACTGCACCGAAGTGGACACTATTGATGATTTACGCTAACGTATCATAGCTGTTGCCAACGGACAAGAAGCTGAAACATTTGTGTTAGTTTGTAGCAATTGGTTAAGACTGGCCCAAAATGTTGTAACATCAAGTATGTCAAACTACTTTACTAATTAAAACCACAAATTAATTATATAAATAATTAATAACAGTAGAGGAAAAAGCAGTTGAATTTGATGGGTTGAGGTGTTGCAAAATGTAATTTATTTCTTTCCTTGGGAATTTCTTTAAATTTTTTTCCGTAGTATTTTTAAATTATTTTTTTACTGCTCGTTTTGATTTCATTTTTACAAAATTATATTTGTAAGAGTACATAGCACAGTAGACAATGAAAACTTATGTAAAAGCTATTTTTACTGATTCAAAAATTTGGCCGTATCCTATGAAATACTCTGTATAATCAATAAATAAAGATTCGCAACATTTATACATTGTAAAGCACAATACCGTGATCTATTCGTTAAACAACGTTCGTTATTGTGTTAAAATTAGTTTTGAAAAATGGAAAGCGACTCTAGTGTTTCTGATTTTACAAATACTCCTCCTGCAGGAATTTAAAGAGATGAAAAAGAGTACATCCAATACAAAGAAGGGACCCAAAACAAGAAAGTAAAAAATTATTCAGAAAATGTTTTACTTATTTACTTGTCGATAAAAAGGAATGCCATTAAAAGCTTCAACACTTTGATCCAAGTATTCAATATTACGCACATTAAAATGTCAAAATGCATGATACAAACCAAATGAAACTAAAAGTTTTACCTGAGAAAAACATTTTACTTGAAGCACCCGACGATGTTTTTTATTAATGAAGGTAAAATATTAAAATATACCTAATATTTTAGTGTAAAGTACTTAAATAAATGAAATTTTTGACATATTGTTCATTCGTAGGTATTTCTTGTTATTGAAGTTTTAGGAACATGTCGGTGTGATGAGTTTCTTAAAATGACGGTAAATAACATTGAGGATAAAGAATCTCTTATAACAGTGAAAATTCCCTACTCAAAAATAAATACAGAGCGTACATTTACCAGAACGGTTGCAACAATAGTTCAAATTTTGCAGAAATTTACAGAAAATATGCGTGTCTTCAGCCAAAAACTGACCAGAAGCGTTTCTTTTTGTACTTTAAAGCAGCAATATGTGTAAATCAAGTAGTTGGTCATGTCTGTAAAAAATAGCTGGATATCTGAAACTTCTAAATCCCACACATTATGCAGGACATAGTTTTTGATAGAAGTCTCTTGTAAAAAAAGAAAAAGATTGCCAATCAAATTATGGGAAATGGCACATAATCTGTTAATAAAAGTTTTAACAATGCAAGAAGCGACGATACTTCACAGATTGAAGCTGCAATTGCTTGCAATTGCAGAACACCTATACACTTTAGTTGTGTATTCTAAATGTTTTAATATAGATAGGAAACTCATATATTTTGTCTCAAAATGATTAGTTATGCATATTTTGTTAGCCCAGAACAGCCCTTTCCTTTATTTGAATATAAACATTCATAGTGACTTTTCAGCTGAATACAATTTTTTATATCAACTCATGCTTATAGCTGTTTAAGACCCAACAATTTATTAAACAATATTGACCTTCAATGTAAGTAATGTGAAACAGAATTTGCCTACAATTTTTTCAGTCCAATAAATTCATCATTCGTCTAGTTACATTTTGTATTTATGTGTAAATACCAATCTTAAATAATATATTATTGCTTCTTGTACCCCTCAACTTCTGCACGCCACTGTGCTTCCATTAATTTATTAAAGGGGATCTGTTACAACCCTACAACCCTACATTGTCCATCCATTCTATTTTCAGCGAAAGTTTATCAAATCGAATTTATTTTTTATTTAATTTTTACGAAATTCTGGAAGCAATTTTGCAATTTGTCCCAAGAAACGGTGCAACGCAGAGTTACGCATTTGATCTGGGCCCGGCTTTAGGATATCAAGTATATTTCTTTAATATTATTTAATAAACAAAAGATTTACCACATCATCATTGTGAATGAAATTATTCCATGTTGAAGACAATGTTGAAAGTCTTGAATTAGCTATCTGAGGCAAATATCGAATTACATCTACAATATGATACCCATATATTTTTTATTATTAGCTTTACAATTTTTTACGTTATTGCAAAAGTAGTAAACTAATTCAAATATATTTCAATACAATTACTATGAATAAAATCATGTATGCTTTTTGACATCAAATTCTAGGTGTAGGTGTAAATAAATATTATTTGCTATCAAACAACGTACAAAGTTCATTGATATGAACTGTAGGCAAACTGATTTCAATTAGCTTAGTATTTTTACAACAAAGTAAAAGGGTTTAAGAACAATGAAGTCTCAATCCCAGCTATTTGTCTGTCCATATCAAGAGAAAGAAAATATGAAAAACAATTTATTTATATTACTGCAAAAATTAACTTTTTCGTTATTTTCTCCTATAAGACTTTATAAAACACTAATGGTTTACATAAGTATACATAAAATGAACATTAATTAGTCTCACAATGTTTCTAAAAACAATACAATATGATAATAATACGTGGATTATGAATGAAAAATTAATAAACTTCAACAAGTTTGCGTGTTACATTCCCTAATTCAACAGTCATTCCCTAATTCAACAGTGTTCAATTACGAGAGGCACTAAATATAAATTTTCCGCTGCTCTGATAATTAACGGACATAATTTTCATAATGATTGACGCATTCACCAAAAATTCGAGACAAATGATTTTACGTTTGTTTTTATTAACATAGATATTCCATTAGAAGTCTCGATGTGATGTTAATCGTTTCTTTAATCGTTATTTACTTAAATTGAATGTAATAATGTATGAAAATAGTTTTACACATTTTGTAAAACGGAAAATATTGAACCAGTTTTATAAGTGGCCAAATAATAAATAAAATGATGTTTCAGTTTGAACCACTCGTAATAATTTAATGCTGTGGAAATATTATACAGGGGGCTCAGTAAAGAATAGGCCATACTTTAAGGCTAGCTTCCTTGTAAAAAATAATGTGAATTAAATCAACTTAGTACAATTTTGTTTTCTTAAGACGTTATAGACGTGAGAAGGTACTTTGTTTATTTCATTTTTTACGATAATGTTCTTATCAGTTGGGTACTGAAATTTTGGAAAATGAGACTTTTTGTGAGGTAAACACAAATATCTGATTGATTTTTTAGTTGAATGTACAGGGAGTTCTAAGCGCTTGTGTCACTATATTATTTCTATCAGATATTTTTTAGGATAGATTTTCGGGAAATGATTAGTTATTTTGAAAAAGCCTTCGATTGGTTTTAAAACAAGTATACTTCTTTCATGTCGGCAAAATACATCATCAGAACGCCCTGTACATTTGTCTCAATAATCAAACAGATGTTTAATTAAAAAAACTTTTTTCCAAAATTTGAGTACAATTATCCATTTAATAAAAAAATTATCATAAAAAGTATTTTATCGGGCCTATAACTTCTTAAGTAGGCTAAATTGTACAAGTTAATTTAATTCATATTATTTTTGTACAAAGAATCTAGCCTTAAAGTATGGCCCATTCCTTACTGAACACCCTGTAATTTTCCGCTTGACATTTAGTTTCTTTTAAAATTAATATTAAATATTGTCAAAATTTGAAATTCCGTAACAGCGATGCTAACAACAAATAAATAGATATACTTTAAATTGTAAACTAATGAATTACTCATTTTTGCCCACATTAACATGCCATCGCGTGTTACGCTATCTTTCACTATTATTTCGTCGTAAATCACGTTCATCCTTTGTAAGAGGATTTCAGCTTTTAGCCTTTTTCAGTCACTCAATTAACAGAATTTATACAAATGCACCAAATGAGAAAATTCATTAGAATTTCCAACAAATCTGTATTATGTAATAGCGGTAGGAAATGTACGTAGGTCGATTTGCTTCATGTCATTTAGATCAAGAGAATAGTTTACGCCCTTAATGCTTCAGTGAAGACGTTGTGTCTGAGAAGCCTATACAATTGTTATTAAATTTATGGGTGTAGTTTGTATTTATTTAGTTATTATTTTTTGAACAATTATTATAACCAGTATACCTTCGCTGACATTATGAGTGATACAGTTTCATATATAAGTTCATTCAGGTCATTTGGTCGGCCAGTGGTCGTGCGGTTTAAGGCGTCAGTACTTGAATCGAATAATGGATATTATTCTTGGGGAAACACATGTATAATGAACATTTTATAGGGTAGTAGTGGACAAAAATAGTTAATGTATTGAAGTTCCGTCTAACAAAATGTCAGTCTATTCACAAATATCAAAATGTTTCCAATGTAGTGAAATCACTACAAGGAGAATATAAATTTTCGGATTTTTTAAATTGCCATGGTAATGGAACAAAATACCTACAAGCTTCTAATTAATTAGAATGATTAGTGTCCAATTCAGGTAATTTCATGATTTAATTTTCAAATCGTACAGAAATTTTATAGAGAATATCTGTTCTAAAAAAATTGACTTAAGTTTATGAAAGATCCCTGAGTGCTGAAAACATAGGTACTTTTATCACACGAATCTAAAAGTAATGTAAATAATTTTATGAAATGTCACCTGTTGAAGGAACAAAAAGTGCTCTTTCAAGGAATATTAGAAAATATTGTAGATTTTGCAAGAACTTTATTTGTCTTCAAAACAATGTTTTGTTCTAAAAGAAGAAAATCATTGTTTTATTTTTTTTATTTTCATAATTCAGCTAAACGTATACTATAAAATAAACTGAATTAAGTATATACAGTCTTCTGGTCATCGCATTCATATTAATAATCGTTTTATTTTTCTGGATATCGGTGGTTACTTTTCACATGAAAACATAAAACTAAATTTCCAAAATTATATTCTCTGTAGGGAGACACCACTGTAAATGGAATATTTTCCAATTTAATTATTATTCCTTAGGTAGACTCATATCACGAAATCTTTTTTCTTTAAATAATTATTATGGGTCAATGTATATAAATTGTTGACAATATGTTCCTTCATTAGGATGACAAGCAAATTTTCTTCTGCTTTGCCAAGTTTTACAAGTTTTTCAAATACCAAAAATTCAGTTCGTTCCTACCAAAATTATGATAAAAACAATTTCCAACTGGTTTCGATTTAAAAAAAAATATGTATTAGAAATAAGATGAAAGAAAAGCTTACCATTGATCGACAGCCAATTTATTCTTTCTAAAACGAAGATTTAACAGACCCTGAAACAGAAATATGACATTAGTTTTCGAAAATACAAATATCGAATTATTTTCTTAAGGTTACCGTATGTCGCGCCGTAAAATCACATTTGTGGTGTTTTTAGGTACAAAAACCTGAAAAAAAACACGTAGGACAAAAGTAATGTCAAAAATAAAATTATTAATGTTGTATCCACTTTTACTATTTAAATTCTCCTCAAAATAAAATAATAACTTTTAAAAGGCGTTTGTAATACACCTATTATTTTGCTATTCTAACCCAACATTTTAACAATTATTTACACATGCTTATAAACAAAACTGAATAATCTTATATGCAGAACTATGTAAGTTTATGTTATAACAATATTTTCAACTATAGTTAAATTTTTAAAAAGTACAGATTTTTGTACCTAAAAATGTGTTGATTAGACTGCTTTCTGTCGTTATATATTCGTTTTATTTCGGTAACTTTGAATATTCGCAGATGGCATGAGATAACATTGCTGTTATTTGCTAAGTTCTATAATATTCGGTTCTTAATGTCTAATATTATTTTTATTTGCAGAAAACACTATTTCAAGAATACGGCGCCCTTAAACATCTAAAAGTGAAATCGTTCAAAAGTAAAGCACCTAACAGAAAGTTAAAGAAGACTTAAAAATGTGATACATATTTTTCACTGTTATTTTTTTATAAATTTGACTTGATTCAAGAATAAACAAATACCATAGCAAACGAGCAAATTACAATCAAGTAAGCAAAGTTCTTATTTGATATATACCTACTAATTACTGATTATTTATCACGATTATTTGGAAATAATTAACATCCCCCTTAACTCACTCTAAGCTAACAAATATGTCAGTCTATAGTAAATAAGGTATAAGTCGTAACAGTTTATTGCACCATACTGTCATTACTACAGCTCATAGATGTGCTGCATTGCAGATGAGACCCTCTTATATTAACTGCTGAATACACAAACAGTAAAGCCTCCACTGCAGCTGCAACTAGAGTCCCAGTGTGTGTAGTGTATTTAATCTTTACAATTGGCCAATGCCAATTAAAAATGTCAATTTTTACCTAAGAAGTTTATTATAAAACATCTTAATAGGAAATGACTTTTTTAATATTAACCATGAAAAGAGCAGCAAAAATTCCAATCCATTATTTTCAAGTGGATTTTTTTAAATGTAGACACTTTATATAAATTATATACGGAATGATTCATTTCAATCAATTTTCTTGTTATTGGAATTTACTTTTAAGATGTTTGAATATAACAAAAATTACGCAATGGATATATACAAACGGAAACACAATCCATTCTTATTTTTGGGGAAATAAGCGTTCTGTATATTTTTTTCCAAAAAATTATTTCGATTTATTTCAGCAGTACATTGGAACATTTTGACAAACATTATGTATGCATTAGATGGTATACTACGTGACAATGAAACGTAAACACCTAAAAAATATGTTTTATTAAATTTTAATAATTTTTGGTACACACGTTCAGGCCCACTTACTTATTGAATGGTTACATTTTCAGCAAGATCAAGGAACCTACTGCAAAATTGGGTTCAATAGTGTGTTGAGAATCCTTATACACTCATTGATACGCCTGGGTTCGAATCTAATAAGTTTGTCGATAAGTTCTCGGGGTATCTCATTCTAAGCTATCTGAACTTCATAGGTAAGGCATGCTAAAGTCTGTGAGCGGTGTTGTAAATGCAGCAGTCTGCGGCCAATCATGTCCCAGACATGTTTAATAGGTGACAGATCCGACGATCTTGCTGACCAGGTTGATTCATGGAGTTTAAAATGGTGTGAAGATATAGAATGACGTATGACTCCACCACTTCCTGGATGTCATGTTGCCTCTAATGAAAACTAGTAGTGATCTTTTACCATACGCAATAGCACCCCATAGCATAACACCTACTGTGTGATGAACACCCTTGCACGATCATCGTGCATACCCAGATAGAGACAGGATTCGTCACTAAAGATCACCTGATTCATTCTTGTTCTCAATGAATCCTCTCTCTACACTATTGTAGTGTGGACGATAAGATAATAGGTCAAAGCTTCATATTCGGCAATATTCCTGTATACGCATACCTGTATACGAAATTTCTCTCGCCGACAAACCTGCGTGGCGCTACCCAACAAACCGCCCCTCTCAATGTCATTAAGCTAAGAAATCTGCCCAAATCTACAGACTCTAGGCATAATCAGCTGTAAAAAAAATTCGTTTGCAGTTCAAATGTGAGCAGAAATTAAGGCAAGGCGCATACTGAGACGCGTATGACGCGTGTGTGGTGACACAGCACAGCACGTACTTTTGTAGCTTAAGGAAAGTAATGGGACAGCGCAAATTCGTGCCACGACATTGCACAGAAAGACTCGCCTGTGACACAAGGCGTGCGGCATAGTGGCAGTGGCACAGTTTTTCGCGCTGTACGCGCGACGTGTTGATAATTTTGAGGTTAGTTGTGTTTTCTCCTGTGACAATGAAAACAAAACTGAGCTGCTAAGAAGGCATAGAGAGCTATATGATACCAGACATGAGAATTATATGAAAATGAAGATAAAAAACAAGATTTGGTATGAAATTGCAAAAGAGCTGCACTTAAAAGATGGTATATTTTGTAGGCAGAAAACCGTAAATTTTTCAACATTTTCATTGATAACTGAAAAATACGATTACGAAGCTACAGGTTATCGAGAGTGATACAACTTATATATTTATTCTGTAAACTTTGATAGCACCCACCTCTAACCACCAATTATGATTATTGGATGTTGTATGTATAATTAAATTTACTTGACGGATACAATTCATTTGCGCATTTGTTTACTGTGCAGTAAGGTTTATCTTTGTTTCTGCAAAAAATGGTAAGCATTTGGTCGCTGTCGGATATATCACCTGATAATGTCCATTATGTAATAAATAACAACTGTAGCTCCACGCCATTCATTGCTGTAAATCACGCACATATTTGTTTGCCGGTATTATTGCACGTCATTTGTTATTTTTAAATAAAAACTAGAATAACCTTACAGGCCTACAAAGAGGCCAAAAGTAAAATGTAAAGAAGTTTACGCGCCAGCCATGTTAGCAAACTGTAAAATGTAAAGAAAGTTGTAACAGATTTTGATAACAACTATTTCTAACTCAGTTAATTTAAAATTATAAAATTACTATAATTTGCAGCAAGAATTCAGACGACTTAGTCATACCAGCAATATACAGGCTGATTGGGAAGAACCCTCAATATTAGAAAGGGATATTCAGGGGGCAAAAGTGAACAAAAAAGCCTAATAAACATATGGTCGAATATCAAAGGTTACTGAGATAGCAATGAAAATATTTTTACCCGAGTTAATTATTGTAATGCATCACTAGAAAAAAGTGTTTATTCTGTAGGTATTATAAATTATAACATTGATTAAAGATCTAATAAACCGACATCAATGAATTAAATTTTCAAATATACCATCGTCTGCCTCGATGCATCAGCTCGGATTGCTCGGGTATCTCGTTGAAGTGCACGGTGATTTTCTCTTATGAGTGCTGTACAATTGCCAATCCGATCGAATAGCGCCTCTCTTGTGTTCACTTTTGTTGCATATACTAATGATTTAAACCATTCCCAAAGGCAGTAATCAAGGGGATTCAAATCTGGTGATCTTGGTGGCCAATTTTGGAAACCATATCAGCCAATCCAGCGTTGTGGAAAGCGATTGTTAAGATGATTGATCACAGCACGACTAAAATGGGCAGGAGCACCATCATGCTGAAAGTATGTTTTCCAATGGAACATCGTCCAGTAGATCTGTCATATTATGTTCTAAAAAATCTACATCTCCAGTAAGACGACCATCAATCAATTGGGCCAAGCAATTGATTATTAATCTTACCACACCACTCGTTAATGCTGAACCGATGCTGAAAGTTACTCTCCACAGTGGCGTGAGGATTTTCATCTGACCAACGATGTTCATTCAGACAGTCCCATCACGAGTGAATTGAGCCTCATCACTGAACAAAATGTATTGTTTGCGTTTATCAAATTAAAAAAATGCAACCGCAAATCATTATCACCGTCTTGAAGATTCTGGACGTGCTGAATATGGAAAAGTAGTAGTAAGTAATTTGCTACCCGACAAGTCAAAGGAAGGAGGAGATAAGTTACAATAAAAACCAGTTATGAATTGGTGGTCTTCAAAAAATATAAAAAAATACAGTGAAAGTGTAATTTTAATATAGATATCCTAATTATCACAAAAATATGTCTTCGACAATATGGTCAATTCAATCACTGTTAAAATCAACACTGTTTGTCAGGAAAAATGTTGATATTGGAAGTTATACGAAAGTAACCGCCTTTTTAAAGAAAATTGCATTGCTAAAAATTCAATGAAAGTTCAATCAACAAGTTATAATTACATTTTTAATGGAAGCTCCAGATGAAATATACTTGACAAAAGTAAACAATATACAAAAAAAATTTTTTTTCAAAAACGGTCAATTTTATCGAAAAAAATGTAGAGTACCTTTTTTAAAGAGGAATGACCAAAGTATTTATAAATTCAGTTTTCACCTCTATAAAATGACACCTGTAAAAATTATGGCCCAATGAGTATAGTGGCAAGTCCGTTCCTGACTTCCCTGGCAGCATAAAACATCTACTGTAGTGAGGTGTTTATGAGCCTTTATGGCCTACATAAAATATAAAAATTTCATAAAATTATACAGGTCGGTTCAAAAGTTAGAACCGAAAAGGTAAATCGCTGGGTACCCCTTAGGGGCTCTGTATCTCCGTTAAGGGGCACTTTAGAGAAAAAATTTTATGACAAACTAGTGACCTCCCCTATATGCTCACGAAAGTATGCCATATACTTACCGGACACCCTGTACATATAGTATTAAAATCTTATTCTTTATAATGTACGACAATGTAATTATTTTAGGTGGTACTAATAATTGAAATTGCCGGTGCGTGTAGAACTGACGAACGAAAATATCGTGGACAAAGTTGGCATTCTGATAATACGTGTACCAGATACAAAAAGTAATAAGCAACGAACATTTATTATTTGCAATTCTGAAAAGAAAAATTCAATTGACATGATTTCAATATGCAAGACATACTTTAATTTACGACCTAAAAATTTAAATACTAAAAGATTATTTATTAAATATAAGGGAAAATATGCAGCTCAAAATCACACAATTGCACAATTAGTGCATTACCATTAATAGCTACTTATTTAAATTTATAACGTATTAGAAATAACATCGCTGTTATTTCTTAACAGTTACAAGATGATACATACTACAAACATTTAAAGTGATGGAATATAACATTTAACCTTGAAATAACGTAAATGTTATTATGACCAAAATGGGATACATACTTGGGTTGAATAACTATTAAAAACGCTGGTTACCAAATAATATTACGTTTTCGGTAGTTGATGTGATGATCATGCACGTGGTTACTTACCACCTTCATAGTTACTTTTAGATAACTAACTTTTTGTTTAAGACAGATAGATAGGTTAATTTTATATGTATATGTGCTAAATATCGTTTTGCATTTTAGGTCACATTGATAATAGGAATATCAGGAGCATGTAGAAGAGAACATTTATACAAAAAGATATTGACGATCAAAGAAACATATATAGTTGTAAAAATTCCGCAAACAAAAACAAATATTCAGCGAATATTTACTGCAACAAACAGACAGCATAAAAATATCCATTATTTAGAAATTTACTACAAGTACATCAACTTGCGGCAACAAACACAAAATCTTTATATGTATTTTTGAATTATCGCAATGGAAGGTGCTACAACCATGTAGTGGGAAAGGGAACAATTGAACAGTGGCCGTCGAAGGTAGCCGAGTATTTAAAACTACAACATCCTACAAATTATACTGATCATTCGTTCGCTGTACTTACGCCACCCTTCTAGCGAATGGAGGTGTTTATGTGTTCGGGTTAAAAAGGCATGAGAACACATCATCTTGCAATACTTCTGAATCATGTGCTGAACTATTACGTACTACTTAGCTTCTACTTCACTGGCATCGATAGCTAATTTTACTTTAAAGAGAAATATAACTGAAAGCGAAAGTGCATTGAGATAATCAAGCGATTAACGATCTCTTGCAGAATATTGTTCCATTCCCCTTCTACCACTACGACTAACTCATCTGCAGTCTAAGGTGCAGGAATATGATTATGAGTGGCTCTAGCAACGAAATCCCACATTTTTTCAATAGGTTAGCTGGCCAATCTAATCTATTAACATGTCCTGCTTCGAGTGTCTCTTGAACCCTTCTTGCGCGATGAGGTCGAGCGTTGTCGTTCATTAATACAAAATTTTCATCTAATTTATTACGTACGGGATAGATAATGGGCGTAATAACTTGTTCGATGTAAATTTATATATTCTGTGATATGCGAATTAATGGGGTGCGGCGGTTGAACATTATTCCACCCCAAAACATTACGGTACCCCCTTACGGAGCAACTTCACCGGTAAAATGAAGTCGCTGTTGACGACCTGGTTCTCTCCAGACTCGTTGTCGATTGTCATCAGTAACCAGCCCAATTCTGGTTTCGTCTGTAAATAAGACCCACCGCTACTGGCGTAAAAGCCAACCCCTATGCTCTCGCGCCCACTGGAGAGTAATGGTCTTCTAGCACGTAAATTTGCGTTGGAGAGTCGTCTTAGAATAGTAAGTGTCGATATAACACGGTGAAACGTACCTTGAATGTGGGCCATGAGAGCTGAAGCTGAAGATGTGCGGTGCATATTGCACCAAATACCGATCCTTCCTTTCATTAGATACTCGAGGACGTCCACTACGTGGTCTGTTTTCCTCTGTATCAAATTCTTCATATCTGTCTACTATTCGTACAACAGATAATCTAGGAATGCCCAACTTGTTCGATATCTGATGATTAGAATGTCCTGCATCATGTAAAGCAGCCATTCTTGCTCAGGTAAACGCAGAAATTTCACGTCATTAGAATGTACAAAAATTCAAAGGAACACTTGGCTGAATACACTATCAAAGTGACCAGATTTGTAAAAACATTGGTAATAAAGTAAAGGTTCATGGTCTGCAAATTTTTATTGTATTTTTTGTTCCCTCAGTACATGTAATTTTTTACCACATTAAGAAAAACCACTAGGTTTAATCGAATCAATTTATATAGAGACTTTTGACGTTGTGTGCAGTAAAATTGTGGCTCTGAAATAGCATTATTTAATCTTAAGAATACTGACTAGTAATTTTTTGAATGGGAATTGTAACCGTGTGGGTACAAGATTAGAAACCATCATGAGACGATCAAGAATTAGAATGTTTAAACGATCTTCATCAGCAAAATAATCTTCCTGAACGTGAAGAATAATTATGTCAAAATGCTCCTCTATAAAATATCGTCATTTTTTCTGTAAACAGTACAAACTACCTACATTAGCAACTTCCTAAAGGTTATTAATTCTTTAGTCAAAGTGCTGTCACGTAAGAAAGAAAAGTGATATGTATATAACCTTAAAATAACTTTACAGCTCTAGAAAATTACTTCAAGCTGATGCTTTTTATGACTTTTGTTCTAAAATGCGATATTCATTCGTCACACTGAGAGCAAAATAAATAACAAAACTACTAGTTGAACTCCGCAACTTTTATACGAGGCATTTTTTATCAGCTTAAAATGGAAGTGTTAGCGATGCACAAGAACAGTACATGAAATAAAATATTACGGTATATTCCCTAGAAACTAGAAACTATTAAGATCCGTGCCAACTACAAAAAGTCACATCAAAAGTTTTGCTTCTCTACGCTATTAAACTGTATCTCTTCCAGAACATTTGTTTCTTTAATCTCTTGAATGCCGAGATATCCTAACAAGGCGTTTAATTCAGCAACATTAGACTGGAATTATAATAACTATTATCATCCAGGTTTGAATTCGTGAAAAGCTGTTTTCTCAGCGTTTCGCACGCTGACAGATAAGCCGAGTTGGAAATATGTCACGGTTTGGTTTCCACTTGACTCTAACTATTCAGATGGGGAGCTGCAATTGTTTGTAAAAGGCATTATTCGAGTTAGCAGCTGTCTTTATTAGATGTAAATAGCGACTGATTCGTTTATGCAGACCTACACTGTAAAATTATTGATAATGGACTTTGTTGTTACATTCATAACCCGTATTATTACATACCTAATTATTGTATATTTACTTTTCGTCATGAATTTTAATTAGTAAAAATTTGTAGCTAGATAATTTTAATTAGGTATTGTATTGTTCTGAAAAAATAGTAATTAATTGAATAAACCCTTACGCCAAAACTATCAGTCGATTGTTATTTTTGAAACTAAGTTTGCCTAACCAAAAAATCGATAGTGATGTAATTTTTGTTATTTTTTTCTTATCTGATTTTTCAGTATGAGATTTTTTGTTTAGGCAAAATATGTTTAAAAATAACCCTGAATTGATCCTTTTGGCGCAAGGGTTTATTCAATTAATTCTTAATTTTCCAGTGGGACAAAATACTCAATTAAACTAAAGAAACACCTAATAGGTAATTTGTATGAGTAGATAAATATACTTTCCATAACAAATTTATGCATTTTTTTTTCATAGTAAAACCATGCTTTTGTACGCATTAAATGTACTTTTACAATATTACTATTAATTTCTAGAAAAGATCATGTAATTTTACATGAAATATGTAAATGTACGTTATTTGAGACACCCTGTACATACAAACTAGTAAATTATTTTAGGGTACTTTCGAGACATACAGTATGCGCCAAAAGTATGGAATAAATTCATTAAAAACGAAACAATTATTTTTTGGGAAAAATCCTCGAACAGGTCGATTTTTAATTTAAAAAATACATATTTTAGCGTAAAATGCGATTTTCAAATGTCATTTGTTTTCGAGTAATGACGTCACCATATTTTTTTCCTTGATTCTGAAAGATTTAATTCTCTATCAGACAGTACTAAAATTTTGCACTTTTACATAGGAAAGTTTTCGAGTATATGACCATTGTTAGAAAACGTACATTTTATCCATAAAAAACTAACAATTCTGAGGTATGTAAGATAAAATACAATTGATTAAATTTTATACTTAAATTAAATGTTCGAATTGCCATCCACCAACTTCTTGACAATGCGCAAGTCTGTGAAGAAATTCTTCTTGCACATTATGAATAATTTCTGGGGTAACTCTGCGTATTTCGTCCCGAATGCGATTTTGAAGTTCTTCTAAATTACGTGGTTTATTAATATACACTTCTGACTTCAAGTATCCCCATAAAAAATAGTCAAGAGGTGTAAGATCTGGCGATCTAGCAGGCCATTCTATCGGTCCGCGTCTGCCGATCCACCTCCCAGGAAAACAGTTGTCCAAAAAATATCGTACAGGGCGCGCATAGTGCGGAGGTGCACCATCTTACTGAAACCATATGGTATCGTCAGGAATGTCAGGGTCATTATCGTTAGGAAAAATTACTGCAAGGGCTGGAACAAGGTCATTTTCTAGAAACTCTAAATATCTTTGTCCTGTAAGGGTTCCTTTAAAGAAGAAAGGCCCTACTATTCTGTCGTCAACTATTCCATCCCACACATTTAATTTCTGAGGGTGTTGGGTATGTGCCTCTGCCATCCAATGAGGATTTCCCCGACTCCAATATCTGCAAGTTTGACGGTTTACTGTACCATTCAGACAAAATGTGGCCTCATCTGAAAAAAGTATTTGCCGGTGTAAATTTCTATTTCCTTGACATAAATCCATTAGAATTTCGCAAAAGTGTAAACGACGATCGGGTTCATCTTCATTGAGTTCCTGCACAAGTTGAATTTTGTAGGGATGATATTTTTCCTTCCTCAAGATACGTAGCACTATGCTCTGACTAGTGTCATTGTTTAATGCAACCAATCGTGAAGAATTATGAGGATTATCCACCATACTTATCAAAATGTTCTGTTTCTGATTTTCATTAATGCTTGGACGTCCAGGTTTTGGAATATTTACAACATTGCCAGTTTCTTTAAATTTAGACTAGGGCGATCTGGATATTTTTCATTAAATAAATCGCAAACTTCCTGCTGAGTTCTAGTCATATTCCCGCATCCGATAAGAATTAAAATTTCAATTCTTTGAGTAACAGTTAAATGTGCCATAATACTTTAAACTGAATAATAATTTCTATGTCGCTTACAATATTTATTAAGTCGGTGTGACAATGGCATTTGCAAAGATTTTCACCTACGTGATCCATAAAAGAACTATGGAATTCGAAAAACTAAACTTGATAACGTTTTTGCTTTATTTTAATTGATTTACGTTTTCTAACATTCAATCATTTACTCCAAAACTTTCCTATGTAAGAGAGCAAAATTTTAGTACTGTCTGATAGAGAATTAAACGATCTTTCAGAATCAAGGAAAAAAATATGGTGTTGCCATTTAAAAAAAATCGATGACGTCATTATTCGAAAACAAATGACATTTGAAAATCGCAATTTTCCCTAAAATATGTATTTTTTAAATTAAAAATCGACCTGTTCGAGGATTTTTCCCAAAAAATAATTGTTTCGTTTTTATTGAATTAATTCCATACTTTTGGCGCATACTGTATATGCATTACATCACAGTTTACCATTTGACTGGAAATACTACCTAATACGAAATGGTAATTTAACGTATGTTTCAGGCCGGACATTGCCGGGATCCGCACAATGGCGACCCCAAGGCCCACACCAGCCCTGGAGGACCTGGAGGCCGCCCCAAGACGCCAGGCGTCGGTGGACGCAGAAGCTATCCGGATCGTCATTCACGACGTTGATTCCGGCTCAGCGGTTGCAGCGCAGAAACGTGTCGTCCTCAGGAGAGATCCATCTGACAAGGCGCATAGAAGTGAGTCGGCATTGTCTGCATATTAATTAAACCGGATGAAAAGGCCCTACTAATAGATAATTCATTCGGTACTTTGCTCTAGTTCGCAGATGAACTCGCGTAGTAGGAGCGCAACTTTATCTTGGACGACAAAGCGCTACCGGGTCCTGTTTGCCTGCTTTTGACGGGGGTTGGTACGAAGAGTGCTGCTATTACAGATGTTTCTTACGCTTTCATTATGCCGACTCTGTTTTAGATAGAATGGGGCTGTTTCTCGTAAGTGCGAAATATTTTAGGGGGTGGTTGCCGAAGTTATTTTGTGAAGTTCATATAAACGTAGGTCGAAATATGCTTTGTTTCCGAGATACAGTGTTTAAATTTTAATTTTTAATTTATTTTTATTAATTATTCCAGTTTTAAATATATGGACTCGAAAAACACGCTCCGGAGGAATAAATGTGATTTTCTTGGGGTAATCCGAATATTTCTACTTGCACCAGTGACGTTCGTGCGAGAATGCCATAATATTTTTCAATAAAAAAAAATGGTACGCCACTGATATTTTCCGGTTTTGATATTTTTTTAGAAATCCGCCATCAATTCTTAATGAAATTGGTCTTCAATTTTTTTCGTAGAATGCACCGATTTTTGAGTAAAAAAATAAAACATATTTCATTGCAAGTTCTGTATTTTTAATTTCTATTGATACATTATCTAGTAGGTTGCTGGCAATATTTCTAAATAAAATACCATCACGTCAAAATGTCAAATTAGCATTTTTCATTATTTGTTTGCTACAAAATTAATATCAATAAGTGAATAATTTTTGTCTTAAAAGAAATGGAAAATTTGCATCTTGTCTCTATGGTCGAAGCAATGGAAATGCTCTGCAAGTTCTACGACTGTATGCTAATTTGCTCGCCTTCACCAACGTTTTCGCGAAAATGGGCACCCTCGAGAAGTACGAACTGTGCAACTAGAAGAAGCTCGATATAGTTTCGGAGTCACCTGAAAGTAACACTCGAAAAATTGCCGACATATTGAATGTAAGCAACTTGACCGTATTTAAAACTCTAAAAAAGCAGCAATTATATCCGTTTTATATTCAACGTGTACTACCTCGAGACTTCTTTCCGCGTCTATTTTTTTGCCAATGGATTCATCATGTAACTGCTCAAAATCCTAACTTTTTAAATAACGTTTTATTTACTGTCTAGGCAAGTTTTTCAAGAGATTCTATACGAAATTTTCATATCATTCACTTTTTCACGATTTTTTCAAGGGCATTTTCAATATCAATTTTCAGTAAAGGTACGGCTTGGAGTACTTAATGATTATTTAATACCTTCAGTGCCAGTGACGGAAAAATCCGTCGGAGTCACTATCACTCTGGTGCCGCTGACGGAATTTTCCGTCGCTTCTTTGGTGTCATTTATAGCTGGGTTATTTACGTCACCACTGCATTTGACGACGGTGATTTACATAAGCACAATGAAAAGGTTTTAGGTTTTTTGCGTACGGTTTATAATTTTTGCTTGTCATTTTTTAGTTAAATTAATAAAATGATCAGTTATAATATTAACCCACTAAAGATATCATATTTCAAACAAATAAATGCGGACAAGCTGATTTTTTCAGAGTGAATGAAGGGCTGTCTTCAACTAAAAAATCACTCTCGACACCTTTGTGGTTTTTTGCTATTTTGCTTTTATTTACTATACTTATTATGGTTCAGTAAAGATACAACAAAAGACTGACCAGCTGGTTTTTGCAGGTTTCTTCAAGCACTGTCTTCTGAGTCTCCATCCAAAAAAGTCCAACTCTTTCGTTGTTCTGCGCAATAGGGGTGTTTTATATATTATTGTGTATTATTTTGTGTACTTGTACTTAATAAAAGCCATTACTTCTGTTCCGGAGGGTCTATTGTTTTAAAAACATTTAAGCATATTAATAGGGATATTCAAATTAAATAGGTATTTTGAGGTACGCCAGTTTGAACCAATGGGATTTTTGATATCCACTCAGGAGACAGTCCTCTAAGAATCTTCCAAAAACCAGTTCCTAAGCCTTTTGTTTATATCTTTACTGAATCATAATAAACAAATATCGTTTTTTTTTCATTTAATGGACGGTGAAGCGTCAAATATATAAAAAAGTTAATATATTAATTATTGTGTACAAGTTTAAAAAATTCCAAAAACAAAGTAAATAAGAAAATACCCCTATTGCAAAAAACGCACAAAGGTCTCTAATGTAATTTTTTGGTTGGAGACAGCCCTCCATCCACCCTGAAAAAATCAGGTTGTGTGCATGTATTTTTTGCACTATATATGAGTACTTTGTGCAAGTATGGCATTTTATACAGGCATTCGAAAAAGGGTTTAAGAAATAGGTTTACACGGCTTGAATTTCCTGTCTTTTTTTATTAGAATAAGACTGGAAAACTGGCAAGGTTGATACTACATCAACCTCAAAAAGAGCCCGAATAATCCATTACCATACAGATGGAGGGTTCTTGCAATTTTCAGAACGTAGTTGTTCGACGGAGACGAAAGTGGCACTTGGTATCCAGATGAGGCAGATGATGCAGATAAGGTGAATAAGCAGGTTCTTGCAGGTGACAAAATAATGCAATTTACTCAACTTATCTTAGTCCAAAAGACACAGGATCTCAAATTGAAAGTTTTGAATTCAAAATTATTCAAATTTTTAGAATGTTTTCAATGAATTGCTTTGAAAAACAAATTCGTACTTTATTCTAAACGCTAAAAGGCGCTACAAAATGTACACGCTGAAAAAAATTGGTCATAACATTTTTCTCACTGTATATATCAATGTTTTAAAAGAAAATTATCATACTAATTTTTTGTCGCTAAATTTAACCATTTTCTGTTTGTTGTAATTTAATTTTCATGACATCGTCGGTTTTAATATACCTAATACAAATTTTATATTTTATTTAGTATCACATAACTTACTAAATAAGTCGAAACTTGAAATTTAATATAAATAAAATAATTTTACATACTCTTATCTTAATTAAATTAGATAAAATGCAAAAATAGCAAATAAATTGAAAACGGTTAGCGATTTGAAATTAGTATGTACTTATTTCATATTTGTGTACAAAAGCTAAGAGAATAATATTACTTTATATATACATGAGAAAAACGTTCCACCACCAAGAGTACCTACATTTTGTAGCGGCCACTAGCGTTTAGAACAAAGTTAAATACAAATTCGTTTTTCTTGTCTCAAATAATCCCCAAATCCAAATTTTCAAAGCAATTCACTGAGAAATTAGACAGACAAGATTTGCGACGTAAAATACTCTCACTGGCGTATAGCTTTCAATTTAGTTAGACGTGCAGTGCCACTGACGGAAAATGCCGTCGAAATTAAAATTAGAGTCCAGTCAGCAAATTCGCTATTACAACTCATATAGACATAATTTAGATAGTTTTCAACTATCAAATTTCAAATGTTATAGAAAAAAAAAACCACTGTCATGGACAACATGTTATCGAAACTGCAGCGAATCTGTTAATTGATCCATATTTCCTCACATTACGATTAAATGGCGAATCTTATCACCACTTCCTTACCTGCTCTTCTTGCAGAAATTCCTCTTCTGCTCAGACAAAATTTATGGTTCATGCACGAAGGTGCCCAGCCCATTTCAGCATTAATATCCAGTATATCCAAATAGTTGGATAGGTAGGGGAGGTACTCAACAATAACCAGTTCGCTCTCCGAATTTAAATCCCTTAGATTTTTGCATTTGGGGTTTTCTCATTAGTTAACTCCAATCCTGTCTAAAGTTTTGAAGACCTGAGGTATCGAATTACATCCGGCTGAGACAGGAAGAAATACAGTAGGACTATTTCAGCGAATACAACAGTTAATGAGGCGAAGATTTGACTCTTGTATCATTTGTGAGGGAGGTCATTTTCAACATCTGTTATAGATTTGCGACTATTAAAACATATTTTTGTTACTGTTGTTTTGTGTCATTATTTTGGTTTTATGTTTCTGTATTAGATAATAAAATATTTTGAAATATTCTAGAGAAAAAAAATAAAAGATTAAAATTTGAGACACCCTGTATCTCGAAATTGAAGATTTTTTTACACACATTTATATCAACTTTTTATTTTCAATAAAATGAATGAAATGAATTTTTACTTTAACCATAATAACACTTTAGTAAGAGAGCCCTTTAAATAAAAAAATAACAAAACCTACATAAAATATGTTTTATTTTTTTCTTCAAAAACGGTGCATCCTACGAAAAAAATTGGAAAAACCAATTTCATTCAGAATTTATGAAAGATTTCTAAAAAAAATATCGAAACGAGAAAAAGTCAGTGGCGTGCCATTTTTTAAAAAAAAGATTGTGACATTCTCGCACGAACGTCACTGATGCAACTATAAATATTCGGATCATCCCAAAATACGCACATTTATCCCTCCAAAGCGTGTTTCAAATTTCGAGTCAATATCTTTAAAATTCTTTGAAATAATTAATAAAAATAAATTAAAAATTTAAATTTAAACACTGTACCTCGGAAACGAAGCATTATTTCGACCTACGTTTATAGAAACTTTTTTTCACAAAATAACGGCAACCACCGCCTAAAATATTTCGGACTTATTTACAAAATGTTATAGAGAAAAGTTGTCAATGCCAACATAACCTCAAATATAAACTTTTTTACTATTTTAAATATTTAGATACCTGTGTTTGTCCAAATTTTTATTTAATAATTAAACATGACAGTTTCACAACAGCAAAACTTCAAATATTCCATAATGTTGATCTTACAGCAACGAATTTATTTACATAAATGCCACGGTATAGGTGAAATATCTTATTCACATGCAATTTAACTTCTCAATAAAAAATATGCAGAACTTTACTCTTAATAAATTGTGTTCGAGAATTAATGAGAAAATTTAATAACACAGGAGATGGAAAAAATATCAAGAAACTAAAACGGAATCATTCATTCTTAATAAAACCAAAAATTTGTTCTTAAAACAGTACATTATACTATAAGGGAGAGAAATGCGTTATTTTGGCAGAGGTGCAATTTGAAGCCCGAGGGCTACAATGCACCGAGGACAAAATAACATCTCTCCCGAATGGTATATACTATTTTTTCCACGGTCTCATTAACTTAAAAACACATATTTTGTCATTATGAATAAGTAGCACCAGAATTATTGTATTCGGATTTGAGCATTTATTTAGTAGTCGTTGAGTTATTGTCATAACTACAAAATAAACAAACAAAAAGAATTGTCAAATTAAGGTGCTAGTTTGGTTTAGTTTAAAGTTTGTTTAGTGCACAATGAATAATTGTGAGTTGGAAGAGATTGTGGAGGCTGCAAATATTGCAATAAGCAATTTGCTGCCTACGAAGTCAAGATCTTTATACGATATAGCCTACAATCGGTTCAAAAAGTGGTGCGCCGAGAAAAATATTCAAGTATACAGCGAAAATGTTTTGTTGGCATACTTCAGTGAAAATGCAAAGAATTACAAGTCTTCCACATTATGGGCGCAATATTCTATGGTTAAGTCATGCTTGATAATTTACAACATAGATATAAGAAAATTCCCCAAGCTGATCGCATTTTTTAAAAGAACCGGTGACGGATATCAAGCGAAAAAATCGAAAATATTGACAAAGGGTGAAATCGACCGTTTTCTATCAAGTGCAGATGACAAAGAATTCTTAATGATTAAGGTAAGATTACTTTTGTTGTTAGGTATTTCAATTATTAAGTATTTTGATTTTTTATAGGTTGGATTAATTTTGGGGATTGCCGGAGCTTGTCGAACTGATGAACTATTCAATTTAACTGTAGATGATACTGAGGATGTAGACTCTTCCTTGATTGTAAAAATTTCAAACACTAAGACAAAGATTCCACGAACCTTTCTGGTTACCGATGTGGGAAATATGCTTGAATTGTTTCGAAAATTCCTGTCCCTTCGTCCTCCCCACGTCAAGCATAAACGCCTTTTTTATACTACAAAGCAGGAAAATGTAGTTCGCAGCCAGTTGGCAAGAATACCATGGAAAAAATTCCGAGTGTAGTAGCTTCGTATTTAAAATTACCTGATGCTGCATGTTATACTGGTCACTGCTTACGAAGATCTTCAGCGACATTACTGGCAGAAGCTGGTGTGGATATCACGACAATAAAGCGTCATACTGGTTGGAAATCAACGACAGTCGCTGAGGGTTATGCCGAGAACTCCATTGAAAATAAGAACAATATTTCAAATCAGGTTTTAGTAGGTACCACTACTAGCGCAATCACAAAAACTGTAAATATAAGCAAAAGTAATATTCCTTCTAATATTAATTTTGAAAATTGTACAAACGTAACATTTAATTTAAATGTCAATAAATAATTTCAATGTTATCTTTTTTTTTGCATGAAAAACGTTCTCCATAATGTAAACTCCCTTGGGAGCATTATACTTCCTTGGGAATAATCGACTACTTCTGTTTTAATTTTGATGTCATAGAAACTGATTTCTACTCCCGACCGTGGAAAAATAACTTTTCTTATGTCACATCATTCATTCTAACAGTATTAGAAAAAAGTATAAATTGATAAAACATGGTTTAGCTGACGAATAACAAGAAATTATTAGTAAATTATTTAGACCTATATCCGATCGTTTTCAATATCTGGAAAAATTTCTAAACACAGTGAATAAAAAAAAAACCTTCTAAATCGTCCTCATATTTTCGTAAAGTACAGGGAAATGAGACTGACCAACCTAAAATAAAATTTTACAGAGGGACTGGTAATCGAGTATCGCTTAAATTTATGTGGTATGCGGACTAAGGCAGTATGACTACGGAGAAAAGAGAGCTACCCGATGATAATAAAGATGACGTGGGCATTACTGAATCATTATCAGAAATTAATTAGCCCCCTAAGTATTCAAATAGTGATTCACAAGAAAATTTGAACGTAAGTAATTACTATCCGAGAGCTCCTAACGCATACTTTGCAATATGTCAAATTACCCCGCAAATACTTTACGCGAGAATTTTATTTAATGAACGAAGCGAAATCAATGAAGTACATATACGATCCAAAATTTGATGTTACAGAAGAAAAGTGGAGTATATAATATAGGTAATAAGGATTTCCAAATTATGAATGATGAGGGTATACAAATAGATAATAATGAATTTCTTCCCGCCGGGGTCTGTATGAGTTTATTTAATAAAAGTCCGGAAAATTTCAGCAAAAATAACATAGAATTTTATAAACATATTGCATTACTTTCTCATGTATGTATCCTTTTTGATAGTCCAATCAACTAATCATCAACTCAAAACGAATTGAAGACAGCGTTTTAATTTTTTTTATCAGACCAGTGATAGGTTGGAATTTTATATCAGTCAGGAAGTTTCATCAACTGTACTTCATTCTTCTAAGATACAAACGTGTCTGTCACCATATTTTTGCCTTTTTTTGTTGCATAATAATAGATATAAATATATGCCGCAGCCGCAATTTACACTATTACAATTCTCCATGATTTTGAAATTGTATTTTTTAATAACTTTTCCAAATACGACTACCTGTTCGCGGTGAAGTAACGCATCGAGGTTCGCTGCGATGTGACGCGACGGAGTTCGCGACGAGGTTCGTGGCAAGGTCCGCAAGTGAATACGCGGCTTTAAAGGTCCATTTACACATATCAGTGACGTATCAATTCAGCGTCAGTTCAGTATCAGTGGTATTTGTGGTCGATCACTGATGCCAGTTCATACATATCCGTCCGCAGTCCGTAAAAAAGTTAATAGACTATCAAACAAAGTGATCTAAATATATTTATCATGCAGTTAATGAAAATTCGGTATCAGCTCGATAAGTTTTTTATACATTCTAAGCAATAGAAAAATCTGGTCACTTCGTCAGTAAAATAAAAAAAATATCGTCGGCGTGTTTATAAGCCACTGAATGGACACTGAAGCAGCACTGACAGCACTGATACGACTGTGATGGACGTGTATAAACAAGCCAATTTAAAATCTAAGCAAAGATTTTTTATTTTTCACTGATACGGAATCCACACGATAGACTCAACAGTGTTTAAGTAGAAAAATAAATTTTAAATTAAATAATTTATATTTGAAATATCACAATGTTTTTGTTATGCAACTAACAACATAACATAACACAACATTGTTCTTCACTTCGTTTTATATGAATATGATAATATATAGAAATTAGAGGAACATACTATACAAATACAAACAAATATTAAGCAATTTGGAATACTCCGCTTTATAAGGACATTTATCTGAATTTATTGCATTCATGCAAACTTATGGAAAAATTAATCTTCATTATACTTGACTCTCAAAAGTAGATAAATTTAATTTGCCTACATCCAATCGTATTTTAAAATACGCAGTACTTCCCTCGGGATATCAAGGTTAGTGTGTCAGCCGGTTTTGCTCATTAAGCTCTGGTTTAATAAAAACCGCTATAAAAATTTAGACTAAATTGAAACAACTTTTCCCACTGGCAAATTCATTCGCGTCGCTTCTGTAACATGTGTATAATGATCGTTGATTGTATTCCAGAACCTAATGCATTTTTAATTACATCACAAATTTTTCACAATAGATTAATATCCGAGGTCCTTTGTTAATGATTTGTTGATTGATATTTTAAATGTACAATGCCTGTTTTTATACTTTTAATGCGTGTTCGTAATGTTCGACCATATCGTTGAGTGAATAAGTTTATCACTCAACGACCATATCCAAATCCTAAATCAGACTATTATAAACCTTTTTGATATACATGCACCTGTAAGAAATAAAACCGTAGCATCCAGAAAATATTATTTTGATATTATTAATTATTCTGTACACTACCGAATACTAATAATCACTATCTAAATCGCTCTGAATATCCAATTGATCTCACTGAACCATCCAAATGAGAACTCTAATTCAAGACTGACTGACTCGGCCAATTATTCTTCTTTTATAGACCAAACGAATATTCCAAGTATTTTCTAGCAGGTCTAGATCCATTTCTCGAACTATTCGCGTCGGTTCTCAATTTTTCAGTCGTGCCTCGATACACGGCATTATTTTGTTTGTTTACCAGAATCGCCTAGGAGCGATCGGGGCAATCTAGCGTTCTGCGATACCACAGTCGTCGAATTGGATGCGAGCGGGGCAAATTCTGTGACAGTATATTATATTTCAAATAAATTAAATGAATACCTAATTTTCCAATTTAAAGAAGTAACTAACAATGATATATATGCCGGCTTAAAGCATATAAAGTCCCAAGCTAATAGTATTAACAACATTAATATTGAAATGATTGCTGTAATAATTCCGTACTGCTTAGATATTATTAGAAATATTTTCAATTCTTCCATTAAGGAAGGAATATTCCCCGATATGTGAAAATGTGCTAACGTTATTCCTCTTTCGAAAGTTACTGTCCCTAAATCCTACAATGATTTACGTCCTATCAGTATTTTGCCCTGTATATCAAAAATTCTAGAATACATATTGTCCACTTAAATTAAGGCGTATTTAGAAATGAATATTATTTTACCTAAGTTTTAATCGCGTTTTAGACAAAAGCATGGTGCCGCAATAGCGCTATTAAAAGGAATTGACGACATAGCTCACAATATGGACAAATCACAATACTTTTTGTATTATTAGATCAAAGTAAAGCTTTCGACCTAATAAGCTTTGAGTTATTAATTAGTAAGTTGAGATATATTGGCTTCGGGGATGCTGCCTTATTCTGGTTCAGAAGTTACCTCGTAGAACGTCGGCAAAGAGTTACATTAAATAACTGTCAATTTTCTGAATTACGACCTACTTTAAATGGGGTACCACAGGGTAGTATTCTCGAGCCAATATTATTCTCCATATACACATTTGATTTAACTTCTTCAATGAATTACTGTCAATTACATCTTGACGTCCAGATGACGTCCAATTCTATAAGTCAGTCACGGTGAAACAGACTGGGGTTGTAATATCTCAAATAAATAAAGATCTTAAGTTTTAATAATTGGTGCAGTGATAATGGTCTTACGGTTAATCCTAGTAAAACCGTAGCATTATGTATAGGTAATAAACAGCAAACATCATCGTTAATAATACATGCATTAATTGGGTAAAAGCTGCAAATAATCACGGTCTCATTGTGGATGATTGTTTGGATTTAAGTGATCATGTCAATCAGGTAACCAAAGGATCTTTCTTTCGGCTTAAATCAATGTATCATCTACGTGATCAACTTGACGAATATACTAAATTAAAATGAAATAAAGCTCTAATTTATCCTCACGTTAATTACTGCAGCCAAATTTACTTTTACTTTCTTCCAAATTATATATCCACTTTTAAATAGAATAAATCAGCCACGATTTAAAATTTAGAGTCAAATATTTATACGTACTGTTATTATATAAAGTATGCAAGTATGAAACTCCCTCATATTTGCATAATTTGTTAATTAAGTGATCTGATGTACACAATGTTTTTATCAGAAACGATCTCTATACGATACCTCAACATGTAACATCTAATTTTGAGGGTCATATTCGTATATGACTCCTAACTTATTAAATAAATATCTTCATATATTACATTTACCACTCTACTGGTTTGAAAGGGAATTGAAGGGCCTGTTGTTTGGGTCTAATTAACAAAACAGTTTATTTTACTAATTTATTGTTCTACATTTTGTACGTATTATGCATTAGTTTTACATATATATTTTTTATATATACCTTTATATGTGTTTTAGATGTACACTTTCTATATTTTATGTATCATAGGTAGAGGGGAAGAGTGGCATAAGCCAAATCTCCTACCTTTTGTGTAATTATTTTCTCTTTTGAAATCTTTACACAATAAATCATTTCTATTCTATTCCATTCCATTCCATTCCATTCCATTCTATTGCATTCCATTCCATTCCATTCTATTCTATTTCAACTTAAAAATGTGTTCAAATGCTATCAAATGAAATACACCAAGACATAAGTTCAAATTCACTTCTTTCCTATTTCTTTTAGTTACTACTAACGTCTTTCACAACACAAGTTATTAAGGAAACATGATAAACTTTTCTTTTGTTCTAATTTAAATTGCAAAATTGTTGACGAGTTCTTTTCCCAATATAATTTCTTCCTCTTTGCATAAAAAAGGAATTCATTATATTGTTGGTTGAAGTACGCCGGAAAAATCTCTGAGAACTCGAAATAATTCTCTTTATACTTTCCTTGCATAAACTGTATAACTAAAATATCTGACCAGAAAAGTCGTTAGGTTTTTAAAAAGCCTTTCTTTATAAATTTGGATGTTTGCATAATACAGGTTGTTCCTTAATGATATGCGAATATTTAAGGGGGGTGATTCTATATCGAATATTAATGATAATTTGCTTTATAAACTATGATCCAAAAATGTTCTGTTACAAAAATACAGGGTGTTAAAGTTTTAGGGAAAAAAAAGGAAAATTATTAATATTTTCGAAACCGCTTTAGATATTTTCATGAGTGGTGACTATTAATAAAGCTGTATATTTTGCAATATAAATATAATGTCTATCTTTAACAGTGGCGTGCGCACGAACACTGACTTTAATATTTTTAAAGAAAAAAATGGTACGCCAATGGTTTCCTCCCAGATAAAAACAATTTGAATTTCCCGTTCAATTTGAAAAATAAGGGCCCTCTTGAGTTTTTGGACTGCAATGGGTCGTTTTTGAGAAAAAAAAATAAACACCGTTGGATTGTCTGAAAGAATTCGTGTAATTATTAAAGTATACAATTTTGCAATAAATCTAGTTGGCATGGAATATGTCACTATAACAACTTTTTGTTGTTAAAATCTGTTCGCTGTGAATATCTTATTTTTACAAACTCGCAAACTATTCAAATGTGGAAATGGTGAAAATGCATTACGTGTATGGCCTAGCTGACGGTAATGCAGAGCAAGCTAGACGTATTTATATATACGAGAGATATACCAATCATGTTCTGCCAGATATTCGCACTTTTTCTAATATTCATTGTCGTTTTCTTTAAACTGGTAGTGTCCGAAAAGTTGCATCTGAAGGTAGACTTCGAAATGTAAGAACACCCGAAATTGAGCAGGAGGTGTTGTACATTATCGAAGAACATCCTGAAACGAGTAGAAGAAGATCTCTAGAAACTTATTTGCCACCAAATTGTTTGGAGAATTTTAGTGGATTTCTGTTATATCCTTATCATATTTTAAGAGTGCAGGCGTTACTACTACAGATTTTCCAAAGCGTGTGACCTTTTGTCAGTGGTATCTTCATAATGTTGCCCAAAATCCGCTATTGCAATTCCGCAATTTAGATCGCATATACTGTTCACTGACGAAGCTATTTTTTCAAGAAATTTTATTCAAAATTTCCGTAATAATCATATTTTGGCAGATGAAAATCCTCATGTTATAACTGAAACCCATTTCCAACAACAATTTTAGGATAACGTATGGGCAGGTATCATTGGTGATTACTTTATTGAACCATTCTTCCTGCCAGAACGGCTTGACGGACAATCTTACCTGAATTTCCTTCAACAACAGTTGCCTTTGTTGCTTGAAGATGTTCCTTTAGGAATAAGAAATCAAATGTGGTACATGCACGATGGTGCACCAGCATATTTCATTATAACAGTATGCAATTATTTACAAACAATTTATCCAAATCATGGGCTTGGGCGCGGTGGGCCTCAGGAATGGCCACCAAAGTCCGACCTCAATAGTTTAGATTTTTTGTGGGGCCACCTTAAAGCGCTCGTGTACACAAGTGTCATTAACAGTGAAGAGGAATTAAGAGAAAGAATAGCTGCAGCATGTGATAGAATACGACATACTCCGGGAATATTTGAAGCATGCATATTAAGTAATGGAGGATATTTTCAACAATTTCTGTAATAATGATTTTTTACCATTATTACAGAAATTATTAGTTTTAATTTAGATAGTTGTAATATTATTGTCAGGGATTTCCCAATCCGACTGTTTCTTACTGCCAGAAAAACGAACGTTAATTAATCAAGTGATCAAGATAAGTATCTTTATTAACTACTCTGTACACTACTGAATTCTAATTACAGCTCAACTAAACACTATTTCACTTTTAATCGCTATCTAAATCGCTCTAAACACTCCAATTCAAGACTGTGATACAAGACTGACTAACTCGGCCGTTTATTCTTCTTTTATAGACCAAACGAATATTCCAGATATTTTCTAGTATCTCTAGATCTATTTTCTCGAACGACTCGAACGCTTCTCGTCGATTCCCCATTTTTCCAGTCCCGCCTCGATACACGTCATTTTGTTTGTTTACCAGAATCGCGTAGGGACGATCGGGGCAATCTTAGCATTTCGCGGTACCACAGTCGTCGAATTGGGTGTGAGTGGGGCAAATTCTGTGACATTATGTTAATGTGTTATGTTGGTAGTTGTTGTTTTCTATCAAAATTGTATCCTTTAATAATTACATGAATTCTCTCGAACAGTCCAACGGTTATTTTTTTTTTTTTCTTAAAAACGGCGCATTGCAGTTCACCATTGGAGTACCATTTTTTTCTTTAAAAATATTAAAGTTAGTGCTCGTACGCATGCCACTGTTTAAGATAGAAATTTTGTTTATATTGCAAAATATGCACCTTTATCAATACCGTAAACTGGGGCTACTTGGACTTCGAGGGTTACTTTGACACTTTTTGGGGCTACTTTGACAACGTCCGTCGTAGAAGTGAGAAGGCCGGAATTTTGAGGTTATGTTAATGTGAATAGTGGTAGGCCAGTGTGTAAGCATTACGCATTGTTTTGAGGTGTTATTGTGGCCTAAATATTTGAAAACATTGTGTAAAAATGGTTAGAACCTATAAAAAGAAACTGGGTGCCCGTTGATACAAAAACTATACCGAAGAAGACTTAAAAAACCCGTGTGTGAAGTTAAAAGCGGTTCTTTATCAAACAGTGCGGCCGCTAAAAAATATAAAATAAACAGAACGACGTCAATTGTAAGAAGTGGGTTTGCAGCAATTGTAACAAGGGCACAAAGAATCCACGGTTTGAATGTCTAAGATGTGAGGACGACGAATAAAGATGTAAACTTTTACTCAAAGAATATAATTTTTGTTTTTTGTTGGCATAATTTTTTTTTTATTTTGTTACCTGCTGTTACCTGTTACCTTTTCTCACATTATTATAACCTTTACTAAATAAAGTTTAGCTTGAACAGAATCTGTGTTTTTTAATGTTTAACCCTTCAAACTAGCCCCCGAAAGATACTAATTTGACCTACAATACAAAACAGCGCCATGTCAAAATAACCCCGACCATAGGGCTATTTTGACACCAGAAAATATATTTTTTTTTATATCAAGGAGTGCTTTTATAAAGCTGTTGCCTAGAGGCAATATTCTAAAGGCATCTATTGGTTCAATCAAACAATAATTTGTTGATTTGGATAATTAAAAAAAAAGTTACAATGAAAAAAACTCCCTAAAGTATGTCAAAGTAGCCCCAGTTTGCGGTAGTCACCACATAACAAATTCCATGAAAATATTTAAAGCGGTTTCGAAAATATTAATTATTTTCCTTTTTTTCTTATAACTTTAATACCCCGTATTCTTGTAACGGAACATTTTTGGGCCATTGTTCATAAAGCAGACTATCATTAATTTTCGATGTAGAATCACCCCTTTAAATATTCTCATATCATTAAGGAATACCCTATACACTTTGATATTTTACGTCATTGCATCCGCATCGGAAAATAAATAAATTCCATTTAAAACATGTCAGTTGCCCACAGACTGGCTTTGAGAAACTCAATAACTTCCGTAGGAGACGATATATCTTTTCCATCTTTCATCTTTTAGTGGGAAAGTTCTCTAGTTTGTAAACATGATAAATTTTGTCAGACTTTAGAAGTAATTTTAGTGTAGACCATTTACGTAATGCTGCAGTCCGGATGATGTTCTTACTACATCTTTTCGGAGTAGTTTTATTTATGACGTTTCTGTAAGATCTGTAACTATTTTTAAGAGGCTTTTCTTGCTCTCAATAGCTAAATAAAGTCTAAATAAATACAAATGATATAATTGGAACGATATTTCCACTTTTTTACTGTATTGTAAAGGTATTTTATCTAATAAAATCAATTTTTCTACGATTTCCTACGAATTAGAAAACTCCGAAATATACAGGGTGTAATAAAAAAGCAGGTCATTCCGTTAACCACATATTTTTGGCGGCAAAATATGTCGAACTTACCTATATACAGAAGATACAGGGTGTTGAAGTTTGAACTCTTAAAATAGTTTTCTCGCAATAACCTTGTCAATTTTTCACATATAAGTTTGAAATTAGATAGAGATACTCCTTGGGCTGAGCCAAATCCTCAAGAGGATTATTGTAAACAAACGTAGAAACTAGGGGAAAAGGGATAGTTTACGTTTTTTAGCCAGCTTTACCATTTTTATATAAATAAATATTTTTAACTATGTGAATATATGCAACTTACGGGATGATTCATTAATAATTCTACATACGCTAACTGGATAATCCTGAGCTGAAAATATGAAGAATTCACACATAACGCTTAGATAATATATGGCTTCTTACGGAGTTACAGGGTGTTTTATTTAAAAAAAAATTAAATGATTTTTGCCCATTACTTTAACCCTGTTTGATATTTTCCTATCATACTTGGCATAAAGTTTAGATACTTGAGAACATATTAAAAAATTCTACAAAATCGTTCATGACTACTACCAGAGGCGTACCACGGGGATAGAGGAGCAATTTCCCATTCCTAACTTCTACGCCACTGGCGGAATTTTCATTTTTGTACAATTTTTCATTTCTTCAATACTTTCTATGCAATTAACCTACTATCCTTTCATAGCGGTAAAGTCATTATTACTCGAGATTTTTAAAGTTAAACATAGGGTTGCACAATTATTTTTATTGTATTATGTAATTTATTTGTCATATTATTATTATTATTCAAGTCCGTGCCTTTTGTCATGGGATTACTAGTTGAATTAGGTTTTACAGTCGAGTTTATTAGTAAATTATAGTGATAAACCAAAAACATATTAGAAATAAATGTTCATTTCATTAAATCTTATACTAGCAGATAGAATAACAACTTCCGGTCTACACCAGATATCTCAAAAAAAATAAAAATTTATTTAAAAAACGATTTTCTGAATTTTTTACTGATTTTTACTAATAAACTCAACTGTAAAACCTAATTCAACTAATGCAATGCAATCCCATGACAGAGACACTTGAAAAATAATAATATGGCAAGAAAATGACAAAATAAAAAGAATTGTGAAACCCTATGTTTAACTTTAAAAGTCTCGAAAAATAATGACTTTATTGCTATGAAAGAATGGTAGGTTAATTACATAGAAGGTATTGAAGAATTGAAAAATTGTACCAAAATAGAAAAGGTAGGAATGGAAAAAATACCCTCTGCGCCTATCGTACGCCTTTGGTAGTAACCATGAACGATTTGGTAGCATTTTTTAATATGTTCTAAAGTATCTAGGTAATATTTATGCAAGTATGATAAGGAAATATTAAACAGGGTTAAAGTAATGGGCAAAAATCATTTCAAATTTTTTAAATAAAACACCCTGTAACTCCGTAAGGAGCTAAATGTCAACATTTAGTGTACCATATAGTTTTATTATTCTCAGTTGCAGTTTCCTAAATATTTTGATGAAAATATAATGAATTATTCATTTGTTCGTATGACGTAAGTCGTATGAATTCTTGCCGCAACTATACGCATATCCGTAGGTCTTAGCAACGCATAAACGACTTTTAAATAAATAAATGACACATTAGTTCAAATATTATTTATCTAAAAAATAATGTTTCCAAATCGATATATAGAAGAGACTCAACTAGTGGCCACCACACTCCCCTAATTTTAATCTCCTGAATTTCAGTTCAGTTTGTGGGTTTATCTAAAGGTCGTCATACAAACGTTCATGCATACACAAGTATACTTACACAAGTGTACTTGTACAAGTTTTCAAGTGTACTTGAAGTCGAAACTTGAACAGTTTTTAGTTTCCAACAATGGACGAAGACGACGCGCTAGCTTTTACGATGTTCAATATAGTACTTAAAGAAAATGAAAAACCGAACAAAAAAGGTCATTTGTACTATAAACAGTGGCTTTTGAAGAATAAAATATATTCACGTACTATTTTGCAATTCTTACAATTTTATAATTAAAGTTTTGGACGCAGCCTTTGTTTATTAATGATCATCCTTTGATTTTATTTGCCATAAACACAGCGATTCTTTGTAAATATTAATAAACTCTTCCAACGTGCTTACTTTTTTCAAGTTCACTGGTCATTTTAATATATCTTACAGTGTATTTGTAGGAACAGACTTGCACAAGTTTCATACACATGTTCTTGTACTCTGACGCAAGTCACTAGTACATGAGGAAAATTCGTACAAGTTCCTGCAACTTGCACAAATCGGAATACTTGTACAAGTTTATACCTATACACGCTCATGTACACTTGTACACTTGTACAAGCATATTTGCACAAGTACATTTGTCAAGTATGCATGAACGTCTGCAGCGACCTTTATACGAGAATATTTATCAACTAAAAAAAGCGATAAATGTAACTGAATAGTTTTGGTAAAAATTGCAGGTCAATATACAATTTTTAATGATTAGCCCGTTAAGACCACCATATTTCTCGCTTTAAAATTATTAAATTTGTGGTGTTTTTAGGTACATAAATCTTGAAAAATACAACGCATAGGAGAAAAGTAATATCAAAAATAAAATTCTTGATGTTTCGTTTATCCACTTTTACTATTTAAATTCTCTTCAAATAAAATAGTAACTTTTAAAAAGGACCTCACATTTTAACAATTATTTTCACATATTTATAACCAAGAGTGAACAATGTTATAACAATATTTACATCTAGTTAAATTTAAAAAAATACGTATTTTCAAATATTTCTGTATCCAAAAATTTGTTGGCTAGATCGCTTTCTGTCGTTGTATATTCGTTTTACTTCGGTACCTTTGAATATGCGCAGGTGGCATGAGATAGCATTCCTGCTATTTGCTAAACTCTATATTATTTAGTTCTTAAATATCTAACATTATTTGTATTTGTAGAAAACACTACAATATAGAATAAGGCGTCGTTAATGTATTCCTTAGACAGGCGAACATTTGGAAAAAAGAGTTTTTGAGGAATAATTACCAATAGTAATAAAATATTCTAATTAAAATTGTAGACTATAATATTGAATGAACTTGTGCATGAGCATACGTCAGAAAAGACGAATGCGACAAAATATCCCCAGTTTCTACGTTTGTTTTTAGGTGTCGTTTACAATAATACCTTTAAGGATTTGATCAATCACAAGAAGTAACTCTATTAAATTTCAAGCAGTTACGTGAAAAATTGACGAAATTATTGCGGAAAAACTATTTTAAAAGTTCAACATCCTATATCTTTTAAAAGTAGACATTTTTGTATATAGGTATGTAGGGCTAAATCGTCATAGTTTATCGTCAGAAATCCGAAGTAATCGGAAGACCTGCTTTTTTGTTATATTCTGTATTAAAGTATCGTGGTTGGATTTTTTGTTGAACTTTACATAAAATGATCAGTCGTAGATGGAAACGAGAGTCAATTTATTTGAATATTCTTGAATGAATGAATATTTGACATGATACTGATTTCAATAAAGTTATAAGTTTTATGTCGGTACGATTGGAAATATTTTTGTCTTTAAATAATTATTTACTGTTTTGTATGAGTTGTTATTTAGACATTCAAATAAATATAAAAAGCATTTAATTTTATATTTAATGAAAATATAAGCACATTTTTAAATTAATTTGTAAATAAAATTAAAATTAATTTGCCTTGATGTATTATACATATTGCGAGGAAACAATGATATATTTTACATGCATCTGCTATATTAATCAACCGAAACCACATGCATGTGACTTTTTATTAGGATAAAAAACAGACAGCAATAAATTTTCACCATTTTCGTATGAAATATTTATTTACTATTTACTACGATTTTTAGGATTAAAATACGTTTCATGCTAATAAAAATAATATTACAACAAACGTGTAATATACAAGGCATGAAGTATTCTCCATACTAATAAAACAAAATTTCAAAGCTTCATGACATTTAAAATTATAATAAAAAGAAATTGCAGATGAAGCATATGTTTACATATCTTTTTTATTAGTAGAAGTAATGTAATGAAATTCAGTATGAAAACATAAGGCGCTATGTCCCGCGTAAATCGTTTCTGAAATATCAGATCAGAAAAACAAGAAAAATTATATTTCTTATTTTTACATACCCATATTTTTTATTAATAGAAGCAATATAATTAAACCTGGATCAGACGATATACCAATGTTTATAGTAAAGCTTGTAATTGATTGTGTAACACGTATCTTATCAATATGTCCTTTGAGTGGGGTGCATATCGAACTTCTTGAAGAGTGGATAAAATATATCTATTGTTACAGGAGATTACCCTAGTAATTTGAAAAATTACCGACTAGTCACAGGGCATGTTAATTTTTCAAAGAATGTTGCTTTTAGGTCGACTATTATCTTCAGGGTAACTTTAATATTTTAATCACCCTCTAGAAAATAGGTTATACAGTTCAGTCAGATACTGTACGTACAGAAATTTAGTTTAAGAGAAAATTCCAGATTAAAATCGAATTCATGGATCCAGAATTATATAATTTTTAGAGGTGAGCCCAAAAAATATTTAAGACCAACTTTTTTTACATTTTGATGTATAGAACCATTCCGCTCAATATACCTACTAACGACATTTCCAAACACGCTGTATTTACTGCCCTTGTCTAACAGGTTTAGGGGAAATAAAATATTTTAATAGATCCACCCTATATCGCCAGAGAATGCCGCCCAATGAGAATTCCCAAGATATGACATTCCATGGCAATCTTTATGAAAACCCTGATCTACTTACTAAGAACCTCCATAAAGCTGAAGGCTCTTCTATATTCAACGGCATGAATGAATTCATTTTCGATTTCGTATTTCATTTGCGTTCACACTATTTAGAATGAAATGAAGGTTTAATTATAATATACATAATTTCACAATTGAAAGGGCAAATGGCTTGCTATTCTTCATTAATGTCTTATTCCTTAATACTTTTATTATATCTAACAATAGATTCGAGTTTTTCTGTTCAGATACACTTTTATAATTTAGGTTGAAAAACATCCAATTTTTTTGTCTTAGATTCTTCTTGAAAACGCTACGAAATTTCATTGTAAATGACAAAACTAGGTAAGTACTATACTTTTCCAGATATAAGAAGAATGCAGGGTGTTTATTAATTGAATGCCGATACTTAAGGGTGTGAATCCTTTGGTCATTTTAAGAAGAAAACTTAATATCAACATATGTCCTAAACCTCTTAATTTTTGAGCTACAGGGTGTTACAGGTTTAAGAAAAAAATTACATTTTTATCAAAATTTTCTTATCACTCCAGATATTTTTATGAAATTTTGTACACACCTATTAATCATTAAGGAGCATTGTTTGATGTAAAAAATGCTTTAAAATCTTTGCGAATGACGTCCGTACAAGGTTTGAACTAAACATTTTTTAAGAAAAAAATGGTACGCCACTGCCTTTTCTAAAAACTAAAATTATTTTTAAAATCTCCATTTATTTTACAGCAAATTCGGTCCCTAGACTTACTCTCGTACGACGCACCATTTTCACGTAAAAAAATTAAAACAAAAAAAGTTTTTTCCCCAAGTTCATTGAGACTGCTTTTGATATTTTGTTGCCATTTTGTAGACAGCCACCATGCGTGGAAACACTTTTTGTGGGGCAAAAATTAATTTTCCCGGATTTTTTTGTCCCAAATGGAAACGTAGTCTTACGTGTAAAATAAGAATGAATTGTGAATTTGACGATTAAAGGAGGTTTTTACTTGACAAAATCTTTCACATGCAGATATTTGATCGAACAATCAAATATGCGCAACTACAGCAATTTCACCATAAACTCTACTCAAAAGCGTGAACAGATTTTTCAAAATTCTACATACCGGGTGTTGTTACCGCGAATAAAGAAACTGAAAATATATATATATATACCATCAAACCCACATTTCCGTTTGCTTATGACTTTAGTGGATTGAGAGAAGTAAGAATAATACCCCTACCAAATATCTTTTGATTATATAGAGTGGTTTGCCTTTTATGGCAAGTTAAATAGCCAGAATTGGTAACACATTATATCTCGGTAGTGACAACGGTTAGGCCTGTCAACAACAGGTTATTTACAATAAATACAAGAGCTCCAGATAGCCTGTATTCAGTGCTAACGTATGCACATTTCTCAATGAAACACCCTATATACATCAAAGAATACACGAATAATGCATAAAGGTTTTACAAGTACAATTTTGTAAAATAAAATCAAAAAGGCAGTTCGAAAATGATTTAAAAATACACTTCTGCACGACACTGGAAACTGGTCCACTGTTAAACCTGATAAGGCGGCAAAGCATGCAATCGGCGACCGGATACGAAATGGAAAGAAATTCCCAGGCATTGAAATAACATTTTATAATAACGCCTATTTGAGCGTTTGCTGCTCTTGTTGTTAATTATAAATACAATTAATTAGTGGTTTTAATTAATAAAATAGTTTAACATACCTGTTACAACAAAATTTTGCGCTCGTCTACAAACTAACACATGCCTCTGTTTCTTCAATAATTTTTTGCTCGGAAACTATAAGGATTTTACAAAACATTTTTTACGATATTGATTTTTCATGACACATCTATTCTCAATTTTTTTTTAGATAAGTTCTGAATCAACCTGTACTACTTTAGATATTTAAATGAAATTTGGAACCTTTGAATAGGTAATCTAAATACATATTTTTACGTAAAATATATTATTTTTCTTCCGTGGCGTGCGTACGGACAGATCTTCGGGAAATTTTAATGAAAAAAATGGTACGCAAATGTTTTTTTATAAACAAAAACTATTTCTAGAACCCTTGTTCAATTTACAACAGAAAAAGTCTTCTTACTTTTTTCATTTGACACACCGTTTAAAAAATTAAAATTCTTTAAGCAACTGGAATTCAAATAAATTTTAATCTGTCGTAGTAGGCCATGAAACAAAAAAGACTACTACTGTCAGTGTTTTTGCGTTTTATAATGACAGTTAATTGAATTGTGTCAGGTAATTTAATTGCGAGTTATTGTTAACATTATTATTAGAGTGTTGTGTAAGTATTAATCTGAATAATGCTTTTTTCTAACAACAAATACGCAGATATTCATTTTTGCTACGGATTTTGTGATGGAAATGCAGAAGCGGTAGTTCGTGAATATCATAGACGCTATCCAAATAGAAGAGTTCCAGATGTTCGCGTTTTTATCAGAACACATCAGAATTTCCATAACATTGGCCTGCGTGTTAATAACGAACGGAACAGAAACCGTCGATATTAATATTCAGAATACCTAATCGTATAGGTACTACGTACTTTTGATAACAATCCGAGGCTGAGCTCTCGGAAGGCAGCTCAGCACCTTCACATTCCTAAGTCCAAAATATTACGAACACTACAGATTACAATGACTACCAACATGCATATCACTTACAGCCTGTTCAGGATTTGCACCCTGGTGATACTGAAAAAAGAATTAGATTTTGCTAGTGCCTTTTAAACTCGACAGAAGAAAATCCTGACTTTTTACATAAGATTCTTTGGACGGAGGAGTCCTCTTTTACCAGACGTGGGGTAACAAATTACCATAATATCCATATTTGAGCACATCAGAATCCTCGAGAAATTCGGCCAAGATCATTTCAAAATGAATTTTCCTTAAATGTTTGGTTGCGCGTTATTGATGGTAATTTTTGTGGTCCACATTTCCTACCCCCAAGATTGAACTCGGAACTGTTTATGGAGTTTCTTAACAATAATCTGCAGGACTACCTAGAGGATTTTCCCATTAATTTAAGGTATGAGAGTTGGATACAACTAGATGGAGCTCCCCCGCATTTTGGAGTAGCTGTAAGAGAATGGCTCAATACCAATTATTCTCAACGATGGATTAGTCGGCTAGGGAGGAATGACATGAATAATGACGTGGTTAATGGTATTGGACCAGTGACCTGGCCACCTAGGTCACCGCATCTTAATCCGCTAGACTTTTACGTTTGGGACACTACGCTAATCCCGTATTAACAGGGGAAGATTTAATTTTAAGAATTCAGCAAGCCTGCAATGATATGTGGCGAAATCCGCATGAAGTATCTTCTGCAATAAATGCGTTAGTGAGAAGATGTGTAAAATGTATTGAGGTGGGTGGACTTACGTTTGGGACACTACGCTAATCCCGTATTAACAGGGGAAGATTTAATTTTAAGAATTCAGCAAGCCTGCAATGATATGTGGCGAAATCCGCATGAAGTATCTTCTGCAATAAATGCGTTAGTGAGAAGATGTGTAAAATGTATTGAGGTGGGTGGACTACATTTCGAGCAATTTTTGTGATTTTACCCTTAATTTTCCTCCTTTTTGTTATTGTTGCTGAAAGGCACTAATTAAATTTTCTCATTTTCGTTTTTGTTTACTGAATTGTTTTTCAGAAATCATTAGGTAATTTAATTTTTTACTGGCAAACAGTGTGTTAAACAAAAAAAGTAAGGAGCCCTTTTCTGTTGAAAATTAAACTAGGATTCTAGAAATAGTTTTTGTTTCTAAAAAAACATTGGCGTATCATTTTTTTTCATTAAATTTTCCCGAAGATCTGTCCGTACGCCCGCCAGTGGTGGAAGAAAAATAATATTTTTTATGTAAAAATATGTATCTAGGTTAACTATTCAAAGATTCCGAATTTCATTTAAATATCTAAAGCAGTTTTAAAAATAGCATTTGGAACATTTGATAAAAACGTTGACACCCTGTATCTTTGTAAGGAACCATTTTTCGAATATAGTTTATAATACAAACTGATATTATTTTGTGGTTCTCTGTCTGCTACTAAAGTTTCCGCTTTCGAAAGTGGACCACCACCACTGTATAAGTCCTTAAAATTATGGTACTCATATTCCTGACACCCTGTATATCCATAATTGCTTTGTTTTTGGAAAATGCACTATTAAAATTTACCTAATTATTCTAGTCACGCCGTTATATTACGGTCCAATTTACTAAACCCCAATTCGAAATAAACTGATAGTAGCGGTTTCGGTAAAATTTAAACTTTCATTAAGCAGGAATTAATCCAATGAAATTATAGTGCCATAGAGGAAATTTGCAACCCGCCGATATCTACACGGAAACAAGTTCTGCCATCATTTTAATCTCCTCCGCTGCTGGAGGATTAAATTCACGTACTAATCCACAAGGCCTCAGAGGATATAAGTATACCTAAGAAGTTGTAGAACTAACACTATTTATTATTTATAAAGCATGAGTGTAAATAATGTATCAATATTTTGTTTAGGTATGACGAAGTTGTAGAATAACTTTTAGTTTCAAGAGAAAATATTTGAAAATAAGAAACTAACTAAAAGTTAAAAAATCTTTAATAATATAATCGTATGAGTTTCATACTGTTATTCAGAAATGTTGACAATACATTCATTCATCATGACATCATCCCATGATATTGTCAATAATTTTGCTGATTTTTTTTTCTGTGCTTATATCGAGTCTAGTAAATTTACAATTGCAAATAATGCCATTAATAATAATTCTATTATGGTAAATTCAGTTCATAATAATGATGTTCTGGCTGCTGTTAAAAAGATGAAGACAAATATGATTATGGGCCGTGATCTCATTCCGGTATTGAAGTAAGTTGACACCTATACCTGGCGCCTTCGCCAAAAAATGAAAAATAAATACTCATAATTAAAGGGCGGAATATATGCACGCCAATTCAGTTAAAATATGCGCATATATATACATCGTTTTTCTCTGAAATATGCAACAATATGCATTTATTTGTCAAAATATGCAATTATATGCCTTGAATATAACATGGAAAAATAGAAATAAAGAAACGCCGACTCTTACAAAAATTATTTATTTTAAGTAAAATTAAAAGAAAAACATAATAGGTAAAATTTTCAACCTGAAATAGTATAAAATGCATTTATAACGATATATTTTTCAAAATTTTCCAATAAAAATGTTTGTCTTCTGTCTGTAAAAATATGTTTGTACAAAGAAAAAGTTCTTTCAACATCTACCGATGTGATCTGGCAATATTTTAATTTGGATAGTAAGTTATAAGACCAAGGTATTACTTCGTTGGATGGTTTACTATCAAAAATATTTTTGACTTCCATTAAATACTTAAAGCCATCATTCTTTCCCACAATAACTTCGAGTTTCCTTCTTACTTGATTTCCTACATCACCGGGAACTTTTTTGCATTTGTCGGAAAAAGTTTCAACAATATTAATTGATTCTCTTAAACTTATATTCCTACTTTCAACGAAGTTATTATATCTGGGACAAAACTAAAATTAACCTTAATAAAAACAAGTTCCTTAGCTAAATTAAAATTCTTGAATAATGCTTGACTTTGCACTACACACTGCGAATTGTCTTCTAAATTTAAAACTATGTCTTTAATGGCTTCGAAATGGTTTGCGTAGAATATCGCGGCCTTAATCCATGTTCCCCATCGAGTAGTTACGGGTTCTGGAGGTAAACTAACTCCTGGCAATTTCTCTCTATAGATCTGCACTCTTAGAGGTGCTTTCAAAAACACTTTCTTTACATTGGAAATTAATTTGTTCACCAAGGGATATGCTGTTCTAATAGTTTCTGCAACTCTGTTTATCCCGTGTAAAAGACAAGTGACATGTACCATATTGGGTTAAAATATTTTTAAGTTTTGGCCTACTTTAACCATATACGGCGCTGCGTCAGACAAAAACACTAAAAACTTTTCTACTGGAACTGGATTTGGTAAAAAAAAATTGATAGAGACTGATGAATAAATCGAGTTACGGTCACATTATTTGTTTTGGCTAACTGTTTAGAAGATATTAAATATGGTTTCCCTGGCTGCAAGGGTCGCACTTAATCTTTTGATAAAACGAAAAATATGCACACAATTTTTTTTTTGCCGAAATATGCAATTTTAATGAAATTTGTTAAAATATGCAAAATATGCAAATATATGCACTTTGCATATATTCCGCCCTTTACTCATAATAATTTTCATTTATTTAAATAATATAAGCGTATTAAAACTACCTAAATCATCCCTAAATATATATCAAACATTATCAAAACATCAAGTAAGTGGAAAAGTGGGCCTTTTTTCGTTTCGAGAGCAAAAAATACCAAACCACCATTAGACAAATTAAAATTAACCCCGACCCACTGCCTATTCAACAGTATTTATTGGGATCCGAATATTTTTTTGTGCTCTTTACGAATCCTAATCCCGCTAATGGCGATTTGTAAGGTTTTACGCAACGTTTTGCTCGATGTCGCCGAAATTTCCCAAACGATAACCGACGAGTCCGATTAATTTGTGGACCTGTAATAACCAGTAATTAACCTGTTGAAGTTGACAGCAAATATGATGCAGAACCGTTATTACTACGTGGAGAGTCCGCAGAAGGAGCTCAGCGTGACCTGTTGAATAAAATGACGGCTACTCAGCTCTCGGCACCCCTAGGTATATCATCTTAATATTAAGGATTTATAGGATCTATAAGGAGCTCCAATTTACGATATCGCAAACTGAATAGGGTCATAGCATATTTTTTACATTTTTTCTCAAATAATTTGCCTGTATTCCATTTTATACCAGAAAAAGACGTATAAATAGTATAGCTTATACAACTATTTTTCTAGTATCTGCAATAGTTATTTAGAAAATATATTTTGCGATTTGAATGCCTACATTATGTAATATTATGTGCATGCACTAGTCATCACCGTTAACTTAAAAATATATGGGTAGTTCTGAGGTAACGGACCAAAATTCATGGGTAGGTTCCTAAGGTAAAGATACTGCGATTAAGTCGAACTTAATTTAGTCTAAAAGTTGATAGATAAAGAGATACAGATAAATGTTATTTTAGTTTTTTTTTTATTTCTTAATAAACGTTAATAAAAAAAATTTGGAGTTTTGGCTTTCTTTGGATTAAGGATTTAAATATGTTCGCAGCTTCATTATAGTTTATAGAGGGCGCCAGTTGCGATGGATTTAATGTGTTAAAAACAACATAACTTTTTTATACTATTTAAGGTATACATCATACTACTATTAGTATACTATTAGTATATATTATTTAAGGTATCATCTTTTGTAACAAATTCTTATTTTCCAACATTTTTTACACTAAAAGGGTTGGAAAAGCCCTAGCTTTTTAGGGCTTGGATTGTTTGTTCCCTGAATAGGCAGGACGTTATCTTGGTTAATATATCTTAGGATGGTTGGATGGTTTACGATGTAACTACTAACTCTATGCACTTAACTATCTGACTTTAATTGGCAAATGAGCTGAATATTAACATGAAAATTGATGATTTTCAAAGCGTGAGTTATGCGTTTTCTTGGGGACTCAATTATTTACTGCTCCGTCTCAGTTAGTGATGTCAATATTGTAATAGTTCGTTTTATTTCTTGTTTTTCTATTGGATGCAATAAAATAAAATAAAAGTTTGTAGTTACTTACATAAAAAACTAAAGATTATTTTTAATAATAATTTAATTACATTCAGGCGGCTACATTAAATTCTTAATATGACCCCGTTTACATTAATACACAATCTTATTCGTTTGATAAATGATTGTCTAATATTAAAGAGTGTTTCTTCATTTCTTAATAAATTCCCAACATTTAAAATTGCTTGCCACAGCTCATCCCGTGTATTAATAGGGTCACTGATTTCAAAATACCCCAAATACTGAAATCCATGGGGTTTAAATCTGGGTTTCGTGCGGGCCATTGAAACGTGCTGCCGCGACCTATCCACCGTTGGCAGGGGTACCGTCTTGCATAAAAAAACATATTGTGTCTCACATTTAATGATAAATCATGTTCTAAGAAATGTAAGTAAGATCTACCGTTCAGATTATATGGCAATTCAACAGGGCCCAACACATGATTTCCAACAATACCACACCAAATGTTTATCTTAAATTCACCTTGGAAATGATTCTCTTAATACATGCGGGTCTTTATTATCCCAAACATGTTTATTTCCATTGAAAATGCCCCGACGAGTAAATGTGGCTTCGTCTGTAAACAGCACCTTGCTTAAAAAGTGTGGATCATCATTGTGCCGGTCTAAGAATCGAAGACAAAATTGTTCCCTATCTGGAAAATCTGCAGGTAGTAAATTCTGCACTGGACTAAAGTGATACGGGTACAGTCTTTCATTATGAAATAATCTATGAATAGATGATTTAGGTACCACTACAGCCGCAGACATTCGTTGTAAACTTATTTCAGGATTTTCTGTTAAATGAAGCAAAATATCCTCCTCTTGTTCTGGAGTAACAGTTGTTGAACGGCCAGCATCCCGTCTTTTAGGACGAAACGATCCAGTATCTCCTAACCGGTCATAAAAATTTTTAAATAATTTATGACTCGGTTGTAATCTATTTGGGCAACTTTCTAAATACCTGCGACACGCACGACGTCCATTAAAATTTTCTTTTGCATACATACATACCATATCTTACATTTCTTCATTAGAAAATAAATTATGGCGAGGCATATTTCACGCGATATTATTAATTGTAAACAAAAACTTAAAGGAATACACTATTTAACATAAGTTACATGTCAATAAGATAATTGTGAATAGTACAATATGTTTTCAAATAACCAAAGCTTACTATGACAGTTTTACGTAAATAACTACAAACTTTTATTTTATTTTATTGCATCCAACAGAAAAACAAGAAATAAATCGAAAACGGTTAAATTTATCGACATAAAATAAGTATATCTTATTTGTGAAAAATAGATAGAACAATATTTTTCTATTAAAACTTTCGTACACACACTGATAAAAAAGTTATAACCAGTTTTTATCAACCAAGAGTACATTTCATAGCGCCTTCTAGCGTCTACAGCAAAATTAAGTACGGATTCGTTTTTCTTGCCCCAGAAAACCCCCTAATCCAAATTTTCAAAAGAATCCTTTGAAAACTTTTTAAAAATTTTAAGAATTTTGAATTCAAAATTTGAACTTTGAACGCCCTGTAACTTTTTTATTAGCCACAAATGGACTAAGGTAAGTTTAGCTTAATCGCATTATTTTGATGTAAGAAATCTACTCTTGCTCTGTGTCCCATTAATTTCGGGACACCCTGTATAAACAATATTAGAAAATTAGTAAATATGATGCCTAATATTCGTTAATTAACAACATTGACTTAATTCGTGGCTTATAATCAAAAGTTTCTTATTTAGTTTTTCAGTTTAGCGTACACAATAACAAAGTCACATAATAGTGTTTAAAATAAAAGTGAATAGAGGTACCTAATGCTATTTTATTTTATTTTTATTTTACTTTATTCTCAAACAAGATATATAATAATAATAAATAATAATAATATTTATTCCAGCACGATCATATAATAACATGATATTGGAAACGTCACAATAATTTGTGTATATAACAGACAAAATATATAAACATACATAAAAGTAAAATTACATAATCAAACGTGACACACACGAACACCTTTAAAAAATACAAGACAATTGTAAAGATTCAGAGAAAAAATCCTCTACCCTGTAACAGCACAAATTAATTAAGTGGACTTTCAATTTCTTTTTGAAAGTTATGAAGTTTGATTCATCTTTAATACTTCTGGGGAGACTATTAAAAAACTTTGTGAATAAATTGCAAAATATAAGACTTTTACAATAGATATAACATCAAGTAGCCCAGTGAAATGGCGGTTATCCCGTAACAAAATTGCAGTTTTTTTCTCATCGGTTTGCTGCCTTCACAACGAAAAATGCAAAAAACCTTAAAATTTTCGCACTTTTTAAAGTTTTTCTTTTATATCTCGAAAACTATAAGTTTTCCAAAAATTTCTATTCTATAAAGCGTATATATAGTAGACAAAATTTCCTACAAAATGCACTAGTCAACTTTGATTACCTAATGAGCGATATTGGCGCTTCAGCGACTTTTTGGCCCTTCTACAAAAACGCCCACTACAACTCAAGAAATATACATGTTATCAACAAACACATACCACGTGAAAGTACATTAAATTTCCTACAAAAACGTCTTTAACATTCTATTTTCTCATAAGGGGGAGGGAGCAAAGCAAAAATTAAATGGGAGATAAATGTAGATTGGCTGTAAGGCACAGAAGGCATTTTTTCTTATTTTCTCTTTGCTTTCTCCCTGCTTATGAGAAAATTGAATATTACAGACATTTAAGTGTTTTTTTTATAGTGGGATAGACACCAAGAAATAAAGCAAATACTACATTTATTTCATTGCCAACGTTTCAGTGTAATTTAACACCATCCTCAGGGTTCTACAATACATACAAAAATTTTTCATATAAATTCGTAAAAAACACTAAAATAAAATTTGTTAAAAATCACGATACAATTATCACAAATTAAAATTTTCTTTTTGTTATTTTTTTTAATGAAATACATTTAAAAAAATCATTCATGATCCTATCACAAAACCATAAAACAGCACAAAAACAGCGGCACTGGCTGCTTTTTGCTTTTTTCGCTGTTTTTGTGTTGTTTATAACGACAACCACCGCTGGCTGTTTTTTTCGCTTTTTTTTCGTTGTTTTTGTGTTGTTTTATGGTTTTGTGACAGGAACATTTTAAATGTATTTCTTTTTAAAAATTAAAATAAGACCGAACCACGTCTCTATGTTTCTGAAATGACGTCAGCCGTTGTAAAACGTGGAAAATACTCTTTAACTTACACTAGGAACGATATAGCTAATCCTATAGATATATTTTTTTAAGTTAAAGCTGCAAGAGAATGGATCCTTTTACCGCCACCTAGAAATCGAGCTAGGGGCAAATAAATCAAAAAAAGAAACTATGTCCTCTGATGAGGGAAGAAACCGAACCATTTTGGATTTCGTTAGAGGGAAATCCACTGATCTCGACGAATCGTTTGAATAGGCTTAATTTTTGTATATTATTTATTATGTCAACATATTGTTCAGATGAATACTTGTTTTTTGTTCAAGTTTCATAATTTTTTTGGTCCATAAATAATTTCCTTTATACAGTTTCCACGTATAAACTTAAATTATACGCAATTATTCAATATGCCATAACTTTTTATATAAAAAAGATATTATAACTTTCAGCATTTTATCTGTTTGGTCAAGGTACCTAGTTTTAGTAATTTAATTCGGAACGTAGGTTAAATCAATCAGTATTACTAAAAAAACTGATGTAAAATCAGTTTTTTCTACAATTTAACTCAATAGCGGCACATCAAAAGATACTAAGCTAAACCGCAGTAACTAGGTCTAAATGTGCGAATTACTGCATTTTTTTCTTAGCAAATTTTCGATAACAAATAATGAAATACTAAACAAAAACGCATTTTCATCAATAATACATTATCAAAATCATTAAACCACGTTTAATAATGTCACAAGACACTATATTTTGCAATTGCATCATAATAGTTAAAAAAATATTTATTTCGTCACAAAACACGTACAATATAATTGACCGTACATACGAGTATGACGATCTTAAGTGTGGCGTTAACAGTAATTCTTGCTTGAACATCCACAGTCCATCCACAGCACTCAAGCGCACCCGATAATAGTCCATGTTTTGTTTTACGGGACCGTCCAGTACTTGGTAAACCATTAACAGTATTATTTAATATGTCATTTAGATTTCCGTCCATGTGGAAACACTCCAAGATTATACATATTCACAAAAAAGGAGCAAAAGACGATATAACAAACTACCGACCAATCGTTCTAATTAGCAATTTTGCAAAAGTTTTTGAAATACTTCTATATGAAGATATATTTTCATTTGTGAAAAATCAAATAAGTCCAGTGCAACATGGTTTCTACAAGGGCAGATCTACCATCACTAATTTGTTCTGTGTTACGAATTATATATCTGATGCATTTATACAGACTTTTTCAAAGCGTTTGACAGACTGGACAACAACATTTTACCACACAAACTAGTTAATGTTGAACTCTGTAGAGAACTAATTGAATTTTTTAATTCATATTTAAGTAACAGATCACAAAATGTGTTATACTGTGCACATAATTCTGTCGCGGTTAAGTCTACGTCAGGTGTTCCCCAGGGTTCAAACTTGAACCCGTTACTGTTTAATATTTTCATAAATGACATAGTAAATGATCTAACTGTGAGTTGCCTTTTGTATGCTGATGATCTGAAAATATTCTCAATAATTTCAAATCTATCAGATTGTATATTTTTACAACATAATTTGGATATTACTATCAGCAACTGGTGTATAGAAAATAAATTAAATTTAAATGTTGTGTTATCAATATCCACAAAACGTGACTTACTATCCTATAACTATAAACTCAAAGATTCTGTTCCAACTAGGCCGGAGACGTTTTGTGATTTTGGCATTTACTTTGATAGAAATTTATCCTTCATACCTCATATTAATTACATAATTTCTAGAGTATATACAAATCTTGGATTTATAATACGAAATTCGAAGAACTAGATGAATTATGATGCAATGAAGTTACTATATTTTGCTTTTGCTCGTTCTAATTTAGAATATGCTTCCATCATTTGGTGCCCGCACTATGGAATCCATATCGACAGTCTTGAACGGATTCAATATCGTTTTCTGAAATTCGTTGCTTATAAAACAGATGGTGCTTATCCTGCTATTGGTTTCCCTCGTAGTGAACTCCTTTCACGATTTTCAACTAAGTCTTTAAATGATCGTCGCAAAGTTTCCTACCTCGTTTTTCTTCACAGTATAACACAGTTGACTGTAGTCAAATTTTGCAATTGTTCAATTTTCATGCAAATAGACCGCTATCACGTCTATCAAAGCTGTTTTACCTTGCCACACCTAGAACAAATATTAGACTGTTCTCTCCACTTTACAATATGTGTATCTGGTACAATGAAACTCATAATTTTGTGGACATTTTCAGCTACAATATTAATGACATTAAAAATACTATTTACTTATAGTTAATTTTTGCCCTCGATATATATATTCTAATATATTTATGTTTGATTAAGATTTGACATAATTTTTTATATTTATATTTTTGGTTTTTAGTGTATTGTAGTAATTATGAGTATTTGGTTATAATGTTTGTATTGTTTTCCTATTCTGTAATTGCGTTTGTCCTGCAGAATAATGTAATAAAGAAAAAAAACACACACTTTAAACTTTGAGGTCGTTTTTCTCGAAACTACGAACTCTCGGGTTACTGCGTTTTTCATTATAATGGCAGAATAGTTTTAATATCTATAACCATCAAATAAGCATTTTCTTTCGTTTTTAATTCCGCTCATGAACTTTCCAGCACGCGGCTTCGGGATGCGCGTGGTGGGGGGCAAGACGGCCCCCGATGGCCGGCTCTTCGCCTACATCGTGTGGACGGTACCCGGCGGTGCCGCCGAGAAGGGCGGCCTGCAGCAGGGCGACAAGGTGCTGGAATGGAGCGGCGTGTCCCTCATCGACCGCTCCTTCGAGGAGGTGTGCTCCATCATGGACCGCACGGGCGATACCGTCGATCTCTTGGTGGAACACGCCACCGACCTGAGAATGTGCGATCTCTTGGATGACCCCATTCCCCCACCCAGTTCGGGCAGGAAGCCCTCGGACGCCGCCATATCGGCGTTACATGTTGGTGAGTACTTGGTGTACGTCGTACGCAATTTTAAGAGAAGGCACAAACAAATTAGTATAAACGAATACGCGATTAAAAAATTAAATCGTTTTTTCGCTTCGTTTTTTAAATTTGAGCTACGTGCCGCCAAGAAATTGAGTTTTAAAAAATGTAATTTTGTTGAATAGTACTTACATGTTATCTTATTAAATGTTGAAAATGTCCGCCATTCACCTCCATACAATAGTACAACAACTATTCAAAGTGTTGTCGGACATTGTGAAGAACATCTGGTGTAATTTGTTCACATTCATTAGTAATGCGGTTCAGTAAATCTTCTAAGGATTCGGGCTGGGTAGCATAAATTTTTGAACATACCCCTTCCCATTTGAAAAAATTAGGGCAGTAGTCACCCCCGCTAGGGGGTTGAGGTTACAGGGATGAAATTAATAGTGAAACGTGTCCCCCTGAAATCAAAAGTTTACGGGTCCGAGGGTTTTTTTAATTTGTACTTACAAAGCCGTAAATCTTGCTGGACTGCTTTGGATGGGTCACCCTTCATGTATGTGGTCCTGAGTGGCAACGCTGCTGGACTTCTACTAGTTTCAATCGTTTCGTACACGTCATCAGAAAATTTGTAACGTACGAGGAGCCTCGTGTTACCGATTGTTATAAGGTGATCTTTCGAAAGGTCAAATATACAGAGTGGTTCGTAATAAATGCGCCATAGACTAGTTGTTGATTTTAGATATTAAAATATACCATGTAAGTCTGTCTTACTCTAAATGTCAATATTAAAAAAGATGCAGAGTGTAGAAGCGAATATTTTCAAATTGGTTTCTTCCCAATATTTCAAGTTTTAGAGAATTTTCTTTAAAATTCAGTAAAGGGATTTTTTTGAGGGACATAGCATATCGTAAGCTCACTTTCAATATACCACATAAAGGACACTGTTTACAGTATGTGTGTGTAATCGAATTAAACTTTTTTGTAGGTACCTACGTTTTTAAGTGAAAAAAGTATCCTTGTTTCATTTCGATAAACCGCCCCGTTTTCCAGATGTTGAAACTTATATAATATTCATATAAAACTAACTACAACAGTCCCCACTTTGAAGACCTGTAACTCCGCCTGTGTGCAACTTTGTATATAGATATATTTGTTTTTTGTGCAAAATACCCTGTATATTATCCATTCATGTATCTGGGTAAAAACCGTCAGTTTGCTCCTTGTCGTTGAGTATGGAGTAAAATAAAACATATAATAAATAAATAATAAAATAAATGTTATTGCTCTAAAAATATAGTAGGACTGTAGGACTGTTTTTTAACGACAACACGAGATCATTTTGTATCAGTATCAGTAGCAGAAAATCTTTTCTTTACTGAGTATTGGTTTTTTATCTCACTATTTATACAATGAAATGTAAATAGTTTATTATTTGATCCATGGGAGTTTTGTAAATTGTACTAGGAAACATATTTAAATTTGACAACGTTGCATCTGGCCAACACCGAGTTGAATTGGGGCTATGAATGAACAGAGGCTGTGAGATATCACTAGCAGCTTGATAAGTGAGTTTAAATAATGATTTGAATAGGTATATATTTTTTCGATGATTAAAAAAAATTATATTATTCCATTTAAAATAACGAAGTTACGATAAGGAAAAAATAATCAATACTACCATGAAAACTTCTAACGGTCCATTGCCATGAAGCAGAAAAATAGTACACATTCATGGTAAATAGAAAAAAAATAAAGCCGTCTCACAGCACTACTCCCTTAAAGGCTGTATGAATTATAGTCTGTTTAGAAATGAAAGAAAGTAATAAAAGCTTATTAACTAATGAATAGACTTTTATTCCACACAAAAATATATGTATTTTGAAATTTCAAATTATGGTGAGTAAATGTAGTGTTGTATAAATGTACAATAAAGAAAATAAAAAAGTAAGTATATTAAAATTCATCCTCTGAATATTCTGATGAATTATCTTCGTCTTCTAGATTGATAACGATTAAATTATGGAGTTCCCACATTTTCTCCTCTTCTTTTTGTACATGATGTATACATTTTTTCCAGTTTTCTTTTTACCTGCGCCCAGACTAATTCAATTGGGTTCACAGTGATAATGTGTTAACCATAGTACCGTTATTTGGCAATTTGTTGCCATTTCATCGATAACCGTGATAGTCACCTGTATTTTTAGATTCAAATAAAAGTAAACCGCCATCTACAAAACCACTGGCACTACCTATATGTGTCACTATTAATCTTCGCCCTTTATCTGAAGGTGCCTTGAATCCTGTTGAAAGTCTATCCAAAAATGCTTGTCGAAAACATTTTACATTTTTATCTTGCCATACTTTTGTTACAGTATATCCTTCGTTGACCCAAGTTTCGTCTAGATAATAAATATTCCTCCCTTCGTCACGGAATTTTCTAATTGATCTTAAGTAGGATCTTCGCAAACAAATAATTTCATCTTTATCGATAAGAACTGACTTCTGCTTTTCCCAGCAAAAATTCAACTCTCGTAAGACGGCCCATAATTTGCTTCTACTGATTTTTGGCAAATCGTTGTCCCCTGAAAGTTCACTTAAAATTTTGTTTAGCGTTGGTATTTCTTTTTTAAAATAAAATGAGTGTACTTTTCTGCGAATGACAATTTTGAAGAAATCATATATAACGACCTTTGAGATGATTTTCGGGGATTTACAGTATCTTGTTTATTTTTTGTTTCCTTTAAAAGTCTGCAGATAGTCGATTTTCCAATCCCTGTCATTTTGGAACACTTTTCCACGATGTCGTCAACACTGTTGGTAGGATTTTGGTGTTTCAATGCATTAAATACATTTAATATAATAATCTTACGCGTTTAGCAGGTACGTAATCTGATAAGCTGGACATTTTACGCAAACAATATTATATCACTGGCACAATAGTCACTAAACAGAAGTCGAATTTTACTCTACTGCACTAGCACGTCTTCGTATATTCAGCTCTAAGACTGGATTGATCTGTCACAATACACTGGCTCCTGCCCTATGATGTATCCAGTAAAATATACTAATGTACACCCATTACCTGTTAGCATTAGTGTTACCCGATAATTACCTGACGCGAAATATTACCACGCCCATGGCCGGTTCTTATCTCGGGGTTTTATTACTCTCATTTCCAAACAGACTATAAACAAACAATTAAATATTCGCCACTTCACTTGCTTGATACACTGCTTCTAATCCTTTCTAATGGAATTGCTGGTTTTTATTATTAATATTAATCGCGATATTAACAAACCTTTTAAAACCGTCTCCGTCATTCAAAACAAATGCCCGAGTAACGTCATTTATTATCCACGGACTCTCGTCGTCCGCACTTAAATTGATAATATCGTTGCACATCTAGGGATGGTGTAGGCCCGTAAATATGCAGTGCTTAGTACGTGTTTAAGTTAGCGCGCCTCGGTAATTATCTTTCCGGTGTCGGGCGCTGAGAGATATCAAGTTTAATGATTTTCTTAAGAGGCATCTGAATAGCCTGAATGCATTAGGAAGTAAATCATTTAAAAGGAGCCGAATGCTCCGGTTTTATGTCGCTTGAATGTAAATTTTGTTAATTGATGTTACAACTGAATGACTCGTCCCCTTAATTCAACTAATACTAAAATCTGAAAACTGAAATCTGAAAAATCAGGTATCAGTCAGTCTACGGACGTTAAAAGTCGTGGGCAATATTAACAATTATGAACGTATTATGAGCAGGTACCCCGAACTGCAATAGATGCACCTGTGGAGTGGAGTGCAATGGAGACTACGAAATCATTGTTCCCAGAGGTGAATATTTCCCCACATTGAAGAAATTTCACCTAAAATTTGATCCCTGTAAAGGGATTTCTGTTTTCTATCATTTTTCTTTAAACAGTCATATTGAAAAAATAACTCAACAAGCTTACAAGTATCTAGGTAATTCCTCAAAATATAAATACCTTCATAGTATTATACAGGGTGTTCCTTAAGTAGAGGTCAAGGGTGTATTCTGTGGTCAAAAATAAGGGTTTTTTATTATATAAATGTCTTAGGACAGCCATTATCCCGCTACAGCGTGTTAAAAATGAAAAAATAGCAGTTTTTAATTTCTAAACCATTTGACATTATTTAAGTAAATTTGGTGTGCATATTCAGTATAACAATAGGTATGGCAGCAAATTACCAGCTTTAGAAACTTACCAATGGCGGAGGTGTGGTTATCATATATCATTATTTGCCAAAAAAATATACAGGATGTCCCAAAATAGAAGGTCATACCATTAACCACATATTCTTTGGACAAAAATAATGCGACTTTCTTAAAATTACATTTTAAAAAACTATTTTTGTTAATAATCCCATTGTTTTGTAAGATACACACTTCAAATTTTGCACGTTCTTTTATCTTATTCCGGCATACTTATCATGTAATTTTGGTGAAAAATATCAAAGGGCGATTGGAGGTAACTGAGGGATGTAGTACCATTTATCCCCTTCAATTATTTCTAAGTACGCCTATGCAGCTTATTTTAAATATCAAACGTAGAATTTTCTTGTGATTATTTTACATCTTTTGTAATTTTTTGTTTAAATGATCCGTTTTGGAGAAAAACGCCAATTTGTAGTGCCCATAATGCTATCATTCACTATCATTTTCAAGTGAAACTGAACTTTTGTGGATATTCCTATTATTACAATGCCTTGGTAACTTAGCAAATCGTAATACTTACTGAATGAATATTTGCTAGTTAAAACAAAATAAGAATATCTTTCAAAAGATAAGGTTTTCGTTACTTAATACGGGCACGTACATGTGTTACTGAGGAGGGTGGGCAAGTAGAACGTTTGTTAAATGAGTAGTAATTAATTATTTAGTTTATTTAATGTTATTTAGGGATAAAATTATTATGTTGATTCATTATTAGTATTACTAAATAAGACTATTATTTTTTGGTTGATAAGAGAACTGTATTATAGAATTTAATGCCATATTATTTTTTCAATTCATAAACTATTCCTCCATTTTGTAAAATTTAAAATTATCCATTCTGTTTTAATTAGCAATTATTCATTCGGTAAGTATTACGATTTGCTAAGTTGCCATGGTATTGTAGTAATAGGTATATCCACAAAATTTCAGTTTAACTTGAATATGATAGTGAATGATAGATTTATAGGAACTACAAATTGCCGTTTCTTCAAAACGGAGCATTTAAACAAAAAATTACAAAAGAGATAAAATGATCAGAAGAAAATTCTTCGTTTGATATTTCAAGAAAAAGCTGCATAGGCGTACTTAGAAATAATTGGAGGGGATAAAGGGTACTGCATCTCTCAGTTACCTCAATTCGTTCTTCGATTTTTTTCACCAAAATTACATGATAAGTATGCCGGAATTATATAAAAGTACGTGCAAAATTTCAAGTGTGTATCTTACAAAACAACAGGAACGCCCAAATAAAAAATGGCATAAGGAAAGTCACATTATTTTTATCCAAAGAATATGTGGTTCATGGTATGGCCTTCTATTTTGGTGCACCCTATATATCACCTGTATAATATTACAAATAAAATAGGTCATCACATACGCCATTATATTATGTTCACTTTTTGTATTCCAAACCTATTAACAAAATTGATTTATTTGATCAAGGGTATTTTTACACAGTTACTTAAATTACATACGCATATCTTAGGAATGGCATGCAAAACAATAATAATAAGAAACCGTCATCTTATTTAATATTGTGTATTGCCAAATTAAGCTTATATTTAAAGAATATTAAGTTTTAATAATGGCTTATGCATATTCAATTGCTGAAATGCCAATATGGTTTACATTTATGGTCTTGTAGATGGAAATGATACTGAGGCTAGGCGAATTTATATGGATGGATTTCCAAATCCAAGAATATTCAATGTTTTTCAACATCAAAGAAGTCAGACTCATTTCAGAAAGATTCAATTCATGGAAACATTTGAGTGTTAGAATGCCTGAGTTGGAAGAAATTGAAGAAAACCCAAATACTAGTACTAGGAAGATCACTGCAAATCTTAATGCCAATCATAAATTAGTTTGGTCCGTTCTGAAAAGCATCAACAGTTATACCTGAATCACATACAAACGGTTCAAGCCTTACTGCCGCAAGACTATCTTGCTGGTCTACAATTTTGCCACTAGATTTTGCAAAAAAATTAACAAAATAGGAACTTCACTGCTGGCATATGGTTTATTGACGAAGCTAATTTTTCCAGAGATGTTATAATGACCTTCCACGATAAACACGTTTGGTCTGATGAAAACCTTAATGCCATAGTGGAATTTCGATTTCAGCATTAGTTTTGTTTGAACTTACGGGTGGATATTATTGGAAATTTTCTTGTCAGGCCTTACTTTTTACCAATAACATTTTATACATTTTCTTGAAAACGTTTTACCTCAACTTCCTGACGATGTTCCCTGTGCTCTAAGACAAAGAATGTGGTTTATGCAGATGGGGCTCCACTACATGTTAGGTTGACTGATCGTGGATTTTTAAATGAAAGAATCGGTAATAACGTGATTGGACCAGGCCAACTTGGCCACTCAGATCACCCAATATCAACTCTATTGATTTTTTTGTTAGGGGACATCTCAATACATTAGTTTACAAGGATCACTTTGAATTTGAGGAGCACTTACGTCAACAAATTATAGCTGGATGTGAGGAGATGAGAGATACTCCTGGAATTTTTGTTCGAGCTGCAATTTCAAGATCTGAAGCATGTATTTTGGCTGAAGGTAGCCATTTACAATTAATCATAGTAAAATAATTCATAATTATTTTGTTATTATTTTAAGTAATGCAATGAGTATCGATCCACTTGATCAAAAAAATCAATTTTGTTGTTAATGGGTTTGGAATAAAAAAAGTGTAAAGAGACAAAAAGTGAAGATAATATAATGGCCCATATCATGACCTATTTTATTTGTAATAGTATACATGATGATATTAAAGTTTACAGAATAAATATATAAGTTGTTTCACTCTCGAACACGTTCCGCCCTACCAATTCCGCTCTCCTTACCCATCTCGGGGACCGTTCGGTACCTAGGATCATACACGGTGGCCGACGCTAGAACTGTAACGTGTTGAGTGCGATCGATATAGTGTGAGACAAAAAACCTTGTGTTGTGTGTTAGTGTATATTTCATTTTATTTTTCTTCTAAAAATACCCGTGATATATTGTACTGTGTTTTCCCTTTTTCCATTGTCCAAGATATGTATTTTATATTTCATCAACTAATATAAAGAAATAGGTCACGATATAAAATTTTACGCGGTACGCCTATAAAAATTAGAATCTTCATTTGAAAGATTGTCCTGATCAATGCTATGAAAAAAATTGAATTTGAAGCAAACATTTTTCAAATGAAACATCAAACATTGCGTTTGTATGAACCAACAAGCAAGTTCTTTGTACTGGTATTTATTAAAAAAAAATGTAATATGCAATAATTGTGTAAGTAGGTACTTAATTGGATCATGTAAATTTTACACTCAAGCATTTTTTGTTCAATCAGAATATTAACTATATTGGCGCCAATTTTTTAAGATGCTAAAATTCAAACTGGTACACCGATTCTAAGTGTATAAATGATACGTGCAGAAACAGTATATAATAAAAATGGTATGTACAGTAAACATTTTTAAATAAATTAAAACAATTTGTCTCAAATTAATTAATATACGTATAGAAATACCCAAATCACTAAAATAATATTAAGTACAAAAAAATGACCTGGACATACTTGGGTTTTCATTTGAGTAATTTGTTTACTGGAAAGAATATATAATAATAATAATAATAATAATAATAATAATAATAATAATAATAATATCTCTACCCCTCATTCTAATCACATGGATTAGCCCAGAAGTCGGAGACTTGTGCGGGAGAGGGGGCGGCATATTATTATTAAGCAGGCCGCATTTGCGCCCAAGAACGACTTACGTTGGTAGGCCCTAACCACTATTCAGTGCAGGAATGAGGGAAACCTGGAAAACCTCATTAATTAGGGGGGTAGTCAAATATCAACCGGTATCAATCTCTCACATTGACCCAAGCTAACATTATTCCACCCTACCATACCCGCAGAGAGGGTGCCAATCCTCTCCACGAATATAGCTTATATACGGTCTACCGGCAGCTGGGCTCGAAACAACTCCGATCTAGTCACCTCGATTCAAGTACTGACGCCTTAAACCGCGCGACCACTGACCGACTTATAGTTTATTAAATTACAAAACAAGAGTATAATGCATTTTTATTATATTTCAGATAAAGACTGTCAAACGTCACAAACACTTTCGTGTAGGTGTCCAAGAAAAGCTGCATTAAAAGAGCAAGTAAAAATCTATACTGCAGCATTTGTAACTTATAAACAATATAGATTATATTATTTCCTATTTTAGTTTTAAAATAATGTATACTGTTTTTTAAATATTTAAATAAACAATTTATTGCAAATTTTCCCCATGGCTACATTATTTTAAAATTTATAAGTGAATATATACGACTTCTAAGATTAGCTAACAAAACTTTATACATTAACCTATAATCGTCATATATTTATATTTATTACATTACATTATATATATATATATATATATATATATATATATATATATATATATATATATATATATATATATTTTATTTATACAATAAGCAGCCTTACATCACACTTTTTGAATATCCCTCGTATATAAATATTTCCTAATTGGAAAGAAACTACTTATTTAAGTCCCTCGTAATTGGCCATTTTTTGCGACAGTATTTACGTACAAAACATAAAAGTGCCGACAAAGAGAGGTATAACTTATATTTATTCAATGTACTGTCATACTAAATATGCACACCGAATTTGGTTAAATTATTTCAAACGGTTTAGAAATTAAAAATTGTTGTTTTTTTTAATTTTTGACACGTAGCTAGACAATTGCTGTCCTAAGACCCCTTATTTATATAACAAAAAAACCCTTATTCATGGCCACAGAATACGCCCCTGGATTTTTGACCTCTACTTAAGATAATGGATATGTCAGATCTACGTTAGAATATAATTCTGTGATGATATTCTTTGAATATATTTATTTATAGCATAATTCTAGTTTTTTTAGTCTAATTGGGTAAATTGCCACAGTTCTGAAAAGATAAAGATTATTGAATAAACCCTTGCGCCAAAAGGATCAGTCAAGGGTTATTTTTGAAACTGGTTTGCCGAACCAAAAAATTTCACACTGAAAAAGCAGATAAGTAAAAATTAACAAAAATCACTATTCAGCATTTCTAAATACTACAACTTAAATTTTGTTTTCTCAGAAACAATCAGGATTTTACAACAATTTTCCTTACGATATTGACTCCATTTTTCATGACGCATCTATTCCCACTTTGTTTTAAATAAGTTGTGCATTACCCTGTATATTACAAATCGTAACATTTAGATTTTAGATGAAAATGATTATGACTACATTAATTTTGACTATTCCAGTCAATCTACTACGTATCTAATATATTAGCCTTCAACTAAGTTAATACTTGATACTGTGTTCATTCACTAATTAATAATCAACTGTAATTAGGCAGTTGAGTAAATTCTATACCTAGGCTATTACCGAAGGCAAATATGGCATTCTCGGGAACGATCTGCAAACAGCGGGGTATGATTCCAGGAAACGGAGTGTCATTTATTTCAAATTACGTATCGCAACGACAAACGGGAGAATTGTACCAAATTTGCTTATATTTAATAGAATAAGCTGTGATTTCACTTCCTCCGTTTGTTCTCCATCGCATATTTCACTAACAAAGAAATGAGCCAAATTTTTTATTAAATCAGTAAATTAATTCAATTTCAGGAGCAACTGAATATACTTAACCGTTTGTACCATGAGGACATATTTCAATTGCTTTGAAAATAAGCTATGCTATGCTATGTGTTATGCCAGAAAACCATATAAACATAGATATTGTAGAAAGTTATAGAGATACGTAGAAAACTGAAAAATAACATTTCTTCTAAATGCTACCACATATTCTGGAGGCCAAAATATGATGGTCTAAAACTAAATCGTTGGTCTTCAAACTATTTTGTCTCGTAGATTACGTGCCAATTTTTCCGTTTCCTGCCTTTCTAATATTGAATCGAGTATAGTAAATAAAACAATTGTTTATTATGAAATTTATAATAATTCTTAAACATTTTGATATACAACGTGTTCCAGAATGACGGTGAAATATTTTACCAGTGTATTCCACAAGCCATTTCAAGGGGGTATCTTCATATAAAATTTTTCAATTTGGGTCCTTCCTGTTGAGATATTCGAGTCTCAAAATGGCAGAAAAAATAGTTTTTTTTATTTTTCCGTAAAAAACAGTTACACTTAGAAATTTCAATTTATCAGCTAGTGAAAAGCTATTTTGTGGTGGTGTATATTTCTTAGCTCATGTTTCTGGAGGGCGGGAATAAGCAACCCCTAGATTTATTCCTTTCAGAACTTTTTCCTGCATTTCAACAAAACTTTTCACATTTTCTTTCTTATCTTTCGGTCGCTTTAAGCAAATTTCACGAAATTTCGCTTATTTCGATCACAGTATTAAGCTGTTACAGTATGGCCCATTACTTACGCAACAATTTGACTTTTAGATAAATTGCATATGCATCATGAGATTTAGATGCGTTTTTCTCAGAAACCATTGCTTCTAGCGACATCAATAAGGTTAACTAGAAAAGATAGGGAAGAAAATTTTTCTAATCGAAAATGAGATACAGTGTAGCACAAAAAAGTCGTAGCGATTTAAAGGGTTCAAACCATCGTTGGCGGCGCACAGTGGCGCGAAACGCCACTGTGCAACTCAAATTACTGTACACCCCTTAGAGTTAGGCCGTTTGAGGTGATTTTTTTTTAAATGTTCGTCATGAAATTCCCTATCGATCCCTCTTTCTCAATTTTCGCTTTGGGTCTTCATTTTTGCGGAATTTGTCTCGAAAAATGGGTTTGCATGGAAAAACTAGATTTTTCGCACAGAAATGACCCTGTGGAACACGAGATTGAGATTTTGCCGGACTTTTTTATAGGGGAATGCTCGTCTTGGAAAGCCCTACAAGACTGTCCACTTAGATTTCGGGGAGAAATTTTCCGTTGTCCTTAAAATGGCCACAATCATCTAAAAATTTTCACATATTAGAAATCGTTCTACTGAAAACTGGGAAAGTATTGGAAAAATATCTCATCTCACAAAAATTATTTGTACACATTCGAGGAATTCGCAAAAAATCTTCCAGAAATTTTGGATATTCACCAAAATGGCCACATACAGATTTTCCGAATTTTCCCGTAAATGATTGATTTTTCCTGGAACTTCAGCATCTACTGGATGCTTTAAACTTTCGAGACCATAAGATTTTATGTGGATCTTTCTCTTTTTAGTCATTTTGATCCAAAATCTTCAAATGTTCAAAAATACTGGCATATCATCTGGCATTCCCAAAACATTTAAATATTTTGGCTGTCCAAGCAAATTCTCAAAAACTTCAGTCTTTTGAAGGGTTATTGTTATATATTTTATAAATACCTTGTATATAAATTAATGTAGAATAGCGTATGTTTTTCTAGGACAGATATTGTTTTTGTATATTTTATTTCTTTTATTTTTTTGTACAGCGCTCGATATAAAAAAGCAAATTTTGACGTTGTTTTATGTTATCTCTGTGTGTTGGGAAAAAATAATGAAATCAATGATTTTTCATTAACAATGAACTATTGTATCCAAAATGGCCACTTTTGTCAAAAAATTGAATTCCCAAAAACATGTTCAATATCATTTTTTACGGAACCTTTCTGACCTTTTTCGGAATTACGGGAAAATTCTGAAAATATGTGTGTGGCCATTTTGGTGAATATCCAAAAATGTGTCCAAAAATTCTGTAAAAATTTTTGCGGATTCCTCGAAATTGTACAAATAATTTTTGTGAGATGAGATATTTTTCCAATACTTTCCCAGTTTTCAGTAGAACGATTTCTAATATGTGAAAATTTATAGATGATTGTGGACAACGGAAAATTTCTCCCCGAAATCTAAGTGGACAGTCTTGTAGGGCTTTCCAAGACGAGCATTCCCCCATAAAAAAGTCCGGCAAAATCTCAATCTCGTGTTCCACAGGGTCATTTTTGTGCGAAAAATCTAGTTTTTCCATGCAAACCCATTTTTCGAGCCAAATTCCGCAAAAATGAAGACCCAAAGCGAAAATTGAGAAAGAGGGATCGATTGGGAATTTTATGATGAACATTTAAAAAAAAAATCACCTCAAACGGCCCATCCCTAAGGGCTGTACAGTAATTTGAGTGGCACAGTGGCGTTTTGCGCCACTATGCAGATACACCAAAATCGTCGACATATTCGAATTTCTAGTATCAAGAAACCCTCCTATATCAAATTTCATAAAATATGGTTGATGCGATCGAAAATAATAAAGAAAATGTGATTTATTTTTTCAACTTTGACACCCTGTACATCTCGAAGGAGCAACATTCGGATAAGGCATATTTGGCTTAATCGCTCTATTTTGAGGTCAGCAACATGCCCTTAATCTCTGTCCCATTATAAATGAATCACCCTGTAGAGCTCAAATTTTCCCATTAGAATATGGAATCATAAAGCTCCCCAAATCTAGCTCCAAATTTTCATCATGTTTGTAAAGATATTTACTTCATAGGTAATTTATATGTCTATTATAATAAAATATTATGTAAGTGCATAGGTACTATTTGTTTTATGTGAATTATTTCATTTATAGAAAGCTAAAATTTCGGTCACGACCTGCTTAAATAGGATCCATTCTCGTGGAGCCCTATTTATATCTCATTCACTCCAAATTTTATTTTCCCTGGCATGGTCCTCTTTTAGTTCGGCGTCGATCCCTGGAGTATATAGACCACTTTAGAAATTATTGGTCTGCATCAAGTTATCTTAGTCCAAAATTGTATAGTTTCCGAGATGCAGGGTGTTGAAATTACAATTTTATTTTAGTTTTTCCTTTTTCCTTCCTGGAATAGTATTTGCTGTCAATTGTAGAGGGCGCCACCTACAGTACTTCACATGCATGTAAATCGTCTTAACTTTTTTGTGTCCTGGTGTATTGATTTTAATTTAATGAGTACACTACACACATCCCGTATATCCAGTACAGATAATACTAATAGTTCTGACATTGAAAAATAAAAAGAGTTCATGGAACTTTACATTTAATTTTTTAATTTTCCTTTATGTCCAACGCCTTCTGGACAATTATACTAAAAATATACTCCCCCGAGCGCGCAGTCTAGAAAAGGTACATCTAGCAGTCATTCGCTACTCTATGCCGAAGTGACAAGTCACAGACACAAAGCTAGCGATCTCTTTAACAATTCGACGATAACGATATGTTGCAAACACGGAATTCGGGGAAGCATGCAACTACTCTTCGAGCTAATGCCCCCACCAGCATTAAATTACACATAGAAAACCTATAGCAAACTGCTAAAGTCACTCGTAAGTATCCCACCAGACATATACCGTTTTTGAGCTTATTAGCTCTCATCAGTATGCCATATCTGACCAATAACCCTAGCTGTGTAAGTCTATCTAACCCGACAGCAGGTACCATGAGTATGCGGTGTAGACGAGCTACATCTAGCGGTCATTCACTACTCCATGCTGGACTGACAAGTCACAAACACGAAGCGGGTCTGTCGAGCTCGAAACAGGTATATGTCTGGTGGCCTACTGATGAGTGACTAGCTGTTTCCTATAGATTTTCTAGGTGTAATGCAATGCTGATCGGGGCATTAGCCCGCAGAGTAGTTGTTTCCTGGAAATCCATGTTTGCAATATACTTCCCGATTCTCGTAACATTGAAAGCGCTGCATAAGAATTATTTGGAAGCTTGGTATATTTAGGTTTTAGACGACGCTGAACAAAGCAACGTTGCGAGATGGCAAAATTGAGCGGAAAAAAATCAAAGAAGGCTAGCTGGTACACTAGCAATCGTAGTAGGCTGTACAGCTTCACCTAAAAGGTTTTTAGTTACAAACAAATAATCATCAAACTCCAACTACCTACTATAATTTTACAGGGGTGTGAAGGTGAGAAGTGTGTTTCACTTCACACTTTGGAATGATGTAGTTATTGAATTTCTGCATGTTCAACTAGCAAGCCATGACTTTTTACTGAGACAAGGTTTTTCAGTTGGACTTCCCCTCCGAATCATATTAGCTCGTTTTAATTCTGTGTTAAAGTTGAACTTTAAAATTGTTTTTCCGCAAGAACTTTATCAATTTTTCACGTGTCAGTTTGAAATTTAATTGAGGTATTTCTTGTGGTTGGTTAGATTCTTAAGGATGTTATTGTAAACGACGCCTAAAAAACAAACATAGAAACGTTAGGGAGAAGGAGCGTTGTTCTTCCCTTTCACGTACGTCCATGCACAAGATTTTCTTATATCGCAGTGTAAAATTTATTTAGAATATTTTATTACTCTTGATATTTTTCCCTAAAACTCTTCTTTTTCGAGATAAATTGGATTTTTAAAAGTAATGTAACGTTAGACATAGCTGCAGAAAAACAATTTCAAATTTTAATTGCTCCCAAATGGACAATTGGTAAATAATTTACCTAGGTTTTAAATATCCTAACTGAATTTATACAAAATGTTTCTGAACATATTATGGTTAACCAGATTTATAGATTGACAATTTTTACGCATTTTTTTTCACCCATGTAATGCCATTTGCTAATAAAAATTGAAACAGAAATAGATTATTTAAACACACAGTAAAAGCTCATTCGTTTGCGTAAAAATGGTGAAGCTGGCTAGCCACTTTGTATAAAATCGGTTATCAAATATTTAAAACCATGGAAATTATCTACAAAGTGTTCGAATTGTCCATGTACGTACGTCAAAAAATGGGAGGGGCAATGTACCAATGTCCCTCCAGTTTCTACGTTTGTTTTTTAGGCGTCGTTTAAAATAATGCCCTTGAGGATTTAGTTAACCACAAGAAGTATCTCTATAATATTTCAATAACAATAAGTTATTCACAGTATATGTGATTGACATATTGCGAAATGACTACTTTAAAAAAGTTCAACTTCAACACTGTTTTTTAAAGGAGGCATTTTTGTGTACAGGTAAATAGAGTTAAATCTCCATGTTTTGTCAACAAAAATATGTAGTTAATAGGATAACCTGATTTTATGTTACATCCTCCTGTTAGCAACAAACGGGTAGTGTTCTATAGATAGTGTTAGCAACAAAAGGTCATAGAATCCTAAGTTTTACTGTTTCATATCATAAGTTCGATATTTGATAATGTGTTCTATAGTTTTTTCCATGTGTTTTTTTTTCGACTGCAGAGACAAATTCTGTAGAGGTTAAACTAACTTCCAGTTGGATTAAGCGAGCAAAAATACATGGACATATTTTGGTGTCCATGGCGCAGGGAACTTTATTATTCAAAAAACTGTCCGAATTTACATTCACTCTTTTAATAATAAAAATATTGTTAAGAACAATTACTCGTGCATTCGTACAATCCCCATAATCATTTCGTTTAACAGTATTTATTCTAGCTTTTAACGTATTTACGGTAAAGTTTTGAGAATGATAATGTAATTACACAACTTTAATTACGAATTAATAGCGAAACATTAAATGTTTATGTTTGAAACTGGAAAACTAAACTTGATGTTTTTGTTTCAGAACCGGAAACAGACAAGGCACCCTCATCGCCAACAAGACGGAAACTACCCAAAACACCGGTATAAATTATTTCTAGTTCCAATCTTTCTAAGAATTCCAGAGGTTATTAATTTGAAAATAATATTCGTCTTAAGAAAAAAATCGTAGATATGTAAATGTGTAAAATCAAGTTGAATATCACATTGATATTGATAAAGTGTGTAGAATTACTAATGCAACAACTATTTTAAAATATGAAAGCACAGTAAGATGATCTAAACTTAAAATTTGGATGACCAATTATAAACATCATTTTGAGGTTCGAAGTACCTTATTGAAGAAGATTATTACGTGTTAAAAAAATAAGAAAATATAAATTTTAGAAAATTGCACAACAAAAATAAAGCTCATTCACGAAAAAGTGTCATTGTAAATAGGGTATGTCATTAAGAATCGGACATATCTTAATGAGGATTTCTAAGATCAAAATAACTAGACAGATAAATGTATTTAACTACCTTTTGTACAAGCAGATACAATAATTGTACCAAGTCAGATACACACAAAATAGTAAATTCGGATTAAGCAACCTCAAAAACATGTAGCAAACATGGTCTGACTTCCAGATCTAAGAATTCTGTTGTTTTTTTTTTTGTGGAACTATGAATTAATAAAAATAGTTTGACCAACATGTTTGAATATACAGTCAATTATGCCAGATTGAAAAGCAGTTGTGTAGCTCAATCACTAAAGTGTGTCCTATTCTGAATAGCATCTTGTATACTATGGCAGTAGATTCAACACATATTTCATTATTTTATTTATAATCAATGTGTTTAAAAACATTTTAAAGTGTTTTCCTTATAAAAATTTTATTCAAAATAAGAACTTCGGGAATATAAATTACCTAGTGTTTGTTTTTAATTACATTACAGTCCATATTTCTAAATTAATGGAAATTGCTACACGAGTTACATTTTTTAATTTTCTCCCACATGCAACTGCAATAAAAACGTAATTTTATTAAACGTAATATGCTCTGTAGAGCTTTTACTGGCAACAGATATGAGATATATATATTTTTAATGAGTTGGATAGAGATCTTCCATATTTCCAGGACTAGATCTACGATAAAACTATGTTTATTTCATCTTACTGTCTAATAAATAATATACCTTTTACTACTATTTCCAAAGAAACAATGTATATTTAAAGACTTCCAAAAATGTTAACATAACCTGACAATCGTACATTATTTCTATTTAAAAATATACTTTTTGTAATGTCTATTTTTCTAAAAGTATTTAAAAAAATTTCTCTTATAGACTGAGTACACATATCTTTAATCTAATTTCAACTTTTTCATTTGGCACATTAAAAACTATAATTAAGAAAAAATATACTTAAGGGAACTAAAATACATAAGTAACTATATAACTTAATCTAAATTAATATTATTTTAGATTGTTTGTGACGATAGTAACAGTAGTAAATATAATAAATTTTATGAATTTATTATTGTAATCATACTCTAAATTAAAATGCTTAAAAGAACTGAACAATGTCATAGTGCTACATTTTTTACATTTTTTCTATTAGAATGCTTATTTTAACATATACTCACGTCAAGAATTCAGACGTCTTACGTCACGGCTGACGTTACACATTTGTTTCTAATGTCAACGTAATTTTCGATATTTGGTCGCGTTAAAAACAATTATTTTTTGCAATTTAGTCCAATATATAATGCAAACTGTTAGTGTAGTATATAGTTTTATTACTATCAGTTGCAGTTTCTTCAATATTTTGATGAAAATATAATGAATTATTCATTTGTTCGTATGACGTAAGTCGTCTGAATTCTTGTCGCGAGTATACCAATACTCTACCAAAACGTCTATCAAAATTTCACATTTAGCCACCATCAATTTTTGTAGAAAAAAACTAATTTTTTTAATAGTGTTTTGAAAAATTGTATATTCATTAACTAATGAGAGATAGGAAAAGTTCAATTTATCCTAACTAGTGCGGGAAAAATTTATTCATTCATAATTCTTGAACTATCTATTCACTTATTGGCAACTTAAATCATTTATTATTATATATTATAAATTCTAACTGTTAACTTTTTTAAAATTGGTTATGGAAAGCCCTGAGCATGTATTTGATGAAGCAAAAGCCGAGTTTGTATTTATATTGATATGTTTTTGACCCAATATTAGGAAAGCAATTAAACTTGAAAATTTATTTGTCAATATTGTTTTCCGTTGACAATATTGTTCTATCATTCATCATCATGTTGTTCATTGACTTTTTTCAATAAAAAATTATTATAACTAAAGTTATTTGAGCTTCAAAACATTATTATTAAGAAACTTACGCCTGATTGTAGAAAAAAGGCGCTTTTCCTAACTTATTGTACTAATCGCTATTTTCATTATAGATACATTAAGTTTGGTAAATTTGACACTCCCAAAAACTCGGCAGCATATTAAACTAACTTATGTAAAAAATATATTTTTATATGTTATGTCAAAATTAACCACAGCAATAATTCTTGAGCACCTATAAAACTGTTACTTTACCCATTTCTTGTAATAAAATGCATTAAATATTCAGTACAAAATAACTGAAAACCAAAAATTAATGTGTCATTACAATCGTATTATTTTAGTATCATGTTGGAACGGAATAATCATTCGAGTAATGCATTCACGTTAAGTAGATTGTACTTATACTTAATAGTTTGTTCTATGGCGACAGAGTTCTCAATAATATGAACTTACTGACCTACATTGAGTCTCTAAAAAGATGATTATTGATTAATCGACTGTCAAGTTAAAAGAACTAATGTTCATATAAAAGTATATTAGAGTTATATAATGACAAACACAGTATGGCATTTTATAACGGTTATAATAAGTTATGGTCTATAAGATCGTCATGTTGATAGCAGCCTGTGGAAAGGTTTTATGACACTTTTCTTCCACAAAAAGAAACGACTTCTATATATTTCCTCACGCTCATTTTTTTTTCTGTTGTGGAGATTATATATTTTTTGCATTATTAAGAGGGTGTACTTTTAGTATAGCCATAATGACATAATGGTTTCACTCTAATAATAGTCTGCGAAATCATTAATCAATGTTTATCGTGCGACAAGTATACATATTGTACAGCTATACAGAGCGTCCAAAAAGTAACGCATAAATTAATTAGCTAAATAAACATTCATTCCCGAAACAGATCGATTTTTTATTTCAATTTACTATTTTTTCAAATAATTATTTAATATACAGGGTGACATACCTTCGAGTAATGACGTCATCACCGGTTTTTTATTTTTTGGAACGGATTTCTACAAAAATTATAAATTTAGTGTTCTACCTCGATATACAGGGTTCTGTTCAGTACAGAATTGGCCATACATTAAGCCTAGATTAAATTTATTAAGAGCACCCCTTTTGTAAAAATTTTATTTTACAAAATATCACGTGACTTAAAATGGGAAAAATCTAACTAAAAAAGTTGTAAAATAAAATGTCGGCGACAGTGCTACCAACTAAAGTTCTCTATTTTATACAAAAAAAATGATAACTCTAGCGTTATCGGCATCACCAAAAACATACCTGTGTCAAACTTTGATGAAATATATTGTGGATTAAAAAATGTACCTATGGGTGGCTCTAGGATATCCGTTTATTTAGTAAACTCCACTTATTTTTCAATGTTTTATCACATCTAGTCTTTTGAATTTGAATATCCTGTATATAAGTGTTCGTATGTACAAATGATTTATGCAAATTGTATGCAAATATCGATTTTCCCTGTTCCGTTGTTTTTATATTATATACTTTTTAAATAAGTCAAAAAATAGTTATTTAACGTTTTGTTAAAAACACTTACCTGTCCATGAAAAGTCTTGCGGCATATACATATAAATTACATTTGTAAATTCACCTTACCTGAAACAAACATTGTTAATTGGCAAACGTATTTCTTCAGATATCAGTCATTAGCCGTTCTTTTTCTAAGGCCAGCAAAAAATGGTTTAAAATAAAAAGTAAATTACCTTTCGCATACATTTTTAATCCGCCTACACGATAGTCACAACAATAGAACCAGACACAAACAAGTTTTAACAATGGCTATGCATTTACTTTTTATCTCACTAACGTCAGACAACAACCACAAAATCTTCCAACGCCCGCAGTTTAAAATGTAGCAGATACGTAAAAAACAACACCACGGATAACATACTGTCAACAGCGTCTGTGAGTTCGATTTTTGTTCCATAGAAAAACTTCACAGGCAACTTTCTCGGCATTCGTAAATTCAAACTTGTTTAACATAAATCTAGCTTTGTATTACCTACATATTTCAATAATACGGAAACTTATATCGCCGTGCACAGACTGACAGCGAGTTTGTCTTTTGTTTCAAAGAACAGTCTTCTGCACGGCCAACTTTTTCGGGCACCACTAATAATTGTAAACTTTGGGAAACTTGAAATTTGAAATAATAATGCATATTATTATGCAGGAGACGATACTTATTACATATCGGTTTGATATGGTTCAACTCGTTTTATGTTTCCAAAAAAGTTTCTATACCGGCACGGATAATGCACTTATTTAACTGAAATTGGGGATCGAACACATTTAAGGTCCATTTACACACATCAATGATGTATCGGTGTTATTTGTGGTCGATCACTGATGCCAGTTTACACATATCCGTCCATAGTCCGTAAAAAGGAGTTAGTAGACGATCAAACAGTGATTTGAATATATTTTTCAAAGATAGAAAGATCTGGCCAGTTTGTCAGTAGAATTACAAAAATATCGTCGCCGGCGTATTTAAAAGCCACTGAACGGACACCGAAGCAGCACTGACAGCACTGATATGACACTGACGGATGTGTATAAACCATAGACCTATAAGGTCTATGGTATAAAGAGGCCAATTTAAAATCTAAGCAACGATTTTTTACATTTCACTGATACTGATACGGAACTGATACGGCACTAATATGTATAAATGAACCTTTAATTGTACAGAGCCAAACTACTGACAAATCACGGACAGAAGATATTACTTTTTAGTTGTTTTCATATTCTCAGCTAGCGTTTTTCTCGAATACTTATTTAAATATTACAACGTTCATAAAACTTTACGAGGATTTCTCTGCTGATTTCGGATGGTACTCACTCAAGAGCAGTAATGTCACTTTTTGCTCGTAATACATACAACGTTTTATCTACAATCACTCAACAAAATAAAAGTTGTCAATCATTAACTTTATTATACCGAGAACATTAAATATAACAAAGCAACGGTAAGATATTATTTATTATATTAGTATTCGTAGTTTCGATGCTGAAAGAACAGTTACAATAATTAAATAATAATTTCTATTAGGGACAGATTAGGGTTATATTCGGACATCGTAAAATTTTTATCACTGCGACTGCTACATTCAAATACTTGTACATTATTTGATGGCCTAGTTAAAATTGTCTTACTTGTTTCAATGTTTTCATTGATGTTATTATCTATGTATCCTGTTTCAATTGTATAATATCACCTTCGCAATGTTTACCTGCCTATACATTTTTACTGTGTCTGCCACTAAAATGAAATTATGCTGGCGAAATCTAAGGAGTATGTTAAATAGATCGTCTTGAATTGTTGGACCTACTTTTAGAATATCGTTCAGTGACATCCCATTGGTTGTTTTAGCCGAGGTATCGAATACAACGTCTAGTTTCGTTGTTACGCTGTCTTCCTTTAAAACGCCGTGATGAGGAAGGTAATACGTATTCGTGTATTGCGACCTTTTTTCTTCGGTATTAATTTTTGCCATATCATATGCCTAATGTTTCGTATTCATTAATGAATTCTGTATATTGTTGACGTATATTTAGATTTTTTAATAATTTGTTCTCTATAGAAGAAAACCGGTTTAATGCATTTGTTTTCAAATCGCCTAATTTACTGGGATTTCTGCGTGTAGGCAAACGAACATCGAAGTGACCGGTTTTATCGTGTCTATGTCTGCTTAGAAATGCGTCTTCGCATTCACGTTCTTCCCGGGAATATTTTACCGCCTCAGAAACCTCCTCGATTTTCTAAAATTTCTCAAGTTGATCCTCTATTGTAGTGTTTACAGAAAGATTACAACTTGTCGAATTTAAAGTTTGTGTAAAACCGGTTCGTGTTTACTAATTTTAATTTGTCCTATACATAATAACTCAAAGAAAATAGAAGCGCCCAAAAGTAAATCAATTTTTCCTCTTACGTTAAATGTAGGATCAATTAACTTTAAGTTTTCAGGAATTTGCATTTTTGAAATATCGAATGATATGTTCGGTATGTTTTCTGTTATTTTATAGGTAAAACAAGAAATGAAAGTTCAATGGCATAATCGTTATAAAATGATTTGGTTGTTGCGTTCGTGCTAGAGGTTACATTAGTTTGATTTTGGTTTATTCCGACTGTCGGTATGTTTACACGATGACCTTGCAATTTTAATTCCACCATGGACCAATAAAGTAGTCGATGTTCGGCGAAAGCAATGCCCAGTGTATAAATGACAGTCTGGTAGGTTAAGATAATTAGCAATATCGTTTGGTATTTTAGTAATAACATTCATTTCTACCACGTGATTAAAACACGTATATTTCATCATCGGTTTCGCACAAAAATCTGTATATTTCCTTAAATTTTTTTTATTTCTTAGGCTTATATTCAACTCCTTCTTTAAATATGATGTCAAATTTTTATCTTTCTTAGTGGATAATGTGGATTTTGGCATCGAGAATTCGGAAGGAAAAAAGTTAAACGGGAATATTGGGGTGCAATAATCAATTTATGTAAGACATAAAATTCGAAGCAATAGAAGACACCATAAGAAATTTTACGCAACAGATTCAAAGTAATTTCGATGATTCGAGCGCGTTGATTGGACCCAGACATAGGTACAACATGCATATCAACATAGTTTCGAGATGCAATGATAGTGGAAAAAAGGACTGGCTATAACAATGACATTTTTAGCTACACGAAATTTGTAAGTTTGCAATATCTTTTCCGGACATCCAAACAGTCCGTATTAAAAATATTACGCGACTTTTCGTTATTCATTCTTATCTCTTGGCTAGAACACTTCACTATTTTGAGTATAGAAATGACTGAATATGAATGAACGTCAACTACTCAAGGAACAATACTTCACATTTTGAGAGATATTCCCACTGAATTTTCTGATGCGCAACAAAAAAACGAACCCTGTTTGATTGCGGCAATTTTCGCCCATCCGAGTGCGGCAGTTAGGTATCCATTTCTCTCGTGTTTGTTACGCCACTGGCCATAATGACACGGTCGCGGCAGGTCAGCGTCAAGAAAATAAAATACTGCAATACCGCTTGGCTTGAGGAATCCTTTAAATTGCTTGATAATATTTTCTCGATTAAAATAGTCGCGTATTTAGAGGACATGCATGCAAAATAAATAACTTCCGCAAGCAGCTCCGCTTTGTATGTTTACCGAATTGAACTAGAAAACATGTAAAAATAAAAACGTATCTATCTATATCCGGAATTGGAATTGGTATTGACACTTATCCGATATTTCCAATATTTATTTATTGATGGAAAGGATAACTACGCCAAATCAAGTAAATATTGTGAATAAACTTACCAGACACAAAATTATTGTTGTAGCATGAAAACCTTGTTTTCAAAGGTATTTTCCAAGCTGTACTGAGAATATCTGCGTCATGTCTGGACTACATATAAATGTACACCAAAGTTTAGTAAACTACGCATATGAAATAAGAAAATAAAGAAAATGTATTCATGAAAAACTTTCTGACCTACTGTTACTTTTCCAAACTTTTCGCTAAAATCGATTGCAGATAGAAGTCAACATTAAAGCTTGTAGTTCAACACACTAATTATAATTATTTTTTGAATACAAGAAGTTATTTTAAAAAAATGGAATTAAATGATTTCTCATTTGGTATTGTGATTATATGATTAGATGTTGTTGTTACTGTTACTTTTCCAAACTTTTCGCTAAAATCGATTGCAGATAGAAGTCAACATTAAAGCTTGTAGTTCAACACACTAATTATAATTATTTTTTGAATACAAGAAGTTATTTTAAAAAAATGGAATTAAATGATTTCTCATTTGGTATTGTGATTATATGATTAGATGTGTTAGTAGCAAATTTAAGAGATTTTTAAAATCTTAATGAAAATGTAAAAAATGTACATATAGTATACTGATTTAAATAATAAGTGGCACATTTAAAAAATATTACACAACGATTTGATTATAATTTTAATAAACGTTTTATGCATAATATCCCTAATATGAGTACTTACAAGGTAATTTTGACTATATAAAATATATTTTCAATAAACCTCAGCGAATTCTTAGAAAGATCTACAAAAAAAAGAAATCGTTTTGCTAAAAAATCAAGAACAATCAATACATATATGGTATATAGAGAACTTGGTACATAACATCGAGCACCTACATTGAAAGATAAAGTTATCAAGAAATATATAAATAAACACATTTAGTACCTATGCCTATATCTAAAAATGTCTAATTTAGCTTGGTGTTCGGTGATATGCTCCAATATACAGAATTTTATAAATCATTCACATAATTTTGTACACTTGCTGAATTCACCTATTTAATGACATACATACATATAAAATTACATATGAATTATTTTTCCTAATTTTTCAACGCAGGACTAATTCGACCTGTTTTAGATTGTCCTGTATATAGATAGATCTAATCTCTGTGATATTTTCATATCTTACTAATCTGTTATTTTTTAGTAAATTTGGCCTTTCTGTTAGATGATAATTGTTGTTAAGCATGCTATGTTTAATTATAATGTAAGTGTTGTAGTTGGCAGGAAATGGGTCAATGATATTAAAATCCTCTCTGTATTCTTCAGTTCCCATAGCCAAATATATGTTTCTTTCCTACAGGGTTTTACGACACTTTTTACATAGTTTGAAAGTATATTTACGGCAAAACATTAATTAAAAAAATATTTTGATGTCATACTCCGTCAATATTGAATTTTCGAGAAGTGCATAGGAATTTCTATTTGTATTATTTTTACCAGCAAAATCAACGTTTACTTATATCTCCGGACATCCCGTATATGCATTTATTTACAAATTTAAGACTGGCAGTACGAACGTATTAATACACCTAATAATTTGCATGAATTGACGTAATAGATGACATAAACTAACCATTAAAATAAAGAATTTTACTTGCATCCTGTATATGTTTATTATACAGGGGGTTCCCGATTTTTCGTTCTTAACTTTAGCAGATAATAAAGCAAAAGAATAGAGCTTTCCCTACAATATTTTTCTCTCCGAGACTTTTTGTGATACAGGGTGTTCAATTTTAAAAAAGAAACATGTAGTTACCTACTGTATTTTATTATACAGGGTATTCCAACGAAAACCTGACCCCCTCTATGATTAGAAAACCGAAAATTATTTCAAAATTCGCCGACCCGTCAATTTTTGTTCTTGGGGGGACTTTTTTTGACAGTTAAACCAACTCGATTTGTTCATCCCCCTAACCACAACAACCCCAACTTTAAAATTTCAAATGGAATTTCATTACGAATAGAGTGCGAGCGTTTTTAGAAATCGGTTGAGAAACCAACGATTTCGTGGACACAGGCCAAAAACAGTGACTTTTTTTGTAACAGTGACTTTTTGTTATTTTAAAAAGAAATAATGTTTGAATTCGTACAAACGTTTATTTGTGACTTTTTGTAAACTGATCGACACATCAATAAAAATAGGTAATGTGGTTTGTCAACTTTTCGTTTTCAGCCAATAATTCTGTCAAATCTCAACCGATTTCTAAAAACGATACATCACTGTATTTGCAATGAAGAAGGCTTTCAAATGATATGCCACAAGTGGGGTAGTACCATGTGGAATTTTAAAGTTGGAGTTACTAGGGATTGGGAGGATGAACATATCGAGTTGGCTTGATTGTCAAAAAAGCACCCCTCAAGAACAAAAATCGACGGGTCTCAGCGAATTTTGAAATATTTTTCGGTTTTCTAATTATAGGGAAGGTCAAGTTTTCGTTGAGACACCCTGTATACTAAACTAATAAATATTGTTTATGCAAGCTTGATATGGAGTAATCGTAATAAAAAATTAATATTTTGACATGACTTGCTCAGCTGAAGCCAGTAGCCTAATTATGAGATTTTATTCACGTTTGAAAATTATTTATTACAATTTCTTAAATAATCATGATTACGAAAAGTCAAAATATCTAAAAAAGAAAGGTAATTAACATTTTTTATCAAGAGCATATTTTTTAGATAATAAAATAGTAAAACAGTTTGTTCACGTGTCGCAGGCGAGAACAACAAGTCCCACGAGTGTGAAAAATGCTTTTCACACGTGTTTTACACTATACGTTTCCTACGGCTGCATTTAGATCATTTTTGTAACATTTGCAAGAAATATATGATCTTATATTTTCGAATTTAACAATTAGTACTTTTGTTTTTAAGTGACAGCGAGTCTGATGACGTGTCACGGACTATTTATTTTCTAGTTAACAGTTCGTAATTACTTGTTATAGTTCAAAATCCGACCGCATGATTACTACGTCCATATGTTTTTTAATTAAAATGCAATTTTAATGGATGATTATTAATAGAGGATTAGGTTTCTACCGAGTTACCTATCAAAATATGGCCGCAAGTATTTTTAATTTTGGCTACTTCTATCTATCAAAATTGTGCTTATTGGGTGTCTCTATATACAGTTCCACAGGGTGTTTCTTAAAGAATGAGCCACACTTTATGGTTAATTCCCTTGGACGGTAATAACATGATTTAAATCAAGTTACCTTACTACCATCTCGCTTCCGTTTTTTTATTTCATTTTGTACGCTAATTTATTTATTTCTTTATTTCTTGAGTAATCGTATTCAAATTTTGTACAAGAAGGTTTTTTTGTATGATACATAAGAATATCTGATTTACTTTTGTGTAAATATACGGAACGTTCTGAGCGCCTGTACCACTGCATTTTTTCTTTCAAATTTAAAAAGGGAGATTTTTGGAAAATGATTAGTTATTTTGAAATAACATTCAATAGTTTTTTAAAAAAGCTATACTCGTTACATGTCGCTAAAATGCACCATTTTAGAGAAAACTGCAATTAAAATTTGAGTTGTAAATGTATGAATTACTTTACAATATTGGGTAATCATTAGAATCATTGGACGAAAATAAGATGATTATATCAACTTACCTTAAATGCAATTTGAAGTTATAAATCTGAGAACTTTTGTTATACCTATACAATTACATTATCGCGAAACAACCAACGTATATCCCCTTGTCGTTATGAATGGCCTGAATACGAAGTTCTGATTCATCAAATTTGACATTTTGCCTGACGTATGTCATACTGTCATACAAGTGAACGAAACTGTTAAAAAAATAATAAATTAATAATAATTCAAAATACTTCCAGACACATTTCGATAGGTAACCCAACCGACACGTATTTCTCTAATAATAATCATCTATTAAAATTGCATTTTAAATAAAAAACAGATGGACGTAGTAATCACGCAGTGGGATCTCGTACTATTATAAAATTATATAAAGAAAAATATGTAATTATGGACAAAAACAAAACGAAACCACTAATTATTTTAGTAAAAATAATATATAAAGTAAGTATTAATAATGAATAAAAAGAGAAAAAAAGAAGATCCCTCCAGGATTTGAACTAGGCTTCTGCTTGCCAGACTAAAATAATACTACTATAGTTGCGGTAAGAATTCAAACGACTTACGTCACAGCTGACGTCACGCAATTGTTTTTATTGTCAACATAATTTTCGATAGTTTGTCACGTTAAAAACAATCATTGTAATTTAGTGCAGTATATAGTTCAAACATTTAGTGTAGTATATAGTACAATTCTCAGTTGTAGTTTCTTAAATATTTTAATGAAAATATAATGAATTATTCATTTGTTCGTATGACGTATGTCATCTGAATTATTGCCGCAGCTATACACCAAAATTTTGCTTGTGTAAAACACCGCGTCATCCTTTACCACAATTAAAAACAAAAAACAGGACACCCTGTGTATAAATTTATATTTAAATCAAGTGACGTGGTAACTCATATGTCCGTTTATTAAGAATTTACCAAAATTTTCTACAATATGCATGCATCATGCATATGACACATGTGAGTGGAAAACACATTCAAATGATTATTACTTTTTAATATCAAACTAAAATTGAATTACATTGGACTAAATTAATCTTTTATTAATAAAAGTTATGTAGCATTTGCACAGGATTCAATAGATATTTATCAATTTTAAACCAACAATCGATATGAAAAATCGCAATGCACTGGGGTCAAACTGAATTCATTCAGTTCCTAAATGAATGCGAACACCACAATAACATACTCATATATGACAATTTCGTCTAAATCAACTTGTGTACCTAAATTGTAATCTCCCTGTCTAAATATAGACTAAGCTTTACATTACATCAGTGCATGTAGTTTAAGAAGTAGTTGGTCGAATATTTCTGACAGTTGCAAACTAGTTTCTGACTGCTGTGTGAACAAACCTTATGACTAAATTATACTAAACAACAATTTTTAAAGGAGCTGCAGTATACAGACTGGATATATCTAATTATTTTATGATTCCTATCCAATCTTGAAACTCTTGGTTTATAATGTAGGCATTCATTAATTAATAATCATAGAATGATCTAGATACACAAATGCGCTGCCTGTAGGTATTATCGATAGTAATTATTGTGTAGAACAAAAGGGAGCTTTAAATATCATATTTGTTGCGACTATTCTTATGTGTTTTCCATGTTATTATGTTTAGTTTGTATAGATTGTAAGTATCATTAGCTTGAGGCAGTCCTGGTAAGTGTCTGTACGTTAGACTGTGTTGGTGTGCTAAAAGTTGTGTCATTGTACTTCGAACTAGTAATAAAATAAAGTCAAATGAATAAAAAAATCATAAAAAAAATAATTCCAAAAAGATACAGACTAACAAAGCTTTATAGTTTTTTTTTCGAAAGATGTACCCAATTATTACAAATGAAATGTTTATGAATTACAAGTTAGGTGAAGACTTTAAGATGCAGTTAAAAAGATGGATCTATTATATACAGAGTGTAACAAAAAAGCAGATCATTCCGTTAACTGCCTATTTTTGGCGGCAAAATATTATGATTTAACCCTACGTACCTATATGTAAAAATACCTTCCTTAAAAGATACAGAGTGTTAAAGTTGAAATTTGTTTTTTCACTATAATTTCTTCAGATTTGCATATCACTTTGAAATTTTATAGAGATACTTTTTGTTATTAACCAAATCTTCAAAGGTATTATTGTCAACGACGCATAAAAAACAGACGTAGAAACGGGGAGAAGGGGATATTTTATCCCCCCACTTTTTTCTGACGTACGCCTTATAACAAACAAACAAATTAGAAAGGAATGTGTAATGATCTGAAGTAGCCTAACTTAATTTATACAGAGTGTGTCTGAACATAGGGCTAACCAGATGTATCATTCTTAAGAAATAAATGTATTTTATTAATGTTAATTATGTATTAAGGAAAAATAGGGATTTATTCCACATTAGTTATTAAACCGAAGAATTATACTAAAATTTAATTGAAAACTGTAATTTTAACATTTTAATTCACTAATTCAACATTTTCATAGCTCCGCATATTCACCTGCCTCTCAAATGCATAAACGAACAACAAAGAATATCTGATATTTTGAAAAATCTGTGGTTATTGCCTAATTTTTTCACCCGCATTTTAATATGCTTTTTCATTTCATCAATATTCTCAGTTGATTCGGACTAAGCGTCGTGCTTCATAACTCCCTAAACAATGTCCAATGGACTAAAATCGGGAAGGCGTGATGGCCACTGAATAGTTGCGCCTTTTTCTCTTCCAATCGATTTGGAAATAATAAACTTAAATATTGTCTAACAGTTAATATAAGATGAGGCGGAGCACCATCAAGTTGCATCCACATATTTTGACGAAGAGTAAGTGGAAAATTGTCGAGCAAAGTGAAAAAATCATTTTACTGAAAGTTTAGCAATGTCGCGGCATCTAAATTTATTGGTAGAATATAAGTAGGGTATTTGCAGCAATCAGTACAAATCTCTTTAATAACTAATATGTTTCTTAAACCCCTATTTTTTCCTTAATACGAATTTACATTGATAAAATCTGGCTAACCTTATATTCTGTATAACATAAAATTGATGCGATTATCTTTAACGTTGCATGCTCAAAAATCGAATATATCTTGAAAATAAGTTTTACAAAATATTGTCAAGAGTAATAAACCTATTCTAAACAAATTCTATATTATGACGTTATAAAAAATCAACCGTAGGCGAACGTCAGAAAAAAGTGTAAAGTAAAGTACATTTAATATTTAATTAGCACCTCATGCGAAATTCTATTCGAATTTATCATGTAAACGTAGAATTCTCGGTCTACACTATGTAATCGATTTGAAACATACATGTAGTCAAATAATGGGTAAAGTAGAAAACTGCAATTATAAGCGCGTTTCGTTGAAATTCTCTCCCTCAGTTCAGATTATATTTCACTGTTTGGCGCTCAATGACAGCATGAATTAAATTAATGGATATGTATTTATTACCACACCTGTTTTTTGAATAAAATATTGAATTAATGTGCGCTGAAATCTAGAAGAAACGTTAGTAAGATCAACGAAATGAAATGATTAGTTCAGATACTCCCAATACGAAACGAAAGCGACTGCTGTACTGTCAAAATGGGTAAAGTCAAAGTTTGACATTCACGTTCACCCATAGACCTTATAAATCATGGACGCGCCCGAAACCGTTTTCCTATATACAAAACGTTGATGCTCAGATGTGTGCGACAGAGATAGAGCTAGTCCGGCAAAAACCCACAGATCATTGGCCGAAAAAAACAAAAAAAAAACAAAAACCGTAAATGACAAATGTATGACATTTACGGTGACAGACCGACTCCACCATAGTTTATGAGTCTTTAAAAACTATTGCTAATAAACACACTAAACACAACTAAATCACAAAAGGCACACAAATCATTAACAATATTAACAGAAAAGGTTGTGTTAGGTTATGTTTATATATTTTTCTGTCATAGAACATCTGTTTTTGCCCGGACTAGATTCATCCCTCTTGTACACATCAGGACAGCGGACCTCTCTTTCTAGGGCCGGTCCATGATTTATAAGGTTTATGCGTTCACCACGTCTGTGTTTGTTGTCACGTTGTCACAGACCAGCTGTTTAATTTCTTGTTTAATTCCATATTCCCCCGTACCGTAATAATACTCTTAGGCATTTGGTTACAAAGTGATATGCGAACATCTGAAGAAATTATAGCGAAAAAACAATGTGAAAATTTAACTTTAACACCTTAATCTTTTAAGAAAGGCATTCTTGTATATAGGTATGGTTAAAGACGATTTAAAATATGACGATATTCTGTCGCCAAAAACACGCAGTTAACAGGATGACCTGCTTTTTTGTTACACCCTGTATCTAGAGTCTTTCACAGCTGGAGCTGTTATTCGATCTAAAACAGGTTTCCGGGTTGTTATATCGTGACCTAGATAACTGGTAACTGCCGGTAACTCACATACTGGAAATTTTCCCTTTTTCGGATATCTACTGTGTTGAAAAGGATAAAGAAATCTTCTCAGTTACAAACTTAGGATTTTTATGCTATACTAATTTAAGTAAATTAAAAAGGATGATATACGTTGAAGATTACTAATTTACGGCTATTAATATAACCATTATTTGAAAATACGGTATGTACATATCCTAATAAAACACCCTGTATAACTGTGCTTGCAGTATTATATATGGTTGTATAAATGATGATGAAAAACAAAATCAAGATCAAGGGGAACCGTTCTCTGGATTATCAGGATACTGAAAGCGAGTCCGCCCCCAAATAGCCTAATCCGAGAACAACAAAGACAGGTCAACCCAAGTCTAGAAATGTGCATTTTAATTCTGTTACTGGCAGCGACCAGTTATCTAAGTCGCGGCATAACAACCAGGAAAACCGTTTTATATCGAATAGGATGGATCTAGATTATAGAAAATATCTCTTACAACGTTGGATTTTTAATTTTTGTACGTAAATAGTAAATAACCACCGATGGGTAGAAAATTGTATAAATATTAACATAAATATCACCTTCGGTATTACATATTCATAAATTAACACCTTAAAGGATACAACACTGTAGGGAAATTAATTATTTCCGCACTATCAGTAGATAATAATAATTCGTTTATTTTTAAAATAGTCATACAATTTATATAAAATTTTAAATTAATTTTGCAATCTTTCATATTTTTTATTGTAATTTTTTCTAAATTCTCGAATATGATACATTACAATACTTAGTTAATTTGGACTGATGTATTCAATTATTCCAAACTTGATACACATAGCGTCAAAATACCAAATGCAAATTATTTTGGTATATGTATAATCAGTCATGAACAAAATTTCTTATTTTGTAAAAAAAAAAATGCTGTTCAATCTCTGTGGCATTCTGTGTATATTCCTACGGACCCTTACCAGTATTTGCCAACGAATTGAGATGTATCAGAGACAATATTGTAGACTTTCCATGTGTTGATAAAAAAAATTGCAATTTTTCCGATGACAGCAGAAAATTGCAATTTTTGCTAGTAATATTGCTGTGTTGGTGTCAGCTGGGACAGGAGTCCATTATAGTGCTCTCTATGTATACAGTGCCCATTAAAACAGTAAAACCCAAACAACTGTCTTTACATCAACCTCCCTCGACCCTTCGTTGCTGAGGACTTCGCGGGAATTCAAGATAGGTACGCGAAAAATACCCGCTATCTGTCCCAACTGGCACGAATTTTGCTCTGTCACCTCCTCTTTTTTAATGCTTGCCTGTAACATGTATGTGTAGACGCGTATTATCCATCCACTGTGCTTTATTATGAATACTACTCAAAAAACAGTTTATTTTCAAGTCCAAGAATATCAGCTTACAATGAAGCATTAAAATGTTTATTTCTATTTTTAGCAGCATGAAGACATTTTACAAAATGCCTTTCACTATGGAAAAGAACCATAAACTGTCCAGATTTTATCCAGCACATAAACAAGTCAACAAAGCTAAACTTTAAGCTTTAACAATTATAATCTTCCTTGTATCTCCTTAAGTAAAATAACGGAATAGTGGGTCCCGATCAGATTCCGAGATTTTTAGTTCAAGACTGCATAAACTCATTGCTTCCACCATTATTGCCTTTATTTAATTTGATTATTCAGACCGACACCACTCCAGACGATTGGAAAATTGCTCGAGTTAGCCCTATATTAAAAAAGACGATCCATCTCTTATAAAAAATTATAGGCCCGTATCTGTTTTATATAATTTTGCTAAGATTTTCGAACTTATTTTGGATGATTTAATATATAACTCCTTAATAAATCTAATATCTGACGATCAGCATGGCTTTATCAAGAAAAAATCGTGTATTACTAATCTTGCTTGTTTTACGCAAGATATAGCTGGAGCTACGGATAGGAGTAAGCAAATTAACGTTATATATAGAGACTTCCAAAAGGCTTTTGATTAGATCGATTTATACGTTATTTTAAGGAAATTGGATGATTATAGCTTTTTTGTAAAATTGTTGTCACCTTTTAAGTCTTACCTTTTCAATCGTAAGCAATATGTGGAGCATGAGGGTTTTAGATCTAACTACTTTTCCCCCAATGGAGTACCTCAAGGTTCTAACTTGGGCTCTAAAAAACATGATGTCATCAGATGTTCTTATAGAATAGATACTTTTGAGTTGACCAGATGTAATGAAATAAAAGAGCTAGGTGTGATTCAGAACTTTCTTTTGTTACATTGAAAGAACTGTTGCCTCTGCCAATAGAATGATGGGATTTATTATGAGGAACGGAAGAGTTTTTACTCTCAACACTTTTTATTGCTTTTATGCGCTCAGTTTTGGAATACGGTGCTTTAATTTGGTGTCCTATTTATGTAATCAAATATGTCTTATTAAACGCGTTCACAGAAAATTTTTAAAATTTGTCAGGTTTAAAAGGACAGGTGTATACCCAGAGAGGGATTTAGAGTATTTAATTTTATTGAATGAATGTCAATTCAATTCCTTGCATACGAGACGAATACTTTTATCTGTATCATTCCTTTATAACCTATTAAATAATTATGTATTCTGTTCACGTTTACATGAGGATGTGAGGTTCCGGGTTCCTAGATTGGGTTTAAGAAATTCTTTACCGTTTCATACAGATTTGACAAGAACAAATATTCTACAAAAGTCACCGGTTCTTAGTGCTTTCAATACTTTTAATAATTACTGTTCATCCTGTGATATCAATATCAGTTCTTTAAGAGAAATTCATAGAAAGATATTGGAACGCATAAGTGGTACTGATAGATGTTCTACCATAACTTATACTCGTATCACTGCGTACAGCATTGTTTTTATTTTATTATTTTGTTAAATATTTGTATTTTAGATGTGAACTGAATATTATTGTTTATATTGTAACATAACATTTCCTGTTATTGGGTTTTACCTGTTGAAAATAAAAGTATATCTATCTACTATCTAAAAAACCTCCCTCTTTGGTATCGCATGATCCTCTATTGCCGTTCCCAACCCGGTCAGGTTTTGGCAGGAGAAGTTCGACCGGTTATTCCACAAGCAATATACTCCTATGGTGGTTCGCGTTTTATGATTCATGCGCAATGGAAGAAATACAGTATACTGGGTTTCCAATTATTATGATCTTATAGTAAAATAATTAATTATAGCTATAACGTAACATCAAAGCAATAACAGTGTCGATTGCACAAATCAAAATGTTATTCTAACAGAGTCAGTGAATGGATAATTCATAATTCTAGTTGCTGGAAATTAATGCGTCCCACTTGGTTACAAAATACCCATTTGCATTGGTTTCCACCAGCTATTGCCTTTATAAAAACCAAAATACCACTAACTGTGTTTGTTTATGAGTTTATATGTTTATATGTTCGGAATTTGGAAACTATTTCGTGATATTCACTTGTTCCTTCCCCAAGCATGCACGTAGCTTTCGTATGAAACTTTGCCGACATGAATCAGTTTATTTCAGAATAGCCGGTGTGTTGTTGTGTACTGCATATTTTTATTAAAGTGGTCTGTTTTCCCAGGAATTCCTATAACGTAACTGAAAGTTTAAATATGTATGTAATTCGTATTATGCCGGTCACAACTCTCACACAACTGGATAATATTGTTATACACTTTACAATGTTTTCTGTTTCGAAGTTTTTAAAGTTATTCTAAAAAGAACTTTCGATTTTCTTCTTTATGATCCAATCTTCTATACTTCTACTACTGTATTGATTTTTTTTTTGATTTTACGTGTTCCAAAATACAGTAATAAACCAGACATTTTTTGAATAACTTTAAAAAGTTGCATGTTCCTAATTTTGAATGTGTGTACGTATAAGGAAGTACTGAATTACATGATACATAATACTTTAAACAAAGTTCTGAAATCTTCACTTTGAAAACTCGTATAAATATATATTCTCCTACAAATTATAGAATTTTCCTAATTATTTTTCCTATACAAGGTCCGGAAACTCCCCTCAGAAAGTTTATGGAGTGATACTACTGGAAAAAAAGTGCCAAGTTCGAGTTCAAAAAGTCAATATTAACGGAGTTAACTTCATGCTGGAACGATTTTTTTTGGCACACTTGTTGCTTTTATAGTGATGCAGTTTCATGTAAATATTTCTAAAATTACAGCGCTGTACAAGATAGAAAGGGCACGTGCTAGGTGAAAAAATTGTCATAACTTTTTTGCCTTTAGTTTTATTGAAATTTTAAAGACTGATGATTTATCTAAATATTTGATACTCTCGTCTGAAGTTGGAAAAACCAAATGTTTGCGAGGAAATCGACATTTAAATTTTTTGATATACTGGTAAACTCATTTCTTTATTGTGTCATCTGAAAATAATTCAATGATAGCTGTCATGGTATTTTTTTGACAGTAAAGTAAGTAAGAAATGTGTAGAATGGGTGGTTTTCTACCCTTTAAAGCACTGCGACTTTATCCAATATTTTACATGAAACTACATCTCTATAAAAGTAACAAGTGCGTTGAAAAAAATCGTTGAATATTGACTTTTTGAAAAAATGTTCCATAAACTTGACACATTATTTTTGCTAGTAGTATCACTCGCTAAATTTTCTGCGCGGAGTTTCTGGGAAATCATAGGCGTACGTTAAAACATATTTGTAGACGAGAAAGGGGCCGAAATATTTGATACCCTGTATCTTGGAAACTAAGCATTTTCTGATGCATGTTTATATATATATACTTATTTTCTGATTTCAAAAAGTTTTAGCACTTGTTGTAGTTTGGCAGCATACATCATAAGGAATATCAATTATATTTTGATACTTTTTGAATTAACATTGCCTCAAATAATTTTAAACAAAAAATTTTAATTTAGTGAATTATTTAATAATAAATCATCTCTATGTTTTACTAGTTTTCAAAGTGAAGGGTTAGCACTTTATATCGCATTCACAGTAGTTACAGTCCTACATTTAGAAATATATTTTTATTGGTCGTAATTTTGTATAAAACTAGTATATATTTATTATTTTACAAGGCCCAACATCCTACAAAATGTTATCCAGGAAAATATTCGTTAAATTTTCCATAACTCAATTGAAGTTCGTAGAGTTAGTCCAGTAGGTATACATTAATAAACATTGATGATGAAGGATGGGATCAACGTAGGTACTCGAATTTAATAGAGATTAAACGAAAAAGACTGGCTAAACTAAGTATTCCCATTCTTCTTAATAATACTTTTCCACCCACAGAATCTCTGTTTCGTTGAAAAGTTTATGTAGGAATAAAGTACAAAACAAAAATAAATTGCCCAGCTTTACATACTTTAACAAATATTCCTCTTAACATTATTTAAACAATATAAGTAGTTAATTTATAAGTTATAACGAAAAATTAAGGTAAGTATATAGATAGTACTTGAGTATATAACAAAGAGCAAATATATATATATATATATATATATATATACAGGGTGAATCTTAAATAAGTACAAATATTTTAACTGCTGGTGTAGCTCGTCATTTAAATCAGTCTAGTGAAAGCCATTTTTAAAAATTTCTAATATTTACGGAGATATTAATTTTTTTAAAAAATACCCACATTTTGAGGACCGCTGGCTGATTTTTCATCCAACAACGTAATGAAACATGATTTGTTGCGAGGTTGCCATATCTCCTCCAATATAAATATTACGTTTCCTTTAACGTAATAGTTCTATTTTAAAAATACTTGTTTTAAGCATATGTACAGTAAAATTGGGTATGTAGTATGATACGCAGCAATATTAACATAAATTTTAACATCTGAACTAACCTTACTATACTTCAACGATTAAAAATGAATTTCCGCAAGTTCAATGCTACCGTAAAATATTTAGGAAGATATTACGTGATATTACTATGTCCAATGTTCAAAAATTATACATAAACGTGCACACAAGCTTACCTGTTTGTTAAAAAAATAACTATTTAATCAGTAATCCACATTTCATAAGTTAAATGTCATTGTACACTGTTAGAAAGGGACACAAAACACAATTTCCTTAAGTTATTTTATGAAGAATAACGAAAAACTATGCACGCGTTTTTTATTTAAAATGGAAAAAATGTCAACTTTTAGCAAATTTTATTGCTATTTTCATGCATTATGTGGGGTTAACAAGTTTGACTTGGGCTTCCGATAATCTGTCATGACAGTCAATGACAGTTTGATAATAAAAAATAATATAAAATGTTACACTTGACAAAATTCGCTAAAAGTTGAGATTTTTTCTTCCTTGAAGCAAAGACATTTGTGTAATACTGGCAACACTGTGAACCACACGTTCAGTCTGCAGCACTATGACTCATCAAAGTATGAAGGGTCGGTCTAGGCCAGCGGTCCTCAACAAGTTTTCTACTGAAAAATTACGAAATTTATTTAAAATTTCACTTTTTTATTTCTGATTTTTTTGTAAAAAAACTATTAATTATGTGTTCTACACACAAAACTATACTGCTGGTTAAAATATTTGTACTTATTTAAGATTCACCCTGTATATAGGGAGGGGAAAAATTGTATATGAAGGACCCCTATTGAAATCGGTCATACAATCGACCCTCAATTTGTTTGCACATCCGGGATCACCCTATATAATATAAATATACAGGGTGTTGGCAAATAGTTGTCACATTGTATGTGTTAAAAGTATATTTAGCTGTTTACGAATTTTGTTATTTAAGTGTCATTCTAACTGAAAACGAAAACTAAAGTTTTCGGAATTATTATTGATATTGATGAACCAAATATTCAGTGAAATTAATCTACCTAGATATACTAGTTCGATAAAAAAAGTTAAAACTAATCTTCTGACTGATTCTTGTGGTGAAAAGAATTTATTTAAACTTTTCTAAATATTCAATGTTTTCCTGTCTTCCCTGTGGCAAAAACACAATTTAAAAAATTTGTAAACAATGACACCAAAAAATAATTAAGTAATACTAGTGAATAAAATAAATGCTTTGTCATTGTAATAATAGTAACCGGCTCAAGCGTTAAAAGTAGTAAACAAAAATATTTTTTGCCGCAAATAAAAAATGTGCATTTAATCTCTTGAATTGGAAAAACTTATTTGAAAAATTGGTACCGTACATCGATAAGAAGAAGATAGGCATCCTGGAAAACCTTAACGGAAACCTACATGACTCCTGGGGACGAAATAAATATTTAAATTAAAAGAATCATTCGTATAGATCACAGACCTCTATTATTTATAAGTCTCTGGTATAGATACTTATTTCCATTACCTATCGATATAATTATAACATTACCCAAACTACATAATTATCATTTTTGTTTGAATTTACGTGAATATTGAAATATGCCAGCATTCATTTTTGCAGGAGCAACTCGCTAGAGAGCGATGCGTCTCGGGAAGAATTCAAATTCAGGTATGGTATCACGACGAAAGAAAGGAATTGGTTGTGGCTGTCCTAGCTGGGGACGACTTAGCTCCCCGTGATGATACTTTAGGATTTGGTTCTCTTCCAGAAGCTTACGCCAGGTTGTGTTTGCTGCCATTGACGTAAGTACAAAAAATTTAAAAAAAACACTTATCTGATCGTTATAAGGGAATAAAAAATGACATAAGAACTGCCATAAAAACATCAAATGCTTCCACGTGTACCCTTGTCAGCCGTAGACAGCAACGTATTTACGTCAGATACCAATATTCGTTAAATTTCGCCACTAATAATTTAAAATAAAATTAAGCATATAATGATGAATATAATTGTGACTGTTCGAAAAAAAAATGATAAATGCATATTTTGATTAAATGTTCGATGTTATTATGTAATTTTAAATTATTGCCCTGCAAGGACCATGAGGAAGTACGAGCGTTCTCTGCCAGGAGAATAGGATTAGGATTGACAGAGTACATAAGGGGAACAAAAAAAACCGAAAGGAAAAATAAATAATTATTTAAAATATACCTACCTTAAAAACAATTATACAAACATATTTTATATAGATGTATGAGCGATATATACAGGAATGGTCAGAAGTACGGGATAAAATTCATATCTTTTGAATGAGTTAATTTTTCATAAAATGCCGAACACGTTAACTGATCTTGATTTTTCCCCATCTTTCGGTTATATAATAATTAATTTTTCTTCAACCCCCTAACCCCCAGCTACCTCTACTTTTTTCAAATGGAAACATAAGGCATGAGGGGCTTCATCCGAAAAAAGTACGTCTCGTTGAAAACCATTATTGTTGTCACACCATCTCATCATTTACTCACAAAATTCTAATCGTCTATCATAATCGTCTTACAAAAGCTCTTGGACAAGACATACCTTATAAGGGTCTCTTGTTTAAAAAATATTCGAATTGCAATTCTAGAAGCATCGTGTTTGCGGGCCAATGAAACAGTTGAAGTATGAGGATTTTAAACAAGTTCTAATGCAATATCTAACTTCTTTTCTTCATTCAAAGCACGTCCCCGTCCAGTTTTGGGCAAAATCTGTACTGTACCGTGTTTCTCAAATTTGTGAAATATTTTACTAACTATCCCTTGCGAGATTTGGTTTTCAGGATATTTCGCATTAAATAAATCGCGCACTTCAGTCTGACTTCTTATTTTATCATCACATCCAAGCAATACCAAGATTTCGATGCATTGCCTTTCCGGCAATACCGTTGCGATTCAGTAAATACTTAATTTACTTAGTTGGTATTTAATTTTTTTATATTTGTCATAAATTATTAATTTCACGTAACCTAGATTAAGCTCTTTCATTGCCCCTTGTTTTCCGTTTTTTCCTGGTTATCCTTCATAATATTCTTTACTATGTTATAGACCGATTTCTGCGATACTTCGATTAAATAATCCCACTGCGTTTTATATACATTGTATAAATATTAATTGAACTTGTTCGCCAAGATGTTGTTGAGAATTTCTATCGATTTATCGTCCATCCTAATTTTCGTATCTTCTCTATCACCATTCGATTGATCTCTACATGTACCAGCTTGAGGTTCTTCCGAGAAATCCTCTCAAGGTCTAAATATTCTCTCCATATCTTATTATATATGCAGATGCAGTATCTAATACCATAATATTTTTAAGGCGAAAAAACAAATAGATACTATACAGGCACTAAGTACTACATAAAACAAACACTTGTTTATTTACATACACACAACTGAGTACTCACAATACTGTTTAAACAATTATGTATTCACAGCATTACTTTGTAACAAGCAAATTTTTGCATAAATATAATACTTTCGAGCCCGCGAAATCACCAAGCATTGAAAAATTATGTCCTGCGCTGCCAGCAAAGGAAATAAGTAAAAGACTGTTCAGAGACTGAATTCACCCCATAAATAGGGAAAGGCATTTGTTTGGTGAATTCCACCATTTATACTAAAAATTGAGACTGTATCCAGATCGATTTTAGAACTACCTGAGAATGTCCATCCGAACTTTTGATTACTTCCTTACTTATCAATATTGCAGCAACGTCCTCCTCTGTTGGACTCATTTTGACGACTGGTCGCTGCTACGACGCTCCAAAAAATCAATTCCATTTGTTTTCGTCGCTGTCGCTGGAAGGCATCGCAACGCGACGCCGCGCTGATCGCTCTCACTCTGAATGCTTGAATTTGGTAACACTATGTTGTTTAACTGTCAACGCTCCGCTCATCGAAACGCTCACGCATCGCGACGCTCGTCGCTCCCACTCTGAACAGGACTTAATAATATAAGTTGCAGCGTTAACTACCCCCTTTGTCTTCCTTAGAATGTTCAGGAACGACGCATGTCGGCGAGTTGATGAACAAGAAACATGTGGGAGACTACATAGTTGCCAAGTTTGTTACCTACGAATCATAAAATTAAACAACTTCTTAAAAACGTTATTACGAAGTATTAATAATTTGAAATGTTATAAACCTATATTTGATACCTACCTGTTGAAGGACTAAATTTTATAAAGACAAGGACCCATTTCCATGATGTACAAAAAGCGGTTAATTTATTTTTGTAAGATATTACAACATTGCATTCAAATAGCAGCGTGTGGCCACGTGCTAATATAAGGTTTTATATTCGTGTGGTTGGGTTTGATTGGGGTAAAATAATACTGATTAAAGAGGAAACAAAAGATTCTCCTAATAACCACCCCGATTTGCCCCGAAATAGGCATCATCTTACAGAATTATACTCGTGCTAAGCATATATCCATATATTCTGTTTTATGTCACTTAGTTGAAATTATATCGCCCTACTCTGTCCCACGACTTATTGTCGGCGTCTTTTGAATTTTTTTGTTTTTCCTTATATTGATGAGATAAACTGTAGAAATAATAATATTTACTACGCAGCTCGTAACTATTTTGGTTTCTTTTAATTATATCATTTCACTTTCATAAAATTTTGATCCATCAGATCACCTTCCAGGAATATCTTAGTAACTCCGTTCACTCCTCACCTCGCGCCGAAAATTTCCCTCCTGCCGCCCCACTTTCTCTTGCTTCTAATATCCAATATCGATCGCCACACCATGGATCGGTGGTGAGACGCCGTCTCAAAAATCCGTGAATTTGTGACGTAAGTGCATAAAATTTAGTATGCAGGACTTATTATTAGAGGTAGACCCTAATAATAAGTCAGCAGGGGCAACATCTTCGGGACGACAAAATGTGAAGATATAGCTAAATGTCTTATTTTGCTGTGGAAAAAAGATACAGCACGTCAGAGTTGAAATTGTTTTTTTGTAATAACTCGAATACCGCTCCACTAATTATCACCAAATTTGGTACGGAAACATTTTGTAAGAAAAGGAATCATAATTATATGTATGCATTATAATATAATCAGGTTCGGCTATAGAGGGCGCCGCATTAGCAATGCCTGAATCTTATTCTTTGTCGACGAAACGTTCTGATTCGGTTGACTACAAAATATTATTCGGGCATCATTTATACGTAAAAAGGTAGAACTTGATAATTCCTACCATTTTCGAGAAAACTGCCCTAAAAGATTTGTGCTTACGCACGACTTCAAAAATGCTATTGAAATTTATGTTCAGATTATCTTGTTTTATAAATGTTCAGAGTAACTTTGGGAAAAAAACTTAAATCTAAAAAAATGTAACTAATACTCATTGGAACTGTTAGACCGAATCCAAAATGCAGCCAATTTTATTAGGGGACAATCAAACGTGTTTTTCAATGTGAGGATATCTCTTAGAATCTCGTGAATTAGAAAATGCATACAAATGCAATAAAAACCTCGTACGGAGGTCATTGGAAAAGATTTTAAAACATTTTTTACATCAAACAATGCTCCTTAATGATTAATAGGTGTGTACAAAATTTCATAAAAATATCTGGATTGATAAGAAATTTATAATAAAAAAGTAAATTTTTTCTTAAAACTGTAATACCCTGTAGCTCAAAAATTAAGAGGTTTAAGACATATGTTCATATTAAGTTTTCTTCTTAAAATGACCGAAGGGTTCACACCCTTAAGTATCGGTATTCAATTAATAAAGACCCTGTAGTTTTATTACTCTCAGTTGCAGTTTCTTAAATATTTTGATGAAAATATAACGAATTATTCATTTGTTCGTATGATGTAAGTCATCCGAATTCTTGCCGCGAATATATTAATTATACAGTGTAAAAAAATCCAATATTTAATCCGAAGGTTAGTTGTCTGTCAACATAACTTATGACGCTACAAAAAGAACAGGCGGCATCGTATCCCATCTTTCTACAGGGTGATTTTAAATAAAGTAGCAAAAATGAGACCACATATTCCTTAGGTGAAAATAAACCGATTTAACCTAACATACCTATATCCCAAGTCGCTTAATAAAAAAGATACAGGGTGTCAAAGTTAAAATTTTATTTTCGATATTTGTAGATAACTTCTTAAAAAATTCAAATATTTACTTAAAACTTGTAAAGCAGGGGTTTTTGCGGGTGAGAAATTCAAATTTGTTTCTAATTTTGACGTCACTAGTAAAGGGCGCACCTATGGCACATCATGTTTCTTTTAAATAGCAGAACTTTTTTGCTGCTTAGTGTATAAATCTGACTATTGAAACAATCGATTCTGCTACCTGTTATATCTGAAAAAGGTATACCTTGTTGAAGTCGTTAGGAGTAACAGTTTTCGAAATAATCCTATTTGAATTATTCAGTGCACTGATTGAAAACTGTTATCGTTTCAGGTAAATTGACTTTTTACTGAAAATATAGCAAAATGTTACTTGAAATAGTTGTTCAGAACGGTAAATTATGGAGATGTGAAAAATTTTAAAAAGATCGGCCTGCTTTGATAAAATCTTTGTGCTTTGTTGAAAAAAATGATTTCATCAAACCTCGTTGATCTTCTTGAAATTTTGCACGTCTTAGTAATATTTTTCTGTATTTTCAGCAGAAAAGGCACTTTACCTCAAACCAAAATAGTTTTTACTCGGTGCACTCAGCATTTCAAATAGGATTATTTCAAAAATGGTTACTCCTAACGACTTTAGCAAGGTATACCCTTTTCAAATAAAACAGGTAGGAGAATCAATTATTTCTATAGTCAGATGGATACACTAAGCTGCAAAAAAGTTCTGCCATTTAAAAGAAACATGGTGTGCCACAAGTGGCGCCCTCTACTAGTGACGTCAAAATTAGTAACAAATTTTGAATTTCTCACCCGCAAAAACTCCTGGTTTAGAAATTTTAAGTAAATATTTGAATTTTTTAAGAAGTTATCTCCAAATATCGAAAGTAAAATTTTAACTTTGACACCCTGTATCTTTTTTATTAAGCGACTTGGGATATAGGTATGTTAGGTTAAATCGGTTTATTTTCACCTAAGGAATACGTGGTCTCATTTTTGCTACTTTATTTAAAATCACCCTGTAGAATATCTCTGAACAGTGATTAAACCTTTAAACTAAAATGTACGCATAATTTTAGAACTGAAGACCACTGCTTACAAACAGAAGTAGCACCAGCCAGCCAGAACCCCATATGGAATGCCAATCTAAGTTTCCCTGGAGTACCCGGTGAAGAACTGATGGAACGTGTTCTAGAAATAACTCTATGGGATTTAATCCCCCACAACGAACACGCGTTCCTGGGTGAATGCTCCGTAGATCTCCAAAAGGCATTCCTAGACGACAGAGCGGTGTGGTGTAGACTGGAAGATCCCAGACAGCTGCGAGGAAAATCACCGCATACGTCTCCTAGAGGTTCCATAGCCGGTACCGGAAAGCGCGGCGATTTTGGCAATCAGAGAAGCGTATCCGACGACTTGGACTCCATCGGGGAATGTGCCAGTTTGCTGCACCCCGACCACGCCTGGGGATCTCGTAGGGGTTCCTCTCAGTCTGAGCAGTTGGAAGTAGAAGTGTATGAACTAGGAAAGGACTTCTCCAGGTCGTTACCTGGGTCCCGTAGGTCCTCCTTTCAATCAGCTCAAGAGCAACAGGCAGCCGAACAAGAGCGACCAGCAGTACCTCCTCCTTCTACTTACAATAGAGATCGCAGAAGGAGCAGCTGCACGAGGATGTTAAGGGATCCAGAGGAGATTTTAAAATCGTTAAAAGCAGTTAAAGGAGAGCTTGGAAGGACTATGAGCTTAACTGGAGATAAAAGAGGTAGAAGTAAGTATTTTGAAATTTTCATTAGATAATCTTTTTGTGTTTTCACTTAACTAAACTCTTTACGAAACTTCCTCAATCAAACATATAATTGTCAATCATGATAATATTATTAAAAAAACAAATATTGAGTCACTGTCTGAATAAAAGCGATGACACGCGGTTTGTGTCGTCTTGGCTAAATTTATGGGGGATGACCATGGGCGCCCGCAGAGGGGGGACACCTGAGATTTTACAATACCATTTTCTACATATATTTCCAAATATTATACAGGGTGCAACAAAAAAGCACATCATCCCGTTAAGTGCGTATTTTTGGAGGCAAAATATGATGAATTAACCCTACTTTTTCACATACAAAAATGCCTCCCTTAAAAGATACAGGATGTTAAAGTTGAACTTTAAAATTCTTTTTTCGCTATAATTTATTTAGGTTTTCACGTATCAATTTGAAGTTTTATAGACACTATAGATACTTTTTGTTATTAACCAAATCCTCAAGGGTATATTATTGTAAACGACGCCTAAAAATCAAACGTAGAAACGGGGGGGGAGGAATTATTTTATCCTTCTATTTTTTCTTACCTACGCTTATGGATGACTTTTTATAACATCATAATGTAGAATTTTGTTTAGAGATAAATTCGATTAAAATTACAAAGGAACATTTTTTGTAATATTCTAACTTGTTCTAAGGTAAGAACTTTTTTATACAGAGTGTCTCTGAATATAGGGATAACCAATCATTTCATCAATGTAAATTCATTTATTAAGGAAAAAAATAAAGATTTAAGAAACAGGTTAGTTATATTAAACAAATTTACACTAATTGTGTTATTATGTATTAAAATACACTGGTCCACAAAAGTTAAGGAAGTTCACAAATCTTGATTTTCTTTTAAACGTTGACTTTTTTCAAAAATATTTTTTATATACTTACCTGGAATGTTTACTCTTTTATACGAGTGGCTTTTTTTGTTCCTCATTTGAAAGCATTTGCAGTTTTTGGTGATTTTAATACAAAATTCAAATTCTTAAAACAATAAAAAAAAAAGTTTAATACAAGGTATGTCTTCCTCGCACTTCAATGACTGCCTGGCAACGCCTTTGCATACTGTCTATCAGGTTGTTGAAGTAGCCTTGATCAATTGAAAAAGTCACTCAATGATAAGCAAACAAACAGTCAGATAAAAAGTTTTTATTTATTATCTAGAACCATTTGGAAAACAAAAAACGTCAACCTTTAAAATCTCGATATTTGTGAACATCCTTAACTTTTGTGAAGCAGTTTATTCACAATATAAATCACAAGCGTTTGCATTGCTGTTAAATATTTTATCTATCAGAATATTGTTCATAACACATTTTCCATTTTGAAAAACTGTTTCATCATTTGGCACCAGCTGCCTGAAGTTGGATTTTATCACTTGGACATAAAAGCAAAAGCCATAAATCGTTTATTATAAACAACAATAACGTAAGCACTAAAAATTGTTATATTGTTTTATATGCATATTTAAAAGTATACATGGTGTTTTATTGGGAGATGCAGATACGTTAACGTAAATACAGGACATCAAAAAACCTGTCGTTGCCGGGTCTAACCGCTGATACAGGGCGTTTTTACCGATTCTGGTTGTTTCTTTAATTCACCACAAAAAAACGAACCACTTTGTATAATCAAGTGAAATTCGGTAGGGGTATTCTACTACTCAATCCACTAAAATCAGAAACGAAACAGAAATGCAGATCTGCTGGCATAAAATGTATTTATTCGCAAAAACACCCTGTATGTAGAATTTAGTATTTGAGTAGAGCAGACATAGCTTATGGTGAATTTGCTGTAGTTGCATAGATATTTAAGTCTTTCCATTTCATTTTCTGTTCAAGCTTTGCCAGCAAATTAATGTTTTTTTGTCAAATTGGAAATACTTAAGTATCAATTTTTAGTGTGAAGTAAAAGTATTTTATGTACGGAAATAATAATACTAATAAAAATGTATTGTTTTGTTGTAAATTTGAATGGTTTTTATAAATTGTTTAATTCAAGCAATAATCAACTAAAGAGAAAAATGAAACAGTATGCTAAATATCAGACAGCGATAAAAACCGAAATGAAAAAACAAAAATAATTTTAGGAAAAACTACAATAAATGTTCAGTACTCCATCAGCATCATGTTGAATACCATGTTTTTTAAAACAGCTGTTACAGATGTTCTTATTATACCTCAGGATTATTTGTTACTTAATTGCTTATTTACAAATCTCTCAATTTTTTCAGTAACATTTTGCTATATTTTCAATAGAAAAGGTACTTTACCTGAAAAAAGTTATACCATTTCTGTGGTGCGCCACAAGTGGTGCCCTCTACCAGTGACATCAAAATTAGAATCAAATTTGAATTTCTCACCCGCAAACACCCCCGATTTACAAATTTTATGTAAACATCAGAATTTCTTAAGAAGTTATTTACAAATATCGAAAATAAAATTTTAACTTTGACACCCTGTATCTTTTTTATTATGCGACTTTGGATATAGGCACATATAGGTATGTTAGGTTAAATCGATTTATTTTCACCTAAGGAACCTGTGGTCTCATTTTTGTTACTTCATTTAAAAACACCCTATATAAATGTATACATTTGCAACGCAATCACGCGAAAATGTTAGATTTGGCTATAATTTTGCCACCCTAGAATATTTTTATATTCGACTCAACTGCCGAAGCGGCGAAAACCGCTGTGTCATCTAGTAAGACATATTGTATAGTTAAACTTATTTGTTAGTACAATTTTATTATGATTGTGGAAGTTGGAAGTTATCTTTTGTATCTCACTCTCTCTAATTCTTTTCCTTTCTCTTTCCCACTTTAATCATAAGCGGAGCTATAGCCGCATTTTGGTGAGATGTTAAATAATCAGCAAGTATTTATATCAAAGTAATTTTGTGACAAAGTACTTAAATGTTACATCCCTTTGCTTTTGTTTGTCTATGGCCCCTGCAAAGTCATCTAGACGAAAAGTAATGTTTACTTTTATTGAATTTTATTGTTAGTATAAATTGACATTACATAATAGCTTACTGAAGGGGTGCATAATTTGATCATATCGCAGTTTTAAGACTAAAGTACCTACGTATACAAAATTCATAATTTTCACCATCATCATTGACTGGTATTTATTTTTACAGTTAATGGTATCAAAATCTTTTCAGACTAAACCAATTTCTGAAATATTGGCAGTCAAATTATGCTCCTTTCAAAAAAAAAAATATAAAAATAGGCTACCTAGTTACTTAATTGAAACAAGCTAACATAATCCTGCCTGCATGTTAGATACTGAAAAATTTAAATGGATTCTGAATGTTTGATACCAATTTAGTGTGAGTAAATTTTTTTTTTTCATAGAATTAAATATTTGCATCATTATTAACATCTAAATATTCAGTAGTAATATATAATTTTATGAATAGATATACAAATCTCACTCGTTTTAAATGTCATTTTACATTATACAGTGATTCTAAAAGTAGTACCATAAATTTAACTGCGTTTTATCGACCCCAAAATAATATAAAAAGTGTTTTTTAGGTTTTCACGGCTGGTGCTATTATTTGATACATAGTAATTTTCTTGAATTAAACCGTTACCTCGGTAACTAGTCGCTGCCAATAACAGAATGCACATCCTTAACATTACTCGGAAATCTTTGACGTGCCCTGGTTGTTCTCGGGCTAGGCTCTCTGGGAACAGAGCCGCTATAGGTATCTCTGGGCCCGTCCATATATTGATTACGGCTTCTGTTGTTGGTATTACGACTCGTACGGTCGGAACCGTTCCTCAGATAATGGAGATCTTCCGAGACGTCCGGTAGCCGCCTCTGTAACTGGTCGCATCCCGTGATTCGAAAGCATGGGATGGGCGGGTCCAGATATACCGATAGCAGGTTTGTCCCCACATAGTCTAGCCGGAGAACAATATAGACCATAGACCTAGTGTAGATCAAAGATTCCCGGCTGATGCTAGGGATGTGCACTTTAATTCTGTTACTGGCAGCGACCAGTTACTGAAGTCACGACATAACAACAATATGTATCATATAAGATAAAAAGTGTATACAGGGTGAGTCAGTCATAATGTCATTAGTTTTAAGAGGGAATAATGAGTATAATACGAATACGCGATTTAAAAAAATCTAAATGCATATTTACGCCGAAAATAAATATTTTCAAATCATTATGTAAACCCCCTTTTCAGACTGTCACTAACCGCTCACAGCCTTGGTCGTTTACAGCTCACAGTTCAACTGGATGTCGACCTGATGCTACGTTGCCAAATTGAAATATTTTCTTAGTACTATTTTAGAATCTCATATTTTTTCTTGCTCGGTTCAGCCAATAATAATTTAAAATGTTAATATCCAATGAAATCAAATAATAATAATCAAATAATTCTATTCAAAATTGCAAGTAACGCGGTCCATTCAGGTTTTCCGGTAGAGTATACGGTCCTCGTACACTCCTGTCTATACGTTGACAACAAATCGTCTCTGAAAGTTAAACCGACGACTAGCGTGTGGATTTTTGTCCGACCAAATGTGGCTGTTATGACTGCAAAGAAATTAGCTTGGTCACAGTTTAAAAAATATTTTACATTGAAATTACAAAACTCCAACGTATCTAATAATAAACCGAGTAATAAACCATTTAGGTACATTACATAAAAAACATATACCCAATGGGTAAATTATTAAGAGAAGATGAAAAATGTTTCTTCTTTTCTAAAAAACCTTCATGTTGTCGGCAAAAAACTGTCCAAAACCGAAACGGCACGGCTCTGATTTGATGCTCATAAAGTTATCGAGAATGAATCTTGACCTACCGTATTATTAGGTCAATAACCTAGTTACCTAGTTATTGTAGTTATTTAACGAGTAAAGCTAACTTTTTATCTAGATACATGAATGAATTTTCCTTAAATATTAATAATTAATATGTTATGTTAGGTTATTACAGTTTAATAATTTTAATATTACGTTTTCACTACGTTTTACAAATAAATATGAATTTTTAGTATTACTCGTAAGTACAATTAATTATTTAGTTTGTAGTTACGTACATCTAGCCTAGAAATTTATTGTTTTTAAGTAGTATGGTACTAACCTGTTTAAAATGCCAGTTTGAGTTAAGATGCACTCATCCATAGCACTTTATTAACAAAATTAGGGTCAGCCAATTGCAAAATTTAAGACGGCTGGGGAAATCAGTAGGTTCTAAAACCTGAACTTTCTGAAAATGATACGGGTTCAGTGAGTTTTCACGTAATATTCTGCAGACCTTGCTTTGAGATATATCCAATCGCCTTGAAATGGTTCTTATAGAAATAGTAGACGCGGTTTCACAGAACCCGTATAGCGAAGGCGTTGAAGCACTTGTACACTGTTAGGGAAACGTCTTCGATATTCAGCAGCCGCGACATGCATTTCGTAAACATTCTCGCATTCTCCATATAAAACTATCATTTCCGCATATTAGAAATTTGTATAATTAGGCATTGTGAATTTACAACCAATACACAAGACTGAAATAAACAAACTACTGCTTGTGCTTGTATTCTCTCCATCCCCCCTCCAAATGTGTGGTGTGCAAATCTGGAGGGAAAGAAAATGCGGAAAATGCAGAAAGTACGAATAAATAGTGGTAAATTTAAATAACACGCTAAAGTGTTAAGACGATATTATGTATGTAAACATGATGTGGCAACGATGTTACCTCCGGCATTAGATTGTCGTATGGCTGCGTCATCAGAAAGTTTGTAGCGTACCAAGAGCGTCGCATATTCTTTTAAAGGTCGAGTAAAAAAAAAATTTTTCCGATTTTCTGTCTTTATGACCAACTCACCCTGTATATAATTTCGTTTTTCAGCAAACAGGAAAGGTTAGTTCCTATTGGCGGTTTTTAAATAGTATTTCCCAAACGCTAAAAAATAAATAATTAATGAAATTTGGTACAATTCCATAACTTGTTTGTTCAGAGGTGAGTAAATCTACTTGAAAAAATATCCAAACTTTTTTGAGTATGTTTTTTTTTTTGATAATTTTATAGCACAAATGAAATCTCTTAAAATTTTTACATAAAAAAGGTGCTCTTGTTGAAATTCGATGTCGAACTTCTCAGCACATGTTAAGTCTCATTAAAAATCTATCGGAGTTGAAATATATAGTTGGCGTTTAAATGAAAGAAAAGAAACAACTTTGAGATTTCTATACATACCATTGATTAGTAGATCGTGTGTTTTTTTGTATTTTACTATAAAAGTATTTAGTTATAAGTAATAAACAATTGTTGAGAAAAATGAATCATATTGTTGCCGATATCGAATTTTAACAGAGTACTTTTTCTAAGTTAACGTTCAGATCATCAAATTCACTTACCTACCACTAATTTTACTTTATTGCCTACCATGCCTAATAACATTATTGAGCATTTTTGGAGTAATAAGGTTGTGCTGTGTTGCATACATTTTTGTCTTTAATTGCTTTCAAATTGCGTGAATGGTTATGATGATTTTATTTGTTAGGTAATACATTTAATACCTTAACTGTCAACAAAATAATAAATTAGGTAATACCTACCTATGTATTTTCAAATTAAGACCCACCTCGGATATGAAAATGTTATCAAATAAGTTAATCAAGGAAGCAATAGGTCTATAAATATAAAAAAAAATGTACCCGAAGTCATTAATTTAATAGATACTGCGGGGTGCTGTAATAAAAATTAGAGAATTATTTACCTTTTTTCTACAAAATATATTATCTTATTAAATAAATCATAGGTTACCTAATGCAGTGGCGGCCAGTTCGATGAGGCAGGTGAAGCCGTGCCTCAATAAAAATTTGAAAGTAATAAGTAACAAATAAGAATTACTTAACTTTCGTTTTTCCGTTATCAATATATATTTCAAATTTCAGTGCACTGTAATTAAAATGTTATTGTAGATTCTGATTCCATTAAGTCATGTTTCAGATGTGTGTACTATAACTATGTAATGTGAAATGACAATACCCAGGACCTCAATCAAGTACCATCGAAGAACAGAAAAACGTTAGGAATATGCTAACGATATTATTAATTATTCAATAAATAAGCGCGCTTTTTCAACATTGACAAAAAATGCCAATGCGAATTCAAATGTCGCAAGATTACTTGTATTTTTTCAAACTATAAATTAACACTTATACAAGTACAAGTAAAAAGAATATTGCAACGGTATTGGACAATGCACGTAAAATAGAAATCAAAAAATAATTAATTCGAAAGTTCGGGAAAATTGTCAAATTAAAGTTAATAAATTCTAACAAAGTAGATCAATTCCAAATCATCCTGTATTTGTATTTTCTGATTTACCTATAACTAGTGATTAACAAAAAAGTTTCCAAAAAATGTTAATTCTATAGTTTGTATTTGGAACAGAACCAGTACTTGCCTCACTAGGTTAAAAAGTCAAGAGCCGCCACTGACCTAATGGATCAAATAATACACACTGGAATTTCGTACAACTGATTGACCACAACTAATCATAAAAATTAATTATTGCTTAAAAGAAAAATACATTTCTTTAATCATTAAATATGATTGTAAGATTTTTATTGACATGTTTTATCGTAGTTTGTTACATCTTTGAAAGCAAATAGACTGTAACTAAAGTAATATTATCCGTATGTTGCATTAGTAAAGTGTTGATGGAAGAACAGTTTGCCTACACACTTTAAAAGTCACAGATTAGCAATTTAAAACTACAAGTATTTAAGATCCTACCAAATCAATCTAAAATAAATAATCGATAACATATCCAAAAAAAGCAGCATGAAAAGTTCGAATTCAAATAAATATTTGAAGGGTGTCTTTCAAATCGTTACAATAATTTTAGGTGATAGAATACGTGATTTTGAGTCGATTGAAATAAACATACCTATATACCAAGTGTTACAATATTTGTGATAGTTAATGTTTTAATATTTTTTTATTTAACCGTGCTTTTCTACAATTATTGAAATGTAGAAGAAAAACAATCCTTTTTATAACAAATTATTCTACCCTTTTTTATTAGGAATTATTTAAATGATTTAACCAATAAAATCCAAAGTGGCTTCGTTACTTACCTAGAACTTCAGAAACATGGTTTTTCTACTTTGTAAAAGCGAAGTCAATAAACGTGAATTTTATTTAAACCTTTGTGTGTAGGTTTATTCGGATATTATTAAAAACTTACATAAGCAATACTCTTTCAGTTCTTAGGAAAAGTTTCTTAATAAACATTCTAAAAATTAAGGAAATTAATCTTAACACCTTTAAGTATGCAGGGAGCGCATTCGCCAAAACAGAGGACAGCCGTAATAAACGTCTAAGAATAGTACACTTTAACGTACAGTTTGACAGTTGATCTACATTTACGGTTGCTATGAAAACTAAGGACAATTGTTTTCTACTGGCATACGAATAAGCTATTTAATAAAAACATTGATTTTCCTTTTTACTTCGTAACTTTAAATTAGCTTTTAAGATTTGAACAATTGAAATAAATATTTAGCTTTTTGAATACTCCGGTATTTTAATAACTTCAATATTTTCTAAAGGTTGCGTTCTTGTTAGCAAATATCTTCATTTCTTAAACCATTTTGATTACATACTGAACGGCTGTCCTGTTTTGACGAATGCGCTCAGTGCATATTTAAACGTTTTCCCTAATTTTTAGAATGTAGAATGAAGAACTAAAAGAGCATTGTTTAGGTAACTTTTTATTAATATCTGAATAAACCTGCACACAAAGGTTTGAGAGAAACGATGTTTATAAAGTTCTAGGTAAGTAACGAAGCCACTTTGGATTTTATTGGTTAAATAATCCATTCATTCGTAATAAAAAAAGTATAGAAATATTTGTTATAAAAACGTTTGTTTTTCTTCTACACTTCAATAATTGTAGAAAAGCACAGTTAAATTAATTATCACTTATATTGTAACACTTGGTAGGTATATAAGTATGTTTGTTTCAATCGACTCAAAATCACGTATTCTATCACCTACTAAAATTATTGTAACGGCAAGATACGCTGTATACGAAACGGACAATATTTTCTCCGAAATTTTTTAAGATCGTGTACCAGAATTAGTAAATCATTATCTTACGACAATAAACAGCACAGTAATTATTATTTCATAAAAATTAATAACCTTATTTATAACAGGATCCACAAGTGGACCTTCAGGTAGGGAAGGTCGAAAAGATAGTGTACTGGAAGTAGCCGAGACTGCAAAAGATACCAGCCCCCCTTCTAGCCCCGAACGCACTTCACCTCCCCGCTTAGGTCCAGGACAAATTAAGCCCAGAGGATTCCGCCTATCTAGTACACGCCCTGTAGAGATCAAGCTAGGTTTACTGATGACCAAGGGACAACTGGAGGTTGAGGTAGTCTGTGTCCGACACATACCACCTAGAGAGACCCCGCCAGACACATACGTTAAATGTTACCTTCGCGATGGAGACCGTTGGCTGCAGAAGAAGAAAACCCGAGTTGCTAAGCACTCGTGCGAACCCCAGTTCAGACAGACACTTAAATACCAGGCTTGTGATGTTCTAGGACGCAGCTTGGTTGTCATGTTGTGGGAAAGACAAGGAGGATTCGAACACAACCAGGGTTTAGGAGGAGCAGAAGTCGCTCTAGACTCCCTTACACTCACCCATCTAACTACGGGCTGGTATCCACTTTTCCCCATTCATTCCCTCGGTTCTGATTCAAATGATTCGCCTTGACCTGCTCCAGAAAGCCCATAAACGATTCATTTACATTAAACATTCGATTGAGTACAATAATTATTTAACTGTACAGGGTGTTATAAAAAAGTTGTCAAGCCGTTAACTACATATTCTTTAGGAGACAGTAGTTTTTCATTTAGGTGCTTAAACACATAGATTAGGAAATAAAATAACAAGTGCAAGTTGCAATATGTTTCAAGCATTACAAAAAATTTCACAAATGTGGAAAATGTGAAAGAAACAGTAATACAGGATGCTCAACTTTTAAATAATGTTTTTAAGTTAAAAAAAAAAAACCTGTATGAAAAAGTTTTCTGTACCTTTTTGTACATAGCATCATACTATTATTATCTGTCCTTATTTGGAATCAACTCTTTTTGTTCTTATATACGACGTGTACCATATATATGGTATTGATAAAGATTTTGAACTTGGTTTTACATTTTTACTGAAATGATAATGACTAACAACAATCCCCTCACACCGAATCATACTATATAGGTATGTGTTGTAGTGCGTATTGATAAAAAAAATTTGTCATCGCATATCTTGAAGAAAAGCATTGAGTGAAGAAATACTAGAAGAAGCACCAAATGAAAAATTACAAAACAAAATGCCTGATTATTTCCTGCTTTAAAATCTATGACTAACAGCTTAACCTATTTTTCTATAATACTCTCTATATTCAGTTATCTACAGAAATAATATTTAAAATTATATTTAAATATTTTTTCTATTTATTTTATTTTTTTCTTATCTACAATTAAACATGAAATTTACAGAACTTGCAAATGCTGCTGTAACAAAAGAATTTTTTCCTAAAAATACTCACCCCCTTATTTCATTATTATGATTGGAAAAATATTTTTTCAGTTTCCTCCAGATTTTTGACAATGATTACACAGAACCCTACTTACATTGTGGTAAAGAATCATCGTCAAATCAAAAATCACACTACGTAATTGTAAATCATATCAGTTATTTAACAAATCACAATTGATTATAAGGACCAATATTTTATACATTCGTTATTGAAATTATTTTTCTATCAATTTATTATAAAATTTATTTGCTAATTGAGACGTAAGTTTGGGGGTTACCAAACACATTAATAAATGAAGTAGATCATTAATGTATCATAATTAATGTAAAGACTATTAATGTGGTATATACACCAATGTATATAAAATATAATTAGCAGTAGGGTGTTTTCACAAAGTTCTCAGCAAAATATTTTCCAGAGAATCTTCTACCACTTATACCTACCTACAGAATCATTTACCTTTTATCATACTATGTAGTGACTCGATTAATGACATACCTGAAGCTGACAATCTTATTAAAATTGGGATGTTTTTAGATAATGACAACCTATATAAAAATTCCCTATTTGGCCTAATTTACCTGAATTACCTCAACGGTGCTTGTAAACAACGCAATGTCATCTTAAATCAGAGCAACGTATCACAAATAATTTACGAAGTTTATACAATTAGAATCATTAATTTTTAAATAAATTGTAAAAAAAAATTAAATAATTTTTATCAATTCAGTTTCTTTTTAGATAAAATTATTAAACATGTGACATTTTACTTATCTTTTACTTTCAAAACAGTAGTTACATACTTTTGACGATTAAATAGATACCTAGATATCCACAATGCTCTAAAAAATAAAAAGTATAACAAAATAAAGAAATAGTTCATTAAAAATAAAGTGTTAATTCAAATTATGAGACCTACATATGCAGTTTATAATATTCATCAATTACAGTTGTTTGTGAAAATATTTTAACATCCCAATATTAAATTCTGGAAGTTTACACCAGCAATTAGATAACCTATTAAGATTTTTTACATTTTTATCAGTAAAGCTTTATTTCTTTTCCAATGCACCTTGTGGTTGTGGTGAAGAAAGTAACTCATCATATAAAATACATATTTAAATTAAAATTATATATATATTTATTAGAATATTAAGCAAATGGCGTTTATAATTGAACTCACTTATTTTTATGATACTACTGAGCATAGATTGGATATTTTAGTTGTAAGAGCTGATGTAATCTTCCAGTATTCTGAACCTAAAAACAGAAACTTTTATTTACCTGATATTGTATCATTTAAAACAACTTCACAGAATAAATATTTCAGTCTTTAAAAACTCACTCAATAATGTTTGTGCGTTTACACTGAAATGTTAGTAAAGTAATAGTATTGGATGGCATTTATTAACACAAAGAAATGTATCTGTCAAGTAGTATACACTCTAAAATATAATACAATGCATGTTTTAAATGTTAGTGACATTCCATTTATAAGAAAATAAACGTTGATTTCCAAAGTTCGTAAAAATATTCCAACAAGATATTTAGAAAACGTGTTCTCTGTATGTATTTAAATAAAATTCAACGACTACTTTCAAAGCTAATTCATGTGATTTAGTATTAAAAAACAGATACTTAGACAGTCGACGAAGTGTTAGTCATCGTTTATATAGTTTACTACAGATTTACTAGATCACTGTGGTTCAAAGCTAATACAAATATTGTGTATTTTAAATAATGTTCTCCAGGCAACAGATGAAAAAATCGTTGAAATAATATCAGATCACAGATTATAAAGTCTTTCATTCAGGCATCAGTATCAGAGATAATATAATCTACCTAGAATGTATTACTTATTTACTAAAACCAACTTCTTATATAAGTGGAATGGTACGTTTAAATTTTCTCCTGTAGAATGATTCCACATCATCTGACAGGATTCTAATGAATGATATGACTGAAAAGCCCTGTTAGTGAGATCATAGGTTCTGTCTTCCGTAGTGTAGCAGACCACATCCTTATGTAGTAAATATTCGGATGAAAACCTGTCTATATTTTTATGAGATAAATGTGAGATCATTTATTAAGATCGTATGAGACTTTTGATACAAAATGATTTAGACTTGTGTATTTCCTAACTTGTTTCTAAATAATCAATGGCCTAACATTGAAACATGACAATCCTCTTAAATTACTCTATATGGACGATACTTATTTGTAAATGTTACTATATTTGTGTCGACATATCCCTTAATCTAGCTAGTGACAATCTGTTCATGTGATGTTTTATTATGTTCCTTGAAACTGGATTACAATTTTCTTTTTTGTAGTTTTAATTAGGCAGTTAGATTATTGTCTGTAATTCAGATTCAAGTTCTGTCTACACATTCTGTGTATATCCTGGTAACAAAATGTTCAATATTTTGGGTTAAGCCAAGTGGAAAAAATAAAGTTTCCTGACTATTTTCGATTTTTGTAGAAAAATATAAAAGTGAAATTATAAGTTCCTTTCAAATTGTTTAATTTAATAAGTGCTACATATATGAATGCATTTGTATTAGTTCAATTCTGCAGTCATTTCATAAAATATTATATACTTCTAGAGCTAATGAATTTATTTTTGCACAATTTTTTCCATTTAATGAATACAGCTATCAACTACTCTCACTAGTAAAAATTTTCCGATGGGTTCCATAAGTGTAAAATGCAAATATGTTAAAACATATTTTTATTCCTACTGATCGTTTCAATTTTTCTAAATTAGATAACAGATAAATATAAACAGAAAAAGCAACTTGACTTATTGCCACTTAAAGAAAGTGAGTCTTGCTAAAATGTTTCAATAAATCTACTGATCGGATAGATTACTCAAATACTACCCTTACATTTACATGTTTGAATCTTATACAAACATATTATCATAGAGATAACTAAAAATAAGTCTGAGTGTTTTATGAAGTTATCAAATGGATTTGGCAGCAGTTTAACCCAGTAGAAAATTAATACTCTTTTTTACATTATCTTGAACATTTTTCAAATAATTGCATGAAAAAAAATAAATCGACAAACTCTCTCTACTGATGTTATAAATAGTACATGCTAATTCTGTTTGCTCTAAAGTTCATAAAAACATTCTGGAGATTTATCCTGGAAAATTTTTAATTATGACAAACTCTACTACTACTTTCATACATCGACAACACACCAAAGTAGTGGATTGTGTAAGTACAAACTTCGAACATATCAAATTTGGCTTGGCAGTCTCGCATTATATCCAAATTCCATTTTTAACTGTTATAATGCAAAATTTTATCTGATAAATTTAAAATACCATCAACTATTGTTTAAATATTTTTCAGCTGCTAGAAATATTTGCTGTCTACAGGTCAGTCAAACTGGTTTCTTTTCTTACTTCATTTTAGTATACAATTTTCATTACTGTAGATTTGTATTTTGCTAAGCATTTTCTAAATCAACCCACCGGAATCACTATCTGAACAATCCTAAACAGCCCTTTAATATATCCAAGCATTACATCAATCCATTCACTTGCTAAGGAACATATTTTTTAACTAGGTGATTTAAAATATCCATTTGAATAAACAATGTATTCAAAATATTATTAAAATATTACAATTTGTTACCAGCACATAGTTTATACATGTTATTGCTGTGCCATGGAGCATGATTGTTAATGTTAAAGCATTACTGCTTAAGTTTATTTAAGAAATGTAAAATACATACATACATATATATGTGTGTATATATAATTATAAATGTGTTAAAAACCGAATTATTTTTGTTATACTACAAAGATAACCATAAATGTATTGTTCATGTATGTAAGAGCTGAATATATAAAATAATAAAGAGTCTTCTTAAAGAATTTTTATTGTTTTGAATTTTATTGAATTTAAAATTTTTCATAGAAATTATTAATAGGATCACGATTAGGATTTTACACCAAAATTTTAAATATAAAGTGGGCATATCTTACTGAATATTATATTTACAATATATTGTGTTTATAAATTCTTCAAAATGAAAAACATTATTTAAAAAACAAAATTTTTCAATAATCATTATTTAATAAATTTTCAAACTTTAGTCTAGTAGACATACATAAAATTACTTAAGTGTTTCTTCTTAATGCATATAAATATTATTTTTCTATAATCAAAATTTCAAAGATATGTGTTTATAGAAATCCTGAAGAGAATTTGCAACTATAGGTTATCCAGACATACTTTTTTTTTGAGGACAAGTTTTTTTATGTGTTGCACTTAATGTCCTCTTTCTTTTTTGTACACAGTCCTTTTTTCAGGCTGCTCTCGGTATCAGCAGTCATTCCTCTTTTGAGCGATGAAAACTGTTTTGAAATTTGTGCTGCATTTAGTTTAATAATAAATGTCAGAGATGCTTGGACCAACTTCCTAATCTCCAGCCTTTCTAATACGCACGATCCTCGATCGACAAATCTTTCAGAAAAATTAATATCTGAGAAATCGGTTCAAGGTGTAAGATGCCCAAACGAAAAACAAATTTCTTAATTTTTAAAACTTTTGTTAGAAACTGCAATTTCAAGAATAAGATTGTAGCAATTGAATTATTAAAGTAATGGGCAAAACCGTTATTTTTAAATAACAGTCGCAACTGTTATCGTTGTTTTTAAATAATAGTTCAAAATAAGTAATAACTGTTATTGACTTTCAGAATTCAGAATATTTCTGTGAATAGTATCGAATGGTCACAGGATACGTCGTACGCGTTGATCACGGTCCATAAAACTGAAGGAAATTGTTGATTGAATAATTATTTATTTACAATATCAGTGATTTGTTGTTTTCTAAATATTTATGCAGAGCTATTTTTTATTTAGACTATTTTTTTAATAGTAGGTAACGAGAAATTTATTTTTACTTGGCAGTTTTATTTTTTTTTAATTTTGTTTGTTTAAATAAATACAATTTAGAAACCTAATCCAGCCTTAAATTTAATACATCTAATTCTCTTATTTCATTGTTTTACCAAAACAAAAGTGTCAAATACACTGCATATATTTAATAATATTTAAAATTATAAATGAAGGGGCTATACTATTATAACATATCCACAGTTACGTTATTTTCCAAATGCCGTTATTGCAGTGAACTGAAACTGTTATCAATAATCGTTGTTGTTGAAAACCCTACAAACTGCAATCTATGATCTATGATTCACAGTTATTTTCCAAACACCGTTGTTGTGAACTGGAACTGTTATCGGTTACCCTCGTTGTTGAAAACCCTAAAGACTGCAAACGGTTGTTTGCTACTCTACCGTGACGATGACGAATATTCCAAAAGACGGCTTCGCGTTAGTCGCGGCTCGTACTCACATGCTTTGCACAGTTGCCTCACAGTGAGACTTATTTTGGCAGACAAATAATAGTCGTTGTCGTTATTGAGCAGATAACAGTTATAGAATAACAGATATGCAAATAACCCATCTCTAAATTATTTTAATAATCAGATGAATAATCGATCCGCAACTTCAGTATACATATGCAACCAGTACGACTCATCATGTTGCATAAGGTGTACTCTTGTATCGTAGCATACTCTAGACTCTAATTGTTATGTATTGCACAGTTCACATATGGGATTCTTTAGGATAGATTAGGTAAAGAATATAAGGTCAGGTTAGGAATTGCTTACACTGATAGCAATTATAATTATGGACAAATCTAGAAAATACTGATTCATGATAAGTTAAAAAATGTAGACACATTTCTATGATATGCACTCTTTTCTTCTCTTCTTTTATCTCATTTTGATTTGTTTTGGGATGGGGTCTCTAATCTATCTCTATTAAAATTTACAAATTGATATTCTCCAATGTTGCATTCAAACAATTTTTAGTACAATTTGCAACGAGTGGTTTCAGCCACACGATTAGCTGTCGCATGTGCGAGAAAACATAAAATATCTGTCACTCCTTTATTAATATTTATCACAAATCAAATTTTTATGAAATGGGTAATCCGCATAAAATAAATTTTTTACTTATTATAGAAATTTTAAAAATCACAAACACGTTGAAATAGAAGTTTCTGAAAAAACTCACACTTCAGCATTAAGTGTAAAAATCAAAGTAGGTACTATACTGTTGTCTAATGTCAGCATTACCTACTGTTAAAAACACTAAATTTATTGCCTTAAACCTTTATCCCACCAGCAGCTGAGACTCCTGTGGGTATGAATATAAATATGGGTGTCTGTCAGTCCTCAATGAGAATTATGGAACAATTTAGACTATATTCCTTATGAATGGGGTAGCATTTAATATTGGACATGTAAATCTAGATTTACTTGCTAGTAGAACAATGTAGCATAGGATTATCAATCGCATTGCATGGTGTATTACCTGTAGTATTTTTATATAAATAAAAACTCCATTTATTTAGGAATATCTCATATTTTACCTTAGATACATACGTATAAAATATGTTGGTACTTATTAAAAGAGTTTTTAAATATATTACATTAAATAGATTTAAAGAATATATTACATGTAATATAAGAATAAATGTATTCATTATACAAGTGAATTTTCTTAAAGAAAGTTTTTTTTTATCATCTTTTAACAGTTGAACTAGTGTTTTGCTTCTGCTGTTAAGTGCAATATGTTTGTTGCCTTCCATCATAAATGACATTTAGCAATAAAAAAATGTAAATATAGGTATTCTATGTCTATTCAACATTGTTGCCAAATCTTATAACACAACATAATTGGTGAATGATGACATTATTTCTATGACTTATCGAGAATACAAATTTTCTAATGATACCACAATTTGTATAACATTTGATGCACTCGACAATTGTCAATAGAGATTCGAAAATCCATGTCCAGGATCTGGTCACCTTAATTACAGGTTATAATTTATGACACCATTACAAAATTATAATTTTATTTTGTTTATATGTATTAATAACAATGCTAAGTAATTTATTAAAAGGAAGTAATTTAAGTTGGTTGAAAAGATCATCCACGTGCCCGTATATGGAATTTACAGAATATGCGACTTGTACAGCTTGAGCGAATCTGTCAAGAGACAATTGTAAGCAATCTTCATTCAAAATCTGATCTAATTTTAATTCTTGTTTATTTTTTAAGTCATTAACATATGCTAATATCGGATTAATGGAATGTGCCAAATGCTGAGCATATATGGCCTTAGGGGGAGTAGTCTTTGGTATTTCAAGAATGCCATTAAGCAAAGCTAGATGTAGTTGGCTATACAAGTTTACATCTTGTTTATATATAGGGGCTAAAATGCACCATTTTAATAAACCTGCAATTGGAGTTGTCGCTTCCATTGCAATTGCACCAGGAGGTAGAGCTGCTTGTCTCTGTTGGGCAGCTATACATAAACTGCTGTTGTTGGATATCTGCAAGTGATGTAACGGATATGACTAATGTGCTTAGTATATTCTTTATATGACATTATTGGTAAATTTAATCCAAACACGCGATCATGATTTAAGATTGTCAATTTGGTAAACATATGCAAAAAAAATGTCAATTTCTATACAAAAGTAAATTATAAGCAATTTAGAAATAACTGTCAAAGGTTTAAAAATATGACACAACAGTATCAAAATTTTAGAGTAGTTTATGTCGCATATCTATCAAATTACAGAAATTAAAAGCAAAAATCACTTATATTTATAAAAAAAATTAGCATACTTACCCAAAACGTAATTATTTCTAACAAATTTTTTGGGGGAAACAACAGCTCTCTCTTTGATACAGCGAAATAATTTTCAGACATAGCAGTCATTAGATTGGCTGTAAATTGTGGAGAAATATTAGGTAAATTTTTTAGTCTTTCTGTAGAATGTGGAGAAAAATAAAAATAATCTTGAACTAGGGACTCGGCCAATTTGCAACAATTTAAAGATGTATTTCCCAATTGCTGCATCCATACGCTTGCCATCATTAATATAGTTTGCGAAGGAATGCCAACTGCTACCGAAACCAATTTACTCAAAATTCCTAATCTAATTGAAGCTGTAGTGCCGCTAAATAAAGATAGAAAAACTGTATTCCTTGCAGATTCGCTTGGAATGTTATTAAAATATTCAAATAATATCTCCAGAAGCTGCAACTCTAGTAGTGAGGTTAAACCCTGTGTTCTTTTGTTTCCTCTTCTATCTACTTCATAAAATATAAATTCGGCCATTAAATCTAAAGCCAGATCCATGTGTTTTATACTTGTTATTCGACTGCATACTAACTCAACTAAAATATATTAACCAATAATGAACTGACTTATATAAATATAATGAATATACCTATTTTATTCAACGCCTCTTTGGCACACAAAGGATACTCTATTTTTCTTAATGTCTGCTTTAGATTAACTTCGGAAGCTGCTGACATATTTACTACTTGTCTATTTCATATCAAAATAAATTAAATATATACTGTTGTAAAAATGTTTGTAAGCTTAAAATTACCGAAGCTATACAAATCACAGCACAGCCTACATAAATTGCATTATATACAAATTACAAATCGAGCCGAATAAATAATGTAAATAAACATAGAAAACGTATAACTTTAGAAAAGTGAGGTTAATGGTTTCTTCATCTTCTTCTAACTTTTTTCGTTCACTTTGAGCAGCCGTTAAGGACATTGTGTAATTTCAGTAGTTCAAATTCATGGAATCCACCAATTATTATTATTAAATGGTAAGAGAATGTAGTGGGTGTAGTTAAAATAAAATATTTAAATTTGTTAGATCATCGTCTGCTAAACCGGCTAAATCACAGCTGTCGTGATGGCTATGCACGTCATTTATATAATGGAATGCAATGGAATGGACCGTGGGCGTTAGAAGTCTGTGGTGGTAACATGTGCACAGATCACCAACATTTTGCGGTACTGGAATCACAGTTATATTCCATGGGTAGTGATCGTCTTGATGAAGACGCCATTTGCTTTGTCTTGTCTACGGCGAAGCTCACAAGAAGTAGATCTTCAAATAAATAATATTTATTAAATCATTCGAAGAGAAAAATTGTGTACACCAGGAAGCACAGAATCAAAAAAGGTAAGAATTACAAGTCCGTGCAAATTAAAGTGCTCAGCTATTAACAATTCTTTTTACCTAAGATTGTGTTATGTATACAGTTAGTTGATTACCGAGAATACATCGTAAAAATTTACTAGTTCGATTCAAGTACTTGCGCGAGAGACTGTTAGTAGTTTGTGTTGTGATATCGAAGTTTTAAGTCAAATAAGTTTGTAGTTTGGAATAAAATGTTTTTCATGAAGAAGCAAATTGTTATCTCACAGTGTTTTTATGGTAAAGAAGGAGTTGGCGGCAGACCGAAGGTAAGATTATAATAACAACGGTCTCAAAAGATTTCCTAAGCAGAAGTGTTAGAACTGTTCCACTCAAACTGGTTTAAAAATACAGTATTATATTTTGTTAATTTATTCTTTTTCTTTGAAATATAGTTCAGTGACAAATGGATTCTGAAGATTCTCGAGATGCTTCTTCGGGAAATGAAAGTGATGATAAAGAACAACAAAGTCCCACCAGTACAAGATCACGGAGTCGAGAATCCAATGTGAGGTCAAACAGAAGTCAGTCGAGATCATCGTCTCCACCAAGCAGACATCAATCGGCTTCTCCTCAAAGTCGTCCAATTTCTCCAGATAGTGCACCTCAGTCTCCTCAGAATGGTATACCATCCAGAAAATCTTCAGATGCCCATTCAGCTGCAAGTAGATCTAGTTCATCAGATGATGAAGGATCTCGCTCAAGAAGTAGACCCCATACACCTAAATCTCTCGAAAGTGTTTCTTACCAAAGTGGAGATCATAAATCTAGAACGCCTTCTCCAAGCTCTGTAGCTAGTGGCCACAGATCATCTCGTTCAGTAACTCCCAATAAAAATGAACCACCAGCAGTAGCACCACGTTCTCCATCTCATAATTCATCTCGAAGCAGTTCACCAGGTTCACCTATAAGAGCAGCAACAAAGACACCTGTTTCTGATAATGATAATGCTTCTGTAAAATCTGCAAGCAGCCACAGTTCCAAAAAATCGAGATCTAGTAGGATATCAGATAGGTCTAGTTCTTCTCAAGGCTCTAGACGATCAAGAGGAAAGTCAAACGATGGAAATTCTTCCGATACAAGTGAGAGTAGTGTTGATTCTTCAAGTAGAAGAAATAAAAATATTACAAAGAGCGTAGATACCCAGCCCGAGGAGATATCTGATGGTAAATACAAAAATAATTTTTTTAGTATGGTCACGATTTAATTTTAATAATTTATAGGTGACATGGAATCTGATAATGAAAAAGAGGAAGATATTCCAAAGGAAAACAATATTTCTAGGCCTGAAATTAATATATCTCATGAGGATCTGTCGGATGTTTCTGATTTAGAAGATTGCATAGGAGACAATTCCGATGACGATCAACGGGATCATAAGGACGAAGACAGTGTGCTTCGAGAAAACTCCAATAATCACTTAAATGAAAAAATTAAAAGTACTTCACCAGAGCCGACCAAGGTATTTTATTTTATTTGCTAAATTTTCTCTATAATCGGACATAACATACAAAAAAATTAAGGTGTTATAAAATTTTACAGGTTAAATGCATATTTTCTGCTATTATGTTTCATCATGATGGTTCCTGAATTTTATACCCCACTGCACACAGATAATTATATTCAGCATTATAAACATCCCACCCAGCAGAATTATTTTTAAAAGCTAATAAGATTTGAACTGATATAAAGGATATTGGATAATGTAAGGATGTAGGTAACTTCCTTAATATATCAGAGGATTTCAAATCGGTATTCCCTGAGTATTTTTTCACAAGGATATCAGTCAAAAAAACAATTGAGCATCACATTTTCTTATCGAAAACTCAATATTATTACAGCATTTCCTTCTGGAAATAAATTGGGGTATTAAGGAATTTATGCTATTCATATTGGCTTAATATTTTTAATTTCTTTTTTCTATAAGTAATTCACTTCAGCAACACTCAATTCTGTTATTACAATTAAATGACAGACATTATCCTGCACCTTAGCTGTGCAACCATCAACACAACAATTTCATAATATGTTTTACCAGCTATAGCAATGAAATATTTTTGTGTTTTTTGTACTGTCAAAGCACCAGCAGAAATGTATTTATGTCTCGTGGCAAACATATTTAATGTTATGTTTAGATATAATTTTCTTTTGACGATGTTAGTATTTGTTCCAAATATATTTTTTGTAGTATGTTGTACCCATATTAATTTTTAAGGCAGTTTTACTTCAATAAAATGAATTATTCTAATTACAAAAATCTGAAATTTGTATTTATAGCCGCACAGTAGTTCGCAATTCAAAGCCATTATTAATCTTTTAGGTATCCCTGAGCACTTGGTAAAAATGTTTGTACTTAGTGGTATCATTGGTTTCATAAGCTTTGCTATCAGATAAATCAAAGTAGGGTTTTTCTTTTGGTGACAAATTTTAGGCCGTCCATTTTTTTTATAAATGTCAAAAGTTGGGCAATATGAATAATTCGACAGAACCTCTTATTCCTAAATCCTAAAGTTCTCGCTTTCTGAATCTCTCCTTCAACGGAGCTATCACGGTCACACATCCCCACTCTACTAATCTGGTTCTGTTACACATAATTTAGTATACTTTTTTTTATAATTTATTGGTTCTTTTTGTAATTTGACAGAAATATAAGTATTTAAAATATACAGTCAAAAAGTAAAGCTTTGACAAGCTATACGAAAACATGAGCCAGGCCGCAGGTTGCTCATCCCTAATATAATCCATCTGCAAATTATTGAGAGTTGAATGGCCTATTAAACTCGAAGAGTTGCTATTATTAGTAAATGTATTTCATGGTTCTTTACTATTTTTACCATATATTAATTATTTGGAATCTTTTCCAAAAAAAGTAAGAGGCACATTTCTGTCCAAGAAATACCCCTGAATATAATCATATCATTCAGCTTTGAATCACTTAACTATAGTAATGTTTTTTTCAAGGCTCTTTTTTGTTAACTAAAGTCGATTTAAGTCATACTTATTGTTCCGTCACTTTTTTGTTTTAACAAATTAAATATATAGGTTGTAGAGAAAAATAACCGACCGGAAGAAGGAGAGGAGCAATTAGATTTTGAAGCAGAAGATGGAGAATGTGGTGAAATTGAACCTTCAAAAGACAAGGATGACACTGAACCAGATAAACCAGGCAATGCAGAAGAAATTTCCAAAGCAGAAGATAAAGAAGAAAGAGAACTAGAGGAAGGTGAAGTTACAGATGAAGATGATGTTAGACCTGAGGAAACTGAACCTAGGCCAGTCTGTAGATTCTTTTCAAGGGGACAGTGTACTTGGGGGGCCAGTTGTCGATTTTTGCATCCAGGCGTAACAGACAAAGGTAAGGTTTCTATAAATTTCAAATCCACAATGTGTAATTTGCAGCATACTTAAGTACTTATTTAAAAATGGTATAAAAAAATTTGAAAATTAGAGTGTATACCTCCTTACTCATATTCGAAAATCTGAAATTATTGGAAAATTTCATAGAATTTTTTAAATTTGCATTTATATTTTTACTATAAGCTAAGCATTTTTTTTTTCTTGAAATGCCACTGCTTTTTCATAAAGTATAAATAAATACCTTGTTCAATTTTTAATAAAAATGCTCTAGAGTTATCCCATAAGATCCTGTCAGCATTAATATCTACGATATTAATAATATCGTAATATTTCAATATACATTTTAAATCATGCTGATTTAGATGCTCAAAAGCGTCCATTGGAAATAATTGGAGACATTTTTCAGTAATGTTTGTAGTTATATTTATTTTAATAAATTTTAATTTTTTAAATAAAACAACACCCTGTATTTTCATAAAGAAATATTTTAGAAGCATGGTTTCTACAGCAACCTAGTATTATTGTTTGATATAGATTCTGTAATTATTGAAGTTGTGGGGTTTATTTTCAGAACGCTCTGTATATAGTAGCTCGCAATCAACCACAATAGATGAGGTCTAACCTATTCCTACATTTCAAGGAATTAAAAAATATATCTAAAACAATATTAAATATAATATATAATATAAATAATGTAATATAAAATGTGTAATATATAAAAAAACCAAAAACTTTTTGTTTGTTTGTTATGAGGGAAAATAATTTTCAGGCAATTATACCATGTTCGAATTAATTCGACCGGTAGTACCAGGGGAGTTTGGGCGTGACGAAAGGTTGTATGGAAAGACAGATCCTCCACTTGTGGAGTCTGCGTGGGAACGAGGACTTCGCACCGCAAAAGAAATGTTGAGGAAATCTGTTAAAAGGAAGGAACAGGATATCGATTTCGAAGAAAAGAAAATGAATCTTAGTCTAGCTCAGGAAGAATTTGATAAGGAAAATGGATATTATGGAAGAGTGCCGTCACCAGAGCCAAGGTAATTAATTTATATATTAAATAAAAATGATTGCATAGATACAGAAAATTTTAAATCAAATATCAGGGAATTTTCTAGTAGTCAGGAAAAACAGAGGATCTGAAATTTTCTTGTGTTGTCATGTAAACAATCTTTCCACAATTTAAATTTAACGCCTCCTCAATCAATATTTTACCAAGTTTAGCATAGCCGCTGGTTTGTTTCCTCTCGGCAAAGTGGTTGATGGAAAACATGTTTACTGTGATGTACAAAAATTTTATTACACATGTGCACAGAAAGACTTAAAAAAACAATAAAAAATTTAATTCGGAATTTTAGCTTGATATTTAAAAATGGAGTAAAACCCCCTTGTTGCGTTGTTGCAAACTGCCAAAACACCATCGCACAGTCAATTCAAGCAGCTATTTCAAATTTTTAAATTGTTGCCACTACAATAATTCATTATATTGAAGTAAAACTGTATTAAAACTAAATATGGGTATATACCACAATAAATATCTACATAGAACAAGTACGATAACATTGTCAAATAAAAATAATATTTAAAAATGATATATCGGTAACATTAAAATATGTTTGTCACAAAACATAATAAATACATTTCTACCGATGGTTTGACAATTTTAACGAAAAAATAGTTCAATACGACAGCTGATAAAACATGAAATGGTTGTGTTGATGGTTGCATGACTGAGGTGCAGGATGTCTGACATTTTGTTTGTCATAACATTAGAATTGAGTGTTGTTGAAGTGGATTTCTTATAGAACAAAGAAATTTGAAAATATTAAGCTAATGTGAACAGTACAAATTTCTGATTATCACAATTTATTAATAGAATTAAATGAATTGGCATAGGTGAGTGAATATTTTTCGATGATTCTTTTCAAACAATAGTCTATATCTTGTAAATAAGTTTTTCTTTAAATGCAAGCGAAATTGATGAAAATAAATGTTTTTATTAATAAAAATATCTAATAGATATCAGATAATTCAGATCACTGCAGAATTTTATTTTGTTCTATTACTGCAAAGCTGCTAAAATAACATTTTTACTCAATACAGATCCATCAGAATCGCCCATTAAATAGCAGAACACCATCGTGTAGTCTCAATTCAAGCAGATATTTCCAATTTATGAATTTCAAATTGTTGCTACTACAAAATAATTCATTTTATTGAAGTAAAACTGCCATAAAAATTAATATGGGTGCATACCACAGAAAATATATTTTGGAATAAATACTAACATTGTCAAATGAAAATTATATCCCAAAATATTATATGGTAACATTCAATATGTTTGCCAGAAAACAAATATTTCTGCTGACAGTACGAAAAATTGTTATGTTGATGGTTGCATAATTAAGATGCAGGATATTTATTGTCTGACATTTTAATTATCATAACAGCAGAATTGAGTGCTGCAGAAGTGAATTTCTTTTAGAATAAAGAAATTAAAAATATTAAGCCAATGTGAACAGTATAAATTTCTGATTACCACAATTTATTAACAGAAGGAAATGCATTGGTACACGTGGGTGGATATTTTTGCACGTCTTAGTGTTCTGCATGATTCTTATCAAATAATAAATAATAATCTACATTTTGTAAATAAAAGTTTTTCTTTAAATGCATACTAAACTGATACATGTACCAATGAGAAATTTAAATTCCCATTTGACGAGCAGCCATGGACGTCAATAAGTAGGGGTTTAATATAGTTTAGAAAAAAATAAAATTTTTCTACTTAATAATTTTTGAAATTTCTTGACGATTTTGAAGGATGATTATGTTGTCTTATTTTTCTGTATCCTCTCTTAAAATATTTCTACTTAGCCACAGTTTAACCCTTTATTTAAAATTTCCCAATTTCAGATATGTCAGACATGTACCTGTGGAATACCCTGTATCGAGACCACCCGAAGAATATTATGGAAGGAGACAAGTGCTCTACGAACCCGAATATGCCCCCCCACCACGGGAACGGGTACGTTCATACAGAGAACTACCCTCGCACAGGATGCCGGATTATTACAATAGCAAATACGAGGAGGAACCACAGTCCTCCACTAAGAGGCCGAGACCTAAGAGAGAGGTCATTGTACAGAGGGTCGAGGAAAGACAGGGTAGAGGTGATGAGTGGTCGGATCCCTGGATGAGATCAAAATCGCCGGGCAGGAGGAAAGAAAGTGGTAGGAAGCGTTCTTACAGTTCTGGCTCCAGTTATTCATCTAGCAGGTAAATATAAAATAACACACAAATGCCTGAACTTGCATGAAAAACTAATATACTTGCAGTTCATCGAGAAGTTCGTCAGAGTCTAGTCGAAGTTCGTACAGGTCACGATCTAGATCGCCCCAACATCGGAGGACTTCGAAATCTGGACGAAGCAGGCAAATCTCGCCTTCAGTAATAGTATCGGAGAGAAAAGCTGCAAATGAACGGGCCGCTCTAATGAACCCACCAGCTCCAAAAAGGAGAGCCCCATCACCAGGTTAGTAATATTCATTAATCATTTTTGTTTAATACCTAGTTATCAGTTTTTATATAGAAAGTGTCTGGAAACTTTGAGTAAATAATTTGAGGGTGAATCGACCATGGAATATAAGGGTACAAGTTCCTAACACTTCATGGAAAATTTAGTATTAACTTGTGGTTAACAAAGGTTACATAACTTCAAAGATATTCTTTCTAATTATTTTTATTTTTTTTTAATGAGTAATAGATTTGGAATATTTATTATTGATAACAAATTTCACTTATGCATACAATATTAACATACAGGGTGTTTTTGTGATAAGTGCATTTCTTCAAAGGGATAATAAAAGAAGTGTAAATAAAGAATTTTTTCTGTTGTGTGCAGGAGGCATTACAGGTTTTTGTTGATACTGTTTTTATGGATAATTGGTTAGAAAGTATTGAAACACTAACAACACGGGAACTAATAATACAAGTAAACTGCTTAACATAAATCAATATTAGGTAATGCTTAAAACATTGCTTGAAATTATTACCAGGAACTAATAACAGAAGTTAACAGACTATTTCTTTTATCTTCAAGTGATTTCAATTAATGAAAATTGTTTATTGTTAGGTCTCATGGCCACACAGAAGGAAGATATTGTGTCAAAATAAATTGGTATTCTCAGAAATAGATTGACCTTGAATGAACCTACCACTTTTATAATTTACTTAAAAAGTTTGTAAACACCCATGTCATCCCCCCACAATTGCAGAATGTACTTTTGGACGCCAATGCCCCACGACCACCAAATTACACCTACCTAACTAACACTTATAATACAATATGTGCCAAAAATATGGAATAAATTCAATAAAAATGAAACGATTATTTTTTGGGAAAAATCCTCGAACAGGTCGATTTTTAATTTAAATAATACATATTTTAGCGTAAAATGCGATTTTCAAATGTCATTTGTTTTCGAGTAATGACGTCATCGATTTTTTTTTAAATGGCAACACCATATTTTTTTCCTTGATTCTGAAAGATCGTTTAATTCTCTATCAGACAGTACTAAAATTTTGCCCTCTTACATAGGAAAAATTTCGAGTAAATGACGACTGAATGTTAGAAAACGTAAATCAGTTAAAATAAAGCAAAAACGTTATCAAGTTTAGTTTTTCGAATTCCATAGTTCTTTTATGGATCACGTAGGTGAACATCTTTGCAAAGTGTCATTGTCACACCGACTTTCTAATAAGTATTGTAAGCAACATAGAAATTATTATTCAATTTAAAGTATTATGGCACATTTAACTATTACTTAAAGAATTGAAATTTGAATTCTTATCGGATGCGGGAATATGACTAGAACTCAGCAGGAAGTTTGCGATTTATTTAATGAAAAATATCCATATCGCCCTATCAGCCAATCAACAGTCAGTAAGGTAGAGTCTAAATTTAGAGAAACTGGCAATGTTGTAAATATTCCAAAACCTGGACGTCCAAGCATTAATGAAAATCAGAAACAGAACATTTTGATAACTGGTGGATAATCCTCATAATTCTTCACGATTGGTTGCATTAAACAATGACACTAGTCAGAGCACAGTGCTACGTATCTTGAGGAAGGAAAAATATCATCCTTACAAAATTCAACTTGTGCAGGAACTCAATGAAGATGACCCCGATCGCCGCTTACACTTTTGCGAATACTTTTTTCAGATGAGGCCACATTTTGTCTGAATGGTACAGTAAACCGTCAAACTTGCAGATATTGGAGTCAGGAAAATCCTCATTGGATGGCAGAGGCACAATTTACGTTTTCTAACATTAAATCGTCATTTACTCGAAAATTTTCCTATGTAAGAGGGTAAAATTTTAGTACTGTCTGATAGAGAATTAAACGATCTTTCAGAATCAAGGAAAAAAATATGGTGTTGCCATTTAAAAATAAATCGCTGACGTCATTACTCGAAAACAAATGACATTTGAAAATCGCATTTTACGCTAAAATATGTATTTTTTACATTAAAAATCGACGTGTTCAAGGATTTTTCCCAAAAAACTTTTAGCGCATACTGTGTATGTACACACTATACACTTATGCCACTGTACTACCTTCTGTATGGCCTTTAATCGTCCTTCAACTTTTCTATTGGCATGTCTTTGATTTTGTTTTATAAAACGGAAATTCATGTCATATAATTCAAAAAGCACCGTTTTAGATATTCTAGACGAAATTTCTTCCTGTGAGATAGCAACCTGAACTTATTTAGATTATTATTATTATTTTGTTAAAAATTCATTTCTAAAATACCATCTATGAATTCTCCACTTTGTCTTTCACCTTGTATAATAAAACTCAAATTTATATGATTCTAATTAGATGAAGGATAAAATTTATTTTAATATTACAATGATACAGGTATGATGAGAGTAAGTGGTGCTGCAAATCCACCTGCCCCATCAAGAGAAGATCAGTTTGGTAGAAGTCGAAGCAAATTGGCCGTTGCCGCAGCTCTAGCAAGGGTTAAGGGTCGAAGGAGGTCCTCGAGATCGTCATCGGGCAGTTCTGGGTCTAGCTCGAGCGATTCGGACTCGTCAGATTCTAGCAGCTCCACTAGTAGGGCTGGCAGTTCACCTCCAAGGAGGCCAGCAGGTAACAAAACTGTCTACTTATTTTAATTCTTCTTTTTACAGTCAATTTTAATTGCAATTATATTGTTGTCTTTGGTTATATCACAGCATAGACCAGCAATTTCGCTTTCTGGACTTTGAAGTATTTTCAGATGGCTGAGGTGACCTCACTTTAGCTAGAGATGCATATCGGCCTGCAGATAATTTTTATTTTGTAACTTTTTAAGTGGCCTATATTTTTCTTTAGTAGGTAAATACAAAATAATTAGTTTTATTATCTCCATTTTTTTTTATTTGTAATGGTGATGGCTCATATTAAATCTATGGTTGAGGTTTTTGGAAAATTGTTCATTTATATTATCTAAAAGCAAAATAGTAAGAATTTTTAAAATTCGGATGTTTAAGTTTAGTTTTTATAACAGAAAGAAATTATACTTAATAGGTAGGTAGTATATTTAATGGTTATTTTGAAATTTATATTTTATTTATCATCATTTTGTTTTGAGAAAAGGATGGAATACATTAAACTGTATGGCAAGTTTCAGTACTTTCCAAAAAATTAGCAATTATTTCATTATTTAATTTTAAGTATGACTATTTGAGCAAAAAAGCAATGCTCCCGGCTTATAAACTTGAACGGTAAATACCGAGTACCCAGCTATTTTTTTATGGCAACATGTTAAAAAATAATAGTAGATGATACCAATAATTGCTATTTAAATATTTTCACATAACCATATTTATATAATCTAGCTCTACGAATCTAGAAGGCCTATGACTTGGTTGACTATTCTTCTCCATTTTGTTTGTGCTTTTACCACATTCACTATGCTTGTCTTTTTGTATATTTTTTTTATTTCCTCATTTGTTCTGACTGTTTTTTTTTCCCCAAAAATTTTTCTCAATATATTCCCCTCCCACACTTCCAGTCTTGTTTATTCTGCTTTCTTGAATGACCATGTTTTCTTGGTGTATGGCACTACTGATCTTGCTACTGTTTTGTTTAGTCTTATCTTTGTTTGTCTAGAAATATTTTTATTTCTCAGTATTCTCTGCAGTCCTCCTACTCGTTTGTTACTTGTCATTCTGGCTTCCTTTCCTCCTTATTTTCGGTTGTCTGGCAAATATAGTTCCTAAATATGTGAACTGTTCTACTTGTTCGAACCTGTATATTTGCCCGTGATTTGTGTCTGTTTTCAAAAACTTCCCTTATTGATATAGTTCCATCCATTTCATGAACTTAATGTTTTCGTCATTAATATATAACCATTTTTTAACTGACTTCATATATTCTCTAGATCATCTGCTAATGCCAGACACTGATGCCTTTTATATTATGTAATGCCTGATCTATTGCCTTCTGCATCTCTTATGACTTTTTGTAGTACTAAGCTAAATAACACTGATGATAATGGATCTTCTTGCTCATTCCTTTTTTTTACTCTAAACACTTCTGTGGTTCTATGCTTTTACTCTATTTCTCAATCTTTTTCAATGTTGGGCAAATCATGTTCCTTATCTTGCTGACTTCCAATTCATCTAAAACTGTAAATAGCTCTTTTCCTTTTATTTTGTTATAGGCTTGTTTATAGTCTACAAATAGTATTAAGGCTGGTTTACCATATTCAAAGCTTTCATCCTGAATTTCTCCCAGAGAAACTTGATCTACTGTATTTTTTCCTTTTCTCAAGCCACACTGATATCCCCCAATTTATCCTCCACTTGTGTATCAATCTGTTTTTTATATACATGGCTAATATTTTATATGCCATATTCAGCAATGATATTCCCCTGTAGTTCTGGCATTCCCCTCTATCTTCTATTTTATGTATAGGGCAAATTAGTGGTTCCTTCCATTCCTTTGGCAATTTTTCCTTTTCCCAAACTATTTCTAATAATTTCTGTTTCACACAATTTATACAGATTATTATTAATTCTGTACAATTTTTCTAATAAATCTGTATTTAGCAATAAAAATACTTCATTTTAATGAGATGTATTTGCAACCCAATGTTACAATTAACTTAAATTACTACTTCAAGATCTTTTTAAACATTTAACAGGACCACGCAGTGACACTCAGTCCTCGATTTTGAGTTATAATTTTCAATACATCTCTGTACAAAGGAAAACATTTGAGACGTGTAGTAGAGTTCTCTGCAGCTCGAAATGGATGTGCGAGCTGCTATATGAGACTTATTACTTTGGCTTAAGTCGTCCTACTGGTCTATACTGTGGTTATATTACAGATTGACTGTAATAAGAGGTATACAAGGCATTTCAAGAACGCTTGTCATTTCGGTATTTTATTTATTAGAGCATAAGTTTTATTTTTTTCCAAACATATTACGATCGTGATAATGTAATTAGTTAGAAAGTCATACGACAACCACATTGAACATGCTAACATGTCTCTTGCAGGAGTGGATATATCAATTGCCAAAGCAATGGACGCTCTGAAGGGCAGTGCGACGGAAAAGAAGCAGATAAAACTTAACCTTAAAAATCCGGTTGGTATCCGAAAACCAGATATGTCCGATCTAGCCAGGAAGCCAGATCCGCCCGTAAATAAAAAACGGCCGGCGAATTCTCCACCTCCGGGAGATCCGAAATCAAAGAAAGCTACATCACGGAGGGAAGAATTACTTAAGCAATTGAAAGCCGTGGAAGACGCCATTGCTAAGAAAAGATCCAAAGTGAATTAGGGCTAAGCTTGTGTCGCAGAAATTAATTTTAAGTAGCAACATTTCCTTAGCTGGATGTTAGGGATTTGTCCAGAACGCGTAATTCGTATGAGCAAGTATTAATATTCCAAGAATATTTGATTCGGTTTACTCTTTTGAAGAGTTATGTAATACTTGACTGAGAGTGTATATTAGTTTTCTCTATTTTTTTTATTCCAGTGAATGCATTCATATTTCATGGATCGTACGACTCAGTAAGGTTTACGCAGTAGTTTAAGATAATTGTATTATATAAAATAGCTGTAAGTCTGTATCAGAACTTTGATTTACCTTTTAGAGCATATCTGCAAAACTTTTGTTGTTCACCGGTTATAAAACCAATAAATGTTTATACACACGTTCGACTTTATTTTTCCCATGTATAACTGCGGTCCGCTATGACATTTTTTGTATATAGAAATATGCTTTAAAAACAAAAATATACAGGAGAGCAACGATAAAACAACACATACATAAGCTATGTGATGACAAGATTGAATCAAGCAGGACGAACACAATTAATAGTTAATAGTGTAGAATAGAAACTTGTAGACAAAAAAAAAGATGAATATGGTTTACATAGTTAATTGTTACGATCCAGTGTTTATTTTAAAAATAAAGAAATGAGATTCATCAGAACGACCAATAAAGAGTAACCGCAAAAAAAAAACATTTTTGCAGTGTGTAGCAAGAATGGGGAAGGTCATCCAGAGGTCTCCGTGGCTTAAATTGATCGTCATGAAAAATCTAGGTGAGCATAATTCGATTTTTCCAATATTTGTCCGACTTACCCCTACTTAAGGAGTGGAAAATGGTCGATCAATTCTTGGTAAAAATTGGCGGGAAACGTGAATAGCGAGGAAGAGATCAGAGATATTCTTCCAAAAATGCTCAAGGTGAAAAACACCCCCCGCGTGGGGGTAAAACCACCCCTTTTTCTGATAGCAGACGGGGAATTATATCCAGTTCATGAAGTACTTTGTTTCCCCCACTACCCGACAAATGATACGAAAGACAAGCCCTATAATTCGATCTTTTGCGAAATTCTGACCAGTTTTCCCAGACTTCAAGAGTGGCTTAAGTAGGGGTAAGTCGGGCAAATATTGGAAAAATCGAATTATGCTCACCTAGATTTTTCATGACGATCAATTTAAGCCCACGGAGACCGCTGTACAACCTTCCTATTTCCAACCTATTTTTAAATAAACTTTCATTCTTTAAAGGAATGCTATCAAAATCTTAATAAAATTAAATACAAAAAAGTTATGATCATTTCTTCACATAGCACATGCCCTTTCTGCCCTTTAGGGTGCTGCAATTTTAGAAATATTTTAGTGAAATTGCGTATTCTATAAAAGTAAAAAGTGTGTCAAATTGTTTCAGTATTAAAAATTTGTTTAAAACTCCTACCCCTTATTTTTGAGGGTGGTAGACACGAATCTAATATTAGCTGTGTGCGGTCGAGTAGTTTTCGAAAAAAAACAATTTCCAAATTGTAACCTCTATGTATACATTGCATTAGGTTGAAGTTGCAATATAACTCAATCATCTTTTCACAATCTCGCACTGGTCAAAATAAATAGACGTTATATTGCAATTTCAACCTAATGTAAAGTATACAATCATATAGGTTACAATTTTGAAATTTTTTGTTTTCCAAAAATGACCGCCCAAAACTAATTTTAGATTCGTGTTCAGCACCCTCGAAAATAGGAGATAGGAATATTTTTATTAAGATTGGAGATAACTTTGACGTTACGCTGCATTAATATTGACATCTCGAGAAAATGTTACATCAACTAGATACATTGATACTTGATATTTTTAAAGTAGTATCAACCTCAAAATTTTCTGCGCGAAGTTTCCAAACACCCTGTATTAACCCCGCCGGTAGGATTACTTTCAAGGAGGTGATTTGGACATCAACCTAGCAGGCGTCTTAAGTTTTTATTCAGACAGAGACTGGTTACTGAAAACCAACATCCAGTGGCGGCTCGTGGTAGCTGCAATAGGTGAGGCCCAAATAATACCTAAATATACTTGCGTCAAGAATTCAGACGTCTTACGTCACGGTTGACGTTACACATTTCTTTTTATTGTCAACGTAATTTTCGATATTTGGTCGCGTTAAAAACAATTATTTTTTGCAATTTAGTGCAATATATAATGCCAACTTTTAGTGTAGTATATAGTTTTATTACTATCAGTTGCAGTTTCTTAAATATTTTGATGAAAATATTATAAATTATTCATTTGTTCGTATGACGTAAGTCGTCTGAATTCTTGTCGCGAGTATAGGAATAAATTTACACGTTTCCCCTGAGGTGGTATTCCTTGGCGCGTTGACCATTTTTTGTTATGGAGGTCTTCGCCAATAGCCCTACTTTATAGTATAAATTAAAAAACTAAATAACATCAGAATTCCGATTTTTATTTACAAAATATACCTAAATAATAAAAAAAAATATATGTTTCAGGATCTAATAATTTAAAAAATTGTTCCTATGTGTTTAAAGCACTAAAAAATATGAAAAAATATAAAAACCAATTTTCAAATACTTATATTTTTACATACAAAACAAAGCCATTTTTACCAAAAATGTTTCTTATAAAACAAGTCTATGCGTCGCTTTTAAATTCGCAAATTTATTTATAATGTCTTCATAAAATTGGGAATCGGTGCTAAGACTTTGCAACAGGCACGAAAAGTTTCATTCTACTGAAACACTTATTGCAGGAATTGTTAAAACTAAGCAAAATAATTTGTATGTTTGTATAATATTCCTACCGTTTTCTGAACTTTTAAATTATGAAATTGTTCGTCTCTGTACAAAACATAAAGTTCGTTTTTCAAATTATCTATGTCAAATGTGTTTGGATACGTTTGTAGTAAACAAAACAATCAAACGATATTTCCGGAAATTTGTTTGCATATTCGGGATATTTTAAAGCCTTGGTCGACTATTCAAAATTTGTCGTTTCTCTACTTCATTACGTATTGAAAAAGGCGTTTCAAATAGAGATTAAAACAATATCGTGAGAGGGATTCATTATTATAAATAACTATCGACGAGCCTATCGATAATATATATTTTTCTACACCCGTATTATAACAATGCACTTATATGCCCATAATCCGTTTCATAATGATACCCATTACGATATAGATTTTTCATTACGATACAGATTTTATAATCCGTTTCATAATGATACCCATTACGATACAGATTTTTCATTACGATACAGATTTTTAAACAATAGAAACCCATAATTTTTCAATCAAGCATGCTGTGCATTTGACGTTTATCCTAGGTTCTTATGTAACTATTTTAGATGTCAAAATCAGTACGTATTAAATTTTCGTAGATACCTAGCTAAACTTCGATAATTTATCAAAATGTCTGATATCAGCGATATATATAGAAGAATTACCATCGACTCCTCCACACATATCGGAGAAAGCAGAAAATGCAGTTCATACGAATAATTACTGTTACCTATTGTGTTCAATAAAAATATAAAATTTATGGTTTTTGATTATTTATTGGGTGTAGAAAAAATAGTGTATGCAACTCTCATGTAATGGTTATTAATACATGATCGTTGCATAATATACTATTAAATTAGGTTTCTATTCTATGTTAAATTTAGTCTTACCTTGTAAGGAAGTTGTTTTTATTTCTTTAAATTAATCCTACCTGCCTTGTCGCCTTGTCCCTAAAACTTTACCACCGCGTTACCTAACACTAACACTAACCACTGGAAATTCTAAATACATAAATAAATAAAAGTATTAACACCTGAACAATCGATTAATCGCGTCAGACACGTAAATAATTTACAGTTCACAAGTTACCTACGATCACTAGCCACTATCACATCGTCCACTTGCGGTTGAACTAAAAACTTGAGGCCTCAGAAATCTGGCCTCAGTCCTCAGTCGCGAGCGAACATGGAGCGAAAAACGTCGATTTTAACCGTCACGCGTGGTGGGGACAACCGTAACGTACAGGCATATGCGACGCAATTCTAGTGTATGTTCTGTGACGCAATTTGAGGCTAGAAAAATTCGGTCTCACTGTGGAGGGATTGGTGGGGACTCGCACTCCCCACGCGGGTAGAAACAGAAACGGCGGGATATTGAAATTTGAAATGTAAACCAGAGGTACGTTATAACATATGAGGGCTAAGATTGAACATTGATTTTTGATAAATATAGTAGGCAATTGGATTGAACATTATGGGGTATTAAAATATACAGTGAAAGCCAAATTTTACAGTGAGGCCCGGCCTCAGTTGCTTCATACGACGAGCCGCCACTTCATCATCCCAAAACTTACTATTTTTTTTTTCTTAGAGACTAAAGCTACAATCTCATGACGCTTACAAGTACCAGTATTATAAAGCTAATATATGTAGAAGTACAGCAGTGTTGCTAGGATCACATGCATATAATATCATGTTCCTTTAAGGCCCAGTTGAAAAAAAGATATGTTCATATATTTCAATACTTATGTCTAAATCGAGAAAAAACATACAACGGGAAATTGCTTCGATGTGATTAAAAAAGAAATGCATATACATTATTTATAGGTATAAATATTCCTTTTTGTACAATCCAGAAATTAAGTAGAAATATACAGTATGCACCAAAAGTATGGAATAAATTCAATAAAAACGAAACAATTATTTTTTGGGAAAAATCCTCGAACAGGTCGATTTTTAATTTAAAAAATACATATTTTAGCGTAAAATGCGATTTTCAAATGTCATTTGTTTTCGAGTAATGACGTCATCGATTTTTTTTTAAATGGCAACACCGTATTTTTCTGAAAAATCGTTTAATTCTCTATCAGACAGTATTAAAATTTTGCCCTCTTACATAGGAAAGTTTTCGAGTAAATGACGATTGAATGTTAGAAAACGTAAATTTTATCCATAAAAAAGTAACAATTCTGAGGTATGTAAAATAAAATACAATTGATTAAATTTTATACTTAAATTAAATGTTCGAATTGCCATCCACCAACTTCTTGACAATGCGCAAGTCTGTGAAGAAATTCTTCTTGCACATTATGAATGATCTCTGGGGTAACTCTGCGGATTTCGTCCCGAATGCGATTTTGAAGTTCTTCTAAATTACGTGGTTTATTAATGTACACTTTTGACTTCCAGTATCCCCATAAAAAATAGTCAAGAGGTGTAAGATCTGGCGATCTTGCAGGCCATTCTATCGGTCCGCGTCTACCGATCCACCTCCCAGGAAAAGAGTTGTCCAAAAAATCTCGTACAGGGCGCGCATAGTGCGGAGGTGCACCGTCTTGCTGAAACCATATGGTATCGTCAGGAATGTCAGGGTCATTATCGTTAGGAAAAATTACTGCATTTATTCCATACTTTTGGCGCATACTGTATGTATAGCGTATAGCTAATTCTAGAACGTGTATAATTTTAATAAGAAAAGTAGGTTCGGTAGGTACTATGTACTGTACTGTTGAAAATGTTGAAATCGTTATTTTTTCTCTTTCCCTTAATATATAATATCTAGGGCTAAATATGACTAGGTATTTACAATTTTATTGAGACAATAAATAACGTGTGGGTAGTTTTTTAATGAAAAATAACTTAAAACAAGAAACTTTGGTAAAATCTTTGATGCTATAACAGATCAAACTTACTCCTAAATAAAATAAAATGGAATATTGCACCTGCAAATGTGATCAAATCATATAAAATCACAAACAACTAATCGTACATTCTAAAAAATTGTAGAAACAAATAAAAACAAAACTAACAGAGGAAATAACTAAACAATTTAAAATTCTTTCGTCTTAACCGTTATTTTTAACTGGAATATTAAATTGCCTCCCCCCCCTTCCGGTGCCCTTATATATTTTGCTTCTTTTATTTTCTTGAAGTAGGCGTGTGCCACTTGAAATAATTGCCTGTTACATTAATTTAATTACGTCTTGGAATTCTCAGAACGATTGTTATTGGGAATATTTGTATTGTGTCCATTGATGTGTCATGATTTCTTCTTCTAAATGTCTTGTCAAAAATATTTAAATAATTAAATTGATTGGAATGAACTGTTTGCTCATAAAATGATGAATAATCATATTTAACTCCGCATATTATAATGTATAGAAAAAAATATCAATTTCAACTGGTCTATATGGCTACCTATACGATTTATTTATTGTATTTAAAAAACACAACTTTAGGTTATAAAATCAAAAATTAATAAAGTTACAAAAAAATTAGGCACGCCACTGGACTCTACTCAAAAAAGTGTCTGATGAAGAACGTATTATTTTTGTTAACTTTACAAGCAACCAAATTACAGACATGTATCGAAAAGTTGAAATTTTATTTATTACTCGAAAATAAAAGACGATAGGTCATTTTGGTTTTGACCATTAATTTTCTCTTAAAAAAAGAGATCGAAAGTGGAGGATAGTTTTTTTCTATCTCCTATATAGTTAACGAGATAGGTACTCTATAAAAACCTCGAAATTTGCCCACCCTGTACATTAGTAAGAAAACCATGCTATTCCATATCCTCTCTCTAGATTGCCTCTACTTTTTTCATTCATTAACTTATCCCACCACTCATGAAAAAATCGCCATTTTCATCTCTTGTAAAGTTTTGCTAAACATATACTTATTATTATTTTAGGCAAAGGTATAAAACGTTGACTACATAAATTTTGATTTATTATAGAACATTTTGTGACATTCCTAAATTTACAATGAATTAATATCGAAATGCAATGCGTATCTAAACAATTTCAATTTTACTCCGTACGTACTACAGACATCTGACGTCATTCATAAATACTTGTTGCCGTGAGTGAGAGAGAGGATCTGCAAGAAGTAGAAAGAGTACAGACTAGTAGAGTAAGTAGTTTTCAAAACAACTGTGAACGGTGTTGCTCGCATATTTCAGCGTTTTAAAAACGTTTTGCAATGGATGCACCCTTGCGGGAACAAGTTATGATAAATCAGTTTGTGTTAGCAGCCGGATGTGCCCATGAACAAGCTAAACAGATCCTTCAATCAGCACACTGGCAATTTGAGGTAAATATTTCAATTTGTAAACAAACACCTCAGCATGAGAAAGAAGATGGCGGATGTATATCCCCCCACCCGTTGTAACCTGTCCCTGGGTTGAACGTTTTATTGACTAGCCGATTTGATCAAGGGTTTCAAGGTCGTGTTGTCGTTTACACACTTCCTTTCCCGGCATTGTTTGATTTCAGATTCAAATAATCTGTATTAGGAAGATACAAAATATACATATTTATTTGTCTTTGAAGTAAACATCACCTAATTTTGATAAGGTTGCCCCAAATCTTAGTTCTCTGTTATGTAATACCTATTAGCTTTTGATAACTGATAAAAATATTCATATGTAATTTATTTAATTTCAATAAACATATATCTAGGTGAGTGCAGTACTGATTTGATATTATTAAACATATCTTATTCAGCCGTTGTCTTTGCAAAAACGGAACGATGCTCATAATATTTCAGAAGTAGGCATTTTATTACATAACAATAGTCTACAGAGCATACATCAAAGCACCTGATTTTTGTTGATTTTCTTTTTTTGTTATTTCAAAGTCAGACATCAAAAATTTAAACTAGAAATACCAGTATTTTAATACATTAACACAGTAGGTATAGCATAATTACCTACTAATCAGTTTATTATTAAGAAAAATCATGTATAAATTATATATAGTGTCACAAAGCAGCAGACTTATCAAGGAAACGGCTGCATCTTTAATTTTTTATTGCTTTCAAAATTGACATACAGTACAACAAGCTTCACATATACAGAATGTTTTATTTAGAAAAACCCAGTTTCAGTGAGCGAAATTCGATAATAAATTTTCAGCAATCTGTGTAAATTTAAACAATTTTTAAAATATCTGTACAAAAATATGATAAGTATATCTCTACATATATCTCTTTTAAATATCAATACAGCTATATCAGCTTGAACAATGCAAAAAATAGGCAATTTTGAATTAGGCTATTGAAAAGCAACTTTTTTTGATAGAATTGAAATATGTTGAAGACTATTATTAAGATACAAGGAAGCTTGATAAATGTTCCTCTAAAATTAAGCATAGGACCCTAATATGCAAAAATATAGAGTATATTAAAAAAAAAGTAGATGGCGACTTCTGGTATGACCGGAAGTGCAAAACAAGAATGGCGTTATTTTAATTAAAATAGAGCGCTCCTGAAAACCCCAAACCCTAAATTTTCTAAATTTAAATTAAAATAGTCTCTGAAATATTCTAGTGGGTAAAACAGCCTGTATAAAAAAAACTAACAATTGTAGGTAATATCTGTTTAAAAAATAAACAAAAGATCGAATTATCATAAAAATAATAAACAAGAACAATCATTTAGTAATAAAATCTAGTCTCCTCTTTTTGTTAATACCTATATGATAATAGTAATGACAAATCTGGGGACGGGGAAAAATTACTCCCATTACCCTTCCTTAGATTCGCCACTGAACAATGTAAACATAGAAATGAATTATTCACTGTTAAGCCTTGTATTGATGGACGCGAAATTCATGGATATTCGGGCAAATTTTGCAGCTTCTGATTTTAAATTATTTAATTTCGTAAAATGGTAAAACATTTGAAATATTATTGCTATATTTATCCTTATGGAAAGAAACGATTCTCTTTTCAGTTCAGTTCCAAATTAACTCGACTTATTCGGAGCGGCAGCGAAACTGGATATACATTTTCTTCATTTGCTAAAGAAAGGAACAAATCCACATGGCTATCCACACCAAATAAGCGTCAGTTTTCTTATTAAGCCTTGTCCTCATGGACGCGAAATTCGCGAATTATTTAATGGCGGGAAAAGTCTCAACTTTTAGCCAATTTTGCTAACTGCAACATTTTCTATCATTTTGATTGTCAGAAGCTCAAGTTAAACTTACTAACCCTATATAATGATGAAAATAGCGCTAATGTTCTTGTGCGAAATTCGCGAAAAGTTGACACTTTCCCGTCATTAATAATTTAAATTGAAATCTGCGAAATTCGCGAGAAGTTTTGCGAATTTCGTATTCACGAAGACAAGGCTTTATAGCACCACGAAACATCATAGCAATTCTCTTTAGAAGATAAATCGCGTTGGATTGCGAGATCTTTAAAGGATAACCAACGCAAAACGTTCGCTACCTATGACATTTAGTATGCCCATACTGCCGCGAAAATAATGCGCCGCCGACAGTGTAGACATATCAATTAAATAACATTTCGACGCGAAAAAATCGCAGCGAGTACATATGCTCTTAAACAAATAAAGGCTTCTACAAACAGATGCGATAAACGCGCGTTATCGCTATACGCATTATAGCAATAACTTCACATATTATATGTGTTATTATTTTATGCGTTTGTCGCACTTGTTTGGGAAGCTTTAAATCATCGTGTGGTAAATTTAAACTGACCATTTGTCCCGATTTAGGCGGGACAATCCCGATTTTGAGCCGCCGTTTCAACACGTATCCCGCTTTTGCCCAGCTTTTATAAAAAAAAAATTCCAAAACTACAAAACTTGAGGTAGAAACACTACGTATTACTGTAAAATATAATAATTATTAAATGTATATGTATTTTAAGTATTATAATGAACTTTAAAAAATAAATCAATTTTGAAATAAACTGCTCATCAAAAAGAGAAAAAAAATTTTTAATAGGTTGCTTAGCCGTTTATGACTGACATAATATGTTGATGAATGTTTATTTTGAAATGATATACAGGGTGTCCCGTTAATATTGCGAAAAAATCAAGGGGAGTCTCCTTGAACAAAAATAAGAAAAAAAGTTGCTATGAACCTGTGTTCGTTTCGGAGATACAGGGTGTTGAAATTAAAAAAAAATATGGGGTTTTTATTAATATCTGAAGAACCCTAATTCCGATTTTTTTTTTTTTTTGAAATTTTGTATGTTTATAAATCTATAGACATCTGACTTAATTTGATTTATTTTATCTACTCTAGTGGCGGGATCATTCCTATTGATATGAATACGTAAAGATATAAGACGCCACTGCTTTTCCTTAGGTTTTATTTTTTTTCTAATTATGTGATTAAAAATACAACTTTTTTGTCTTTACTCTGGTATCTTGCTTCGTCTTTGTAGCAAAAAATTAACAACCTTTTCCATGTACATTCCTGATTGGATTATAAACAAAAATAGAACAAAGTACGCCACTGGAGTTGATAAAATAAATTAAATTAAGTCAAAAGATGTCTTCAGATATTAATAAAACCCCAAAATTAATTTTAAATTTCGTTTCCGGACAGGTTCATAAGAACTTTTTTTCTTATTTTTGTTCAAAGAAACACATTGATTTTTTTCGCAATATTAAAGGGACACCCTGCATAAGACTTGATGGAAAAAAATCAAAAAATATATTTGTGTGTGCTGTTCTCTTTTATAAGCCCCGTGCCCCGTTTTTATTCACTGAAGAGCTGAAGTTTTTGTTCCTGTCCCACTTCAAGCTTTGCGAAAATTGGTCACTTTAGGTCAATTGCTCGCCTGAAGCAGAGATGTTACGATTTAGCAGACCATGCTTAAGGCTTGCGGTGAGCGCATCAAACGATATATAAGATCTGTTCCAACAACCGTCGAGAACTGGTTCAATACCGTGAGAAATGTTTGACCAACACCGTCTTACGTCGCATTCGCCGAGAGTACATTAACAACTGAACTAACTGACTAATTCTGGACGGTTCGGAATCGATTCTTGCTGTGTTGGAACAAACCCATAGTTTTCGCTCAATAACTCCTCAAGGAAAAATGATAAAAATATGCGGTTTTTTTTAATAGACTACAAATATTATTTTACGTCGACGCTATGTTTTGAAATTTTGAAAATATGCAAAATTCATTTAAAAAAAAATAATTTTACACTTTTTCAAAACACAGCGTCGACGTAAAATAATATTTATAGTCTATTAAAAAAAACTGCATATTTTTATCATTATCCGTTAAGGAGTTTCTGAGCGAAAACTATGGGTTTGTTCCAACACAGCAAAAATCGATTCCGAACCGTCCAGAATTAGTCAGTCAGTTCAGTTGTTAATGTACTCTCGGCGAATGCAACGTAAGACGGTGTTGGTCAAATATTTTTCACGGTTCTGAACCAGTTCTCGACGGTTGTTGGAACAGACATTGACATTATATATCGTTTGATAGAGCGCTCACCGTAAGCCTTAAGAGCTTGTTCGGATGACGCGTTTCAAATCACGTATTTGCAAGGTGCCAGAGGGTTCATTCTCGAACGTTCGCAGAGTAATACGTATGCGAATTAGATATTTTTACCATTCTTCTCACAACGATAATTTATAGAGACAGAACCATGTAATTCGCATACGAATTACTCTTCGAAAGTCAAGAATAGATCCCCAGATGCCTAATGACGCTAACCACGTGTACTTTGGGATTTTCTCTCTATATTGCAGCGCAGTGGCCAGCGCCATTATAGGCGTCTGGACCACAGTCTATTATACAGTCTGGCGTCTTCACGTCGGCTCCTTTGATGTCGAGATCCCAGATTTCGTTTTTTTTTTTAGACGACCAAAAGACGACTGCGTATTTAGCCGCGCATATTCGCGCGCTCAAGGGGTACGGTGATTTGTCAAGATATAGAATTTCTCCCACTTCGTCGTGTACATATGAATTTCATTGGTGTTCATTGCGCATTTAGCCGCGATTTAGCCACACCCTCTGGAACCTTTACGCGACGAACTGTATAATAAACTGTATCTGGACTCACAAAAGTGCGAGTCGAAACCATAGAAATAATAAAATATATAGAAAGTTTAAAGAGGTACGGAAAATAATCAACCTATGGAGAAAACGCGAGTCTGGTAATATTGCAGTATATGGCTTTTATGAGTTGGCAGTAATGGGGTAGCTTCACACTAATTCAGAGTAAGGCGGGATTTTCAAGATTGGAAAATTTTTATAATTACAAACATTCCGTTTTGGTTTTAATTGTACGCTGGGATTAAAATGCAGCATTACCAACAGCGTACACTAAGTTTTCCTTAAATTGATGTTTTCTAAGCTCCTCCAGTCTGGCTATTTCTCAATGCCTAATGTAAGGGCTTCTGGAATTTCTATATATTTTATGATATCTATGGTTTAACGCGTCATCTGATCGAACTCTATATGAAGGATTAAAACCTTGTTCAGATCCCAGGGGGCTATTCCTGATAGTCGAAGAGTAATCCGTATGCGAATTACATGGTGCTGTCTCTTTTCATTACCGTTGTAAGAAGAAGGATAAAAGTATCTGATTCGCATGCGTTTTGCCCAACGACCTCATAATGCGTTCTCGCCTTTACTAGACGAGTACGAGACTAGCCTGGTCCGCAGCGCGACGGGACCGCGACCGCCTAGTGAGTTTTGTCCTTAATGTAGTCGCAAACGCAAGCTCTAAATATGACAACATAAGTACGCCATTATTTTTAAACCATAGGGTCCCCAAAAATTAAAATTTAAGAAAACAACACAAGATCAACTTTAAGACTTATCAGTTAAAATAATTAAATGTGTAATGCTGATGTATGATCTGTATTTGGTGCCCTTGTGTTTGTGGGCTGATTCCCATTTAGGGGTTTTAGCAGGGTTTTGACTCCGGGATTTTATGAAAACGCATCAGTTGTTTGCAAGTCTTTTCAAGGTCGAGGGCGAAATGCTACATGCATACACATTTGTGGGTTTTTCCAAATATTTTGTAGATGGGTCAAAACTTTTTATTTACTGTTTTAGAAAGGTATTTTAAGCTAATATAAATCAAATCTCCTACAATTCCTATCAATGAAGTCATATGTATGTTCTCTGATACCAAACATCTAGGTATGCTAATGAACAATTCCACAGACAAAGCTCTATTCAATAATTATCTAAAGAAAATAATCCAATTTACTCACTCTATAAATATCTACTATACTATACTATACTATATCACTTTTTGGCAGTGGGAACACGACAAATTCAACCACAATAGATGAAATCAGACCTATTTCTGCATTTTTAGGATTGCTTCTTCAGGTGGTCTCCTTTAAGTTGAATCAAATATCTAACTATACAAATTATTATAAAAATTAAAATTATTTGAAGTTAAATATCGACAATGACAAAAAGTGACATCCTGTCAATGAATTAAACATGACAATACCTACTTGAAAAATGTTACAAAAGCTAATAATAAGGAATATATGGGTAGATATTGTGGGTGTAATTCAACGCAGGTTGGGGCTTTTGTCCACTGAGTAGTTAGTTTCACACAATATTATTAATACCTAAAAATATATAAAAACTTTTTATGTCTGTGATAACTCAAAAAGTTTTAATTTTAATTATTTTTGAACTTATGAACACAGAACATGTTGTTACAAAATAGAATAACATAAAAAATATCGTAACGTAACCTAACGCCAATAAAACAAAAAAAAAAGTCTTATTATATATAATGGTTTTATAAGCTTCCCCACAAATCTAATGGTATGTGCCACCAACCCACAAATCTATTTATTATTTATTTTTTCAAGGGAAACTCGTCAGATATTGTCTGAAACTATTTATTTGTGGCATAATTTTAGTTTTTCTTTAGTTTGATTGCCACACTTCTGAAAAAAATAAAGATTAATTAAGTCCTGGCGCCAAACGGATCAGTCAAGGGTTATTTTTGAAACTAAGTTTGCCTAACTAAAGAAAAACTCGTCACCCACTGCAAAAAAATAGAACATGCTCTAATATTAAGGGTGAACACCCAGGGTTTTTCATAAGACGAAACGCACAAGTGTGTATTGAAAAGTCTTGGGGTTTTAATGCAGGGTGAAAACCCGGAGTCAAAACGCATAAATAGAAATCGGCAACTATACCGCGCCACGGGCCACTGCCTCTGATTTAGCAAAATATCTGCTGGCATGACGCCACCGGTCATTATGACGTCAAACATGTAAATTTTTATCAAACAGATAATTCTACTACTACTGCGTAACTTCTATTTTTCATTAACAGGAAAGTTTTTTATCATATATAAATGTTTCAGATACCAATTGACAAATAAATTGAACAAACAGAGATTAAATTTATTTTAAGAAGTGTAACAGGAATTGGACTCCAATTGATTAATAAATTGCCGATTTAGAACAAGTTCTATATTGACTAATTTTAGGAGTACCTACCTATTCAATATTATATTTACTTAAAATTTAGTAACTTTTTTTATCTGTGCTGTGTTTAAATAGCAACCATAAATTTATAACCAAATCTTTCAGAAGATTATGAAAATGACAGAGCAGATTAGTAGTTTTTTCAAATAAAAATAGTCATGCTGAAAGAAGTTATATACTTTTATTATCTTTAATTAGATTAACAAAGTATAAGAAATTAGAAATGTGTTCAAGAAAGACACAAGTAGGTAGTGTGACTGCGATTACAAAATATTTGAATCTTGATTTGAGTTTTTGTCGACGAGATTTGAGGTTGGCAGCACAGCTGCAATAACATTGAAATTGGCCAATATTGAAATGTGTAAAACGCTCCTCAATAAACAATGAAATTGATCAATTTTTTCACAAATAAATCGTCAACTTATTGTTCAATAAATGGTATCTGTGAAACAGCTAGGTGGTAATTTTCCAGTTTTTTTTTTTTTGTCTTGACGTAACAGAAAAGCAAGTAATTCCATATCTGCTGATTTTTTGACGAGACTAGTTTAATAATTGCTTTTTCGCAATAGCTTTTGACATATATCAAACTGATACATTAAAAATTTAGTGATTGAAAAAAAAAATTAAAAAATTCAAATTTATCATCTTTATCGTCATACTTTGTCGTCAAAAATTCACAGTTAATGGGACGACCTGCTTTTTTACACCCTGTACATTTCAAATTTTCTCGCCCTTCTCTGTTTTGTTATCTTCAAATTAAACTTTTGTTTCAGACTGCTCTGAGCATGTTTTTTCAAGATGCAGCTCTACCAACATGTCCACCAGGCGCACAAGCTCATTTTGGACAGGTTTGTGCATAATATTCAATATTTTATTTCTTCAGATTAAGACATTCTCATTCTATTTTATATGATTTCTAAAAATATTATTAGGTACTAATAGCATTTTCAATTGGGTTGCACTTTTGCACTCAGTGTGAACTGAGAATAGATTCATCTTTAATTTCTGTAATAAAAATAAAGATGAAACTATTCTTACTGCACACCAAATGCAAAAGTGCAACCCAGCAGAAAATGCTATAAGTAGAATTAAAAATACAAGATACCATGCTACCAATGCTTATGAAAATACAAGATGTTCCCAAATTTCATCAATAATGTTTGACTGTAGTCACGACTATAAATTTTGAATTATAAGCCTTCCAAGTTGTCAAAAATAAAACTAATTTAATAATTTCATAACCCCTTTACCAATCGCGTTGAAATTTGGAACATTTATTACTATTGTGGCATATTATCCTAAAATTATAGTGAAATCGATATACTAAGTTGTAATTTTTTCCGATTACCTTAATCTTTTAGTGGTCAAAACTTTGTTACAGTTGTCGTATTTTTTTAAAAATGGGCAGTAACTTTGAAAAGGTCACATTATTTTAAAAATAAATTATATTGAGAAAATCATCTTCAGACAACCATTTTTGAGAAAAACAGCATTATTTATAGATCTGTATATTTCAATTTGTGTAACGAACATCACGTATTTAACGATTATTTTTATATTATTATATTACACAGCTTAGTCAAATTTTACAAGGATGTTTCCGTTCAAATTTGAACACTATATTTAAATAATTTATTTATTTTTTTTAGGTTATGACTCCTTGTAATACACCAGCCACACCACCTAACTTTCCCGACACATTACTTGCTTTTTCTAAACTATCTGCTGGGAATGGAAATAATTCAACCCCTAACAATACTGGCAATGCCCAGATTCACCATTCACCACAACCAACCCAACAACGATAAATGTTAGTGCACTATATTCTAAAGAATGCTCAGTGTAAAGAGAACTATATGTAATTAAGAGACTAAACTTGCTAGTGAAATTTGTTAAACAAATTTTTTGTTGTTTTTTTTTACAGTGACAAACTATTTAGTCAAATGCATTATCTCATTGCAATATTAGTGTTTGGATAGATATTTGTTATTTATAAAAGACTATATTAATTTTTTGTACCTATAGTACCTTTGTTATGGATGATTTCAGAAAACTAAATATTTTCAGTCACATAACAATGTATTGATGTAAAAGTGAAAGTGGTACTGTGTTAAATACCTTTACTTATGTATAATATAACAAAGTTATATGAAATTTGTAATTCATTGTGATTTTTGGGTAATTTTGTATAAGCATTACAATGAAGTGGGAAATTATTTCTTGGAATAAAGGAAGTTGAGGAACCAAAGGAACATTCTGCTGGAAGTACTTATAATTATGACAATATGTTCAGCATTCTGAAAAATTAATATGCATGTCCTACATCTAAACATGATAGATACATTTGTAAGATTATTTAAACAAATTAGGGTATAACCTGATAAAATGTGATTTTCCGCAAAATTGTATGTAAGCTTGTAAGGAAATCCAAAGTCATCTCAGATATGCTTTATTTTTTCAATAAATTATGTTGATCAGGTACGAAATTAAAAGGTAGAAATGTCACAATTTATGCAGTTTATTAAGTGTGAGATATGATCCCAATTTTATTTCATACAAAATTATTCACAAACCAAAGAAACCCCTTTTTGTTATTTGTATTTGGAATATGAAATGTTAAATTTGTTTTTCAAAATATCTCACTGAAACTATTATACTATAAATATATATTACAAAAATTATGTAATTTTTATAATAAAACCACAGATGACAGAAATTGCAGTTTTTATTCTATTATCAAATTCTCAATATTAAGAAATTAAAACAATTAAGATGAATCAAATTATTCTGAAACTTTTCCATTTAGAAGTATTTCATTTTTTGCAATATTTTAATTACAATACAAAATTAATGTATCTACAAACGTTGATAATTTCTTTATTTATTTATAGGAGATATACTTTATCAAATTTTAATTTTAGGCAAAAAAAAAAATGTCAATGAAAATTAATTTTTAGTCTGAAGATGGTTCAATTTGAACACAATATTTTAAGACTATTTGAAATTTTCATAAAATGACCAGGCTGATTCACTAAAAACTTCCCAGGCCGATTTTCAGGGGAATTGAAAAGTATAACGATGGTCTGTAAAAGTCGGCTGTTACAATGTTCTCGATTTTTCTTTTGTTGCGGAAACTCTGGAGGTGCTATTTGTTGGTTCCTAAACCACTTTTAACGCATGTTTTCGTTCAGACGATACAGGTTTCTCATATAATTCCCGTGAAAAACAAAAAAAAGGGGGACTCCGACATCTGGAACAGCACAGTAGTATCTGCATATAAAATTATAGCTTGCTTTTGCAAACTGTTACTACATTTTGTTCTCCTGTAATCTGCTTGGAAAGTTTTAAGTGAATCACCCTGTATATTTTAACAAAAATAGTATTTTGTATAGCCTAAAAAGACACTTAGTTTCGAATCTGTATATGTTAAAACTAGACTAACTCAAGTATTCAATTTTATTAAAAATAAATTTTTACATTTACTATATATTTATCAATCTTGCAAATCCTGTGCATTATTATTAGCTTTAGATTGAGATAAGAATGCTAAATGGCCTTTCGGACACCTGTTTGCGTAGTGACCTTTTGTGCCACATTTATAGCATGTTACATCTTCCAGTTTTTTAGGTAACATTTTCTGTAAATATGTGTTTTGAGCTTCTGCATTTTCGTTTCCATGTTTCCTACCCTCATCATTTTGAATTATCTCTTTATTTGGATCAACCATTTTATTACAGTGTATAGCTTTATGCCCATGCTCTCCACAGAAGTGGCAAATAATAACGGGTGTCTTTTTCTGATCCTTAAGATTTTGGTCAGGAGGTGCGGGTAATTCAAATCTGGGATGCATGTATTTACACTTAGGGCCATCTGGACATAATCCAGCCAAGTAGTTTGTACACAATACTCTCCTTACATGTCGATGTCTACAATGAGGTCCATGTCTACAGAATCCTCGATCGTACCATGGACAGTCTTTAATTTTACTTTCTGGATCAATATGTAGAAAAGGACATTCTTTGTTGTGGCAAGCGTTAAATCGAGAATAGAAATAACACTCAGGCATTTTTGTCATATCATATTCATGTAAAAACTCGCATTGGTCACCTTTTTTACACAAACCACGAAGCCAATGCTTACATACAATTGTTCTATCACCCCGAACGTGTCTAAAAGGGCATTGTGGTCCTTTCAAGCAACCTGTTACAGAAGCATAAAACTGGCATACGGCGGCAGTAGATTCTGAAAAATATTTATTAAAATTAAAGCCCTACTTAATTCATATACTACAAAATACTTACTATCCATTCCTGGAAATGGTAAAGGTAATGCTCCAAACTGTTCATCTAGAGCTACCTCAATATCAAACTTGAGATGTTCAACATTAGCTACCAAACACTCCATTTTAAACTGGTTTAAAGATGAATAAAATAAACAATACAATTCGATGATTAAACTAAATAGCAAATTATACAAAATATCTAATTAAATCTAAAAGAAATTAAATACATCCTGTACACACAAATAAATGTTTGCAAAATAATGTTGCCTACTTATTTAATTAACCTCACTTTTAAACCACAAAACAATATATAAATCTTCTTCTTCTTCTTTACATTTAACTTTTGTTTATTTCTGCTATAACCATAAAAGCCACAATACATATAATTTAAATTTGTTACATAAAATATCTTTTTATCGTTGAAAATTGAAACCTAACCGAAGAAACTTATATGCTTAATAATTATATATAATACGCCAATGCCCAATGCTTCAATCACGGATTAACTCGTGTCGCCTTCACTTTGATATGATTTCGAAGATAATTGTTTACAACAGCGTAAAACTTTTCAAGCTTAACAAAAAAATCCCTACCCATCTATTTTCGAGGGTGCTGATCACGAATCTTAAGTCAAACTTCAACAGTCGCATGTAGTTTAAAAAAAAAAAAATTGTAACCTTTTTCGCATTAAGGTGTTCACATCGGTTGCTCTTCTCGGGTTTGAAAAATGATTAGTAAAATAGAATTCTATTTTGTGACGAAACATTTACAGTGATGAATTTTTCCCGCTTGCTTTCTAAGTCTAACTTCACTATTGTAATTTTTGAAATTGTTCCCATATTTTCTATAACCCCTTTTCCTTATATATTTTGTGCCTTTTCCCATTTCATTATTTTCTAATCACCTATCAAAATATAGAAGTCGATGTTGACTGAAGTGTAACTGTAATAGTTTATAAAACACCAAAGATTATTTTATAGTGACGTTGACTATCGATTATTATCGAAAATAGGCGAGAACGAAATCCCACCTCAGGGCACAGGGACCTCGATATATGACTATGAGAATCTTGTTGCCTATGTGTATATTTCCTGAAGCTTTATATTCTTTTGACAAAAACCATGTGAAACAATTCTCCTATATTTCTATGGGAAATAACTCCAATGAGAATGGTCAAGAATACAGATTTGTATTTTCTCATGAGAATTTACACCACTTTCCTGTCGGAATGTGACATAAATTGCACTTCTGTGCACAAAATATAAAATGGACTTCTGTGGTTTAAACTAACTTTTATTATCCCAAATAAATGCTTCATATTTTTTCTAAAACTACCTTTTTTTACTTCAAATTCTAAATTTGATGTAGTAGTAATGAAGTAATAAGGAATAAGAAAAATGACCAATTGAAAAAGTAGTATCAACATATATTTAGTATCAATAATTATCAAGATTTCAGTCATTGCATTCTCAATATGGTTTAAACCTTCGAGCTTTTTTCATAACATTAATTTTATTTTTTGCCTCTTCAAAACTTTTTCTAAGGGCAGCAATATGTTCCATTTTTGATTCCCGAATTTGGAAAGTATAGAAATTCTTTAATTGTTTTTTCTGAGATAAAGCTTGGCCTTTTTCATTTAATTTATGTTCCACACTCTCCTTTCTAGATATCCCAGGATTTCTGCCTTTCTTGGTAACAACCGTCCAACCTTCATCATCTACCACTTCTTTATCGCTTGCCTTTTTCTTTTCTTCTTCCTTATCATAACTATTTATATATGAAATAATTTCCTTCTGTAATTCTTCTGGATTGCATATGCTTGAATTGTAATCTTCAATCCATTTTTCCAAACCAACTTTTAGTAGTACTGTATCAGTTGACAATGGATTAATTGCATCCAATTTCATAACTTTTAATAGACTTTCCCTCTTTTCGAAAACAATATAAGCTCTTTTAAATCCATCATTAATTTCCTTTTCATTATTGTCATTTTGAAAAATTATAGATTTCACTCGTCCAGCCTTAGAAAAGGATATTTTTAGACTATTTTCTGTCGCATAGGGTGGTACATTCAATACAAATAATGTTTTACCTGCAGGTTTATTATCTTCAACATTTTTTATTGAATGTTCTTTTATGAACAGATTGTGACAACTCGTACTGCTGCTCGAGAATCGTAAAGGTAACACTAGAAATAGCAAGTTTTGTTATACATATATATTTTTATGAATAATATTTACCTTTAAAACCCTGACAAACATTTGAAGACATACTAATATTCTTTTTGGCGGCCCTTCACTTATTTTTTTTTTCAGATTTTTATTATTTTGATGGACACTATCACGTTAAGGTTAGGTTCTGTTCTATGTTCTTCTTCTTCTTTCTTATTTTTTCAGTGACAGATATTTAGGTTGTATTCCAATACACGAACCTAGAAAAAATATAGACACGTTGGTTCATGATATAGGTCACGTGATAGGTCCCGCGTTGTCTAGGATCACAAACCTTTGTGTTCCAATATTTTAACCACAGTTATGATTTACACATAAGTGTTATGTGATGGTTTATCGTGTTTATCCATGGTTTATCGTTCTGCAAATCAAGCAGTCTGAAATATATATTGCCCTACTTCAGAAAAAGACCATATGTGCACATATGACAGTTTAGAGAAAATTGCAACGATGTAGTAGGCATACTTCGTTTGGTTGTAATTCATTTACCAATTAAGAGAATTACTTGATTTTTTCGGTAATTTTTCGCCATACTTCGACGTACTCGCGTTCTGCCGCTGCAGCAAAAGCCATAAATAAATATCATGTCAACTAACTCTTGTCCCGTAAATTCTTCCATTTTTTTCTCTTAGAACGATTAAATTGGCAATCGGGTTGACAATACTTTGACATAAGAATATCTTGATAATTTTGTTTAAGTTACTATAAAATTGACTAAAGTGAGATTAATTCAAGAGCGATTTTCTCAGAAACCGTTAAAGATAACGATTTGAAACAAGAGTACCTTTTAACGTAAAACAGTTCGGGAAAACGGAATTTGCTGTCCAATTTGTTAAAAAGTCAAAGATGAAAAAGTTACACACGCAAAATACCATATATTTTTTTTGTTATATGATATATATTATTTATTTTTTGTTTGTTTACAGAATTTATATTTATTTTGTGTTAATGGTTATCATAAATAATATTAATAATAATTTTACTGCATTAAGCACAAAATATGGTTACAGGTTGTAATTGCAAGTAGCTTAAAATATACCGTGCCAACGAAAATGTTTTATTATTACTGCTTTGTAATGTATGTTCTGCGATTTTGCTATAGTAAAATGCTTGTCGCATTTACAATCTGCTCCTATAGTCCCTACACTACTTTAATACGCTGTCGACTATTATTTGATAACCTGCTACATCAATAATACCACGACATAGAATAAAGGAACTACCTCTGGTAACGACTCTATGCAATGCTATCGAGCGTCGAGCAAGTTTGGAAAACGACAGTCTCCCTGAAACTGTTATTTTGACAAATGAATAGCAGGCTGTTATTACTATTATTTTACAAAAGTTATTAAATAACAGGTTTTGCAATAGCAACATACCCCTAGCTCTATCGTTAAGAAATTACAGTTGTTTATTGGTTCTTGGACTTCTTGATAGTACGTTTTGTATTTGTAAACTGCTCAAAAACTGTTTTATATACAGCGAAAAAATAGTTTATTTGATTGTATAACCAGCTTCAAACTCCCTAGGAGACGCTCACATTAGAAAACATTGCAATTTCAATAAAAACAGCGTTGCGTTGTTTTGTTAATAAATTTAAGATTTTGGTATGTTACATAGTCTTTTACGTACATTTTCTACAGAAATTAATAGAAAATCTACAAAATATATCTTATGCAAGATATTTTATTTATTTTTTTATATATTGTGTAGCAAATAATTTTTAATTAAATGTTGGATTTCAATAAAAAAAACACACAAAATGAAATAAATATAACTTGACACGGTCGGGATCACAGTATATACTAATCCATCAGCAGGTAGCCAATGAAACCGAGGTCTTTTATGACATACAACATAGTCTATCTCAGTCCATTTTTCGAGAAAGACTATATTTTGTGTTTATTTACAGGAATTTTGTGACCTCATCTAGATCCAATGGCCCCGACCGTATAGTTTATAGACCATGGATTATATCACCCTTACTCCTACTATGAACCACAGATAATAAATATACTTAGAACCTATGAACAGCCACTAGTTATTCTCTTATGTAATGCTTCTATCCTATAAAGCGCTCTCTTACGATCAAACTTCAAACGAGGAAATTGTGCATTCAGGAACAAAACAAATGGCATTTAGTAGATAATTGTTATTATGACGAGATATTATCAGTCGTCAAAATTTTTTTGTTTAAAAATGAGAGAGAAATAGTTTTCTGTTTACGATTTATCATTTACCAATAAATTATTTATGGCTGAAGTAAATTGGTAAGTTAACCTCCCTAAGAAATATTTAAATAGAAGTATTAATTAAACTCTTCCTGTCATCATTTTTATAGGTACAAGTTTAATGGAAAATGTTTAGATGGAATTTATGCCATGGACGAAAAGAGAATACCTCTATATTCTTTAGCTGATGTGCAGCTACGTTTTCTATGCCCCGATGATTTAGATGAAGTAAGAGCGTTGTGCCAAGACTGGTTTCCTATTGAATATCCATTCTACTGGTATGAAGAAATTACATCTAGCACTAGGTAAATATGTCACTATGTCCATATTAAGTTTGATTCTTAAATAAAACTAGATAATACTTTATACCTAATCCACACTTTTAATAACTATTTCTTATAAGAAACTTAGATAAAAGCCTTATAAACAAGGATAAAAGATATTAATTTAAGAATAAGTTATTTTGTGTGTACAAATATATATTTTCTTGTTAATAAAAGTAGAATCTTTCAATAACTTATTTATTTCTATTTTATTAAGTGGCAGTATTACCATATTGAAGAATTGATAAATTTATGTTAGATAATGTTTCAAAGAAACTAAAAAAATTTACATTTACCACAGAAAATTTCCCATAAATTGATAAGTATTTGTTAAGTTATGAATTAATATCTGTATGAATACTAATTTAAACCAGGTATAAATATTATTTAAAATAATTTTAAACCTCAGCTAACAAATTTTATATAAAATTATTAGAAAAAAAGCATTATATTTAAAAAATAATACTATTACTATGATCCAATTCTGATTTTTTTTTTTAGAATTTAAAGTTACTACATTAATTGATAAATTTTTATCAACATAATATGAAACATTTTTTCTGAGTAGTTATTAAAAATGTGTTTTATAAATATTTCATCGAATAACCATAACATCAACTTAGGTTATTTGATAATTATTTACAACAGCGTAAAACTGTGCAATCTTAACAAAAAAATTCCTACCACCTATTTTTGAGGGTGCTGATCACAAATCTGAAGTCATATTTCGGTGGTTGCATGTAGTTTTTGAAAATATTTTTTTTCAAAATTGTAACCTCTATGGACACATTACATTAGGTTGAAGTTATGCTGTTGTAAATAATTACCAGTTATTTTTTAAGTTAAAGTTGAGAAATTGATATATGGCAATTTCTAAAAAAATAAATTGATCCTAGTAAGATTTCTATGTCTATGAATTTTTTTTCTTTTATATTTTAGTAGATTCTATTCCCTGGCCGCTGTATATGGTCAACAAATTATTGGACTAATTGTGGCAGAAATAAAGCCTCATGCTAATTTAAATGAAGAGGACACAGGAATTCTTGCAAAGTCATTTTCTGATGCTGACGTAGCATATATATTATCATTAGGTGTTTTAAAACAATACCGTAGAAATGGAATAGCCTCTTTATTGTTAGATTCACTTCTCAGGCACCTTACCACACCGGAGAGGAAAAAAGTTAAGGCCGTCTTCTTACATGTGCTCACAACGAACTCTGCTGCCATTATGTTTTATGAGCAAAGAAAGTGAGTAAGTATAGTATTCACTAGATAGAGTTCTGTTATATTTTTGTTTTCTAAACAACTTAAATTTTCATGATGAATTGTGATTATTTATAAAAGTTATATATTATTTATTTAAACAACTAATGAAATTTTCTTCAACATGTAATATTATTTTCATCTTAAGGATAGTTTGAGATTACAATTAAGAGTACAGTTTTTGCAACATTTTTCTTTAATGGTTAATTTAAAACCAATTTTTATTTTATCCAACGATTTATTTCAAATCTGTGGATATTGATTTGTCCACAAAATGAATTTCTAATGCCGTACCCATAGTTGGTGCTCAATCTCAATCTTGAGAATGACTTATCCAAGTCGTACTAGGATCTCAAGTACAGCTGAAGTCTTATAATTGGAGACTTTGGCAATACTCGGCGGAGTTTGGTCTTTCAGTTCCACTTTAGTAAGTTTCATTTTGCTGTAGTACATTGACTGGCAAATATGGGAATTTCTTATTTCTTAAGTTGGCCACTAACCTAAAAATTTTGAGACATTTGCCTTCAGCAGTGTTGCGAACTTAGCGGAATCTCCTCTAGATTTAGCGGAATTTGATTCATGTTTGACAGAGAAAATGTACCAATGCGGATAACGAAATTTTTAACAGAATAAGTGATTTAGTTTAGTGGAATTTAGCTTATTAAAATTGAGATTTTGAAATAAATACATTACTTATATGATTTCTTACACTTTTAATAGTCACATCTAATACTCTGCTAGTTTACACCCCTTAAATCTTCAGTTAAAGTTAAATCAATAGAAGAAATGGAATAAAAAAAATTTCTAAAATAAGTTTTTCTAAATTAACGTACCTAATTTTACCTACTTGAACCTACGATTACAACACACCACATTATTTTTTTAAATAATGATATACCATCCGAGAAGGAATAGCGTTTATTACATTATTTTTGGAAAATCTGTATCTGTTTCGAATGCCATTATCACCAAAATATTCAGCTGGATTTTTAGCATTGCAAATTTTGGTATTCTCTCATCATTTTCGTCCGCCACAAAATCCAAATTGTCTTCATGATCCAGAACTTATACTTAACATTGTTTATAATTTTTAAAGAATAACCCCAAATTTGTCCTTAAATTAATATTCTGGTGTAACATTTAATTCCAAACTTGTTAACATTTTCTCAAGTCTCAATGAATACATACAATTTATTCTTACCTATTTTCAGATAAACACACTGTACATAAAAACTTAAAATTCTCCATAGTAACCGTATTTTAATATTAAGCAATTTTTTTTATTAACAAAAAAATATATATTAAAATTATCCCTTAAACCCATTATAAACAAAATATGAAGTTTATTTGTGAATAGTCAATTGGAAATACACCAGGGACCTGAGAAATTGCTGACTTCATTCAGATATTCCTAAAAGCAGATTTTTTTAATATCTTGCCATATGCCTGCAAACCATTTTTTTCTATTTATAATTATTTGCTTTGGGATGCTTACAAATATCTTAGCTGGAGTCTTTGTCAATTTTTTTTGTCACTACAATTATTATAATACAATTTTGTTTTATGCATCATAAATTGCGCCACTAATATAATTAGCCTGCAACGCGTATTACATATACATACTACAAAGTTAATGCGTTCACTACATTTTTGTAAACTGAAAGGTAATGTCCACAGCCATCTATGCAAGCATGTGACATCACGGCTAGTCTCTAACTGACGGAATATTTTCTAGCCTCGCTCTCTTAAGAGTATTTCTACTATGAATAACTAAGAGAAGAAAAATACTAATTTTTTAACTTCATCTTTATAGCACCTATATGCCTATATTGTTAAAAAATTTTGTGAACAGCTCTAATCTTTTTTTGAAAAATAGAGAAAAAATTAATGCTGATGTACTGTACTTAAATTCATTCATCATTGATATACGAGGTGTGGCAATTACGTTCCGGGAATTTGTAAATGAAAGAACAAGCAAATTAAATTTTGCCAAAATTTTATTATCGACCTTCGCAATAGTCTTCCTCTAACTCTACATAACAATTTCAACGTTGCTCCCACGATTGGTAGCACCCTTGGTAATCCTCCGCAGTTAACCCGTTCAGCACCACGGTTACAGCTTTTTTGACTTCCTGTACGCCACCATGATAAGTTCCTTTGAGGTGTGACTTCATCTTGGGGAATAAAAAATTTCGCAAGGGGCAATATCGGAGCTATAGGATGGGTGGGGCAACATTGGAATCCTTTTTTTTTGCCAAAAACTCTTGCACAATGAACAAGGAATGGGCTAGCACCTTGTCGTGGTGCAAGATACATCCGTCTCGGCGAGTTCGGGTCGCACACGGAAAACGCGGGTGCGCAGCCGTTCCAGGACGCCAACGTAGAACTGTCCAGTCACTGGACACAAAAACGATCAACATTGCCTTCAGTCGTGACTTGGACATTCTCCCTTTCGTTGATCGCTCTCCACCCTTTTCCACCCAATGCTGACTTTGTTTACAGGTCTCGGGGTCATACACAAATATCCAGGTCTCATCTCCAGTGACTACCCGACTCATCCAGTCTCTACCGGCGCTCCGAATGCGGGACAGCAAATGGTCGCAGATCGATTTTCTCATGTCTTTCTGTTCACAGGTGAGAACTTTTGGCACCATCTTTGCCCAAATCTTTTTCATATTCAAATTTTCGTGTAACATCTTGCGAACAGTTTCTTTGTTAACGTTTAACTCATCAGACAATGTACGAATGCTTAGGCACCGGTCAGACGTGATCAGTGCACTCAAATGGTCAACATTCACGTCAGTACGAGAGGTGACAGGAACTCCTTCACGTGGATGATCTTCTACCGATTCACGCCCCTCCTTAAACCGTTTTGCCCATTCAAACAGGCGTCTTTTCAACATGCACTGGTCTCCATACATCACCTTCAATTTTCGAAGGATTTCCGAGGGTTTTTCGCTAGATTTCACTAAAAATTGAATCACAACACATTGCTTGTAGTTTGAATCACTCATTTTCACGACGCCACTAAAAAAATTACTTCCAAGAAATACACAAAACACAAACCAAACGTGCTATTGACTTCAACCTTGGACTAAAACTAAAAGGAAGGTCCCCCCCTCTTTAGAAAAACGTTGACGAATGATGCAGTGTTGCCAGTTTTTGAGTTATAACTAAATTCCCGGAACTTAATTGCCACACCTCGTAAGTGATATATTTAATATTTTTATGCTTCTGTGGTAGTTATTTTTTTAATTTGTTCAGAATCAGTTCTAGTTTAATTATTTCAATTGGTCTTAAGTTAAACCACTTGTAAAGTTTGTACAATAGAAGTCGTATACAATAAAATTTGATAATTTGAATTACATTTTATTAATAGTTTGATTGAAAAGCATTGACGTTCACAGAAAATTTGACATGGGAGGAATAAAATAGCAGCAAATGTGGTAATAATAACTGTATAAAGTAAAGAAAAACAGAAAATTTATAAAAATTAGTATAATTTGTCAATTAAACAAGACTGACAAACTTTCCTATGTAATTGCAATTAGTGTACGACCCTTGAATAGATCAGGCACCAAATGTGGACACTTCTGTCAGAATACAAATTTCTCTTCTATAATAATTTATACAGGGTGTCCCATTGTAAGCGTACAAAAATTTACTGGGTTAATTAATACTATAAAATGAAATTTTTCTCTATTGTGCAAAAAGTCAAATCTATGTGAAGTTCTTTAAGAGATCAAATTGATTTTTTGCTGAAGTGTACTACTTTAAGGTCATTAAAGTTATACGACGGCACTGATTTAATACTAGGGGAGGACTTGGTGAGTTCACATGGAAAGTTATATCTTTATAACTTTCACGCCTTTAATATTTTTACAGATCAAGTAGGTTATCCTATTCGGCAATCAATTTTAAATGAAAAAGGTGCTCTTGTTTCGTTACTGTAAACTATACAGTTTTCTATAAAAATGAAGTAGAATATCTGACTGCCCTTAAAAAAAATGTCACGCTCAAAATTTTTACTAAAATATTGGTTAATTGTATTTCCCGGGTGCAGTGACTCATTGTATGCGGCAGCACACTACAGTACATATGATGTAGTTGTCAATTAGAAATATCAGTAATATGACATTTCTTAAAAATTATTACAAATTTCTAATATCTGTTGAGTCTAACTTTCTGTTTACGCATCATTTTTAATTTTTAAATTGATATAGCGTTTTGGTATTATATTGGTGGGGTTTATAACTTGATAAATTTTGGTATGCTCACATTATTATACCCTGTATAAGAAAAGATTAATGTATCATAACACATGACCTTTACGTTAAATTAAAACCATATTTATTTGTATAAATATGTACACCATAGAAGTCATAAAAAATAAATGATTTCATCCCTAAACTAGTATTAGTATAGTTTGTTTTTGGTAAATACTAGGTATTCCGTAAGTACAGTTTATAATTTATGGAGGATGCTTTGTGATATTTTAAGAAAGAAAAGTTTGCATAAAGATCTATCTAGAAATACTTATATTCTGAGATATCAGGCATTTAAAAATGTCAAATGTTTTGTTTGTAAAAAGTAAGTAAAAGCAAAGTTTTTAATTATTTTTTTTTTATTATGTACGATGGTACCCCACTTCATTTTAGTCTTGTTGCTTAACAGTACGTTGACATATCCTAATTTCTCGATTGGAACTCTTTAGATTTTTATTTATGGCGCCAGCTTAAAGTCTTCAAAACATCTGTATTAGATGAAAACGACTCAAGGAATTGGTGGTCATTTTCAACATTTGCTCTGATTAGTGTAAGAATTGAATATTTTTATCATTGTTTTTTCTAATAGCCATTTTCTGAAATGATTAATATTAGGTAAAAATGTAAGATACATTTTTTATTCCACATTGTTAGGAATGTTTGAAAATAATCAAAAAGATTTTAAAAATCTTTGAAGTTTTACTTTTCATGAAGAAAATGTTGGCTAACTTCCGCTTAAGGATGTCAATGGCTTCATATAAAAATTAAGTTTACACTGGAAACATAACTCTTTCCTAATGTAAATGAAAAAAAAATTTGACGGCACTGACCGTTCAAGATTTATTTGAAAAAAAAAAACGATAATTATGTCATTTTCAGCACCCTGTAACTTGAAATATCAACGGTTCCGGAAACATATTAAAGTTTCTTTTTAAATATCGCATTTTGCACAATCTGTAGGTACAGTCTGTACTTAGAAGTCTGTATATTATTTAGGTATTTTTTCCTTTCCTTTTTAGAGGATTATGGAATACATAATATTTATCGTTGACTAAATACAATTTAATTTCAGGTTCAGACTTCATAGTTTTCTGCCTTACTATTATTCTATAAAAGGGAAATGTAAAGATGGCTTTATGTATGTTTTATATATAAATGGAGGTCATCCACCTTGGACAATATAATATCCTTTTTTATTAAGTTATTTATACAAACAACAGAGCTTTAAAAAAAAACATTCTAAATCTACTTTGCATATATTTTAAATTATCGATTATTTTTATAGTGTCCTCATATTTGTGGACAAGAGAGATGTTCCATTTAGAACAAAATTTCATAATAACAAGAAGAAAATTTTTTATTGTATCATATTTTAATAAAAATTCACTTTTTTGTAAGAGACTTTTTTTGTGGTCTGTAATGATAAATGCACATTATTTGTATTTTCTGATACATAATTTTTACTGATATTTCTGATTTCGAAATCATATCTTTATTTGTAAACTATAAAATGAATCGTCGTCATCATTGTATCGTCATTCCGAAACTTTGAAATTATTATTATTAAATTTTTGATAAAACAAAAGTATTTTATCCATTGAATAAAAACCTGCAGTACGCAATAATATGTATGTATCTTAAATATCTTTACAAAATTATGTCACATATTTTTTGTATCAGAACAAGTCGGTTTAAATATTATTAATCTTTTAAATCATGCTCATATAGCTACTTTAACTGCTTTAGAACATATTTTTAGAAAAACATTGTCAGCACATCATTTCTACAAATACACATTCATATAAATGTTTTGTGTGTTAATGTTGACCAAGGAACACCCTGTAGAGGTTTGGAAGTCAAATCAAAACACATCCTATATACAGTATAACCTCTTTCATCTGAGCACAGTTTAATCTGGACATGAAGTAATCCAAACACTCATTTCACCTGCTTATAGTCGTCCGGATATACCTCGTTAATTCAGACACATTTTATTTGTCATGCATGCACGTGTGTGACACTCATAGTTGGCATAATGTCATTAATTTTAAGGATAAATAGGGAAAAATTAATACTATACTAATGCACAGTCAAAACAAAATTTAATTGAATATTTACGCTGAAAAAAAATATTTTCAAATAATTGTTTAAACCCCTTTTCTGACTGTTATTGACCGCTGGCAGCCTCGATTCATTCACAGCCCAAATTGACTGGGTGTCGGCCTGATACGATGTTGCCAAATTAAAATATTTTCCTAATATTGGACATCATAAATAAATGGTTATTTTGACTATTTTAGAAACTCTTATGCTTCTTCTTGATCACTTCTGCCAATAATAATTTAAAGTGTTAAAATATGTTACGAGTGCTATAAATTATTGTTTAAAATCATCCAATTATCATATTAAATTGCTACTGTTGTTCAGCAAGAACCTCGATGAGGTCGGAGCATGCCCGAAATAAAATTATCTATGCGGTCCTAACATGGCAACACTGTTTCACTTCAATACTCGAAGGCTATATGACTTTGTCATCAGAAAATTTGTTGTGTAGCAGGACCGATATGTTACTGAGCGTTATGGGTTGATTTGCTTCTCTTTTAGAAGATCGAGCAAAATTTTTTCCATTATCTCTTTATTAGGTTTTCCAAATACATACTTAAAATTAATGACATTATGACAGAATCACTCTGTATATTAAGAAATAGCAAATTGTTACTAATATTTTTCATTTATATTATATCTAGTTACAGAGGATTTCATTTATACTTCGGTTGTAGTGACGTTTTGGTTATAAAAATATGAACTATGTAAATGATGCGACAATAATGCGTTTTATATACCTATTGTCCACTTTTTATGAAAACATTGAAAAAATTGCTGAAAATAAAAAAGAATCCTTTATGCTGACACTTTGCATACATAAAATGTGATTATAAACTTTTTTAAATACTTTTTTCTAAATATTTTAAAAAATTGTCAACTTTTCTGTGCCAGTAGTAGCTTGACCAACTTTCTTAAACTTTAGTAAAAAAAATCCCACATGATGCGTACTTATTCGAAAAGCACTGTATAATAATATTTTTTTACTCCTTGAAAGAGGTTACACTGTAGCTTTTGCACAATTTTCAATTTCTACCCAAATATGAACGTATTTTTCTTAATAAAGCTTACCGATTACATAAAGTTTATGTGTGGTCGAGTCTTCAATGGAGCCGGACTATTCCCCTGGGTCATTTTTAATATGAACAAAGCCATACAATGGGTATGGAGAGATAAATCAAGCCAACAGCATACCGATCAATAAATTAGACTAGTCTTTGTTAGTTTGTTCTGGTGAGATATAATGTTATACACTGTACATATAACTTATGCAAAAGATTATTATTTATCTTATTCATAGAATAATTTATATAGACCATATTTTGTTTAATCCATGGATTGGTAGGTACCTGTATTAGTTCAATTGTATTTTTAAATTAATAAATCCTTAAACTCTTTTACATATTTTACTAGGTAAATGTATAAATATTTGAATTATCTTAAAGAGATTCAATTATTTTACAAAATGCTTGAAATTATAATACATTATTTTATTATTTAAAACACTCAGATTCGTTTATAAAAATTGACAAAGCAGAGTTTTGCAGTATTATTCGTGTCTATTAATAATTATGACTGCAATATAATTTTAATTTTACAATTACACAACTTTTTTAGGCTTTTATTTTACATATCTCGTCACTTCTAACAGGTAATACTGTACTATGTAATGTTTAAATGTTTTTTCAAATTAAGAGGTTTGATAATAAAATTAAATACTTCAACATATGATTCGTATACTTTTTTTGTACATGACAACGGCAATTTCCATAAATTTTTATTGTAAAAGCGCAATTATTTAAGTCTTGAATAATGGTCTAAAAATAACTAGATTTTCACAACTTCTGGCACATTTTGAAGAAAATTAGAAGTGACTTGTCTGTTCATAAATTCATACTATTAATGCAGTATAAATATATTCAGTACATATTTATATAAAATTATGGTATTATACACTTCAAAATTACAAATATTATTAACTGTATTAGTCAAAGTGCAAATAATTGTATTATAATTAATAGTATTTTGTTTGTCAATTTTAATTCTGTTTAAACATTTTAACATCCTTACCAAAGAAATAATTTTTAAGTTTATCACACAAGTTAAGCAAAGCAATAATAACTTATGAGAATTCTGAAATATACTTGTAGATTTATATTTTTATTATTAAACATAAAATTTGCCTTATTTTATTCGTCACTGAAAAAGAAATACTTTAATTTCCGTTTGAATAATTATTTATTTACTTGTTGTTTTAAGAACCTCATATTTAGTTGCTTTGCAAGTCATAGGGAATTGTAAATAAACTGGTATTTTGAATAAAGCCAAATTCACCAATGATCGGTAGTGATTGTGGTGACAAAATAAGTAGATCACAAGTTTTCATAATGTTATGTTTTTATTTTTTTAGATTTTATGGATTTCAATAATTTCTCGCCAACATTATGGTTGGTGAAAAATTATCTTTATATTAATATCGATCTTATCGATAATAAAATTATATTTCTGTATTTGACTTTGCTGTGTCTAAAACAGTAAACTAGTTTTATCTTAAGAAAATTAGAAATAAAGAAATTATATGTATAATTTGTCATTTATTTTGTATTTATGTAACTTATTTTTTTTATGAACAAAGTTTGTTAACTTCTGAAATAGTTTTATTAATATTCTCAAATTTTATATATCTGTAGCAGTTACTTGCAGTATTACTATTCATTCAGTAATTACAAAATAAATATTTTACAGTACTTTAGAGAATTCTTTAAACTTCCCTGTCCCAAACTACAGATAAAAATTATGTCTGTTTACGTACAAGGTGTTAGAAATACAGAAATGTCCAGTAAATAGCTTTCTGGCAAATTAAAAAAAAAAATTAAATGAAAGATTTTGTTTATGCTATAGTGTTAAGGTTTAAGTAGGTATTTTTATTATATTTTATTATAATGTCTTTCTTTAATATTGTCATATTTTTCTGTATTGTGTTTCATGTTGTTTTATAACAACATTACTAACTAATAGTTTTTTGAATTTTTAATTTGTTAAAATGTTTTTAACGATTTCCAAGCTTAACAATACGTTAGATTCAGAAAACTGGTTTCTCTAAAATGGGTTTTCAATTTTTGTGACATGCATCAAGTATACCTTTTTTAAAATTACTCGAAGACTATTTAAAAATTACTGATCATATTCCAAAAATCCCTATCTTTAAAAAAATCTGCATGAAATAATAGTAACACAGGTGTTCAGAATGCCAGTAATGGAGGATTTGAAGCAAATTATACTACCAAAGAAGAAGAGGCTTAGGCATTAGAAATTAAATTATGAGACTCCACCATCTACTCATCTAGCAGATTTTCTTACAATAAATAACGATAGAAGAGCAAGGCATGGCAAATTTAGAATTATGTGGAAAAATAATATTTATTTAATGAACCCAAGTGAGGTGTATAATCTTTGGACATTGTTAGTTAATGACCGGGAATAATATACACTCAATGTAGATTTATCTTTTTTTGCTAATTTATGTTAGGTACAAGTTTCAGTTATACAATGTGTCGACGGATGGAGTTGACAGGAGGAGAAAGTCTTGGCGGTAGCTAGGTAGAGTAAAAGTCAAAATTGAAATTTTGATTTTAAAGTTTGTATTATGACTATTTGAAATTATAAACAGATTTGTTTTATAAAAATTTTGTGTAAAATAAGTAATGGTACTTCTCTCGAGTATTTTCTTGTTTTTTTTAATTGAGCACACACATATTTGATCTATGACGTTTCTGACAGTCTCATTTTTTCGAAGCCGCTCTTTTTATAGTGATATTTTTCGACATTTTCCATAGCTATTGACTAGGGCTGTCAATTTTGGGGATTAGAAATTATAATCCCGAATCCTTAGATTGAATGTCGATATATTATGAAAAATTTTACTTATTTAAAAAGAACAGAATGGTAAATATAAAAAAAAGTTATAATTAATGCGAATATTTTTATATATGTATAAAATAAATTTTTTATTCATATTTTGGGAAAAATTAAAAAAAATATAAAAAAACATTAATCCAGCACATTCGGATTCGAACTCAACGAATTTTGGTGGACTATGTTCCAATCGTCGAGAAGGCCCTCTCCAGTTTTACACTTGTAGGTAAAATTGATAATGAAAAGATAAGATACACCATTTTTATATAATTCCGTTTCTTCGGTTAGAGTAGAAAATAATGAAACTATGTACTGAACAAAGCCATATTAAAAATGTCTATTAGACTTTTAAAGCAATTATTACTTACACTAAATGTGATCCATTTTTTAGACCTGGTCACTAAATTAAATATCTGTGTATTAATTAATTATTCTGTGGCCTCGTATTTCACATCAGACCGCAACATATCTATAAAATTGACAAGGTCAAATCGAAAGAACTGGGAACCAAGCTGGTGGCATCGCGAATTTTCGGGATCCTGGGATTGACAACCCTACTATCGACACCTAAAATTTCATTATATCTGAAACAGTTTTGAAGAAATTTAAGTTTTTATTGCTTTCAATTAAACTTTAACACTATAGTTTATATAGCAAACCAGGGTTATTTTTCGATGTAGAATTCATGATTAAAGTATGGCGGTTTACTTTGGGGACACCCTGTATACTATTTTATTATGAAATAGCAATCAAAGGAAAATCCTGCAGTTGACAATATAGTGTGTTTTTGAAAATAAGTTTGTTTCATCAAAGAGATATTAAAGCGCATGAAAATGTAATGTAAATTATTATGCAAAGCGTAGGCTGACCTTACACGCATGTTTTGCATTGTTTTAATTCAAAATGGTGTATTCAAATCAAGAATTAGCAAATATAGTGATAAAAACGGGGAATGTGAATATGCATGCACTGTTCTGGATTGTCTTCTTTGTGAATAACAATTCGCATACAAACTAGAGGTTTTATTTAAATCATACTCGCATTACCCTTCCATTAATACCAATATGCTAATTCTTGGTTTCAATAAGACATTTAAAAAAACAAACTGATCTATAGTCGACTTCGCTACTATTAACCACAACAAAAAGATATGAAAAGTCTGAATATATCTTCTACTTTTCTGATATATTCAAACATAGATTAGTCCAATTTAACATTTTTGCACGAGCCTGTACTCAATATTTGAGATATATTTTCAAATCCACTTCTTTTTCTGAGTAAGTTTGCAGTGGTGTCCTGAAATGTTGAGATATTTATTTTTTCAGATTTATTTATGGCTTTAAGAACAACTCTGATTTATCATTTGTAAAATATCTTTTTTAATGAAGAAATCAGTAAGCAATAACTGATATTTATTATTATATTTGTCATATACATAACTAACAAAAAACAAACAATAAAAATATTTGATATTACTATGAAGAATAATTTAATCTGTACTTCTATGTCTGCAGTAATGATTTTCTGTAATAATACTACTCAAAATATTACTGGTTTCATTTAGATCTGGATTAGTATCCAACCTTAAAGAACTTATTCTTTCTACAGTAGCCTGCAAATCCTGTTCCTGATCTGGAGATTCTCTTCCACTTGTTGGGCTTTGTGGTGTATTAGATGGAGTAATAGGAACTACATTGTCAGTTCGTCCTTCTATAGGGCTAAAAGGTCTTTCTTCATAGGCTTCCAAATTACAGTTGCTTTCTTCATCAGTACGTAAACCAGCTATACCTAAAAGGAAATAATAAGCTTGCTCCAGAACTGAAAACTGTGAAACACATACTGCAACTTTTCATTTCACCATTTTTGTATGTGTAAAAAAAATTTTTTACAATGATATTGAACGTTACCTTTCTTTGGAATATTTGAATGATCTCTTTTGATTCGTCTCCTTCTAGAAGGATCGTTTCGTCTCAGCTGAAGCATATTTTCTAGATCCACAATATATAAAAATCCAGCAATAAGCAATTCACAGGTCTTTTCACCATTTTTGTAAGAGTATTCCAGTTCTTTACTAGTACGTTCGTCATATTGCCACCAACCTAAAAAACCGTTGGTATAAAATATATCCACAACAATTTTGTTGTTACGGGAAAGTATGTGTCAATATGAACAAAAAAAATAATAAGTACTGCATATGTTACTTTATTGATTTAAAAATAAATTATAAATTTGGCACATATCTACAGATTTTTTGTAAATCAAAATTTTGAAATCAAAAGAAAATGATACAAGCAATAGTTGGTTATACAGAGTGTTAACGATATTTACGCTATGGACAATAGTATGGTACTATATACACTTAAAAGTGAGCAAAAAGTTAATTTTCATTTTGCACTCAGTCAAATAGTTTTCAGGATGTGAAGGTTTAAAGAAAATTGAAAAATTTTACGAATTTTTATTAAAGAACTATGCAGAGAAAAGAAAACTGCTATTCAAAGTAGACAACCATCTGCTACTAAATATATATGCTACCTAGATTGTTTTTTAATTGCATTCCAAAGTTGGTCTATTGTAGTGATGAATAAATTAATTTTTATCTCGAAAACGGGCGTCAGGAGGAAAAAGTTAATGAGACACTTTTTAAGCAGAATTAACTTGGCTTTAAGAAAGAGATACCAATTTGTTAAAAAATCAGTGGTGTACAATTTTTTTTGCTAAAAAAGATTTTTTAATTGCACGAACGCCAGTGATGCAAGTATATTACAATAGAAATTTATACATTGTTGTGTACCAAATCTCATCTCAATATCTCGATCTCTTTTCGAGAAATGGAGAATATAGTATTTAAGACAGAAAATTTTAAACAACCTGTATCTCGAAAACGAGACATTTCCAGACCAATATTTATATAAACTTTTTTTCTTATTTTCAAACATAGCACCTGCCCCTAAATTTCATTCTGTAACACTGTATATTTATATAAAAATTAATAACTTGGGTTCAGTTTGGAGATATAAACAAATAATAGAGGCGGATCTATAGAAGTAATTGTAAAAAGTAACATTGTGTACATCGAACTGAATTATGTGTCATCTGTGATGTACTCCTAATATTTTGCACCGTCTGAAAAATATGTTTGCACAAGTCTGCTAAATTAAGCTCTGGTGTTCTGTACATAAAATACTGTAAATAACCCCACAGAAAGAAGTGGTTAGGTCTAACATGTGTGGTGCCAACTAGAGGTACAGCATCTGTCAATCCAGTAGTCCGCAAGTATTGTTAAGATCTTCCCTAACCTTTACAGCAAAATGGGGGTCTGTACTATTATTAGACTACATTATTCTTTATTTTCCTTATGATCAATTTTATTTTACTAATGATGGAGTGCACCACGCAACCGCGAGCTGCGGCTCGAGCGTCATAGGCATGTGAGAATAGACAAGTTGGTGTATGCCGACTTACCTGTCTTTGTGTTTGTCTTTATAACAAAAAAAATTAGTTTCGGTAGACACTGTATAAATTTTTTTTGAGTTTTCCATTTTAAATTTTCTTTAAACCTCGAAAACAATTCGTCTAAGCGCAAAATGGAAAATAAACTTTTTGCTCACTTAAGTTTAACATCCTGTATAAACTTTGCTCGCTGGGAATGTAGGGTATCATATTATTATACTGTAACAGTTGAAGCATCATCTGCTAAATCGCAGCGGCCGCGCTTTTTCTAGTCTGTTTCTTTGCCCATGTGCAGTGACTCAGCATGCGTGGCAGCACTCTACAGCACATATGTCATAGTTGTCAACTGTTTCTATCAGTAATTTGACATTTCTTAAAAATTATGACAGATTTCAAATATCTGTTGAGTGTACATTTCTGTTAACATGTTATTTTTAAATTTATAAATTGATACAACTCAAAATAATGAAGTATTATGTTTTTCATTGAGAAAGTAAAGTAGCGGTCCATTATTGTATATATGTTTTATAACAATCTACAGTATTAGGACAGAAGTACGTGTGGAGTACAGAAATGGTATTAATGTTGCATATTTTAAAGTAGTAGATATAAAATACATACAGTTTTACATAGGTACCAAATTAAATAAGTAGGATCTGTTAAAAGATAAGTTATTACAGTCTCAATATCAAATTCTGACATTTATCGCCTGATATGCGTTTCCAAATACAAACATAGATGTCGACAAATTCAGGTAATTCAACAGACAAGTATTACAAAGGCGTTGCTATTTAGCAGACTATGGTTGAAGAAACAAAAACAAATTGCCACTTTCTCTGGTACAGATTCCGATAGTGTCGATCGTAATACCCTCTGGATCACCAGGGTCTACAAATGTCAAAATTTATGGGCAATATCAAAAACTCTTGTATTTTTAATGATGAAGTTATTTCAATTTCAATGGTAACATTTTTATTCACATAGTTTACATTTTATGAATTACATTGTGCATTTTAGTATTAAAAAAATAATAATTTCCCTTGTCATCATGTCCTTTATTCCTCAGACGATATAAAAAGTATCTACTTTTAAAAAATAGATACTCGAGTAATATTAAGACAGTTTTGTATGGCAACTGTAACATGTTGTTTTAGTTACAGAAACGTTTTAAAAACTCACATTCTGATAAAAGACTAAAAGATAAAAAAAAACTTCATTACAGTTGCCATTTCATTTATGTATATATAAACATAGCTGAACAAAGAATAAATATTATATCGATAATTTCTAAATTGTAAAAACTTTCATAACAAATTTTCCCTGCAGATGTCTTATGATGTAAATCTAAAAACTAAGTTATGTACATTAAACAAATATTTTATAGAATAGGTATTATGAAATACTTTTATTTTATAGTCAAACTATCGTAATCCAGCAACACCTTTCACAACCAAATTATCAGATTTATCTCGTTTAATAGTTCTTTTTCTATTAGGATATTTCTTAGGATACTGATATTCTGACTCAAAATCTATTACATATAATTCACCACAAATTATTAGTTCAAAACGGTCTAACGACAGACCATAAGCCTGTTCAATATCTTCATTTGCTCGTTCATCATACTTCCACCAACCTTAAACCCGATTATTATGCATGTGTATATGAAAAGTTACGGTTCTTACCATTTCTTCCTTCATAAAACCACTGATATCCTCCATCAAATCCTTGTGCATTATCGAGTGACACAGGGTACTGTAATAAATTAGGCTGATCAATAAAATCTCTTGGTATTTCCTGTCTGCACATTGCACATTTCTTATTTTGGTTTGCAAATCCTTTTACACATAAAAAACAAAAAATGTGCCCACAAGGCAACTGTGCTGGGTGCACACAGGGTTGTAGGCATACAGCACATTCTGGGTTATCGTTGTCACCTACAAAAAAAAAATACTTTACACCTGATTATAGTTATTCAAATATATACTAACATTTCTCCTTGATGTCATCATTGTTGGTGCTTTCACTATTTACAGCTTCTGCCATAATTACCGTAAAAATCAAAATTATCAGTGTATGTTTATTTTATACTGGATACTTTGTACTATTTGACGAAAATTCAGTAGCTAAACTTCCATAGTATTCATCAACAAATGATTATAACAATAACGCATCACTAACAAATAACGAATAACCAGAATAACAACGCAAGTCGTTGAATTTATAAGCTTAAACCACAGATGCACAAAACATATAAAAGACACAGATGTGACTCAAACTACCAAACTCTCAACAAGAATAAACTTGTCAGTCAAATTCATAATATGAGATTTTTTTTAATTGAGATTGAGTTGTAACAGAATGACGAAATCCTAGGCAGACGTAGAAATAAAAAAAATAGAAATACTTAATAGCTTGGCCTTTGTTCCTTGACCAATCAAAATAAAATTGAAGTAACATCGTATATTCACTATCCATTTTGATTGGTTGCAGTGCTGCAACTATGAAATCTGTTTCTGTGATCCGTAAAGACACTAATAGTGCCCATTCCAATGGGATTGATATTCTATGCCTAATATACAGGGTGATTTTAAATGAAGTAGCAAAAATGAGACCACAGCACAACTATTGTTATTTAAGTTGTGATCACAGATTCCTTACGTGAAAATAAATCAATTTTACCTATATAACATATCTATATCCCAAGTCGCTTAATAAAAAAGATACAGAGTGTCAAAGTTAAAATTTTATTTTCGATATTTGTAGATAACTTCTTAAAAAATCCAAATATTTACTTAAAATTTGTAAACCAGGGGTTTTTTCGGGTGAGAAATTCAAATTTGTTTCTAATTTTGGCGCCACCTATGGCACATCATGTTTCTTTTAAATAGTACTTTTTTGCAGCTTAGTGTATCCATCTGACTATTAAAACAATCGATTCTCCTACCTGTTATATCTGAAAAAGGTATACCTTGTTGAAGTCGTTAGGAGTAACAGTTTTCGAAATGTGCAAAATTTCAAGAAGATCGGCCTGCTTTGATAAAATCTTTGTGCCTTGTTGGAAAATGGTTTCATGAAACATCGCCGATCTTCTTGAAACTTTGCACGTCTGCATAATTTACCATTCTGAACAACTTTTTCAAGTAATATTTTGCTGTATCTTTAGCAGAAAAGGCACTTTACCTCAAACCAAATAAATAGTTTTTACTCGGTGCACCGAGCATTTCAAATAGGATTATTTCGAAAACTGTGACTTCTAAGGACTTCAACAAGGTGTCCTTTTTCAGATATAACAGGTAGGAGAATCGATTGTTTTAATATTCAGATGGATACACTATACACTAAGCAGCAAAAAAATTCTGCTATTTAAAAGAAACATGATGTGTCATAGGTGGCGCCCTCTACTAGTGACATCAAAATTAGAAACAAATTTGAATTTCTCACCCGCAAAAACCTCGGTTTACAAGTTTTAAGTATATATTTGGATTTTTTAAGAAGTTATCTACAAATATCGAAATTAAAATTTTAACTTTGACACTCTGTATCTTTTTTATTAAGCGACTTGGGATATAGATATGTTAGGTTAAATCGATTTATTTTCACTTAAGGAATCTGTGGTCTCATTTTTGCTACTTCATTTAAAATCACTCTGTATAGACATAGAGTATTCTTTAAAAGTCAAGTACAAATATCAAAATTTAAATTTTTTATGCATTTCTGTGTGTATTTAAAAAACACAACGGTTACTGAGGTATGGGCTTTTGAATATGATAATAATTATTGTTTCCGATTTCCTAGTTCATAACAATGTTTATATGTATTTAATACAATACTTGCAGAAAAAAAGTTATGAAATGGCACCCTAAAAAATAACACTCCATTATGTTCTTTTCTTATAAATGTAAGATAAGTCACGTTTTCATCATTAAATAAATAATATAAAATATATAAATATAAGGTTCTTAACTTAAATCACTGACATCAAAAAACCCATATCTACAGTACCACCAATGCAGAAATATAAGCGTCTCATGTCTCATAATTTACATATACTTACCTGAATAAGTCTCATATTACAAAGGCAGGCAAGCGGACCCACATACAGATGTTTAATATTTTATGACTTGTAAAATAAAGTGCTGACACATTTAAAAAACAGAAGATTTTTGTTGGTGTTCTATATGCACATTAGTATATCAATAACGCCAAATTTTATGTCAGAATTTTCCAGTTTGTTGTAAGAATCGTAATGGTATTATTCACTTTTACAGATATGTTTATAGAAATATGACATCAATTTTTATATGTATATCAAGCCTTCTGTGTTTAAGATTACACACAAAGTATTTAATAAGAAAGCAGGAAGTTGATTTCTATTATAATACTATTTCATGAATAATGTAACTACATATAATATCTACTTTTTCCCACAATACAGTTTAATAGTTATTTAAGCATTAAACAGATTTGTTTACCTTTTAAACATATATTTAGGTTGAAATTAAATAATGCAGGCACAATAAAAAATTTAAATGAAATCAGTTCCTATTTTATTGCAGTTGCCATGCAAATGAATAAATAAACTATCATAATCATGAAACCATGGAAACAATTTTTTTTGATTGATCAATCATCTACTTTGTGTCAAATGTGGCATTAGCTTTAAATTAGGTATAATGCCTATAATAATAAATGACTACAAATGGAAACAAACCGCAAATGATATCATGGTCAACATTGCACTGAAAGGAGTATCTGAACGTAACGCGGATATTACTATTTCAAAAAGATACATAAAAGTAAAATATGAACAATACTTTTTTGAGGCAATATTGTTACATTCTGTAGATGTACATAACAGTCAGTGTAAAATAACAGATGCAAGTATAATATTTGAATTAAGAAAAGATGATAATATTACATGGGAGTCGCTTCAACCCAATATTTCTAAAAAAGAAAAATTTGACTTGAAAAAACAATTATTGGAAGAAGAATACTTACGAATACAAGAGCAAGAAAAAGAGATGGTAAACAAAAAAGCTGAACTGAAGAGAGTAGCAGTTCGAGAACAAATTGAATTGGATTCAAAACAAAGAGAAGAAATAGAAGAGATAAAAAAACAGGAAAAAACAATTGCATTAGGAGACATTAACGAGTGGTCAGCCGAAATTGGAGAAAAACTAATAAAAAAAAATAAAAATAAAAAAAATGTAAACACCAATTATAAACAGAAAACAACTGATCCACTAAGAGTAATGAAATCACCTGAATTTATTCCACTACCAAGATGTGCAAAAACATTAGAAATTGATTTCACCCCACGTGAATTTCCAACTCCTAGTAGGGAATCTAAATTAGGTGAAGAAAATGAGTGGTTGAAAAAACAAGCTGAAGCTCGAAGATCAGCTGGTTTCATTAATGAAGATATTCGACCAGAAGAAAGGAATCCTCAGTTTCTTAAAGCCAAAGGAGACGAATTCTTAAAAAATAAAAATTACTTAGGAGCCATAAGTGCCTACAGCTTTGGCATTAAAATAGCTTCAAAATTTGTTGACTTGTATATTGCGAGGTCTGAAGCACACTTATTAGTAGGTAAGTAATGTAAATTCGAGAGAAAGCTAATAATATTCTGTAGAAGTTAAATTTTTCAGCAATTTTTTTTTTAAACAGTACCAACTTTAGAACATATTGTGAAACAAATTAGTAAAATATAATTTAAATTAACTGTATAGAATTCTAAATTCTACACAAATGAAGTGATTATAGAAAAGAAAAATTGATTGTCTTTATAATCACATTTTTCGCTCTTTAATATTAAGCATATTGAGATACTTTTTTAAATTAACAGTAGTCATCTTTTTTGCACTACTACTAAAATATTTTATATACTTAGGTATATGTCGGCATTTTGTTAAAAATTTTTGTCTTTTATAGGTAATTTCAGTAAGGCCGCTGAAGACTGTAGTACTGCTTTAGATCTTTTAAAACCAGAGGTGGCCCTTAATCTGAGGGAAAGAGCTTTATGTATAGGTCGCAGAGGTGAAGCGCTTTGTAAACTTGGATTCACAAAACAGGGTGTAGGAGAATTAAAAATTAGTTTAAAGTTAATGTCAAGTGATCACTTTGCAAATGTTTTAGAAATGATTGATGATAATTCTGATTAAGATTTCAGATGTTTACTGTAATAACAAATTACATACATAAATAGTACTATAAATTAAATCAGTTTTTTGGAACTCACTTTTTTTAAACCTAAAGAACTAAGTAACGCCTTAGGAGAAGGGTCTCTGCCTCGAAATTCTCTAAAAACTTGACTGGGATGCACACTTCCGCCCAAAGCTAAGAATGTGTCTCTAAATCTTTTTCCTACGTCTAAAATTTGTTGATCATCTTCTTGCACTTCGTGGAAAGCACTGTAAACATCAGCAGCTATCATTCGAGCCCATATATGGCAAAAATAAGCGGCCCCCCATTCTTCTGTAATTATTTGAGTGAAAGAAAGAGGATGTGAATCAATTTTGTGTAATTTGAAACATCTATATTGGGGCCACAATTTTTTTATTATATCTAACCAGAAGTCTTTAGTTAAATGCAACTCTAAATCTAAAGCAGATAAATAAAGTTCTCGGGATAAGTCTAATCCAGCCATATGCCTGTCAACAGCCAACACAGTTTGAAATTTTTGCTGGGGCAAAGTATCTCCACTGTTGCAGTGGCACGATATACTATCTATTACATTTTTGTTATAGAGCCAGTGGGACAGCACATGACCACTAATTTCAACCGCATCCCATTCTACATTTGATAAACCAGCTACCTCAGCATAGTTGGTTCGTGTTAACAAATGTTGCATTGCATGACCAAATTTGTGAAACAAAGATTTAACTTCCGTAAATGTAAGATAGGATTCTTTTTCCGAAGTTGGAGCATCAAAATTGAAAATCAGCCCTGCTAATGGTTTCGTATTTGCTATGCGACTGTGATTTTGAATTCCTACCATCCACCCATTACTCTGAATTCTAATTTTTTCTTCAGATCGTGCATATGGATCTAAATAAAATCCAGCCACAGGTGCACTACTATAGTTTTCAAAAATGTCATAAAACCTAACATCTTTATGCCACGTAGAAACATCATGTCGTTGCTTGATAACAATGTTGAACAGTTTCTCACATAACTGAATTAATCCTTCTAATACCTTAGGCAAAGGAAAGTACTCCTTAAAACTTTCTTCGTCATAGTCATATATTGACTTTAACTGTTTCCTCCTCCAATACGGAACATCCCACAATTCCAGTCTGTCTGATTTGAACCCTCTGTCCGAGGCAAATTGATGTAAATTTTGCAACTCTTCCTCTTGAGCAGGTTTCGCACTTTGCAGCAATACATGCAACATGTCTTGAACTTTAGATACACTACCTGCCATTTTGGTTTCCATCGACATTGCAGCATAGGAATCGTAATTTAACAATTTCGCAATATCCCGTCTTATAAATCTGATTTCTTCTAAATTTAAACTTGTTGTTAATTCTCTGTCTCTATAAGCAGATCCTCTTCCTACTAATGCTTGCCATAGATTCCATCTGACTTCTGCATCTGGACAGTACCTCATGACAGGCATGTAAATATGCGGCGCTAATGTTACTTTCCAGGGTCCTTTTAAAGGATTATTAGGATCTGATGATATGGCTTTAATTAAATTATTTGGAAATTCCTTAATTATATTATGATCAGATATAGTATGAAAAAATGCTTTTGTTGATACCTCAGTTTTCTGGTTAAATATCGTTCTTTCTTTTGCCAGTTTGATTAGACATTCATTTAGAAGTGTTTTACCATGGGTGTCCAATTCTAAGCCGTTTAATTTTCCTTCTATAAAAAATTTTTGCAGTAATCTACTTTCCTCATTACTTTTTTCCTTGTCATTTTCAAGTTCAGTTTTAACGGCATTATATATCTCTTTGTTATTATACTTTGTTACTCTAGCTCTTCTCGCACGATCATGAATAGACATGTAACTTGATGTAGGCATCAAAGTACTATTGCCTAGGTACAAGGTTTTCGATAAACCCCATGTCATTTCTAATGATGTGCTAAGTTCTTCCAATGGTTTAAAAACTTCTTCAAAAACATTATCACATGGTTTCAAAATGAGGTTTGTTTCAATCTGCTTTACTCCTGCTTCGAAATCAAGTGTTTGTTTAGCAATTGCAGCTCTGCAGTTTTCTATTGTAATGTTATTAAATTCTGGAAGACCATCATTTTGAAACAACGGATTTTTTTCAGGTGAATCTTCTCCAATCTCTGGAACCCTAAAAAAACAATTCAATATTTGTATACTGAAAGTAAGAAATGTAAATTAACACGTACAACACGATATAACCATGCTGAAACCTTTTTGAAGATGCCCCCAAACGTATCCTTAATAAAATTCGTTTTCCACAAAACGATAGAGCCATTTTTAAAAATATATACAATATATCGAATCAGTCTCAATCAGTCCATTGCAAAATATCTATTTAACACAGGAGTTTTCATTATTTAAAAAACGCAAAATATGTTTCTACACCTAACCTCACAACATTTAACATTTTAACATTACCGCATAGAAAATATGTACTATATTTTCTACATATATGTAATCTATGCATTACCGTCATAGAACACCATAGAACATAACAAAATAGAATTCAAACTACAAAAAATTGTTCGCAAAATTTACAAACCACTAGATGACGCTGCAAAATTCAAGATGTATGTTGGGGTGATCCACGGTTACGTCTATTAACTATACGGTCGAGGTCATCAGCAGCTAACTAATGAAAATTGAGGACTTTTGTAACGTGTGACACAGTCTATCTCTGTCCATCTTTTGAGATTCTAAAAATATAGACAAAATATTTGCATTCTCGCAAGATGGACTGAGATAGACTGTGTTATACGTCACAAAAGTCTTTAGTTTTCATTGGCTATCTGCTAATTACCCCGACCGTGTAGTTAAAAGACCGTGGGGATGATCAACATGTCGCGCAAAGATTATAAAGCTTTTAATTGCCAGGGATGCTGTGTTTTATGGTATAATTCTTTATATTTTTTAGATGAAAGTGTATTTTAGGGCTTAGCAATAGGATTATTTTAACTTTAATGGAAAACAAATTTCTAGTGTATATACATACCGGGTGTTCCCTCTAAGACTTTCAGTGCGAATATCTCAGAAACCATCATAGCCATTGCGACAAAATTTAGTATACAGACACTAGATGGCGCGTAGAATCTGATGATAACATCAATTCTTATACAGGTTGTTCCATTTTTTAGAAAATAGATTTAATTTTAATTTTTTGGTTGTCAGCCCTGCTAAAACTTATGTTTAAATTAAAATATACTTAATTATGAACACATTCTGATAAATAAACATTTAAAAATTTTAAAATTTAACATAAAAAACGCCTTCAAATAGTACCCAAATTTCATTGTTTCGTCATGCAAAATGTCGGAAGCGCCGTAGAGTGGTCCGTTTTAAAGAAACATTATCTTATATAGACTTATTCACATGGACGCGGCCACAGATTTAGCAGGACCACGGTGGCGTGTAGTCGCCGACTCCCATCGAAACGTCAACCATAAATTAGTGGCTTAGACTCTTACACAGAAGAAACTAATATCGGTGAACGTCAAAACTAGGAATTGTCAAATATTAATGGCATAAAGTATTTTATTGGACATAAATAACGCTAAATAATGTATTTAATGCAATTTACGTATGCACAATGATGCTATTGAGACTTGTCGATAAAAATTTAGACTTGAGTTGAAGCTTTTGGAGCAATGGGTCGCTGCACTGGCGTAATCTTCCGTTACAGCTAGGGTTACAGCTTCGTTCAGCCTGAAGATTGTGTAAAATATCTGGATATTTTTAAATTGTTCCATTATAATTATAAAACCATTATAAAACTTCAGTAAATTGTTTTTTTTATGTTACTACAGTGTACATAATAATAAGGTACCCGTATTTTTTTACCACAAAATAATTTAGAAAAGTGTGTAAGTACCTAAAGAAAATCCCTTTTTCCAACTGCTGTAATTATTGATTACTTAATAAGCAACAAATAAATTCGAACGAAACGATTCCTAAAACTTTTTTATTATAATATGTGACGTGTTTGTCGTTGAAAGTCAGAACTGAACCTACCTCGGCTCCGCAAAAGAAATATTACGAAAGCATAACCTAGAAATGAATGATTGTTGTGTCGTGTCCACATATTTCAGCACTTTACTTATGTTTCTGATGGATAAAATATGTTTAAGAAGACTCTACATCTGTGAAATAGTAAACAATTAATGAACTACACTTTCTGTATTTCGTATGATACAGAAATAAAATAAAGCAACTGGTTTTGGCTAGGAAGAATCACCTAAAAACGTACATCTAATTTTATATTAAACACTTGTTCTGTATTATAATTTCTTTTACAGAGCAACGTTCATAACCTAAAAATGATTGATTGATTGTTGTGTCTACATATTTCAGCACTTTATTTATGTTTATGATGGATAAAACATGTTTAAGAAGAACTCTACATCTGTAAAATAGTAAACACTAAACTACAATTTCTGTATTTCATATGTTACAGAACTAAAATAAAGTAACTGGTTTTTGCTAGGAAGAATCAACTGGAAACGTACTATACCTAGAAGGTACCTATCACATAGTCATTTAAAACTACATAATAATTTGTAATTATTGTTTATCTTTCAGTTATGTATGTGTAGTCAGACAATTTACATTAAAACAAAACAATTCATAACATCCGACATCAGAAAGAATAAACGAAAAATATTACACAGACATTTTCTTGGAAATAATTCTAAACATGGAATGATGGATAACATTATAAAGAAGTCTCTAACTCATTTTGAAGAGTATTCTATAAGACATTAAATCAGTTATGTCTCGTGGGTTTAAAAATTTCTCAACGAATAAAATTAAGAAAAAATTAAACTAATTTCATAATCACATGTACAGTATGAAAACATCTCGTTAGAATAGAATGAACGTTGCTCTGTAAAAGAAATTATAATACAGAACAAGTGTTTAATATAAAATCAGATGTACGTTTTCAGGTGATTCTTCCTAGCCAAAACCAGTTGCTTTATTTTAGTTCTGTATCATACGAAATACAGAAATTGTTATTACAGCAGTTGGAAAACAGGGATATTCTTTAGGTACTTACACACTTTTGTAAATTATTTTGTGATAAAAAATACGGGTACCTAATTATTAAGTACACTGCAGTAACATAAAAAAACAATTTACTGAAGTATTATATTATAATGGAACAATTTAAAAATATCCAAAGATATTTTACACAATATTCACGCTGAACGGCTGTAACCATAGCTGTAACGGAAGACTGCGCCGCCGCAGCGACCCCAATGCTACAAAAGCCTCAACTCAAGTCTAAATTTTTATCGACGAGTCTCAATAACACCATTGTGCATACGTAAATTGCATTACGTACATTATTTAGCGTTCTTTATATCCAATAAAATACTCTATGCCATTAATATTTAACAATTCAATGACAATTCATAGTTTTGACGTCTAGCGATGTTAGTTTCTTATGCGCAAGTCTGGCTCAAGGCTATGCACGTTTTACATGACAAAACAATAAAATTTGAGTACTCCTTGGAGGCGTTTTTTTAGTTAAATTTTAAAATTTTTAAATGTCTATTTATCAGAATGTGTTCATAATTAAGTATATTTCAATTTAAACATAGGTTTTAGCAGGGCTGACAACCAAATAATCAAAATTAAATCTATTTCCTGAAAAATGGCACACCCTTTATAAGAATTGATGTTATCATCAGATTCTTCGAGCCATCTAGTGTCTGTACACCAAATTTCGTCGCACTGGCTATGATGGTCTCTGAGATATTCGTACTGAAAGTCTTAGAGGGAACACTCGGTATATATCGTATACATGTATATCGTGAATTCCTAATATATTGTCACCTTTCAGATTTAGGTATAATGCACAAATCATTGGACGAAAAAAGTATAATCGTTCGTTTCGAGATATCTTAACTACTTGGGGAATCGTGTGCGACCTCTAAAAGAAGGTGGAAGGTAGATAATTTTGTCTGGGGTAGAACGCGAGAAGCCCCATGTTGCCAAAAGCCTGTGTTTACAGCGACTGATTTAGTTCTTCTACTCCATGAAATATCAATATTAAATGGAGAAAATTGGCAGTGTAATACAGATTTAAAAACATCCATAAATAATTCACAACATAATAACCTTCTGTTATAATTACCTGGCATAAAGTCCTCTATACCAAAAACTTTGCTACATAGTTTCATGTGAATAGTTATCGGTTTTCCGATTCTCAATTTAATTTTTCACTGCTTATAGACTTTCGGGTCTACGGGCACGGATGGGAAGTTTATGCACGGAAATATCAGAAGCAGGTACAATAAGAGAAGCGCTGGGAACAGCACAGATTTTGTGCAAATATTTCTTGCGTATGTTTTGCATTTTAGTACACTGTTTATAACTAAATAGAGTACGATCTTAATTGCTAAATTACTAAAATATACAAAAAAATTCACTGCACATACAAAACAAATTTGTTGGATTGTTGTTCATTCCACACTCGATTTTTTACAAATTCTTATGTAGATTCTGTACTTTTTTTTATTTATTTAAGATACAATTAAACTATTTTCAATCTGTTCTCGTACTATTTATACAGAAAAAGTTATAGAAAAATATTATAAAACACACAAAACTTCATACCCCTCGCTATTATCCTATTACAGGAATTACAGAATCCATCTACACCGTAATCTACAGATAACATAAATATGCGCTAGTAATTTGTGCAGATAACACTTAATTTTCCATCAATTGTCATGGAATTGTTCCGGAAGTCTTCTTATTCTCTGAATTATACAATTAAAACTTAATGTTTTGTAATTACAGTTAACTTGTAAGCATTTACGAGTCAACAATAACTAATAAAATATTTTTTGCAAATTTTCAAGCTCGAACCAACAATGCGAAATAAATGAAACCAAAAATATAATTTCTAACCCATAAAAGTACATTACAGTTACCTTTTTATTTTAAATTACAAAATCCTTATTTGGGCTGGGCGCATAAATCCTCAAAAATTGTTAATGCTCGAAGGGGCAAGAAGGAAATGATAAAGACTACTATGAGAATCTTATTAATCTCTATGTGTATATTTACAATTCTTGATTATAGTCCTTTGGCAAAAACCATGTAAAATAGTGTCCCTATTTTTTATGCGAAATAACTTCTCATGAGCATATACGTCATTTTCCTGCAGGAATGTGTTCCACTATAAACTCGAGAATCGAACCCAGCAGTAAAAGCTCCCTATTATTGGCGAAAATCACGAAGTGGCTGACATCTGTTGCTAGATTTCGAAACTGCTGTAGGGGTGTACAACAAATTACTTCAATAATAGAAATGTGAAGTTTTGTGTTTTTTAATATTTTCCTATAAATTTTTCTTCATAAATAGTACCAGAACAGTTTGAAAATAGTATATAATTTCTTCTTAAATGAAAAAAAGAGCAGAATCTGCGTAAAACAATTTGTAAGACAAGATATCTTATGATACCTCGAACCGAACCATTATATCAGAATTTCAAAGGTTACGAGATTACGAGTATACTAGGAATTCACTTAATATATGCACTCCAGGAATTTGTCTTACATTGAAGTTAAAATAATACATGAATAATCCTTTTTTTACTGTATTAGAAAGGTATTTTAAGCTAATATAAATCAAATCTCCTACAATTCCTATCAAGTGTTCTCTGATACCAAACATCTAGGTATGCTAATGAACAATTCCACAGACAAAGCTCTATTCAATAATTATCTAAATTATAATTGAATAGAGCTTTGTCTGTGGAATTGTTCATTAGCATACCTAGATGTTGTCTGATGGTATCAGAGAACGCATACATATGACTTCATTGATAGGAATTGTAGGAGATTTGATTTATATTAGCTTAAAATACCTTTCTAATACAGTAAAAAATGTTACAAAAGTTAATAATAAGGAATATATGGGTAGATATTGCGGGTGTAATTCAACGCTGGTTGGGGCTTTTGTCCACAGAGTAGTTAGTTTCACACAATATTATTAATACCTAAAAATATATAAAAAATGAATAATTCTATTGGTCCTAAAATACAATTTCTCTTAAAAATTACACCATTAAACAACATCCCTGGCTATTAAAAGTTTTATAATCTTTAGCGATATTTGTAATCAAATTATTGTTCACCTCTATTTCCGCCATTTTGAATTTTACAGCGCCATCTAGTGGTACGTCAATTTTGCGAATTAGAACGAATTACTTCAGTAGCTTCCACTTGATTGAAAAGAAGCTTTCATTATTGAGCAATTGCTCAAAGAGGAAGAAGAAATTCATTCACAAGATCCTCACTTTCTAGGTTTGTGATCCCCACTGTGACCTACAAACCTAGAAATGATATAGACGGGTCAGCGACAAATTGCCGACGACGGCTAATTCATGACCACCTTAAAAGATCCAGAATCGCTGAAACTTGCTTTTTATGCCAACGTTGGTTGTATTGTAGCGTGAAGCTCATTTGTTTACTGTGATTGGTTACAATCTTTAATGACATTTAAAATGACAAGTTAGTTAATTTCATATTGCAATGCAGCCATCATATTTGCAGAACTGCAACATAAAACAAATAAAATATCCATTTTCCGGATCTTAAGACCATAGGCGATGCGGGACCTATTACGTGACCTATATAACGAAACGGCGCCGTCTATATCTTTTCTAGGTTTGTGCTGTGATCCCTCTCGTTTTTGGATCTTGCGATCTTGCTCTTGCGCAACAGCCATAGACCTTATAAATTATGGACCGGCCCTAGAAAGAGAGGTCCGCTGCCCTGATGTGTGCAAGAGGGATGAAGCTAGTCCGGGCAAAAACAGATGTTGTATGACAGAAAAATATATAAACATAACCTAACAAAACTTTTCCTATTACTATTGTTAATGATTTGTGTGCCTTTTGTGATTTACTTGTGTTTAGTGTGTTTATTAGCAATAGTTTTTAAAGACTCATAAACTATGGTGGAGTCGGTCTGTCACCGTAAATGTCATACGTCTGTCATTTACGGTTTTTGTTTTTTTCGACCAATGATCTGTGTTTTTTTGCTCGGACTAGCTCTATCTCTGTCGCACACATCTGAGCATCAACGATTTGTATAGGCAGAAAACAGTTTTGGCCGCGTCCATGATTTATAAGGTCTATGGCACAGTATACTAAGCAATCAGTAGGGAAACTCAGCTTTCCCGTGTCTTCCAAAAATCCGCCATCTTGGTGGCGACTGACAGTTATTACTATAATTTCTGTGTGTCAGTTAGGATTTTTGACATTATTACATGGTTATCCACTCGTTATTGTTATTGTACTTATATTCCTGCTTTGTATGTCGCGTTGAGTGTTTAGTTATTTGTGTTTTTATATTAGTGATTATTTATTAGTGGAACTATACCCAGTAAATAATAAATAAACTATGGGAGGAAATAAATGTGTTGTAAAAAACTAACGCATAACGCAGCTTTGGGCGTAAATGGCCTGTAAACAGTTTTATATATGGGAGACCAAGTTAGACGTGAGAAAATCCTAAAGAAGAATTAAAACATGAAAGGGGGTAAAGGATTTAACTCGAAATAGGAAAGAGACTGCTTACATACATAAATTAAAGAAACCACTCCATACACCTAATTGAGCAACGGGGGTTTTTGATTATGTTACCTATATATATATATATATATATATATATATATATATATATATATTTGCAAACCTCAAAATAAATTATACCTAATATTCACGTTTTAATTTCATTTCGTACTTTCCTAAAAAAAATGAGTAAAAATATAAAAATTACACTGGGCTTAAATTTGATAATCTGCCAACAAAATAAGGTAAACGTATACATCTTGACATAAAGGCAAAAGTACTACAAAATATAAAATAAAACTACACTACTAGTTGATCTAGTTTCCATGTTTTCGCAAATTTTAAAATAAATTTGAATTCATACTGGTTTTATAATTAAATTCAAATTATATCTGCTAGAAACCTAAATTAAGACAAAATGTGACCAAAACCTCAATTTATATGAAACTACACTGGATTACAACAGTTAATTAAGAATTAATGCAAAAGTATTAAAACTACGAACAACTTTGGTTATGTTTACGCCAAATTATTAGCTATTTTTTCGTATGTTCTCTGGGATCTGCCATATTCTTGGCGACTTTTTCTAGAGTGGGGGTATTTAAAAACTGCCAGACGTATTTCATTCATAAATTGTCTAAGTTCCGTACTGATTGCTTAGTATACTGTGGTCTATGGCAACAGCAAATCATCAGCAAATGACCACTGAAATGTACGATATGGAATGCGTTTAGTTCCATTGCGCATCCAAATAAAGGTACCACACCTAGGAGCAGACAAAAGGAGGCACATGAAACTCAGCAAAGACATACTACATTGGTTATGTATGTGGGTGCGAGAGAGACAATCATTTGCACGTACGATATGAATTGTGTTCTTACAGTGTGGTTTCTTCTTTTATCTTGTATCTCGTTAGAGTTATTCTTTGTATATTTTCGTAGGTGTTATTGTTGCAACATGTCATGTTTTATAAGGGATTGTAAAATTAACTAGCATATAGCACGAAACAATTCTTCATATCCAGAATTCAATTTCATTTGCTAGAGATACAAAACAAATATGGCGCTGATCATGGGTAAACCCATTCGCGCAGCTTTTAGCGCATTCCAGTCACCAATTACCATAAAAAAAAATTGACATAACCTAGCACCTTTATCTGTATATATACAATATACTCTATTTTTCTGGTTCCGATACACAAGAGATCGAGAAGATTCTATTTACTTCAGAATTCTAAAGTAATTTGTTAATATGGTGACTGCAATTGGATTTGAGGGAAGTGCAAATAAATTGGGTGTAGGTATAATAAAAGATGGTAAAGTACTAGCTAACTGTAGAACAACTTATATCACACCACCCGGTGAAGGATTTTTACCCAAGGAAACAGCTCAACACCATAGGGAAAAAGTTATGTCAGTATTAACGCAATCTTTAAAAGAATCTGGTTTAAAACCAGATGAAATAGACGTAGTTTGTTATACGAAAGGTCCTGGGATGGGCGCTCCTTTAGCTACAGTTGCAGTTGTTGCGAGGACTGTAGCGCAGTTGTGGAATAAACCCATTTTAGGGGTTAACCATTGTATTGGTCGTATCCTTTAGTATAAGAACAGTAGTAAATCTAAGTGAATAATTAAACAATAATTAAATTTATTCAAAATTAAATTATTTACTACTAGTCACTTTAAGTATTTGTAAAAATAAAAGGATGTAGTATCAAAATATTCATACTCCCATGACTACATAAAATATTGGATAAAATAAAATGAATGCAAAATCTGCTTTATGGTTTTCATAAATTTCTATTTGACCTTAATGAAAATAGATATTGAAATGGGAAGACTCATCACAGGAGCAAGTAATCCTACAGTACTGTATGTTAGTGGAGGCAATACTCAGATAATAGCATATGCCCGAAAGCGTTATAGAATTTTTGGTGAAACTATAGACATTGCAGTTGGTAACTGTTTAGACAGATTTGCTAGAGTATTGAAAATTTCCAACGATCCTAGTCCTGGATATAATATAGAGCAGTTGGCTAAAAAAGGATCAAAATATGTACAACTTCCATATTGCGTAAAAGGGATGGATGTAAGTTTTTCTGGTATCTTAACATTTATGGAAGAAAGAACTAATAATCTTTTAAAATCAGGATATACGCCAGAGGATTTGTGTTTTTCATTACAAGAGACTATTTTTGCTATGCTGGTTGAAACCACAGAGCGAGCTTTAGCACATTGTGGTGCAACTGAAGTATTGATAGTTGGAGGGGTTGGATGCAACCTTCGATTACAGGAAATGATGGGTCAAATGTGTAAAGAAAGAGGGGCAAAGCTATTTGCTACTGACGAAAGGTTTTGTATCGATAATGGAATTATGATAGCACATGCTGGTGCAGAAATGTTTAAGGCAGGCATGCGGATGCCGTGGGAAGATTCCTTCATAACACAAAGGTATCGAACTGATGAGGTAGAAACTATTTGGAGAACAGATTAAATGTAATTGTCTATGTATATTGTATCTGTATAATAATTCAATTAAATCTCAATGCATTTTTAACTCTTTTGCTGCAGTAATTAAATAACACTATTATCGAGTGTGGAGGTATTACGTGTGTCAGTTTTTGTTCACCCACTTACAGTTAAGTTGGTTATAGTCCAGATTAATTGTTATTAATATGTTTTTTTTCTAAGATGCGTATGTGTGCCATCTGCATATTTATACGAATCATTACTGCCATCTGAAAAGTGCGCTTGTGCTTCCTAATATTCTTTAAAGAATATTATCTGAATAAGTAATTATACACACGCTTTATCAGTTTTTTTGAAGAGAAAAATATATTTGAATTTCCTAATAATTCCTTAATGTCCTTATGATAATGTTGAATATATGCATCTAAATATACAGCAGGTTTCTCAGGGCATCCCAGGCAATGGTTGTTTTTTTATATGGTTAATTTTTCGGAAAATTTACTTTATTTGTCACTGCAATTTATAGAAGGCAAATGTTTCTAATTTATTATTTTTTTACTAACGCTAACGGTTTTAGTAATATACTTTTCTAAAGCTACCAGCCCAACCACTTGCAGTGTATTATTCTGCCATAGTATTTGTTAGAAAATGGAAATCTAGTGGAAAAAATTGTGTTGGTATTTTATACTAAAGATAATAGGACATACATTAGCTAATCTTGGTAGTCTAATCCGTCCATAAGCATATTATACAATAGGTAATGGTATTCCTTTCTGTATTTGATTCTGAACCTTTTTGTTCATGAATTCACTTGAAGTGTATGTGGCATCTCTTATAATGCCACTTACATATTACACACATTTGAACATTTTGCCTATGTCTACAAGAATTGGTGCTACTGGTGTGATAGGGAGAGGACACAGGGGGCCTAAACAATCTCCCCCCCCCTCCTCCATAAGTTTTAGCATCATATGCATTTTGGAATCATCTCAATGGACTGGCAGTCTTGAGTGTTCATCGAAAACATCAAATCGATTTAAATAGAGTATTAGATAATCTAGTGTGACAGAAGAAAATAGATGTGAAAATATTGTTGTATTTTTTTTTTTTCTACACATGAGGTAATATATACTTACTAAAATAAAATACATAAGTCCCAGGCCCCCCCGTAGCCATAATTCCTAAATATGCCACTGATTGGTGCAGAATATATTTTCATTCAATAAAGCTCTAATCAAATGGTAGATACTTAGTTTTTATAGTAGTTATCCATATAGACGAAATGGCCATGTTTCAATATCAATGGTACGTTTTAACGTACCAATTTCAGAAAAAACTAGAGGGAAGGTAAATTACGCTCTGCCCAGAAACTTTGACATAAAGTGATATCATTTAAATAAATTATGTTCTCTGCTATAAAAAATACAACCCTAGTGATACCAATATCGTGGAGTTGATGTACCTTAGTGGGAATATGCACATTCTCTCTAGTCATTCATAAATTGAGTGACTCGTCTTAAAGGACTGACCTCTTGAAAGGAAGAGACAGTGGGAACACTTAACTATATTTGTTCATACTTAAAAAATAAACAGTTCTAAAGCTATCAAATTCATCCATTTTAGAAATTTTTACCCCATTCATAAGCCTAAGTATGATTTATGTGGAATAATTATAATTGTGATAACTAAATAATAAAAGTTTTAGGTATTATTACATGTACTGCTGGTAGGTATGTAAATTCATGCATATGCGATTGGTTTCCGTCAGTATCATTTCCAGGAAATTTTAACATTTAATGCCAGTCACTAGTATGTAAAGGATCTACTGGCAATACATTATAAATAGTAACGCAATGAAAATTGTTTACTTTTATATCTCTGTCAAGCACTTTGTCAATTTCAGAACCTCTGTATTTGTTTTCAGAATATCTAATCCACTAACAATTAAAATAAGTGTATACTTACAATTATTAAGATATTGGTCATCGTCACTTTCTACATTTAAATTATGCAAAAATTCTAACATTTCATGTGTAGTGAGATTTTTGAGTTCCTTACGTTGTAATTGTTTTATTTCGTTATATCCAACAGGTGGACTGACTAAAATTCCATCCATCCAACACCATGATAATAAAACTATAAACCATTAGCAGTACAAGATAAATATCAACGAATATTATTTATAAATAGGTATATAATAGGTCTTATAAAAAAAAAACATTCAACGGCTGCTACCTACATATTGATAACATATTAAACTATATACGTGTAAATATTCAAACACTAAACTGAAGTTAAAAAAATCTCATATTAAAACATTACCTGCATTTTGATACCGATTGGACGCGCATGTGCACAGCGAAAGTGTTAATAATAACTACATATAAAAATACACCACCACTCAAGAATTTTTCTTCCACTTTAAAATCGTAATTTTGTTTTAATTTTTATTCACGTGTAAAATTACTGAAAAGTTAAAGAATCACTATATTTAATTTAATAATTTGAATATAGATTGAGATTTCATGATTTTACACATTTTTATTTAATCATATGTGTTATAAATAAAGTTGTAATATTCTTTAAAATATAAAATAATAAAAATTAGATAGTTACAAATGTATGTATTTGATTATACTTTATAATCACAAAGTTGTTCAACGTTAATAATAAAATAAACCTGCTCAGATATTGGCAACACATCCTACATTTATTTTGAACATAAATTATATAAGCAGTACAGCCTATAAATGCTTGACGATATAAACTTACAACGAATCTAATAATGTATAAGACTTAAAAATAATTTAGCGGTCTGGCTTATAAAGCTGTACATTGTAATTATGACCTTTGCTGCAACTTTTTAAATTCATGATGATGAAACTTATGTGATATTTGGAAAGTAGGTACAACTGTATAAACCTTGAAAGTAGGATTCGCTAGAGCAGACAACATGACTGGGTAGTGCAGGTATCCACATTTATAGGACAGGTTGCAACAGAGGGCAAAAGGGACGAACTCTGTTCACCTAAGGGCTAAAAGCAGCTACCCTCAGGAGGCTGTGTTAGCTTCATATTTTCTTTCAATGTCATTAATCTGCGCAATTCCTGGAGTACTGTTTTAATAGTGTAATCTCTTTGCCATCTAGCTAATACAGGAACCTGCCTGTTATCCACCTAAAAAAGAAAATACATATACATTTCCTTCAAACTACATTTACATTAATAATCTACCATAAAAATTAAGGAAACAGTAAGTCAAGAAATATCAATTATTTTGCAAACATAAATCAAAACTGACAATGGATCGTATGAATAAAATGGAGGCAATACTTTTATAGGAGAAGCTTAGCTTTCTATGAATAAAAATCTATGCAGAAGTCAAAGTTAAAAGGCAATGCTTCCAGGAGAAGCACCATTTGCTACTTCTGGAAAGTAAATGCTTCAAAATTTTGGAGGTAGTCAGGCTATAGTTGTATATAAATATTCAAGTAATATGGCGACGACTTTTCTGCAAATACTCGCAAGAAAAGTAAAAAATTATAAAGAATGAAAGGAAACAAACCAAGAAAACATTATAAAGGTTTATCGTTTTAACTGAGAAAATGTAGAATGGAGAACAGAGATGGCGCCTGAACATCAACAAAAAATAAAAATATAATAAGTTAAATTTAACAAATAAGATTATCTATAAACTCAAATTTATCGTTTATTTTTCTCCATATATTAATTTCAAAAACAAATTCTGTGTCTTTTAACTTAATTTTCATTTTTGTACATTTTTATTTTTCATATTATTAATTTTTTTCAATATTTGTTTTTCATTTGGCTTCTCCAAAGATGTGTATATACTTTTTTTAAAGTTCTTCAGGACGTTTTCTGTTTTAATAGTCAGATTTGAGATGTATTAAGAACTCCTTTATTTCCCTCTCTAAGTTTTACAAAAGTTAAAGATGATTAATTTAATTTCGAAAAAGAAGATTCTGCGACTTAGACAACTTACTATTGAAGTACCTACATTATAATGTTTGGGTTGGGATATTAAACTGAAATAGGTGATGGATTATCACTATAAAATATTTGAATTAAAAAATATATATTTTGCCGTTTTTATTGTACTGTAATGTAGGTAAATGGAAGATACGCACAATAATATTGTGAACTCATTGACAGTAGAAAAATAAAGTATTTGCTTCCTGGAAATTAAGAAGGAGAGAGAGAGAGAACTAAAAGTATTTCATTATTCTTCAAAATTACATTTCAGTGTTATTCATATGAGTTGAATGTTTTACTTTGACTTCTTCCTAGGAGTAAATCCTTTTACTATCTAGTACCTACTTGAAGTAAATGCTCCATTTTTATTCATACCCATTGGGTCATAAAATTTAGAAGAAATGATTTTATATAACCTGAAAAAAATGCATGATGATTGTATGACAACAAAATTTTGTCATATAATCTCGAACTGTATTTTTGTCATTTGTAATAAAATCTCCAGAAATTAATTCGATCGATATTTAAAAATTTTCTGATTGATGAATAAGTAAATGATTCATTGATTTAACCACATATATTTAAATTTTGATATACAGGGTGGTCCGTAAGTAAGAGAAAACATTTTATTGAGGTGTATTGGCTTAAATCACAATATTTTAAAGTGGAAAATCGAGTGGTCCAGCTACAATTTGCACCTTTAAAAAAGTGAACTGTATCGTTGGTTATAATCTATAATTACAAATAAAATAAATTTTCCCTTACCAAATCCCCATGGACTGGTAACAGGCACTGTATTTCGAATATCAAGGATGCAGGAGAAAACGGGAGAATGGAAAATAGGACATTAGAATCTTACAACAATCTGTCACTACAACAACCGCATATTATGTGTTAATACTACCACTAGTAGGTACAACTATATCATTCTCGCGTCGCACGAGCCAACTTGTGGCCTTCTTTCTTTTTTTATACATCAATAAAAAACATGTTAAAGGCATGGCTACACCATCCTCCACCCCCTTGAAAGATTCATTTTTGAAAGAAAAAAAAAAAAAATAAAATTAATTTTAATTGCTCTAATGTTTACCCAAAACCAATATACTAATACTAATCTAAATTATGAGAATAATTTATAAGCTACTGATTAGGAAGTGGACATAAGCGAATGACAGGACGCTTATAAGTGCCACTTTTAGTTTGCACTTGCAACTCTAATAATCCCATCTTTGCCGGGATATACTTATTTAATAATTCCCAGCGGCCACTGTAATACAGGAACATTTTCTTTCATAAGCACTACAATCATGCCTATCTTAACTGGTAATGAAGGAGTATTCCATTTTTGACTTATTTGCAAATTTGTTAAGTATTCTGATTGCCATCGTTTCCAATAAGACTGTACCAATGAGTCTAGTAAAAGTTTTCTGGTTATTACGTGGTGAATCAGGTAACTCATAGCATCGTAAATATTTTAAAGGTTCTCCAGTCAAAAAATGTGAAGGTGTGAAATGCTAATGGTTCTGACGGGTCAGGACTCAAACAATATAAAGGTCGCGAATTTAATAATGACTCAATTTCTACTAAAACTGTATAAAGTTCTTCATATGTTAAAATTTGCTCTCCGATTACTATTTTTAAGTGTTTTTTAATATATTTTATATTACTTTCCCAAATACCTCCAAAATGAGGACTAGATGGCGGATTAAATCTCCACTCTATTTTGTGTGAAAGTAATTCTTGTTGAAACAAGTCTATGTATTTTTGGGATCCTAAAAAATTATATATTTCACCTAATTGTGCCTTTGCACCTATATAATTTCTTCCTCTATCAGAATATAATACTGTACATTGACCACGTCTCCCTAAAAATCGTTTAAGAACACCTATAAAGCATTCAGTAGTTAAATCTGAAACTAACTCTATATGTATAGCCTTTGTTGCCAAACAAATAAAAATACATAAATAAGCCTTATGGCTTTTTACACCACGTTTGCGATTCATAACTATATAAAATGGACCAGCATAATCGGTGCCTACATGTAAAAATGCCTTTAAGGGCAGTGTTACTCTAGTAGCGGGAAGATCTGCCATCAAAGGAAACGTGTGTCACATCGCTCCTAGTAAAGTGATGAATTTAAATGGTATGTGCAAGTAAAATTATTACTGATTATATTGTGAGCAGAAAATAATAAGTTGACGGGAAGATTGCTAAATAATCTCCTGCATAGGTGAATACTTGTATTATTATTATAGCAAATTAACATATACAAACCAAATCAACGGTTTGTAAATTCCGACGTTATCAGTAGATAAAATTACAAAAACTTCAGAGAGATTTCTTTCACTTTAAATTACGCTTTCCATTAATAAAGGTGGCCACACACTAAGATAACTAGACAAAACTATTACTAATATGCCAGAAACCGAAAAAAATATTACGCTGAAACAGTTATACGATGAAATAGTGAAGAACAGAACCGAAATAAAAAGTATAATTCAAGCGACTGAAGTTAAACTACAGCTAAAAATTGAAGGGTTGGAAGATACAGTTACAAAACTTAAAGAAGAAAATCAAGAACTACGTTCAGAAATAGAAGAAATTAGGAGAAATGAGAAGAAGGATAGTATCATAACATTTAATTTATATAAGAGAAGTGAATCTTTTTCCTGTAGTCAGTTATGCCGGAAGCTTAATGATTTAATTTCTACTTCTCTGGTGGAAACAGATATAAAAAATTTCTATTTTTTGGGTAAAGCAGAGAGTTCTCCGTTAAAAATTGAATTTACACGATTTCTCGCAAAATTAGATGTCCTAGCAAACAAGAAAAAATTAAAAGGTGTAAATATCAGCATTGTTAATGATCTTACAGAACAACAACGAAAGGAGCACAAGTTACTCAGGAAATATTTGTTGAATGCCAAAGAAAACAAACAGAACTGTTACATAAAGAACGACAAATTATATATTGAAGATAAATCATATACTATCAGTGACCTCCAGGAAAGAGAAGATCAGGAAGAAGATCAGGACAGCACTCCTTCAACTCCTACATCACCAACAAGAGTAGAGAATTGTGAAGTTTACACATTAACTCAACAAGAAAATCAAAGCTTAGAAGGCAGAGGAGCAACTCGAAAAATGTTTACCAAAAGAGCTGACAAACCAATCACTCGGGCCCAAGAGAAAAAAATTCATAATAAATAATTTTTGTGTGTTCTATCTAATTTTAATTTGTATGTGTTCTTTTCTAAATTTATTAATTATTTGTAAAATTGCATTTGTGAATTTAATTTGGGGGAGGGGAGTAAGAGGAAAAAAAAAGGAAAAGAAAAATAACATAAAATGGATCAATATTTGAGAGATTACAATGTCGAAACTGTTGAAACGTATGTTGTCAATAATGAAATTGAGTATAATAATTTAGTTGATAGTCTAGGTAGTAACATTAAAATTTTACAACAAAATATACGTAGTATGGTAAAAAATTTTGATGAATTTCTTGTAAGTTTGGAGCTTTTAAAATACTCCTTTGATGTAATCATTCTAACAGAAACTTTCCAAATTTATGATTTAGAATTATATAAAATAAATGGATTTGATTTATTATATAACAGAGGAAACATAAATAAAAATGATGGTGTGCTCATTTATATAAAAAATAATATCAAATATTCACACAAAATAATAGATATTGGTGAAATAAGTTCAATGAAATTAAATATATTTCTTGAAAATGGAGGCAAAATAATTTTGACAGCTATTTATAGATCACCCAGTACAAGCCCATATAAATTTAATACGCATTTATTAGAATATTTAAGAAATCTGGAAAAGTGTACTGTAAATATGTTGGTGGGTGACATAAATATAAATATTCTTTCAGATGCGGATTATGCGCAGGAATATTTAAACATATCGAGTATGTTCGAATTTGTATCATATATTAATAAACCCACTAGAGAAAAATCGTGTCTAGATCACTTTTTCATTAAAACAGATAAGTATAAAATTGTACCCATAATATATAAAATGAATATTACTGATCATAATCCAACAATAGTGGCCTTATCGGAAATCAAATTAAAAATGAAAAATACTATTTCTGAATGTTCTAAAGAGTATATAAATTTCCATAAACTTAAATGTGATTTGGGCAAAGAAGCTTGGTGTAATATTTACAATATAAATGATATCGATACAATTACAGACATATTTTTAATGGAGCTTCAGCGTACAATATCTAGAAATACTAGAGAAATTAAAATAAAGAAATCTGAAGTGCAAAAAAAGCCCTGGATAACAGCAGGTTTATTAAAGTCGGTTAATAAGAAGAACAAGCTATACCAAAACCTATTGAAGTCTCCAAATAACAAGCAATTAGAGGAAGAATATAAAAAATATAAAAATAAGTTAACTAACCTAATAATTAAAGCAAAAAGAGCATATATAAGAAATGAAATAAATAAAAATAATACAACAACAACAAATTTATGGAAAACTGTAAACAACATATGTAATAAACAAAAATCAACAACAAATATTAGTAACATAGAAAGTGAAGTTGGTATCATGTTAGATAACAAAAAAGATATTGCAAATTCTTTTGCAAAATATTATACAGAACTTGGTGAGAAATACGCAAGTAAAATAAATTCTCCCGCCAATTATAAAGAGGTACTACCAATTTTACCAAATTCAATGTGTCTATTTCCTACTGACGAAAATGAAATCAAGCGGATTATAGTTCAGTTAAAGCCAAAAAAGTCACCGGGAATTGATAACATCCGTGCTGAAACACTGAAAATGATTAAAAATGAAATATCCAAACCGCTAACATATATAATAAATAAATGTTTTGAGATCGGTTATTTTCCGCAGTCTCTGAAAATTGGGTTAATACAACCTATATATAAAGGGGGAGATCTAACTCAGCACGTTAATTATAGACCGATATCTTTAATTACAAATATAGCAAAAATTCTAGAAAAATGTATCAAACATCGATTAATAAAGTTCTTAAAAAAATTTCACATAATATCCAGTAATCAGTTTGGGTTCCAAGAGAAAAAAAGTACGCAAGATGCATTAGCTTCACTCACTAAATATATATATTCAGCCATAGATGATACAACACCATGCTTATGCATATTTGTCGACCTTGCGAAGGCTTTTGATACTGTATGCCATAAACATCTATTACATAAATTATTTAACTACGGTTTGAGGGGCAACGCATACAAGTTATTTGAGAGTTATTTAAAAGATAGGAAGCAGTTAGTTAAAATTGATGGAGTAATTAGTAATCCTCAGATTGTCAAATTTGGCGTGCCTCAAGGTACTGTTTTGGGGCCAGTGCTTTTTTCCTTATATATAAATAGTCTTCTAAGTCAAACCGTAAATAAAGGTGAAATAATCAGCTTTGCTGATGATACCGCTATATTGTATAGGGAGAAAAGTTGGGATGAAGTAAAACGCACCGCTAAGAAAGAATTTAGAGAAATAAAAAACTGGTTTGATTATAATAAACTTACAGTAAATTTCCAAAAAACAACTTATATGGTATTTACGTCGTACAGTAATCATCTTCCGGACTTGGGACCTATAGAAATTGACAGAAATTTAAACATATTAGAATCGGAATCTGTAAAATATTTAGGAATGATTATAGACAGACATTTTCGTTGGGATTTGCAGATTAAAAATGTAATAAAAAAAGTTAGAGGATTATTAGCAAAATTTAAATATTTAAAAAATTATTTAGACACAAATCAATTGCGTATGCTCTACCACGCTTTAGTACAGCCTCATTTAACATACGGTTTAATTGGATGGGGAGGGGCCTGTGACAGTTATATTAAACAATTAGAAATCTTGCAGAAATGGATTTTAAAGATTATATATAGCAAAAATATTACTTATCCAAGTGATGCCCTTTATACAGAAAACAAAATATTTGATATTAGACAACTATACAGCCTTACTTTACTTACGTATAATTTTAAACATAAAGATGAATATGAAAAAATAAAACATAATTATGAAACTCGCTATAAAGAAGGGAAATTTAAAACTCCTAAAAGTAAGAAAACTATAGGACAGAGAAGCTTTGTTTATTTAATTCCTAGACTGTACAATAGGTTGCCAACTAGTTTAACAAATATTAGAAATATTGAACTTTTCAGAAAAAAAATTAAACTATGGTTACACTCACTTCCACGAAAGGAAATAAAAGATATAATTTATACAAACATTTTTTAGCTATAATTTTTGTTATTATCCATATAATGAGAAAAATGTGAACATGTATGTATATGTTTGTTTGTGTGAACTTGGTAGAAATGCTAATATGTGTATATGTAGGTATAAGTATTTAAGATAGATACACACTACGTTAATAAGTATAAAAATAGAAAGACAATCACGAACAAGTATAGCAATATACTTCTGTGATTTTTCTATGTTTATTTTTAAGGTAAACTTATAACCATTTTGTAATGTATTTCTAAAATAAACATTATTATTATTGGTTTTGGTTTAATTTTGAAACATATCGTCCCTTATATCACGTAGAGGCGTATCTGACATTTCTATACGTACCGACGTATGTCACTTACGCCGCTATGTGAGAAAATTTAAGGAGAATTAACAGATACGACAGTTAGAAAAACCTTGACCGTCTAACATTAGTACTGGAAATGCAGATACGTCACTATGTGAGTTGAAGCAGTCGCCCTAAACTTACTTATTGTTGATGTATCTCATTTTTCCATTTTTATCAGAAATGCCTCTACGTGAGAAAGGGGACGATATGTTACAAGACCAAATTCGAAATCTAACAATTTTTCTAGCTGATATTACCCAATATCGTCGTAAAATCGCCAAAAGCAACTGAGGCCCGGCATGTAAGTTTTTTCTATAATAATAATAATCTACAATAATATTTACTCAATGGTCAGATTTAGGTAATAATAATAGATGCTTATGATTAAATGTTAGAGGTGTGTTTTCTAACCTCCCTGCTACTCGAATAACACCATTATGTAAGAACGGTCGTAATTTACGCAAATAGGATGAACAAGGAACACCTTTGTTAGAAACTATTTCTTCTGCAAAATATATGTATTATACTATACGTATTAATGACAATTCTGCTTTATCTAAATCTGAAAGTTCTATTTTCGTTCCCAGTGGTATTAATTTTAAGAATTTTAAGACAAACCATAGAATTTAACAACTTAGACCAACTAGAAAAATATGAAATTAATTTATTTATAGAATTATCCTTTTTGTACACTGAAAATGCAACTACTTTGGACTCTAACAAATCATCATCAAATGGTTCTACATTTTCAACAGTGAAAGATTTTATAGGCCAATTATTTTCTCTTAATAACAACCAACTAGGACCTGTCCACCAACAGGAATAATTAAGCAAACTGTTAGGTAAAAGGCCTCTACTAGCACAATCAGCTATATTGTTGGAGCTACCAATATGATACCAATTATGAGCTGGTAAGTGACTATGAATTTTAGTTACCCGATTGGCAACAAAAGTTTTCCATTTATATGGCTCAGAATGAATCCAATGCAGGGTAATAGTAGAATCTAATAACGCATATACCTTTTCTATTTTCACCCGTGACTGACAAGTATTTAAAATTAAGTTTATCAATTTAGAAGCTAATAGTGCCGCACAAAGTTCTAATCTCGGTAATGAAATCGGATTCATTGGAGCTACTTTAGATTGCGCACATACTAAATTTACATTAACATTACCATAAATATCTTTAACTCTAATATATGCTACACTACCATAACCCTTTTCAGATCCATCTGCAAAAATTATTAAATATTACTATTATTATCTACTCCCAAATGTCTATCTATTTTGAGTTGACTTAATACAGGTAATTCATTCTGAAACTGCGTCCACCACATTACGCAATCAGAAGACGGTGCCCAATTCAATTTTAATTTCCAGAATTGCTTAATAAAATATTTTATATAAAATATTACTGGAGTAAGTAAACCTAATGGATCAAAACATCTAGCTAATGTTGAAAGTATTCCACGCTTAGTACACACTTGTGTTTCAAGATTCATTTTGAATATAAAGGCATCCATGCATTCCATTGTAAACCCAAAATTTGTAGAATATCTTTTTCAAAATCTACTATTTGTTCTAAATGCGAATGGTTTGGAAAATACTTGTATAATTTAACTAAATCAAACTGACCAGATTTAAATAACCCCACTAATTGCTCAAATACTGATTTTGCCTCATTTAAATCAACAATACTAGATACAATATCATCAACATAGATATCTAGATAAGCATATTCAACCACCTTTGGATATGACTGAACTTCATCTTTAATAAGTTGTTGTATAGTACGCAATGCTAACCAACAACTAGATTTAACACCAAAAGTAACCATATTTAATTCATATGTAACAATTTTTTTATTTGAGTTAAAACGCCATAATATTCTTTGAAATTTACGATGCTGTTTTATAATATTTATCTGACGGTACATTTGTTTAATGTCTGCAGTTATAGCTATTGGAAACAATCTAAAATTTAATATTATGAATAAATTATTTTGAAGTTTTGTTCCTGTATAAAAAATATCATTCAAAAAAATCGAATTATCTGTTTTCGCACTAACATCGAAAACTACTCTAACTGGTGTACTAGTTGATTCTTTAAAAACACAATGATGCGGAATATAATAAGAAAGATGGTGTATTTCATTATCATGAACAGCTATCATATGGCCTTGAGTAATATAATTGTGTAAAACTTCACTATAATTCAAATACAATTGAGGAGATTTTTATAATCTACATTCTAATGCTAAAAATCTATTATTGGTAGTTGTAAGTGACTCTCATAATTTATAGTGTCACTAGTGTCACGGTTACAAGTTGAAATAAATATATTTTAACAAATATCATTTTCGGTGCTATTACAAGTAGAAATATTATCATCTAATTCCCAAAATTTTTTTATAAGTGGTTCTAAAGATGTAAAAGTACAAAATACTAAACTATTTGTCACACTATTATTTTCAATAGGCATATTTCCACAAATAATATAACCTAGACTTGTTTGCATAACAACTGTTGTTTCTGAAGTTCCCCTGATTATATTTGACTGTAAAATTTGTGCAAAAACGGCTGCTCCCAGAATTCCGTCCACTTTGGATGGTTTATAATAATCTGGATCAGCTAAATTTAAATTATTTAAATACAGTAATTTATTATCCAAAGTACAAGTAGGCAAATGTTCAGTTACTTTGTCTATAAGTAAGAAATCTACGGAGTATTTTATTTTATCATCGAAACGAGATCTGATAACCAAATTAGTTTTAACTTTCACAGGTGGAGTAGTAGTACCTATACCATAAACTTGTGAAAATATTTTGCTTACAGAAACACCCAAACGTCTAGATACTTGTGAAGTTAAAAAATTCGATTGTGAACCCATGTCCACTAAAAACCGTAAATTTTGTTTTATTCCAAAAGCATTTACTACACTAACTACTGCTGTCGAAAGCAAAATAGTATATCGAAAGCGATTTTGTTGCATGTTATCACTATTATTGTCTTCCGTTGAATCCTTAGAACAATTTCCAGAATTATCACCACCACTATTATTGCCTCCGGCACTATTTTTGTTATTTTTAAAATGTAAAAGTCTATTATATTTTAAATTACATTTATCACAAGTAATTTTTGAGAAACATTGTGCTATTTGGGATTTGAGCCTAAACAATTAATACAAACACCAAATCTCTAACTGTTTTATATCTCTCTTTAGCAGATTGTTTTAAAAATTTCGAACAACGTACACAAATTTTACAAAAATTGCTATTACCATTAGAACTATTTCGATTTACCATAAATGACCCTGTTGAAGTTAATTTAGGAGTATCTGAACTACTATAACTACTAGAAAAACGAATAGGTTTTATCGATGACCTATGAAGTTTTAATTTGAGTAACTAAAAAATCAATAATTTCATTATATGCATGCATAACATCTCTTTTATCCTTTTCTCGAATTAATTCAAACATCTTAACAGTCTCTGGTCCTAATTTCAATAAAGCTAATGAAGCGAACATAAAATCTGATAGATTTGAAATATTAAGGTTTTGCAATGCTTGAGCGCATGTATGAAACCTCTCTAAAAACATATTATACGATTTTAAATCACCATTAATTAAAGGTTTGAAATTTAACATATTCTCAAAATATTGATTGGCTAATGTCCTACTATCATTGTATTTTTTTTCTAAATTTTGCCATAAAATTTCATAATTAGCAGCTATTGGTGGCAATCCAGCAAATATTTGTTGAGCCTTTCCCTTTAACACACAATTACTAACGTCTTTAGAAATAGATTTTGAATTATTTGAATTACTATGTTGCACATGTACAGAACCTGCTGCCACTGCAGCTGTATTTTCTTTTTGAATTATTTCATTATATTCGAACGAATATGACAAGATAACCCATAAACAGATTCAACCACATTAAAATCAGGTACAAAATCGGAATCCATCTCTAATTGTAAAATGTTAATGTCCTTAATTAATTGTTCAAATTCTGACTCGGTTTGATCAAGCCTTACGTACATAAATTTAAAGTTTTTCAAAGACACTTCATCTGTCTTTTTACTTAAATCAAATAATGATTGTATTCTCTGAAATAATGTTTCTCTTTTTGCTATGAGTACTTTTAATTTATTAGTTTGTGACGTCATTTTGAATCTATATTTAAATGTACAGTCTTGTTAGAACCTTAACAGAAAATCAAATATGGAATGTAAAGAAATATAATAAAAAGTTATCTCCTTTGTAAAAAGCTTGTAAACGTGGTATTCAAATAAAAATGTTCCAAATCAATAGCAACTGGCAATAATGAAAAAATATTTATTTGTCATTAGTATACTTAAAATATTAATATTTAGTAATAACAAAGCAACCAAAATTTATGTATATTTCTATATCTACCTATCCAAGAAAACCACAATGTTGGCGAAAGTAAATTTGTTAACTATAAAATATGTACTATAATTATGAATTGTTTATATTAAATAACTGAATTTGATAAACAAAAAAAAGAAAATATCAAATATATATTTTTTTATACTAAAATAACTTTTGAATGTAATTTGTCTACAAACCTATACTATAATGAAAGGAAAATACCGAAATGTTAATAATAGTTTACACTAAGAATAATCCGGGTCGAAAGTACCAAAATGTGGTGCAGCTACAATTTGCACCTTTAAAAAAGTGAACTGTATCGGCTATAATCTACAATTACAAATAGTAATAAATTTTCCCTTACCATATCCCCATGGTAAATGGCACTGTATTTCGAATATCAAGGAGAAAACGGGAGAATGGAAAATAGGACATTCAAATCTTACAACAATCTGTCAATACAACAACTGTATATTATGTGTTAATACTACCACTAGTAGGTACAACTATATCATTCTCGCTTCGCGCGAGCCAACTTGTGGCCTTCTTTCTTTTTTTATACATCAACAAAAAACATGTTAAAGGCATGGCTACACCATCTAGTATGTCTCCATGGGCCATTATTTACGGCCCACCCTGTATGCAAGTTAAAACTTTATCGTGCTTTTTTAATGTAAATAAAAATTTGAGTAAAACATAAATATATAAATTTATTATTTACATAATTCACAGAACACTGGAATACACACATTCCAGTGTTCTGTGAATTATCAACCATTTTTTTTATAATTTTCCACATATCCTTTTGCATATATTTTTATCTTTGAAAGTTGGTGTAGAATAGAAAGCATTCAATAGAAAATTATATCTAAGATTTCTGGACTCAAAATACCTAAATAAGTTAATTTTCATCTTCGGTTTGTTATAAAACAATCGTATGTATCAATACTGATAAAAAAAAGCGGTCAAAGTGGACACAAATTTGTAGTTTCAACAAAACATATCAACTTTACAAACAAAAGTTGTTTCCGTGTCAAAGAAATAAAAATATATGCATAAACATTTTTTAAATAGATGACACCGATATGAAGAAAGTCATATTGGAAAGTTTCCGAAATGGAGATTTTCTGAGAAAAGAAGAATTCCGTTCAGGAACGTTTCCTGGAAATGTTCTCTGCAAGACTCTAGAAAGTTTAATGGAAATATTTCCGTATTATTTTTAATTTTCTGTCGAATTAGGTATAATCTTATTTAAACATTTTTAAAAATCTATAATTGGTAAGTTACTATAAAATAATACAAATAATATGTCGCTTATAATGAAAAGTTGCTTATAACAGCGAAATATTTCGATATTGGCTGAACTTACATATATTCTAGTACTGCATTTAGCGTCGTCGGTTATAACATCAGAGTCACATATAGCAGCCAGATTTTATTGCATTTTTTAGCCCTAGTGCCAGCTATAGCATCACACGACATATTATTACATAGCTATGCATATACATATTACGTACATATGTAGTGTGTGTGTTTGTAAATGTGACTTTCTTATTTTTCTCTGAATACGTATGTGATTGTTTAAATTATTTTATTTACAAATAAATGTTTTATGTTTTGTTTTTATATAAATGTGGCTTTGCTTTAAATACATATGTATTGGTAAATAAAATTGTGTCATTTTCTTGATTTTAAATTCTACTTTTATTGCCGCCGGATTTAAAATCTGACCGGATATAACGTCCACATTTTAAATTATATCCGACTTTCACTGTATCTACAATGCCAAAAAATAAGTAAAACATAAAAAATGTCAAGACTGTGAAAAATATATATATATTATTAATCCAATACCACTAAAATGTTTACCTAAACACTTACGTGAATTGTATACAGAAAGTATAAATAAAAATATGGAACAGTAAAAATAAAAAAATCTAACATGAGTAAAATTAATTCCTCAGAAACAGAACCTATGTTACTTACTTTTTAATGTTGGCACAACTTACAATAAGAATACACATGTTTGAAAAACAACCTATAAGTGATGAGAAATATTTCTGAGTAAATTTCCCTTGGAGATAGTTCTATAGAAAATTTCTAACAAAATATTTTCATGAGAAATATTTGGCAACATTCCCGAAACATATATTGACAATATTTACAAAATATCTTCCTGGGCATTTCTCGTCTTTACTTTAAATTCTATCTCCAGTAAGATAATGAATTCAGTGTTCAGTGTACCTCTGTTTTTAATTTGAAAAAGAAGTTGGAAGGAGTTTTTATTCCGATTTTAATGCTTAATCCAATAATGTAAAAATAAAGTTTTAAAATTATTGTTTTGACCACCGTAATCAGCAGAATTTACATAAACTTGCTAATATAACCGATTCTCTAGTAGCACGAATGTTAGCAATAGTGCTTATTTTTCCAAATAGTTAAAACCATTAGATATATAAGAACCAGGTCTGTCCAATTATTTATATTGCCTCTAACTTTTGACATTTGTACATTGGATACATAAGCTTCGCCATCAGATAAGTTAAAGCAAGGCTTCACTTTTAAAGACAAATTCACAACTTTTACAAATTAAGCATTTATAATTTTTATTACATTTACTACCCTATTAAACACTATGTAACAAATTACCTCTTTTTCTAGTTTGTCAGATCTGAGGGCATCGATTGTAGTGCCCTTTGGATCTAAACGGTCTACAGATGTCAAAATTTGTTTGGTTAAAACATTTAATATAATTTTAACAGGTAAATATTCTAAATTGAAAGAACTTGGAAAGGTTCATTATTTAATAAAATTAAGGTAAACTTTTTTAACTTGATCAAACAAACAAATCATAATTTCATATATGCAAATAAAATAAAGTTTTATATACCTATTTTATTTTTGTACCAAAAGAACAATATATATGTTACTACATAAATCACTTGAGAATATACAATATTTGTGTTTTCTGGGACATATTTAACTATCAAAATATCGATCACACTTAAAAATATTTAAATGTGTTCGTCAGTGTTTTGCTATTAATTTAGCAAAAATATAGGTAGAAATCAGGTTTTTTTTTAAATTAATTACACATATTTTTTATATAAAGGCAAGTTTCTGCACTTAGTTTAAATATTAATTACCTATGGTCAAGAATTTAAAAAAATGTAATTTATTAGAAAATTATTAATTTAGACACCATATAAGTTCTTTGTCCACTATGTCCTTTGTTTCTTTACTAAGTATTAGAGGCCTATAAATACTTTTAAACAATAATCACCTTAATGTAAAACTTACGATGAAAATAGTTTCTGCACGCTTTCTAATACCTTCAATCTCGCAAATTTAAATTTATTACTTACCACACCAGTGTTGCTATTGATACAGTTTATATTAATTCTAGATATGAATTTTGCTGTTGGTGCATCATCAGGGTATTTCTGGCCGCATTCAATTTTTACAGAGTACATTCTATTTTCATATGGAGTCCGAGGAGGGCCAATAATCATGCCCATCCAATGTGTGAGTGTCATATCATCATCATTCTCTAAACCCCAACTAATTGTTCCATCAGATACACCCTTTTGCCCCGCTTCTAATTCTTCAAGCAAACGAAAATTTCTGGGAACCACTGCAATATTTTATAAATTAATATCATCCTACTCTATACTACACAAATATTTTACATACATATTCTAAATTAAAAAAATAATAAATTTCTTACCTACACCGGTTGACGGAGTCGCCATTATGATTCACCAATAATTACCTTTTTCAGACTCGCAATTTATACAAGTATAATTAAAACCAGAGGTTATTTCCACCCTTAAAATACACGAAAACCTAATACTTTCAAATACTAAGGTGAAAGCGTATATTATATTTTCTGATCATGCAGCCCAATAAATTTTTACTACAGCTTGTCAATTCTGGAAATTTTGCGCTGTTAGGTTGGTTTGTTGATTATTTCACGTTTGTACAGGTGTTCTGTGGTTTGTAGGCTCGTGCCCAGAGAAATAGAGAAGGGGAGAATGAGCGTCAAGATGCGAGAACCTAGTAATACAGGAGGCTGCCATTTTGAATTCATCTATACGAGGGGGATTGAAATATTATTTTATCATGTCGTTTCAAAATTTCTATTTAGAAACACATTAAATTTTAAATGAAATATGAACAAATATGTACTTTTGAAATTTTCAGTTACATATTAATTTTCATAACGGCGTTATTATGGGTGATTATCCGAGATAAGGTGGAGGATTAAGGCTAAAGCGTACAACCTTCACATTGGGCAACCTGTATAGACGCTTATCTGGCTGGCCCATAAAAAAAGATATATTTATATTTTTCTAGCTCGAAATACGAAACGTTCAGTCTCCCGCCCGACCGTTATCTGTAAATATTTTGACTTAAAAGTTTGACGTACATGAATTCAAAATGGCAGCGCCCGTAACGTCCTAGTGAAATGTGGATGCGCAGTATATTTTGTGGTTCAGTCTAGGCATATGAGTAGCTAAATATTTAGACATATGAGTCTAGGTGGTCTGTGGTCGATACATATCGCGGACGCTTGAAGCATATCTCTCTGACAGAAATTCTGCACTGTAGCAGGACTCCTGAAATCTCGAAAAATTATAAGTTCAAATATAAAAGTTGAACAGATTTTTTACAAAATTATGTAGTCATTGATTTATGAATTTTATTTTATGTAAGTTACACACTATATAACAGTATGATAAAACAATGAATTTTATAATATATCTCGCAAATATATGTATTTACCATTACTTTTATATTCACTAAAAAACGAATCAATCTTAAATAAATAAATACCAAAATAAGGTGAGGCTATTCTTCTCAATAATTTAAAGTAGTATTCGCAAAAGTAACAATTTTTGTTCGTGAGATTAAAATCTTTACATAATTTGCGAATTGATTCTAACCCCAAACATTTCCCTGTCTGCAGTAACTCTGAAGAAGCTTTGATTTCTGTAAGAAGTATCTGTGATATATAGAAATAATATGTATTTTTGCAGTTTGGTACACAGCAGTATATTCAACAGTAAATAAAACAGACAAAAGCAGGCAAGGCAATTTAGATAATCAATTCACTAATAATAATTAACTATTTGCGTTATATTAAATTTTAGTCAAACACAGAAAACAATTATCAGAATGCACTAGAGCGATAATTTACCTTCTTCACGTTGCAAAAAAATATTAATTTTAACCATCCATGTTCTATGTTACAACCTCAGATTGTTTCTTTTCGCTACAGCGAACTGTACCAGTTATACTGGCAACTTTGCTTTTCTTTTTAAATTGTGACACAGTTTTCTGTATGCTATTTTTTCTCAAGTGTGTTTTTCCAAACGACCGTAAGATAACGCTCATGCACGCGATGTTTGCACTGAAATGTATCTTATATTATGATGAGTGGAATGCACTAAAAGCTACGCGAATGGATTATTCATGATCAGCGCCATATTTTGTTTTGTGCCTCTAGCAATGGCGGAGCAGTAGGGGCTTACCTGATTGTGAATTGAAATAAAATTGAGTTCTGGATATGGAGAATTATTTCGTGCTATACGCTAGTTAATTTTACAGTCCCTTATAAAACATGACATGTTCCAACAATAACACCCACAAAAATACAAAAAGAATGACACTAACGAGATACAAGATAAAAGAAGAAACCACACTGTACGCCAATGACGTGTTTACCAACAAAATAATGGTAAATTAAGAACACAAGTCATATCGTACGTGCAGATGGTTGTCTCTCTCGCACCCACATACATAACCAATGAAGTATGTCTTTGATGAGTTTCTTATGACTCCTTTTGTCTGCTCCTAGGGTTGGTACCTTTATTTGGATGCGCAAATGGACTAAACGCATTCCATATCGTACATTTCAGTGGATGTTTGTCAACCTATCCTTTAAAAGCGTCTTATTTATTTAGTTATATGAAGAACATAATTCATATCGTACGTGCAGATTGTTGTCTCTCTCGCACCCACATACATAATCATTGAAGTATGTCTTTGCTGAGTTTCATGTGCCTCCTTCTGTCTGCTCCTAGGTGTGGTACCCGGTGGTATCCATATGATTATTTAGTTACTCATATGGTGGTACCTTTATTTGGATGCGCAATAGAACTAAACGCATATTTCTTGACAAATCACCGTGCCCCTCATAGATGTGCCCCTTGAGCGCGCGAATGTGTCGTAAAAAAACGAAATCTGGAACCTCGACATTAGAGATGGGCTTAGCAGTTCATTTTAATGATTCAGTTCTCGAGAACTGAATCACTGAACTGATTCTTAAAACCAGCTCTTTAAGAACTGGTTTTACGTCAAACACTGCACAGATATACGCTTCTCTCCGAATCCATCTCCGTCAATTGCAACGGTCGGTTTCTTCCGCGTGTTACGATTGCGACCCGTTTAGAGTTTAGAATAAGAATTCTTAATCAAAATATTTGAAGCCTCTTTTTTCCAAAATATCTCGAATCATTTAGATACTGATTTTTATTTATTTTTTATTACAGAATTTAATTTATATTTTTGTAAAGTTGTTGTATTTTACTTGTTAATAAAATTCAGTTCTTAATTCTTACACATCATATAATTATAATTAATGGCACATACCTATATCGTTTTTATTAATGTAACAATTTGATACGGACGCTGTGCGCTGGTATGCAGATCTTGGATATTATATTTAACTAAGAATGCTATTAACGCTCCTCAATCGGATCACCAATCAGTTATTCAGAATTCAGATCGCCCGTATGATTTTGAGGCTCACATAGGCTGTGAACACTCGTTCACTATTCACTGAACAGTTCCTTCTGACGTCTAAACGCAAAGAACTGATTTGTCAACTTCTCAAGAACTGATTCTCGCAGTTCAGTGTCGAAACCCGTTCTTTTAAACCAGTTCACTCAGGACCTGCCCATCTCTACTCGACATCAAAGGAGCCAGCGTACGTGAAGACAACGGACTGTAATAAACTATGATAATACAAACACTGCTCCTACTAACAAAAGGAGTCAAAATCAATATATGGGCGGGCGCAGAGATACCGATAGCGGGTCTGTCCCCACAGAGCCTAGCCCGAGAACAATTAGGGCAGATAAAATAATCCCGGCTAATGCTAGGAATGTGCATTTTAATTTTGTTTCTAGCAGCGACCAGTTAGCGAGGCTACTGCATAACAACCCGGAAAATTACTAGGTATCAGATTAAGTAGTTAGGTATGCCCAGTGTATTTGATGTTGCCATAAAATATTACTCAAGATGTCAGTTCAGATGTGTTTACTTTAGAAATCATTACTTTATTACTTCCAGCAAGAATGATGAACTAGACCAAATTTTACATAAATTATGCGTATTGTGTAACATACTTAATACTGGTAATTTTTATGATTTTAATCCTAAAATAAGTACAATTAAGCACAGTATCCATACCTACATGAATCAATTTAAGAAACCTGCGGAAGTTAATTTAGTGTACTTTGCTGAATGTAAATTAGTTGACATAGAGGCGGCAGGTAAGCGGCTCAGAAAAATAATGATGTATTCATGAGTTAAAAAAAAGGCTAGTCGAGTTTCATACAATTTATTTGTAACAAATTACGTGACACTGAATACTGGACATAAATAATAAAAACTTTAAAACTGTGAATGGTTGGCAGTACTGGATCAACGACTGTACCCATATTTATTGAATTTCAAATATATACAATATAATAAAATTATTATGCTTAATTAAATAAATTTCCAACTATCAGTAATGACTTGTCACGCTAAATACAGAACATCCTTACAAACTTACTTTTTTGGTCTAAACTCAATTTTACGTGATTTGATGGTCATCCACTTCATCCTCTTTATGTAGTAAGTTAGACCAATAAGTAACGAGAAGATGGCAACACATTTAATGAGCATCTTTTTACGGTCGTCATGTTCAGGTTCGGACGTCCACTTGAGGAAAGTGCCAACATCTTTAGCTAATTGACTAGCAGTTGCGGGGGTTCCGTCCGAATATTCAATGACTTCATTAAATAATGCTTGGGCCATTGAAATGGCACCACCTGGGAAATAGGGGTTATAGTACTGACCATCCCGGAGAACAATTCCAGCAGGAGCGTCACAGTATCCAGTCAAGAGGGAAAAGATGTAATCCTCACCTAAAGAACAAGGAAATGGATAAATTGAAATGTATCCATTGGTAAAATACTTTTATTGCAAATTTCTAAATATGAGATTCATGTGGACAACATCCACAAATACAAAACGTTTATTAATGTGAATGATATGATGAACAGAAAAAGGTAAATTCTGCTTATTTGTAACTGAATTATAAAATTTTAAAAAATTCACTAATTTTTATCATTTAAAATTAAACATTTTGTACATAGACTGGACCATAGATTTATTAATAAAGGGAGATGTAATTGTTTACATTTTGGAGCAATTGGAGAACTTCATTCCACTTGTTATCCTGGGCGACTAGAATGTTTCTTACTGAGATTCAGTTTCAACAGCCATCACATTTTAATAAATTCTTGCACAAATGCCATATGGTATATTGTTTAATTATAATTATATTAACACTTTTCACTAAGGTAATATATGAGTTATTAAATATATTTACTTCTTAGTCATTTCATATTAACAAAATGTAGAGGAAGTTGCAATTTTGCACATGTTTTTTTGTTATACCAGTCTCGCCACTACATACAGGGTTAACTATGACTTAGTACAAATATTTTAAGAGAGAATAGGGAAAAATAAGAATTAACGGAATCACCCTTCAAAAAAATTCCAAACTTATTTATAAAGCCAAAAAAATTTTTTTTCGATATTATTTTAAATCCTTATTTAACGCCACCAATGTTAACTTGCTTGTTGGTTGCCTTCTCTACAAGCATGCTCAGTCAGTATCGCTGTCATGTCATAATTCAATTCCTGTGTTTACGTTCTAATTTTGTGTTCTTCAATTTTTAGTGCCTTTTTCAATTTTTAAACATTTTATAATTATTAAATAAAGACGTTTGTGTTGGGTGCAGATACTTTCCCACAATATAGTTCGCCGGTTTGGTTTTCTAGGTTATGGGACAAGACTGCCGCGGTTATATTAAAACTTGTCTATTATCTGTTCCTTTCGTTCGATTTTGTTATAATAAATAGGCATTTTATCTAATTGTACCTATGGGAAGTGTCTTTTATCGGTAGTGAGTGGCTGTAATGAGCAAATATGTAGTTTTACCAGTTTATAACGAAATAATGAAAAACAAATGCAAAATACTGGAACTAACTGGATTAACTGTTACCTATCTATCAGGTATTATTACTAATAAAAATGTTAATTTTTGTCGTTTCTACATTTAGAAACGCTACAAAAAGACGACCGCATGGTAGTTGACATTGTTGACAGATGTAAGCTTTATCTATGAATCTAAGCCATCTCAGTCGATTCTTATCATAGGCGCCGACTTTCCGTAGGAAAAAAGGGTTTTGCCCCATTTTTTAAATATCGAGCAAAAATTCTGGAATAACTTTTTTATTGTCTTTTAGGCCTCTCTGGGCACGTGGTTAAATTTTTTGTACTTAGTCATAGTTAACCCTGTATAGTATGCTTTGGTCTACAGTGATGCTGTTACGTGGAATTTGTGTTTTTTTGTGGCTTTTCAATGTTTTTTCAATGTCAATGTCTAGTGTGGAAATAATTGAGTTCTTCTGATCCCAAATTGTCTGTTCATAAGTAAGTTCAATCAACTGAAATTGTCAATACGCGTTCGGAAATTATTTGTGGAAAATATGCTGCGTTGGATGGAGTTGGAATTTTCACGTTGTCTCTCTCGGATTTCTTTCTCATACACATTGTTTGATACAAAACAAATGGCAATTTATAAATGAACAAAAGCTATAGTTTGGACAAATATGTCATTAAGAATATAGAAAAAAAAAATACAATTAAGGTGTTTTTGTATTTGAGGTAATGTTTCGAGCCATTCACACAACGAAAGGTCGTTATTTTGCCATCTGGGACCTTCACCGGTTCTTTCGCAATACTATTATAGTTATAAATCTTAATATGAACATTATGGAAACACCCAAATAAGCACAATTTTGACACATATCTTAGTGACTCAGTATGCCGACTTAAAAAAACAACTTTTTTTTTTATTTGTCAATCACATACTTTTATCAGACTTACTATACACAAGCCAAGTCAGAATATGCCAACTTGTCTGCTTTCTAGTTATTCCTAAACATTGTATATGTTGTGCTGATATTGCTAATATATTTTTTGCATAAATTAAAGTAAAATAAACAAAAATTAAGTTTACGATTAAAATGAAATTAAAATAATAATATCTAAATACCTCCATGACGGGCAGACACAATGTAACTAAGGTCCGGAGGGAAAGCACCATTATTGGCAGCACGTGCAGCCTCTTCATTAGCGTATGGGTTAGGGAAATAATCGGATAATTTTCCAGGCCTCTGGAAAAAGTTGCCAGATTCGTCAGGTCCATCAGTGACCAATTGTTCCTCTGCTTCAGCTTTAGCTTCTGCCTCAGTATGAGAAACTCCAACCAAATTACGGTATGCTATAAACCTCATCGAGTGACAAGCCGCACAAACCTGCTTGTAGACTTCGTAGCCCCTTCGGATACTGGAATAAAAGTTTTGTAACTTAATTAAAATATTTAAAATCAGTAAATTTACAGAAGTACAGTGCAGTCTCGATAATCCGAATTAATCAACACAATACTTTAATTTGTATATACATAATATGTATTGATACATTGCAATAATCTTATTAAAACACTAAACTTTATCAACGGTGTTTCCTAATTGTGTGCAGAATATTCAGGGGGTATTCTATGTTAAGGAAGTTCTGCATGCAATTAGGAAACACCCTATTATATATTTATAACATAAAACAAAAATATAGTTTTTATTTCTAAGTAAAACAATGTGTTGCTCTGCTATCTGAAATAATATAATATTCCTTGCAGATGTCGTCTAAAAATTGTATAAAGTTAAATGAATGTAGTTTTCACATTTAGTTAATTTGTTGACTCTTATCTGAAATTTGTCAATAATTGGAAGATGTGGTAATTTTATCGTTTATTTTGTGTTTACGTAAATAGTGAAATAATACACAACAAAAAGCTACAAAAGAGTAATGTTTAGATGTGCAAGTTATTTACGGAAGTTTCTTCCTAATCAGAGACGTTCGGTAGTGTTAATTATTTATATAAAATAGGTGATTTAATTGCTAATTATAAATTAATGCTAATGTAACTTTATTAATAAAAAATATCTAATGATTTATTCACTATTTTCGCTGATTTTTAACCTTTTCCAAAAAATATCACAGACGCTTCTACTTAATGATGATTTTCAGAGGTCATTCAAATATTTATAATTTATAGACGAACTATAATGCTGTACAATAATTCCTCAAAGTTATTTTCTCATCGAAACTACTGCAATGTCTGTGTAGACATCGTCCAGTCTTGTCAATTCAACAGAGTGAATACATGGATTCAGCAAGTGTTCATTATTGTTTTTAGAGGATAATTTGGGCATTAGAAGTACAGAAATGCCCTTCATTTGTGCATTTTTATGTTTCAGTACACATCATCGCATTATCTATTCCTGATAATAAACATACGAGGACAAGAGGATCCTTCTAATTATTGATATTGTCTAAACATTTGACGTTTGTAGGCATAAATATTCAAAGGCAAACAACACTGTCTGATCTAAGAACCTGAGGCACAAAAAAAGAGGCAATTTTTTACTTAAACTATTATAATAGCACAATAAAAATAATAAACTTAATAAATAATAATGAATGCTTAATTTGTTAGAAATTAGGGTATCGACTGCAATACCCTCTCAGACGGCCTACAAATGTCAAAAGTATTGCAAAAAATGAAGCCTTCCTTTTACTTATCTGATAACAAAGATGATATAACCAATGTTATATATACGTTAAAGTAAAGGGATAATTAGGCAAATTCTCTTGGTACTGTATTTCTAACGATTCGGAAATCGAGTAAGAAACAGAGCAGAAAACATACTCTCTGTGTCTCTGTGCTCAAAGGGTATTTTCTGATTTTAAAGCTAGTCCTCTTGAGTACGAAATTCATTGGTTTCATTAAAATTTAGCAATTTTACAAAAGAGGAGATTTCAGGTAGTTTCCATATGAATTTGAATTTGTTTTTCTTCCAGGAATTCATCAAACGTTGAGACTTCCAGCATTAAACAATTTAAACAAAAAATCGCAAAATTTACATGAAAATTGGTTAATTTTGTACCCATTTAGATTTTATTTTAATAGCTAAGTAAGTATAAAAATACTTAGATTTTAGAAAACAAATTTGAACTACAAGTGAAGTTCATGTTACACATTCCTCAATATTTTTATAGAAATATTTGGTATGTCACTACTTTTCTCAAAATACATAATACTAAAAATGCATGCAATAATAGAGTTAGATTATTACAAAATAGAGGCAGCATCTATTTCAATATAGTTATTGGTTATATTTCATAACCATCTGCAAAATATGAAATTTAAAAATGTTACTGTACGACTTTTTACCAATATTAGCCCTGTTTGTAGAACGATTGGAAACGGTTTCCAACTGTCAGATGCATGCAGATTATATTAATTGTCAGGTGCATGAGACTGACTATTGGAATCTGATTCTGGTGTTGTGAGAACAAAACTATTGAAAAAGTATATGCATATTTTATAAATACCAACCTGGCATGATCAAGGGAACTAAAAACACCGCTGTGGCTCCATACATTTTTTGGTGGGTGCAATTCTAGATCGGAGGCCTTCACTGATTTATCAAGAGCAAATAAAAGAGCCCCTGTACCTCCAGCTAATACACCTAGACTTCCTAAAAGCTAAAATATATATTTTTTAATTTTCAGATCCAGCTGAATATAAATACTTACGGCTTTTCGGCTTCTAGACCAGTCTCTTGTAGAGTATGAACTGATCTGTAACAACAAAATTGCAATTGCTTTTAGAAAACTAATAACAGATTTACGAAATTGAATCGAGACAAAAAAAAAATGTAAAGATGACATAACACTGGTTTTAGGTTGGATTTATCAGGTTGAAGATGGTATCAAACAGCATCGTTTTATTTAATGTAAATACACGTAAATAGAAAATAAATAGTACCTGGCTAATTGAAGGTGTGCTTGAAGATTTTAAGAGCCCAACTCCACAAAATCGACCTACAGTTGCAGCCATGTTATTCGAAAGATGGGTGAATACCGGGAGACTTTCGATTGGGGGCTAATTAATTGAATATAACACTTAAGCCGATTGCATTAAATGGTTTTCAAAAGCCTTGGTGATGTAAAGCCAAACTTACATTCACAAGAAGTCAAAAAAATTAATTTTTGACTTTGACAATTTACGTAATAGAACCACCCATAGGGAAATTCCTTTAAATTGAAAATTGAAATGGACGATTAGAAATTGGTACACCTGACGTTGATACGTCACTTCTTCCAGCTGTTTTGGGTACGCCATTGACGACTGTTCGAATGTAAAATTGTTTTAGTCTGGTAGGAGAATCGGTTGACATCGTCCTGAAAGTATAATAAAAAGTTTTATTTGATCATGACAACGGGAATGCCGGAGCTAGGCTCCAAAATAAGTTTAATATCGAAGGCAGATATCCGGTATGAGGGACGTTTATTTACAGTTGATCCTCAAGAATGCACAATAGCTTTGGCATCCGGTAAGAATTTCCGTATTACCTACCATGTATAAATTTATTTATTTATCGTATAAGTAGGTAGTTTTACATTTATTGCCCCTATTTTTTACACTTCGTACATTATAACTTCTCCATATACAATAGTAAACATAGATGCATGTTGTGCACAAATTTCTCGAAAAAAAATGACAAAATGCACTATTGTTTAATGAGAAGTTATTGTAAATTAGGTATAACTAATTAGCTATTTATTTGAAGGTTTGCTATAAATCTAGAACATTTCTTTAAGAATTAAATTAAAAAAGTGTTTAACTAGTAAAAAGTGTAATTTTTTTGTTATACATTTTACAACTTATCAATCACTATTTCATATTGGATAAAATTTAATCAGTTTTAATTAACATGGAAATACTGTTCAAAATTGTCCATTTATATATTATAATGCCTATTAATAATATACACACATTATTAACGTGTAAACAAATATATTAAATGTATTGGAAGTAATAAGTTTTGGGGTGACTGAACTTGAAATGTTGTTATTCATTTTAGTTTCAATTTTATTTTACAATTATAATTTTATTTTTTTCTGTTTTACTATTTTCTTCTACATTTGTCCTCTAAAATTATTTATTTTTTAAACAATCTGAAGAAATAACCACAAATAGTATAGAATAAGTTTTTTTTTCTTATCAAACGAATAAAAAAACTATGTTAAGATTCGAGAAAATGTTAGTATTTGCTCAACTTCAAATATAATTATGTGCTTACTTACCGATATAGTTTCTTTAAAATATAAAATAGAAAAAATGAAATAAAAATGTGGGATCTTAAAGATGTACTTTAATAATCTTTGAAATCATTTTCTGTTAACTACTAGGCATCTTTTTCTGTTTATGTGCATTTATATATGAACCAGGAAAGTAAATTTATGATAATCCTTTTTTATAGTGCGTTCATTTGGGACAGAAGATAGGGAGACTCAATATCCCGTTCCAGCTCAAAATCAAGTCTACGACTACATTTTATTTAGAGGTTCTGATATCAAGGATATAAGAGTGGTCAACAATGTCGCCCACCCTCATCCTCAACCACTTAATGATCCAGCTATTATGCAACTTTCTGTACCGCCGACTTTGGGTGGACAGCCTTTCCAGAGCCATCCCGTATTGGGACCCATGGGGCCGCAAATCGGTCAGTTTGCTGGGGCATACGGAAATATTGGACCGCTAGGAGGTATGAACGCAGGAATGGGTCCTGGTCTTGGTATCCAGCGGGATACTAGAGGTCTCGGCGGTAGTAAGCCAAGTGAGTTGATAATTCCGGGGCCAGAACCAACATCCTCTGTCCTTTCTCCCACTGTTGAACCACCTCGGCCTTCAAATGACCATGGTAAAAAATGATAATTTATTTAATTTGCTGGTTGCTGATTCATGTGGCTTTGCTATGTGCATACCATTTTTTTGGGTAATAGGTAGAGTAGTCCATTTCTAAATTTAATATGGCTTTGGACAGTGGCAAGCGCTCATAACATTTGAAGCTTATCGTAATACTATAAATGTTGTAATGTTAAAGATTATTAATCCTTTGACTGCGCCTCACTGGTGTGGCTGTACATATACCCTTCCCACGATGGCATTTAGTTGATAAAACAAAATATTTATAATACATATGGAAGTTATTTGATTTTTAGCTCTTTTGGCATAAAACTTTATACTGTACCATAAGTTTTACAATAATTATGAAGTTATATCCAGCACAATCACAATACTGTCGGTAGATGCGAGTTATATATGGTTTTCTGTTTTTGTTTGTATATGTTTATTATAGTTAACAACAAAACGGCAAACATATGTTATATATGTCGGTAGTATAGTGGCAATATTTCTGAAAACGTGTATATTTGCCTAAAACAGTCAAAGGATTAAAATAACGATTAATTCAAATTTTTAATACTGGTATTTTGACTTGGTAGTAGTAGATTATACTTATTTTATTATACTTAGTACTAGTTTTTGCACTTGATTTTTCATAGTAAAAAAAATACCTACATAATTTTATTTATACTGATACAGGAACTTCTCATGTTTTGGACTTGGTTTTAAATATATAAATACAGTAACTTATACCTCATTTATAGAGAATAGTAGGATTTATTTTTGTATAGTCACATTTCTATTAAAGTTCTTTTATTTTTGCATATTTAATAATTATTGCAGTTTATAAGGTAATTTATCTAAATGCTTAAATGGCATATTCATAGCAGTCATGTTATCTCACATCCTGTTCTAAAGCATTTCTTTATAAATAACCTGCCAAGTGATTTTAAAGGTGTTCATTTGATTCTATTGCATGTTGATTTCTGAATATATTTTATAATTTATCCTAAAATAATATTTTTCCTAAATGACGTCAAAGTAGTAAATTTGTTAGATTAGAAGTCGTCCTTGCATGCATTAACTTTTTTCTAATTTGTTGCAGTATGTTATTTTTTAATAGACAGTAAGACTTGTATGCTTTCCATAAACGATACAAATATTTAGTGTTTGTTATAGTTTAAAATTGAAGTATAAAAAAAACACTGTTTTTCACATACTTTAATATCCAAAAAGATAATTGTTATCAATTACACTATAACATAACGTTTTGAAAATCTTGTCTGTTTCCGTTTTCAAAACTAATAAACATTATTGAGTCATATGTGATTGTTTTCCTGTATACAAAACCAATCTTTCATCTAATCCTTTTGCTGTAAGGGATTATTTAGTTAAAATTTTTGTTTTTCACAAGGTAGAACTAAAAAAATAATATAATTGCTACAAATAAATAATTACATGCAAATTTTAATTGTAGATATAAAATTATTGTACCTAGTTAATATTGTTTTAATTTTATGTACAAAATATATTTAAAAACTAATTAAACAATTCCTTGCAACAAAATAAACAATAAAACAAATTCCATCTGAATAATGTAATAACATCATATAGGTAGGGCTACGGGGGTCCGTGTAATTGTTGATATTGTCCAGAACTTTTAACATTTGTAGGCCGTTAGGAATGTCAGAATCCCGGGGCATTGGACATAGCTAGATATCTAATAAATAATCTGTGCCAAATAAAAGAAGCATTTTTGACATTTTGTACTATTAGTATATTGAAATTTTGTTTAAAACGAACTGCTCTTTAAAAATTAACATTAAAAACATGGTGTTATTTTTGTAATAAAAAAATTGACACTGTCATTTTGTGAGATAATGAATGAGGTTAAAATTATCCAGTATTTTAATTTTCAATGCATTATATTTTACTTCCATAATAGGTAAATTATTTGCACAATAATACATTTTTTATTACAAGTTGAACTCTTTGCTATAAAATGTCGTTTTGTTTCTAATGAAATTCTAAATTACACTATGAATATGTTCTCATGTCACTTTTCTTAATTGAAAACCAAACATATAAAACTGACTATAGAAAAAATAGGAAAACTTATAAGATAATTGATGTTTTGAAAATCCTTAATTTTATAACATATTATAGGCTCAGTATAAATATTTTAAATTCTGTTTGCATAAAAATCTCAGTTTGTCGCCTTCTGGCATTGGTAATTGTCCTTGGTAGTAGAAATAGAATGTCCATTTTTATATTACAGAATGTTTATAAACAAAATTTATAGTATTTGTTCAAAATTTTTATAAATTGAATCAAAAACTTCTAATTTGAATCACAGGAATTATGTTAGCGTATCCGTGGATCTTTCAGAATTACATTGTCTAAAATAGTTTTGCATTAATATAAATCTTGTGTTATTTTCTGTGACACACAGATAAGGCAACAAATGATTATAATTTATTTTCCTTGCAAGGATGAACTAACATGACCAAACTGTGTTATTCTTGTATGTATAGTTTACTTGTATTAGTTTTGATGAATGCTTGTAGCTTTGCTAATGTTTTTCAATTCATCCAGCCCTTAAATCTTCTAGACGTCTCAGTTTTGTAGCATCTGTTTTAGATATAATCGGAGGTTCAAGAAGCACAACCCCAGCTAGTTTGGGCTCCAGAAAATCTCCCACCGCCGATCAAGGAGTCCAAGCGGGAGGAAGCAAACGGGACGATAAAAAGGTTGTTAAACCAATTCAGCCCCCAGGGCAACGTAACCAGCAAAGGAGGACCTCTAGAGAAAGAAGAGATTCTAGGGGCGATGTACAGGTAAAACAACTAATTTTGTTACTGTAGACTAGAGTGTTACATTAATAGTTGAACACATAGGGTGATTCACAAATACTAGGAAACAAATTTACCCGTATTTTTTTGTTTTTCTCATTTTTCATTTTTGGGCCTAAAATTTTATGTCTTGGAAATATCTTTGAATCCCTAAACCTATTTTAATAGAATTTGGTATGGGGTTGTAGATAGTCTATACGGGGTGTCCGGAATATGAGTGCCTTAATTTTGCCACATGATAAGTTGTACTAAACAAAACATTTTGAATTAACAATTTTTTTTCTCTGACTAACGATAACAGAATTATGACATCAAACAGGTGTCGAATATGGGACAGCGTCTCTCATGTACTATCTTAGGATTGTTATGTATTTATACATAATTAAAATCGGTGTACACCTAAACATAAGAACTTACTGTGAATGGTTTTCTTAGAGCTCTTTTCACAACACAGAATAATTGTTACAAGTGTTTAAAATGACTTCAGTTCCTTGCAAGAAGTGTTTATCATTCAAATGTCTCATAGCCAGAGAGTTTTGCCTAGATTCGCCCCAAATTAACGTCATGCAACTGGTTATGTTTATATAAATTGTTCCATGTTTGTTGTACACTAACAAACATCAAAGAGAAACTAGAGAAAAATGAAGAGTACTAGCTATACACACCACTATGACTAATATTACTTTTAGGTTATCAGCAGCAGCCTTACACTGCAACTTTGTGGAACATTACAATTTTAATAAGTTACTCGGAAACTTCAATAGTTTACTTCATTAATTAGTTTATTCCTACATAGCAATGACTGATAGTTTACAGCACTGTTTTAATGCGCAAGTGCAATTCATGTACTAGTTTCAAATCAGTTTCTAATTTCTTTGTTGGAACGACACGTTTAGTTGAAGCAGTAACCGTTAGGGGTATAGTTTGTTTGAAGCAATTTTCATTTTTCGGTCACTCATGTATAAGGAAGTGATAAATCTCATCACTAAAATTTGAGGTACTGCTGTAATTGCTAACTTGCTCCTCTTCACTAGAGTCACTCATTTTGAAAAACTACAGAATTGCGTACTTAAAAATCTGCAAATTACTTGTGCAACTATAATAAGTTTCTCAAATAGCATTATTACATAAAACTTTAGTTACGTTCATTACCTAGCCTACCAAAGTTGGCTTTCGTTAGCGGTTAGATTCTATCTGCGCATGCATCTGACTAGTGGTTTCCTAATAATCCTCAAACCGATTTGACTGTCAGCAAACAGTTTCAAAACCATCCACTTTTGTGTTGGAACAAAAAATCTTACAACTAGTTCCCGGATTGATTGTGTTGGAACGGTTAAATTCGTACTGGGCAAACTCGTGCCAGTTTGCTGCTAGTTTGATGCTGTGTAGGAACAAACCTAATACTGATTCAAAACTCAAATTACGTTGCATGCACATTTACTTAATCTTAATTGTAACATAGCATATTATTGCAGTTTGTAGACGAACTATTCATTTTAGACATTTTTTTCAAAAGTTTTTTTATTCCTTTGGTTAGACATATACGAGGGTGGTTCGATAAGTACTTAGCCTACAAAAAAAAAACGAAAATTTTGGAAAAGTGGCGATTTATTTTTCAATATAGTCTCCTTTTAGTTCGATATACTTAACCCAGCGATACTCCAACTTCTTTAACGTGTTTGAAAAATACGTTTTCTCGAGGTTTGCAAAGTAGGCCTCCGTGGCGGCGATGACCTCCTCATTCGACTGAAATTTCTGCCTGGCAAGTGATTTTTTCAAGTTTGGAAAGAACAAGAAGTCGCACAGGGCGAAATCTGCAGAATACGGTGGATGGGGCAGCAGTTCGTGGCCCAATTCGACCAATTTGGCAGTGGCGAGGGCAAAGATGTGAGCCGGTGCGTTGTCATGGTGGAAGAACATTTTTTTCTTCGCCAAATGGAGCTGTTTTTTCTGCAATTCGGCGTCGAATCGACTCAATAATTCGGCATAGTACAGCCCTGTGACCATTTTGCCTTCTCCAGGTAATCGATGTAGATCACACCTTGTGAATCCCAAAAAATGGTGGCCCTCACCTTTCCGGCCGATACAACAGTCTTCGCCTTCTTCGGAGTACGTTCGCCGGGTGAAGTCTACTGTTTCGACTGTTCCTTGGTCTCTGGTGTGTATCAATGGATCCATGTTTTGTCAAAGTTCACGAAATGATACAGAAACTCCTTCGGATTGCGCTTAAACAACATCGAACACTGCTCTGAAGTAGTCTCACGGTTGCACTTGTTGTCCGGAGCGAGCAAACGCGGCACCCATCACGCCGAGAGCTTTCATGCCTAACATTTCATGCAGGATAAGACCCACGCGCTTTCGAGATGCCTACTATCTCAGCTTCAATCGGCGGTCTGCCAATACGAGATCGTGGATTTTTTTCTGTGGTAGCCGTGGCTCATCAAAAACCGATGTGCAACCACATTGAAACTCGTTAAAAACCCATTTTTGACAGTCGTTATCGAAGAAGAAGAGTCACCGTACACAGTATCCAAGCGCTCTTTGATTTCACTCCAATCCAATCACCGACCGATATTGCTCTTTTTCCATTTTTATAAAATCCGTGGACACGCCGGCTTCCACACGTGGTCAAAACAAAACTGCAAGTAGGATCCGGCTGAAATTTCGACCGTAGCCGTCTAGGAGAATGTAACATAGTAAATTTCTCTTGTGATAGAGGCGCCATCGGGTGGTGAGGCTAAGTACTTATTGGACCACCCTCGTAAGCTCTTAAAAGTATGAAACTCATATTCCAGACACCCTGTATATTAAGAAAGTAGTTTTGTCAAGTACCACAGTTATGCATAACGCCACTCAGTTTTTTCAAAAACTTTTGTTTTCATTTTTTTTATTTTCTAAATTCTGTACCATTGTATTTGAAGCAACATTTCATTCTACACAAAAAAGTCCATTTTTTTGTTTTTCATTTAATTCATATTCGTCTTGTGATAACCTTATCAATTAAGCTCTACTACATCTTGTTTTCAGTTGCATTTGCCAATGGTCGCACTGCAACTTTTTCTGGAAAATTAAGCTTCAAATGAAAAAAGTAAAGAACACTTTTTTGTATAGAATCAAATAGTGCTTATAATGTACTAGCAATTGTTATTTGTTTAAAACCGAGAGAGATATTGTGAAAATTCCAACTCCGTGCCACGCAGCATATTTGCTGCAAATAATAAATAAAAATAATTCAGGATGAGAAGAACTCAATTTTCCACACACTTTTGACATTTATCATTTTCTAATTTGAATATTAAGTTTTATTAAAAAACATCGAGAATCAACAAAAATCACAAATTCCAACTAACAGTAACAATGTATACTAAAAAATAATATGTGTAGCAGCGGAACTGGTATATCATTGAACATGTGTGTAAAAGAGTAAGCAACGTTGTCATACTACCTCTACATATTTAATAAATTATAATTACAATATAGTTGACGGCCAAAAATCTAGAGTGACTAATCGCTAGCTTGTAGACAAGCGCAACGGGCGAAGCGTGCGAGGAGTAACATTTCATAGGCGTACTAAATTTGAATGCAATCAGATATAAAAAATATACAAAAATAATTGCATTACATAACATCCATTATTTTTAGTAAAAATAGTGATATAACAGTTTTTGCCAATTTGATAAAAAAATGATAAAAATTAATTCAAAATTTTATTTTGTATTATCAATTACCCAACGTCGAAAATAATAGAGAATGACTAATTCACAACACAAAGATAGTAACGGAAGATACGGGTGGCATGATTACCTAAGCATGCCACTTGAGAAGAGTTAAAGCATACAAAATTATCAAAAATAAGTTGACGTCGACTGAACCTAGCACATTAACAATTTACTTTAAATGTGCCACCTGTGCCATTCTCTATAAATTAGATTTCTTTCCATTTGGACAGCAATTGCCCACCACCACCCACTTACACCTATCTGATGCGCATTCCGTGGATATCACACTTAAGCCTTGTCCTCGTAGACGCGAAATTCACGGATTTTCTTCTGTTTTAATTATTTATGGCGGGAAAATCTCAACTTTTGACAAAATTTGCGAAACTGTAAACACTACATATATTATTGCTCCTTTCATTATTATAATAAATTTGTTTTGAGTTTCTGACAATCTACCATGGCAGTTTCATGATGAAAATGATAGAAAATATTATAGTTGACAAAATTGGTTACAAATAGAGATTTTTCCACCGTTAAATAAATCGCGCAAATATTTGCAAATTTGCAGTCACTATAGCGGTCACACATTAACACTTATTATATATCGTACCACTTTCCGTATGACCTTCATACATCCATGTTTCGTCAAAATTTAATATATTCTTTGATCCAGATTCTAATTTTTTAATATTTATTTTAAATAGTTTCTTCGCCATATTACTGTTTCGTCTTTTTCTATCAGTATACTCTTTCCGATTTCATTTATACGGACAAAGTTTCATCTTGTAAGATATAGCAATAAATTTTTTTTTCGTAGAAAACTCATTTTAGAACTACCAGCTTCCTTCCGTGAGCTTCTATCATTTTCCGTTTCACAGTTGTACTTCTTTACCATTTTTTTATTTGTACTGGACATACATATGCTACTCACATACATTTTTGTTAATGAAATACATATTTCAACATCACTTACATTCATATTTTGACCTCGTGCTCTAAACTCTTCATACATGTTATCATCCGATATTCCTCACTTGTTAAATTAGGACGATTTTGAGAATATGCTGTAGAGCTTGAATTATTCTCCATTCTTAAGAACACAAAATCACTAATGAAATGAATTACATTCATAATTAAATTAGCGAAAAGATATACCCGAATTTTTGCCTGCCCGAAGGATTTACCTGCCCATGATAGCTCTGGAAATAGAACAGGTGGATCCGTCAATTTGTCACAGCTAATCATAAGCTGCAGTGCATGCGTACTTACTGCAGCAGAAGCTGTGTAATCGGGTATGCTCTCAGAGATATGCGGCACAGGATTTTATAGGAAAAATATACGAGCTGCATGTATATTTCTTTTTGTTGACTACTATAAATTGTGAGCAGGTTTATAACATGAGTCACTCTCAAGATTTTTGGCCATCATCTATATTATATGGTACTAAAATTAATTAATGTATGCCAAGCATTAATATAAATCTGCAAATTGTTGTTTAAATGAAAATATGCCAACTGTTGAAACTGAATCTCCGCTTTAAACCTTCCAGTAGCTCAGCTTAATAAGTAGTGCGAGGTTCTCTGATTGCTTCTAAATCTAAACAATTACTTCTTTTACTGATAAAACTATGATTTTATGTTAAATTTTTGCATTTTAGGTGAAGGATTGTCCAGTTAGTGTATATTCAATTATTAATGAAACACTCTGTATATGAATTTAACATACATGTTTTTAACAACACTAATTAATTGTTATGTAGAATCAGAACAGGTCTGGACCAAACCGAAGCCAAAACAATCAGATGGGGTACCAAGGGCAAGGATACCAGAGTTACCAAGGCAACCAAAACAATCAAGGCAATCAAAGAGGAGGTAACTGGAGCAATAACAGGGGACCCGCGAGGCCCAGAGGTAGGTCCCGAGGCGGAGGCTACAGACCCAACCAGAATCAACAAAATCAAGGAGGTAACAAACCGAAGAACACGTTAAAATTCGAGAATGACTATGACTTTGAACAGGCCAACACTGAATTTGAGGAGTTGAGAAGTCAGTTGGGGAAGGTATTATAGTTTAAATCATTAAGAATTTTTTTCTAAATGACATATAACTTGTAGGTGAAATTAGATGAGGCTGGAAGTTCAAGTACAAAGAGTGAAATTAATGGCGACGTGGACAAAAAGGATGATTCTGGTAACGAAACTGGAGCGGGTGAAACTGAACAGGAAGAGGAACATGAGGTCTATTACGACAAGAGTAAGTCGTTCTTCGATAAGATTTCATGCGAAGCCGTGGAACGTGCCAAGGGCAAGTCTCAACGAACTGACTGGCGTGTTGAACGTAAACTTAACTCTGAGACTTTTGGTGTGGCGGCGACAAGAAGGGGAAAGTAAGTACTTAAATGTTTTTAACTTTTTTCTGTACAGGTTTTTTCAGATTTTCAAATTATTGCTTATTTTAAAATATTTTTAAATTTTTTATGCAAATTTTTTATTATCTTTTTTAAATATTCATCAAATGATGGTTTATATGCATAAAAACAAATACACAATCAGTTCTGCGATTCCAAAAGATTTATACAGTTCTATTGTATGATTCATCAATGGAAAGATATTGCGAGTAATTCTAGATTATTCTAAATTATTCACTTAAACGACTAGCCATTACAGTTCTGTTGTTTACAGTTCTATTGTAGCAACATAATATCTACTTTATTTGTCTGAGATTTCATGAAGGTCACCAGGTTCTTCCCCGTAAAATTATCAAATTTGTGGTATTTTTAAATACAGATATCTCAAAACAAAATATCAAAAATAACATTCTTGTGTTTTGTTTATTCATTGTTACTATTTAAATTTTACTCAAATAAAATGAAAAGTTTAAAAAAGCATTTGTAAGACACATCATTTTACTATTCTGACCATTTAATAAGCGATTCTCAAGCAAAAGATGTAATACACTAAATGAAATAAGAATTTCGCTGGTTTACAATGGAAACCTCGGAGGCTCTCACTGTTTTATTTACACTGTGATAAATCAGAATTATGATTTCCCACCGCTTTTCTAAGAAAATTCTGCAAACTCATTAAAGTAGAAAGGAAAATTACTTATGAGTCACCCTGTCTATATAGTGTTCCTAAAATATTTTTTTGTTCAAATTAGTAATAGATGATGTGAACAAATCAATATGAGCAATAGATGATGTGGAAAAATAAATTTTCATTAATAAATTTTTGGTCTAAAATGTCATATTTTCAAGAAAAAAAAAAAAAAAGTCAAAATAAAGAAACAATGTGACCCTGTTGTCTATTAAAGTAAGAGTAGCAATTTCTAGAAAGTTGCGTCACTTTGCTTCTTGCAGTAGTTGAAATATATATAGGGTGTCCCGGAAAGCATGTCACAAACTTCAGGGGACGATAGTACGTTTAAAAATAATATTAATTTTGTCTATAAACTTGGGTCCAGAAAGGCTTGGTTTTTGAGATACAGGGTGGTAAAGTTATAAAAAAAAAAGTTTTTCTGAGCTATCTCGGTGACCCAGTTGAAAACTTTAATAAAACTTGATGTGGCTCATACCTGCTAGGAGGTCTTTTATTTAGTGTAATTACTGGTGCCAAACTGTTAACCAGTGATAGTGACAGAGTACACAAAACGTACACCACTGAATTTTTTAAAAATTTTGTTAATTACGTTCTACTAAACAAAAGAACAAAAAAAGGTATTTTAAGTATTTCTCGTAAACTCACCATTTTCGAGTTATTTGGCTTTACATTTTAGTCGTTATTTTATTTAATGTAGTCATTTATAGCTGTGTAATTTATAGTCTACATTTTTATATCATACTCTTGATTTATGCCATTCGTTTTTGAGATGCGGGGGTGTTGAAAAATATGTCAAAAAGAATTCATAATGACGCATTCGTCAAATCATCTCGCCTTAAAGTAAAATAATTATTGCAATTATTTTTAATTGATAATTTTAAACTTGTTAAATTAAATATATAAAATTAGTGTAGAAACAAACTGTTAGTAGTAGTTATTTAGTAACATTAAGGAAGAAAGCAAATAAGATATTCTGTCTTCTTGGTAGAAAAAAAGGTCCCAGCAAATTATTGCCTACAATCCCACCCCACACATTAACTGAGAAAGTTTTCTGATGATGACTTTAAATTATGGAGTGTGAATTTTATTCCGATCATTCATGCAAATTGAGTACGCCATCTCGTGTAAAAGTTGCCTTATCCGTAAACAAAATAGAAGAAATAAAATCTATATCCCGTCTATAAAAATCCAACATTAGCCAGCAGAACTTCATTCTAAGAGGAAAATCTTGAGGTTGAGGTTTGAGTACTCTCCACACCAACGTTCTGCTAACTTCCAACTGGTTAGAAGTTCAAGATTTCTTGCTGGAATTCTTCCACTGCCGGCAAAACGAGGCACAACACTTTCAGTTTCACAAATCCGGGAGTGAAGCTGTATAAACATTTGAACCGATGGCACGTGTCTTTCAAAATATCTTTCAGAGTACACTCGTCGAGCTGCTGTTGCGTTACCGCCGCAAAAACCATAAATAAAATGCATCTCTGCATATTATTAATTTTTATTCGCCTACAGAATGCTATAAATTCAAATAAAATAACAACATAAATGTCACTAAAAGTGACAGACGCCTACTATGTAAATATTTAAGCCCTCTATCCTCGGGGTAAGTATGAGGTAATGGGGAATGCCACTAAATTTGGTATTTTACATTTTTAGAGAGTACTCTAAAAAACATTGGATACGTGTCATAGGATTTGGACTAATATGCAGTTTTATGAGCGATATTAATTATTTAAAACAACATGACGTCACGCGTACATTTTTACCAGTTGGCAACAATGCATGACAATCAGAGAAATAGAGGAGGGGAGAATGAGCGTCAAGATGCGTGAACTTAGTGATACAGAGGGCTGTCATTTTGAATTCATCTATACGAAGGGGATTGAAAATATTTTTTTATCATGTTTCAAAATTTGTATTTAGAAACACGTTAAATTTTAAATAAAATATGAACAAATATGTACTTTTGAAATATTCAGTTAGCTCGAAATACGAAACGTTCAGTCTTCCGTTCGACCGTTGTGTGACGTACATGATTTCAAAATGGCAGCGCCCGTAGCGTCCTAGTGAAATGTGGATGCGCACTCGTCGAAGCTCGTTCTCCTCTCCTCTATTTCTCTGGACGGAAGTGACAAATGATGTTTACAAGCACTATATCTGTCTCTATTTATACAGTACTGCATTTCATTTATTTTATTCTAAGACAAGTTGCATGCTATTGCTCTGTTGCCGCATGTTAAAGATGTACATCTGACGTCACATGTACATTAATTTGCCAATAAATTTTTTAAATTTAATTTAATTTAAAAAACAACGAATATGGTCTTCATATATTTCCAAAACAATGTAATTTACTGAGTTTCCAAAAACTTTTCCAACATAGTAGCATTCCCCATTTCATTTAATGAAAAAGCCAAATAACTGGAAACGGTGAGTTTTACAAGAAAAACTTAAAATACCTTTCTTTGTTCTTTTATTTAGTAGAACGTAAATTATTAACAAAATTTTTAAAAAATTCTGTGGTGTACGTTTTGTTTTAAAAAAGGTCCGCTATCTCTCTTGTTGCACTCCACTGGTTAGCAGTTTGGCACCAGTAATTACACTAAATAAAAGACCTCCTAGCAGGTATGAACCACACCAAGTTTTATTCAAATTTTCAACTGGGTTACTGAGATAGCTTAGAAAAACTTTTTTTTTATAACTTTACCACCCTGTATTTCGAAAACAAAGGCTTTCTGGACCCAAGTTTATAGAGAAAACTAATATTATTTTTAACCGTACTATCATCCCCTGAAGTTTGTGACATGCTTTCTGGGGCACCCTGTAGTTGTAAACACTTTCTTTTAGTTATCCTTGGTTAGAAAATATTAATAAGTAATTAAAAAAATAGTATAAATAAACCTTAACACAAATTAATATCGGGTAATTCTACAAAAATTAGTCAAAATTATTTCTAGAAGTTAATAAACATCGAAGCGTTAAGTTCACAAATAGAATTTCGCTTATGGAAGTGACATTGTTTTATTAATATTTGAAGATTTTGTGCATCACTGCATGAGGAGAAGTAACATATATATATTTTTTTACAGTTACCGAGGAAGAGGAGGTTTCAGAGGTATGAATTACCGTGGCGGATACCGTGGCAATTACAGGCCAACCCAGCGTAGAGACCAACAGCAGCAACACCAGCAGCAAGGTAATCGTTCGGACCAAAATCAGAGGCAGCAGAGCACACAAAATTCCTCGAGTAATACTTTGAAGCAGGCTTCCCTTCCTGCACAAAGTAATTCAAGTAGTAGTTCAAAACCAGCATCACAGTCTACACAGTCTAATACTAAAAAGGAGAAAAATCCCGAGCCTGCAATGGCAGGTAGTTCATTTTTTTTAAATTAACTTTTATTGCTTATTCGAGTACAATATTTTCTTTAGGAAGGGAAAGTATCACAGTTTCTTATTTAGAGTTTTTAGCAATTTACGTTAATAATGCATGAATTATATTTTTTTTTTCTTTTATTTATTTATTTTTTATTATTTTTTTTTTCTCTATAAATATATCCTTTTGACAGTTATTATGTGGGGAATACAAAAAAATGTGTTTGAGATGTAGATTAATGATGTGGAAAACAACATTTTTGTTTATTTTGTTTGGTCGTAGGATTTCTCTTAACATACAATAATTACACAGTGATTAAAAATTGGTATTATAATAATTATTTAAAAGAATTTGGAAAGGCACTAAATTCAATATTGTTTAATTTATGAGTGGTAATTACGAGTTAAATACGTAATTTCAGTGAACAATTCGTCCTTAAAAGTTTATTGGACTGTAGAAGGGACGAGAGAATTTGTAGTACATATTTATCTATACTCGACTGTCAAAAATCTAGAGAGTGACTCATCGCTAGCTTGTTGACAAGTGCGAGGAGCAACATTTTATAGGCATACTAAATTTGATCGATCAGATATAAAAAATGACAAAACTAATTGCATTACATAACACTCATTATTTTTTAGTAGAAACAGTTTTTGCCAAATTCGAGGCGTTACATAATAAAAATGATGAGTTATTTTAAAGTTTTTATTTTGTATTATCAATTACCTAAGGTCGAAAATAATAAGAGGGACTAATTCACAGCACAGAGATGACGGTTGTATGATTACCTAAACGTCGTGCCACTTGAGAAGTGTTCAAAGCACACAAAATTATCAAAAATTAGTTGGTGTTGAGTAAACCTAGCATATTAACAGTTTACTTCAAATGTCCCCCTGTGCCAACCTCTCCAGAAATTAGAATGCCTTCCTTTTGGACGGCGATGACTCACACTAGGGTTGGGAATAATTATCGATAATAATACAGATAAAAAATTATAGAATTATCGATATTATCAAAAATGTATCGATATTATCGAAAATTTATCGATATTCTTCGATATTATCGTTATAGTAACGATAATATTGGTAGCTACCAATAGTTTTGATAATGTCAATAATATTTTGACAACGAAAAATCACGTTTAGTCGTAGCTTGAAGCCAATAATGATTTATACGACATATGTAAACATTTTCGTAGGTTTTAGATTTGTTTAGGTATACCATAAGTAACCTAAAATTTAGGGAACAATCACATAGTGGGCGACATCTGTTGAGATAGAATGAAATCCTTCTGGAGGTGAATAACAAAGAGAAGTGACGGTAGAACAGGCTGTGATATAAAAATTATTCATTATTTGAAGTTATTACTTCAATATTTTAACACTTTAAATAGCGATAAATTATCGATATATCGATATTATCGATAATTCGATAATATTGGTTTATTTTATTTATTGTCAAAGTTTAAAAGTCAAAGAAATTCTTTTAAATCCTCTTACAAGTTACTCAGTTTCATATTTGGTTTTATTTTATCCTCTCATATTGTCTCAAATTTATTGCCTAAAATTTGTTGTTTTTCTTTTATGTATCGTTTTTTTTTTCCATATTTCTGTATTTCCTCTATAAAACGATTTATACAGTTGTTATTGATGTGAAAGCAGGTAATTTTTTTTACCATGTTGTTTTCAGTCCTTTTTGCAGGCTGTAGGATAAGTAATTAGTTTATTTGTTAATGTTCGTAACTGCAAATAAATCATTATTATTATTAATATGTTACGCATAATTCGCACAAGCACTCTATATATATATATATATTCTAGGCAAAGTTTGATCTTTGAAGATATAGCAACCCAATTTTTTTTTTTTTGTCGTAACTCTTTTTTAATATAAAAATTGCAAGTACATTCTTGTTAATGAACCACATATTTCAACATCACTTAGTCATATTTTGACCTCGTGCCCTAAACTCTTCATACATGTCGTCATCTGATATTCCTCACTTGTTAAATTAGGGCGTTTACGATTTTGAGAATACGCTGTAGAGCTTGAATTATTCTCCATTCTTAAGAACACAAAATCGCTAATAAATTAATGACATTCAAATTAAATTAGCGGAAAGATAAACCCACCCATGAGAGGGCTGGAAATATAACAGGTGGATCCGTCAATTCGTCACAACCACTAGAAGAAAGAATTCGATCTAGTGGGTTTATAACATGAATCACTCTCTAGATTTTTGGGTATAAGATTTGTTTCTGATGTCGGGTTTATATAGTAAGGAGCATCGAATTGTTTTATAAGCAATAGATATATTCCAGAACAATACAAGAATTAACAATCCTCTGAATGCACAAATGAACATAAGTTCTAACCAACGTTGTATGTAAACACTGGGAAACTTAATATTACGTCTTTACCAATTACAGCAGTACATCTTCCATTTGCTGCCGTCTTTCACAATTTTATATGTAGATCTGTAAACTACCAGCTCTGTTCGTCTACTATCAACCGTCACTCGTGTCAGGTAACTATGCGTGCGCTTCTGGGGATAAAAGGCAGTCAAGTAGGAAGGTAAAGGAATGAGCTTGGCAACATTTAAATGTACTATAGTTGACTTCCAAAATTGTAGAGAATGACTAATCGCTAGCTTGTAGACAAGGGCGACGGGCGAAGAGTGTAGGGAGCAACATTTCATAGGCGTACTAAATTTGAATGCGATCAGATATAAAAAATTTACAAAAATAATTACATTACATAATATCCATTATTTTTAGAGTAGAAACAGTGATATAACGGTTTTTACCAATTTCGAGGCGTTAGATAATAAAAATAATAAAATTTCAGAATTAAAAATTTTTATCTTGTATATCGGTGTACCTAAGATTCTTACCAACATTGTAAATATATCCTATAAAACGATGCCCTCTTGGGCATCGATAACCCACCACCACTCATGCTGCCACAAGATGTTGACTATTTATACATTTCATATAGGTAATTGTTGTACACGAATATTATCATTATCACTAAATTAGTATGCATTACGTTCACAACAAACTTCACTTTCACTGTTTATTAAAATAACTATAACTTTTCGATTCTTCTGCTATGATAACTTGCGTTATCCATCACAACAACTGCTTCTGGTTCTACATATTATTATGATAAAATAGATTTAAACCATTTTTCAAATACTTCACTGTTCATATCTTGGTAATCTTCTGTCCTACGTCTATTCAAAAACATGGAAACGATTTTCTAAAAATCCCGAATCGCTTCCAATATGTGTTATTATTAACCTTTCCTTTTTCAGAAGGCACATTTAATCCTATAGAAAATCCATCTAAAAATACTTTTTTCTTTTACTTCGAACGTTACCATTCTGCCAAACTTTTGATATCATATAACCTTCGTTTACCCATGTTTCATCCATGTAATATATCTTTTTGTCCGATGCACGAAATTCTCTTATTTTTTCTAAATATTCTCTTCTCTAGAATTTCATCTTTTTCAACGAGCATACTTTTACGATTTCGTTTTAAAAACCGAAAATTCATGTCATGCATTGTTCTTCTAAGAACTTTGTCAGATAATTGAGGCCTCATCTTCAGCTATCGTAGTTAGAATTTTTTTTATCGTCGGTATTTCATTTCTGAAGAAGAATCCATAAATTTTCCTGCAAATGGCGTATTTTACGTCATCATCGACTTCTGTTTTTTTCCTTCCTCGTGTTTCTATTTTTTTCTTCTTTAGATTTACTTCCACACACTTTTTTATAGCACGATATACACTAGAAACTGACACTTATGTTAACAAACTACACATATCAACAGCTTTACTAACACTTATGTTAGAATTTCGCGCTCGAATTCCTTCGTATACGTTTTTTATTGTTATCAATTGTCCGTTACATAGGTTTTGTCGATTACTAACAGACCTTTTACTAGAACTGACACTTTCATCCATTTTCAACTGTTGCAATAATTTATTTTTATAATATAATATAACTATAGAAATAACACTCCACGAATAGCAGCAAATTCCCCAACGTACGGATATTCTAATGGCGTTCTAACCTTGGCAAAGCCATGTACTAACGCTCATGGTTTACACCAAAATATTGTTTTCCACAATGCAATAAACAGAGATAGAGAATACATCGGGTTTCAGTTTGACTGAGTCTTTATCGTGGTGCCGTAAATGTAAGTATAGTATCGTTGTGCGTAGAAAGCGGCACAGTAATAATGAGGTAAATAATGTATAATCTCTTATAAAAATATTATACACTTAATAGTAATAGTGTTTTTATATTATCTATTAGTCACTCACTACAATTTCGACCGCTGACTATAGTTAAATAGAGCTAAAACTGAAATATGAAATGAAATAAATTTTCTACATTTGGTCATCCTACTGGGAATCCGCCTCAGATTCACTGTTATCATTATTCACCTATTTTTCCATAAACTCTGCGGACATGGAGGTTCTTATTGCTCCCTCGTGATACCTCACCTTGACAACATCATCATATTCATTTGGTCACCTTTATTTTGGTTCCCAACTGAGTTCTCTTCATAGCTACTAAATCGCCCTTACTGTAGGTTTTTTTTTTGTTCCTTAAATTATAAGTTTTCCTAATTTCCTCTTGCACCTTCAAAATATGCTATTAACTTTTAGTTGTCCTCGGTATTTACAGAATATTACCATTTCTATCTCAATCAACTCCTTGATTCTGGTGTCTTCTTTGTTTCTCATCGTGACGCCAGTAAACACTTGAACGGGTGTAGTAGTAATATTTCTTTGAAATGGGTATATATTATACCATTTTGTTCAATCATCGTCTGCTAAATCACAGCAGCCGTGCTTTTTCTAGTCTGTTCCATTGCCTGTTTGCAGTGACTCACTGCACGACAGCACAAATGACGGTTGTTGTCAATTGTTTGCATCAGTAATTTTATGACAAACGTGAAATATATGTTAAGGTGTAAGTTTCTGTTTACATTATCAATTTTAATTTATTAATTGATACATCTTAAAATAATATTGTATTGTGTTTTCCATAGTAAAAGTGAAAGAACAGCCCATTATTAATACATATGTACCCAGATTTCTTAAAAATGTAGAATATTTAGACAGCAGCACTTGGTGGTGTGGATCAATAGTATCAGTGGCGTAATTTTAAAATAGTAGATAAACACAACCATTTTTGTAAAGCATATTAGACAAGTACTCTTTATTAAGAAGTAAAATATTGCATTGTCAATATCAAATGCCAAATTCTGAAATTTCCGACCCTGCATTTGTGATTCCAAATAGTAACACTGAAGTCGCCACATTACAGTACATTACAGAATTCTATATTGAAATTCGGTTGATTCGACACACAAGTATTACAAAGGCAGACGATGGTTGTATCTATCATAAATGGCAAGTTTAGTCAAAATAGAAATTATAATCCGATGTACTAGTGAGACCAAATATTTTCTACTGTTTTACCAGGCAATTTATCGTCTTTTGCTGTGGAAAATTTTGTCGCATACAGCCATGTAAATTTCGAAATTTTAAATTTAAATTTTTTTTTAAATTGTTAATTGTGAATATATGTTGGTAATTTTTATTAGTCAATCGATTTTACCCTTATGAAGGTAATATAGTTATGCCAAGAATTCAGACGACTTATGTCACGGCTGACCTTATGCAATTAATGTCCCATGAAAAACAATCATTTTTTGTAATTTAGTGTAATATATAATGCAAACATTAAGTGTAGTTTATAGTTTTATTATTCTCAATTGCAATTTCTTAAATATTTTGATGAAAATATAATGAATTATTCATTTATTCGTATAAAGTGATTTGTCTGAATTCTTGCCACAACTATATGGGTGTAGTGGATCCTCCTACTTAGGTATCAGATATTATAAACTTGCTTTCTTTCCAATTTCCTAAAATGCAGGGAATACAGTTACTAATATAAATCCCGATCTTTTTTGCATTCGTCGTATAGAATTTTTTTCTTAACACCAAAATGTTCATTCATGCACATTTCTTATCATTTCCTTCTGCATTGTTAGGTACAACTAACAACTCTCGTCCACTTTCATATTTATATAAGACATCTCTCTCTCTCTCTCTCAGATTTTTGTTAGGCTGTCTCAATAAGCAGCTATAAATTCGTTGGTAATTTATATATAAAAACTGTGCCCTTAAGGATTATTGTATACATAAACTTGCATTCAAAACAAGTTAGTGAATAGACTAATTTCAATCTTGTTTTCCACATTTTTTCTCTCGAATCAACACATTTCCATATATGTATATTTATTTTAATTAATGAAAAGTATATCGTTTCATCTACAAAACCTCCATGAGTATTTTTTCAGGAAGACAAATCGTGCCATCAGAACAAATGTGATACAAACTATTTTTATAATTTGTCTTGTTTTTCGATAAAGATATATCTGCAGCATATTTTTTTATCACTAAGAAATTAGGTATTAAATTTTACAGTAATATTTAAAGTAAGCACATGGGGGATTTTGTTTAGATATAAATAATCCCTTATAAATTATTTGATATGTAGATTGTAACAAAAATCTACGTACAAACTTGAGAACATACAGAAATCGTCAAAATAATGGTAGTGATTTCTTTCTGTAATTTTTTTTAATACTTCCTTGAGATGTTTAAAAAAATAATATCTCAATTATTTCTAGAATGGGGGCTATTCCATTACAACCACAAGCTCATAGTTATTTTTTTTTTGCACAATGGAGCACCATCGCAATTTTAAACATCCTGTTAACGTATCATCAGTGAACTTTACAGCAAAAGAAAATAATGGAAAAACTACCATTATTTTGACTTTTTCTTCTGAAGTTTATTACATTGATTTTTGTTACACTCTGTAATACTTGTCATTTTTAACAGATGTAATGCTTGTTTGTTATGCTATTGCATAAATTTAATTTTTAATTCGTTACAAGGGAGTTTTGCAGGCGCGATGGTCTATACATTAACCATTTAAAATTTTATTTTCTGTGTGAAGAGATGCCTAAAAATGTAAATATACAGAGCTCTTCTGTTTATTCGTTTATAATTTTTGAAAAGGGTAAAGTATGAAGAAATAACAGATCTTTCCTGTAACATTTTTCTTTAAAAGGTTGTGTTACAAACACATACAGGTAATTCGTACTTTAAAAAATTATTTTATTGTCTTTATTATCTACTAAAAAAATAATAAATATTTTTTGTTCTAACTTGAGACATACCAATAATAAACAGTAAAGGGCTAATATTTTAGTGTAAACATTTTTCGAGTAAAGACAGTAGCATAATTTTTGAGATGCTACTTGCATTTCAACTCTCTAAACTTCTACACCAATAATAAAAAGGATTTTTACTGTGCATATAATAAAATTTGGATCTAGTTTCTGAAATAACAATAAAAAAAAAAATTATAGCAGACCTCCTTTTGCAAATACTTTAAAATTTTCTGATTAGCCGTATCTTATGTAGGTTTATTTATGTTAAAATTAGATACACAACAATCATAATAAAAAACTAATACATTTGTTTTATTTAGGATATAGTGTCATAAATATGGAGTTTTGATTTAATTTTAAAATACGTCTTTAAAATTTGACACACAAAAGTAGTTTTAAGAAAAATGTTATAGGAAGATTCCTACTATTATATCATACTCTATCATTTACCAAAGTTATGAATGGAAAAACTGTATGTTATCCATTTTTGTTTTAAAACTCTTCATCAGCATGTTATTTTGTGATTGTCTCGTATTAATTCTATTTTTTTTTAATATGAAAGATTTGGACTCGTATTTAATAAGGGTGTCCAGAAACTAAATCGACAAATGAAGACGACAAATTCTAGATTTGACATAAACCAACATATCCAAAAATGCTTTCTAAGGAAAGTAGGGCTGTTTGAAGATGGTCCTTTGACATTGTTTTTATTTTAATTGTGCAGGTTGTTATTTGTCTATACTCAATGACCGAAAATCTAGAGTGACTAATCGCTAGCTTGTAGACAATCGTGACGGGTAAAGTGTACTAGGAGCAACATTTCATAGGCATACTAAATTTTAAGGCAATCAGATACGAAAGGCGAAAATATACAAAAATGACAAAAATAATTGCATTACATAACGTCCATTATTTTTAGTAGAAATAGTGATATAATAGTTTTTACGAATTTCAAGGTGTTAGATAATAAAAATATTTATTTCCAAATTTAAAGTTTTTATCTTCTATTATCAATTACCCAAGGTCGAAAATAATAGAGACTGACTAATTCACAGCCCAGAGATGAGTACGGAAGTTGAGGTTTACATGATTACCTAAGCGTGCCACTTGAGAAGGGTTCAAAAATAAGTTGACGTTGAGTGAACCTAGCACATTAACAGTTTACTTTAAATGTTCCCTCCGTGCCATTCTCCACAAATTAGAATGCCTTCCTATTGGACGGCGATGGCTCACCACCATCCACTTACACCTACCTGATGCACCCTCCGCGGATATCACACTTAAGCCTTGTTCTCATGGACGTGAAATTCACGAATTTTGCAATTTTTGTTTTAATTATTTATGGCGAGAAAATCTCAACTTTTGACAAATTTTGCAAAACAGTAAAATACTACAAATATTGCTGCTTTCATTATTATGTGGTGTTAATAAATTTGTTTTGAGCTTCTGACAATCTACCACGGCTGTTTCTTGGTGAAAATGATAGAAAATTTCATAGTTGACAAAATTTGTTATAAGTAGAGACTTTCCCATCATTAAATAAATCTCGCAAATATTTGCGAATTTTGCATCCAAAAGAACAAAACTACACTACACTATTCATTACTTTGATTACTAATATTATCACTGTAACGGTCACATTAACACTCATTATATCATATCGTACCGCGTTTTGTATGACGTTCATGTATCCATGTTTTGTCAAAATTTAATATATTTTTCGATCCAGATTACGATCTTAATAATAATAATATTTATTTTAAATAGATTCTTTGCCATATCACTATTTCGTCTTTTTCTATTAGTACACTCCTTTTGATTTCATTTATACGGAAATTTACATACCATAATTCGCATGTCATAAGCATAATTTGCAAAAACACCCTTGTATATATTCTAGGCAAAGTTTCTTCTTGTAAAATATAGCAATCCATTTTTTTGTTTTTGTTTTTTTGTAGAAACCTCATTTTAAAAATGTCATCTTTCATTCGCGAGTTTCCACTATTTCCCGTTTTGCATTTGTACTTCTTTACTACTTTGTTTTGCACTATACATATATGCTACTCACGTACATTCTTGTTAATGAATTACATATTTCAACATCACTTACACTCATATTTTGACCTTGCATCCTAAACTCTTCATACATGTCATCATAGGAGGCTGCGGCACATGCATGTTTACTGCAGCAGAAGCTGTGTAATCGGGCATGCTCCAGAGATATACGACACACGATTTTATAGGAAAAATATACAGGCTACACGTATGTTTCTTTGTGTCACTGCTATAAATTGTGAGCAGGTTTATGTCACACTCTCTAGATTTTCAACCATTGAATATAGAAGGATCAAACTTAAGATTATGTGTTAATTCTTATGCCGACAGGATAATTTAAGTCACATTTGGGAGAATCAACTGATGTTTTGATATATTTAATGTCAAAATCGAAAACTTCAGAGTATTTTAGATCAAAGGTAGAAATTCTTTGTAAATGTTTATTAGTTGGCTTTGGAAAACAAATAAAGTAAAATTCTATAAAAAAAATAATTGGAATTTTATATTCAATAATATCACAAACTGTCACAAATTATAACAAAACGACGATTAATAAAAGATACTCTACATGGGGGCCATTACTTTCAGTGTATGAAGTGAATCGTTTCTCTAATATTCTCTAAAAAAAGAGCCCTACCTCCCTTAGGAAGCATACTTTGATAAGATAATTTATGTCAAATCGATATGTAACCCATCCCTACAATTTGCTGTTTTTGTTTGTTTAGTTTTCAGACACTTTGTATGGGAAGATGGTAGAATACTTTTTAAAATTTATATCATATTTATGTAGAAATGTCAAATATTGTTAATCTTACAGTGAAATAGAGATCTGACTAAGGAACGAAGCAGCTGACACAGGAAGGACATAATTTCTATGAAAATGGCTAATCTGGTTTATAGATGCGATCGATTGAATGGACTGTGATGGATTTTCGCAACTGGTTCAACACTAAAATTTATTGGTGAAATTATTACGTTACAGAGAAACAGTGCTTAATTTATTTCCTGGTGTCAGTATTATTATAGGTTATAATGTAAGGAATACCCTAAGTGATACATATTTTATTTTATATATATTGAAAGAGGCAGAATTTATTGTGTATATTTTTACTGCCACTAGAAATTGAAATTCCTTTTTTTATATACAGTAGCTTTACGGTCAGTTAGAATATTAATTTGATTTATTATGCGAATCTGTTTTAATTTACGAGGGAAATTAATTATTCTTTTCTAACTGAACTTTTGCCAATTGGTTGTTGTAATTTATTACTGATTGATACTTACTGTTAATACAATAGACTTTGTAATATTAAGCATTTTGAAATAAATCGGTCTTGAAAATAAATGTAGCGTTTTATTTTTGCAATAGTTGGAAATAATCGGATATCCTTTCAAATAAATTTTTATTCATAAGAAGATAGTTGCAAAATGTACATAAAAATGGAGTTAGTAGCATGCATATACAGGGGACTTGAAACTCACTAGGCACATTATAGGCGAACTGGAAAAAGATAGTGATTGTCTGTAAAAGCCAGCTTTTAGTGATTTTTTTGTTAGTGGGAATTGGCGCTATATATAGGTAATCTACAAATTTCACCGATAACGTTTGGCTGTATATTCACGATGATAAAGTACAATCGTTTTCGAAAGGCGAAATGTGCAATAAAACGGTGAGACGAAATGTATACATTTATTTTATTTCGTATAACTGGGTGGTAGCTGGAGGGCCAGCCCAAATAATGCTAGGAAGGACGTCATTACGAATGCATGTGCGGTGGAGAGATTAGAGTTGTGCAGGTATGTAGGTACTCGATTATGTCTAGATGTAAATTGCCAGGGTCGGCTAGGAAATTTTCCCATAGTCAATGATAGTAAAAACTTATTGCGTTTTATATAAAAAATTAGGTATGTATGCAAGAATTGTAAAGATTATAATAAAGGAGATGTTAATACCCATTAAAGTAATGGGGAAACTGTATATTTAGTATTATAATGTTACCTAATGTATACCTAGAATTTGTTAACGAATACTTTAATTAAAATAAGTCGGTACATATTAGCAAATTAGATTAAAATTATTAATTTCCGATAACAGTATTAAAAATAAAACTGTTATATAGCTTTCGCAGTAAAGTAAAATAGTTATTAAAGAAATAATGACAGCTACATATATTTTAAGAATTAAAGAATTTGGCAGTAGAATAATTATCTTCTTCAGATGATGAATCTACAACTCTGCCCAATTTTGTGGAGAAACATTATTTAATGCTTCTTCTTTCCATGTATTAAATACAAGAATACAGCCTCTTCATTGTAACCCTTTTATCCTATATTCTTATCATAACATGATTTGCATTGTGCCCATATTAGCTAAATCGCATTATACTGGCAGTGGTATGGCGGTAGTCGTATAACAGAATGACCTATTTTATAAATTACTCCTCAGTCGCATACGCTATTTTTTGAGGCTTAAATTGTTGGACAATTTGTAACAGTTCACATTTAAAAGCATGCTGAGGAATAGATATCACCCACAATTAACCATTCTTAAGAAAAATAGCATTATTTGTGTCTGTATATTTCTCTTTGCGAGTGTAATGAATTTAAAACTATGAGTACAGTAGGCAATGAAAACACTCCAATACATTTCTTTTAAATGTAAAAATAAAAACGAAATGAACAACATCACAATAGCACTGAGGACAATAGGAGACCCCATACAACCACTGCACACTCAAGTGACCAACTCTATTCATGGTTATTAAAATTTATTTTGTTATGAAAAGAATGTGTATTTAGTTCAGATGATACAGTTACAAATAATAGTGTTCTTCAATTACCATTATTAAACCACATAATAATTCCAGATTAATTTTGTTTTGGTATTGGATAGTCATTAGCTGTTATAATAATTAATATATTAGGTACTATATTTTTTAAATGTCTGCAATATGTATATATACTTTGTATTAGTATAGGTATACTTTGTAGCCCCTATGCAGTATTTTATTACATTAAATGTACATTATGTGCACTTAAAATAATTTTTTTTTCTCTGCAGTTTTTTAATAGCATTTTGCACTTTTCTGTGATTTGATTATTGTCTTTGGGGATTACGATACGCATATATCTACATATACAGAAACACCACAAGCCATATTTGCAATTCAATACTTGCTAATTTTTAATTTTACTGCACATTGTAAACAGTTGATTAAGTGGGGTGATTTATATATTTTTTTAAATATCTTCCAATTGATCTGTTGACACATTCTGTGGTTACATTAAAATTTCCATCTATTTTTTTCCCATTATTATACAACACAAAGTGTGGAAGAAAGTTTTTTAACACATCAAGAAATTGAATGCCGTAATTGCGAAATATAGGTATAACTATGTAACTATAACTCAGACTCCTTTTAGTTCCAGGACCCTCGAGGAACTGACAAGGATAGTTATCTATGTCACCTCTAGGATAACCTTAGCGGTACAAGATCAGAAGCCTAAAATAATGGAGAGCCTACTGCGAGGAGATTGAAGACTACTCGCAGGCTGCTAAGTTATGTAAAGTCCTTGCAAAAGGTAAATGAGCTTATTAACTAGAGAAGATGGCGAGAGAACCACCAATCTAAATAAAAGTCTGGAGCTGCTGATGCAGACCCACTTCTCGAGATCCACGCCAATGGAATGTGACCCACCAGACCATATAGGACCAATGGCCAGATGAAAGTGAGAATCAACCATCGGTCATGGAATGGCAGATTACCAACCAGCCTGTTACCAAAGATAAAATAAGATGGGCAATGCAAACCTTTCCACCCTTCAACTACCATGCCAATGGCACTTTTAATTTTTGCCACTAGACAGTACCATAATATTATACCATACCGCCAAATTATACTAATAATAATAATATTAAAGACGCCTCTGCGAGATACACTGTTGAATGTCCAGGAACGTACCGACCTAAAATGAACATCTGACGAATGTAATTATAGATGTCCCACAGAGCTATACTCTTGGACGTCCATAATTGGTCCTGGGATGTACCGATCTAGAATGGACTTAAAATGGATGTCCCGTGGACATTTTCAGATATCGTGTGCTATGTGGGTACAGATAGAGAGATAGGTATCTGTACATGAGCTTGCTCCTTCAGTAGTCAGCACAATATACCACTCAATAATAGTTAACGATTTTGCCGAATATTGTTGTTTACATATTATGGAATTATCTGAAGCGTTGTGATCGTTATACTTTGAACTTATCTAAAGTACGTATTTTATTTTTATACGCGCTACTAGTAGTAGCCCAAAAAGTACAGGGGTAAATTGAAATGATTACGTTTAGTTGACGAAATGATTCTCATTTTAATTGACCCTTATTCACAGCACCCTGCATTTTAGATGATCTTTTACAACAAATTGACGATATTATTTCACATTTTTTTACATTGTAGATTGTTGTTGCGGTTCTAATTGTTTTAAGATTACACATTTTTAAGTTTATACAGAGGGTTCCCTAAGTACAGACAGAAAATTCATCATACAGTCAAGTATGCTGTTTTCTAATTGCAAGGTGTCCAAAATGTAGAACTGTCAGACATACAAAAAATACATAAATAAAATGATACCTCTATGATAATTTTAATTAACACCATATTTAAAAATGAAGAAAATAACATTTTTTCAAAAAAAAACATAACTATACACCTAGAGCAAAATATGGCTTCGCAAGCCGACAAATTTACGTTTTATAACAACTAATTAACGTACCCAGCATGTACCAAATTTTTGTCAAAAAATTAAAATTAATTTTTTTCTAAATTTTGGACATGTTACAATTAGAAAATGACCCATATGTATAACAAACTTAGTTATTACAAAGTTTACAGAATAATATTTATTCAGTAAACTTTGATTATTACCATAGAATATTGCTCCTGAATTATCTGTCTGTACTTAGAAACAAGATATAAAGGATTAATTTAAGGATTAAAGGTAATATTCTATAAAATATCATTTTGAATTTTAATTTGATACGAAATATTTTGTCAATCCTTGCAATCTCCATATCTGAGGTCAATTATTTTTGTCAATGGAAATCTAAAACTAATTTAGGCTTTATCACGGCCGCAGAAAATAATCTGTATTGTTAAACAGGAAATTATAATAAGATATGCACACTCCTGTGATTAAATATAACATATACGTTATAAGAAGGAATTATGAAACAAAACGAAACATGAAATATGTGTATGTCCAGATTTATTTTATTTGTTTTTCTTTTCTCGTAATAATTATGGGAAAAATTAAATAAAATGTAAAATTCATTGCAGAAAATATATTTAGCTTCTATTCTTACAAAATTTATTAACACAAAATGCATTATACAGGGTGTTTATGGTGTTTATTAATTGAATGCCGATACTTAAGGGTGTGAGTCATTTTAAGAAGAAAACTTAATATCAACATATGTGCTAAACCTCTTAATTTTTAAGCTACAGGCTGTTACAGTTTTAAGAAAAAATTTACTTTTTTATTATAATTTTCTTATCTCCAGAAATTTTTATGAAATTTTGTACACACCTATTAATCATTAAGGAGCATTGTTTGATGTAAAAAATGTTTTAAAATCTTTGCCAATGACGTCCGTACGAGGTTTGAACAAAACATTTTTGAAGAAAAAAATGGTACGCCACTGCCTTTTCTAAAAACTAAAATTATTTTTAAAATCTCCATTTATTTTACAGCAAATTCGGTCCCTAGACTTACTCTCGTACTACGCACCATTTTCACGTAAAAAAATTAAAACCAAAAAAAGTTTTTTCCCCAAGTTCATTGAGACTGCTTTTGATATTTTGTTGCCATTTTGTAAACACCCTCCATGCGCGGGGCAAAAATTTATTTTCTAGTTTCACAAATGACGTTCACGTAGGCATGATATTGAATATTTGAATAGAAAAAACGGTAAGCTCATTAATGCCCCCTTAAAGCAAATGAAATAAAAATTAGAAGGCTGGGTAAAGTGTCATAATTTATTACGCTTCTTTTCGCAATAAAGTTGACATTGATTTTTCATTATTAAAAAATTATTATTAGAGTAGGAGGTAACATTTCATAAAAAATGGTAAATTGTACAATCGGTGAATTAGCTGACATGCATTTTACCAAGGATTTTACTTATGGGGTTGCCGACGGAAATGCATACAAAGCCAGGAGGAAAACCAAGAGTGGTATCCAAATCGCGTACTACCCGATCCGAGAACATTTTCTGGGATTCATAGACGTCTTCACGATACCGGAAATTTAAAAGTAGAAAGAAGTGCTAAAGAAGTCCCTGAAACAGTAAGAACACCGGAAATTAAAGAAGGAATTTTACATGAAATTGAGGAGAACCCCGAAACTAGCACGAGGAAAATCGCGGCAACATTTAATGTTTCACACGTACTTGTTTGGAAAATTCTTATCGAAAATTTGTTATATCCATATCACAATCAAAGAGTCCAGGCATTACTCCCTAGAGATTTCCCGTTGCGCATTAATTTCTGTGAGTGGTTTCTTCAAAAGCTGCTGGAAAATCCGTTATTTGACAAGTACATTCTTTTTACTGATGAAGCTAGTTTCTCTCCAAACTCAATACGAAATTTCCATAATAACCATTTGTGGGCGGATGAAAACCCTTTTGCAATTGTTGAATCGAATCATCAAGAACAGTTTTCATTAAATGTTTGGGCTGGTATTATTGACGATTATTTGACAGGCCCATTTTTTCACCCAAGAAAATTTGAAAGACACTTTCACACTGTATTTACACTTTCTTGAAGACCTCTTTTATTAAGAAACCAGATGTGGCGTGAATTTCGTATAATAGATAATTATTGTATGCTACCAAACCATAAGAGACACCCGAGGAATTTTTGTACGTCAGTCTATGCGAAGAAGAGTAGATGCTTGCATACGTGTGGGTGGAGGACACTTTCAACAACTACTGTAAATACATAATTTGGGTTTTTTTATTTTGTTTGTATTTTCTTATCTTGTCTTTTCGTTTTAGGTTTAAGATTTTGAATTTATCGTTTTACTAAATAAATCGCGATTTTTAAAATAAAATTTAAAAAAATCAGAGGCGTACCGTTTTTTCTATCTAAACATTTAATATTATGCCTAGGTGAAGGTCACTGAAAGTAAAAAAATAATTTTTGTCCTAAAAAAAGTGTTTCAACGTCTGGTGGGTGTTTACAAAATGGCAACAAAATATCAAAAGCAGTCTCAATGAACTTGGGGAAAAAACTTTTTTGGTTTCAATTTTTTTACGTGAAAATGGTGCGTCGTACGAGAGTAAGTCTAGGGAGCGAATTTGCTGTAAAATAAATGGCGATTTTTAAAATAATTTTAGTTTTTAGAAAAAGCAGTGGCGTACTATTTTTTTCTTCAAAAATGTTTAGTTCAAACCCCGTACGGACGTCATTGGCAAAGATTTTAAAACATTTTTTACATCAAACAATGCTCCTTAATGATTAATAGGTGTATACAAAATTTCTTTAAAATATCTGGAGTAAATTTTTTCTTAAAACTGTAACACCCTGTAGCTCAAAAATTAAGAGGTTTAGGACATATGTTGATATTAAGTTTTCTTCTTAAAATGACCGAAAGATTCACACCCTTAAGTAACGGCATTCAATTAATAAACACCCTGTATATAATATAAAATTTATTGATTTTCAGACAAAAAAGACTCGCCTTGTTTCCATATAACTTACAATCAATAATGTTGACTTATTAAAGAAGGGTGCGTTGTTGTGCCTTTAGCAATATACAATGTGTCCCACTTTTCATGGAGCCACCCTGGTATCTCTCTCACATGACGTCCAAATATTTTGAAACTTTAGTGGTGAATATACACCTATGAAGTGAGTCAAACGTAACCATATTTGATTATAGTCAGAGGCGTCCGATTCTAAAATGGAGAAAGGGGATCGATTTTCCAAAAAAATATATTAGCGATTTTTTTAGACAAAACTAGTAAGATATTCTTAATCAGCACCTTTAGAAACCCCCTTGTCAAGATTACATCGTTGTGGGTTCTAAGGTGTTTCAGATATGGGCCGTCGAAAAACAATTTTTTCAACTTAAAGAATACATTCTTATCATTTGAGAGCCTGTTTTACAGATACAAATTATTTTAAGTTAAGTTTTTTGTTCAGAATTATGTGTTTTATTGATATGAAATGATTCCACAACAAAAAATTCATAATACATAATTCTGAACAAAAAATAAAGAATACATTTTTTTCATTTGAGAACCCATTTCATAGATACAAATTATTTTAATTTGATAAAAATTGTTTTTCGGCAGCCTGTATCTGAAACATCTTTGAACCCACAACGATGTAATCTTGTACAAGGGGGTTTCTAAAGGTGCTGATTAAGAATATCTTACTGGTTTTTTTCTAAAAAAAATCACTAATACTTTTATTTTGAAAAATCGTCTTTTTCCATATTAGAAGTGTACGCCTCTGACTATAATCAAATACAGCTACGTCTAAAGACTCACATTATAGGTATATATTCACCACCAAAGTTTCAAAATATTCGGATATGAGGTGAGCGAGATACCAGGGTGGCTCCATGAAAAGTGGGACACATTGTATACAGTATATATTAATTTATCCAAGTATGGTAAAATAGATATGATGTAGGTACTTCGTCATCAATCAACCGTGCATGAACCAAAGGCGCCAGATTTTGGAAGTCTTTATGGGTGCCTACAAACTGTATGCATAATTTCTATTGTAAAAAGAGTGCAGCATACTCAGTGGCGTAGCCAGAAATTTGACAAGGGGGGGGGGGGTTTCAGTGAACAAAGTATTTCAAACTAGATTTTTTCAATAAATAAATAAATAATTTTTAATAAATTGAAACAATAAAAAGTAAATAAAAAAACAATCTCATCATAAACATGTAAATAATAAACAGGTACGAACAACATTTGTTAAAAAAAATGACAAAAATAAGATTAGAACTTAGTATCAGGTCCTAATGTAAGGTTTCCGTAGGAGATCTAGTTCACTGACCGCGTTGCTAAATCTTGGAGAATAGAGTGATTGCAGATTTGTAGTGAGACATTACCTATATGACCCAACCAACCCAACCCATATATGGAGGCAGTAGAGGAGACAGTAGTTGTATAATTAAACTATAAAGCCTTGTCTTCATGGACGCGAAATTCTTAACCGAATTTTGTCAACTGCAACATTTTATATAATTCTCATTTTGTGAAAATCTCCAATAGCATTGTGGCCACAAGGCTGATTTGTAATTTTGCCATTCCTTATTTGTAAAAAAAAAACGATCGGAACCAATTATCCATTCCGATTTTGTAATTGCAAACGTTCGGGAAATGTAAGTTTTTGTTACAGGAACACCCATTTTCATATGGGTCATATTTTTCATCGCATCTACAGGCGCCAGATATGCCAATAATTAAAGCAACCTTAAAATAAAATATACCATTAAACATAATTGATATGAATTAAATAGTAGAAATATTACCTTTTTAACAAGATATTGCTCTGGAGCCTTATTTAAGAAGGTACTGATGTTTTCTTCTCGGAGAACATTGGTTTTTTTAGGTTTATACCACTGAAAAGTAATTTTATATTATGATGACTGGAATGCGCTAAAAGCTGCGCGAATGGATTATTCATGATCAGCGCCATATTTTGTTTTGTGCCTCTAGCAATGACGGAGCAATAGGGGCTTAGATTGTGAATTGAAATGAAATTGAATTCTGGATATGGAGAATTATTTCGTGCTATATGCTGGTTAATTTTACAGTCCCTTATAAAACATGACATGTTTCAACAATAACACCCACAAAAATACACAAAGAATAACACTAACGAGATTCAAGATAAAAGAAGAAACCACACTGTACGCCAATGACGTGTTTACAAACAAAATAATGGGAAATTAAGAATACAATTCATATCGTACGTGCAGATGGTTGTATCTCTCGCACCCACATACATAACCAATGAAGTATGTCTTTGATGAGTTTCATGTGCCTCCTTTTGTCTGCTCCTAGGGTTGGTACCTTTATTTGGATGCGCAAATGGACTAAACGCATTCCATATCGTACATTTCAGTGGTTTATATCCATCATTCTGCCTTTTCAAAAATGCTCGCAATTTGAATACTGGCTAATGTCGATATTTTGCTTGATATTAAGTACAGCTCGCATCATCGAATATACCATAATGTTGAAGCTTTACTTTCTTTACTCATTTCAACAAAATATGCAAGCAGTATCGTTTCTGAAGTATTTTGCACACCCTTAATCGCGCACCATTTAGTAAGACGAAAAATTTTTCTCGCACTTTTCTTTGCTTTTCTCCGGAATTATTCCGTCAAGGCCAGTGTCCGCATCAGCTTCTCGGACTTCCGGAGGAGCACAGGTTAATTCAAAATCAGACATTATATGTACTTGTATAAGCAAAAAAAATTAAATTTCGTAACAGAAAGAATATTTTTGACTTAATTGTCAAACTATACTCGCGTCACGAATTCAGACGTCTTACGTCACGGCTGACGTTACACATTTGTTTTTATTGTCAACGTAATTTTCGATATTTGGTAGCGTTAAAAACAATTATTGTTTGAAATTTGGTGCAATATATAATGCAAACTTTCAATGTAGTATATAGTTTTATTAATATCAGTTGCAGTTTCTTAAATATTTTGATGAAAATATAATGAATTATTCATTTGTTCGTATGACGTAAGTCGTCTGAATTCTTGTCGCGAGTATAGTAATATTGCCCAGCATCAGTTTCATTGAGTTCTTTGTCGAAAAAAAATATTAAATTATGATAACAAATTTTGTTAAAATTAATGTTTTTAAAAGCTTGTAACTATTGTGAATAAAATAGTATACATACCACGCGGGAAGTATCATTCCAGCCACGGCTTTTAGTCTGGGCTGTAATGATCTACTTCCCCGCTCAGTATGTAATATACTATTAAATCGATAATTATATCTCACCTGCATTCGGTTTATATGTGAATATACATATGAAGGAACAGCCAATTAAATTGTCGGTTATGTCACCTATGGCATACTTAGTATCAGTAGCATTTATAGATTTAATGACGCGTCGCCCAGGGCAAGAGGTCTGCATTTAAGTACCTGCTTCAATGTAGGTCGCTTCCTGTAAGTTGAGCCGCTTAGGCCGAGCAGGAAGTAGCAGACAGTAGCTCACAATAATATTCTTATTTTGCAAAATTCGATAAAAGTTGAAACTTTCCCGCCATTAACAATTTAAATAAAAAACTGCGAAATTCGTATAAATATCTGCGAGCAAAAGTAAATTTTTGACAAAATAATGCGATGTAGTCATTATTTTGTCGTTAGGAATATACTCTTGCTCTGTTGCAATAATTTCGGGACACCTTGTATTACTAAAGCATAAAAGTCTCGCGCAAACTACGAAATGTAGAGCTATTTTTAAAAGACAATTAAATACGATGCATTTTAAAGAGAATTCTAAATAATAAATATTTGTCCAGACACTTACGTTTTTTATAATTAAAACAGTGGCGTACCATTTTTATTTTAAGTAAAAAAAGAGTGCTGCAGGGTTTCCACGCCACTGGTGATAATGGGAATATATAAACATACTGAATAATTAGACTAAAGATATCCCATTACAACCTAGATCTATTGCTGTTTTGTCACACAAGGTTTCCCAGAAAATAAAAAATATAATACAAATTTCGAAATTTTTGACACCCTGTATCTCAAAAACGGTAGATATAGATATATTTGGGTAAATCTCATTTATTTTAACTGTACAGCTACCCTTTTCAAAGATCCAAGTACTTCTAATACGTGAGACACTCTGTATATATATTGATATTTACAATATAAGTGCGATGCATTTAATAATAATATTAATAAATATAATCATTGTTCATATAGTAGCAGAACAAAAAAAGGATATTTTATGAACGTATTTCGTCATCACGACTCTTACCACTCAAAAAGGAAATTTCACAATGCCGACTGATAAAAATCACCACTAAATTTATGCAGACATATTTAAACATGCGTGGTAACTAAACGAATTGCTGTGGACCTACCTATAATATGTAGGTAGGACTTCTTTCCAGTGTTATATTTTTTTTGTACTTCGTTAGCTTTTGTATTTGGTTATTATCTGATATTCTGTACTGTGCTCACATTCTAACCTAATTAGGTAGTTGCGAATATTACATAGGTACCTATTTATATCTCTAATCTAACTGTATTATTTTCAACTTTAAGATGATATACATTATACAGAGTGAGCCAATGAAAAGTTTTCATTACATTTTTGTCGAGATAGGCAATTTTTAAAACAAAACGCTCAACATGTCACTTTTATTTAGAATATGGATAGTTTTTTGTAGGATATCGAAGTTGCTATCTTCATCTCCCTAGGTAGGGTAACTACCACTTTAAAAATCTTAAATAGTTAGTAGTGTCGAGTAGCACATCAAATGAAAGCCCTTTAAATTCTCTTTATAGTGGTTATTTTTAAAAAAAATTATTGGTACTGTTGAGTAGTACATCAAAAGAAATTCCTTTAAATTTGTTACTATAATAAAATGCTATTTTTGAAAATTGGATTAATAGTCAAGAGAGTTATAGTCTGTTTAGAAATGAAAGAGAGTAATAAAAGCTTATTATGTATGCAAATAGTAAATAAATGCAGTATTGGTGCTTATATTCAATATTTTTATATTATGTATTATCGGTATAGATGAGGTCTACTTTTAAAAAAACTTTGTGTGATCGAGCCGTACTAAATTCTAGTAGGTAGCTAAAATTTAATCCCCGACAATCCGTCTTTGTCTATGCCGCTTCAATTTCTCGGTCCATTTCTCTTATAAGTACACAATATAAATACAGCATTTCAAAACATGAAGCTACTTTAAGCATCATAATTGGGTTAACAGGGTTTTTAGCAATTCAAATAAAATTATTCAATATTATTATCAAAATATTTATTTAAATTTAATGAATAGACTTTTATTCCACATAAAAATATATGTATTTTGAAAATTCAAATTATGGTGAGTAAATGTACTGTTGTATAAATGTACAATAAAGAAAATAAAAAAGTAGGTATATTAAAATTCATCCTCTGAATATTCTGATGAATTATCTTCGTCTCCTAGATTGATAACGATAGGTTCCACAGTAACGTCAATTAAATTATTGAGTTCCCATATTTACTCCTCTTCTTTTTGTACATGATGTATACATACATCGTTGCCAGTTATCTGCAGTTACTCGTTCCAAGGAATTTTTAAACAAAATTTTCACGTCACTTAATTTAAACGCCGTATTATTTCGCGCTACATCTCCTTTTACCCGCGCCCAGACTAATTCGATTGGGGTAAGTTCACAGTGATAAGGTGGTAATCGTAGTACCGTTATTTGACGATTTGTTGCCATTTTATCGATAACATATTTTTTCTGATCTTTATTAAGATTGACAAGTGTCAAAAGTTCCTTTTTCACCATATTTGTTTCAAAAGAAATGTTTTTTCCGTGTAACCATTGAATTATATCGGCTTTCCTCCAAGCAGTCGTAGGCGTCCGCTCGGTCTGCCGTGAATGGTAACTGGCATTATCCATGACAATTACAACTACCTATATGTGTCACTATTAATCTTCGCCCTTTACCTGAAGGTGCCTTGAACCCTGTTGAAAGTCCATCCAAAAATGATTGTCGAAAACTTTTTACATTTTTATCTTGCAATACTTTTGTTACAGTATATCGTTGACCCAAGTTTCGTCTAGATAATAAATATTCCTCCCTTCGTCACGGAATTTTCTAATTGATCTTAAGTAGGATCTTCGCCAACAAATAATTTCATCTGTATCGATAAGAACTAACTTGCTGCTGTTCTGCTTTTCCCATCAAAAATTCAACTCTCGTAAGACGGCCCATAATTTGCTTCTACTGATTTTTGGCAAATCGTTGTCCTCTGAAAGTTCACTTAAAATTTTGTTTAGCGTTGGTATTTCTTTTTAAAAATAAAATGGGTGTACTTTTCTGCGAATGACATTTTTGAAGAAATCATCTATAACGACTTTTGACCTCCCTGTAGATGATTTTGGGGGATTTACAGTATCTTGTTCATTTTTTGTTTACTTTAAAAGTCTGTATATAGTCGATTTTCCAATCCCTGTCATTTTGAAACACTCTTCCACGATGTCGTCAACACTGTTGGTAGGATTTTGGTGTTTCAATGCATTAAATACATTTAATATAATAATCGTCTCATTCTGAGACAGCGCACATCTTTTCACGCGTTTAGCAAGTACGTAATCTGATAAGCTCGACATTTTACACAAACAATATATCCACTGGCACAATAGTCCAAGTCGAAGACAAGTCGAATTTTACTCTACTGCACTAGCACGTCTTCGTATATTCAGCTCTAAGACAGGATTGATCTGTCACAATACACTGGCTCCTGCCCTATGATGTATCCAGTAAAATATACTAATGTACACCCATTACCTGTTAGCATTAGTGTTAGTCGATAATTACCTGAAACGAAATATTAGGGTTGTAAAATATTGAAAAATAAGTGGGGTTTGTTTAATTAACATAAGGCCTAAAACCACGCGCATATGTAATATAATTTTAGAAAATAGAATTTTGGATATAGTTGGAGCAAGAATTCAGACAATTTACGTCACAGCTGACGTTACCCAAGTGTTTTTATTGTCAACATAATTTTCTATAGTTTATCGCGTTCAAAACAATTTTTTGTAATTTAGTGTAATATATAGTGCAAACATTTACTATATAGTTTTATTATTCTCAATTGCAGTTTCTTAAATATTTTGATGATTTGAAAATATAATGAATTATTCATTTATTCGTATGACGTATGTCGTCTGGATTTTTGCCGCAGCTATATAATTTTTTTAAAACACAAAATATTTTATCATAAATTTACACAGGTGCCTACGTTTTTGGTGGTGCTAACACTCTGGTATTATTGTACAAAGTAGAGGGCGCTAGTTGCTAACATTTTCGCTGAAATTTTAGTTTGCTATTTTTTTCCATAGTAAGTCACGTGATATTATGTATATATTAATTTTACACAAAAAATGAAAAAAAACTGTGGTATTGTCTACCAGATGATCTTAACTGTAATAGTATATGTACTTATTTATCAAGTTCGTATGTGTCAAACCTCTTCCATTAATGTGTCATATTTTGTATAAGAGAAATTCCGGTATGTTGCTTATTCTGATTTGAATAATAACTTGTTTTTTTTAGTGAACATTGTGCAGAGCATATTTTTTGTATTAAGTTAAGTTTTACATAATATTACGTGATTTAGAATGGGAAAAACCTAACTTAAAAAAAAGTTACAGAATATAATGTCAGCGGAAGTGCTAGCAAAACCAGCAGCGCCCTCTACTTTGTACAAAAAAATTATATCAGCGTGTTCAGCACTATAAAACCGTACCTATGTCAAATGTCGATCAAATATGTTGTGATTTAGAAAAATTACATTCAAAATTTGATTTTCTAAAATTATTTTACACGCCCTGTATCTCAAAATTGTCTCTAAGACATAGATTTGTTAAGCAGACTCAACTTATTTTCAGTGTTTCATCAGCTCGAGCAACATTGCCATGTCTTTTTGAAGCACCCTGTACAAATTCAGTTATATGAATAGCATAAAATTCAACAAATTGGTTGAAGAAATAAAATAGTGGACGGTCCTTGATGTTGTCAATATGTAGGCAGTCTCTTTAGTTCTACCTACTACCTTACAAATATTATACTTTCCATATTTAGATGTTAAAAGTTATTAATGAGCGTGAGTAAGCGATAATGTAGATAGGTGGGTATACAAAAATATCGCAGAAATATCAAAATTTAAGGGTATATATCCCTTATATCTATATTTGTTGATTAATTTAAGTTTTTATATGTTTATAGTTTATACATTTAATAGCGTCAGATAGTTTGTCCTTTCTTTAATTTTTATATCTTGATCCAAAATCATATAAAATAATATTTTTGAAATATGTGAATTTTATAAAATTAATATCCATATGATTATATGTCTGTAGCAATGTTAAGGAGAGTATGGGTTAGCATAGATAACAAATATTTTAAAATAAAAATATGCTTATAATTAATTGCAATCCGTAAATATAAAGGGCGTAACAAAAAAGTAGGTCATCCCATTAAATTTAATTCCATTAATTAAATTTCAAATTCCAAACAAACTCAAGAGACAATTTGTAGTAAATTTATCGAGGTTTTAAAAGTCGTAAGTGATTTTATACAGAGTGCTTCTGAATAAAAGGCTACCTAGATTTACAGAAGTACCACTTTTCCTCGAACAATTGTTTATTACTTATGTACAAATTAAAATAGGTATTTAAAAAACATATTTATTAGTTAAACTCGCTTAAACACAACAATTTAACATTGAAATTTATTCAATATTTTAATTGTGAAAAAACAATTTTACAAGTTCAACTTTTAACATCTGTACTTTTTAAGGCAGGCATTTTTGTATACATATAAGCAAGTATGATTAAATCGTCATATTTTGTTGCCAAAAAAGCAGTTAATGAGATGACATGCTTTTTTGTTACACCCTGTATAAAGCTGTGAATAGTAATACGCGGATATGTAATACAAAACTGTTCGTATAGTTGTGCTTCTCGACGTGTTTTTTGACAATTCACTTAATAAGTTAGTTTCTACAGAAAAAATGAAACATTAACTTCACATTTTATCTGATAAAATGACAGCAGGAGCAGTGGAACATCAAAAAAATAAGACGCCCATGGTACCACCCGGAAAAAGTAACTTCAATAGATAACGACCATGAAAAGCCTACATACACAGTATCGTATTATACCTACATTGTAGGTACATACTTCAGAAAACCACACACACGAATAAACTCATGTTCTAATACTTTTAATGAACATGTCTTCATAGCCCACCTTTTATATTTATGAATGGATAATATCTACTATTCTACGCGTAGCAGTTGAGGCTTGAGGCATTTAAAAAAATTTTCAAAATGTAAGGATCAGTACTGTAGGTACAATCGTTTGCAATAATAATTACACTCTCTTAAAACAGTTTTTGAACTTCTGGAAGTTCTGAATAGAAATTTAATTAAATCTCTCTTGGTAAGTGAAACAACTAATAACTAATGTTAAAAAGAAATCGCAAAATTCATTTTAGTGAGTGTCATTAATATTGCAAACGATAGTACTACACATCACATCTCTAATGCTGGTTCTCTTTCTATACTATCGAACTGGAGAAAAAAAAATAATCAGAAATTCAAACCGTGTGTTCGTAAAAGAAGTCTGTATATAAATCCACCAAAAGTATACGTAATGGAAGTTATAGGTGTTTTTAAATTCATTATGTAATCAATCTGATGAGCCACCAATTCATCACAAAATAAACGTGGTGTATGTGGTTAGTGGATGATTATGATAGTTGACAATAAAAAGAAATTTTGAAATATTTTGTTTATTAATATGATCGGTTCACAAATGATAAGTAAATTATAGGGTTTTGTTTTTCTATTGAGTACAATAAAAATAAAAAACAATTTTACACTTAGAATATGCTATTGGGATAAAGGAAGTATTCTATTATTTCGCTTTAATTGAGATATTTTACTTAAAAACTTGTGCACACTACTAACAGTCTGCTGCTAACTGTATTAACATAAGCTCAAACTCAGAAATCAAAACAAATGTGGTGTTTCTGCTGTGTTATCTGTAAACAACCACATTTTTATTTTTATGTCACCACTTTCTACCAATCCGATCATCACAGCAATGACCACAATGCTGGCATCTCATCAAATTGTTTGATTTACGAGCACACGATAAGTTTATTTCTGACAGTTTTAAAAATACAAGGTATTCCGTAATCCTAAGTACGGTCCGTAACTATACAGAGTGTATTTCCTTGGGATATTTTAATAACAGAAGTTTATATAAACATAACCAGGAATCCCTTATACAGTATGCGCCAAAAGTATGGAATAAATTCAATAAAAACGAAACAATTATTTTTTGGTAAAAATCCTCGAACAGGTCTACTTTTAATTTAAAAAATACATATTTTAGCGTAAAATGCGATTTTCAAATGTCATTTGTTTTCGAATAATAGATTTTTTTTTTTAAATGGCAACACCATATTTTTTTCTTTGATTCTGAAAGATCGTTTAATTCTCTATCAGACAGTACTAAAATTTAACCCTCTTACATAGGAAAGTTTTCGAGTAAATGACGATTGAATGTTAGAAAACGTAAATCAATTAAAATAAAGCAAAAACGTTATCAAGTTCAGTTTTTCGAATTCCATAGTTCTTTTATGGATCACGTAGGTGAAAATCTTTGAAAAGTGCCATTGTCACACCGACTTTCTAATAAGTATTGTAAGCGACATAGAAATTATTATTCAATTTAAAGTATTATGGCACATTTAACTGTTACTCAATGAATTGAAATTTTAATTCTTATCGGATGCGGGAATATGACTAGAACTCAACAGGAAGTTTGCGATTTATTTAATGAAAAATATTCAGATCGTCCTATCAGCCAATCAACAGTTAGTAAGGTAGAGTCTAAATTTAGAGAAACTGGCAATGTTGTAAATATTCCAAAACCTGGACGTCCAAGCATTAATGAAAATCAGAAACAGAACATTTTGATAAGTATGGTGGATAATCCTCATAATTCTTTACGATTGGTTGCATTAAACAATGACACTAGTCAGAGCACAGTGCTACGTATCTTGAGGAAGGAAAAATATCATCCCTACAAAATTCAACTTATGCAGGAACTCAATGAAGATGATCCCGATCGCCGCTTACACTCTTGCGAAATTCTAATGGATTTATGTCAAGAAAATAGAAATTTACACCCGCAAATACTTTTTTCAGATGAGGCCACATTTTGTCTGAATGGTACAGTAAACCGTCAAACTTGCAGATATTGGAGTCGGGAAAATCCTCATTGGATGGCAGAGGCACATACCCAACACCCTCAGAAATTAAATGTGTGGGCTGGAATAGTTGACGACAGAATAGTAGGGCCTTTCTTCTTTGAAGGAACCCTTACAGAACAAAGATATTTAGAGTTTCTAGAAAATGACCTTGTTCCAGCCCTTGCAGTAATTTTTCCTAACGATAATGACCCTGACATTCCTGACGATACCATATGGTTTCAGCAACACGGTGCACCTCCGCACTATGCACGCCCTGTACGAGATTTTTTGGACAACTGTTTTCTTGGATGGTGGATCGGCAGACGCGGACCGATAGAATGGCATGCAAAATCGCCAGATCTTACACCTCTTGACTATTTTTTATGGAGATACTTGAAGTCAAAAGTGTACATTAATAAACCACGTAATTTAGAAGAACTTCAAAATCGCATTCGGGACGAAATACGTAGAGTTACCCCAGAAATCATTCATAATGTGCAAGAAGAATTTCTTCACAGACTTGCGCATTGTCAAGAAGTTGGTGGATGGCAATTCGTACATTTAATTTAAGTATAAAATTTAATCAATTGTATTTTATTTTACATACCTCAGAATTGTTACTCGAAACCTTTCCTATGTAAGAGGGCAAAATTTTAGTACTGTCTGATAGAGAATTAAACGATCTTTCAGAATCAAGGAAAAAAATATGGTGTTGCCATTAAAAAAAAAATCGGTGACATCATTACTCGAAAACAAATGACATTTTACGCTAAAATATGTATTTTTTAAATTAAAAATCGACCTGTTCGAGGATTTTTCCCAAAAAATAATTGTTTCGTTTTTATTGAATTTATTCCATACTTTTGGCGCATACTATATATTTTAAAGTATACCAACGTACAGTAAAGTGCCATTTACAGGTGGGATAGACACAAGTTTAATAATAACAAAAGTATCATTTCAACAACAACAAACAAATACATAATAAATATAATAACAAAAGTATCATTTCAACAACAACAAACAAATACATAATAAATAAAAACTAAAAATAGTAAAAAAATTATAATTTTTTACATACTGATTTGATATTAGAAAATGAAGAGTTAAATAAATCAAATTTGTTTTTCATTACATTATTATAGATTGAACACATTAGATAAATAGGAGAATGTAAAAGCAAATTAGTTCTAGGTATTGGAATTGGGAGATAAAACAATGCATTGTTACTTGTTGCAATGTTTGGGATATTAAAATTTATAAATTATAATTAATATAATTACAAAGCATTATTTGAGCATACACGTAAATCTGTTTATTAGATTCTGTACATTGTGGTGATTAAGAAGTTTAGAGTGGTCAAATCCTATCTCAGGATATTATACCACATCTAATTTAAAAGGTATATTTTAAAAACTTCCTCTGAATGCATTCGAAACTGTTAATAGATGTAGAGCAGCAGGGACTCCAACCCAACCTAACATATTCAAGTTTAGGAAGAATAAACAAATAATGTAAAAGAAAGCAAATACGTGGGTCACTAAATGGACGAGAACTTCTGATTATGTCATTTTGTGTCCTAGAACAAACCCTGAGGAACTCCGGTAGTAGCGACATATTCTACTGACTTGAAACCACGAATTTCAACAAATTGTAACCGCTCAGATGGAAAAGAATTTAATAAATATTTTGAGATACAGGGTGTTGAAAATGCAAAAAAATCAATATTATTGCAAATAAATCTGGAAGAGTCGTCAGTGCTACCGCATAGTGCGTTCTCTCCTCTAGGCAATCAATGATGACGGTTGAAATCGCCATTTTTAACATTTGCTCTTATTAGTGTAGGAATTAATATTAGGTAAAAAATATGACATTTTTTGTTGAGCATTCTTAGAGGCATTTGAAATTAATAAAAAAAATTGTATAGAAAACGTCAACTGACTATGCCAAAGTACGTCTCTGGCTATCTGGCTTTAAATAAAAATTAACTTTACACTAGAAATGTAACTATGTATTTACTAAAATAAATTAACTCCAAACTTTTGAGAATGTTGCACTCACCGTTCAATATTTTTTTAAAAATATATATTGTCATTTTCGGCATCCTGTATTTCGGAATATAAGCATTTCCGGATACATATGTCTGTATAAACCATAGACCTTATAAATCATGGACGCGCCCGAAACCGTTTTCTGCCTATACAAATCGTTGATGCTCAGATGTGTGCGACAGAGATAGAGCTAGTCCGGGCAAAAACCCACAGATCATTGGCCGAAAAAAAACAAAAACCGTAAATGACAGACGTATGACATTTACGGTGACAGACCGACTCCACCATAGTTTATGAGTCTTTAAAAACTATTGCTAATAAACACACTAAACACAACTAAATCACAAAAGGCACACAAATCATTAACAATATTAACAGGAAAGGTTGTGTCAGGTTATGTTTATATATTTTTCTGTCATTCATAGAACATCTGTTTTCGCCCGGACTAGCTTCATCCCTCTTGTACACATCATGACAGCGGACCTCTCTTTCTAGGGCCGGTCCATGATTTATAAGGTCTATGGTATAAACAAATTAAAATATTGTTAGAAATTACACCCTGTAGCTATGAACTATACTTAGGCAATATACACTGTATAAAAAGATCGAAAATTTCTTTTTCCACGATCGGGAGTAGAAATCAGTTTCTATGACATCAAAATTAAAACAGAAGTAGTCGTTCTCAAGGGAGTATAATGCTCCCAAGGGAGTTTACATTATGGAGAACGTTTTTCGTGCAAAAAAAAAAGATAACATTGAAATTATTTATTGACATTTAAATTAAATGTTACATTTGTACAATTTTCAAAATTAATATTAGAAGGAATATTACTTTCGCTTACATTTACAGTTTTTGTGATTGTGCTAGTAGTGGTACCTGCTATGGTCTTATTTTCAATGGAGTTTTCGACATAACCCTCAGCGAATGTCCACACCAGCATCTGCCAGTAATGTCGCTGAAGATCTTCGTAAGCAGTGACCAGTATAACATGCAGAATCAGGTAAATTTAAATACGAAGCTACTACACTCGGAATTTTTCCCATGGTATTCTTGCCAACTTGCTGCGAACTACATTTTCCTGCTTTGTAGTACAAAAAAGGCGCTTATGCTTGACGTGGGGAGGACGAAGGGACAGGTATTTTCGAAACAATTCAAGCATATTTCCCACATCGGTAACGAGAAAGGTTCGTGGAATCTTTGTCTTAGTGTTTGGAATTTTTACAATCAAGGAAGAGCCTACATCCTCAATATCATCTACAGTTAAATTGACTAATTCATCAGTTGGACAAGCTTCGGCAATCTCCAGAATTAATCCAACCTATAAAAAATCAAAATACTTAATAATTGAAATACCTAACAACAAAAGTAATCTTACCTTAATCATTAAGAATTCTTTGTCATCTGCACTTGATAGAAAACGGTCGATTTCACCCTTTGTCAATATTTTCGATTTTTTCGCTTGATATTCGTCACCGGCTCTTTTCAAAAATGCGATCCGCTTGGGGAATTTGCTTATATCTATGGTGTCGTAAATTATCAAGCATGACTTAACCATAGAATATTGCGCCCATAATATGGAAGACTTGTAATTCTTTGCATTTTCACTGAAGTATGCCAACAAAACATTCTCGCTGTATACTTGAACATTTTTCTCGGCGCACCACTTTTTGCACCGATTGTAGGCTATATCGTATAAAGATCTTGACTTCGTAGACAGCAAATTGCTTATTGCAATATTTGCAGCCTCCACAATCTCTTCCGACTCACAATTATTCATTGTGCACTAAACAAACTTTAAATTAAACCAAACTAGCACCTTAATTTGACAATTCTTTTTGTTTGTTTATTTTGTAGTTATGACAATAACTCAACGACTACTAAATAAATGCTCAAATCCGAATACAATAATTCTGGTGCTACTTACTTCATAGTGACAAAATATGTGTATTTAAGTTAATGAGATCGTGGAAAAAATAGTATATACCATTTGGGAGAGATGCTATTTTCTCCTCGGTGCATTGTTCAAATTGCACCTTTGCCAAAATAACGCATTTTTCTCACTTATAGTATAATGTACTATTCAAAGCCCTCTATACCTTGACAACGAACCATTAACACATACAAATCGGGTGGCCCAATCACAATATCATTTTTATCATCTAAAGTTTCAACAAAAAAATGTATGCAGAAATATGTAACGTAAGTCCACAACCCAAAGAAAACATAAAACTATAAAATTATTCCATTGTATGCACAATTGCAAATGAAAACGTCTATATTTAGAAATGATACCACCATTTGATAAATGACATTTGTATGTATGTATGTGTTATACCTACCAGTTTTCTTTCACCGTTGTTCTTGTTATTATTTAGCTGTACTATGCCATGTGTTAAGTACCTATTAATTTAGTGTATTACTATTAACCCTGACATTATACCAAGACACAGGACCAATTTCCGTGTTTTGACTCATAACCACCCTTTAGTAATTTTAATTATGTTTATGAACTAAGTAATAAAGAAGAGGAATACCTAAGTTTAATTTGCACATATCCCGAAGCTGTTGGATATCAGAACGGATACGGTAAAAATTGGCTTTACACTAGAAATGTAACTATTTATTTACTAAAGTAAATTATCTCCAAAATTTTGAGAAAATAGTGCACTCACCGTTCAAGATTTATTTTAAAAAAAGTTTTTACATTTTCGGCACCCTGTATCTCGGAATATAAGCGTTTCCGGCTACATATTTGTATAAAGAAATTAAAATATTGTTTCTATAAAGAAATTAAAATATTGCAAGGAATTACAACCTGTAAATACAGACCACTTAGGAAGCACACTATAAAAAGATCGAAAACTTCTTTCAAAGCCTTGCCCTATAGCTTGACAACAAACCATTAACACATAATATTGGGTGGCCCAATTCACAATACCATATTTATCATCTAAAGTTTCAACAAAAAAATCTATGTAAAAATATGTAACGTAAGTCCACACAGCCCAAAGAAAATAAAAAACTATAAAATTATTCCATTGTATGCACAATTGCAAATGAAAGCGTCTATATTTAGAAATGATACCACTATTTGATAAATTCATGTACTATGTGTTTATACCTACCTGTTTTCTTTCAACATTTTGCATATTATTATTTAGCTATACTATGCCATGTGTTAAAGTTTTTATTAATTTAGTATATTGACCCTGGCATTATAAAAAGACCCAAGACCAATTTCCGTGTTATGACTCATAACCACCCTTTAGTAATTTTAATTATGTCTATGGACTAAGTAATAAAGGAGAGGAATACCTATATGTTTAATTTGCTTACACATATTCCGTAGCTGTTGGATAGCAGCACGGATAAGTACTAAAATCTTTCAGAAGCAAAGCGACCGTAGCGTGTAGCAGCACAGAAAACTGCGGGAGATAAGCAGGAATCGCAGGAAGATATCTGTGTAGGCTGACCTATATTTTCAGCAGTTAGGTATTGGCCCCGCTTGTAGTACGGTGTAGTGGCAAGTGGTAGTGACATCAAAGGACTATTAATCGCACACCATTTCAAATAGTTGCAGTGAAGATAATTGAACGTTCAGGTAATTCGATGTATAGATTTTGAATAACATTTTTGAAAAATTTCAAATTAATTAATTAGATATAAGTACATTTATTTTAACACATTTTAAAAAATATCAAATTTACATGTTTTTCATGCAGAGCAAAAACATATATATGCAGATAACTGAAGAATACTTTAATAATTTATTTTTCGCCTAAATTTTATATTATAATTTTTGGCTCCGCTGAAATTGATTTTTCAGATTGCGCATGATACTCTTTGTCGTATCCTAAGGGGTGTAGAAAACAGCACTAACCCCTTTTTGTGTTATTTTCAGAGATGATAGGTCAAAGCGTCTCGATAATATTATATTTAATATTACACATCGGTATTACTGATTGTTATTTATAGAAACTGTATTCAAAACATATTTTTTAAAATGATGCTACAATATTTTACTTAACTGAATGAATTCGGTTTATCAAATTGAAGTAATAAAATTTATGCATTTATTTTAGTTGCATTACATCATTCCAACATTAGGAACGTCTGTAAATATTACATAATTGCCAAATTTAGATTTTCATCCATACACGAGGTAAACAGAATTAATAAATTACGTGAAACTATCGTAATAACTTGGTACACTTTTGGGTAAATATTTGTATCATCCGGCACCTTGTAAATGTAAAGCAGTTGTTTAAAAATTAAAAATGATATCATCGATAATATTTATCACCTTGAAATTTCTAATTTGTAAAAATAGGAACATATATGTGTGCTTATGCTTAAGACAAGAGGTTTATAGGGTGGCCCAAAAAGATTAAATTTAAAAGTTGTTTGTAATTTTCTTGTGTCTGTGTTGTGTTTCGTTTAATGAAAAGTTTTGGGAAGGTATTTATATTATTAGATAGTAAATCATATTAAATTTAATATCATTTTTTCATGAGTGGAAATTTTTTAACAAACTATCATAGTGCCATGTTAGTTGGCGGCGTTAACTATGATCATCTAAATTTGATGTTTAAATATTATAATGTCCTATTATAATAACATTTTAATTTGTTATTTGTTACATATTTGTCTAGGTTTTGCTTTTTATATTTAATTTAGGAATGCTAATTTTAATTTCGAAGGTGCTTAGTATTCCTCAATCCTTCTCTATATTTTTCATAATATAACTATATAGGACCATGTCTTTGGTCCTTTGAATTGTTTCAAATCCTTAGCATGAAAACGTATGTAACTTTTAAATATTTATAAATTTTTGAAAAATGTTTAGTATACATAACCTTTTCAAAATCAACCCTGTCTTTTGGTTTTCCGTACCGTTTTATATTATACATATAGTGTATTTTTGAAGTAAGTGCATTGCTTCAAATATGCAATAGATGACACAAAATAAACAAATTATTAAGCTTCTATGGCCTAAAATATGATTCAAGATGAAAAGTTTTGTAAATCAAAAGAAACTTATTCAAACCGGTCCTCCTCTTGTGCAGTGCTGTAAAAATTGTTGACGATCAAAATGTTTACTTTCATGATTTTTTTAAATGGTTCTCGGTTAGGCCACAATTTATTATACAGTTCGTCGAGTGAAGGTTCCAGAGGGTGTGGCTAAAGCGCGGCTAAATGCGCAATGAACATCAATGAAATTCATATGTACACGACGAAGTGGGAGAAATTCTATTTCTTGACAAATCACCGTGCCCCTTGAGCGCGCGAATATGCGCGGCTAAATGCGCAGTCGTCTTTTGGTCGTCTAAAAAAACGAAATCTGGAACCTCAACATCAAAGGAGCCGACGCGAAGACGCCGGACTGTATAATAGACTGTGGTTAGGCTGTGCAAAGATTTTTGTACCTAAAAATGTATTGATAGCATGAGATAACATTCATGTTATTTGCTAAACTCTATATTATTCAGTTCTTAAATGTCCAAAATTATTTCTATTTTGTAGAAAAGGCTATTTCAAGATTACGGCAGCCTTAATGAAAATTGATTATTTTCACACTCCATTTGACAGAATGCACCTCGGGAATACCCTGTATAAAAATGGTGGATGAAAATATTATCTTCACAAGTGTAGCTACTTACTGTTATATAAATTATCTATCATACAATAATAAAATCGAACATATATTTTTATATATATGATAAAATAACAAGATAAATTTGAAACTATGAGTAGGTATATGAGTAATACTTCGAAACAGATACATGTTTCATTCAATGCGTACTAAATTGACAAAATTTTGTTACATAGGTAATGATACTGCAGATAAAACAGAAGTTTAAAAATAGATATAGAACTTTATTAAACACACAAAAAGCAATAATAAAATAATGTATTGGAATAATATCTAGATTGTATAGTTCCTGAAATGTAAATAATTTGAGGACAATTCGATTGTTATTTTTAACAGTAAATTCTTAGAAACGATAAACTTAAAATTTGCTTTCACATCCTCTAACTTCTTTAGAAAGCTTATTAAAAATTTATTTGATATTCAAGTATTTTCTGTAATATGTAGGTACATAAAACTACAGAAAATCTATAGTTTATCAGATGAGTAGATCAAAATTAATCATTTTAATTTGAGTGTCTTTACTTACATCACTTGAAAAAATTAAGATTATAAATGCTTGTGTAAATTAAAAATTAATTGTCTTAAATTATTAAACGCCTTCATCTTAATTTAGAATAAAGGTTATACCTACTTATGCCTCGTAAGCCTCCATGACAGTTATGAATGCGCCCCCGCAGGGGGCAGGTATAGTGGGGACCGTGCCGCCTCTGATATTTTTGAACTTATATACAGGGTACAGCACTAAAACTCCCCAGGCTTGTATCATTTCTACTTTCTTGAACAACATATCAAAATGTAAAAATATATACAGGATGGTCCAAAAAAAATATTTAAAAAAATTACTTCGATATTTAATCGACATTCCTTTGAACTTTTTTTTTCCTTGTCCTTTATATAAAATTGTATATAGTCGTTTTGTAAAGCTTCCCACTTCAATTTACGTCAATATAACATTTTTTATATATCTCTCGGTTTTCGACTTATAAGCAACAATTCGATTTAATTAATGATAATAGAATAAAACAAAATAGAATAAGAGACGGATGTAATTCTATTCAACATCCCAGTCTTTTGCCGACAGTATTCATGAGAATGGAAACAATTACGAATAATATTTGTAAAAGTATTCTTTGTTTCTATTTTCTGTAGGTACCTATGTAAAATTTCCATAATTGTGTACCTAATGAGAATTTAATGTTTCCATTAATTTTATTATGATGTTTTATTTTAAATAAATTTTATATAAATAAATTTTAATTTATAAAATAGATAAATAAATATTTTTTATTTTAGTAAATATTTTAAATTTTATTTATTTTAAAATAAATTTATAGTTTTTGGTTTTAAATACAAATATCTAGGAAAGACAGTTCCTAGTGACGTTAAGAAGGTATGTTGATATTCGAAAATAAGTTACTGTGTTTACCAAAAAATTGTGAACTATAAAAATTCATAGAGGCGCCGTAAGTGGCGCCCTCTACAATACATACCAAAATTAAGAGGAAATTTTAATTTCTCATGTAAAAAAAATCAAGATACCAAATTTCGTTTAAATACGTCAACTACTTCGAAGGTTATTTGAAATAATTGAAAATAAAATTTTAATTTTGACACCCTGTAAGATATGCACGTTTTCTATTTTGTCCCTTAGCAATTTTTCTGCGGGCGCTTATGCAGTTAAATTCATGCGGAATTGTTATACTTTCTTAATTATAAAGGTAGATAGATACTAAGTAGTAAACAAATTTTTTGTATCAAAATTCAAAAACCTCAGTAATAAAATCTGAAAATTTTATATTTTTTTATCTCGACCAAATTAGGTAAAAATAATTAACAGGATTTATTTAGCTTGCGGATTTTTTCAACGATTATTAGCTATAGTGACTCAACATCATAGATCAAGACTCGTCGTCATCAATAAATAAAGGTATTGTTTTTTACCATAAGGATAAAATTATTTAAATCCAGATGTTGTCGCCATTTTTGGACACGTTCAACTTTTAAATAGGTACCTACCTACCTTTATATTCTTTATTTTAATTCGCTTAAAAATGACTCAATTTAGTTTATGAATTATCATACACAAAAAATGTCTTCCTCTGTCAGTACTTAATATCTGTGTAATTTATCTGTGTTAATATCTAACACACATTATGTATTAATTTAAATGTTGAGAAAAATGTAAAAAGAAGTCACAGATATCCTTTACGGACGTTGTTTTTATACGCAATTTTTAATGATTTCATAGCTGTTGTTAGAGGCAGTCTAAAAAAATGTCGGAAAAAGTATCGCTTGACTGTGTCAATTATACAAGTTTCTTCAGGGTGTATAACAGTCTACAGGCTGACAAGTTATTTAGAAAGAACAAACAGCATATTTTCACCTGTTTTGTGGCGTCATAAAGTTTTCTGAATTTTACACGCCAACTGCACACTAAGAAAATTTTATAGGGCGTTATAAAGTTATCAATTTCACCCTTACAGTTTGGCTTTACGCTAATAAGAACCTCCAAATCTTGAGTATATTTTCTGTGCACATGGTTGTCTCACATGAGGGCCACTCCTATGTATCTCGCTTAATATGCGAGACACGTCAAAAATCTTGAAATATTATTTGTTGCATTTTTGGAGACCTCTATGCTCGTAAAAACAAATTTGAGATCCATGGTCAACTTTATGAGTAATAATAACAAAAAAACCTGTAAAGTACCCAAACTTAAAGGCTGTCTACCTTTTTTGTTTTAAGAGATAAAGAAAACTTATTCGAAATAAATTTTCATTGCAAAATTGATACCTTTCACCTGATATAAACAGATTTTTGAAATATCGCATGTGGTTCGCTGCACCCTGCTCTAGGCGAACAAAAAAAAATTCTATCGAAGCAGGCTATGACCACAAAAAATTAACCTGTTTTTTCGTTTTTCATGTAATATACTACATGTCGCCCGTATCTTCTGTATTTATTACAGTTTTTTCAATTTTAGTATAGAAAATGTACCTAAATAATTTCGTGTTACTCAAGATAATGTAGAAACTGTTTTAAAGACGCCAACTGCAAACAATTAATAAACAGAATGTACTTTTTTATGCAAAATGCAGATTTTCTTATAATATTATTTTATTGGGTTTCGATAGAATTTTTTTTTGTTCGCCTAGAGGGTGCAGCGAACCACATACGATATTTCAAAAATCTGTTTATATCAGGTGAAAGGTATCAATTTTGCAATCAAAATTTATAACCAATAAGTATTCTCTATCTTTCAAAATAAAAAAGTTAGACAGCATTAAAGTTTGGGTACTTTACAGGTTTTTTTGTTATTACTCATAAAGTTGGACAGGGATTGCAAATTTGTTTTTACGAGCATAAAGGCCTCCAAAAATGCAACAAAAAATATTTCAAGATTTTTGTCGTGTCTCGCATATTAAGCAAGATACATATGGAAATGGCCCTCTTATGTGAGACAGCCTTTATGTATAATTATTAAATGTTCGATCCTTGGTCCAAAAAACGTCACCCGTAATGTGAAACTAATTCAGTCAATAGTTATTACAAGTAATTAGGAGGTCCACTGATTTTGGTTGCAGGAAATGGATCATTATTCTGAGTCATAGGCTCACCGCCTACAGGACGTTTATTGAATAACTAAATTGACGAAGGATAACTCCCTAATTCGGTCCCAAAACTAAATAATTTTAAATTCAACTTTGCTGTTCGACACTAGAAACTAGAAATGTTCAACTTTTGCACAGAAATATGTAAAATGTAAAACTGTTCGCAAAAGGTACTTGCAATTTTACTGTTTCTCTAAAGGAAACTACCTACCTATTTTATATTCCGTTTTTAAAAAATCAAACAAATCAAAATATTTTACTTTTAAAAAATCCAAACTTGAAATATGTTATTTAAATGCATATATTATTCAAAACTTTCAGTTCTTCAAAATATGCTACGATTATATTCATTATTTTAGTTTACTTACTAAAACTGTGTTATATATTTACAGCCGACCCTGTCTAATTAAATTTTGATCATTTTTGCAATAAATCGTATTAAATTATTTACTTTTAGAGCGTTTTAAAATACCAATTTTCTTTTCATTCATCTTTTGCGTTAGAATAAAAACAAAACATTATTTGATCGTTCAAAATCTTCGATCGTCGAGTGAAAAGTTTATTTTTCAGTCATCAGCTGGATCTAAAAATATAATAGCTAAAATATCTTTTTCCTAGTTTCCTCAATACAAAAATAAATACTTATTTTATTTTATCTACTCGTCATTTTACGATATTTCCTCTATTAAAATTTATAGTTAGCCTATTAATATATTAATTTTTTATTTATATTATTTGATACAGACATATTTTTAAGCATAATAAAAATTGTGCCAATTTTATCAGAGCTTTAGTTAATTTTTCTATTTAATTAGACATTGTAATACCTATAAAAACTTAATTTATAAGTATTTCTTCGAAAATGTTCCTAAAGGTATGGTTAATACTAACCTTATTTTTACGTATTCTATCACCTCCTTCAGTATTTACCATACCTTTAGGAACACCATATTCATTATTCTTATTACTGCATATCTTTTTTCATTAGTTTTTAGTTGTAAGATAAATACATTCACTGTGCGTTCTTTTTCAAATAGCTATTTTTTGTAGGTCCAAAATGTCTGGGGAAACACCAACAAAACTGGAAAATGGCAGTGGGTCAACTTTCGAGGAGAATTTCAAGATCTACGCGAAGTTCGGTGATCCAAAATCAGATGGAAAGCAGATTAATCTTTCAAATAGCGATAAGTGGATGAAACAAGCCAAAGTAATAGATGGCAAGAAGATCACAACAACAGACACGGGAATTTATTTTAAAAAACTAAAATCCATGAAGCTGGGATTAGCGGATTACAACAAGTTTTTGGAAGACTTTGCCAAAAACAAGAAACTTGATTTAGAAGACATTAAAAATAAAATGGCCCACTGTGGTCCTCCTGGACACCATGGAGTTGGGGTAAGTCACCCATCCAAATCTATATACCTTACAAGCAAAATAATAATCTTTTGAAGATAATATTGGATAATTTTTTATTACATGGTTTGATTTACTTGTTCTGTTCAAAGTTTATTTTGATTTAGTATAAAGCTAAAATGTTGCCAAGACTAAAAACACAAGTAGGTACATGCTTTTGTAATAATAATGACATTCCTTCAAAACAGTTTTTGGACTTCTGGAAGTTCTGAGCAGAAATTTCATAAAATCTCTATTGGTGAGTGAAATAATTAAGATCTAATGTTAATAGTTGAAAGTAAATTTCATTACAAATACGTCAGCGGTTACAAAGATATCGAAAATTAATTTTAAAGAGTGCCATTATTATTGCAAACGATTGTACCTACCTGAAGAGACAGATAAAAGGTAAGCACTTAGTTAGGTAATTGAAAGGCGAAAATTCTTTCTTCTTTTTTGCCACTGTGTGCATTATGTGACGTATGCAACATTTTTATATAACTTTGGGTTTTTTCACTTAAAATTCAAGTGATTATACAGGGTGGACCATTGACAATGGACCAATATAGAGCACTGGCGACATCTTTGAGACTAAATATGAAGATCTGGCTAAATAATATATTAGTAAAATGTTGCTGTGAAAAAGATACAGTGTCAAAGTTAAAAATTATTTTTTACCAATTGTTACCAAATAGTTGGTAGGGAAATCATAGGTAATTTATATATTAAATCAGGTTTGGCCATAGACGACGTCGCATTAGCAATGTTCTGATGATGAATTTTTCTCATATGTTTTGTTGACGAAACGATCTAAATTGATTGATTACAAAATCTTATCCGGACGTCATTTCCACGTAAAAAATGTGCACTTGATAGAACTTGATAATTTCTACCGTTTTTGAGAAAGTTGCTATTGAAATTTATTTTAAAAAATCTTGAACAAAAATCAACACATCGTCTGCTAAATCGCAGCAGCCGTGCTTTATCAAAACCGACGCGATTTAACAGACTATGATCACAATAACGGGGTTTGTAAGTGACAGATCAAAAGAGTAACAATAACAACTACATACTTGATTTTTGAATATTTATTAGTGAGAAACCAAATGTATTTTTTGATGTAAGGATATATCTTACCAAGATAATTAGAAAATGAATAGAAATGGGTAAATTTGATTATAAAATAAGATAATCGATTAATTTGTCGTACACGACACCGACAGAAATTATCAAGTTCTACCTTTTTACGTGAAATGACGTCCGGATAAGATTTTGTAGTCAACCGAATCATGCCCCGTTTCGTCGCATTGCTAATGCGGCACCCTCTATTGCGAACCTGATTTAATACATAAATTATGATTCCTTTTCTTAAAGAATGTTTCCCTACCAAATTTGGTGACCATCGCAGTTAAACGGAATTATCACAAAATAAACGAAAAAATAATGCCAACTTTGACATTACATTTTTTCCACAACATTTTACTAAGACAATTTAGCTAAGTATATCTTCATATTTTGTCCTAAAGATGCCGCCCCTGCTGTATGCCAATATTACAGGCCCACCCTATATTTTTTAAGTGGAATTCTGTCTTGTGCAAATCAGCGACAATCAAATAGCAATAATATTTTTTTGTCATGAAGTTTTCATGATTTATTTTATATGTAACAAAATGCTTGAGTCTATTTCTACATATTCGTAAATGGTAGTCCAATCTTCATATAGTTTTGTGTAACGTTTTATAGCAAATTTCAATTAATATTCAAGACAATATACATATAAGACCTGTTCGTAGAACAGTTGTTGGTAACAGTTTCCAACCGTTAGACGCATGCGCATTGCGTTTATACAATGGCCACATAAGATTGAAAACGCTTTGTTTTAGATAGAGCACGTATGCTTCTGACAGTTGAAAACTGATTCTGGTGTACTGCGAATAAAGCTATAGATAGTGTACTCCTCTAACATATTCGAAAAAATATTTAAAAGTTTCAAATTCTTGTTATCTTCTTATTTCCAAAGTTCAATGATGTAGCAAAAACGGAAGACATAAAAAAATGCAGTCATTTATTTTAACATTCAACATAATTTAGTTGAGTTTATAAATTTTCATTTTTTAAATTGCAGCCCGTAAAGGCAACCAGCACAGTGAATCGTTTAACCGATACCTCCAAATATACGGGATTGCATAAACAACGATTTGATGAAACAGGAAAAGGAAAGGGCACTGAAGGGAGAAAAGATCTTCCAGATATGTCAGGGTATGTGAGCGGATATCAAAATAAAGACACATACGGTAAAAACTAAGGAAACCACCTTAATAAGTAAGTGGTGTTGGGCTGAGTGCTTAAAAATATATAAATTATTTTTATTTAGCTATTTTTGTTAACCATAATATATTTAGAGAAAATATATATACACCCATAAAAGCTATTTTTTTGTCTATATATAAATTATTAATATATAAATAGTTAGAAATTCTTTATATACTTGTATGTGATGGAACACTGTAGACCAGAATTTGCAATAAATTTGTAGCAGTATAATTCGCTTTATAATATTCTACTTTTCTTTAACCTATTATAAAATGGTTGGAGACATTACAACACCATTTGCTTAGTCGTCTAATCTCTTAATATGTGGTTTACTATTTTACTAGTCAACAGAAAAGAAAATAATATAAATACATATATACTTTTTATAAAATATTTTTTCACCAATTTTGATATCTATTGTACATTAAATAAATGCATATATTTATTTAATTTTCTCACCCAACTAAATATGGTATTGATATTTCGGTTGAGTTTATTAAAATTGTATACCCAGTTCTATTTTTTCCATTTTTAGTAATAAAGCAAGTGTTATGCTATATTATGTTTTGTATACCTACTTTTGAGTCTATTTGTCAATCAATAGAGAGAACACATGTTATTTTTTGTAATTTATTTGGTTCTTTTTTATTTATTATGTATATTAAGAAATATTTATTTGAAATATTATACATCTGTTAACATGACCACTGTTAACTATATTTTTTTATATATGTAAGTACATATAAATGTGACCACGGTATATCTGTTCAACTTGTTATTTATTGGGTATGTAATACATACATATATAGTTCATATTCTTTGTATATTTATTTGTAATTACTGTGATGAAAATAAATGTACCTATTTAACTTTATAGCTTTTTCTTAATGAATATTGAATATTATGTTTACGCATTTTTCTAATTATTCACTACTAGTAGTGCAGCAGCTGTGTGCAGCAGATACCTACTTTATAGTTTTTTTTCTTAGGAAAATGTTTTCCAACAAGAATTATGATGAGACTCTATTCCAGAAAATAGATCAACATTTCCTTATATGTCAGCAAATTTACATGGCTGAAGTTAGTGCTGGGTGAACTCGAATTAAAATTAACCTTTATTCCGATGATTGAAATAATCTTTATAATTATTGGTTTTAGTAATTTGAACCATCGTCTGCTAAATTGCGTCGCCTTGAAGGACCACGGCAGTGATGTTAACCTTTTAAAATTTGTTTCCCTACGACGAAGTATGAAATTTCCCTACTCTACAATAAATTTCCCTACGCTGCCTGCCCAAGTTAGTAATTTCTTTTATCTATAGTTAGACATGTTAGAAATCTGTAGAAAAGATAAAGCGCTGTTAACAACATATTTTAATTTTTTATTTTTTTAAATGGTAAAACAGTATTTGCAAAGCTTATTATTTTGTTAGAGTGTTTTTTTTCCTTACAAAATATGAATATTTTCTCTACCAACCGACTTATTGGCAAATTGTCCCTACAAGTAGGGAATTTCCCTACGTGTTAACAACACTGGACCACGGTTGTAGTGATTTAGACAAAGCCTTGGCCAAAGTTCTAACCATCGAACCACGTTTGAACTATGTGACGTCACAGTAGTATATGCAACCTGCGGTACTTTGTGTCCTTAGAAATAACATTTCAATAATCAAGTATCATTATAATGATCCTTATAGAAACTATATTTAGGGAAGGGTTGTATAAGTGAGTTTATCTGTACTTATATTTCTTAAATAAAAATATGACTTTTACATGTCTCTTACTTGCTAATAAACTTCATAGATATAAGTAATTAATAATTAAATTATAGGTAGATATCTATCTTCATTCATATACATACATTACCATTTTTCAGTAGCTATCGAAAGTTTTTAGGCATCGGGTAACTTTCATGCACGATATTTCAGTGAATTAAAATATATTTAATGTATGCAAAACGATTATATTGACATAAAACAAAACAAATATTATTACTAAATCTCTGGATCTTCATATATGTTAATATGACTAGATTTAGTGAAATATATTTTCTTTAAATGCTGCCTTAGGTTTGTGGTACTCCTAAAAAACATATCTTTTTTGAATAATCTACATGAGGTATCTTTATTTTCCGATTTTTGAAAATAATTCCATACCACAGATTCTCATTTTAAAGTAAATATTAATTTACCAGTTCCTAATCTATCCACACCGTAAAGTAAATAATTTTTGGCCTGGCTTTTGTTTATTTCCATGTCATAATATTTATAAAGGATTATAGTACAATCCTGGCTTTTGTTTGTTTTCTTATCATAATATTCATAAATGGTTAATACCTACAATACACCATATTCGACACGTGTAGCACTGGTTGCATAATCTTTCTGATTCGATTATTAAAATAATTGAATTGGGAGACTCCAATTAGGAATTTTACCGATTATACCCATCACTCCCCTCACTACACAACTATAACCAGTATAACCACAGCAGTCACAGCACAGCTTAAATAACAATTTTAAGCTCTCGTCTAATAATTTCAGATACATTGAAAATATGTTACTGTCTTTAGTTGATTTTTTTCACGTCTAAATATTAGCTTTTTATTAATACTGTATTAAATTAGAACAAAAAAATTAACTTTTAGTAAAAGACGAATTATTTATTATTAGAAAGCAAATTTTGATTTCCATGTTGTCATTAAACACTGAAGAAATAACTTTATAAGGTTATACATTCAAACTAAACAAAACATTTCAATACTTTAAATTTTACTGCAAAATTAAAGGCGATAAAATTTTACGCTGTACAAATTCTACTAAGGTTCTAGTAAAAAATAATACTTTATGCAAAATTACCTACCGTATTACAAAAATTTTTTTTGTAAACCGACAAAATGATAACTAAAACAAATGTAATACGATGCCATTCTCGGTAAGCCAAACAAATGTAGTTGTTCATTTGCTTGCCCATTTACCATCACAGCTTACCATCCTGTTAGTACACTCACACTTAATCTAGGTTAATATCAAAGGTCATTAACACTTTTAAATAACATCTCATAAAAAAACCAGATTGTTTTTATAATTTATTTCCTATTGCAATTACACTCTCTGCTCCATTACTTTCATATAATTAATATAAAAAGGTAAAACTGTGCTAAAACAAGCTTGGGTTCTGCCCAGTGACAGCGAAGATAAAAGTTTAAGTGTAAGTAAATTTCATAGACAATAACAGATTTTATTGTCACTACTTGATCATGTACAATTAATAAACCAGACCAATTCTACAAGTGTCAAAAATTTTTTTTATTTTGACATCAATGTTTTGCATTTGATTTCTTGGAATAGACTGACACCATCCTTATACACATTTTTTTAGGTTCTCGAAGTTTCCACAGCTGTCGGGAACGCCACTTGAGCCAAATGGAATAGGCTGGAATTTACTAGAAAACATCTAACTTCTCCACTACAGTCCTCCATTTTATTTTGTCCTTGGCCTTCCTTGTAATTTTTCTTTAGGTTCTCAATGCAGTTCTGCATCTATACTGGGGACAACTTCTTCTCCTTCTTCCGCTCTCTCCAATAGTCACTTAGCCAGTCCGTTTTCTTCCATCCAGTCTTGAAATATGTCCGTAATCTCTTTATATTTCCTGCCTTCTTGAGTATGTCTATATGGCTCTACAGTTTTTTCTTCTACATTCTGCTTCATATTTTCAAATTTCAAAACCTTGTATCATGAAAATCAAGCTTTCATTTCCTTCATCAGACTTTATGATGACCACATAAAGTCAAATTTTAAGTTTGATCAATAATTATTTCCGTGCACTTACTATTGGAAGTGGAAAAAGAATGTGACATTTTTAAGCAATATATAAAAAAATCAACTAGTCGTTAAATTTTGACAAAATTCACACTTAAACAATTTGAGTATCTGTTTAAAAATACTTTATTTATCACTTGCCTTTCACACAGTCTATTTAAATGTATAATAAATCTAAGAATTAGAAATAAAATTCACAATAATACGACCAACATAAATATATACACAAAGTAACATTAATCTTATCCTACCTAGGAATGTAATTTAAACCAACGTTTAAACCAAATAATATAAAACCAGATACAAGAATTTAATAGAAATAAGTGTTCTACATATGTTACTCACTTTAAGCTTTTTTCCCTTCAATAAAAGCTCGTATATAGTAATATGGTTATATATTTGTTATGTTAAATCTCGGCTATATCTATTAAAACATATATGATCTCATGATATCACTATATACCAACAAGTGACAAGTTAAGAAATATGCGGAAAGGTAATCAATTGCATAGAATGATAATGTCTAAATAAAAGTCGGTCTTAGAGATAAACATAAACAAGTTCCTACCCCTATGTCTATGCTCTTTTATAACTTTATCATTCTATAATTTTACTTATTTACAAGCATATTTCTAATGTTAAAAAAATACATTGGCATAACAATCAAATTACATGGGTCCTTCTATAATGCTCACTTTCATGAAATAGTAATACAAACTACGCACTAGCATTATGATTGTGAGGATGAAAGCTCCAGCATAAGCTACATAAATTCCACTGTGGTTCCTTGCGTAAGCTAGAGTTCCTGCAGTTACTCCGATACCAATGGTCAGGCAAATTATGGTCAAAATGAGAAATATGTTACCCCTGCCCCTCGCATAGTCTGGTCCAACGGATGAGACTTTTCGACAATGAGGGCAACGGGCCAGTGCATTATTTAATGTATTGAACTGTAACAAAAACAGATATGTCTACAGGGTGTCCAATAACAAGAGTGCATTAGACACGACACATTTAGAAAACCACAAATCAACTATTTTTTAAGATGTTTTCGACACTGCAGAGTTGAAACAAAATATTTATAATCATGTCATACTTCCGGTTATAGCGGAAATAGATGTCAAATCAATTATTATAAATGGAACATAATAGTCTATTACTTCACTTTCAGATTGTAGGTATGTCAACTTTGTTAAATCATTGTCCGTGATATCCATAGAAATCATAAAATATATAGAAAGCCAAAAGCGGTACCAAAAACAGTCAACCTATGGAGAAAACGTGAGTCTGGGAATATTGCAGTAGGTAACTTAGTTTTTAACTAATGGATGGGAATTTCAACATATGAAAATTTTTACGTTCGATTCGTAGAAACATATTTCTATGGTCCAATTACAAATATTCCATTTTGGTTTCAATTGTATGCTGGGATTAAAATGCAATATAACCAACAGCTTACATTAAGTTTTCCCTAGATGGTTGCTTTCTAAGCTCCTCCATAGATAGTCTGATTATTTTGTGTACGTAATGTAAAGGTTTCTGGCATTCTATATATTTTATGATTTCTATTGCTAAATAGTAGTACCCGTGCTTTATCTGGTCTATTCCGTTGCACTGTTTCAGTCATTCTCCATGTCTGGCGGCACACTACAGGTCTTGTGACGTAGTTGTCAATTATTGTTTGTATCAATAATTTGATGTTTCTTAGAAATTATAACAAATGTTATAAAATGTATTAAGATTATGTTTCTGTTTACATATAATTTTGAAATTAAAAAATTGATACATCTTAAAGTAATGTAGTCTTGTTCCATAAATAAAGTGAAAGAGCAGAGTATTATTAATATTCAGCGGAATATGAGTTGTAATTTTAAACATATTTGAAAACTCTTATGAAAGGAAGTTCCCACACGAATAGTTTTCATATCAAATATGCAATATAACTACAAAATTTTTATTCTGAAATTGCAAACTAAAGTAAAATTAAGATCAAACAGAAGCACTATTAATAAAATTTGTAATTTGCTTTTTGTATCAGTATTAATCAAGTAAACAATGGACATTTCAATAAATATCTGTTAATGTGGCGAAGCAGTTAGATATGCCCGAAAATATCAACTGTAATGTCATTTGGTGTATCACATGCCCTTAGTACTGCGAATAGCAATTTTGTTATCATACTGATCTATTATTTTTGTAATTACCTAGTCTTTGTTTGATGTTGTGTGTATGGTGTGAACAAGAATGGAACATTTTACTAATCGATGTCAAATTCTGACATTTATGATCTAATCTGATAGTTGTTTCCAAATATTAACACATGAGTCACTTACTACACTACAGGCTTGTCATAGCAACTAAATAGATTATTACAGAATTCTACTTTGAAATTCAGCTGACTTGACAATCGTCTGCTAAATTGCAGCACCTGTGCTTATTTTCTTAAGCCCGCTTTACATTAACAATTTCTTTGTCAATTAATTGATAAAGTGGCTTCGTCAGGTTATTAACGACTTGAAACTTGTTCTAATTTTTCATCAATTTTTACTTCAATTCAGGAATACCAACAAATAAATGTAAATATTTAATCAGAGACCGAGCAGCAGTAATAATAAATGCAATGGAAGTTTTTTATAAATTATTTTTCACTTTTTTTGCCTTAAATTATAATTATTAAAGTTACTTTTCACTTTTAACAGTTTTTGTTTCGTGTACAAATGGAAATGATATAACATTTAAAGTTAAAATTACTTTTAGGTTGGTATGGGTGACATCTGACAGCAAAATTGTTAAGACACTTGTCAAAGCCCTGAACACATGTAAAACCAAAGTGCGACCTTGAAGAAAATATGAATTAATTCATCAATTTCTTCGACAATAAATTGTTAGTGTAATGTCCGCTTTACAAATTATGACATCAAATATATGTTAAAAGTATGTTACTATAAAGTGATTTACAACTTATCCGAAGAAAATTTGGGAACAGGTGCGTTATGAAAAATGGAGTCAATATCGTAAGTAACACATTTTTTTGAAAAATTCTTATAGGTTTTTGAGAAAAATATTATTGAAGTTGTAGTTTTTTCAACCTTTACATCACTGGGCACTATAGTTTCTAACGTCACTGGAATACTGAAATCCAATTAACATTTTTGCAGCAGTCAGTTTTTCAAGTGTCAAAAATAGCTTATGTGTAAGGCAACTCAGAGTAGATAGATATCGTTTTAATTTATGGCAAAATGAGACAAAATCTTTAGCAGCTTCTCCTTTGTACACACAACGATTTCCCAGTAGATATGTGCCAAATGCAGCTACTTTCACCACGTGAGTGCAATGTGGGTGTAACCCGGGAAAACTGTAACCAAATCGTGGAAGAGATGGAGGTCCAGAGCGTGCACAGCATATTGCAGCAGCTGAGGAATACATTTTAGAGATTGTTGAAAAGAATCTTTGAATAAGTACCTGGCTTAACAAGTACGAGGAATATCCCAATCGACAGTGTGGCAATGTGTGTTATTATACACGAGGCTCAATTATGCCAATAACATACAAATTCAAAACGAACAAGAAATATTTGTTAGTTCATTGAAACTAGGTAAGACAGGTCTAAATATGTTTACACGTCGGTAACAAAATTTTGTAACATCAGCTATGTCACATTTGTTTATTAATTAAAACAACAAATTAATAATAACAATAGTGGCAAAAGCAGTTAAATTTGTTGATATAAAATAGGTGTTATAAAATTGTATTTATTTCTTTCCTTGGGATATTCTTCTATTTCTTGTCACCAGGGTTGTCAACTGAATGTTTTGCCTTATGCAAGGTCACGTTTTACAGTGGACTAGTTTCCAGTGCCCTGCAGAAATGCATTTTTAAATCATTTCCGAACAGCCCTTTTTACAGAATTCTTTATTGAAATTCAGCAGACAAGTATTACGCAGGCGACGCAATTTAGTAGATAATCATTCAAGAGATAAGTATCATGCAGGCGGCACAATTTATTAGATGATTAAATAAACTATATGTTAAAACTCAACAGTTTTTGAGTTATTTAGGATTTTTAATTTTTTTTTATTTTCCTTCATCACGGCCATTAACTATTCTATTAACCCATAACAATTTCTCATTAATTTCTAGAGCGTCCTGTATAGAAATAAATATAAAATCTCAAATGCCTAATATTGAAAATATACTTTTAAACCTCTATTTCTATTTCCAAGTTAAATTAGAGAATTGTATACTAAAAAATTATAACAAACCATCTTATTAACCATCACAAAAGAATTAAAAATAAATCTATTGCAAATGAACTGAAATCAAAACTAATTAGCTTACAAAATAATTATTGAAGATATCCAGTGATTACCTTAGCGGAAGGCTTAAAAGTGTCAAAAAATGATTTGTTAAAAAACAGTATGATTATTTTTTTGGGGTACTAATTTGTGGAAACTTATTTTTGTACAGTATAATGTTGGAAAATTATTTATAAGAAAATATCAGTTACAAATAGATGATAAATTCTATTTGCTTGATCAGAATTGATACAAGAATCACCTTATCAGTTTGCTTATATGTATATAAACTTAATTGTTTAAACAACAAGATAAATATAAATTTTAAGAGGAAATCCATATTTATTCAGACTTCAATAAGTCAGACACTAAAAACTAGATATTTTTTGTCAAAATATTTAAAAAATAAAAAAAGATTAGCATATTTAAAGTTTTCGCATACTCCTGAAATTGTCTAATATAATCTATTTTCCATAAAAAACAGTATAGGGTGTGCCAATTTCATCGTAATTGCGGAATATTTTGGAATCTACAAGAGATAGAAGGATTCGGTTTTCGCAACAATTTTTTCGAGAGCCTTAAGATGCCGCAATCAGATTTTTCATACAGCTCTTCGCTTAAGATACAGAGCGAAATTAAAAAAAAAAAACTATTTCAGAGACACCCTGTGCAGAAATTACAAATATGCCACTAAATTCTATGTAAAAAAATCTATGAGAAGCAATATTCACCATTCTAATAATTCCAACTATTCTCTGAGATATAATGAATCTCTTAAGCAGATTTTTTAAGTTTCACTCTGTATCTTAAAAACAAAGAGATCTGCGAAAATTCTCATTGAAGTATTTTAAGTTTCTTAAAAAAGCAGCCTAGGGAAAAGTGAAAACCGCATCCTTCTATCTCTTGCAGTTTCCGAGATACCCTGCAATTATAACAAAATTGAGACACTCTGTATACTGAATTATAAGGGAGTACCAGTCAGCAGTGCAACTCGCACGTTGTTCAATGGCGGCCTAGAAAGGAATTACCGTGCAGTTTAAAAAATTCATATAACCCAACTATTTATTTGATAAAAAAAAAACTAATTTCTGATTACCACTCACCAGAAACATGCACTACTACCATTCAAAAGGAGACCCCTCACTTCAAGTTCCACCCTGTATATTGTAATATTAGCCCAAAAATAGGATAAATTAAGCAAAAATTAATTACACTTACCAAGAATGTGTCATGGCAATGGCCACAAGTTACCCTACACATGCCAGGCATTGTTGGCACTGGTGGCGTCACAGGACTTGGAGCTAAATTGATGATTCTCTTGCAGTTAGGTCGAGGACATGCAATCCTTTGCGAAGAACTTTTGCATATAAGCAAACAGTTGCAGGGGCAACGCACATATTTCTTCCCAGGTGGAGCATTCCTTATGGGCTAAAAAATCATAGATGTTAGCAAATATAAAAAAATTTGTTCTTGTTTTATTTATGGATTTGTTTTGAAGTATAATACAACAATTGTGTTTTATGCTTTATCAACAAAATGTTTAATATGAACATTATGTATTTATTACAATCATTATTAAGCAAAATATTTATAGTTACGTCCTACAAATGAAAATTTGTGTGCAGAATATTTGATGGCAGAAAAAGGATATAATAGATAAGTATGCATCATAGATGATTACACAAATTAACCTTTTGATCTTCATGTGGACATGTTACATATATAAACGAACAAATTAAAATACGTAGCGTCAAGAAGATTGGAAATTTGTCCAAACGCCCAAAAATCATTAAAAACATGTTACAGTAACATTCAGAAATTTAAATGTAACGGAAAATATATTTTTGAGCAGTTAAGTGAACAACATTATTGACAGTATTTTTTTTAATAAACCATTTTATTTTAATCGGATATTATCATTATTTTGCTATTTTTTTGTGTACTAAACAAATAAATAAATCATTATCAGTTTTACTATATAGCGGATTAGCAACAATGCTTCCCAAAAACATCCTGCTTGTGAATCTGGGTTATAAAACCAGTGGTAAAATGTTTGTTTATTAAAGTTTTCCTATTTTGGTACCTTATCAAAACGACATTATTATTCTTTTATATATAACCAAACTTGGATGTAAATAACATCATTATTTATAGGTATTAAGATATTTATTTTGTAATTATGTATTTTGATACTTATTAATTAATAAGATAACATTATTTTTATTTGAAATATATGCTACCCAAAGCAAATTAGACAAATAAAATTGAATTCAAAATAAATTAATTTCAGTAACAAAAACAATAAATCAAAACTGTTCCGTGCTACTAAATAGATTATAAAAGAATTACAAATATCCTAACAAACGAATGTTTCTTTTATTTTATTTTTCTAATACGTATTTTCAAACATACCGTTGCCTCATTGCACTGTGAACATTTTACAACATGCTGATCGCGTTTTCCTGAAATATCAATCATTGCCTGGCATACTCGGCATGTCACCATAGGCACTCCGCCACCCTCAGATGGTTGATAAAATGGGGGAGGAAGTTCATCGGGTCCAATTGGGGACACAGTTGCTTGTTGTCCTAAGAAAAGATTAAAGTCGAAAAAAAAACAGATACCGACCTCTTGTAAACAATAATTGCTATGATAAAAAATGTAATGACTCATTATTTAACAATATTCTGAAAAATATATAGACATTTTTACCTGCAACTTCCCCATTGTAAGTGCTGCCTTCATTTCCTAAAAGTGGTTGCTTTTCACCTTCATTTCCATCGCCCATCGCAATTAACAATTTTCACAAAGAAATTCAGATAGGTTGACGGTCGAAGAACAACAATTGACGGATTCCTGACAGAACTTAACAAAAAAAATTGTCGATATTGTAGAACTCTACGTTTCCTAAATTATTTCAATTTTTTAAATAACAGAAATTTGATCAGTTGGAAATTTGAGTTTTCGATTATTTGATATTTGGTAACTGTTGTAAAATGTGGTTATGTTGAAGTTGAAAATATGAAAATAACATTTAATTTTAATATGTTCTATGGTAAGTATAACTGATTTAAATTTAATTAAAAAAAAGTAGAACTTTATAACTATAACAGTTTTATAAGGGATCTCTTAGAAATTACCCAAAATTTTAAATATTGCCTTATAATATAATATTTCTCATGTATTGTCCCTGTGAAAATTGCAGCTTATTCAGAAACTGATTTTTTACAATTAACATTGTTTATCGTAAGGAAACCAACGTACATTTTAATAAATTATATTTATTTTTACGAAATTTATGTAAGTATAAATATAGGTAAACTTAACAATTAAGTTTTTGAGACAAGTCAGTTTAATAGTTTATCCATTTTCACCAAAACATCATGAAACGAAATGTTTTCTTTAGGAGTCGATTTTTTATTAGATACATTTAAACCAATAAGTTGATCATTACGAAATTTATTTTTCTGCTTCACGTCCTCTTTGGTGGTACTGTGGTGATATAATAAAATGGGAGAAATACTGCCATAATGTGAAAATGCAATCAAATTATCTTTGGGATGAAACTTCACACAGTGCACAGTTTCTAAAGGAAGATGATTTAAAAAAGGCTCGTAAGTCATAATATCTCTTGCCGTTTTGGCATCCCATACAATAACCAATCCATTCTCACTTCCCGATGTCACATATTTTCCACAAGAAGTTATCGAACAGAAAGTTTGTATTCTGTAAAAAATATAAATTCTAATAAATATTTTTCATTTAATACTACTCGGAAAAGTACAACTGATTATATTTAAAAAAAAATACCTGAAATTCAGTGCACCTTGTAACCAATGTAACACACAGGCCCTTTTTATCGATATTATTCGTAATATACTGTCTCTTGAGTGCACCAATAATTTCTTTTCATTCGGGAACAAGAGGATCTCATTTATTACAGTATTTTTTAAATCTGCTGTGGACATGTCCCTGAAAGTCATGAATGTCATGCTACATATAATTTCTTTTGCATACCGTTAATGTACAAATCTATTGCAATAATAATGGCACTCTTTAAAACGTATTTGGCAACTTGTTTGAACTGCTAAAGATATTCGTAATGAAATCGACTTTCAAATTTTAGCATTAGTACGTAGTTGTTCTACTCACTAATAGAGGTCTAATGAAATTTCTACTCGGAGCTTCTAATACTTCAAAAACTGTTTTGAGTTAATGTCATTCTTATTGCAATAGATTGACATCAAATTAAAAACTCTAAAGGAGTTTTAAATGATTTACCTTTCAAACTGCCAATCGGAGTTATCTAATTTTGACCATTCAATAATGGTACCAATTGAATCTGAAGAATAGAGATGCGTTGATTTATTGTTGAAACATAATGATGTAACAAATCCCTTATGCCTTTCTAATTCCTGGTGTAACTCATATTTTCCTTCGTCTTCATTGAATAACCACATCCTCAGAGTGTTGTCGTAGCATCCTGTTGCTATAACTGTATTATTGTTATTGATGTGAGTAGCGTACACATAAATTGGATGAGGTAAAATCTAAAGGGGAAAAATGCATAATACTGAATTAATTAAATGCAGTAAAATATTGTAGTTGTTTGTACCTGTAAAAAAGAATTTGTAGAAAAGTTCCAAATCACAACAGTATTGTCGGCTGATGCAGTTAAAACTAATGCATCGTCTAATGACCAGTTTATGCTATATATCAATCCTGTATGTTCATTAATACAATGTGTTTCTTCAAAAGAATTTACCTAAAATAAGATTATGGCAGTAGCGAATTAGCTAATACTTCGATTTGAAGAAAAAACAATTCAACTATAAAGTCTAGGACTTCTTATAATTGTACAATTTACAAACCAATAGAGGTAACAATTTTTGTCCATTAATAATGTATCCATAGCTACAAAACAAAAAAAAAAATACTAATTACCTCATATACAGTTACAATAAATGTTTCTTTGATCTGAACAGCACAAGCTAAATGTAAACCATTGTTACTAAATTTTAATAGAAAACAGCCATTATCATAACTATCTAATTCAGCTAAAGGTTTATTTGGCAATTCAAACGTTTCTTCACTACGTTTCGATGTAATTCTCGATGATGCTTCCGCCATACCAATGGTTTCCATGTATTGAGAGCTTTGCTTAAGAGCTCTGCAGTTAGAAATATTTTCTACTTGTAATGGTGTTTTAGATCTAAAGGTTTCAACTTTTTTTGGTGAAACAATTTCTTTAACTGTTACATATAGGGCTGATGGATATTTTTTGAGTTTATTAACTTTCCATATATACCACAAATCACATTCACTAGGATTCCCATCTTTAGTTTCTTTAGGATAATACAGCTGCAATTTTACTCTTTTATTTACGTTTAATGATTGATTTTTTCCTACAGGTTTAAGAAATGCAAAAGTTATTCTATGCCACCCTTTATAGCAATCTAAAAAAATAAATTGTACTTATCTAAGAATTTTCTGTAGCAAAAGTTCAACTTATAATATTATACATACCTGGTGTTCCAGCTTTTATTGAGCATGCTATATATGCGATGTTTCTAAAAGTATTTAATTAGGCATCCATTAACTGTCATATTGGTAATATTCACTATAAATAGTATTGAGACAATTGAAAATTATAATATGTTTTCTGCCAATATTATGGTTAACAGAAGCCTAGATTATGTCCGCATATGTTGAAAAGCTAATAATCTAATGGCGAATATTATAAAAACAGCAAGAGATAGGTACAGGGAAGGTTATATTGTGAAATATGATTAAAATTGCAAGAGGAATCCGAAAATATACAGGGTGGTGTTCCATTTGAAATAAGAAAGCTAATAGCCACAATGTTTTAGAAGTATGCTGTATATAAGGCATGCTCAATAAAAACTGGGACACACAGTACATGATATTAACCGATTAAATATAAAAAAAAGTTAAGGACTAGACTGGTAGATGAAACTAAGAGCAGTTATCAGAAATATTGTATACAAGTGCATCAGGAATAAATCAGACCTACGTTTTTGTAGTGCTTGAAACTTTTTCGATATGTGGGGCACATAATCCAACACTTCAAAAAACAATATAATATTTTCATTTGTTAGGTAACTGAAGTCTTCATTAAGTAAAACTGATTCTTCCCATTCTGGACTAAAAGTTCTGAAATAAAAGAAAGTAGAAATTATAAGTCTTTTACTAAAGTCTTAAAATTTAAATCAATCATCTCAGTGTACTTCATCAGTTCAAGTAGTTGCACTGCAGAATTCCTACCTTTTCTCTTGTAAATTGTACGAACTAGTCATTACAGGTAAAATATAATCTTGCTCTTCATTTTCGTAATAGAATACTACTGATCTACTTTTATTGCTTTTAGAATAATATTTTCCAGTGTTGATGTCAACAATGTGTACTTTTACAGTTGGATGTGTAACATAAGAATCTAACAGTAGAGCATCTGTTTTGTGTATAATTATCTCCACGATCTTGTCGTAATTATATTTATAATTAGTTTTAATATCTTCGTTATTCTCATTACTCTTCGTTTTGATTAGTTTTTCACTAGGTACATCACTATTTACTTTTGATATATGATCATCTGAACTGTCTTCTTTATTGATTAATGCAATATTTATCTCTTTTGCATCTTTTGATATATTGCTTATACTCTTTACATATGTCTTACCTAAATCGCTTGAGTTCTTTCTGGAAAATTGACTCATGCTTGTTAACATTGGATTGTTATGCACCATAACGTTAACGGCTTCGGTATTTGCTTTATCGTTTTCTATTACATATGTTTTTTGACTAGAAGCACTGTCATTCTTACATGAATTTATTTTCTCTCGAGGAAATTTACTTTTACTTTTTCTTGGTTTGGGAATTGGTATGGCGGTACTTAAAATTAACTCATTGTTTGTATTAAGTTCTTCAATAGAATGTTGTAAAAATTTTTTCATTAAAAAGGATTTGTTTGACTCATTTCCACTAATTACTGATACATTGTCGTTTAATACATTTTCGCATTTATTGATAGTATCTAATTCGTTTGGTTTAATCATAGCTTCTTTCAATATCAAATCAAAAACTTCTTTTGTTTCATTTGTTAAACTTGGTGTTGCACTTTGAATTGACATTTTTTTGAGATAATATATTTGATTTTTTTATTTCAATCACAAGAGAAGCAATTATGTGAAGATTAAATAAAAAATTGTTGACTATTTTTTGGTAATGGCAACTTGTTGACAATTTAAAATTTAGTTTCCATAGTAACGTTAATGAAGGGGGGGGGACACTAGCCGTGTTCCGTGGGATCTTGCTCCGAACACTGAAATGTAATTTTATATTATGATGACTGGAATGCGCTAAAAGCTGCGCGAATGGATTATTCATGATCAGCGCCATATTTTGTTTTGTGCCTCTAGCAATGGCGGAGCAGTAGGGGCTTAGCTGATTGTGAATTGAAATGAAATTGAATTCTGGATATGGAGAAATATTTCGTGCTATATGTTGGTTAATTTTACAGTCCGTTATAAAACATGACATGTTCCAACAATAACACCCACAAAGAATAACACTAACGAGATACAACATAAAAGAAGAAACCACACTGTACGCCAATGACGTGTTTACAAACAAAATAATGGGAAATTAAGAACACAATTCATATCGTACGTGCAGATGGTTGTCTCTCTCGCACCCACATACATAACCAATGAAGTATGTCTTTGATGAGTTTCACGTGCCTCTTTTTGTCTGCTCCTAGGGTTGGTACCTTTATTTGGATGCGCAAGTGGACTAAACGCATTCCATATCGTACATTTCAGTGGCTCCGAACCAAGAACTTTAAAATTAAAGTTTAAACAGACACGTCTTCGATTGCCTATGGTCGCGCTCATCACGCAGTAGCGATCACTGAGCGATTTGTTATCATTTTGGTTATGATCATTAAACCGGCTGAACGCGTTTCTATACGTTTGTGTACATTTTATGACTGCTTTTTCATAAGCCACTTTCATTTCTGACTCTGACATTTTAAAATGTGAGGCAAATTTCGGTCTATACTTTTTTAATCATTAGGATTTAAGTTATGTTGTTTTTTGTTTAAGATCACTGGCCACTTATCATGTATCAGAAAAATATTATGATATATAAAACATGGCCGCTGATAACTAAGCGCTTCCTTCATATTGCTTCGTTCAGCACACTGATCAGTGATCCCTCGAGTAGCGATCAGTGCGATGAACGTGACCTATGAGTTCGCGGCTGTGACGTTTCGATGTTTCTTTAGTGGAATGTTTACATTTGTTGTGGTACATATTTTTATAAATTTTGTTTTTTTTATGGAGTTGAATTTATGTTTTTATTATTGTTTTTCTGTGAATGGCTTATACAAATGTAATACAAATAGTTAACCGTTTATCTGAATACATAATATTTACTTTACTTTGGAAATTCTAACAAATTATTGATTGAAAAAGTTATTATAGTTAATGTTGTTCTCAAACAGCATGAAACACAGAGAATTATGGCAACATGGGAGGGAGACATTTATTTTAAAAAATAATAAAATAAACAAATATCCACCTACATTAAATTAAGTTTAGCCAAAATAAAACCTTAGGAGCAGGCAAAAGGAGGCACATGGAACTCAACAAAGAAATAATTCATTGGTTATGTATGTGGGTGCGAGAGACAATCATCTGCACGTACATACGATATGAATTGTGTTCTTAATTTCCCATTATTTTGTTTGTAAACATGAAAGTGGCTTATGAAAAAGCAGTCATAAAATGTACACAAACGTATAGAAACGCGTTCAGCCGGTTTAATGATCATAACCAAAATGATAACAAATCGCTCAGTGATCGCTACTGCGTGATGAGCGCGACCATAGGCAATCGAAGACGTGTCTGTTTAAACTTTAATTTTAAAGTTCTTGGTTCGGAGCCACTGAAATGTACGATATGGAATGCGTTTAGTCCACTTGCGCATCCAAATAAAGGTACCAACCCTAGGAGCAGACAAAAAGAGGCACGTGAAACTCATCAAAGACATACTTCATTGGTTATGTATGTGGGTGCGAGAGACAATCATCTGCACGTACATACGATATGAATTGTGTTCTTAATTTCCCATTATTTTGTTTGTAAACGTGTCATTGGCGTACAGTGTGGTTTCTTCTTTTATCTTGTATCTCGTTGGTGTTATTCATTGTGTATTTTTGTACTGTAAAATTAACCAGCATATAGCACCAAATAATCCTTCATATCCAGAATTCAATTTCATTTCAATTCACAATCAGCTAAATCTTTATTGCTCCGTCATTGCTATGAGGTACAAAACAAATATGGCGCTGATTATGAGTCTATGGGTATTGGTATTACCTTCTAATCCCATTCGCGCATTCCAGTTATCATATAAAATTACATTTTAGTCACAGTTCATACAGTATGGTGAGTGAAGGTTCCAGAGGGTGTGGCTAAATCGCGGCTAAATGCGCAATAAACACCAATGAAATTCATTTGTACACGACGAAGTGGGAGAAAATCAATTTCTTGACAAATGACCGTGCCTCTTGAGCGCGCGAATGTGCGCGGCTAAATGCGTAGCCGTCTTTTGGTCGTCTAAAAAAACGAAATCTGAGACCTCAACATCAAAGGAGCCGACGTGCAGACGCCGGACTGTATAATAGATTGTGTTTCAGTTTTCAGTGGTAATCTGTCACTACTGTTTCTCTTCTGTGAGTATTTTGTGCTATGGGTATTAAACCAGTTTGATTATTTGTGATTTCTTATTTATCCCGAATTTATTTTTAATAATTCAAGCAAGGGAATAATATGGCAGATCCCGAATTAGACGAAATAAGGAAGCAAAGGCTTGCTCAATTACAATCACAATATCAGGTACTGTACTTAACAGTTTTATTAGGTTATGTTTGAGAAACCTTGATCTTGATTCCAGGATGGAGAACCAAATCAGTCCGCACAAAAACATAAGGAGGAACAAGCTAGAGCACAACAGGATGCAAAAAATTCTATACTGTCTCAGATATTGGATCAATCAGCTCGAGCAAGATGTAAGAAATATAAATAATCAAACGGTAACCTACTTAAAACCAGTTTAAATGACAAACCAGAATCTTAGGTGTTAAAAAGTTATATTGCGTTAAGTATATAATGTATTAATTTGTACACTTTTTTTGGTTTTGCTTCTAAACCTTTGAATTGTACTTATTTTCTTCGCTGCTTTACCAGTACTTTTGTATTTTATCAAATGACCTCATAAAAATTCTTTCATTCATTAAATAATTCAATTAGAGTTGTAGTTTGCATGTATTTATTCTATTAGACAAAATTAAGATAGAAGATTAAGTGTATAGGATTGTATTACAGTATCACACGTTTACGTATGTTCTGAACTTAGTTATCAATTATTTGTAGTAAACACATTAATGTTGGGAAAACCAGAAAAAGGTCAAATGGTAGAAAATATGTTATTGAGAATGGCACAGACTGGGCAAATCTGTACAAAGATAGGTGAGAAGGAATTGATAGGACTGCTGGAAAATGTGAGCAATCAAACCAAAAGCAAAACGTCAGTGAAATTTGACAGGAGGAGAGCTGCCTTAGATTCTGATGATGAAGACTTTTAACTTTTAAGATGTTTTGTGGAATAATTTTAGTTTGGAACTGCTTAAAACAATACTCTTAAGGTAACATTTATTTACAACAATAATTCATAAATACAAAGTATGCAATAATATTAATTTTAAAACTTACATAATATGTACAATAAATACTTTTTAATAAATTATTTACCTGCTTGTATAAAAGTCATTCTTTTTTCTCATGTAGATCTGAAAATAAATATTAAGTTATGGATTAGTTCACAACTTTTCTTTACAAATATATTTTTTTTAACTACCTTTTACATTTTATTTAGATATTGGATATTTAACAGAATTACACTAATTGATTTAAAACCTTCGGGTGTTAAAATCTTTAGGACTACTGAAATAAATTATACTCATCGAGATGCTAGTTTAATGAATATTTTTCAATGGGAGGGAGAAAATATATTTTTCTCCTTTAATGTTTAAAATATATTTAAATGAATGTGCAAAAGATAAATATTTTTTAATAAGATGTCCAGCATCTCAGGATTACTATAATGTAATATTTTTTATGCAAAATTAACAAAATATGTATTCAGGATGTGCCACTTAACATTTCCAATAGTTTCCTTACAAACTAAAATGTATTATAAATTTGTTTCTTGTAACATCCTGCACAGTTAAATAAACACAAATTATCCCACGTGTAGTTTAATTGGTATATTTTACAAAGAAAATAAGATGGATGGATTTTTTTGTATCTCCTTTGTTTTTCAGTTATTTTTGTTTATAAAGGTGGTTTTAAAGTAAAATGTATTTATTTTGCTATTCATACCGTGTTTTTTTTTGCTCCTGGTGAATAATTTTTCTGCAGAGGCATTTTTCACCACCGGTATCCACAAGAAAAAAACTACCAACACATTGATTTTGTTATATATGAACAAGACAATAATTTTATATAAAATAATATCCGCATTACTTTTCTATTTGCTAAAATTAAAATACTGTATTCTGAATATATTCTGAAAATTGTCATCCAATATTAATCTGCACATATGAACAAAATTTAAAAATTTTATATTGAACTGTTGAGCTGTATTGAGGAATCCATATAACATAAGCTAAATTGTATGCTATAAAAGCAAAATAGCTTTGATGAATCGTGTCGACTGTCATAATAACCCCTTTGTCTTAAGAGATTTAAATAATATGAGCATCAGACAACATTTTACTATCGAAAGTTGCTCCTAGGACTTTAACTTCATTACTACGGTTTAAAATTGAATGTAATATTATAATCATAACAGGTTACTTATTTCTAGTGAAAGTGATTGCATATCATTTATTGATATAGACCTTATAAATCATGGACGCGCCCGAAACTGTTTTCTGTCTATACAAATCGTTGATGCTCAGATGTGTGCGACAGAGATAGAGCTAGTCCGGGCAAAAACCCACAGATCATTGGCCGAAAATAACAAAAACCGTAAATGACAGACCGAACACAATTGGATATTTACTCATTTATTCAGAAATTTAATTTATAATTACATTTTGATAATAACAATTTGTAAGGAAGGTTTTAATTATTTAGGAAAGGTTTTGTCAGGTTATGTTTATATATTTTTCTGTCACAGAGGATCTGTTTTTGCCCGGACTAGCTTCATCCCTGTTGTACACATCAGGACAGCGTACCTCTCTTTCTAGGGTCGGTCTATGATTTATAAGGTCTTTGATTGATATTAATAAATAAATTATTTTTTTTTTTCAAAAAGTGTCAAAAGCATCCAGATCATTTTGAAGTTTTAAACAATCGGCCGAATCTCGAAATGGTACTTAAGAATAATTTAAAATCGTCTGCATATCCTAAAAGGTTACAGTAATTTAGACATTATTTATTTTATTACTATAAATTGTAAACATTAAAGGTCTCAAGTGAGATCCCTGTGGTACTCCTGTTGGAATTATGGTGGAACTATACATAAAACCATTAACTTGCACGCATTGTAACCTACAGGTTCGACATGACTATCCATCTTAACAAGGGAAATATGAAAATAAAGAAAAAAAGCCTAAAACACTGCTGTCTCTTGCTTGTGGGATGTGGCTAGAACCAATTTAAAATACATACTTTAATTAAAAAAAAAAAAAAATAGAAATGTTAAGTTGTACACCCTGTCCATGTTTATTTTGAAATAAATAAAAGTACCTTCTTCCTCTTCATCTGCATCTAAAATATCGGCACAACAGATGGAATATAAAATAAATGACAGAAAACTTAATGGCAATCCAAACAGCACAGTGGTTAATACTGGATTTCCTCGCCACATGTCTGACAAGGCGGTAGTTGCTTCAAAATATGTCCGATAAAGACGAACAGCAATACCATTTCCTCCATAGGCCTTAAATAAAAATAGATTATGTTATCAAAAATTACATGTAGGTACCACATTGTGGTAATGGTAATACTATAAGTCATGGAATAATCGACAGAACCGAGTACGAGGTGCATCAATAAGTACCCGTGTTTGAAGATAGGTGGTGTTGCTGAGAGAAGATGACATTACCATCCTGTACTGCCATCTGTCAAACGACAACGTATTAAATTTCAGTTTGATTCATAGGTTAATTTTTATATGACAAATATGTATGATACGTGTTTCTCGATAAAATGCAAAAGAGCAATATTGATCCTTAATATGCTTTTTAATTTTGGATCAAAAAACATGCAAAAAAATAAAAGCAGAATTGGATATTGTCTATGGGAATCATGACCATAAGATGTTGGTTTACGAATTTAAATGTATCTGTTTTTTTTGATGAGGAGCAGCCAGATGTGGTTACGGAGAAAATCATTGAAAAGGTTCATAACATGATCTCTGAACTAAAGTGCATAGATGTGTCGTTCAGAACGGCAATTAATATTTTACATAAGTGTGAGAAAGATATCGGCCTGATGGGTACCACGATTGCTAGCATTTGACAACATGCGGATATGGCTGTCAATGTCAAATTCAGTCGAGTTTTTGTGTTGAGTCATTACCGTTGATGAAATGTGAATTCATTATTATATGCCAGAGACCAAATGACAGACATAATAATGTATTTTTCTAGGTGAATCTTCTCCCTGGAAGACAAAGACAGTCCCATCGGAATAACTGGTTGCCAAATAAAAACTAACCTATGAATTTCTCTGAAATTTAGTATGGTATCGTTTGATAGATGGCATTACATGATATAATGTCAACTTCCCTCAGCTACGCCACCTATCTTCAAACACAGGCACTTATTGATCGATCACCATAAATAATCCTTATACAGAATTAACTTTAAGAGGATTAGTATTTGAGAAGAAACAGTACACGTCCCCAGACTGCTGTGAAATTATTTTTTTTTAACCAAATAAGCAAGAAAGATGACTGCCATTCAGATGAAAAACTCAAATATTAAAACAAATTTTGTACTAGGATATGTTCTGTCAGCTGTTCGGATTGGTTATATATTATTAACATCTGGATCTGAATACAATGGATTTGATATTTTACTGTTTTTAGGTTTTTCATGAACAATTATTATAAATATTCCCTTTTCCTACTAAATATAGGGTGTTTTATAAAATTTTACTTTATTTAGTGAAACTTTCTCTATTATATTTATAGTTACTTACCGCTATGGTCTGATTATGAATCCTTTCAAGAAATATGTCAATGGCATCAGCCGTCATTTCAGTAGGATCATCTTCTGGTACGTGATGATGATAAGTGGTAGAATTTAAAACTATTAAGTAAGGCAATGGTAAAATTTGCATAGCAATGCTATTTGCCAGTTCTGGGCTACCAACCCATCCAAATTGGAAATGTTTATGGTATTTATCTCGTTTCTTTCTTATCAATGATTCAACCATATCTCGAAATTCTAACATTTCAGTTGGGATTTGTTGTAATTTATTTTCCTCGACAACAACAAGAACAATATATTTATTAGTTTGAAGAATTTCATTGATATTTCCTCTAGTAATTTTTGGAAATGTTTCAAAGCGTTCTTCGTTGATCCATTTGTACAGTGATGAATTTAAATGTTCCGCTTTTTCTTCGCTATTTCCAGAATCCACTAAAAATTGACACACTTTTTTAAATGAATACTTTACGATTATAGTTTACCTGAATAGAAATAATGTAAGCTCTCTTTATACACAAATACAGCTGGCAACTCATCTATGTCTACATGCTGTTTAGCAATTTCTTCTGTCGCAGAATAAAAGAAACCATGAGGTTGTAATTTTAAGGCGGCATCATAAAATATTTCCCACAGTGGACCTTCTTGACTGCCTACGTACATGAAGAATAATTGATTCATATTTTTAATATTCGTTAAACTTTCTGAACGTGTAACTTCTTGTACAGGAGGCCCCGCCATTCTGATTGCAAAATTGACTATGTCCTCTTTAGTACGGTCACCATGAAAAATGTAATCGCCATCTGGTTTTATGCTTAAAAAATACACCACTTTTTGCTATTAAACATTGATAATTAATTTAGTTTAAAATTAAATAGTTTTTAACGATTAAGTCTATTTTTTGCGATAAATCTAATAAAACATTGTAGGTACTGAAATCACTTACAATTTTATAGTAGGGTAACCTGAGACATCAAATTCTGATGCAATTGAAGGAAAACGAGTACAGTCGACTTTCCCCACCCTGATATTTGTTTTATAAAGGGCTTGAGCCACATGAGCCCAAATCGGTTCAAGTCTCTTGCAATGACCACACCAAGGTGCATAAAATTTAACCAACCAATATCCACCTTCTCTTCTTATTTCAGAGAATTTGTCACTTAATTCCAATACACGTGAACCACAAATTTCCATAAAAAAACCTAAAAATGTAATTATATTGCTAACAAATTATTATTATTACTTTTATAATTTTACTGATTTTGTAATACAAAAAACATCTTGCAATAAATTAACTCATTAAAATATACCAGTACAATTCAGCTCTACCTTCACATATCTTATTAATTTATTGAAATATTCTCACAACACAATATACTTAAAAAAATTGTAACAATATAGGCGCATTTAGTACAACTAAACCAAGTAAGGCTTGATAAATAAATTAGTTAATACTTAATAAATACTCACATATTAATATTATTAAAAAACGATAATACAAATTCATTATGAGATAAACAAAAAGAACACCATTAACCCAAAATTGCTAACTACAAAATTGTTTATCTTGCATACAACTCCTCTGAAGGGGAGGAGTTAATCAATATACAAAAATACAAAGGCGATTTTCCGTACAACCACAGACTTTACAACCATGGCATAGAAAATATTTTATCCATGCTGTACAACCACTGATATGTAATAATTTTATATTATGATGACTTGAATGTATGGTGCGTGAATGGGATTATTCATGATCAGCGCCATATTGGTTTTGTGCCTCCTAGCAATGGCGCAATAGCTGATTGTGAATTGAAATGAAATTAAATTCTAATAATTATTTGGTGCTATATGTTGGTTAATTTTACAGTCCCTTATAAAACATGACTTGTTTCAACAATACACCCACAAAAATACACAAAGAATAACACTAACGAGATACAAGATAAAAGAAAGTACTGGTTAACCTCACTGTACGCCAATGAAGTGTTTACAAACAAAATAATGGGAAATTAGTATCGTACGTGCAGATGATAGTCTCTCTCGCGCCCACATACATAACCAATGAAGTATTTCTTTGCTGAGTTTCATGTGCCTCTTTTTGTCTGCTCCTAGGTGTGGTACCTTTATTTAGATGCACAATGGAACTCAGAGCATTCCACATTGTACATTTCAGTGTGTGCAACCGGTGCAATACATACAACATGCATACAACATATAAGGTTTGTTCCTGCAGCAGTTGGCAACGGTTTGAACTATCAGTAATGTCGATCCAAATATTTCTTTCGTTAAATTAACGGGTAACTCGTTCTCAACATAACTGGTCGAATATTTCTGATAGTTTCAAACCGTTTCCAATTGCTGGCTGGCATTTAGAAGATGATGAATCATGCATATTTTGGAGCTGGGTCTATATGCTATTAATAGTCAGTAATCTATCTAATCTTGAGTTAATTGTTTTCGAATAGTTTTACCCACAGACCAATAGTTTTACCACCGTCTGCTGAATACGGCTGTGCAGTTTAGCAAAGGATGGTTTAACCATCGTCTGCTAAATCGCGTCGCCTTGGCACGGCTGCTGCGATTTACCTGACGATGATTTAACATTAAACATCTTTGCTTTTTTTCTGATTAAATTTATATTTGTGGACAAAATCCAGCTTTTCCAGTAAGTATTGTTTATAATTGTCAGATTAGTCAGTGCGTTAGTTACGTTTACTTCTTTCTTTAAAGTAGTAGAAATTGAATAGTTTTATATGTGGATTAAATGTAAAACTGTAATTTGTAAATTAAAACGTTTTCTGCACAACATATTGCTCCTTATTATTTAAATGTAGCACAAGAATAATATTGCACTTACAGCAAAAAAATATATTCTCATATATACCGCATTTTCTTAAATTTGTTTTAAATATTTGTTTATTTAAAATAATTCTGTTACACCTGTTATGATATATCTATAGTGACAGGTATAGTCTAACGTATTACATTTTTTTCTCATTAATAGAAAACACCTATATATAAATATAAACTACAAGAAGCGTAGTTTTGATTCTCTGTTATATTGCAATTATTTTAAAATGAAAGCGTTATACACTTCTATTAATCATTATTATTTAGTTTTGTTTATATAGTTTCACCCTATATAAACAATGTTTTTAATTATGATCTCAAGTAATCTCAGTTATTCAAATGGAGTGAAATTAATCATGATATTAGATAAAAAGAACGCGACTACTATCAGCATTCAAAATGAAGTAGAAGAAGACGTAAACTCCTGACGTAAACATCAAACGCAAACATAAACAAAAGATGACAGATATAAACTGACACAAGTAACAAAGATTCATAGATAAAAAAGTAAAATGTAACATATTTAACCAATTAATTTTAAAATAGAGAAGAAATTTGTGTTTTATAAATTAAATACCATAAGAAGTTTACTACTTCCTTCACTATGCCACAGCGAGATCAGTATCCTCCATGGGTTAGTTATTTAAATAATTTTCCATTCGGTTTACCAAATGAACCAATTATTATTTAACCAAATAAATTTTCTGAGGCAGAAAGCTTCTAATTGGCTGTTGCTTAAGAGATAAATCGACTATAAGATTTTGAAATGTTAAAATGACTTGGTAAACATATATATTCATTTTCAGGTGGGGCTTGTTTATATCTTTAATTTAATTGTTGGAACCGGTGCATTAACTCTACCAGCTGCTTTTGCAGGGGCTGGTTGGTTATTTAGTACTTTTCTTCTAATATTGCTGGCATTTGTAAGTTTCATAACTGTTACGTATGTAATTGAGAGTATGGCATGTGCGAATGCTACTATACAGTGGAGAAGGATACAGTCACACAAAATTGATGTAATTATATTAGTATAATTATTTTACTAATATTAAATAAGATAGACCTGATAACTATAGCATACATCTTAATAATTCTAAATCTTGTAGGAGAGTGAAGTTCCTATAGATTCAGACTCGGAAACTGACAATACTACAGAAGAGACTGCCATTCTCAGAGTCAATAGAAGACATCGATATTACAATATCAACACAAAGGTAGAATTAGGAGAAATAGCAGCTTTATATTTAAATAAATTTGGACATATGTTATTTTTTGTGTCTCTCTGTGTTTACTTATTTGGTGATCTAGCAATATACACAGCTGCATCGGGTAAAACATTAGTTAATCTTGGTTGTAAGAATGATAGTGATATGGACGATTTTGATGTAAAATGTTGGGATTCCTATGATTTAACGAAAATGGATGTGTACAGAATATTTGTTACCATTTTTGCATTATTAGTAGGTCCTTTTACATATTTTAATGTTCAGAAAACTAAATATTTACAATTTTTCACAATAAGTATAAGGTGGTTCGCCTTTTTGGTTATGGTTACTTTAGCTTCTATTAGACTGATTACATATGGACAACAAGGTTACCCTAAAATGATAAATCTAAGAGAAGTACCTGCTCTAGCTGGTTCTAGTGTTTATAGTTTTATGTGCCACCATTCCTTGCCAGGATTAATAGCTCCTATTTCAGATAAACAACACATGACGAAAAAAGTCAGTGTAGACTTCATTTTGATATGTTCATTTTATCTACTGTTATGCATGACAGGATCATTTGCTTTTGAAAAATTAGATGTATTATATTCCCTTAATTTTATTTATACAGATGACTCCAGTTTATTAATGAAAATAATCGGGTTCTTCCTAGCAGCATTTCCGCTATTCCCAATGACAACCAGTTTTCCAATAATAGCCATAACTTTGCAGAGTAACTTGAAAAATTTTATGTTAGATCAGACAATAGACAGACGCAGCTTTTTCATTAATCGTCTAGTTTTTCCAACGCTTGCCGTTGTTCCTCCAGTTGTAGTAGCGTTATGTACACATAATCTTAAACGATTGGTGGAAATGACAGGCACTTATGCTGGTGTTATAGTCCAATATGTGGTACCTGCAATACTAGTATTTTATGCAAGGCGTCATTGTGTTAAAGACTTTGGCTCTAGTAATCATAAATATGCTAGTCCTTTTAAACATGTTTTCTGGTTTTTATTTATAATTGTGTGGTCAATAATTTGCATCATATTTGTAACTGTGGATTTTATTATAAATGGAGTATGAAATCTATTTTCTTCAGGACATAAATCATAGTTTTAAAATAAAATTTTATTTTTCAATATTCACCATTTTTTGTTGAACAATTTTATCAGTTATCCATACTTATACTGCATATACTATTTTGTGTCCAATGAATAAATAACTTTACGTTTCATTACTGATGATTATATAGATTTATTTAGTTGTCATTCATTAGCTACAAATTTTTACATTCTTTAATATATAATCAGAAACCGTCGTTATACCAATAAGTGTGGGAGTAAAATTTTTTTAATTTAATTTAAAAAAAGTTTTATGTCCATATTTTACCATGCATTTATTTATAGTGATATTTATTTTATTATTTCTATTCAGGATTATAAATTATTGTCAAGTTATTACAGGTCTTAAAATAGGCAAATGTAGTGTCAGAATGTCACCACTTACTCCAAGACTCTTATTATATCACCAAAGTAAAACCAAAGTTTAATAGATATATTTGTGTTCATGAAATTTGCTCTCTATCTATTTCAGTTGCTAATCTTTTTTTTTTTTTTTTAAGAAATTATAGTTGATAATAGGAAGCCAAATTAATTTAGTTTATTTGAACTATGCGATGAGTTTTCATCTAATACCATTTCTATTAATGCAACTACGAAATACATATCATGCAAATTGATTTATGGACAACTAATTTCGATGAATTTTGTTAATGTAATAATTTAAATTTAAGCTCTATTTCTTTTTAAAGTTGCTAGCAACTCTTAGTATTTTGAAAACAACTTTGTGGAATAGCACAACAGTTTTTTTATATTAAATTTTTAAAGAAGCACAAAAAACTTATATTTGAAAATCACAAATTTAATTACTCATCAAATTGTATATTTTATTAATTCATCTTAGTACAGTAAATTGATACTATTGAATCATTATATGGTGTAAATAATTAAATGAAATGTAAATCAGTATTTTTTACATCGTAATAAATAATATTTAGTTATAATTATGTCTTTAATATATTATTTATGGGTACCACTAGGGGGTGGTTTTTTTAAAGGTAACGTTTATATGTTATTATTTATAGAAGAGCATAATTAATTGCATTTTAAAATATTTTAATAAACATATCACTAGATACCACAGATTATACAAATTGACAAAATAGAAAAAAACATTACTTTTTATGTTTATTTGATAAGTTTTGCTTAGGTTTCCTCTCCAATTGCATTTGTTTGAGTTTCATAGATAACTTGGTGTGCGCCTGTGAGTGTTTTTCTTGTGATAATTTTGTATCAGGATGTAGAAATTTTCGTTTCTCGTCTCTTCTAACTGCTTCGCCACATCCATGTATTTCAGGTAAACCATGAGTTGTACAAAATCTTTTATTACAGTATTTGCATTGTATAGCGAAATCTTTTGTACGATTCTTACATTTTGTAAAACAACAGACCGTATCGACGTCTGTTACTTTTTGTAAAACTTCATCTAAATTTTTAGATTTTACAGCTTCTTTTAAGTCATGATTTTTATTGTTCGTTTTTTCCATCTTTGTATGTGTTATCGTTGAAGTCATTATGATACTTTTGTCACCAAAGAAATTTTATTTTATAACAGGCAAATACAATTTTCAGTTATATGTTAATGTGACATTTCTCTTCCGAGTTCTGACATTTGCATTTGATTTATTTCATTTGAGATTTGACAGTAGTACGTGGTAGTACCGTTATAACAGAGATCTGTTGTAAATGATGAAAAGATCATAACAACTCCGCGATTTCACTGCAGAGGGAGCATTGGCACGTATTTTACGAATTATTTGTCAAGATGTCAAGTCGAGAGAAAACAGAGAAGAGAGAAGCTGTCAGAAAATCAACTTGATTTGTAGAGTAATGTCATTTCTACGCGAAAATAGGAATATTGATGTGGCTCCTCAGTATTAATAATTTCTTTAGGATTATTAAAACAATTGGACGAAAGTGAGTGGTTTGTGTCTATTAAGATGTGACGGAAGTTATTAAATTACATGTTACCAACGATCGATAACGCAAAATAAACGGTGATAGCAAATAATTTGTTTGTGCCCCATGCTGGTAAAGTGTTGTAAATTATGGAAATTTCTTGGAAATGGTTAAATTTGTGTTTAGGGCTGTTGTTATTTCAATTTTGCAACGGATTTCCCATCAATTTGGAAGATTCTGTAGCAGGTGAGTCACCACCGATTGTCTCATACTTACTTTCACGGACAAATCTTATCAATCTGTACATACATACATGCCTATAAAACATCTTGATTTTATTTATTACCCATGTAATCAATAAATTATTTCTGCGATTTTGTATCAGATAATCGTTATCAAAAAATGCAGCTACCTGATTAATGTGTAGAATATTCAGGAGAATTTTATTATTGCAGTAATTATTGTAGTTACACATTTTATAGTTATATAAAATATAATTGAAAGGATACAATTTCTGTTATATTTTTATATAAAGCAGTAGAATGTTCGTATATTAGATAGGTATGTACCTATGTGTATTTCTGGCAAATTTAGAATGAACCCAATTATGTTTTTGTATCCTATTACGTTTCAATTTAATTCATAAAGGGAAAGAAGGGAAAAAAAGTTATTTTTAATAAAATATAATAATATTTATAAAAGTTAAGAAGTCATAGAAATCAAAAAGTGTCTAGGTAAGTAGGTGTATCCGCTTTTATAGAAAAGAAGAGTTCATATAGGTAGGTAATGACTTTTTTTAACAGTAAATGTTAAATCAATTCACGAAGACGAATTTATCCTTTCATATTAAGATTTGTATCTAGCAGTAAGTAAGTAGTGTATTTTTTTACTAGATTTTTTTATGCTTAATAAAAATCTGTAAAAATCGACTAATTTGTTCAGTAATTAACACATTAAAATAGTCAAAATACAATTCTCTTTTGTCCACTACTTACATTGTGTTACTATAAAGTAGTCTAACAATATTTTAAATAAACAGGGTGTTTCAAAAATAGTTTAGGAAATTGAAACAGTGCATATTTCTGCCCATTTTAGAGGTGTATTATATAAAAAAATATTGTAGTCCTTATTACAGCCCTTTAAAAGTAGGTGTTGGAATTAAGTTTCTGTAGTTATTTCAAAATTACCCAATAAATCCAATTTTTTTTTGTATGGAGTTATGTTAAAATATCACTTTCTTGACCTATTCCACTCGTAATCTCACAATAAGGGAATGAAATTTTATATCTCTTGTACGTTTATTGAATTTTTACGTATTTATTTGGTAATTTTTAAGAAAATCATGTTTTGGATAGCCTTGCTTAAAACTTTTTTGCCTCTTCGCAAATTCCGAAATACCTACCTACCTAAGTACCTTTTAATTGTCTTAAAAAAAACAAAAAAAAATTGTAAAGAGGTACTTACTTCGGTATTTAAAAAATTTGATCCTACTAATACCTAATAAAATATGCCAATGCAACAGGATAGTTATCTTCTGCGATGCCTAAATTACCTTTTTACATTTCAATGCCTAAGGTTTTATTAATGTACTATTTATTTTATGTGTGCAAAATATATGCCATTTTAGAGCCCCCGTTTTTCACAAAATAACCATAATACCTACTTCTGTAATGGTTTGATTACTTTTTGACAGTCAATAAAGTTATATGGATCCTGTAATGCGTTTATTGTGGCTGTTTGTATGACGTAAATCGCGAGGTCGTTAACAATCCTCAACAATTTAGTGACTGGTATATGCTTTACAGTGTCTAAAAAATTGTACGTTTTTAACGAAGGGGCATGAAGGGGTAGGTAACCAGTGGAATCAAAATTGTGACATTTCGTAAAATAGAGATTTCCAACGGATTTCGCGGCATTCTGGGTAATTTCAAGGAGTTTCCAAGGATTTCGCAATTTCATAAAAATTACCTCGAAAATTACTATACTTATACAGGGTGTCTGTAAAAGAGAAAAGACCATATATCCCGGGGGCCAAAATATGATGGCCTATATCAAGTTTATTTATTCCAAAATGTTATAATTTCCGAGATACAGGATGTACATTTTAAGTTTTTTCTCAATAACTATTATAATTTGTAATAAATACATAAAACTTGGTAGTGGTGAGTTTTCTGACACAAGAAATTGAAATATGCCCTCGAATTTGCTGTTTATCGTAGAGGGCGTCGCCTACAGTACTTCATATTCATATAAAAATAAATTTTGCCCGCACTGGTGTATTGATTGTTTAATTAATAATTCTTATACTTTGACGTTTTTTTTTTTCTAAAAGAATTGTCTTTACAACCATTATCTATCAAATACTACTCAAATACTATCAAATTTTGAACTAAGGTAAGTTGGGTTTGATCATCATATCTTGGCTCTAGGAACATGTGGTAGCATTTTGTCCAGATAGAGACAGTCTGTACTGGATGTACAAGCATCAAAAAGTTAGGACGATTTAAATGAATGTGAAGTAATGTAGGTGGAGCGAGGGGGAAACCACTGAGGTATTTTGTACAAGCTGTAGGTAATTAAAGGTACTTCTTGCATATTTTGGGTATTTGTGTGTATGTATAGGTATTTTTCGGTATTTTTAGGTACTTTGTTTTTTTTGGGGTACTATCAAGGTAATAATGGATATTTACTGGGTATTAATGGGTATTACGAAGATAATTAATGGGTATTTTAAGAGAAAACTAGTATTTTTCCGGCAATTTTTAAATACAATGGCGATCGCGCATGCGTTATGCCGATGGCACAGTTTAAATATAAGTAAACAACTGACCGACGCAATGGCAAATTTAAAAATTATTAAAAATAGATACAAATATATTTTCTGTAAAATTTTTCGGAGGCATTGTTATACCACTATGTGGCCTTTTATTGTCTTCGTAAGTCTTTAGTTTAGAAATCAATATAGGGTGATTAGAATTAGATACATTCTATTGCAAAAATAATGACACTTCCTCAAATCAGTTTTTTGACTACTGGATGTTCTGTGTAGAAATTTCAATAGATTTTTGTGGGTCAGTGGAACAACTAAGAATTAATGTTTAAAATTGAAAGTAGATTTCATTACGAATATGTCAGCAGTTCGAAATAAATCGCCAAATTCAACTAAACAGTGCCATTATTATTGCAATAGATTGTACAGTACCATATAAACAAGTATCATATGAATGTTTTATAAGGCATTTACGCAGAATATATTCATTCACATACTAGCACATTCCACTCTTATAACAAATTTTAGTATGGTATAATTTCTTAAACTTTATCTTTAAATCAATGTATTACCTATTATTTCGATACGACGTGTTAACGATAAGTTTGGTCAAACTTCTCCGACATATTCTATTGATGAAAAATATTTAATAAAAAGTGAATGAGTCTAAAATAAAAATTAAAATATTGCTAAATTAGGTTATCCTATCACATTCATATTCTATTTAACAAAAAAGATTTTTTATGTAAACATCTGCCAATCATACATGACGGAAAGCAAGCTGGGGCTAAAATTGAATTCTCCCTCGATATCCATGTATTTACACTTGCTAATAAAAGATTTTGGTTGTACTGGAGACACCGATGGTACCCGATGAGTATTTAGGATCCGGACAATAATTTTAAGCACACCCTGTATAGACCGAATATTATGATTTCATAGACGACGAAGAAGTTTGTTTTTAGTTAGCTTGAAGGGGGCATGGTGTAGGTATTGGCACCCTTATTGGGTGCGCCAATGAGTTTATGATACATTTTATGTAATCCAAAATGTTCTTTCCAGATGTATTCAGATCGAGTCAAAGGAGCCCTTAAAAAAATCTATATTATTTACGTAGATCTGTAACTGGAATAATTTGTAAGGAAATGAAAGGTAGTCTTGGAAAATTAAACGTATATTAAATAAAAACGTGGGTCATTTAATGTATTTTTCATTTCTTAGATATCTGGGTATTTAAGGGTATTTTCGGGTACTATTCGGTATTTCTGGGTACTTAAGGGTATTATTGGGTAATATTCGTAGATATTCTTTGGGCACTTGAGCGTAATTCGGGGTTTTTGGGTATTTTTGAGGTATTTGCTTTTTTGATGAGGTATTCTTTTGGGAAAATAAGGTATTTACGGGTAATATTTAAAAAAAATATTATTTCATTGTACAAATTTCAAGCAGTGGAGGTCTTCCAGGTGGGCCTTCTACAGTTGACAGCAAATCCGCGGACATATTTCAATTTCTCGTGCCAGAAAATTCTTCTGTACCAAGTTTGATGTATTTACTACAATTTATATGAAGTTATTGAGGAAAAACTAATATATATATTTTCAACACCCTGTATCTCGGAAACTATAAAATTTTGGACTAAAGTAACTTAATTTAGATCAACACATTTTGGCCCTCGGAGTATGTCGTAGTATGTTTTCCCAACCTTACACAGACCCTGTGTACGCGAGATATACTTATAGAAAATTTCAAAACATCTTGATGTATTAACTTGACAAAAAAATCTAAGATTGCTCAGAGGGATAGAGGGATAATTAAATTTTAGCCCTAGCTTGTTTTCCGTCATCTATCACTAGAATTGGATAATTGTTGTTTACATAAAAAAGCTTCTTTTTTATTAAATAGAATATGAATATGATAAGAAAACCTAATTTAGCAATATTTTAATTTTTATTATAGACTTTCATTCACTTTTTATTACATATTTTTCATCAATAAAATATGTCGGTGAAGTTTGACCAAACTTATTGTTAACACGTCGTATCGTACCTATAATATGTAATATATTAATTTAAAGATAAAGTTTAACAAATTATACTATACTAAAATTTGTTAACAGAAGAGAGGATAGTGTGTGAGTGGATATTTTTTTGCGTAAATGCCTTATAAAACATTCATATGATATTTGTTTATAGGGTACTGTACTATACAATCTATTGCAATAATAATTGCACTGTTTAAAGCGAATTTAGCGATTTATTTCGAACTGCTGACATATTCGTAATTAAATCTACTTTCAATTTTAAACATTAGTTCTTAGTTGTTCCACTCACCCACAGAAATCTATTGAAATTTCTACACAGAACATCCAGTAGTCAAAAAACTGATTTGATTACTTTTGCAATAGATTGTATCTAATTCGAATAACCCTATATTATTTTCTAAACTAAAGGCTTACGAAGACAGTAAAGGGCTACTTAGTGGTTTAACAGTGCCTCTGAACAATTTTACAGACTATTTAATATATCTAGAAAATATTTTTGTATATATTTTTAATAATTTTTATATTTGCCATTGGTCAGTTATATTTAAACTGTACCATCGCCATAACGCATGCGCGATCGCCATTGTATTTAAAAATTGGCGGCAAACTGCTAATTTTCTTCGAAAATACCTATTAATTACCTTCGTAATACCCATTAAATACCCATTATTGCCTTGATAGTACCCAAAAATACATAGAGTACCTAAAAATACTGAAAAAATACCTATAAATACGCACAAATACCCAAAAAATGCAAAAAGTACCTTTAATTACCTACAGTTTGTACAGTAAAATACCCCAGTGGTTTCCCCCTCGATCTTCGACTTGACCCGCCACCCAGGTACAGGGTGTCCGGTTTTAATGTTTACAAACTTTTAGGGAAACTAGTGGAAAAATTAACGGCGATGTCGTTACCATAATAAAAGAAGCTACTTACGTTGTACTTTTTAACACAAGAATCGTTTCGTAATTATAAGCTGAACACCTTTTTGTAGTGTAACGGATGCATAACCGTACCGTAATTGATATCTCTTACGGGATTCCTATATAGGTAGTTATTCTGTTTTCATGCCGCGATTCTGTTATCTCGACGAGGAAGCTTTTGTTCACCTACTTCGAAATGATAATTGCAGCGCGCTATACATTACATTACTATTCGTATGTACTAGTTTTATGAAATCTTGATTTTTGGGGGAAGCAGTTCTGAAGGATATTTCAATCTGACCAAACTTAAGGTATGGGTGTCTCAGGCATTACTGGCGTCCTTGGAAAGGGTGATTGTAGAGTCAAATTAAATGAGATGTACCCAAATATACCTATGTGTATAAGTTCACCGTTTTCGAGATACAGGGTGTCAAATATTTCAAAATTTTTATTATATCTTTTATTTACTTGGAAACCTTTCGTGATAGAACTGTAATAGTTGTCTCTTTAGTCTAATTTATTTAATGTGTATTCTTATTATCACCGGGGTAGTAGATACTGTCTTTTTTTATTTAATTATAAAAATAATACGCCACTGTCTTAATTATAAAATAACGTAAGATGCTTTTTTCTGATTATTTTGAATAAATAATTATTCTTCCAAATTTTCTTTAAAATGAATCAACCAGCATTGAATTATACCCACAATATCTACGCATATATTCTTTATTATTAGCTTTTGTAACATTTTTTACTGTGTTAGTAAGGTATTTTAAGCTAATATAAATCAAATCTAAAATTCCTATCAATGAAATCATATTGTCACGGATTTCCCAATCCGACTTTTCTACTACTGCCAGAAAAACAATCCGTTAATTAATCACTCCTTTATTAACTATACTCAGTACACTACTAATTACTAATTACAACTCAACTAAACACTTATTTAATTAATCGCTATCTAAATCGCTTTGATCTCTCTAACTAAACACTTGAATTCAACACTGTAATACAAGACTAACTAACTCGGCCGTTTATTCTTCTTTTATAGACACAACGAATATTCCAGGTACATTCTAGCATCTCTAGATCTATTTTCTAGCATCTCTCGAACGACTCGAACGCTTCTCGTCGTTTCTCAAATTTTCTAGTCCCGTCTCGATCCACGGCATTTTGTTTGTTTAACAGAATCGTGTAGGGGCGATCGGGGCAATCTTAGTAATTCGCGGTACCACAGTCGTCGATTTGGGTGTGAGTGGGGCAAATTCCGTGACAATATGTATGCCCTCTACACATCTAGGTAGGCTAATGGGTTGAATTTTCGAATTCCCACCGTTTCAAAAGTGAACTTAGATATTTATAGTGTTTTCATTAAACCAGGTTAGTAAATTTAGCTAGATTAATTTTTTTAGATAATTATTGAATAGAGGAAGTGTTCATTACGACGAGCAACAAAATATAGTACAAAAATCGCTTTGCTATCGTTGTTAGTTGCGGAGTAATTTGATGGATCCCTAGCGTAATATTACTCTAGCACCTACCATTTTTCTCGAAAACGGCACAAGGTACAACATTGAAACTGGTGGAACAAACTAGCAACAAAATATCCAGCACCTGTTTTTGGCGGCCGTATTTTATTTTTCATTGTAGACGAGCGCAAAACAGCAACAAATATTTAACTATATGATATGAGTCGAATATACAATTCTTTTTTTATTTTTGTAAAACTATACACAGATAGGGCTGGATGAGCAACAAAATATGGTTCAAAAAGCGCTTTGCTATCGTTGTTAGTTGCAGAGTAATATTATTCTAGGAATCACCACTTTTTTTCTAGAAAAAACGGCACAAGCTACAAAATTGAAACTGGTGGCACAAATTAGCAACAAAACAGTAACAAATTATCCGTCACTTGTTTTTAGCGGTCGCATTTTATGTTTCGTTTTTAGAGGAAGCAGCAATAAATTTTTAACTGACTGTATGAGATGAATTAATTAATTGAAATTAGTTGAATTAATTTTTCATTTATATTTGAAAAAACGGCACAAGGTACAAAATTGAAACTGATGGTACAAATTAGCAACAAAATACCTATCCACTACTTGTTTTTGGGGGCCGCTAATGTTGGCGTGCCAGGATAATAGACGTACCAATGGTAGTTAATGACACAAAACTGTTGAAAAGTCTTAAGTCTTGGCGTGCCCGTGGACTTTCGTCGAGTCAAAAGTCTTGGGTTATATTTTATATGACTTATTATGGTACAAGTATAATATATAATTATTTTATTATAAGTAGTAGGTAATACAAAAAAATGCAATATTCTGTTTATCGAGTTAACATAATATTTCGGTTTTGTTTTCCAAAGACATGGAAATTGTTCATATAACTATAAAATCTGATAAAAATTCTTTGGACAAAAATGGCATGTCTTGATCTGTCTTTATTTTACTCTGTTATTTACACATATACCTTACACTAGATAACTACCACGCAACACGTGTTCAAATACCTACAGTTCTACTAGGGCTGTCAATACCGGAAAAAAATTCAATTAAGGGATTCGAGATTAGAAAGGACAATGTAAAAAATTGCCGATTTTTGGCTTATCCGGGGGAACGCATAAATCGGAAAAAATCAATTGATTATTGTTAATTAACATTAGAAATGGCCCAGAAATACGTCAGATAGCTGGGGAAATGTCGCTACTACCCCTAAACCTATATAAACTACCCTTAAATAGCTTTAAATGGATAATCATTAATTATTGTTATAAAATTCGTATAAAATGAAAAAACTGCTTGAAAATGATTTGTCAATGTAAAAAGTGATAAATAACTGTAAAAATGTCCATTCCACCCCTAAAAATTAAAAAAACGACTTTCAAAAGCTAATAGTGAGCTCACTTCGACATCAAAAATAGATAATGCTTAAATGTTCAAGGGAACGCCTATTGCTAGAAAAAAATTATAGATTACTGTCAAAAAATGCAAAAACTGATACTAGAGTACATTAAATAAGTGGGGAAATATTAATTGCACCCCTAAATCTATATAAACTGCCTTTAAATAGCTTAAAATAGAAGATAATCATTATTTATTGTTGTAAAATTCGTTTAGAATGAAAAAAATGCTTAAATCGCTTTTAAGGTTCATTTATACTATTGCGACCTGAAAAATGGACGCAAGGATAAATTGCCATTTTTTTCAGTACGTGCTCGCAAAGTGAGAACAATTGGCGCTATTTCGCCGTTGAATGGGCACTTTTACAGTCATTTATCACTTTTTATATTGACATACTGTCTGTTCAAATCATTTTTCAAGCATTTTTTTCATTTTACACGAATTTTATAACAATAATTAATGATTCCATTTAAAGCTATTTAAGGGTAGTTTATATAGGTTTAGGGGAAGTAGCGACATTTCCCCAGCTATCTGATGTATTTCTGGGCCATTTCTAATGTTAATTAACAATAATCAATTGATTTTTTTATGATTTATGCGTTCCCCCGGATAAGCCAAAATCGACTATTTTTAACATTGTCCTTTATGATCCCGAATCCCAGGTTTGACTGCTGTCTACAATGTCGATACATTATGAAAAATTGATATTATTTTATGTTTTATTTATTTAAAAAGAACAGAATGGTAAATATAGTAAAAGGTTATAATTAATATGAAAAGTCATATACAGGCTGTATCCCATGTATCTCGCTTAATATGCGAGACACGTTAAAAATCTTTAATTGCTTTTTGTTGCATTTTTGGAGGCCTTTATGCTCGTAAAAACAAATTTGAGATCCATGGGCAACTTTATGAGTAATAACAAAAAAACATGTAAAGTGCCCAAACTTTATGGCTGTCTAACTTTTTTATTTTAAGAGATAGAGTAAACTTATTGGTAATAAATTTTTATTGCAAAATTGTTACCTTCCACCTGATATAAGCAGGTTTTTGAAATATCGTATGTGGTTCGCTGCGCTCTCTAGGCGGATAAAAATTTTTTTTATTGAAGCAGGCTATGGTAACAAAATATTGCCTGTTTTTTTGTCTTTCATGCAATATACTACATGTTGTCCTTATCTTTTGTATTTATTACATTTTTTTCAATTTTAGTTAAAAAAAATGTACCTAAATATTTTCGTGTTGCTCAAGATAATGTAGAACCTGTTTTAAAGACGCCAACTGCAAAAAAATAATAAGCAGAATGTACTTTTTTACGCAAAATACAGATTTTCTTATAATATTATTTCATTGGTTTTCACATTAGAAGCAATTGGGTCTTTAAATTTATTTTGACATAGACAATGTAATAAAATATTTCAAAAATCTGTTTATATCAGGTGGAAGGTATCAATTTTGCAATAAAAATTTATTACCAATAAGTTTTCTCTATCTCTTAAAATAAAAAAGTTTGACAGCGTTAAAGTTTGGGCACTTTACAGGTTTTTTAATTATTACTCATAAAGTTGGCCATGGATCTTAAATTTGTTTTTACGAGCATAAAGGCCTCTAAAAATTCAACAAAAAACAATTAAAGATTTTTGACGTGTCTCGCATATTAAGCGAGATACATGGGAGTGGTCCTCTTATGTGATACAGCCTGTATATGAAATTTATTTTTGATTCATATTTTGGAATAAATAAAAAAGATATACAAGAAAAACTAATTCATTCAGCACATTCGAATTCAAACTCGAATGCATTTTGGCGGACTACGTTCCAGCCGTCGAGAAGGCTCTCTCCGATTTTACACTTGTAGGTGAAATTGATAATAAAAAATCGTAGGATACATTTTTTTATAATTCCGTTTCTTTCATTAAAATATAAAATAACGTAACGTTCTTATTTGTACTTGAACCTGGCTAAAATGGCTACATAGACTCTTTCAGGCCTTTTTATATACTGAACAAAGCCGTATTAAAAATATCTGTTAGACTGTAAAGCAGTTATTACTTTGTAAAAATGTGATCAATGTTCAATTTTTTAGACTTGTCACTAAATTAAATACAATATCTGTGTATTAATTAATTATTCCCTAGTCTCGTATTTCACATTAGACCGCACATATCTATACAATTGACAAGGTCTAACCCGAAAATCTCGGGAACCAAGCTGGCGGCATCCCGGGATTTTTGGGACTGAACATTAGCAGAATCCAATGCAATTGTTAATTAACCTACCTGAAAAAAAATACCTTTTTTTAATTTTGTGCCAGGCTAAAAGTTATGAATATTTTTTTGCGCTCGCACTTTTATACCTTCTTGGGCCCTTAAACTATCATATACAATTGCTATCTTAACCATTTTTCAATTTTTAATAATTTTTTGAGCTGTTTTAAAAAGTTTGAAAATGTTGGCTTTTAATTAAATAAGCCTGCGAAGCGGGATTTGCGAGTGGGAAAAAATCGGAAACTATAGAAAAATAGTACTCGGAAAGACGCTTCTTTTTTAAAAAAAATCATCCAATTCGGTCTAGTAGATGTTGAAATATTAACTTCCAAAGTTGGAAAGGGTATGCGGCGTAACGGTTAATGATGTAACAATAAATTATATACCAACTAGTTCCTGACAGTATATTACGAGACATCAGTTGTAAATGTACAAAGGGCTGCACAAAATCTTGTAGTTGTGTAAAACACGGATTAAAATGTTCCGATTATTGCGCAGGATGCCACGGTCAAACTTGTAAAAATTGCGAAAAAAATGTATTAGACACTAATATAGAATGTAGAAGACAGCGACGAGAAAATTCCGTATGCCAAAGAAAGTATGCCAATTAATGTAATAAATGAACTTGTATTATAAATAAATTCTGTAAATTATGTAAATTTAATGAAATTGTCGATATTTTACGATTAAACCGCTCAAAAAATTATTAAAAATTGAAAAATGGTTAAGATAGCAATTGTATATGATAGTTTAAGGGTCCAAGAAGACGTATAAGTGCGCGCGCAAAAAAATATTCGTAACTTTTAGCCTGGCACGAAATTAAAAAAAGTTTTTTTTTCCAGGTAGGTTACTTAACAATTGCTTTATGCAAAAACTGTCAGTCCGATCTTAATCGGCCTTACGGCTCTGGTTTTGTATTGAAGTCAAGTACTTTTCTCTAAATGTATGGCGTGATTTGGTTATTTTTTCACTGTTAAATAAATAATTTAAAATTACCTTGTTTTTTACCTACTTTTTTGCACTTTCGAGCATTTTGCAGCGAACATTTCAAATCTACGGATAACGGACCAACACTATTGTAGAAAATTTTATAACGAACAAATTTATAAGTATACATTTTTTCTCTAAAATGCATACTTACTGAGTTATATGCGATTGTTTCCGGAAAAAACACGATTTTCGCATTTTTTTTCACTTTTTCGTTGTTTATGCAAATAGCACACCTTTTCAAGCTGGTGCATCTCGATATTTTCAATAGGTATACTATTTCCGAGCGATTCCAATAGTTATCTAAATTACGTCACGTTAGAGCCATATTTGAAAGATTTTTTCAAATCTACGGATAACGGACCAACACTATTGTAGAAAATTTTATAACGAACAAATTTATAAGTATACATTTTTTCTCTAAAATGCATACTTACTGAGTTATATGCGATTGTTTCCGGAAAAAACACGATTTTCGCATTTTTTTTCACTTTTTCGTTGTTTATGCAAATAGCACACCTTTTCAAGCTGGTGCATCTCGATATTTTCAATAGGTATACTATTTCCGAGCGATTCCAATAGTTATCTAAATTACGTCACGTTAGAGCCATATTTGAAAGATTTTTTCGTAATTCTCCTGGCCTATCATAATTATGACAAATTTTACTCGTACGTAACTCGTACTCATAAAAACGTCTTGTGACTCATAGTACAAAAATCAGTCTTCTTAACCTTCTCGGTAATTTTTGAGACCTTGTCACAAGATAATGTATTCAAAACCAACAGTTAGAAAAAGGAACAAATTACAATACAAAAAGGTAAAAAGCGCATTAAGTTTAAATATTGTATTATTTTATAGGTTTATAAAAATATGTCTTCCCTGGGTGAAACAACCGTCCACGAAATAAACAAACGGCCCATTTTTTGTGTTATCTAAGCCAACTGGAGTTATTCCGATAGTTTACGTACAAACTAGGCTAAATCTTCAATTAAAAATCGTTGTTAACCCAAAATTCCCGTTTTTTAAAATTATACTGTCATTCCACATTGGTTGAAATTAAAAATCGTTGTTAACCCAAAATTCCCGTTTTTTAAAATTATACTGTCATTCCACATTGGTTGAAATCCTACTTTAGACCCACCGCAAATTGAGCCTGTCCCAAACACAGCTCAGACAACTCATGCCTGGAAAATTCTATAAAACACAAATATTAAGCTTGTATTTTTCGCCACGTAATGATTAAATTTCTGGTATTTTAGGTACCGAAATCTGGAAAAGTAAAACATATAGAACAAAAGTTAGCACAAACATAAAATTCTTGGTAATTTGTTTATTTATTGTTACTATTTAAATTTGCCTCAAATAAAATAATAACTTTTAAAAAGCGTTTGCAAGACACGTCTTTGTTGCTATCCTGACGCCACATTCTAATAATTATTTTCACATGCTTCTAAATAAAAGTAAACAATTTTATATCCGGTACTAAGTTTGTTATATTTATATATAGAGTTAAACTTAACATAAATATGTAGATTTTCGTTCCTCAACTTCTTTAGTTAAACCTATACGTAAAACCTTATGTAGTTCATTAAATATTTCAAATAAGTTGTCTTTGTACCTCGCTCTGTACACTATTTTAAGAATACGGGGCCAGCGAATTTATTGAGAAACTGAGATTTGTAGAAATATTATATCGACTTCTCAGTGCACAAAAGAAGAGAGGTAACAGAAATAATTTGGTTGAAATTAGTAACAGTGGTGAAATTTACGAAATATACCTACCTACTATGGAATTTCTAATTTTTGCGAAACTCTGTTAATAATTAGACCTATTCGGAATATTTGGAAGAACTTAATTTTGGTACATATTATATTAGAGCTTGCGTGCAAAATTTAATTTGCTTATTTTAATTTAGCAATTTTTGAAATCATTTGGGGTCAAGAAGTACCTTCAGAGGTACCTATATAAGAGTTATTACTTATCTGTTACTAAATAATAAATGGACCTTTCTGTAAACAATTTCTATTTAAAATATTCAAATTTAATTACGCAAAACTTTTTTTTGTGCAGACTGGTCCTACGCTCGAATTTTAAATTTATAATCACTTAATATTAATAATTTCTTTTTACGTATAGCAAGTTCATTTGCGTATAGGTACAAACAATAAGAATAGTTTTGCGCATTTTTTTATTATCAATTACGTTCTGAATAGAGTATCGAATTATTTTAAAAACACAGTATCTAGACCTACACTGATAAAAATTATTCGCGATATTGCATGGTGGTTTGTTGGTTATTTATTGTCTGTGTGAAATAACACATAGTACAGGATCCCACTATAAAACGACCTATTTAATTGGATATAAAATACTTTTCATCCATTAACCAGCTCGGTGAAGGTCGTTTTATAGTAGGGTCTTAGACTAACACCAAAATGTTACAACTGTAATGGAAAATTACTATTTATGGATAGTTATGCATTTTTTCATAGTGTGTTTGTACATATGAAATGTTAATTTTACAATGTTATGTATTTTTAGAAGAAATCATGTACCTAATTTTACATGAAAGATGTAATTTTACGGTATTACATGAAGATTCTTGTATGGATTTGGTATTTTTTACATCAATGTATGATGTGAACAATGTGTTTTACAAACATTTTTATCAATGTAATCCTAATTTCATCGAAAAATGCAATGAAAAAATGCTCAGAATTACGAATTTAGCCGAAGTACAAAGTTTTGTGGAAGAAATATTCATTTAAAATACAGAGTGTTGCACACGTGTATACAAAAAGAGGTAACTTGCTTTTGGTGCCTCTCCTAAAAAATTATACTCTCTTAAAGGACGGGGAGTAAAATCTGGTCAATTTGTCTCAAAAACACTTATAAACACATATAAATAAACGAATTATGGTAGGCCCGTAATATTTACAAAATAACAATTTATTGGCATGTTTCCCGTTTTGCTGGTTTGCTATAAGGGGATGAAAAAAAAGCACTCCTTGCATGTTAATTTTCTTATACTTTTAAATTTCATCGAAGTGAAATCCTGAAGTAGAACTTATTTGTCTCTTTTTTTTAGAACGATGGAAAATACAATATTATTAACTTTGAGTTTTTTGCAATTTATTTTTAATAAGCTACTTACTGTTAACAAAAATTATTTTTCGGTAAATTGCAAACAGGTTACAATAATATCGAGCTTCAAATACAGTACATATCAATATTTACCACTTAATTATTATGAAAATTGCTGATTGTTGTCCATAAATAGGTGCAATACCCAATAAAAATGCATGGTCCAGAAATATTTAACAATTTATGAAGGAAAAAAATAATAAATAATTGAATTGCATAAAAATAAATGTGCGGGCTCCCATTTAAAGAATTGTATGTTTAGGTCATATTTTAAAAGGGGAATCCTGTAGAGAAATGACAAGTACGCCACTGAACTCTACATAAAAAAGTCGGAAGCAGTTTTCACCATCCAAATATCTTAAAAAACTACTTTTTTAAGGGATTCGTTATCCCTTTACAACGAAATTGGGACACCCTGTATAGTGTTAGTGAATTAATTAAGCTTTTCTGTTGGTTTTTTAAATGTATTTAATAAATAAAACATAATCCTGACAAAAGGTAAAATGCCTTAATAAAATTGAATTAAATATTTCTTCCTAAAACTTTGAACATCGCCAAATTCGTACTTTCACAGTCACCCGCAGGAGGAAAGGCTGTAGAGACGGTGCCCGCCCCCCTGAGATTTTAAATCTTTATTATTTTTTACAGATAAGTATATGTATTAAGCATATATCCTTACATAGGTATTAAAATCTTCACAGTAAAAATCGCGAGTGTTTACGTTGCTGCTAAATATTTTATTTATCAAAATATTGTTCACAACATATGCACGTTTTCCATTTTGGCCTCCCCTGAGAAATTTTTTGGTCCCCAGTGAGAAATTTTTCCGAGGGCGCATTTTAAATGTTTTTCTATAAAACTGGGTCTACCATGTTTTTCAAATATTATAGATAACATTCTCTCTCAGTAGACCGAAATAGATAACATAAAAAAATTGCCGTCGATTTTTTCTTAGCGTAGTTAAGAGTATTTACCTCTTTTTAAGTCTTTTTGCTTGGCAATTTTTTCTTAAATAGAAACATTGCAAACATTTAACACATTTCTAATTCTGAGTAACTGTCACATGTATCTGTAATGTTTATTTGTATATATAAGTATTATAGGTACTCATGTAATACCAAGTTGACATACCTACTTGTAGAATTGGTATGTATGTAGGCATACAAACACCAGTTATCGCAATTAAAATATTGAACGGAAACTCGGTAAACTTTTAAATGCAGTGAAGTTATCTCTATTTTTGAAGTGAAGTTTGTTTTATAAAAACACATTTTGTAATCCTTCGTGCTGAGAAACGTCAAGGCAAACGACTTCTGTGGTAAATAATAGAAATTATTAATTGTAAGTTTATATCTTTCAAGGCAAACCATATATATACCTACCATGTGGGAAATAACTAAATATAGTTTCTATTATATTGTGAATATTACGTCATAGTACCTACTCATAAGAACGTGGTACGAAACGGAAAGTTGTTTTTTTATTTTGCTAGTGGAACAGTGAATCAGTACAGTGCAGAACCTGTATAGTATATTTTAAATTGTTTATTAATCAAAATCTAATCAGTTTTGCAGCTAGAAAACCACTAACGTTGGTACATACTTAATGTTTCGTGAATACCTCGTTCTATTGATAACTGCAAAATACTTCCACAAATCTTTAAAACTGTAATTTAATTTTTTTTTATTTCTGAGTAGATCTCGGAGTAAATATAGTTTCTCATTTAACTAGTCACTAGTTAAATTTTGTACGTTAAAAATTCCTATAGGTATTATAGGAATTCTTTGGAATTCCAGGAATTATGTGGAAATTCCGGGAATTGCACCAAAATTCCAACGTAATTCCGATAATAGAATTTTTTAAATTCCACTGGAATTCCTTCAATACAATTAAAATTTTGATATTAGTTACTACGATGTATTATTTATTAACGCCACAAATCCCTATAATGTTTTTTCTAAAACTCAATATTAGCGGGGACGTCAAAAATTTTTTTGATGAATGTCTTCAAATAACTTTTTTATAAGTTTACTTATTTGTTTCTAATTTTGTACACGTATCACTAGTGTTCTTTTGTATCCGCATTCTTAAGGTGACCATATTTGTGGCTCAAAATGGTGGAATGTCGATGTCATTTTAAAGTTAGGAATTTTAAACCCTGTTGAAGTTACTAAAAAGAATTATACATCATTAGATATTAGAAAGTTCAACTTAGGTAGTGTTAGTATCTATATTGCCAAAATGTGCCGAGTTTATACTTGTTTTATTTATTGTCTCTTTTTATGGGATTTTTACATAAACTTCAACAATTAATTTTTCACATTTAAAAGCAAAAGTGGGAAAAATTACCACAAACCTTTTCTAAGTTCATTCTATAAGTATATTTTGCTATAGTCAAATAAAGTGTTAACTGTTTTGTAGAAAACAAAGGTAATGTCGACTTGCACGTTATTTTGATTATTTCCATATTTAAAAATAACAAGATCACGTAATATACAGTTGTCGGTATTTTTGAGCCATAAATAGCCATTATTTTACTAGACAGCAATATCTGTCAAGGGTTTAAAATCATACTGTCTTGTAGGCTGTACTCTGCTATTACACGTTATCATCTAACGCCAAAGCGTCTAAATTGTCCTTTACTTCGAATAATGATTTAGGACGTTTTTCTTTCAGCATGTTTATAAATTTGGATAAAACGTAATGAAATATCGTCAAATAATCTTTATAATCTTTTTTGTTTATATTACGTAAACCGTTTCCGAGAAAAACTATTTTAAATTCACAAAAATGTATTTGACACCTAAGGCCCGCTACAGACTGCGTGAAGTCGCGATTCGCGATGCGCGATGGTGGTTTGTAATGCTCGCTACAGGCTATATTTGCGATGCGTAATTCGTATGGAATTCGCATAGTGTGTAGGGTATTGTTTGTTAAAAGTCCATTCATAAAAACTCTACATACGATGCACGAACTCCTTACAAACCACGCATCGCGAATCGCGACTTCACGCATAGTCTGTAGCGGGCCTAAGGAATTCGTGCATCGTGTGTAGGTTTTTATGAATAGATTTTTAACGAACAAGGCCCTACACACTATTCGCGAATTCCTCGCATATCACGCATTGCGAATCACGAATTCACGCATAGTCTGTAGCGGGCCTAATACCTACTTAAGTACATTATTTTTGTTATTGTAATAATTTAAGTTCAGATAATGCCTTCACAAAGAAAATGCTGTCTTGCTACTTCAATACATTACATTATTTTTTCTCCGGCAAACCATAGCGAATATGTCGTTCGTAATTTTGAAAATGAGTTCGTGTGCGCGGCTGTTCATTCAATGCACGTGAATGTTTAAAGTCGTTTTTCCCGTAACGTGATGTAAAATAAGAGTCAATTCTAAAGATTTCTTGACGATCTTTAATTATGTTCTATCCAAATTTATAAAAATGTTCAAACAGAAGTTCTAAATCATTATTTGACGGCCAAGGACATTTTAGGCCCTTTGGCGTTGTAGGATATCCATCAAATTAAGAACGTGGATACAAAGGAACACTAGTGATACCTGTACAAAATTAGAAAAAAATCGGTGGACTCACAAAAAAGTATTAGAACAAATTAATAAAAAAATTGGCGCCCTGTAACCCAGCTAATTTTAAGTTTTAGAAAAAATGTTATAGGACTTTGTGGCATTGACGCATCATTTCCGAACGCTTTGTATATCTTACACTAGGAACGAAGCGAGAAATTGCCGCTTTAGAAGTTCAATTTGAAATTTGATGTTTTTATAACTTAACTTTTCTGGAAGTTGGAGAAAAAAATATTTATAATATTTCTTATATAATATCTATGTCTGAGATGGAGAAGAGATTGCCACATTAGGAGTTCGATTTTGTTCTTTTTATAATTGCAAATGCACCACGTCCGATCGTTTAACTCCTTTTGAAAGTCGCTGAAAAATATATTTTGTGTAGGGGTAGTTTCTTCATTTCAGAAGGAAAGCAAAATATTGTCGCTTTAGAAGTGTAATTTTATTATTTATGTACATGCTTTTGTAATAATAATAACACTATCTCAAAACTGTTTTTGAACTTCTGGAAGTAGATTTCATTATAAATAAGTCAGCAGTTCAAAAGAAATCACAAAATTAATTTTACATAGTGTCATTATTATTGCAAACGATTGTACATTGACACTGTTTTAAGCGTGTCTAATAAAGGCTGCTGAATTGGCTGCTAACTTCACGTAAAATAGCTGCTGATTAATTTGACTGGTAGAAATTGGCTGCTAACTTCAAATTGGTTTTGTGTTATATTGTCTAGTGCAGGGGTCGGCAACTTGCGGCCCTTTGCAACTTTTTGTGCGGCTCGCCAAAGCACCAATATTATTTATTTTTAATAATATTTATACACGTATATGTGATATAAAAACACTATTTAAGTTACATTTGAATGTGCGGCCCGCATAAAAAAATTTATTTTAAAAATGGCCCGCCTTTCGAAAAAGGTTGCCGACCTCTGGTCTAGTGGGTTGGGTGTATAAATTTATGGCGCAGAGTTGCCTAAATTACCTCCACCGCGAATATTTAAAAAAATGCTTTGTCTACAATGCTAAACTAATTCTGAGACTAATTTATATTTTAAGTGACGTAATTTTATACAATTCCATGTAATTCTTCGAAATTCCACAAGATTCCTCGAAATTGCATGGAATTCCTGTGTACACCAAAATTTTTCACTGACTTCCCCCTCGACTATGTGTTGGCATAAAAAATTAATACTACTACTTTGTTATTAAATATTATTTTGCAATGAGAGTTTATGCAAACTCTTACAAACAGTTTTGTTTATTTAGTGAATACACTACTGTCATCAAATTTATGACGAAAGAGGCCATGTTCTTACGGAAAATGTTATCTTTTCTAAATTGCTAGTTAAAGAATGATTTCATACAAAAATTAAAACATTAGGGTCCAGGTTTCTTCTGAAAAGATGAGATCACATTTTTATAAATTAAAAACTATCACGGATGCATTCGGTGTTTTCTGTCCTTTTAATCGATTTTCTTAAAGCCGCTTTACAGTCCGCAATTCTTTGCTTATAGCAAGTTCTTGCACCTGCAATACTTTTCTCAAAGTTCTGACTTGGTAGTTTGTTTTACAGTCGTCAATTCGCAATTGCAATAGAAGTGATACCAAAACTTCAACCCGAATGCACATTAAAAACTAAACGTTTTATCCAAATCTGATAAGTACCAGTAACAAACAGCATAACATATAAAATAAAGGTTTCAGTTAATATATTTGATAGCTCAACAATAAACAAATAATCAAGTGGAAGCGAAAGAGGGCAGTCTGAATTTGACAGTTCAGTCTAGGAATTTTTGCGTATGGTTGTAGCCATACAAATCATAAAATATTTCCTAGAATAACGGAAAAGCTGCAGTAAAAATCGAGCGAGTTTGAAAGTGCAAGAATCTTTCAGATATGACGGTTTTTGTAATAAGGTGCTGTTTGGTGCGCATGCCTACGTGTAAGAAACTTTATTAACTGTATGTACACGAAGTGTGTGTTTTTCTGACGGGCCAGTAATGAGTGAAAATGTAGTTTTGGCAGTTTGGAATGAAGGAACGAAAAACGAATGCAAAATGTAACCGCATTGCCTCTTACCTACCAGGTATAATAAAATGTTCATTTTCATTGTTTCTACATTTGGCAACGCTGTGAAAAACGACCTCCCTGAGGACGTGGTTAAAATTTTTGTACTTAGTCATAGTTAACCGTGTATAACAGCATTTTTTCGCAATGGGTACACTCCGAGGTAATATCTGAAGGTTCGGGATAAATTGTTCCTAACGAAATATGCAAATAAAGAGACCGGCATGCAATCATCACTGCTTTTTCGCAATGGTTTGATCATTGTTTGCGCAAGTGATGTTACTTGCATTATTTTAAACCTCCGTAAAACTTATTTATAATAATTTGACTCACTGGTTCGCAATTCACAAGCCAGAATTTTTTTGTGATGGCAACATTTCAAGATAAATTTTATCAGTGGGGCGCAGTTCAACGCCCTCCCACTGAAACATTTATCTGAAACAACGGTTTCAGGATAGGGGCCGTTTTTTATTGAAAGCCTACAGTTTAAATATACTAACGGTGGTATTCATAGTAGTGTTGGGCGATATCACAAAAAGTATCGATACCGTATATCGATCTGCATCGCTTTAAAAATTATCGATACGTGTCTGTACAACAAATTATGGTTTATAGTAGGTAGCAACAAAAATTACGTACGTGAGACGCCACGAGTGACGTCATGAAATGTTTTTATTGTTAATGTTAACATAATTTTCAATATTTTACGGTGTAATTATTTACATTAGCCGAAACCTCCCCAATCTTAATTAAAAAATTCCAACCCACCATTTTCAAGGGTGCTGACCACAAATCTAAAATCAACTTTGTGTAGTTGTCTAGTTTTCAAAACAAAGTTATAACCCGTATGTATACATTACATTAGGTTGAAGTTGCTATATAACGCTTCTGCTATGTACATTTAATAACGTCACACTGTTGTCAAAATAAATATGCAAAATATTCCAACTTCCTAATGTAATGTATACATAAAGGTTATAATTTTGAAAAAAATGTTTTCTAAAATTAGACTCGACCACACAAAACTAATTTTAGATTCGTGTTCAGTATCATCGGAAGGTAGGGATTTTTAGTTAAGATTGGAGAGGTTAAGTACTTATTTAGTCTTTTGGACACAAGATGGCAGCTGTACAAAATAGCCGCGTTCACCCGATGCAAACTTTAGCAAGCAATACATTTTTGTCAGAATGCAATTTCGAAGCTATTATATTCGTGTATCGAACCCTAAAAGATCGATACGGATCGGCCAATACTAATTCATAGTCTATCTCCGGTCGCCGGAGAGCGATCTCCGTCCCGAAATTATGTGAATTTTATAATGAAATTCAAATAATTTCGGACGGACAATGAATACAGTGTACTGTAACAGTGGTATCTTATATCTTCTTCTTGAAATTATGTCATAAGCCAATGTCAACAAACGAACACATTTTTCGTACAATCGGGCGTCATCGACAAGAGTTCGGAGATAGTTGGATGTGGTGATCATTAGCGCGTGCGTTTTGTAACAATATGTGAGAATATTCAATACTAAGTAGACTGTAATAAGATATCTTATGTATAGAGTTTGTGTCATATGCATGTCAAAATATATTGGCGTCATCGTCTCTTTGAGGATACGTCAGTATACACCGTTCTTATCAATTGGTATTAGTTCTTTATCTAGATGTTGACTACAAATGAATATATTGCATTCACAAAGCTCCTTCTAGAGGTTAGAATTCGTTGGACGAGATTAATCGGGTAACTACAGAGATATGGAATAAGTAAATTTCGAAAAAAAATACCCTTTCGAAATGCTCTAATGGGGACGCGTATGGAGATATTCTAACACAAAATTTCGCGTGAATTGATCTTGATTTATTTGATAGGAAATAGAAAGATGGTTCCGAAAAACAGTGTAGACATTGTTGATATTTTCCGCAAATAGTTTCAGTCCAACTCACAGTCTAATGACACTTACTGTGTTCTTATTTGCCAAGTTCGATATATGCTTTTGTTTGGTCCTTAGCCTGAAAAATGGCATAAATCGTTCGTTGTCGGATCCAAAACGAGCGTGACATTAAAACTTCTTGAAAATCCATCACGGATAGAATCTCTTGGGAGTAAACTCGGGAGTAAATATAAATGTAGATGGAAAGAGCGGCGGACAACATGCGAAGATTAGTTTAACTTAAGAGTTTAACTGTCAGTTCGGGATATTCTTAGTACTGATGCCTTCGATGTTTTTTTAAATCTCATCAGAAGGACTCCGTTGAAGTAGGAGATATTATAGTTACTAAGATTATATAAAATAACATTTTTGTTATCAGTATTAGTTCTCTATTAAATTGTAACTACATAATAATTGTAATCCATACATATACATATTTAAAAAATTATGGAAAACATTGTACAGTCGTGTAGTCCTTGATAGAGTTTTGCCACAAGAATTTTCAATGACTTCTTCTGAAGACTCTACTCCTTTGAGTTATTACACTTCTTTTGAATGAGCGGTATGTAAAACTGTATCGCCATTATAGTACTCTTTTTCATTAACCCATTCGTTCAGATTTGGGTCTCTTCATTTATACAAATTTATTTTAATAGATGATCTTTCGTAAATGTCATGCATTCCATTTTGAAAATATATATATATATATATTTAACATCGTGTCATTCAACATGTTTTCCATTCAGTCATTCCATAATTTTCCTTTTAATCTATACAGATGTTGATAATTATTCTATTTGTCTGTGGTAAGGCATATTATCTGTGACAGTCACTGCACCAGGTTCAATGTGATGCAAAATAGATACCAACCATTTTTCAAATACTCCACTGTTCATATCCTCATGGGTAATATCCTGTTAATCGCGATTCAAACACATGTAAACCACTTCTGATATGTGTAATTATTAATCACCGTCCCTTCCCCCAGGGTGCCTGATCCTTCGTAAATGACATGCATTCCATTTTGAAAAAAAAAAGAAATAATATTTAACATCGTGTTATTCAACATGTTTTCCATTCAGTCATTCCATAATTTTCCTTTTAATCTATATAGATGTTGATAATTATTCTATTCGCCTGTGGTAGGGCACTTTATCTGTGACAGTCACTGCACCAGGTTCAATGTGAGGCAAAATAGATGCCAACCATTTTTCAAATACTCCACTGCTCATATCCTCATGGGTAATATCCCGATTCAAACACATGTAAACCACTTCTGATATGTGTAATTATTAATCACCGTCCCTTCCCCCAAGGCGCCTTTAATCATATAGAAAATCCATCTAAAAATGCTTCTAGTCTGCTGTTGATATTTAAATTTAGTGAAACTTTGGAAACCGTATGTTTTTCATTTATCTGAAAATCTGAACATTTCCGCGGTTCATTTATTGAAAATACATATTTTTTGCATTTTATCAGTTTAAGCTAACAAAAGACACTTACTTAGAAGTTTACAGTATTCTCTAAAAGGACAAATTACTACTCTTACTAGAAAAAAATCACCACTAAAAACGTACCTGTGTCAAATTACATCCAAAATAGGATTTTTTAAAATTATCTTACACTTCCTGTTTCTAAAAAATGAATGGCTCTAGAACATACGTTTATTAAGTAAACCCCACTTATTTTCAATGTTCTATCAGCCTTAGTAATATTGTCATGTCTTTTTAGGAACACCCTGTATATAGATAGCTAAAGAGAAGTGCCTTTTATACTCTAAACTAATAAAATGTTGTGTGGGTGTTCCGTATTGATAACATTTATTAACTCATTCTAGTTATTTGTTACATTTGGTCCTTTACAACTATGATAATTCTTATCAAATTGATCACTAATATTCGGAATTGATTCCATGTTAACATTATTAAAATAACTAACATGTGAACAGTAACAACACTTTCCCACTCTTCAACCTATGGCGTTGTTGGAGGTGTAAAGTTAGAGATGTCTGTACTTCGTGCAGCCTTCTTCATCTCTTCTTTTCATTTTATGCACTATAATAAACAAAGATGGAGAAATATAAAATATAATATCACAACGCTATTCCGTCATGAATGAAAAAAATATTTCCAAATAAATAAATATGCACTTACTGTCATTGTTGACACATTCTGTAAGTTGAATAATCAACACTGTGGCTTGTTTCCATAGAAATCAAAAAAATAATAGTGTTGTTTGAGTTCACAACAGCATTAATGCTGTAAGCAAAAATCAGTAATTATTTTCACCAACAAATGCTGGGCTCATTTATTGTAAAAATTAAAGGTACAGTCTGTACAATTCTTAAACGTAATAGTTTTTCCCTCGTCTTTATCTATTGCTTTTACAGTAATTGAATTTTCTGTATTACTTATTGAGTTAGATATGTTAGGATTAGAATAAACTTCAGTAGTTCTGTCTTCAAACACTGGAATGGAGTCAAATTCATTGTCACTGCCGCTGTTGGTATGTAAAATCTTATCAGCAAACTCTATTTTCTTTGTTCAAGACTCTATGTCGCGCCAAGCGCTTATTTGTATTTAAAATAGTACGCTGTTTGGCATCACATTAGTTTTAGTAGCGCCATCTATGGCGAAAGAGAACAATCTTTGTTTTGGTAGTTAAGAAAAGTTGTTTTGGAGACATCAAAAAATTGTAATATATGTATATCATATAACAAAAGTTTATCATAAAATTGCCCTACAAGACGGGTTTGTAGCCAACAATATCCTTCAGCGACAGCAGAAGACCTAAAATTACATATAATATCACAACGCTATTCCGTCATGAATGAAAAAAATATTTCCAAATAAATAAATATGCACTTACTGTCATTGTTGACACATTCTGTAAGTTGAATAATCAACACTGTGGCTTGTTTCCATAGAAATCAAAAAAATAATAGTGTTGTTTGAGTTCACAACAGCATTAATGCTGTAAGCAAAAATCAGTAATTATTTTCACCAACAAATGCTGGGCTCATTTATTGTAAAAATTAAAGGTACAGTCTGTACAATTCTTAAACGTAATAGTTTTTCCCTCGTCTTTATCTATTGCTTTTACAGTAATTGAATTTTCTGTATTACTTATTGAGTTAGATATGTTAGGATTAGAATAAACTTCAGTAGTTCTGTCTTCAAACACTGGAATGGAGTCAAATTCATTGTCACTGCCGCTGTTGGTATGTAAAATCTTATCAGCAAACTCTATTTTCTTTGTTCAAGACTCTATGTCGCGCCAAGCGCTTATTTGTATTTAAAATAGTACGCTGTTTGGCATCACATTAGTTTTAGTAGCGCCATCTATGGCGAAAGAGAACAATCTTTGTTTTGGTAGTTAAGAAAAGTTGTTTTGGAGACATCAAAAAATTGTAATATATGTATATCATATAACAAAAGTTTATCATAAAATTGCCCTACAAGACGGGTTTGTAGCCAACAATATCCTTCAGCGACAGCAGAAGACCTAAAATTACATTTTCTGTTAGTCAAATAATACAACTAAAACCTCGAGCCCCCATGACGTTTGTGTGCTATAACATCAACTCCAGTATTTGCTAACAAAGTCGCCGACGTCCTTCTAAAAGCATGTCCAGTATAGGATTTTGGATTTTGCAGTTTTTTGTGGTATTTGTCCCAATATATTTATACCCACAAGTTGATTTACACATTTTCCCTGACGAACTGAGTAGAAAAATCGACGAGAGTTAGTCTCCTTAGGTCTTAAACCTGTATATTTTCGCAAAATAGTCAAAAAAGGGACTTTTTCATTGGCCTTGTCAGTGATTGTGAAAATTCGAGTAATATGTGTTTTGGTATCAGGCACTTTAGCAATGACAACTGAACCTTCATCAGTAATGTCATCAACTGTCATCTTCATAAGTTCATCACGCCTAAGAGCCCCAGCGACTCCCATTATTATCACTGCTTTCATCATAATATAGGTTTCATCGGGGGCTTTCAGCAGGAATTTGTTCATCTCTTCTCTGGTAAATACCTTTGATTTTTTCGCATGATGTCCAATATTTTTCTTCTTTAGAAATGCTACTAACTTAAATTGCGATATATCGACACCATTATTTAAGTTCATCGTACTTTTAAGCATAAAGTACTCTGCCCATAAGCTTCCCGGAGACTTCAAACTTAAATTTCTCTGAACAAAATAAGCCAGCATAGTGTTTTCAGATATCTCCGCTTTCTTCTCATTCAACCATTTCCTGAAGACATCATAGACTTTTTCACACCTCACCTTTGAATTTGTGGGACCCACAACCTATTTGATACGATTCTTCCGAATCTACCTCTGAATCGTCTTTATCAGCACAGTTTTGACAACAAAGCTTCAAATTGTTTTCCAACAAAATACATTCAAAACACGCTAGATAGGCCACGCCATATCAGCAATCAAAATATGTTTTTTTATTATTTTATTTGATAAATGCGATTGTGCGAAAAACGTTATACACTATACGGTTGGTAAGTGGGGTATAACAGAATCGAGGAAAACTTTCCGAGATTCTTATATACTATTATCTACTTTCATTTAGTAATCTATTGCAGCACTAGTGCTGTAATGAAGAAAAAAAATCTTTTTTATGTTACCAGTTTCCTGTTAAATAAGACCTCGCTTTTTAGAAAATTGATGTGTTTATTATTTTAAAACTTTTCACAATTAGAAATTTGTGACCAGAATGGTGGCTGATGACGTTCTAAAATAATGTCCAGTGTATTCGTCTTAGCTTTGTTGCATTCATTTTTAGAATGCTTCCAAAAGTATTAACTCCGACAGGCTGGAAGGTACATTTTCCTTATCTGTAGAATACAAAACCGCCTGTGAGATGCTTTAGGAGGATGAAGTTCAGCATATTTTTGAAAAATATTTAAACAGTTGATACCTGCCACATTTCCTTATGTTATAGCAAATTCTCAGGCAATTTTTGTTTTCGTGCATGGAATCACAAAATCACAATCTTCAAATAGAAGTCATTGTATTGAATATGACCCAACATTAGCTTAGTTAATTCTTCGTGATGACAGACCCAAATGTCGATTATCCTAGCAACCTTCATGAGTAAATATGTTCATTATCTGCAGTAACTTGTATACTTCTTCCTTTGTAAAAATCCTGGACTTTTTGGCCTTGTATCCCCTGAACTTCTTTTCAAATATGCGATGAGTTGAGAAAATCTGCTTATATTTGATTTTTCTTTACTGAAAGCATAGTTCACAACATTGTGTAGTGAGTCCATAGTGTAAATGGTTTTTGGGAGCGTTGCTTTCCGGTCAAATAAGCTAAAAGGATTTTCTCAGACCCCTCCTTTACATTATGAGCTTTGCACCAATCTTCAAACTTTTGGTACTCCAACTTATACCGCGCCTTGGATTTTGTCGGAACTAGACTTGATGTAGCTCCTTTTCCGCTTCTAGTATATTAGAGGGTAAACTTCCATCAAAATCAGTCATTTTGAAAAGCATACATATAATCATGGGTTTGTTTGACAAAATTTTTGCAGTAGCCATGCGAAAGGTAACATACAGGGTGAATCTTAAATAAGTACAAATATTTTAACTGCTGGTGTAGGTCGTCATTTAAATCAGTCTAGTGAAAGCCATTTTTAAAAATTTCTAATATTTACGGAGATATTAATTTTTTAAAAAAATACCCACATTTTGAGGACCGCTGGCTGATTTTTCATCCAACAACGTAATGAAACATATGATTTGTTGCGAGGTTGCCATATCTCCTCCAATATAAATATTACGTTTCCTTTAACGTAATAGTTCTATTTTAAAAATACTTGTTTTAAGCATAAGTACAGTAAAATTGGGTATGTAGTATGATACGCAGCAATATTAACATAAATTTTAACATCTGAACTAACCTTACTATACTTCAACGATTAAAAATGAATTTCCGCAAGTTCAATAGTACCGTAAAATATTTAGGAAGATATTACGTGATATTACTATGTCCAATGTTCAAAAATTATACATAAACGTGCACACAAGCTTACCTGTTCGTTAAAAAATTAACTATTTAATCAGTAATCCACATTTCACAAGTTAAATGTCATTGTACACTGTTAGAAAGGGACACAAAACACAATTTCCTTAAGTTATTTTATGAAGAATAACGAAAAACTATGCACGCGTTTTTTATTTAAAATGAAAAAAATGTCAACTTTTAGCAAATTTTATTGCTATTTTCATGCATTATGTGGGGTTAACAAGTTTGACTTGGGCTTCCGATAATCTGTCATGACAGTCAATGACAGTTTGATAATAAAAAATAATATAAAATGTTACACTTGACAAAATTCGCTAAAAGTTGAGATTTTTTCTTCCTTGAAGCAAAGACATTTGTGTAATACTGGCAACACTGTGAACCACACGTTCAGTCTGCAGCACTATGACTCATAAAAGTATGAAGGGTCGGTCTAGGCCAGCGGTCCTCAACAAGTTTTCTACTGAAAAATTACGAAATTTATTTAAAATTTCACTTTTTTATTTCTGATTTTTTTGTAAAAAAACTATTAATTATGTGTTCTACACACAAAACTATACTGCTGGTTAAAATATTTGTACTTATTTAAGATTCACCCTGTATAAGTAAACTTAATCCTTAGTCCGTAAACTTAATAGCAGGTACTTTTTCTGTTAAAAAATACACCAACTTCTTGTCGCGTCATTTGACACTGTTTGACAAATATATTTTTTCCGAGTTATTAAATGAAAGTATATAAAATTTTGTACAATATTCTTGCTGTACATTCATATTATTACACTCGATGTTTTATCAAACTCGACTGACTTCTCGTTTTATAACTTTTACACCTCGTGTTGTAATATGAATCTTAACAACACTTATATTATAAATAATTATCATCAGAACTACGAGTACTTGACTTTATTATTTACCTACTTATAACTTTACTCGCTGCAATTTCAGTATCGAGGTTTAAACATAAAAGTTCCGGGATATTCGTATTAATGATCATCTTCTATTATAGCATGTAATGTAACGCTATTGAGTCACAGTCTGGTGTGTAGGTAATTTATATTTTTATAGCTAAGTGTAGTCAATAATTTATTCGAAAATCGAAAATAAATGTATATATTGAATTCTTGGATTGTCCAATAGTGACAACACCGTTTATATTTTCAAGAAATAAATAGTCTCGAACGGAATGTAAGAGAACACGTCGTTGAAAAAATATTGTAGGGCATTGCACGGGGTCTGAATCAGACTGATTATGCCAATTTACTGGACTTCCTTTCAACTGAAGCCCTTGGCATAGTGTCGCTTTATAAAAAGGAAGTTCGAATCACGGTCTCTTATTACGTCTCCATCTGTTTTATTGAATGCAATATGCCAGCGTTAAAAGAATAATGCTCTTGAGAGTTTACACGGAAAAAACATTGAGTGAGAGAAAAGTTCCACTCTAAACTAGAACATTCCCCCTTCAAAAAATTTCAGCCTTCCACAAAATTTTGTACAAATATCTGTCATTGGGTGATGGACAAATTTGTTGCCAATCTTTGTAGAACGATTTGAGCACAAAAATTAAGAATATGGCAACTATACAGGGTTTTAACTACTACTAAGTATAAAAATTTTATCTACGTACTCGGGAAGGTCTAAAGGCAGTAAAAAAATATTTTGAAATTCTAGCTCGATATTTAAAAATCGGGAAAAATCCTCCTTTCTTCCGGAAAATAGGCGCCTATGATAAGCATTGTCCGAGATGGCTTAGATCTGTCAACTATCATGCGGTCGTTTTTATAGCTTTAACAGTTAATCCAACTAGCTGCAACATTTTGTATTCATTTTTCGTTCCAAACTGTCAAAATTACAGCTGCCTCAGGATTACTCACTAAGACATAGACTTTACGTACAGTTAAATAAAATGTCCTTTTATTTTAAGAAAATTGAGCGAAAGGAATGTTAATAGATAATAGAAAATTTAGAACCCGCTGCAGTCTTTAGTTATAATATCTTGTCCGACAACCTAGAAAAACAAACTGGCCAGCTAGTCCATTGAAAAGTTACATTTGGGGTTGCATTTTTTAGAGGACGCAATTTTTTTGTTTAGATGTGAGGGAGGGGGTAAAAAAAAGCTTAACTTGAAGTTTGTCGGGTCACAACCCTCCAGCTTTGGCCGCCATCTTGGAAAAGGGGGTTAAATTGTTTTTAGCATTTATCAGGTAAACTATTGGTCATACAAACTTTTTTAAAAACATTTTTTATTGCAAATTGAATCCTCTACAATTTTAGTCCAGTAACTTTTTGTTGTAAAATCAAAAATAACAAAGATATTAAAGAAAAGCCATCAACATTTTTGGACAAATTTTCTTTTGGACGCCATAATTTATTTATTTTATTATTTACAAAAAACTGACATCAGAGCATTTTTGTAGAGTGATTTTCAAGGAAGAATTTTTATTATATACTTTTTTTATTATATTCATTAGTTTGAGTTTTACAGCGCTGTAGAGGATTCAATTTGCAATAAAAAATGTTTTTTAAAAAATTTTGTATGACCAATAGTTTACCCGATAAATGCTAAAAACAATTTAACCCCCTTTTCCAAGATGGCGGCCAAAGCTGGAGGGTTGTGACCCCACAAACTTTAAGCTAAGTTTTTTTTTTGACCCCCCCCTCACATCTACACAATAAAATTGCGTCCTCTAAAAAATGCACGCTAAGGCCAAAATAATGTACGTTTCAATGGACTAAGCTTTATTATGTATAAGAAAGTATCTGTACCCGACGCAAATTTCTTTATTTAATTACTGTGAAACGTTTAAAATCGAAAAATTAGGTACTAAAAATTGAAGTGACATTGCTGCTATTTGCTAAGTTCTATATTCTTCAGTTCTTAAATGTCTAAAATTACTTGTATTTGTAGAAGAATACGGCACCCTTAAGACATCTACATTCAGATTTTTATCTCTCAGTATTTATTTACATGCTTAAGATTGTCAAATAGAGAGTAACATAATGTTCGAGCGTAATATTTGTTTTAAAAACGCGGATGAAGAATGACAAAATCTTCATAGACTCTATTAAAATAAAGTAAATAAACACAGTGGAATCCAAAAATGCAACAAAATTATATATATTTTTTTAAATAAGTTGACAACTATTTCCGGTATAATCGAAGGAAATAATAATTTTCGTTTGAAAGCAGCAATTTAGGTAGTCAAATTTTCTAATAAACGTGTTGCGTGGATTATCCTGATTTATTGTCGGACAAATAACAATTTTTCATACACAGCAGAAAAAAAGTATATCACTTATAGTTAGGTGTTATGAGGTCATAACTAACCAAATCATTATGCTAGTTCTTATCACGTTTGTCGTGAGCAACGCTGAATAATAAAGGTGGAGTTGGACAGAATGGACAATTTGCTATTTGCATAATTGGTTACAGTACCACTCACATAATCGATTAGTTAAAATCGAAAGTTTTAATTTGCTGGAATATATGGTTCAGTATTTAATTACTTAGATTAACCTGAACCTTCGTCAGGGGTTGACTGTTACTGTTAAATAATTCAGGTTATTTTAATTTTCTTATTTTGTGAATAATCTCAATATTTTAACGGTTGCGGTTTGTGTCAAGGCTATGTATATGTTTTGGGATCTAAATTATGTTTGTATGTATATTATATGTATGTATGTAAAACGATGCGTCTAAAGGTGCATACCCACTCTGAGCGTCAAGCTTTAAGCCGGGGGCACATTGCTCTGATGCCACGCCATGTGATGCAACGTCAGAAGGATCTGGCACCGTGCATTCTTATGTATTTTTATATATTTTGGCTACGCCAGGCTATGCGACGCCATTCGACGTGTTGCAAATCCCGACTTTCGAGAGATTTTCCTCGTGTCGCGTGGTAACCGTGTGCATCTCAATTTCATGTCAAACACATAAAATGACTAATAAAATTTAGGAAATTTTGTTAATAATGTTAAATGCAGATTTCTTTATTTTCGTGTCTCAACACTAAACGAATGACTTGTTTTACGACAAAATAAGGAATAAATCCAGGAGTAAATGGGGCTTTACGACTTTGGCTGAAACTCAAATTGACAAAAAATGTGGAATTAGCAGTTTCTTAGAAATAGCGATTTATTTTGCAGTTTTGCACAATAGTTAAATTGTTTCCCAAGGTGCGAGGCGCCGAAGTTAACGTTTCAGTTAATCTTCGACGAGGGGTAAACCACTGCTTGAAATTTGTACAATGATTTTAAAAATATTACCCGTAAATACCTTATTTTCCCAAAAAAATACCTCAGCAAATACCTAAAAATCACGAATTACCTCCAGATGCCCAAAAAATACCTATAACTATTACCCAATAATATCCTTAAATACCTAAACCTATCGTTAGTATAGTATCCAAAAATACCCTTAAATAGCCAGATGTCTAAGAAACGAAAAATATATTAAATGACCCACGAGTTCACTTAAATACACCTTTAATTTTCCAAAACTCTCATATTTCTGTAGAAATTATTCCATCTACAGATCTACGTAAATAATGTAGAACTTTTTAAGGAAAAATTAGTTTCTAATCCTTATTCAGTCATATCTAAACTCGTGTCCAAGTTGGTAGAATATTGTGAATTATCATATTGAGACTGATCGTGGAATTTTGAATACATCTGTATCATAAATCCATTGGCGCACCCAAGAAGGATGCCAATACCTACACTAGCCCCCTTCAAACTAACTAAAAACAAACTTCTTCCTCATCTATGAAATCATAATATTCGGTCTAAACAGGGTGTCCTAAAACTATTGTCCGGATCCCAAATACTCATCGGATACACGACTACTGGGTACCATCGGTATCTCCAGTACAAAGTACAACAAAATTCTTTCATGGACAAGTATAAATGGATGGGTATAGAAGGAGAATTCAATTTTAGCCCTAGCTTATTTTCCATCATCTATCACTAGAATTAGATAATTGTTGTTTACATAAAAAAGCTTCTTTTTTATTAAATATAATATGAATATGATAAGAAAACCTAATTTAGCAATATTTGAATTTTTATTATAGGCTTTCATTCACTTTTTATTACATATTTTTCATCAATAAAATATGTCGGTGAAGTTTGACCAAACTTATTGTTAACACGTCGTATCGTACCTATAATATGTAATATATTAATTTAAAGATAAAGTTTAACAAATTATACCATACTAAAATTTGTTAACAGAAGAGAGGAATGTGCTAGTGTGTGAGTGGATATTTTTTGCGTAAATGCCTTATAAAACATTCATATGATACTTGTTTATAGGGTACCGTACTGTACAATCTATTGCAATAATAATTGCACTTTTTACTGCATTAAAAAGGTATTTCAAGCTAATATAAATCAAATCTCCTACAATTTCTATCAATGTAGGAGATTTGATTTATATTAGCTTAAAATACCTTTCTAATACAGTAAAAAATGTTACAAAAGCTAATAACAAGGAATATACGGGTAGATATTGTGGATGTAATTCCACGCTGGTTGGGGCTTTTGTCCACAGAGTAGTTAGTTTCACACAATATTATTAATACCTAAAAATATATAAAAATAATTGCACTGTTTAAAGCGAATTTAGCGATTTATTTCGAATTGCTGACATATTCGTAATTAAACATTTTAAACATTAGTTCTTAGTTGTTCCACTCATCCACAGAAATCTATTAAAATTTCTACACAGAACATCCAGTAGTCAAAAAACTGATTTGAGAACGTCATTACTTTTGCAATAGATTGTATCTAATTCGAATCACCGTATATTATTTTCTAAACTAAAGGCTACGAAGACAATAAAGTGGTTTAACAGTGCCTCATTTTACAGACTATATCTAGAAAATATTTTTATATATATATTTTTAATAATTTTTTCATTTGCCATTGGTCAGTTATATTTAAACTGTGACATCGTCATAACGCATGCGCGATCACCATTGCATTTAAAAATTGGCGGGAAACTGCTAATTTTCTCCGTAAATACCCATTAATTACCTTCGTAATACCCATTAAATTCCCATTATTACCTTGATAGTACCCAAAAATACACAGAGTACCTAAAAATACTGAAAAAATACCTATAAATACGCACAAATACCCAAAAAATGAAAAAGTACCTTTAATTACCTACAGCTTGTACAGTAAAATACTCCAGTGGTTTTCCCCTCAGAATAAATTATACCATTTGAATATATAAGGTCCATATGTCATAGAATAGTTAAATAATTAAATTATAACTGTACGAAATCAAGTGAAATATTTAAATATTTTAAATCATTGTTTATTCAAATTTATATTACATGAAATGTTTGCTTTATTTAATTAATCTCAGTTTTTTAGAATTGGAGTGCTCATCAAGGTGATGTGGCGTTGGTGGCTCGCAGTCTCTATTTTCTTCAGTTTTCTCAGTGTTCGAGTTTCTTCTGTTTCTTAATTCTCATCCGATAGTTCAACTGTCATGAAATTCTCTAAATCTATGTCAATAGGTTCATCAACGTTTCGACCTTGGCAAGCTGTAAAAGTGATCGAACAACTCAGCCCAAGCTTACAACAACCACAATTATTGCCCTTGCACACAATTCGACAATTACAATAGATTATATGAGTAATGCTGGTGGCGTTGCTTCTTTTTCAGTGGTTACTGGCAGTAAACCGTTGATAGTGAGTTTCTGAGTTTCCAACCCCATTCCGTTGGTTCTATGAATTTCTTTCTACGGCTGCTCGAATAGGTAGCAGGGAACGAAGGTGACACACATTTTTGGCCACTGCCTATTTGAAACACAGAAACTGTATTATCCATTAACCAGTGCCAATGATAAAATGTAACGTAACCCAGACATCGCATGTCACATCACGTCGGGTGTCGTGGCGTGGCGTGGCATCAGAGCAATGTGCCCCCGGCTTTAATCTCGTATATTGTGCTTGTAAATGTTAATGTTCACGCTTGTCGCAGATAGCGTTATGATGCGATATTCCTATTTCTATTTTTGTTTATCGTGTACAAAAGGAGACGAAATACGGATATCTGTACCCAAGTAACATTTTTAGTGAATGGAACATACCAGCCACGACACTAAAAACATTGCACAACAAGTGTATTGCCAAAATCACTACAACATGATAGAAACGGTTCTATTACGTGTGGTGACTAAAATGGGGAACACGTTTTTGGAAGCAGTTCCAACGACGTTTTTACATCTGTTGAAACAATCGTTTCTCCTACCTGTTATATCTGAAAAAGCTGTACCTTGTTGAAGTCGTTAGGAGTAACAGTTTTCGAAATAATCCTGCTTGAAATATCCAGTGCACCGATTCAAAATTGTTATCGTTTCAGGTAAAGTGCCTTTTCTATTGAAAATACAGCAAAATGTTACTTGAAAAAGCTGTTTAGAACGGTAAATTATGGAGATGTGAAAATCTCAAAAAGATCAGCCTGCTTTGATAAAATCTTTTTGCTTTGTTGAAAAATAATTTCAACAAACCTCGCCGATTTTCTTGAAATCTATTTGAAATCTTGAATTTGCACATCTCCATAATTTACCATTCTGAACAACTTTTTCAAGTAACATTTTGCTGTATTTTCAGTAGAAAAGGCACTTTAAGCTGAAACCAAAACAGTTTTTACTCGGTGTACTGAGCATTTCAAATAGGATTATTTCAAAAATGGTTACTACTACCGATTTTAGCAAGGTATACCTTTTTCAAATAAGAAGAGAATGGATTGTTACGATAGTCAGATGGATATACCAAGCTGCAAAAAAGTTCTGCCATTTAAAAGAAACATGGTACGCCACAATTTCTCGTCCGCAAAAACCCCCGATTTACAAATTTTATGTAAATATTTGGATTTCTTTTGAAGTTATTTACAAATATCGAAAATAAAATTTTAAATTTGACACCCTGTATCTTTTTTATTATGCGACTTGGAATATAGGTATGTTATAGGTTAAATCGATTTATTTTCACCTAAGGAATCTATGGTCTCATTTTTGCTACTTCATTTAAAACACCCTGTAGAATTAGAATAATCCCAAGGTATAAAATTAGAACGATAAGCTTATTGTCAAATATGGATGTTAAAGTCCAAAATATAAACAAGGGCCGCTGAAAAATTCAATATTTAAAAAACAGTTATAACAGGAATAATTCTGTAAATGACGCGAATCAAAAAAATATCTATGTATGCCTCACCTGAAACCAATAGTTATGTATAGACCTACGAACTTTCATGCAATATTGATAAGTAATAATATTTTTAAATTTGTATTATAAAATGGCGATCTTAAACATATATAGCATACTGGCGCAATTGAAAAAATATATGAAAAGTATTTTATTCCATCAGCTAAAATCAATATGTAAGGAGTCATTACTCCTTAAACCTAAACATTTTCGTCCGTAATAATAGTTAAACAAATCTAAAACGCATATTTTCTGTAGTGCTAGTCGAGGCTCTAGTTTTTCCACGCGTTCGTATGTGTAATATGAAGATTGCGTTGACCATTTGAAATTAAATAATCATGAGAATAAGAAGATACTAAAATATATTTAATTTACATACGTTTTTTAAAAGCATAACAAAGTGATATGTTAGGAGAATTCGCATGAATTAATAGGAATTACAAGTGCATTAGTAGAACATTAGGAGGAATTCGAGTGCATTAGTGGGATCTGGAGGGCATTACTAGAGAATTAGTGGCAATTTCAGGCAAAAATGGGTATTAGTGTACAAAATTTGGCCAACAGTTTACCTCTTGGTTTTTTATTAATGTATTCTGCTAAAATAACGTGCAAAATAGAAATAACTCCATTATAAATGTCAACTTGCTTCTTAAACTTGAATCAATAACCTGCCTAGTGTGATCAACAACTGACCTAACAACTTTAATAGCATCCTCTAGTTGACTCCAGTGGGGAATATGGAGATATTTGTGAACAACGAAAAAATTAAAACCATTTTAATAGTAATCTGTTGATCTACAATTTCAGTTAAATCTGATGTGTGTAACAAGCAAGATATTACATTACATGATTTTAATATTCAAAACAGGAGACAAAATGCGTTTACAATTTAAATGCGGTACAGTGTTCGCACTTTCAATAAACTAATTAAAAAGGCTTCCTTACCGGACAACTTAATACATTATCATACTTATGACTAATTGCGTCTCTGAGTCATGTTATTATGTTTACCAAATTAACATAAACACGTTAAACGTATTATGGAGCTTGGTATCCACAAATAGCGATACATTTTTTCTATTTTTTTGCGTGCAATTCCAACTAGTTTTTTAACGTAAGGATAACGATTTTATTTTAAATTCCCGCTTCACGATATTATCAAATATTATATTACTACATACATCTAGCAAAGACAGCAATATATTAAGCAGAGAACTGAGAAAAGGTACCAGTCACGTCAATTCAAATCGACAAAAAATAAACATGCAAGTACATATTTTCATTAGAGTGCGGTACACCATAAATGTCTACTCTTATTTTTTAGAAGTGTAAAATAACTTTGACAATAAGAATTATAGATTCGTAATATGTTTTAATTAAAAAATCTGGCATACATTTGTTAGGGCTGCAGCGACATAAAATTTGATGGGTGTATCTAATAGCAAAATAAATATAACCAAAACAATGTAGTATAAATGTAAATGACAAACGTATAATATTTACTTTACTCTTATACCTATTTACTATAATCATAAATTTATAAGTAAAAAAGAAATCTCCTTAAAAACAAAAATAATGTCACAGAATTTGCCCCACTCACACCCAATTCGACAACTGTGGTATCGCGAAATGCTAAGATTGTCCCGACGATTCTGGTAAACAAACAAAATGCCGTGTATCGAGGCGGGACTGGAAAAATGGGTAATCGACGAGAAGCGTTCGAGTCGTTCGAGAAAATGGATCTAGAGATACTAGAAAATGCCTGGAATATTCGTTTGGTCTATAAAAGAAGAATAAACGGCCGAGTTAGTCAGTCTTGTATTACAGTCTTGAATTGGAGTGTTTAGAGCGATTTAGATAGCGATTAAAAGTGAAATAGTGTTTAGTTGAGTTGTAATTAGTGGTCAGTAGTGTACTAAGTAGTTAATAAAGATAAGTGATTAATTAATGGACTGTTTTTCTGGCAGTAAGAAAAATTCGGATTGGGAAATCCGTGACAATAATAATGTATTAATAGTATATCGACAGATGAAATAATTTACTAACTATGCCACAAAATGGTAAAACGATATTTTTATTGTATATTCATATACTCTTAGGGCACACTCTTTTGCCCATATCTTCCTCACTATTGGAGACAACGTTTTAATTAAATTATAGTGCTAACCAAGAGCCGATACTTTGGAAAATCCTGACATTCCAGAATTTTGGCATCACTATTTTGGAAATGAATGTATAGAATTGAATTTCTATACGAAATATGTCTCATTGTATTAGAACACTAACAATTTTCATTTTTTTATTAAGCAGAATGCACATTATTTACATGGTGTTTCTAAATGAAAGAATAAAAATGATATCACTAAATTAGAAACTCATTTTACTGTTCAAGAGATTTTATTGACTCAATTTTCGTGTCAAATTGGTTTACAGTTCACAATTTCCTTGAAATCAGTGCAAAACACGTCTGAAAGCAAGCGAACTTTAGAGGTTTTCGATGGGTCTGTAATGTAGGAATTATTGCCATAATCCATCATTATTCACCTTTTTCAGCTTCCCACTTGGTTTTCCATAAAAAAAAAACAATACCTATGGAAAATATCAACAGTAATTCTGCGAGACAATTTTGTTTTGGTTCGCATTACCAAATTCACCAGATTTGTTCAAAAAAATTGTAAACTTTTTGGTTTGGAAACTGAAAAGTTTCTTGAACTTGAAGACAGTCGGCTGATCACATGATTAAGGCAAGGAATTTGAGAATTCGGAAGCCAACATTTTTGGACCGTAAAACGGCTAAGTGGTAAAAATAAGTATTTTTTTTTTCTTTTAGCCGCTATAAGCCAAGTGGACAAAGTTTTTTTTTCCCAAATAACTAAATCGCTCTATGTAATGATTGAGTTTACTATTTACAATCCCTTATAATTTGCATAACCAATGATTTGATATCAATGAAACTTACTAATTGTGCACAGATGTCACTTTTTGACGCAGTAAGAAAAGTGATTCCACTTATAAAAAAGGAAAATGTATCCCCTATTCATATAATATGCTTATATACCTGTACATTAGTTTTTGTTTTATTACAAACATAAGAGTTTTATCTTGTAAATTTTTCGTATTTTTATCGGTTTTTGTATAAATAATTACTTTATTAATCATCATAGGAATTTCTGTACATCTGGCTCATTGTCTGTTTATTATATTTTTTATTAGATGTTAATGATTTGTGTGAAACAGCTACTCTACCAACTAATTTAATGCTTGCTACCAAATAAATCAAATTGATGACTATGAAGTCAGATGTGTATAGAATGGTTAATAAAAAATACATGAAAACTTGTAGAAATATAAAAAATTTATAAGGAAAAATATATTAGTTTGTCAATTTCGACATTCGAATGCAGCAACTTCTCTCTGATTTTTTAACTCAGTGGTATTTTGTACTTCTCCATTTAAAAATCTTGTAGAATAAATCAGTCACCTATTAAAATCGTAGTATTTCTTGCCATTGTTACTGTTTAAGTTTTCAAATAAAATAATAACTTTTAAAATGTGTTTGCAAGATACGTCTTTGTAGATATCCTTATATATCTACGAGTAGTAGGTACTAAATTTTTGTTGTAAGTTTATTTCCATCTACAGTTAAAAAATTTAAAAATTATGTATTTTCATAGATTTCGGTACTTACAACTTTGTTAGACTATTTTCTCTTGTGAATATAGATATCCCATATTTGTAAAACTTTATATAGTTGTTATTAATGTTTAAAGTCCATTTGTCTATAACTCAAGAATACGGGGCCGTTAACAGTAAAAGGAAGTAATTTTTTAATTAATTTTTTTACGATAATATTTCTTGGGCCTTAGCTTCAATTTCTTTTTTTGTCGGCCTCGATACAACCATTCCTCGCGAAGTTGTCAGCCTTTGAATGAAAATGCGTCATTTTCTCTTCTGAATGAACAACTTATCCAGTCCATATAGTGGTTAGGTTGAAAACATTTTTTTGATGTCCTTACACTAAAAATAAGAGTGCAAAAAATTTCGATCAATTTCCTTTCCATGATATTCATTAGGATTTTGTGCTAGTTGTTGCTTGGAACTTTTTGTTTTATCGCAAGATCCATAAACTAGACACTTCAAACTTCAAATTGCTTTTTTTTCACTCATATACGACCATTTTTACCAAAGATACAGCCATTTGAAGAATCGGAAAAAATTGAGATTTTTTTTTATCCCTTAATTTTTTCCGCCAGTGTATATGACGAACTAGGCCTGCAGTTAAAATATTTGTATTTATTTAAGGTTCACCCTGTACATATACAGGCTGTATCACATAAGAGGGTCACTCCCATGTATCTCGCTTAATAAGCGAGAAACGTCAAAAATCTTTAATTGTTTTTTGTTGCATTTTGGAGGCCTTTATGCTCGTAAAAACAAATTTGAGATCCATGGCCAACTTTATGAGTAATAACAAATGCCCAAACTTTAAGGCTGTCTAACTTTTTTATTTTAAGAGATAGAGAAAACTTATTGGTAATAAATTTTTATTGCAAAATTGATACCTTCCACCTAATATAAACAGATTTTTGAAATATCGTATGTGGTTCGCTGCGCCCTCTATGCGGTTAAATATTTTTTTTATTGAAGCAGGTTATGGCCACAAAACATTGCCTGTTTTTTCGTCTTTCATGCAATATACTACATGTTGCCCTTATCTTTTGTATTTATTACATTTAGTTACAGTTAAAAAAAATGTACCTAAATATTTTCGTGTTGCTCAAGATAATGTAGAACCTGATTTAAAGACGCCAACTGCAAAAAAATAATAAGCAGAATGTACTTTTTTACTCAAAATATAGATTTTCTTATAATATTATTTTAATGCTTTTCACATTAGAAGCAATTGGGTTTTTAAAATTATTTTGACACAGACAATGTAATAAAATAATATTATAAGAAAATCTGTATTTTGCATAAAAAAAGTATATTCTGTTTATTATTTTTTTGCAATTGGCGTCTTTGAAACAGGTTCTACATTATCTTGAGCAACACGAAAATATTTAGGTACATTTTTTTTAACAAAAATTGAAAAAAATGTAATAAATACGAAAGATAAGGGCAACATGTAGTATATTGCATGAAAGACGAAAAAACAAGCAATTTTTTGTGGCCATAGCCTGCTTCAATAAAAAAATTTTTTATCCGCCTAGAGGGCGCAGCGAAGCACATACGATATTTCAAAAATCTGTTTATATCAGGTGGTTTTAAAATAAAAAAGTTAGGCAGCCTTAAAGTTTGGGCACTTTACAGGCACTTTATTACTCATAAAGTTGGCCATGAATCTCAAATTTGTTTTTACGAGCATAAAGACCTCCAAAAATGCAACAAAAAACAATTAAAGATTTTTGACGTGTCTCGCATATTAAGCGAGATACATGGGAGTGGCTTTCTTATGTGATACAGCCTGTATATTATATAATATATACGCGTCATAGATCCTTTAGCAATTATAGCAAAACTCTCCTACGTGACGCGCTTTGCCATTTCTCACAAACTTATTAGTGAAATGAAAAATCGCCGCGCGATATTGACTCGCACGCCTTTATTTTGCTTTCAGAAATAATTCACGCCAATTTTCTTATTGCAGATCAACACACCCAGCTGTTAACGGGGCTCGTAGCAGTTTTATTGACAGTTTGCAGCGTCGTGCTCCTGGCAGGTTGCCTGTGTTGCCAGCGTAGAAATGGATTTAAGGTAATTAATTTCAACCTGTCGGTTATCGATGGTCGTGCAATTTTTTGTGGAGAACCTTGATATTAAAAATAACTTTTATCGATATTATAGCAGCACTATTTGGTGGATGAAATGCGACAGGTTACTGGAATCATCCTTTTTAATAATGTCCACACTATGTTCTCTCACAAGAATTTGCGATATTTATTAATTTATTTGGAAATTATCAAGCACAGAATGAGATAAATCTATGATACACAAATTATTTCGGATATCTGTACCGTTTTTCATTACAAACAGAAATATTAGTATATATAATGTCTCTAGTATGTTTTTGAAATCGCGGTGTCATACTTGAGGAGTTTGTTCATACATAATTTATTTCTCTCAGTAACTATAATATTGTACCTTATATCGATTTAAAAAAAAACTATATGTTTACATCATGTTTGGCAAATACTTGAAACTTGAGTCTAAAACTAGTCTTCTGAAAACTAAAGAGAATTAGACGTTCATCATTTTGTCGTATTTACTATTTTAAGTTTATACAGGGAGTTCAGTACAGAATGGGCCACACTTTAAGGCTAGCTTCCTTGGACAAAAATAATGCGAATTAATTCAACTTGTGTTAGCAAAATTTTGTTTCCTTAAAAAGTTCATTTTTTTACGATAATTTTTCTTTAAATGGTAATAAAATATGTAGCATGGAACACAACATAGAAAAATATAACAACATGAAAGAAAGACATTTGAAAAATAAATAAAATAACCTCTTAAACCTAAACGTAATAGCACAAACAAAATTATAAATATCATTTAAATAAAAAAACCAATTGAATATTTGTGTTTATCTGACAAGAAACCTTCTTTTCCAAGATTTGAGTATAGTTACCCAATTAATAAGAAAATTATCGTAAAAAGTTCTTAAGGAAGCAAAATTGTATTAAGGGTGTCATATTCTTGAAATAGTGTTTTCAAAAAATATAAATAATTTCAGATATTTAAGAACTGAACAATACCGAGCTTTGCAAATAACATGAATGTTATTTCATGCTACCTGCGAATATTCAAAGGTACCGAAGTAAAACGAATAGAAAGACAGAAAGCAGTGTAACCAACAAATTGTTAGGTACAGAAATCTTTAAAAATACGTATATTTTTAAATTTAACTGTACATGTAACTATTTTTATAACATGAACTTCCATAGTTCTGTATATAAGATAGTTCACTTTTGTTTATAAGTATGTAAAAATAATTGTTAAAATGTAGGGTTAGAATAACAAAATAATGTGTGTTTTAAAAAAGCTTTTTAAAAGTTATTATTTTATTTGAGGAGAATTTAAATGGTAAAAATAGACAAACAAAACATCAAGGATTTTATTTTTGATATTAGTCTTGTTTTACGTGTTTAATTTTTCGAGATTTCTGTACCTAAAAAACATGATAAATTTGATCATTTTACGACAGGAAATACGGTGACTTTAAGGTAAGTTCATTTAATTCAAAATATTTTTGTCCAAGGAAGCTAGATTTGAATATGGCCTATTGTTTACTGAACCCCATGTATAGACATTTTACTTAGATATTTTATTCAATATGCGTTGTAGAAATTATTTTGTCGTTGATAGAAATACGACATTTGTTATCTCTGTTAGTGCGACCATGGTTTGAAACTTCCTTATGATTATCGAATTAATATTTAGATAAATCATTTAAAGAACAGAAATAGATTTTTTTTAAAGCACTTTTTTTCTTATAATGTTGAAGGACAAATTGAAGCAAGGGCGTCCATAGAAAATTTATCAGAGGAGACAAAGAAAATTTTAAGCCTTACAAAATTACGCAAAATGATTTAATTGCTTTATTTTATTGGCAGAATAAATCATTTAACGAACAGAAATATAATTTTTTTATAACAGTTTTTTTTTTTATTACAATGATTAAGTCCAAATTTAAATAAGGGCGTCCATAGAAAAATTGTCAGAGAAGAAATAAAGAAAATTGTAAGCCTTAAAAACTTAAGGAGAATTATTTTTTTTTAATAGTACGAAATTTGCCAAGAGAGAGGCAATAGTAAATTCAAAACAATAAAAGATTAATTCTGTGTATTGATAAAAAACAGGGGAGGAGAGCCGAGCATCCCCTTGCCCTCTGTTCAAATGCTCATGAATTGAAGAGTATTAATAATTATGAAATAATCCAATAAAAATGTATGTGTACTCTCATGAAATACTGGGTTGCATATATAATTCAAAGTATTTCATTAAAATAATATTTTTTGCTAATAGTACTAGGTGGCTCATATCATACTACCATCATGCTACTACCTTTAAGCAAGTAGAGTTTCTTGTTGGATACCCATTTAATAATAATAATAATGCTTTATTATTCCAACAGGATTAAACCCAATTACAGGAATAAGTACTACAGAGTAATAAGTAGGCAATAAAAAGACTTAAAAAATACAAATTAAAAACAACTTTCCTAAGCGAGACACGTTTACAAATTGCATTTAAAGTATCATTAAAAATATCGCAGTCCTTTCCAATTTTATTAAGCACATCTCACATCAAATATATTGGAGATTTAGCCAACATATTGGTTCTAGAAATACCAGATTCGAAATGAGATTTTACTCAACAAAACCGAAATCAATTTTATTATTTTGAATATTATACAAATAAACAATTAATGAGACATTACGACGTTTCTCTAGTGAATCCATATCAAAACGATTCAGAAGGATTAAAACCTTGCGGAGGATAAACACCATCTTGTAAAAAAGCTAAAAACTTAAAAAAAGCCTTTGAACGGACCTCAACCTTTGATGTTTATTATAAATTAGATACCATATTATAGATCCGTATTCCATTTGTGATCTAACTAGAGAGCAAAATAAAATTTTAAATGTTCGTATCGTTGTAAAACTTTTACAGTTACTGTATATAAAATCATAAGTTCGGAATGCACAGGACACAACATTATTAATATGTTCGATGAAAGTAAGTTTGCTGTCAAATATAATCCTTGAATAAAGAAACCCGACCTATGACATATCCATCAATATTATAATTATAAATAATAAAATTGGTTTCACGAGTGAAGGACATTGTTTTACATTTAGAAGTATTAAGGGACAAACAATTTAACTCACACAAGAAACAATACCTGGGAGATCATTGATAAAGAGTAAAAACAAAAATGGTCCTAAATTAGAGCTTTGCGGTACACCTGAAGACGAAGAAAAAGAACGAGAAGTAAAATTATGATATCTGACCATAAATTGCCTACTTGTTAAATATGATTCCAATAGTTATTAACGAGTCTGAAAAATTAAAAGTTTTTATGATTGAAGGTTTTTTGGAAGTCCATAAATATTACGTTAACGTGCCCTCCACCATCCAAAGTTTCAGAAATAAATTAAATTGAGAAAAAACTGCGAGATTCGATATAGTAGATCTACTCTGCACAAATCCTATGTTGGTGTGGGGATATCAATAGCTTAGTCAGATAGTAAATTTTGTTATACAAGGTGGATTCAAAGACTTTAGAAAAATTGCACAGTATAGTTCTCAATATCACTATGGTTTCCTTTTTTTTAAATATTGGACATATATGCTTTTTTCCAAAATGACGGAAATGTGGCAGGTTTAATAAAATTTACGAAGGCTGTACAAGTGGATGCGCACAACCTTTTAAGATGAAACTTGGGATACCATCGCCGCCCATTGTGAAAGAATCTTTAGATCTTCTAAGACTAGATAAAACCTCTTTCTTTAACAGACGAAAAGGAGACAGGCAATGACACTCTACCATTTGTAGTAAATCTAGATGGGCCTATTGGATGAGACTGAATAAAAACACTATTGAAATATTAACCCAAGGCATTTACAAGTCGGAAGGGTTGAACAGTTCTTTATTATCATAAAACATGACAGCTGGAATACGAGATGAGCCTTTCTTTCTTTGAATAAAATTCCAAAATTCCATATAAAAATTATATTTTTTTTACATTACTAGAATATGAATTTAACAATAATTTATTTATTCAATTTGTTATAGCTTTGTTCGTAGTCCACCAGAATCAGTTTCCATCCGTTAGAAACATGCGCACTACATCTAAAACAAAGCATTTTCAACCTTATGTGAGCACAACTGTTTCCAACTGTTCTACGAACAGACCTTTATATTTGTGGTACCTTTTTAGCTGATTTCATTCGTTCATGGTCTTTCTTAGATTATGAACCGAAATTGTAAAAACTGATTGGTTGAATTTAAAGACCATCAATTTTTAAATCTGACCTATCTGCAGTTTATTAAAAAAACATTAAAATTATAATAATTCCTCCAGTTTTGAACTTAAAATGTTTGTTTTGCATTTTCCAATATTATTATATTATTAAATTCCGAATGTAGATTATAGACCATCTGATGATACCCGATAAATTTTTTTGTTTGAATCAATTGAATTTAATACATGGGACTTATTGGTCACAGTCTATTAATAACTCTATTAAATGACTGTCTCATGGGATCGCTGGAATTGTGATTGAATGGCGTCAAAAGTCAGAACTGTGTATCATCCAACGTGCCGTAATAATCAATAATCAGGGTCGGATTACGACAGACGCACGTGCGTAGGAACGAGCATCTTTCGCCAGTCTGTTACAATTTACAACGCATTCAAACAATTGAGTATAGTTAGTTCAAACGAAGATATTTTTTGTCAATGCGGGAAAAGATAGGGAATTTATAGTATAAAAATGGTAGACGTTTTAATCAAATTTTTTTAAAGAGTTATGGAATAAAAAAATACAAAAATTGCACATAATACTCATTTTGTAAAATTTGTATCTTCATTAATTTATTGAAACATATTTTAGCTTCATGACATTCCTTTCATGTATTCTGATTTATGAAAAAATGTATACAAATTTGTACTTAATCTACGAGTACACTTTTTAATACGGGAAAATTTGGAATTCATCCCTGAAAAATAATAGCTTTTTTGCCTTACGAAAACAATTAAATAAGTTTTTCGTTTCATCTTTTCAAATATCCTCTTTTATTAGAATCTTTTAATTTTATTCCCCTACAAAAAGCAGGCAAGAGAATAATTTGAATTTATTATCACAAAATAATACAAATTTAAAAAATTTCTTGAGACGCATATTTACTAAGAAGATTATGGCAATTTGAATTTCTTAACCCTTCATATCTACGTCTATGCGACTATTTTTAACAAAACTTTTTATGCAATTGTAGGCCTTAAAATAAAACTGCACTCAAAATTATAAAGCGAAAACTTTGAAAAAATTCGATTTTCAACTACTTGTATCTCAAAAACCATGTTTGTCTTATTTCGTGCAGCAAATGGACAAAAAAAAATGTATTCAAATTTGTAATCTACGAGTTTATCAGTTTTAAATACAGAAAATTTTAGAATACATCCATTTAAAATAATAGCTTATTTGCCTTAGAAAAAGAAATGTTTTTTGTTTCATCTTCTCGAATATCTTCTATTATTAGAATCTTTTAATTTTATTCTCCCATACAAAACAGGTAAGAGAATAATTTGAATTTATTATCACAAAATAAAACAAATTAAAAAAAATTCTTGAGACCCCTTTTTTAAAAATAACAATTTCTCATCCCTGTATATCTACATTTATTTTTCTTAAATCGAAAAAGATTCTTTCGCTTTCTTAAAATGAAAAAAAAAATATTTTCAATTGCTTGTATCTCAAAAACCATGTGCCTCTATTTCGTGCGATCTCAATTTCGCAATTTTCCATATTTAAAAGTGATACATCCTGTATTTGGTAGATTGAGAGTGGAAGTGTAGTCTGTGTACATTGTTGCAAATCAGGTTTATAATATGTGTATAATATCGTCTCTCTGTTATGTATTTTGTAATAAATAGTATATAACATTTTTCTAATCTGACTCACATCCTCAACGAGGCATAGTTGGAATCGTTCGGTTTTCCACTATATGTAATAATAATCATCATATGTGCTAATATCCGCCATAAATGCTATAAAATTGGCAGATTTTCAAAATATAAAATTATATTATAGAGAAGAAAAGGTGCTCAGTATGCATCTGATAACTCTAATCATTGGCAAAATATTAAAATTCTTTTGAACATGTGAAATTTCCTAATCATTATTATAATCTTGTGGATATGAAACGCAATTGGGGTCATCATTACTAGAAATTGGTGCTAATCGGAAACGTTACATTTTATAGAAGAATGCCTGTTTAAAGTTAGCATTAGATTTTGAATTCCTGTGATTCAGTTATAAAAAAAATCTAACAAAAAAGTTAAGGCTAAAAATATCCTAATCTGGCCCTGTTTAATACACTTCTGAACAAAGTATTAACATTCTTGTAATTTTCGAATGCAGCATAAAAAGCTGATTGATTGTTTAAAATTTCATTATTTTACTTAGGCAGTTTTGATAATATTGAACAAAAACCACCTTAGGATTATTTTTTTCCGTAAAATCAGCCCCTGAAATATTTGCTCTTAATTTTCGGACACGTATACATACAGGGTGTCCCAATGGGCCATGCAGTAACTGGTTAAAGTGCACATCAAAATATACCATCTCTGCTTAAAATCTTATAATAAAATATTTACTGTTAAAGAGATACGGGGTGATACAATTAAACCAAATTTACTGGAAATGGACAATAACATGAAAACGGTTGAGCAGATTATGAGTTATGGAGTTATGTTTTAGAGGGTAAAAATTTCGATTTTATAATTAGTTTTAAGAAATCTATTAGAGGGCGTTAGTTACACAATATAGATTACGTAAATAAATTCTTGCAGATTTGTTTTATATCTAACACTTTTAACCGCTTGACCTCAAATTGTGTGTGAGAGAGAGAGAATATTCATATATACATTCATCTCGATATCTTAATTTATTTTAGATATATTTGGGATTAAATATTGCCCTACAAAGCAATTTAGTTACCAAAAATTAATTTAAATTAACATAGTTGGCTGTGAAATAACGCAGCACCGTAGCATGCCATCGTGACGAATACTGTTGTCATTTAACGTTTTAGAATATGTTTTCTGTTTATTTTTTGTCAAACATTTGTTGCAAATCTCGAAAATGTTAAAACACAATCAATGTTGCAATGTTGAATGAAAGGATATGATGTCCAGCAAAATTGTAACAGTCGTGCAATCGTTAGAAGGTATACCGACCGACCTATATCCAAATCGAATTGTTACGGATCGTAAAATATTTCAAAGGAGGGTGAGTCAGTCATAATGTCATTAATTCTAAGAGGAGATAGGGAATAATGAGTATAATACGAATACGCGATTAAAAAAAAATCTAAATGCCTATTTACGCCGAAAATAACTATTTTCAAATCATTATGTAAACCCCCTTTTCAGGCTGTCACTGACCGCTCACAGCCTTGGTCGTTTACAGCTCACGGTTCAACTCAATGTCGACCTGATGCTACGTTGCCAAATTGAAATATTTTCCTAGTACTAACTCTTTTAGAATCTCATATTTTTTCTGCTCAGTTCAGCCAATAATAATTTAAAATGTTGATATCCAATGAAATCAAGTAATAGTAATCAAATAATTCTATTAAAAATTGCAAGTAACGCGGACCATTCAGATTTTCCGGTAGAAAATACTGTCCAATCAAGTGATCCCCGTACACTTGGTTACAGTTAAAAAAAAAGTAACATTAAAATTACAAAACTCCAACGTATCTAATAATAAATCGAGTAATAAACCATTTAGGTACATTACATAGAAAACATATACCCAACGGGTAAATTATTAAGAGAAGATGAAAAATGTTTCGTGTTTAAATACTAAGTAATAAAAAACCTTCGTGTTGTAGGCAAAAAAACTGTTCAAAACCAAAACGGCACGCCTCTGATCAGATGCTCACAAAAGTTATCGAGAGTGAATCTTGACCTACCGTATTATTAGGTCAATAACCTAGTTACCTAGTTTTTGTACTGTTATTTAACGACAAGATACATGAATGAATTTTCCTTAAATATTAATAATTAATAAAAACAAATTTAGATAATAAATAAATATTTTCGAATGTAAAGTTATTGCAGTTTAATAATTTTGATATTACGTTTTCACTACGTTTTACAATTGAATATGAATTTTTAGTATTACTCGTAAGTACAATTAATTATTTAGTTTGTAATTACGTACATCTAGCGTAGAAATTTATTGTTTTTTAAGTAGTATGGTACTAACCTGTTTAAAATGCCAGTTCGAGTAAAGTTGCACTCATCCATCCATAGCACTTTATTAATAAAATTAGAGTCAGCCAATTGCAAAATTCAAGACGGCTAGGAAAATCAGCAGGTTCTAAAGTTTTGAACTTTCTGAAAATAATACGGGTTCAGTGAGTTTTCATGTAATATTCTGGAGACTTTGCTTTGGGATATCTCCAATCGCCTTGAAATGGATCTTACAGAAATAGTAGGCTGCTCCTCAACTAAATAAACAGCTTCTAAGTCATTTCGTCGATGTCCAGCAAGTTCCCGACGCGGTTTCACAGAACCCGTATCGCGAAGGAGTAGAAGCACTTGCACACTGTTAGGGAAACTTCTCCGATATTCAGCAACTGCGGCATGCATTTTGTAATCATTCTGCGTATAAAACTATCATTTCCGCATATCGAAATTTGTAAAATTAGGCATTATGAATTTACAACCAATACACGAGACCGAAATAAACAAACTACTGCTTGTATTCTCTCCCTCCATCTCCCCTCCAAATGTGTGGTGTGATCTCCACATTTGGGGGGAGAGAAATGCGAGAAATGCAGAAAGTACGAATAAATGGTGGTAAATTTGGATAACACGTTGAAGTGTTAGACGATATTATGTATGTAAACATGATGTGGCAACGATGTTTCCTTCGTCACTCGATTGTCATATGGCTGCGTCATCAGAAAGTTTGTAGCGTACCAGGAGCGTCGTGTTACCGAATTTTATAGGGTCATTTGTTAATTTTTTTAAAGGTCGAGTCAAATTTTTATTTTTCGATTTTCTGCCTTTATTAGGCCTTTCGAATACGTGGTTAAAATTAATGACATTGCGACTGACTCACCCTGTATATGCAAAAATGTCTCTAAAACGAATTTAGATATCAAGAACGAAGTGCACTTTTTTTATTTATGATCAAATGGTCAAAAGTGATGAGGTAAAAAAAATCTGTCAGAATTTAGGTAATCCATATTGTGTAATTAGCGATCTCTAACAGATTTCTTAAAACTAGTTAAGAAATCAACATTTTTACACTCTAAAATCTAAATGTTTTTAATTTAAACAGCCATATTCTTCGATATTTAATATTTGCAAAGTGATTTATTTATATTTGCATAAAACTCGTCTTTACATTTCGTTTAGGAATTTTAAAATGTTTAGTTTTGCTTGCCAAGAGAAACTAAGTCCCTATCTGACGCGTCAATCACTATTATTTAGGGTTGCATATTAATAAGTTGAAAGTTCAATACGTAAAAGCAAAGGTATATGAACTTTGGTAAAGATAACAAAGGATCGTTCCTTTGCTATTTCATCGGTATATTTAATGTAAAATACCTACATAATATAAATATGATTGGGTGTCTCAAGCCAATACAACATATTTAAATAAAATTTAAGACACGTGATGTTAAATGGGAATAATTTTCAATCAATATTATCTTTGGGATTTGACAGAAACGACTAATGACGTCATCAATTATATTTTTTCCATAAACATACCCAATTTTCCTGTTAACAGCTCTTATTTCTAATAAACTTTTATTAGAGATTTTTTTCTGTATTACTTTCCATTTAAAAGTTAGAAGCAACATCGTCCTAAAGAATCTCAAAAAAAAAAAACCACCTAATAATCAGATTAGCGGTGGAAGAATCAAGTAGTGGTTGGAAAATAATTGAATGTTCGCTGTTTAAAGTGCATAAATGTCAATGAGAATAATTAAATGAGGCAAACGCCCTCATACTACATACATATCACAATTATAAGATTGGAGATTATTGGGGGTAGAGAAGGGTTTAATATGATGGTCAGCTGATACCATAATGACGTAATGGTAATTTGTTTACTTATTATTACGTGGGTGGCCTAACATATGTGTAACTATAGCGAGATATAAATACCTAAAATGAATATCGTACATCGGCCGTGGTCGGGGTAGGTCAGCACTCGAACATTTTGGATGGTGAGATGAGATGAAATGATTTGTAATTTATAGGCGGCCATTAAATAAGTCTGTAAATGATTTAAAACATACCTACTACTGTATGTAACCTTAAGTTGTGAACGTGACTATGACCGTTTAACTCTGAGCATATACAGGGTATGATATAGGTATCTACTGAACAATCAATAACCCACCAGGAGTGCAATGGGTGTTAGGGGCAAACACGCAAAACACCCTCCCAGTGTGCTCAACACACGGTCTTGTGGCTTCGACTAACAGGAGGGGCGCTGCGGGTACAAAGGGCAAACTCACGATGTACCACCTCACGGGGCTAATCCAACACTAAATACTGTCGACACAACATAGTCAGAGGGGCGGTGCGGGTACAAAGGGCAAACTCACGATGTACCACTATACGGACTCACTCACCAGGTGTTAACAGATGCAAAGGGCAAACTCACGATGCATCCCACCAAAATACCGTTGACATAACATAGCCGGAGGGGCGCTGCGGGTACAAAGGGCAAACTCACGATGTACCACTACACGGACTCACTCACCAGGTGTTAACAGATGCAAAGAGCAAACTCACGATGTACCACCTCACGGGCTAATCCAACACTAGATATTGTCGACATAACATAGTCGGAGGGGCGCTGCGGGTACAAAGGGCAAACTCACGATGTGCCACCTCACGAACTAACTCACCAGGTGTTAACAGATGCAAAGGATAAACTCACGATGCATCCCACCAAAATACATAACACGCCACAAGACACAAAATATTATCCATGGATCTCTACACCTGTCAGTACTGACGAGCAAAACAGTATAGTGCCTCAAATGCATAGATAACTTATTCACATCAAATGTCATTAAAACTAGTTCAATCCGTAATATCAAATCATCAACAGTTCCTAACATAAACTGGCTTTTTTATTAAGCAATGCTTGCAGCTAACTCAAATCGCATTGTACTTATTGGATGTACCTCGTATATAGTTTTATTGGTCTATGCAACAGGACACTAATAACTCATTAACAACAGAATATATCAAAACTAACTGTGATTGAGGTATTTACTAATTAATCAGGATACTCTATTCTCTATGATCAAAATATAATTACTGTAATAGAATTTAAGATTTACTCAATATGAAATGGTTCTGATATTCGTCATAAAAGCAGGTATATGCTCAGTTATAAATAAGCTACTACTACCAGATATCAAATGCCGGGTAAAACTCACAAACATGTGAATATCAAATTAATTATGTAAGATAGGAATGCTCAGTGAGAAATAAAACTCACAAACATGTGAATATCAAATTAACTATGTAAGATAGGGATGCTCAGTGAGAAAACTCACAAATACCTCAATATCAATTTAAATCTATAACATAGGGATACTCAGTGAGAAATAAAACTCACCCAATAGTATCAAGTACAGATTTGGCACATACACTTTCTACACACACGACCACAAGTCAAATGAAATCATTGTTTCATGCATTACCCGAAAAAAGGGCTGCCTGAAAGTTTACCTAAATAGGTCGGTACCAGATGGCCACTTGAGTTAAATAATATCACAGGCCCCACTCACACCCAAACCGACGACTGTGGTATCGCGAAATGCTAAGATTGCCCCGATCGCCCCTACACGATTATGTTAAACAAACAAAATGCCGAGGATCGAGACGGGACTGGAGCAATGGGGAATCGACGAGAAGCATTCGAGGCGTTCGGGAAAATGAATCTAGAGATACTAGAAAATACCTGGAATATTCGTTGGGTCTATAAAAGAAGAATAAACGGCCGAGATAGTTAGTCTTGTATTACAGTGTTGAATTCAAGTGTTTAGTTAGAGAGATCAAAGCGATTTAGATAGCGATTAATTAAATAAGTGTTTAATTGAGTTGTAATTAGTGTTCAGTAGTGTACTGAGTAGTTAATAAAGAGAAGTAATTAATTGACGGATTGTTTTTCTGGCAATAGTAAAATTCGGATTGGGAAATCCGTGACAATATAAAATGAGGCCTTAATACAAGGTGTAACAAAAAGTAATAGCTTACACAATCTATTCTCTATATGACCTCCGTTCAATTCAAAACAGTCAAGGCACATATCCAATCTTCGTCTGACTTCAGCCTGCTTCGGAGAACACCGTAGTGTTGCTGGCAACATCCCCACCACTAGTTTAATTTCAGTGAAATAAAGATTTTAGTTGGTTTGTTTTTGTTGGTTATGTTATGTACAAATGTTGCTCCTCTGGATAGTTGAAGTTGGAAATTTTGAACTTCACTCGACTTCAACAACGAATACAATTAATTTCATGGGCTGAAAGTCACGTAACTTAGTGTTGCTGGCAACACTACGTCGTTCTCTGAAGCGGGCTTTCTTTGTAGGCTGCGTTTATTGACATTTCGCCGTTTAAGTCATTCAGATGATTAATATATCGCGAACCTGTTTTGTAAACCTTAGGTTTTAAAACCCCCATAAAAAATCGAAGGGTGTTAGATTTGACTTTCCAGGCCACTGAATAGGTCCATTAATCCCAATTCATTTTTCGGAAAGTGTTATCTAAATACTGCTGCACAAACGCTGAAACCATAGATTTCACTTTAGCTGCAAAGACACATTCTCCAGAAGTGCAGGAAGTTCTTGTAGGAAATTTAAGTAATCCACTCTAGTGTATGTTCATAAAAATAAGGCCCAATTAAATGCCTACCGATGATGCCGCAGTAGTGCTCGTTGCGCCTGTTTGGCAAGCCGACTTTCGTCCGTCCAAAGAACGTGCCGAAAAAGGCTCTGATCAACGGTTTCTACATTTACTACAATTTGAGCTATAAAATTAACTCTATTTTCAATGTGTCGCTCAGGCAAATACTCCAAATTGTGAGTTTTGTAGTCATGATACCCATTCGTTGAACGGTTGATTTATCCAAATTCAATTTCCGGTTAGCCTGCCATATAGAATTTCCCGGATTTTGTTCGAAATACTGTAACAGTCTTGTTGTATTAACATTGTTATTATTGTTTGATTCTTCCGAACAGAAAATGCATCTTCATTTCGTCGGAAGGTCGCCTCCAATCTTGTACAGGTTCTATGGAAATGAGGCACTCTGGATACCTTTCTCGATATAACTCTGCAGCTTTTCTTGATTTTTTTGTGAAGTTGTAGCAACATCAACTTTTTCTGAATGAGGAAACATTTTGTAAGCACAAAACTTACACGTTTGACGTTCGTATTGAGTAATGACAAGTATTGTGTGACATTATGCACTTCAAACAACGAAAATTCAATTATTTTCCAACGTCTACTTGATCCTTTCACAGCTAATGTGATTTTAAGGTGGTATTTCTTTGGAAACTCTTTAGAGGGATATTGCAACTTTTAAACGGGAAGTAATACAGGAAAATCTCTCAAATAAAAGTTTATAAGAAAAAAGAGACCTTTTTAACAGGAAGAATTTGGGTATGGTACTGGAAAAATATAACTGTCAAATACTTTCAATTGAAAATGGAACTTACCTATATTCCATATATCCTCACAGTAAGACCATACGTAAACAAAAGTTATGAGAAATAAAGTTTTATTTTCTAAAAAAATACGAGGTAACTCCCTTGCCTCTTCTGAGAAGCCGTGACTAGCTGACACATTGACATTGATAACATAACTATAATATGTTAATACGTAGTTTTCTTCTCGTTATTGGACGTTTGACTTTACTTACCGAGGTACATTCTCTATTATAATCAACCTGATTTAAGACCATAATTATTAAACTGTTTTTCACCATACTCTTATACTTATTCAACCGTAAATCTTGTTTCTGTCTACTTATGTGAATAATACTTTCTTTTTTAATGCTACTTACCTGGCGAAGGAACAGGAAAAGGTAACAATCTCATGATTGATGTAATTAGTACTACTTGTTTTAATGATGGCTGTACTTCTTTGTAGATGTTTAACATAAATTAGCATGATAAAAGTTAGCATGCATGTATAATTGCTCTCTTAGCAGAATGTGTCTTGTCATGTCGTACTAATGTAAAACCGCATGAAAAATACAAATAATGGGAAATTGTAGCAGTGATTTTTAACAGGTGAACTTCCTTTATCCGTCTTATAAACTGTATATAGTCAAGGATATAATTTTATATTGTTCAACCGTAAAGAAAGTATATCGGACTAATCGCAGGGATAATAGATCAAAGTATTCTTAAAGTGACTCACCGATTACGAAATTTCCAACTAAAGAAATGGCTTTAAAAATGGGAACAGGTTGGCGACCTCCACGATCTCATTAGATTACTCGGGTGGAAATTGTGTTTCTTGAAAATTTTTGCCGTCTCCAGAGTTGGACGTCATATCCCGGGAATAGAAGTAATGGTATCGAATATAAACTGTGTCGTAACAATTTGTATTGAAAAAAAATAACAAGGACAATTATGTAACGCCTTTTATAAATTATTGTATTATACAAATTTTGTGTATGGTGCCAATGTCGGAAAACATAGACTAAATTGGAAATATCAAAATAAATATAATGCCTATACGGATGTGTTTAAAAAAAGGTTAGAAGCTTTGGGACATAGTGGAGGACATCAGTACTTGAAAATACGCGACTTTTGCACATGAGCCTTATAACTAACTACTAAACATTTTTTTTCTCAGTAAGCGCAGTTTCACTACTGATACTGGTTCATACATTTTCAGACAGGAGTCGATATTTTTATTTTAACCTCTACTGTGTCCTAAAGGTTGTAACTTTTTTTAAACACCCTGTATATTTTGAACAAGAAGAGATTTTTTGTACAAACTAGAAACAAAATGAACAACGTTTCATCTATAACTTTTTTTATCATTTTATCTGTAAATATACGTTTAATTAATATTTATTTTAATTTATAAGTAATATAGATGAGTATACTAGGTTTGGTTTGCAGTTTTTTGTCATTGGTTGAACAATTTCTGGGCTGGTTGTCACATCGCGTCGTCTGTTTGGGTTTCTTAAAGTTTCGAGAGACATATCATTCTCTTCAGAAGTAGATTTAAAGATACGTTTTCATGATACAGCCTGAAGTTTAAAAGTTAATTTTCGATATACAGTGCAGCGATAGTCACTTCCGGTTTTCTCTGAAACGACGTCACCTCTTTTATTTTAAATGGAACACTATATGCACTAATGCCTGTCAAATTTTGACAGATCGTTCAAAAGAAGAAAAACCTCTTGTTAGACCGAATAAAATATTTAACGACATCTGTAACAAAAATATTAGTGTTTAATTTAAAATATGAGAGATGGCGTCATTTCCGGGAAATCCGGAAGTACCACCGGACTTTATCGCCGCACCATATGTACATGTTTTTGCAATAATAATGACACTGAAAGTTCTGAGTAGAAATTTAGAGAGATTTATTTAGATTTATTTAAAAATAGAAGTAATTTTAATGAGTGTCATTATTATTGGAAACGATTGTACATGTATTGGGATTGGGTAGGTTGATTGTAAATGATGACATTGATTTGAACAAAGAAATAATACAATATTCAACACCTGATCGTTTCATTTTTTAATTAACTAACATCAGCTAAAAATGTTGAGAAACATGACAGAATTCCTTGAATATTTTTACATATGTTATACTTAAATTAACATACGTACTTTTATGCAGTGTTTTGTCCTTGGAAAAATTTCGCATAGTTATTTAGCGTAGGTTATATTTTGTAGATTTACTCTTGCTATAAATTCTATAGAGGATTGACATGTAAAAAGACAGTTTATTTAAAAGGGAAGGTGAAGTTTTTCTGTCTATAATTTCACCTTGTTTAACATTTATTTGTTTATACAAATCCATCGAAATGAAGGAGTAGTTCAATTTGTGTTTAAACATGTAATCAGATGCAAATTAAGTACCTAACAACGCAATGTAATTTTTAATTCTAGTATTGTGGCTGTTCGAATCCGATAATAATGCATACCTCTGATTATTCAACCTTAAATCACTACTAAAAGCGGTAATTTATTGGTGTCGCCATTTGATTAAATAATTTTATGGTCCAGGAGCGAGTAATTCCTCGAGTGGGTGTGTATTTTTCCCGATGCAAATTTTACACGTGTATGTATTTCTAAATTCAAGTATGACTGCAATAATCACATAAACTGAAACAACTTCAAGGAGTTTGAAGGAGAGGTAATACAAAACGCATCTTTTCTGGAAAGATGTTTCTAAATTTCATCAGTTTTTTTTTAAATGTCTCCAAAAATTAAATAGATGCTATATTTGGCACGTGTTTGTGAGGGGTGTATCCAGCATTTTGGGTTTAGAGGAGAGGGGGGGGGGGTAAGGAGAAGTGTTATATAATGTAAATAAAATTTTATACGGCTCATCAATTAAAACAATATAATTAGTTTCTCTTTTTATTATAAAAAATAAATAGCAATCTCTTACGTACAGAAAAAATGGCAGTTGTAGGTAATATCTCCATAGAAAAATAAATAAAACAATTCTAACAGAAACAAAATTAATTATTTAATAACAAAGTCTAATCTTCTCATTTTGTTAATAAGTAATAATTAGAAATTTCATTTAGTGAGAAGTTTAAATAGTCAAACTTCAATAATAGATTTCTTAAAGGCGCCGTTTTTATATGCAAATTTTCAACGAATTTCATAGCTGTTTGAAACAGTCTAAAAAAATCTGAGTAAGTTAGAAAGAATATCTCTTCACTATGTCAATTATACAAGTTTTCTCCAGGATATAAAACAATTTCTAGGGTGACAAGTCATTAATTGCACATTGAAAAAATTGTATACGACATTATAAACATTATCACATCCCGTAGAAATATAGTATATAGTAGTAATTTAAGTAAATTATCAAATATTTTTCATGTTTTCTAGCACATTTTCCTTTCAAAAGATAAAGAAAGTGATTCTCTTTCAGCATTATATTTTAGTACTACGCTAATAAGAACCTCCACCTACTTGGTGTTTTTTTTTGTACATCTTTAGATACGATTATTTGTCCTTGAAACGCCAGTCTTAAAAAATTTCAAGCAAAAAATGTAAATACAATCAAGTTCAGGGAAAAAAATCAAATTTACTCAAAAATGTCAAGAGCCACAAATTTTGTCATGAATTAAAACCTGAAAACAAATTATAACCAGTGGTGTAGATATGAGGGTTCTGCGGCACCCTCTGAGAAAAATATTTGGTACGCCACTGAACTGGGTAAAAAAACATCCGATTTTTGGAATGGAGAATACCCAATCTCTTTACTACATAACTGGATTCTGGTAAAAAAATTGGTCAGACTCTCGTTTTCCTGTAGAAATTATTTTATGACAGCTATACATTAAATGTAAAATTATTAAACAAATATATAAAATATCCAGGTAGACTAACTATAAGGGTGCCGTATTTCTGGAATAGTGTTTTCTACAAATACAAGTAATTTTATATATAGAACTGAATACTATAGAGTTTAGCAAATATCAGGAATGTTATCTCATGCCATCTGCGAATATTCTAATAAGTAATAACGACAGAAACCGGTCTAACCAACAAATTTTTAGGTACAGAAATCTTTTAAAATACGTATTTTTTAAAATTTAACTGTAGATGTAAATATTGTTATAAACTTACATAGTTCTGCATGTAAAATTATTCACTTTTGTTTATAATGTGAAAATAATTAATAATAGTTATTTATGCAACAAGTACAATAAGTAAATTTATTGCACGCGACGTGAAGTTGTTCAACGAGGTCGTCAGGCCGAGTAGGACAACACGTCGAGTGCAATAAGCACTTTTTGTACGAGTTGCATACAATATTTTTTCTTCCAAAAACCAAAAAATGTGACGTCGATTTGAACGTTTTTGTTTGTCATGATGACAAAACGCTGTAGTAGAATGACAGATGAATGCATGAACGTAGAAAAAATTATTTTATGTGTTTTATTTTTCGAGATTTCTATACCTAAAAACACCACAAATTTGATCTTTTTACAAGAAAAATACGGCGACCAGGTCAATGATCAAATTTGTATTGTTTTTAGGTACAGAAATCTCGAAAGCATGTAGAATGAAAGTAATATGAAAAATAAAATTCTTTCTTGTTGTTTATTCATTGTTACTATTTAAATTTTCCTCATATGATAAATGAGCAGCAAATAAAATGATAACTTATGTAACATATATTGACAGTTTAGAATGGGTTCAACGTTCGTGTCTTTCAGAACTGACGGAATTTGTCCTCAAACTGGCATTTCCCAGGATGAGCTTTTACAGAAGTTTTCTGTTAAATCTTTGGAGGACAGACGTAGCATTGCTTATTTAGTATTTATTTAAATGATTAAATAACCTAACTGATTGTGGTGGTTTATTAAATAGACTTCATATTCATGTTCCCAAGGCAGTTTCAAGACACGCTGGTACTTTTTACTTGCCGACGCCAAGAACTAATATTAGGAGTTTTTCTCCATTGAATCTTATGTGCAACACTTATAACAACTTAAAGTCATCGGTTGATATATTGCATTGTTCTCTTGTAAGCTTGAAACCGGCAGCACTATGATGCTTTTTTTAATCTGATTTGTGTATCTTAATTTAAGTTTGTTTTGGTTTCTATATTTTACATCTGTTTAGTATTTCTCTTTCTTATTTCTTACATATTTTTTGTTTGTTATTTTTACTGTATATTGTCTTTGTATATCTTTTTTTTTATTTTTGTTTCCCATTCTGTAATTAGGCGTTCGCCTGTTGAATGGTGTAAAGTAAAATAAAACAAATAAATAACACTATTTACTTTTAATTTAAAAGTCCTATTTTCAAAAATTGTGTATACCTAAAAATCTGTTGGTTATTTAAAAATCAGGTCTTTGTTTTTTGGAAAATACCCGTCGATTTTTATTTTTAGTTACGTCATTTTTAAACCAGTTTTTATGTATAAAAAGTGAAGCAGAAAAACATTATGATATCTCGGTCAACTTTTTTGTATTTTTATTCAATTTGCCACGAAATTCTAAATATTTTTTATGTAACTATCTTTAATTGTTTTCGAAAAAATAATTCAATAACAACTATCCAGATCGTCCAATCAATCACACCTCTCCAAGCAAAATGTAAGATCAAACTGTAACGACTGTTTCCGAAATTAAATTGACTATACCTCGTACATCGTAAATTAAAAATGAAGAAACATTAAAGATTGACATATTCACTGAATTTGTTATCATTTTAGTAGTATTATGATGAGAAAAGTAATTAAAACAATAAATAAAAAAGATAGTTACCTTCACTGAAATTATCGATTTGAAACTAGGAAGTTGTTCTGAAAAACAACAATCACTTCTAAAATGTAGCACTGTTACTTTTTACAACAGGTATGGGGTATTTTATTAAGAAAAAAATTGTGTAATAATACGGATAGGAGAATACTTGTTTAATAAATGTCTTGAAATAGAAAGCATGTAATAAGCGATAAATTGCTTGCACTTTCAAAATGTATGTAGATGTGTGTACATAGTATACATTGGATTTTCAAATGCTTGTCCAACGACTCAATTTCTATTGTAGCTGAAAATTGAGGCAGTTGTACTTTAGGATTAAAAATTTGATTGCGTTGATTTTCAGTTTCAGTTGTATTAAATATTTTGTGTAAAGTTTTACGGATGTAATATTTTTTGTTATACTTATTCACGTTATATTTATATTATTTTGTTGTAGGAATTTCGAGATAGTCCTGTTGTGGCATCAGCGGCCTCTAATTTGGATCACGGCCACGTAAACCCTATCGCCAATGGGGAATTCACGATATTTACTCCCCTGTCGACGTCGCCCTACAATAATAACGTATTTCTTGCCAACGAACGAATAATCGTAAGTACTATGTATTTTTTATTTAAATTTCAGTATCTTTCACTTGACACAATCTATTTTTTTGTATTTTGATGCGATACTACATTAGAGAACCCTTCCATTTTTTTTTATAATTTTCAGTTTGCTATGCTGCTAACATAAAGGTTGAATCATTACTATTGCAAAAAAAATCCTTTCAAAAGAAATGTAAAAAACCTTTAGACAGGGTGGTCTGTAAGTAATGGCCTATGGAGACATACTAGATTTTTCGCATCAAACTATTACAATTTAAGATAACAATGTTGATAATATAAGATACAGGGTGTCAAATTTGGAATTTAAAAGTGATTTTTGTTTAATAATTTCACTGTCTTACAATGTATTATGTATCAACTTTAAAATTTAGGAATAAATGTTTTTGAATATGAGAAATCATAATCTGTTGTTTGTTTCGACGTATTCCCTAAAGGGCGTCACATCCGCCATATTTGTGACGAAATGTGAGCGTAACTTTTTTGACCCTAAAGTTATCACGTCTTTTATTAAAAAAAATCTTAATCTCAAATGTATATTATTTTTGAGGAAAAACGGTATACTTGTCATTGGCCTTAGAAATTCGTATTTTCGAGAAAATAGCTTTTCAACAATGAACTTAGTTCATTGTACAATATTTTAACGTAGTAGGCACCAGAATTCCCTTACAAATTGTATATGTTGAAGGTAGATCGTCAAACAATAAAATTTGCAGCTCAAAAATAAGTTGTAGTGTATTTTTAAGATTTTTTAATATAAAACGTTAGGGCCAAAAAAGTTATGTTCACATTTACGTTACATATTTGACGGATGTTTTACCGTCTAGGGAATACGTCGAAATAGACAAAAGATTATGATTTCTCCTCGGATTTCTCATATCCAAAAACATCTATTCCCAAATTTTTAAGTTAATACAGTCAAACACTGTGTAATTATTACAAAAAATATCTTTTTAAATTCCAACTTAACACCCTGTATCTTTTTTATTATCAACATTTTATTAAGGCATATTGGCTTAAATGGTAATAATTTGAAGTGAGAAATCTAGGATGTCTCCATGGGCCGTTATTTACGGACCACCCTATATGAACATGTGTTCACAAAAACATTGTGTCATACAGTGTTATAGTTTAGAGAAACAATTTTTTTTCTTTAAGATACCAATCAGATAGACTACCTACTTAATAGAATTTCGAAAATATTTAAAAGTGTAATTTATATACAGAGTGTATTTGAACTAAATATGTTTCATCAAAGGAATAGGCAATAGAAGACTAGAACGGGTAATATAAGGTTAAACAATCTTCATTAAACAACCTGTGGTCTAAAATTTCATATTCTCAATATAAAAAAAATCAAATCAAAGAAACAGAATATTTTGAAACCGGACCTGTTGGTAGACTGCACGTGACAATGTCAAGTTAAAACGTGTACACCTACTTCACTTAAACTTTTATGTTAGACATTATTGAAATATCTCCAAGATAGAAATGAATTAAAATATAATACAAATTAACTACTTAGTATAAATTAATTTTAGGTAATTTTACTAAAATTGCTGAAAATAATTTCCACGTACTATAGTTAGCGAAAAAAAATATCCAGTAAATACTGGATATTTTTTTTTTGCGTGTATGGGCAGATGCTTGGTGCATTTTGTAAATAATTACAGGGACAGGGATTAAGTTTCGCGTATTAATTCTTGATTCATTTTCTGATACATATGAGACTTAGACCACAGGTTGCTTGTTTATTTTTACGTTCTATATGATTCGTTTGATCGAACACTTGTATAAAAATTTGCTCTTGAAGGTCTTTTAAGATACACTGTGCTAAAGTTTAAATAACAAAATATGAAGCAGATTAATCAGATACAGAATTATTTAATGGTGGACATACACGATGCGGTTTACCGGAAGGCAGACCATCGGATTAGCAAACCATAACGTTAGTGGTTATATTGACCAGAAGGTCCAGTCTGAACTCTCGTTCTCTCGAAAGCCTGCCAGCGTTGAAATTTTGCCGAATCGTATCTGTGATGAATGGGTACAGGCATAGCCTACCAATAGATCTGGTAGGCTACAGGCCGAGAATGACGGGAAGCAGTCTGGTGACCAAGTTTCGTAGTCTTCTGACTGAAAAATTTCTGACATGAATACATGGCCTCTTCAAATCTTTCAAATTAACTAACTTAATATATTGCTGGAAAAATTAAACAGTAGATACAGTGTCTTATTTTACGAATACATATTTAAAAAATTCCGTATATGAATATTCGGGGTTACGCAAATAATTTCTATAATCAAGAGGCTCCAGTAGCAATTCGTTTTTTAGGCGCACATTAGAATAGATTGTTTAACCAATATTTTATTCATTTAAACGTTTGCGCTTTGTCTTGGTTCTTTTTACATAAGAATAACTGTCACTCTTATTAAAGCAAGATTATATTCCGAGATCATATATACAAATCTGCGTTTATAATCAGCATTGTACGAGATGGCTTAAATCGCCGTATCAGCTACCATGCGATCGTTTTTTACAGCATTTCCAATTGTAGAAACGACGAAAATGAATGTTTAATTTACTATTTGGAACCACACCTTGCTTTCTTGTTTTTATGTTGTTTTTAGTCGAGCTAAAAATGGTTCAGGATTCCTATTTTGAGTTTTGTCGGCATTTCTTCTATTTGCACGTTAACTAAATGGTAATTTCGAAAAGCTTTGCTAGATTTCGACCCCTTTTTCAATTAATACACTTATAATTTGCATTTGCCTCTGCTGATATGGCTAATTTGATTACATTCCATATAAGACAAAAACTGCCAAAATAAATATTTTTATTGATAATAATACCTGAGGTAAAAGTTAAAGCTGCAGCATTTTATATTCGTTTTCCGTTCCAAACTGTCAAAACTGCATTTTACTCATTATAGGTCCGTCAGAATTACCCACTATAAGAGTAACACTACAGTTTAATAAAATACTCATTTATTTCAAGAAAATTGAACGAAAGGAATATTAATAGATAACAGAAACCAGCGGCAGTCTTATATAAAATTTTGTCCGAAAACCGGCAGGTCGTGGTTACACCTGAGACTTTACATCTTTACCATTTTTTACAGATATTTTCATGTATTATACATGCATAAGTATTAAAATATTCACAATATAAATCGCGAGCGTTTACGTTGATGCTAAATATTTGTACTTAGTCATAGTAACCCTGTATATTACTAATATAAAACCGAACAATTAAAAATTAACGTGTATCGGCCATAGCCGAGAGTACAGGTTCAGCCGTCCGGCAAGTCAGCTCGTGTATGGCCACCTTAAGAGAGCAAAAGATAAAAAGTGTATCGAAGCACAAAGCCATGTTGAAACAAATTTCAAAGTCGTTATCATTCGGCTCCTTTTCTAGGCATATGTTTATAAATTGCTTCGCTAGTAATTTTTAACGTACAATCACTATGATATTCTACGTAACATAGTATGAGTCCTCATTTCCTAAATTAACTTGAAAAAAAAAAATGTACAGTTGCGAAGTAATCGAGTATCACAGGAACAAGGCAAAAACTGCCATAAGGAAAAAACGAGTGGTATCATACCGCTTACCGTTACGATTCGTTTTATATCATTGCTTGTATCGTGAGAGGTCGAAGCTTGGCTGTAATGCGAGTGATTCATGCTGGCATTAGTTAAAAATACCGTCCCACTTCGTTAGCAGACAAACAATGCACTCCTGCATTATCTGTCGCGGATCGCGGATGGGAATTCGTGCTGTTTCTGCTAATCTTTTGTCGATTTTTGCCAGATAAAACACAGGAAGCTGGATCAGATTCTGTTAAAAGTCCAATGTTGTTGGCGAAGTTGCTAAATATCGTTGGATTTACGATTTGGAACCACACCTTGCTTTCCCACGTGTTTCCTGTTTTTTACGTTGTTTTTAGCAGAGTTGAAAATGATTCAGGATTTTACATATGAATAATTTCAACGGTGATACAGAAATAATTAGGATTCATATTTTGACTTTGTCCGAAATTCTTCTATTTGGTTAAGTTAACTAAAGGTAATTTCGAAAACTATAGCTAGTTTTCGACCTCCTTCTTATTTTTTTCAATTAATGTACTTATAACTTGTATTTGCCTCTGCTGATATGGCAAATACATTCCAGATAAGACAAAAACTGTCGAATTAGTAGAATTTTACAATATCTATCATGTGCGTGAACTTAACCCCCCCCTTTCTTGATAAAATAAAAAATAAAAGTTATGCTAAATTGTGCCGGATTTGTGCTACATTGCGCCGTAAAAGTTTAAAGAAAAATAATAGCTATTTTCCTAGAATCATGTTTTCCATGTAGCCTCCACTTTAATGTGCTATATTGTACCGAAATCCGATAAACCGGAATTTCTTAACCCTCCCATTTTACTACAAATCTTTTTTCTTTTTTTTTTCAATGTTCTGAATTGTACTAGATGTTCTGAATATTGTACCCTTTAAAAAATTTTGCTATCTGCCTCCGTTCTCCGGGAAATTAAAAAAAATGCAAATTTTCTAGCCCCACTTTTAGAAATTCCATTTTTTTTTCAATGTGCTGAGTTGTGCTAGTAGTTTCGAACATTGTGCCGCTTAAAAAAAATGATATCTGCCGCGGTTCTCCGGAAAACGCAAAAAACCCTAAATTTTGGCGTGACCTTACTGTGCTGTACTTTGCGAAAATCGTGTTTTTCTTTAATGTGCTGAGTTGTGCTAGTTGTTCCGAACATTGCCGTTTAAAGAAATTCGATATGTGCTTCCTATCTCTAGAAAATCTTGAAAAACCGGAAATTTGGGCGTGATCTTAGCCCCCCATTCTTACCGAAAATTAAAAAAAAGGAGTTGTGCTGAATTGTGTTGTTTTGAACATTGTGCCGTTTAAAGAAATTTGATATCTGCCTCCATCTCCAGATAACCCGGAAAACCGAAATTTTGCCGTCAACTTAGTCCCTCATTTTTTGATAAAATAAAAAATAACGGTTGTGCTAAATTGTGCCGGATTTGTGCTACATTGTACCGTTTGAAGAAATTTGATATCTATTTTCGTTCTCCGGAAAATCTGGAAGAACCGGAAATTTTGACATGATCTTACTGCGTCTCCCGGATTTTTCGGGGTACGGAAATAGATATCACCCTAGCATACGTCAATTTTTTTTTCTTAATAAATTAATATCGTGAAATATATAGTTATAGGAAATGCTATAAAAAGCGACTAAAATATTTTCCGTTGAATCCAAAAATATATTAATACAAGCCAATTTAAAATAACGAAGTTATTGCCTACAGATAACCATTCTCGAGAAAATTATATGTAAGTCTATATTTGTGTAGCGTCGCGGACTTAAAAATTTTAGTTCAGTAAACTCTGAAAATAAAAAGTTTTTTGCTGTTGCTACCAGGTTAATGTCATGCTCTACTTTTATTTTTAATATTAATTGATTTTACTAGTTTTTTAATTCCAATTCTATTAGTTTGTATTTATGGAGTTTTTTTTACTAATATCGTTTTATTAAAGATGGAGCAAATGACAATAATGACATTAATCTGATGGCAACAGCAAACAACATTTTATTTTCATAGCCTACTGAACTAAAATGTTTAAATCAGTGACGCTACGCAAAACGAAACATACAGACCTACAAATAATGCAATTTTTTTAAAGAATGGTTATCTGTAGACGATTTTTTCAAGATACATTTTTTTTATAATACCTTTTTAATATCGCTACCAGTTTAAAAAAAGTACAACCACTGGAAGTTTTAACGGCTAAAAGGGTGTAGACCGGAGAAAACTACCACCCAGTATATCAATTTCACTAAAATTTTTAGAGATAATAAGCCATAATAGTCTAAATAAATGTTCAACCAAATTTCAACGTGATTGGTAAAGGAGTTATGAAGTTCTTAATTATTAGTTTTATTTTTGACAACTTTGAAGGTCTATTATACATATAAACTCAAAAACTTTTAATTTTTTATTTAGCTTTTATTTCGTAGATCGTATTTATTTATCGTCGTGCATTCTTTTTATAACGAGATAATTCAAAATTTTGAGGCAAGTAAGTGCCCTGTTCAGATATTCTGTGACTTTAGCAGGGCATTCGATTGCGTCCAACATGACACACTATTGGAAAAATTATATAATTATGGTGTACGTGGCCAGCCGTTAAATTGGATATCTACTTTTCTCAAAAGTCGTAATCAGTACGTCTCTATACAGACAATTCAGGAATAATTTCTGACAATTTAACAGTGGACGTGGGTGTCCCACAGGGTTCCGTGATGGGTCCCGTATTGTTTATTATATATATAAACTCCATACAGGCGGTTTTGAGTAATGTATTTTTTACAATGTACGCTGATGATTTGGCTCTGATTATTTCCGATAAAGATGACAGGGAACTTAATAGAAAATGCGATGAAACTTTAGAGCAATTTTGCTGCTGGTTTAACGGAAACAGTTTATTTTTCAATATTGAAAAGACTCAGATACTTAGATATCATACTCAACAAAGAAAATGTAACGACTTATCAGTTTCGGTGAACGGTGATAGTATACGAAGTGTGGGAGACTGTGTAAACTTTTTGGGTATAAGAATAGACGAATGCCTTACATGGGAGCCACACTGTAAGCAGTTAGCGTCACCCTTGGCAACTAAATATTATTTATTTAATAACTTGAAGATTTTGACGACAGGACAATTGATGAATCTGTATTATGCCCAGGTAGAACGTAGGCTCTGTTATGGTATATGTTTCTGGGGGAATTCAACTAGTTTTCAGATCTTTGTGCTGCAAAAACGTATTTTACGTTGTATGGCCGGCATTACGCAACAACATTCATGCAGAAATGTGTTTGTTAATTTTAAAATTTTAACTGTGACGCTTTGTTCATTTTTGAAATGTGTCTGTATATTTTTAATTGTAGAGATAAGTTTTGCCTAAACAGTGATTATCATTCTTTTAATACGCGACAAAAGAATGAGCTACGGGTACCTTATATTAGACTTCATATCTCCGGTAAGGGAGCAAATTATTTAGGAGTTAGGATATTCAACCGATTACCTGAGGAAATAAAAACGTGCAAAAGGCAGTCTCTTTTTAAGCGAAACTTTCTGAATATTTTGCTTAGGTTAAGTTATTGTTTGTTTTTTTTCTCTCCTCCATTTCTTTTTTTTATGTCTACGTGACTAATGCTATACAATTTCTGATTGTCAATAGGTATAATTGTGAAATAAATAAATAAATATGCAGCCCAACGTAGTCGGTGCCTAAAGTAGTACATATAATAAGTATTTCAAAGTTCGTATTTTTCTATAAAAAAGAAATGTTCTTAGGGCTTCAACATGTTAGGCGAGTGGCTTCAGTTTTGAAGGTATTTTAACCTTTTTGGATGTATAGTTTTTAACCTTAAATTTTAGGGTTACGGGTTCATGAATTGTTTACGTGGCCTGCTAAATCTAAAAATCTCCGTTTCAAACATTTTTTGAGATAATTTTACGAGGTTAATATCTAAATTTGCCTATTTGAGAAAAACTTGAGCACGCCACGCAGTCGTGTTCTGGCTAACTACTATAGTATTGCTGTGAATACACCATGTTTATTGTGAATTTGTGGTGTTAAAACTTGTGTGTACGACAATGGAGACGAATATTATTATATCTTTACAGGACGACACCGACGTAAGTGAGAGCGATAACAGACAAATGTTAGTCATTAGATTAAAATTATGTATTGTTGGTTAGAGAAAGGAAATAATATCATATGGGCGAAAGTTTGGTATTAACCACTCGACATAGATAACTAACGAAAAAATGATAACGAAAGTGGAAGAAGTGACCGTGAAATTTATTTTATGTTCATAAATACTGTCTGGCATAATTATTTATTTGTTTCTCTTCAAGTGTATAAAAATATCTGATAATTAATGGCATATTTTATATTAAAAATTATAATGAATGTATATCAATGATACGTCATTGCAAAAATTGCCGTTGTAAATGCACAAGCGTTGAATTCAATTTACTTCAACTAATATTAGAAAGAAAAGTGAAAACTGGAAAAAACTATTAGTATTTGTTTACGTTACGAATTATATTTGTACATTTAAATTTTATCTAATCTACAGCTAGAGTCCATAGAGGGTATATTTTACTGCGTGGTAAGTCCAATGTTATAAATCAAGATCATGATTCCTTGGGCCATTTTAGACACAAAAACCTTAATAAACCAGTTATTTGATGTAAATTGAACGAAACTTGGGAAAATGATGTAACCACATAGGGAATGGCAGGGAAAACAATGCATCTATTAATTATACTGAAAACTTTTCTCTTTACTAATCCCTTAAAATGTCTATTTTTTACAATTCTTTTAAACTCAAATGAACAAAATATGTGTTCCTATAATTTTGGTGTTTTTGGATTTTATGCTTGTAGAGATTTTATTTTAACTCACATTAATATGATTAAAAGTCTTATTTTTGTATTTTTAATATAAATTAAAGTTTATTTATTCAACGAAAATAAAGACCGACCCTGTACTTTTTATTGAATACATCAGAAACGTTTTTATGCAACCTTATATACCTAAAAGATCGCTCACATCCTTTTACGGATCAGTACGTTACGAACTAGAAAAGCGTGTTGATGAAGATACGCATGAGCGTCCATTTAATGGAGCAACGCACACTAAACCAGCACCAGCACGTACCGCCAGCCACAGCGAGCAGGTCGTACGGATGGGCAGTTACATAGATCTGCAAATAGTGTTCATGTAATTTCGTTGGATTCTCGAGCATTCTCGTTTATCAACAACTTCGATTTACTTACCTTAAACAAACTACGAGTCTTGCAGATGACACTATTCTGTGAAACCTTGTGTTGTGATGACGTTTTAAAGTTTTTAAGTAGTAGTTGAGTGTAGCTCGGAAGAAGAACTTTTTCTTTTAACGTTGAATTTTGTCATTTATTTTTTAAATTGAATAGAGATCAATAAATTTTTTTCCAGTATTTCTGAATGTCACAAACAAAAATTTTGAGCTCTTGGGTCATCCTCGCCACCAAAACAAGATTTCTTAGCGCAGTGTCATCTGACGAAAGACTAGTTTGTTTAAGGTAAGCAAATAGAGGTTGATAAACGAGAGTGGCCGACAGTTAAGTGACACATTCATAACTTAACTGAATATTTTTAACAGTTTAAAACCAATCCCTGACTTTTGTGGGAACAGAATTTAAGTTGGACACGACCTGCAGTGGCGGTCATTGCAGGTGCCGGTGTATGCAGGTGCTGGTCTAGTTTGCGATACTCCATTAAATAGCATGGGAACGTTTAACCCCAGGCTTTGCAGGTTCGTGTTGGTTCGTGCAGGCATAATGTGCGCGATCTTTAATACTAAAAGAAGATTATCTACATTGTCACAAAAAACCTGTGCAATCAGCTGATTTTATATATCATTAAGTTAGATCGGTATTTACTGAATTATTAAACCGCTGTGTCCAGGACCGTCATAGTGAATTGTTCGATGCATAATTGAAATTTAATTTACATGGGAAATGTAAAGACAAAGTTTTTTGTATAAGACTGTTCTACAAAACACTAATATTGTCAGCAAGCTGTAATTCAATTTTTATATATAATACAAACCTGTAGTCATTTAAAAAAATACTAAAACTGATACATATCACTATAGTATAAATTTATATTATGATATCGCTAATATTTTTACAAAAACATGTGTATGTATTCAGTTACAACTCCCGCAGCATTGTTTAAAATGGCTTATTTAGGAGAATAGTAATTGAAACTGATTAATATATTCAGTTACCATTCAGCAGGTAGGTAGATTATAATGTTTCTGTATCACCGAGGTAGAAATTACTATTTTTTATAATAACCTACCGTTACTTCCATAGCTGTTTACTGAGCGCAAAATTACATTTATAATAACAGGTGGGTAAAACGTGGTAAAACTGTACCTACCTGCCGTATGAAAATCGGTTTCTCATCAATGCATGGCCGCATCTAAATATAAATTTTTAAGTCCAGTTTTCGTTTAGTAATGAAAACTCAATTTCGTAAAATATTGTTTTACTTAAGAGGTGTGTCTAAGAGCAAAGAAAAAAATCTGTTGTAATCAATACTTGATAAAAGGAAAGAAACGGAAGTGGTAATTCATAACATTAATATTTTCAGAATTGCAAAGAAGTTTCAGAAGTGATAATTATTCAGAAATGCGTCGAAATAAATTTGTAAATGTAAATCAGTTATATAAAATGTATATCAAAAGTATAATTAATTTATGCAATTTAAATCGATTATTATATAATTTATTTAGTTACATTTTTTAACGAACTATTTATACCTTATATAAGAATTACATAAGGAGAATATACCTGTGAAATTATAATTTGTAGCTAGGGACATAATTCTTACTAAGAGAAAGGTATATATATGCAAACAGCCATACCATATCGTCGGATTTCTTGTAAAACCGTAAGCCCGATTTTCGGTCATTTTGACTTTTTTTACGGACATAATTGAATAAATTCGTCCCGACATAGTCGTGAATCCCTTCTAAATTTGCACCAAACAGAACAGGTCCATGGTTTAATGTTAGGAACTACTATGTCTTATTTTTGCCCGAAAAAGTCAAGTCCTGTAATAATACAAACATATTCAAAAATTGTATCTCTAATTTAACTTAAATTACAAGTGCTATTTTATAACAATTTCGTAAGACAGAGTTGTAAAATAATTATTGTGACAGTTTTTGCCTCTCCTGAAAAATTGTGCTTTTCGGGCTTGAAGGTTTTACAAGTAAACCGACGATATTTAAATTACTATAAAATTTCAATTTTACAGCTAAATTAAACACTGAAATTTGTATAAATCCTCAAAATCTATAACAAAGGTTTAAAGTTGTAATATTTTAAGTAAGTAGGTTAGACATGACGTATTCAAGTTGATGTTAAATGAGTCTCATATAATTTATTAAAGAAAAATATATGTCGTGTTGTTGCCAACTTCCGATACCTACATTCCTTTGTAAATATATGTTGCACAGGATGAGTACTACTTTAGATAGATTATACGTCTGACAAGCAAATTATAAACGTAGTATTTTCACATGTCTTCAGTTAGAACCTTTCTTGGATATATTTTATGAAAGGAAGTCATTCATTAGATTTTATATCATAGTATCATTACCGTACGTCAACATTTACTCTAAAATATTTATCTTAATATCATATTTTTCAAAAACTTTCAGCGTCACGTCTTTCAAAAATTAATTGTTCCAGATATATGTTCATAGGAATCACTTTTTTGCAATTTTTTATAGTTTAATTAAAATTTGCATATTTTTTGAAGGGTTGTAAAAAATAAAATAATTATAAATATTTAAATAATGAGTTTCTTATTGGTAGACATACACGGTGCGATTTACCGGAAGGCAAACCGTAACGTTAGTGGTTGTATTGGCCGGAATGGCAACTTGAACTTTTGCCTGCCGGTTTGCCTTCTCGCATGCAAGTCGATCGGTGTAATGTGTATATGTGAGGAGTGAGTACAGACCAAGAGTTAGAACAACAGGAAGCAGTCTGGTAATATATTCCGTAATCTTCTTTTACGGAAATAATTATTTATTTAAAAAATGCCTGACATGAGAAGTGATTTCAGATCTTTGAAGTTAACTGCCTACAATATGTTGGTTGAAAAAGTACAGACAGTAGATGCAATATCTTATTTTTGAAGTAATTTAGAGACTTGTTTTGTAATTCCGTATATGATTTTTCGTTCATACGCAGATAATTTCTATAATAATGAGATTCCAGTAGTACCTAAATACTTATTTACTATTAGAAGAACTGTTACTTCTATTAAAGCAAGATGATATTCCGAGATCATGCATACTAGTACTATTTTAATATAAAAAGGAACAAAATCCAGTGATTAAAGAGTAACATGTATGCCGTAGCCGAGAGTACAAGTTTATCCAGGTCGGTCTTCCGGCAAGCCGGCTCGTGTATGCCCACCTTAAGGTGGCAATATGATTTCTGAATATTTTGTATATGATGGTTCAGTTTTTTTAACATTCATTAAAAGAACCAGTCAGGTAATATTTTAAAAATTCTATAACTAAATTGCGGAAGTATACATTTTGATGTTTTGAAGAGATTCCGAAAAATAAGAGTGCGTCATTCAGTCAAATAACGCGGAAAAGGTTTATATTTATAGAAAACTTATGACAAATCGTTTTGTTACCTTTAAAATAATTTCTGGAAACTTTTCTAATATGTTTAATATTTAAAAATATTCTCCTATATGCTAAATTGAAATAATTTTCAGACTCGAACGGCCGAAGATTTTGTATATGAAGATTTCGATGTCACTTCATGGTTCAGTAAGTGGTTAAACGTATTAAATTCTTGCATCAAATAGCTCACATTTATCATTTCTAGATGAGTCCGAGAAAGACTTTCCTAGGACAAAACTTAAATATATCAAAGAACTGGGAAAAGGATGGTTCGGAAAGGTAATTATTACAATCTTTAGTCTGTTATTACTGAATTGAGATTTCTATACTAATAAAAATTTGTTTGAATAGGTCGTTGAAGGAGCAGCAAGGGAAGTACCACCAAACGAACAAACTTGGACCCCAGTGGTGGTGAGGATACTTGAAGCGTCTGCTAGTCGCAAGGAGAGAGTTCTGTTTTTAAACGATGCCGCAATTTATAGATGCGGAACACATGCCAATGTTTTATCTTTAATAGGAAGATGCCTAGATACTGTTCCTTTACTACTGCTCCAAGAATACTGTCCTCAGGTAAAGTGAAATCAATTATTTCTTTCCGTATAGTTTTTAAATTATTGTGGAAGTTTACCTACCTAGTTATTGGTTAAATAAGTTCGTAATTCTATATAAATTTATGAATACCTTTGTTTTGACGTTTCTATAACATTATTGGCTGTTTGATTTGGTTCCAGATGCGTTCTCGAGTACCATAGAAATTTCGAGAACCTAAAAGTATTATATAAGTGTCAGTCAGTTTATGTTGAGTGTTGAATGCATAAGACATAAACGTCAAAGTAAAGATATATTTGACAGTAGTGGATTTATTTGCGTGTAGTTAAGTAGTGACAATAAAGTTAGTTTTGCTACGTGAATTATTTGAATGTTAATTTCACATAGAGGTTTACACTATGTTATTTATCGTTTTAGGGAGATTTGAAAAATTATTTAAGAAGCAAAAAAGAAAACGTTGAGCAGTTGTTGTCTACCGATTATCCACTATTATGGTGTTGCCAGTTAACTTCAGGATTAAAACATCTTCATAATAATGGAGTCACCCACCCGTAAGTAAACTTAAATTCCTAATATGGAATTAAACGAAGGTAACTTTTGTTTGTAGAGATTTGGCGACTCGAAACTGTCAACTCACCTCTGATTTGACATTGAAAATAGGAGATTACGGCCTCTCTGAACAGAAATACCCGGAAGATTACTATCAAGGCTCACCAAGAGTTCCAGTGAGATGGTGCTCCCCAGAATCTCTCACATGCACATTAACGACCATCCAGCCTAAAAAAACTACTACCGAGAGTAACATTTGGTCATTGGGGGTGACGATCTGGGAGATATGCGAATGTGGCGAGCAACCTTACTCTTCCTTAAGCGACGATGAAGTTGTTTCACAAGTTTTCGGTCCTCCTAACATACGACTATCAAGGCCTTGTTTCGCTATTCTTTATACAGATTATTTGTATCGTTTGATGCAGTTATGCTGGACCAATGCCGAATCACGTCCAGCTGTGTCCCAAATAGATTTAATGTTGTCAGATCTTTGGCAAGTGTATAAAAATACAAAATCCAACACTTTATCTGCAGACGATTTCGACAAGAGATGGGCATCGTTCAAACCAAATTCACTAGCAAAAATTGATATAACCGATAATGAAACAGAAGATTCCGAAACAAATATCAGCAAACCTTTATCTCCTAGTCTGAACAATTTGCACGGTTCTTTAGATAATTTATTAGATTCTGGTGACCAAATGGAATTGTGGTTAGAAAATGTAACAAAAAGTGGGGATTTATCATTTGCCAAAAGCAACTCTAACGTAGGTTTGAGTTTAGACGACCCCATAGTATCGGAGATGTCCAGCTCGGAGTCTAGCGATCGTGCAAGCCCGAGACAAAAAAAATTTAAACTGAAATCAAAAATAGATTTTGATCTGAATACAAAATTCCGTGATAGTAGTATTAAACAACCATATAATTTCTCAGATAGTGCACTGTTCTCGCAGAGGACAAGCAGCGAAAGCGAGACTGAAGACGAAAATTGGAGAAAGAAAGTGGAGAGGGGCGCGTACACCGAGAAGGTCAGATTGAAGTCGCGATCTGTAGCGGATTTAATGATCCTAACCCACGTGGATTATTCCGAGTCTGAATCGGAAACTCCACTGCCTAGTTTAGATTATAGGGTGAATTATAAGAACGTTAGATATGCGCCTAAAAATAATTTGGAAAATGTAAGTCTGACTTATGGAAGTGAGGGTAATTTATTAAGCGTACACGATACTTTCCAAGAAGAACTGAAGAAATTGAAGGAGGAACGTAGAGACAGTCTTCTTTTTGTACCTGATAATCATAGTCAAACTAGTTTTAATAAGTTAGATAATAGTAATCACAATTTCTCTGTGGAAGAGTTGACGTTGAGCGATTCGAATCTGAACAACATGAGTGTGATCGACTCCACGAGTAAGCGGTTGATGCACGAGTTGAACCGCGTGGCAGAAATCCAGCCGGCCAATCAAGTTTTTAATGTGTTCAATGTTACCATAGATAAGTTCAAGCCTATCCATGTAAATAGTTGTAAATTAAATGACATTATTAACTTTAGTGATATCGAACCTTCCTTAGCATCGGAGCAAAACGGCAAGACGGAAGGAGAAAAGCAAAATGTTACGGAATCACCCGTTGAGGAATCTCTTACGCAAGAAAATAGACGTCAAATGGATTTTTGTGATACAAGTGAGAAACACATATCAGATCTTATTACCAAAACATATCCATCTGGTTTCGATGAAAACGATGTCCAAGGTCAATCAAATGATGCCGATTTGAGTCAATTAACCAACGGTGGTGTTTATCAAGCGGAGCTTCAGAGTGAAGATGAAAAATGCGCTGTATCCAATGATATAAAATCTTTTATACGTAATAATGAAGTAGGTATCGATTCTTTTGGTCTCAAAGAAATAAGTAATGATGTACCTTCCTCGGAAAGTGCCGAAAAGAATACCGTGGACACTATCAACCCCATATTTTTTAATGATATCTTAATTTCTGAACTAGAAACAGAATTTTCCTCAAGTAATACAGAGAGCAACGAAGCGTCAACACCAGGTACTGTGGTCCATTGTAGGATCTCGACAGATGGTACTAAAACTACGAATTGCAATGATCAGAAGTTAGATGGTGATTTACAGACAGTTATATCCTCCGAAACTCAAGTTAATGAGGAGATAAATTATAATCTGGAAAGAGATAATCATGAGATATCAGAATCAAAAGTACCTGCTGATAAAAATATAAATGAAAACTTAATTCAAGAAGCAGAGAATACGTATTTGGTACCGAAACTCTCTGAGATAATAGAAAATAAAAATGTTTTTTGTGACAATCGTGATGGTCAGTATGAAAATTTAATACATGGAATTAGTGAACCTTCAGAAAATGAAAAATTACTTGAGCAATCGGACGTACCAAAATTGTCAGAAATTATTACAAATAAAATCTTCATCGACAATGAAATTCTGATAGATCAAAATTCTTATCAAGTATCATTTACTAAAATGGATAGTAATTTATCAAACCCTAACATTCAGAAAAATACTCGGAGAATACCAGAAAGCATAAGTGTAGAAATTGCGGATACTAAGAACTGTGAAGAGGCAAATAGTATTGAATTGACTGAAAACGATAAATTGCCACATAACGACGCCTTGAACTTGTATGAGAAATATGGGATTGTTGGAAACGAAGATCCTGATGTAAGTAACGACTTCGAAATATCAAATGGAATTGATGGATTGCTTTGTGAGGCAAAGAACGATGTTCTAATACCAAAATTATCAGAAATTATTAAAAGCAAAGGTTTCGCTTTAAATGAAAAACCACTTTCTGAATTGGATAAACATTTACCAGATTTAAAACAGGATTTAGACACCGATTTCCATTTATTAACTAAAGTTATTGAACAGCATGATATCAGCAGAACAAATGATAAATCAACTGTTGCACCAAACTGTGAACAAGAAAAACTGGAAAACGCAAATGTCGTCGATCTGACTGATATAATTATTGATATAAATGGAACTTCCAACGAAGAAAAAAGCTTACAAATGCCAAATGAATGTGAAGAATTACTCTGTGAATCAATAAAGAGCATACAGGTACCAAAATTGTCGGAGATTGTTAAAAATAAAATTGGTGCTGATGAACATTCAACTGATCGAAGTAGTACATATCAAACCGATTCACATAATGAATCAATTGTGGAGACGAGTAATTACCTTCCTGAACCAAAATTACAACGTGCCCTGGCAGAAATAGAATCTGTCGATGACCAGACCAATCTTAATGAGGCAGATATTGGTAGCTCGACCAATAATAGCCTACACGAATGTGATGTAAATGACATTTGTGTTGATAAGGCTTCAGACAAGGAAAGCAACTTCCAGGAATCAATAATAAAGGATTCAAATAACCCAAATAATGCTGTTAACGTGGCAGAAAATTTAAATCTTGAATTACAAGAACACAAAAATTTAATTGATCTCGATGATATAATTCTCGTTGATATAAATGAAGCTGTTAAAGAAAACAATCTCGAAGTACCAGATGAATCTGATCACAGTGAACCAAATGCAGTTAACATGGCTGGAAGCTTAATCTGCGAATCACAAGAAATATTCCAAAATAAAGACATCGTTAACTTTAATGGTATAGTTCCTGTTGATATAAAAGAAGCCGAAGAGAGCAATCTACCGAAAGGAAATGAATCCAATCACTTTGAACCAAATGGTGTCAACTCAACTGATAATTCAAACTACGAACTCCAAAATGGGGATATTATTGATTTAAATGCGATAATTCTTGATGTAAGTGAAACTCCTGAGGCTGTGAATAATTTTCATATACCAAAACTTTCTGAAATTATTCTAAGTAAACGAGATACCTACGAGCCTACAGTAAAAGATTTAGTTCCAAACGCAGGCACTGCCTTGACATCACAGGCACTTTCCGAGGATGCACTTAACGAAAATATTGTCGCCGAATGTTTAGAAATCGGCCAAAGTGATAGCACTGATGAAGTTGGGAATGTAGGCGTTATTGAAAGTAATGAATCTCATATGTGTGATAAAGATGTCCTCGAATCAGAAAGCGAAAGAAAATGTACAGGGTATTCTGAAAATGTTAGTTACTTAAAAGATCCTGAAGTTAATCAAGTAATATCTGATGAAAAAGGCGATCAAGAACAAGTTGTACCCAAAGGTGCCTCCCATTTAAGTGTTTTCACGAGTACCCCCACGTTCCGGCACAATAAAGGCTACATCCCTCCTAAGGATACTCATTCAAATTTAAACTTATTTGTCACAGCTGCAGAAAAGGAAGAGAGCAAATATTCAAACTTCTATTCTGATCTAGTTCCCTTAGACACCAGTAAAGAATTGAATTATTCCCTGGAGACTTGGGATAACTTCTTAGGAAAAACACTGGATGCGCAAAATGACATACACAATGAAAACCTATTTGATAGCTTTTCTTCGGAGCCCCACAGTCTTCTGTTTGTCGAGAATGGGAGTGATCTCGTACAACCGCATGAATACACTGAAGCGAAAAATGTGAACGATAATCAACTTGCATGTGACAAACAAAACATATCGAGCACAAATAATGAAACGTTCGTTATTGAAGCTAAAAAAGATAATACCTTTATTATACCCGATAGTGAAATGAAAAATGAGACGTTCACTTTAAATAAATCAGAATCTGTGGAATCGGAAGTGGAAGGTATTTATTAATTTTGATCTGTGTCGGCTTGTGTAAAATTAATTATTTTAGATGTGGCTGATAACTCCACCTGGGGTAGCGGTGGTGGATGGTTCTTGCATCCTCAGACTAGTAACAAAGAACCCTCGGGTACGATAGAGGTTAAAGAAAATACCGGCAGTTATGTTGGCTTTGGTATAGACGATGAAATCATGGCTGCGATCAGAAATGAGCTTCTGAACAAACTACCCCATGCACAAGTAAGAGGCATGCTCGTTATTGATAAATTTAATAACGTTTTGATTTATTAGGTAGCACCAAGCGAAAAAGTGACAGAGGTAGAAGAATGGGACTCGAGCGAAAAAAATGAAGTCTTCCTAAAGTATAATATTTATAATCCGCCTCTATCGCCGATCATTGAAGAGAGTTACATTGAGGACTCAGATATAATTTCGCCTAGGTAAGTACGTGAGGCTTTCTTGAGTTTTTGTAGTAAGTAAAAAGTAGTCGAGATGTCTTGAAATTCAACAATGAAAATTGCAACGATATCTTGTTTAAGAGATACATGCATTTTTAATTTTGAATGTTAAATAATTTTATTATTTGTGAAATTATAAATTTTTGAAAATAAAATTTTATTCAGGCTACTTACATTTTCATTCTAATTGGACCTCGACCATCTTGGAGACATAACAGAGTTGGACGTAAAATAGGTCACGTCAAATGGAGTGGTAGAAAAATTGGAACAAATATCGATCAAAATGATCCAGTTAAAAGGTGTTTTGCATAGAAGTGTTTCTACGTCAGTAATAATATATGTACTTTATATGAACGTAGTCAGGTTTTTTAACAGAGATAGACAAGGTCTTGATCTATTAGGGGGCGAAGTAGATACATTTACATATCTGCAATAACTGTATGGAAAAGTGATATTCTCTACATTTTTTTCTATATTTACATTTTTCATCAGAGAGAAGTGATTAATGTAAATTTTCTAAAGTGTAATATATACACGTAAAGGTATAAAATAATACGTACAATATTATGCGAAATTATTTTGTTTGTCTTGGGTATTCAGGTCAAATGACCATTGACTTGCACATGAAAAATTTTTCATATTTCTTTTAGTATTTTTGATGAGAAAGTTTATTTTGGGTCTTTTGTTTAAGTTAGTTCCTATGTTTGGTTCAAATTTTGCCTTAATTTGTTCCTGTTTTAACAACGTAATTTTTTTACTATCAATACCATAACAATATTTCATGAATTGTTAGTCTAATTTTGTTATATTGGAATTTCAAAGAATTTAAAAAATAAACGATGCATATGTTATTTTATTGTCTATTGAATTTAGAGATGGGAATTTTTGGTTCATTTTGGTGAGTCATTCGCTTGAGTGATTTATTTGATTCAGCATGGTCGAAAATTGTATATTTGTAATTTGTCCACCGATCTTTCAGTCTCGACGTTCAATATCGGAGTTTGCTTACAACAGCATTATTTCATGACTTCCGTGGTATCGTAATTTAAAGGCATAAATAGAATACAACGCTTTTGAAATTACAGGCAAATCTAGATTTTAGATTTTAAAATATTTTATAGGTAAGCATTTGAGTATAGGTAATAAAACTGTAGGTGTGAAAGTATTGTATTAAATTAATAAAAGAAGTATTATTAAAAATAAAAAAAAAACTAATTTCATAAATACTAAATATTTAAAAAAATACGTTTAAAATCAAAATTTTGTCTAATTTTAATAAAGATCGTTTTTCTGTTATCCTCTTTTACAAAATATTCTATTGCAAGACACCGAAATATCTATTCTATATAGGCACAAGGTGATTTGACTGAAACTGGTCATTGAGTCACATCTCCGATACCGTCTACGTCTAATCGTCAACTGCAATTTTTCATTTAATTCAGTGAACTATTGAATAAGTATAGGACTGAATTTGACTCGCCTGAATTACATTGTTAATTTTTTTGGAATCGACGTTGCTTTTAATTCACAGGGAATGATTCAGTCCGACAAGAAGGAATGATTCATTTCATTCAGTGAAGTGAATAGTTCGTTTGCAAACTACCTATCTCTAATTGAATTTCATCAAAATTACATTATAAAGTTAAATAATTCATTTCCTATATCAAAAAAAAAAAAAAAAAAAAAAGAAAATAAGAGTACATCAGTTAATTGTAATATTTTATTAATTAATATACAGGGTTTACTATGACCAAGTACAAATATTTTAAGAGGGAGCTAGAGAAAAATAAGAATTAACGGCATCTTGCTTTAAAAAATTTCCACTTATTTATAAAGCGAAAAAAAATGTTCAAAACCAAATTAAACCAAAATTTATTTCCGACTTGCTCGTTTGAATTTTAGAGAGGCAACCAGCAATAATTTTTCGTCATAATTGAAACCCTTTGTGTTTACGTTTGTGATTTTCTGTTTTTCTTCAGTTTTTAATGCTATTTTTTTGAAATTTAAACGTTTTATAGTAATTAAATAAAGAAATTTGTGTCGGGTATAGATATTTTGCTATAATATAGTTCACAGTTTTTCTAGATTATCGGACAAGCTTTTATAATTAATGTGCATTCAAAGTTTTCTACTATCTGTTCGTTCGCTTTTCTTAGAATAAATGGGTTCAACTGTACTATGCAGTGTGTGTTGTAGTGGATAATTCTGACGAACCTATAATGAGTGATAATGCAGTTATGACAGTTTGGGTTGAATGTAAAATGCTGCAGCTTACGGGATTAACTGTTACGTATCAGGTATTATTTTTAATGTTCATTTTCATCGTTTCTACATTTGGAAATGCTATAAAAAATGACCGCAGGGTAGTTGACAGATCCACCATCTTGGACGATGCTCATCAGGGGTCGACTTTCTGGAGGAAAAGATAATCATCAAATTAGAATTCCAAAGTAATATTTGTATTATATTTTAGGCCTTAGCATGTTCAAATTTTTGTACTTAGTCCCTGTATAAAATTATGAAATGTTTTAAAAATTGTTGATATTATTAATTTATCGATGTCATCATTTTATTAACTCACATAAATAAATGGCATTAAAACAAGAAAAAATGCCTTTAAAAGTATTTTTATTGTATTAAGGTAAGCAAAGACATGAAAATTAACTAGTTGTTAAAGTGTTGGAAAATGGATGAAGAATTATTGCATGAAACTTTGACCGACTTTACATGGTTTTCTTATTTAACTGTTTACAATGCATTAACTCGAGTCAACCTTTCTGGTTTATTGAAGTAAACGGCTTGGGCGTGTACATGTCTCGTTGACTGTAGATTGATTTATGTTGTTTTAAAATGCTTTATTAATTCAAGAATTAACTGAGATATGGTGACTGTATGAGCGCCAAACTCACTGTCAATGCTGCCAATCTTCAGCAGCATATTTCGTCAGCCAATGAAATTAAATAGATGCCTGGAAAATAGCATGCATGCAAAATAATTTTCACCATTATTGGGTGGAATTAGGAGGTAAATTTTATAGAATTACCTAATATCAATTTATGGCAGTCTATTTTTATTCGATCGTTCTTTATCTATACGTTGACTATAAATGAATGTAATATATTACATTCAGACAGTTCCTTCTAGGGGTTAGAATTCGTACACTATATAACATTAGCCTGACCATGTAAAATGATTTGATAAGTATGTGTACCTAATTTCCTTCCGCCTCTGTTATTTGCATCTGTCTCCAAACTGGCCGAGTGCTAATTATAATAAAAAAGTAATTTATAAAATACTGCTGATGTACCAATTAGTTTTTCTTGTGTTTGTCTATTCAGTAGTTACATTCATTTATTGTTATTTCAATTCAGTAGACAAGAAAGTGATAACGAAGACAGCGAATGGTCAGAACATGATATACCTGAAACATTACCACCAGAAGTAGAAAGCCAATCGGCTCACACTTACGACAGTCAGATGAAAGGACCTCATCATCGACACACACCTAGTCAGGATTCTTGCTGTTCCAATGATACATTATTCAACTTGGAAGAATTAACATGCGTCGAAAAAGAAAATGATCTCGTTAAAAATGCTATTAGTGAATCAGAAACGGTAGTTGAAAATAAATTAGAAAACAATGAAAGTAATGAAGTTACACTTGAAGAAGGATGCATAGACATTGATGAAAACATTCAAAACACAATTCCTGGCAATGAAATTAATGCAAAATCTGAAACCAATAATAATACTAAAGACAATAATTTAAACAACGGCATCATTTTAGAAGATACGAATTGTAATGTGGAGGAAACACAAGACACTGAAAAAAAAGATGATGTAGAGGGAGAGTTTAACTTGAATATTGAAGATGATCAAGGAACAAGTGTTTCCGAGGTGAAAAGCTGTGAAGGCACTGATTACATAAGCGAATTCATATCTCAAGAAATTGAACACAGTTCGATACAGTTTTATAAGTTAAGCGATGGTTCGAGTTCAGAACCAAATTCGTCAACGGAAGAAAATCCAATTGTTTTTAAAAAGACTCAAATTGCCCCACTTCCTTCCCCCGAAGACAACCCTTGGAAACAATTACCAGCCTCCCTATTGAGTTACGACAAAGTCATTTCTCAAAATAATACGCTACTCTTACCTGCAACTGAATCAAATGATGTAGTACCTGAATTTAATGATCTTCCTAAAGATAACAGTATAACAGAATCTCAGTGTAAAAACGTTGATGGGCTAGTTGAAGAATGTGCAATAAAACATGAAGAAAATAATGGCAATGGCGAAGATGGTGATGTGAGAAATACCACCCAATCCCTTTATGAAAACATTGAAAACGAACAACCAGATTACGAAAATATCAAAGCAAGAGAACCGTTTTATGAGAACGTAAAAGAAACCCAACCAGTTTACGAGAATGTGAAAGATAGACAACCTGTATATCAAAATTTCAATGTTGCAAGTGATATTTTTAATGAAGTGGACTACGTTAACATAGTAAATTTGGAAAACAGTAAAAATAACGCCGAGTATTTAAATGAGAAAAAAGACTATGACGCCGTCGGCTGTGAACAAGATGAAAATAAAATTATTAGTGAAACTAGCCACGATGAAGATATATATGGCATGTTGACGGACATAAAATTTAACGGACCTTCCGAAAACCAGTTAATTTCAACATCGTTTAGTGAAAGCAACGACATCAATGATGAACAGGATTGGGACAGCGGTTCTGACACTAGGTCCAGTTCAAGCGGTGAATTTATTTGGAAGGTAAGTTTTTTAGCATGAGGGCAGTGTATGCGTTTTGAATAAGTTGAATAATCCGTTGTACTTGAGTTTTTAAATGTAATGTGGTAAAGTGGTATGGTGTGGGTGATCTGCTAGGTCCGAGGGTAAATTTTATGCAAGTTCTTAATGTTGCAAAAGCATAATTTTGAAACAAAAAGGATTTATAGGGAAAACCTTATACACTTAACGATTATTAAAGATTCAAGGTTAAATTACAACAGTTGTACTAAGAATTTAATTTAATATTATTGGTCTTTATTGTGTCGTGATAATAGAACACATTCTTTAAAATATTTGTGGAAAGTCTACTTATATTCACGCAAATGCGGCCTGCTTAATAATAATATGCCGCCCCCTCTCCCGCACAAGTCTCCGACTTCTGGGCTAATCCCTGTGATTAGAATGAGGGGTAGAGATATTATTATTATTATTATTCCCTCCTTTGTTAACTATGTGATTTTCAGTCACTGTGCCTGTGTGACTATGATTCGATTACAAAGCTAGGCACAATGAGAAAAAAAACATGCAAATTTTTTATTATAAAGACAGTATAGATATAGATAGATAAAACAGACTTTTCGCACCGCACTAGATCTTCTTCCAAGTTGATATACATATTTTGAGTAACTTCACAATATTTTGGTAGCCACATAACTCTTAAGTCAGTTGAAATAATAGTGAATATCACTGAAACAGCTAGCTCGAATAACTCAGTTGGCAGATTTCATTCATAAATTAGTCCACTGACGCTACTGATTTGCCTATACTCTTCTATACAGAACTAAGTGTATTATTTTCTTGTAAGTTTAACATTTTAAATATGTGACTTAAGATAGTCCAGCTGTCTGATCTGGTTTAGGGCTATTAGCAACTAAAGAGCAATTTATTCATCAATTGTGTATCCTGAATCAGCCAGCCTCTGTTTATTTAAGTTTAGTATGATTTACACTTGGATCTTAATTATCACCAGCATTTCATTTGTTTTGGGCGATGTTTCTGTCTGCGAAAAAGGTTTCATAGCAAAACATGGGACTAACATAAATGAATAAAAATGTGAATTTATTTAGTTATTCAAAACGTTTTTGAGTTTGTGATTACAGTGTACCTAGTAAATATTGAGGAATGTTTTGTGACTAATCAGAGTTTAAATATTGTATGTGGTAGCTTGCAAATTTTGTGTACTTCATTGAATTAACAAGTAAAAATATAAACATTTTGAGAAAAAGAAGGAAGTAAAATGTGTGGTATGACAATAATAATCAATAGTAAACAGAATAAAGCTATATACAGGATGTTTTTATCATTGTACATACAAATATTAGTGGTGGTATTACTGGTATTTAATGACTTACTGATTGTATTTGTATTTCAACACATACCTATGTGAAAAATAAAATCTTAACATGGATTGACATGATACCCTGTTCCCAATGCAGTCTAATTCTACAAGGTTATACAATAAGTTAATAAAACATTATTGTTTCTAATTTTTGCAATTTCTATCACATGTCCCTAGGTCTTTGTGCACTTGAGCAAAATATAAGTTTTGACAGGGAAATTAGCTGCATATCTACATACTCTTGGTTGTCAATGTGAACTAGGTATTATATTACGGAACTCCCTAATCCTAAAATAATGAACTCGAAACTGATTATTCACTTATATAGGTTATTGTTGAAATCTGTTGAACTTGAAAAGTTGAAATTTCAATCTAGAATTCTGTAATGTGGCGACTCCAATGTTAGTATTTGGAAACATACACATTAGGCCATAAACGTCAGAATTTGACATTTGATGAAGCTTTAATAACTTATCTTTTAATAGAACCTACTTATTTAATTTGGTTTGCAAAAATGCAATACTTCACACAAAGCTTTTGTGTCTAAATATTTTACATTTTTCACAAAACTGGGTACATACATATTAATAATAGACTGCTACTCCTACACTTTCACCATAAAAAAAAAACAATACTTGTACAATTTACACAGATATTTGACATTTGTCATAATTTCTATGAAACGTCAAATTACTAATGAAAACAATTGACGACTACGTCATTTGTGCTGCCGCGCACGGTGAGTCACTGCAAATGGGCAATGGGACATACTAGAAAAAGCACGTCTACTGTGATTTAGCCGACGATGGTTGAACTAACCTAATTTTACCTCGGTGTCCTGTGACCTCTGGTAGCTAAAAGGTGACATGGGACTAGCTGAGCTCATAATAAAATTTTAATTTTTGTGAAGGAAAATAAAGTAATCTTTCATAATTTATCTCCTATTAAAATTAGGCGTATGGTGATGAAAACAACCTGTATAGTTAATTTTCTCAAAATGTAAATGTAAATAATAGATATTTCTATATAAGAGTGAAGGAGTTTCTTCAGAGATCTTAAGATTAAGTATGTATCATACAAAATTGATTATTTATACAGGGTGTCCAGAATTACATATAGTCCATCTAAATATTATAGAGTTAAATGCCTTAGCAAACATAGTTGTCACATCTTGCTCTGAAATTTCCAATGTGTTAATTTTATTGTTTATTTTGCCTTTGCCGAAGTAGTGTAATAATATAAATTAAATAATGTAGAATTAAATAACAGATTTTTAATATTAAAATAAAAGTGGCAACTACTGCTATTTCTGCTTATTTCACAAATGCATATGTTAAGCCTATCATTCTTCGCACATATTACTCTGTTTCAAGTTTAAGCTTTGACATTTTGGTGTGCTATTATCAATGTAGCTTATTTATGGGAGCTTTTACTTAACCAGAGATTTGGTAGTGGGTTAATATTTATAAAACAAGTGTTTTTGTGGTTGTTAATCGTGAATTAATGCTATTGGAACTTTATTAAAACAAAAAGTTTCTATCCATTTATTTGCCTCATGCTGATTATTTGCAGGTAATGTTTTCCAAAAAAAAAAAATAATAATTCACGCTTCTGCTTAAGGATGAATGTCCGACTTTTAGAGATCATTCAACTTTCTACAATTTTTAGATGGACTGTAGGTCAAACTTTACTTGATAATAGAACTCAAAAGAAAAAAAAATGTCAAATACTATGAGTTTAGTTTGCAAATATGGAATATACAAATTGAAATTTCTGAAAATATTTTAAATGCATTTGAAACTTCTAAAAGTGAAGTAACTTTCATGCAGGTAACTTTTTATTTATTTTTTGTGAGATAGAATGACAATTTAAATCGGAATCATTCAGAGGTAGGTAAAACTGAGGAGACTAAATAAAATGTTGCCTCGTTTTACTTAATGTTACATTCATTTATGTAAAATTTGCATTTATTTGCGTGGAATAATTTCTCTTGCATTTATCAATTAAAATCATCCATTTTCATTTGAAAATGGTCCCATTGGTACCTATTTACGTAACATTGATTTAAACCAACTTAATTATTTTATATTGAGAAAAAAAGTTAAAATTATAGTGCCAATTTTCAACTGAAGGACATATTATGGTAAGAAAGAAGGGCAAGATTTTACCTGCCGTGAATGATTCTATTTCAGTGAAGTCAAAAAATCATTACAAATTTCAAATAGAAACTAAGCATCTTCTGATACATTTTTTTTTTTAATTTTGGGCAGTTCTATCAATTTAGAATGCTCAGCAAGTAAAGTTTTATCTGTGTTGTTTGTGGTACCCTATATATTAGGTCATTACATCAATCTCTTCACTCCCGATCTTTCATAAGCTTTTGTTCTTGTGTTACTGCAAATAAATCTTTGTCTGTTATGTGTTCGTGAAATTAGGAGGGGGAGCATGAGGAGTCTCTCAAGGCCCTACGAGCTGCCCCACAAGATGTGGTAAGTAACTAATACATGAACAATAGGCACATATATTTTTAAAATTACTTTAATGTGCTATGGTGTTCCTTTAGTTGGAAGACATTAAACCGATGGAAGGGATAGCTGAGGAAAGTACGGACGAAAGTGATGTGAGCAGCAGTACCAGTGACGAGGAAGGGGAGGCACCCGAATTTGTACCTTCAGCCTGGGATAAGTTTGCCACGCCAACAAAGTCAGCTCTTAGGTCGCCAGAAAAAACTCTTGAAAAAACAGAGAAGGTAAGAAGGAATCACTGATATTTCATTCATACTCGTGAAAAATATTCAAAAATAATTACGAGGTTTTAATTTTTCATGAAGTAATCACATCATCAAATGTGGATATCGCAAGTAAAATATAATGTATCTATCATTTTCAGAATAAATCTAAAGGTGTTTGGTTTAAAAAGCAGAAGTACCACTGTGTATATGAATATCCAAGAGAACCTGAGAGTCCTGTTTTACAGAGTCAGGACTTATGGAAACCTCAGTTAGACTACAGTTCATTCACAGGTAGAAATTTTTTAGTACATTGTTTTTTATTTGCATATTTTTTTAACTTCATAAACGTATTCTATTGCAATAAAATGCCAATAAAATTAAAAATAAATTTATATTTATAAGAAATTAATTTTATAAATTTAGTTATAATATATGATATAGCTCTGTATGTTTCAATTGGAAATGTTTCTTAAATTAATTAAAGTAAGTACAGTTTAAAATTAATAATTAAATAATACCTAAAAACAAACATTAGTATTAATATTTCAAACATAAACACAAAATAGAAATTTAAACTTGTTTAGTGATTCACTTAAACTGCTAAAGTATTTTAAACGAAGTTAAAATATATACAGGGAGTCTTCGAAAGGTTCAGAAATCTCGAAACTAAGGATACTGGAGACAAAATTATGTTGATTGTGGCAAACATACTTTAGTCCAAATATTGATAGTTAAAAAGATACAGTATGTTAATGTTACAGTTCTGTTTACAGTTTATTCTTTATTATTGGAGAGTTTTTAGGCTTTGTGAAAATAATTCTTTTTACATTTGATTATTCTCTTTGTTAAATTTTTAATTATAAAAATAAAACTGTTGGGATTTAATACAAATTGCATTGAAATTTTTAAAAGCAAACATCTTTAAAATTACTATATATTAACTTTAAACACTCCTAACAAATGTATCGATTTTGTTGAAAAAGCATAAAGAATTCAGATTTTTGTAATTGCATACTGGGTGGGACAAAAATACATGGGGTAAGAAGTCTGACGAAAATTAAGGGCGGATTGTTATCTTTCATACTAAAAACTACCAAATCTAATAAAAAAAATTTAGCAATAAAGACAAAAATGGTATAAAACTATAACTTTAATACCCTGCAACTTTTTAGCTATCAATATTTTGACTAAAGTATGTTTGATTCAATTGGAGTATTTTGGCTCCTTCCGAAATTTTACTAAAAAATTTATTCAACAATTTCACGTTTCACGTTAATGCCTTATGTATGATCTTTTCAGTTTTTTTATTAGTAAACTTAAGATGTAATATTTCGCTTCTAGAAATTGAAAAATAATTTATTTATAATTAAAAAAATATCATTTATTTCATAATCATTTATCACTAGGGGTCGGTCAGTTTGGAGACGTGATACAAATAACCAAGGCAAACTTGGCTCAGGAGCAAAAAAACGTTAATTTAATTTGATAAAAATTCATTTAAATGAAAGGAAATAATAATTTTTTCTATAAAAGGTAAAATCATAAACATTCATTTTTATTTTTAAGTGTTGAAGTTTTGTTACCTACACTTTTTTGGATTCTCATCATTAATGTATATTTTCGAAAGAAATTGAATTGGAATTATCATATAGCAAGGTCATTTTTAGTGATATTCTTGAATTTGGCATAAAAAAAAACCTAATTAAAAACAAAGTGCTGGTACAATGGTAGCAAAATTTGAATCATGAAAAGGAATGAATTGAAAATGTTTTAAAAGAGATCCTAATCATTCTTATCAAACAAACAAAGGAAAAAATATATAAAATTCACAAAATTTCTTACGTAGAAGCACATCTACGCAAAACACTATTAAACGGGGTCACTTTAAAGTGTCAGTTTTTTCCTCATTGCATTTGATGTAGCCCACTTATCAGTTTTACACAACGTATGAAATTTGACTGTCATGTCTCCAAGTAGGCCGAGATCTATCATACTCTCATCACTTACGTTCCCATATACTGAATATTCAATGAATCAATTTCAGACTGGGAATTTGATGCAGACACTTATTTTCCTTCAGCGGTGGATGATAATGATATTTTCCCAAGTGCATATAACTACCAACCAAAAAGCATTTCCAGTAGAAATCTGTACCAACTGACCAGTATATCTGATTTTGTTCCAAGTAAGAAACTGAGAATATATTTAATTTTTCATTTTAATACTTTATATTGTAGGTAACACTGGCCTGGAAGACGAGTTCTTTGTTAGTAGTACCACAAGGCCTTTCGATGTAGTCGGTAATTTAAGCTCGCAGTTTTTCCCAGGAAATTCGACTTGGAATGGAGAAAACGCAACCCCCGACAGCGGTATGGAAGATAGCACACCAGGCAGTTCAACAGAAATGAGCGAATGTAACGCTAATATAAAAGTGACAAACTCCGTACAGAGTCTGAAGAAACTAGCATCGGAAGCTGCCAAGAGAAATAAACAAATGAGTATTAAGAGTAACGATGCCCTGGGTGGTCTGAGACATACCAGAAACAAGTTAAAATTAGATTTGCCACCAAGTCCCAGTGCATTTACCTCTACAAAAATGTTTACAGTGGAGCCTATTTTGGAGCCCATGATTAGAGAAAAACCGACATTTACAACATTCGGAAAGAGCAGATTTTCCGTACAACACGTCGATACACCCCCGGATGAGTCGAAAAATAAAAATGTCTCGTTCGAAGCGTTACCGTACAAGCCAATGAAAGATGAAGTTGTGCAAATCGATTCCCAGAAACAATTTTGCCCAGATATCGATCACCAAAATAAGTTCCAACAAGAAAAACATATTTTGCAAGATAAATTCGATTGTGTTAAAGGACACAACGAGTTTATAAGAGGAGAAGCTAGTTTACTGGACAGTGCAGATGAAGACAGTGGCATAGAGTCCAGCACATTGGAAAGGAAAACGAGTAACTATGATCTGCTACAGTAAATACTTTAGTTCTTGTTATCCATGATTCTTTTACTATGAAAAGCATTATTTTTATATACCTATCACTAGTTTTTTATTACTCCTGATTAACCAGGTTAATTAAACTATTTTAGAATTCCTAATAGAAATTAATTTTTATTAATCTTTTTGTGATACTTGAATTTTAAATTTGGCAGTACCTAAAAGGGCCTGCAGGTTTTATAAGTGTTTGAATTGTTTCTTTCGAGTTCAATCATATGATTTATATATTATAAATGTTACTTAAATGTTATTGTTGTAAGAACTCGTGTAAGTTTTGTAGAGTAGTATCTTTAAAACTAATGTACAAACTGAAACTTGACGTCCAATTGTTGTTGTCCAAGAATGGTGTAGTTTTTGTATAAGCCCAGTATTCCCTTGTTAAGTACACTCATACACGTGGGTAATTGGATATTTTTAAATTAATTTTTGTAGATAATGTAGATACTACATATTATGTCCGTATCGGACTCGTGATTGCTTAATAACGTTTCTTGTATTGGTAGACTACATTGTAATTATAATTAGTGTAGTTATTAGTTATTAATAAACATCATTGAGATACATTTCCTCGTTTCACTTATATGGGTTTTGGTGGGAGAAATAAAAAATTACTGCATCTACGTCCTTGTTATACAAGGTGTTCTATGATATGCATATATTGTAAAGAGACATTTTGTCGGGTAAAAATGAAAAACAGGTTATACAGGATGATTCATTAATAATGGGACAGAGCTTAAGGGCACGTTGCTGACCTCAAAATAGAGCGATTAAGCCAAATATGCCTTATCCGAACGTTGCTTCTTTTCGATCTACAGGGTGTCAAAGTTAAAAAAATAAATCACATTTTCTTTATTATTTTTCGATCGCATCGACCGTATTTTATGAAATTTGGTATAGGGAGGTTTCTTGGTACTAAAAATTCGAATATGTTAACGATTTTGGTGTATCTGCTAGAGGGCGCCACCAACGATGGTTGGAATCCCTTTAAATCGCTATGACTTTTTTGTGCACAACTGTATCTCATTTTGGACTGGAAATTTTCTTCCCTATCTTTTCTAGTTAAAAAAGGTAGACCTTGTTGATGACGCTAGAAGCAGTGGTTTCTGAGAGACGCACATCTAAACCTCATGCAATTTATCTGAAGTAAAGTCAAATTGTTGCGTAAATTAATGGGCCATACTGTAACAGCATAATACTGCAACCAAAATAAATCGATTTACTTTTATCCTAAAAAAATCCACCAAAATACATAATAACAGATATAAGGTGTCAAAATTGAAGAAATAAATCACATTTTCTTATCTTTCGATCATTTGAAGCAGTTGCAGTATGGCTCATTACTTACACAACAATTTGACTTTACTTTTAGATAAATTGCATGCGTCATGAGATTTAGATGCGTTTTTCTCAGAAACCATTTCTTCTAGCGACATCAACAAGGTGTACCTTTTTTAACTAGAAAAGATAGGGAAGAAAATTTTTCTAGTCAAAAATGAGATACAGTGTAGCACAAAAAAGTCGTAGCGATTTAAAGGGGTTAAAACCATCGTTATTAATGAATCACCCTGTATAAATTGAAATGCACTGTTTTCTCAATAAAATTTGATATATAAATTACTGTTGCATAAAAAAAGTCGGGAAGTACAATCTATTGCAATAGTAATAGCACTCTTTAAAATGAATTGGTGATTTTATTTCGTACTGTTGACATACTTTCAATATTAGTTGTTGGCTGTTCCACTTACCAACAGAAATGAATAAAATCTCTACTCGGAACTTCCAGTACGAAAACTGATTTTATGGAATGCAATTATGGCAAGATGTATATCATACATACAGGATGTTCGGAATATGAATGCCAATTTTGCGTCGATAATTTTCCTAAAATACATTTCAAAAAATAAAATGCAAAAGTGCTATAAAATGGTTCAGGGGTACAAAAAATTTAATATTTGGGTTATTCCGCCCAAAAACGTAACTCTGTTACAGCTAATTGCTAGATATAATTAAATTTAAAAATAAAAAATCAGTGACTGCATTAAATTAATATCTTAAATATCTGATTTCACTGAACAGTCCCCTTTTTTCCAAAAAGAGTTTTTATATATACAGGGTGTCCAGGAAAATGTGGAAAATCTTGGGTGCAGATAGAACATGAAAAAATAAAATAAGTTCCTATAAAATTTTTTCCTAAGGAAATATGTGAAGGACGCCTGTGGAAATTGGTTTTTATTTTTTATTTCTCGTAAACGGTTCCTTTTATCGACTATAAACAAGAGTCTCTTTTTTAGTCCAAGGGCGAAGCTACCCAGATTTATTATTTTAAAGTCTTTATCGTACAGGATGTTAAAGATTTAGCATTAAAGTTGTAAAGCAACAATTCACACACGAAGGGATAGCTGAATGCGTAAATCACACAAGTGTGTTAATGCTTTTTCCAGTTACTTGTGTACAATATTTTTTGCTGATTGAATTACTAAAGGCGGAGTACAACCTGTGAAATCGTCACTACTGCAATCCATGTCTATTTTATATTGCTTTATATTCACTTTTACCTTCTTCCTATCCAATAATCAATAATAAATTATTAAATATTATGTTGCTTTGACACGACAGATGTATTATATTTAAATTGAAACTACGCGCAAGTGGCAGCCACTTAGGAGTAATTTGTCAGATGCCTCTGGGCCTGTATATTCCAACAGATTTTATGATAGTATCGATATTATTGCTAGGATTAACATAAAGATGTTTTTTAATTACAAAATTGAAATTAGCTTAATAAACTATTAAAAGAGTTGCTATTAATACTAACATTAATTAACTTTATGGTAACATTTGACAGTGACAGCTGCGCGTTATTCTCCTAATACTTGTGTGTAGTAACTGTTTTCACCCTTAATATGGTTAACTACACGTTTTTTCTTACGGGGTTGTGGGAAAAATATATATACAGCAAGGGAAATAAAAAATAGTTCCAGCAACTACCTCAGTGCAATCTAAGTTTTGTGGGCTTAACATTAGCATCATTATAACAAAATAGTCTATACAAAATATTCAGTTAAAACTAAGCAATAGAATTTAAGCACAGTATAGCAATCTCCTAATTGCATAAAATGTTATAGATTCAGATAAAAAAACCTGTAATATGTATTGACTATAGAAAAATCTATATTAAAACAGGAATGTATAAAATTTTTATTACAATAAATCACATTTTTATATTTAATCTGCAACCAATCTGGAACGAAAACAGCTGATTGATGCAAATTTTAAATTACTCAACAATTAAATTAATAATATAGAAAACACTTGTTAGAACTGTTTGCCGATTTAGACACGAGATTCAGTTAGACATATTTCCTTTTTTCCATATAATAACGAGACCTTGTAAGTCACTCGTTGCAAGAAATGATTCATCGTAATTGAAGCTGATACTTAATACTGAACTTGAATGCCCCTGCAATGTGTTCACAACAGATCTGTTGCCCATCCTTTCAATATCGACAAAGTAAACACTTCCGTCCTCACTTCCTGTAACTAAATGTATCATTACTAACGTGTACCTCAGGAAAAGATATTCAAATTACCAACACAAGCGCCTTGCCTAAAGGACATGATGGGGCAAAATGTTGATCGTACTATGTGCTTTTGGTGTCGATTTTGGAATTTTCTTTTTAACTGTAGGCTACCTTCACAATCAGTAACGCTAAACAAAATTTAAAAAAATTAGATAATGTAAAATATCAATATTGCGTTTTAATTTTACTCTTCAGAAAAAAAAAAATGTCTACCTTAACAAATACATAGAATTATCAGAGGCATTGACGAGAAGTAATGGGTCCCTTGCTTCCCTACTAATCCAAGCGCGATAGCTTAAACTTGTTATAGAACAATGTGAAGCAAGTGCAAATTTCTTCATTTTACATAGTGCGCCATTAAGTTCACAGAACACTGAAATTATCTCACCCTACAAAGGAAATTATATGCACTTACATAGGCACGTGGAGAAAGTTTTATTCACCATAATTATATGAAGGTACAGGAGAAAAACAAAACAAGAAAATTTTTTTCGATTTTAAGAATTTAGTGCCTTGAATTAGTTCATATTTCATATATTAACAGATGTTATCACACAAGAGAAAAATTGTTCTCCAGAATATACATTTGAGATATTGTTATACAAGGCAACAACCACAGCAGATATTTCTTATTGTACGTCCAGGTTTAGAAAGTATTAGGTTTCAAATTTAATTTATTAAGCAACTAAATGATACTGTAAAACGGGGCCACTTCGGCCAGTGCGGGTAACTTCAGCCAACAACCTTCTGCACATGTCTGTCAGTACACGTGCACAAAATATCTAATATTTACTCGCACAATAGCTGGTTAGTTGTGTTCACTGTGAAATGTTGCAACTTTCTGTAAGTATTTACCATTGGTAATGAGATTAGAGAGGGCAATTAGTTTTTTTTTATTTCGAAAAAGTAACTGGTACGCACCTTCTTTGTTTCCAGTGCCAAATATTTGAGCGGTATTAAATTGAATCTCCGTGTATACTAAACCTACATTGTACCAAATTTTAATAGCTTATTATTTTTTTTACAGGATTTGAGAAAAAATCATATGATTGCGCGTGAATTGGGACAGTAGGCATGTGTATAAAAGAGTGTTGCGATGAGTTAAGAAACTATAATGAATTATGATCTGTCTTGGAAAAAGCCGTTCACAAAGTTAATAGTATATTATTTAAGGAGCGGTAATGCAGGTCACGCAGATGAAGTTTGTAATTCATCAAGTGAGTTATGACCATTACCACAAGTTGAATACTATACTTTATCTACGACTATAACAATAAATACTAAGATACAAGTATCGAGAAAGAAAATTGATTTGAAAACGTCAAAATTATTTTGTTAAAATATCAAATGACATTAGTCTCCTCAATGATAATAATTGACAGTTCCGCCTACTGAGAGGCGTTGGCAATTTAATAATTTTAAAATCTTTTAATTATTCATTCCTTTCCACTTGTTAAAAATTCTTACACTATTTACATACCGAATTATCAATGTAGAAGCCCAGCATGAGTTATAATAACTCATTATAAAAACTCACACTATTTGTTTATTGATACTTATTAATTGCTCAAAAGCAGTTGAATAATTAATATATAAATTAATAGGAGTAGATAAATTATATTATAATTCATTATATGTAATAAGAATTAAATATGTCCCAATCCTAACTACCTATATAAACTTTTGCAACACTCTGTATACAGAGTGACCCACCTCTTACCTCGCTAAGTTTTAGTTGTTGGCCGATTTAAAAAATTCTTTTTTCAATGATAGAACTTCAATAACTACTCTGGTGCTAAATTTCAGAATGAAAATTAAATTTTCAAGGCCTACTTTGAATTTTTTCCCACTGCAAAAATCCAAAGAAAAGATTAGCAATTTTTGTATTTCAAATCTGAATGTACCACTGGATTTAGGATAGTTTCAAATGTGTGACAAAAATTTAAAAAATATACAGGATGTTCCGAGATACGACTCTTGTAAGAGACAACAAATTTTGGTGTTGAAAAATGGCCTGCGGGTATTCCGCTCTGCTTGTTTAAGCATCATTTGCTAAATCGTGTCGCCTTTTTAATACTTATATGTCGAATCACCTGAATTTCAATACAAAATTCTGTAATGTGTGTAGTGTGGTAACACCAACGTTAGTATTTGGAAACATACACATCATGCCATAAATGTCAGAATTTGAAATTTCCAATAACTTCACAAAGCTTTAGTGTGTGTATTTTACATTTTACATAAAACTGAGTACATCTGCACTTTCACTATAAAAACACAATACTTATTATTTTAGGTTGTATCAATTTATAAATTTAAAAAGGAGACATACACCTTAACAGATATTTGACATTTGATAATTTCTATGAAACAACTAACGACTATACGTACATCCACCTACGTCATTCTACGTCAAATGGGCAAAGGAACAGACTAGAACAGCTGCTGCGAATTAGCCGATGATGATTTAAGTAACAAAATTTGAATGAGATATGACAAAATGTTATTAAGAAAAATTTATCAGATGTGTGCAAAATTTCAAAGTGCTAAGCCTACTTTGACTTTTTTTGCTCTATTTTCAGATTTTTTCACTAGTGAAGTACTATTTGCATTGAGTTTATACTCTTTGCGTAAGATAAAACTAAATAAAACAAAATCTATACAATATTATAAATTAAGTATAATTATTTAATTTAAATCAATAAATCTTGACTGAGGAAGAGTGTATTAATTTAAGATCTAGAGCTAATTAAACAGACATTTTTAAGTACGTATAAAACTTTTTGATTCAAAATAATCTTTTTTTCTGTGCAAGTACACAACAAATTGTAGTTCTATTTCATTTTAAATAGGTCTGGTGTAAAATTTTCTATTTGCGACTATTTTGGTTCTTCTCCTGTACTCTTGATAATATGTACTTGACAACTTTTTAATCATTTTTATGGCAGTTACTTACCCTATCATTTCCTGTCCACAAAAATTTACCGTTTGTATCAAATGCTATACTTAAAATATTTCCACCGATCCTGCAAATATATTTTAAAAATCTGCCCGTTGAAATATTTGCGATTCTCAGTTCACCTTTGGTATTACCTGCCTGATGATCAGTTAAGGACAGTATACTTAAAATATTGTGATCTGATAAAAAGTTATTTACAATCAAAAGTAATGCCAAGTTATATCGAGTTTAAGAAAGGATACTAATATTAAGTTGTTATTGCTTGGTTGAAATATGCAGCATAGGATCTGCACATCATTGTTTTCTTTTATAGTACTTAAGCATTTAAAATCGGCTACTTTCCATACTCTTATGCTACCATCAAGAGAGGCACTGACTATTAAGTCATTGTTTACAGACCAATCAAATCCTACAGAAAAAAAAAAACTAATCGATACAAGAACTATTTAAATACGTTGTATAACAAATAATGTTAATAATTTACCAGTAACGGCTTTTGTATGGCCCTTTAAAACTGCAGAGACTGTAGGTGAATTATTTGCTAGATCACAAATTGAAAGATTTCCATCTAAAGAAGAACAACATAATCTTGTTCTATCGTTATTTGCAAATTTTACCATTGTTACAGAATTGGTATGCTAAAAATAAAAAAATCATATAAGTATCAATTATTTGCATACCAATATTTGCTGCATGTACCTGATCAAATATATGTTCCACACCTACAAATGCATAATTTTCTGCCATTGTTGTACCACCAACTATAGCTCGAGAAGCTTCTGCTTCTTTGGTGGGTACAACACAACCAGTAGGGGAAAAAATAGTGTGTTCATTGATTACACTCTAAAAATAAAACTGTATAGTAGGTATTGGACCATAGAATGTTAAAAAATATACTTTGTTAATATTCAAACTGTTAATTGATGAAGAAGAATCGGCTTTGGGATTTCCATATCTTTGCTGGAGAAGAACGGAACGTAGTTTAATATATTGTTTCCAGTCATCTGCAGACCGCTTAGTCTCTCTTAACAGCTGACTGCGTCTTCTAATATATAATGTTCCTTTTAAAAAGTATATTATATCAATCTTTACAAGGTAAAACAAAAACAGAATAATTCTATAAATTTATAGGCTTATAACTTTTAATTTTTCAATTCATAAACATTAGGTGCCTGCATGGTTATATACTATCTACTTACTAAAATTTGGGGTCTGAGGAGCTCTGTGAGCATTATATCTTGCGTCCAAAGCAAACACTTGCTGCTGCAAGGCTGTAGTCATTTTTTGTAAGATTAAAATTTATAAATTCTTGTTTACAATTTTTAAACACCACTTGCCAATGTCACAAACAAAAACATAAAACAACCATTTAATTTCTTAACAACTGTCAACCACAAAACAACGAGTAGCAGTAGATGGAGGCACAAAACAACAGGGAAAGAATAGAACCATCGCCTGCTAAATCTATAGATAACTATGCCTAAATCGTGTCACCTGTTAAAACGGTCATTAACTAACTAATACGGTCGGGGCCACCTGGGTCAGGTGACGTCACAAAATACCTATAAACGAAGAGAAAATAAGTTTTCATTGGATACTTGCTGATGGCCCTGACCGTGTAGTTAATAGAACGTGGCCTGGTAATACTTGTCTGTTGAATCACCTGAATTTCAACATAGAATTGTGTAATATGCTGTAGTGTGGCGACATCATGACATAAATGTCAGATTTTGACATTTGATATTGACACTATAATAACTTATCTTTTAATAGAACTTCCTAATTTAATTTGGTTTACAAAAATGTACGTATTTTTTATTTACTATTTTAAAAATTTAAAATACGCGGCACTGATACCGTTCCAACACTTCACACAAAGCGTTTTGTCTAAATATTTTACATTTTTCATAAAACTGAGTACATCATATTAATAATAAATTAATATGTATGTACCCAGTTTTATGAAAAATATAAAATATTTAGACACGGAAGATCTGTGTGAAGTATTGGAAATAAAACCATAGATTTATTCCCATAGTCCATGACCAAAACACATTTTTTTATCTGTTGAGCTATGCTTAAAAAAAGAACATTCAATTCTACATAAAAATTGTACTTTTGTTTAGGTTGCCCAACTTTATCGGTTTCCGAGTTATTTGCATTTAGAAGCTTCAATGTATTTTGTGTCAAATTTTCATGTTATTTTCAAATAGCATATTTTGCGTTTTTTAGAATAAAATGTAAACTTTGAACACACTGTATTTCTTAAACTAGTGACATTCATATAAGGTACGATGAGGTTAAACATAATATTTTGGTATCTAGTATGTCCAGCTTAGTGTTGACCCATTCTTTCCGACTCACCCTGTATATAACCTTAATGCTGCTACCACAAAATATAAAATATGCTGGTACTAAAATCTACCATAGCAATCAGCACATTCTCTCACAACATGATTTGCACCGAGTTTTTGATAGAACATTTTTCTTGATGTTTAAACTCAATTTCTAAATAAAAAGTTGTATGGCATTCATCAACTATATTTATACATTCTTACGATTTTTGCGTGATTATGACACTGTCTAAAACACTTACAATATATATTACCTATGATTTAAAGATTTGTATGCACAGGTGATTAAATATTCAGTAATAAAGTAACTTTTCTGCAAACTTAATTTTTAAAATGTGCCTATGCACGTAGTATATGTAAATAAATTAAAAAGTTTGGATAAGGACAAACAGGGGAAAATAACAAAACTATTTCGTAACTTCTTACATATCATTATTATGTACATATAAAAATTCAAAGTAATTAAATAAAGTGACAGTTTAATCTTAAATCATACAATGAGATTATTTTATGTTAACAATCGATACTCAAAAATAACCAGTTTGAGCTCCAACAATACTTTTATATCCTGTAAAAAAAAAAATAAATCCTTAAAAACCAATATAGACTACGATTTATCCACTTTAAAAAAATATTGTCTTTATACAGGGTTAACCGTGACCAAGTACAAAAATTTTAAGAGGGTATAGAGAATATTAAAAATTAATGGAATCGCCCTTCAAAAAAATTCCACTTATAAAGCAAAAGCAAGCTTTTCCTACGCAAAATGCCCTATGATAAGCATTGACTGAGATGGCTTAGATTCATAGATAAAGCTTACATCTGTCAACAATGTCATGTCGTTTTTTTGCAGCTTTTCTCAATGTAGAAACGACAAAAACTAACATTCTTATTACCAATAATACCTGACAGTTAATCCAATTAACTCCAGTATTTTGCACTTATTTTTCATTATTTGGTTACAAACTAGCAAAACTACATTTTCACTCATTACAACCACTTACTACTCATAAAACACACTTCCCGTAGGTACAGTTAGATAAAAATGCCTATTAATTAAGAAAATCGAACGAAAGGAATAGATACTAATAGATAATAGAAAACCTTTAATACACCCATGACAGTCTTGTCCCATAATCTAGAAAAACAAACCAGCAAACTATATTGTGGGAAAATATCTGTAGCCGATACAAATTCCTTTATTTAATAACTATAAAACGCTTAAAATTAAAATAAGGCACTAAAAACTGAAGAACACAAAACTACAATATAAACACAGGAATTGAATTATGGCATGACAGCAAATTTTACCGTTGTCTTACTGGTTGCCTACTCTGACTGTGAACATTAAATGTGGTGGAAGGGCTGCATAGGCGGCATTAAATAAGGATTTAATATAATATTGGAACATTTCTTTAGCTTTATAAGCTTGGATTTTTTTTGAAAGGCGATTCCATTAATTCTTAATTTTCTCTATCCCCTCTTAAAATATATGTACTTAGTTATAGTTAACCCTGTATACAATTCCCTTGATTATATAAGAATTATTCTAAAATAGTAATAACTAAAAGATCTGTTCAAAGTCTTCTACATTAAGTATAACAGTGAAGATAATTTTCAATTTCAAACAATCTTGCTGCTTAAAAAAATAAAAATTTAAAACTCATTGTAGGGAAATCATAACAGAAAACTTAATAGCGGATAAATCTTGAAAAATAAGTTTATAAAAAAATCACTGATAACTGTATTAACTATTTACAAACCTCTGAATGTAACAAGATTAACGAGGAGCAGGCGGTGGCGGAGCATACGGGAAGTACATTCTCGTGACTCCTTGTGTAGGGGGTGGTGGAGGTGGAGCATTAAAGACCAATGTTCCATTGGGCAGTTGATATGCGCCGAAGGGATTAGGTGGAGGGGGCAAACTCTGGTAGGTTAACATAGGTTGTGGCAAGGTTTGGGGTAGAGGAGGTGGGGCGACATTTGGTGGAGGCGCCGACGGAGGAGCTGGTGTCGAGGGAGGAGGAGGCGGCGCTGAAACGTTCAATTTCATTTGTGTTTGCCTTGCGGAAATTGGACTTTTTCTAACTGGGACTGGACTTGGTCTAGGAGAAATGGGACTTTTTTCCCTGCTTATGCTGCGAGACTTTTTCCTGCGGCTTCTTTCTCTTGAATAACTACGATCCCTTCGGCTTCGCCGTGGGCTCCTCGATCGAGATCTTGACCTCGAACGGTGGCTTTGGTGAGGACGATTCCGTCCCCATCTACTTCTTCCTATAAATGTCAAATTCCACATAATTGATATCTTTCAACATAAATCTAATGCGATGTGTGCCGACTCATTAAATTTCATGACAAGTTAAAAATACAAATATTATGTTCTATACAAAATAAGGAATTATATAGTTTTTTTTTAAATGTATAAATTTCACCCAAGGGGTTATAGAGGACGTAAAAATAAACAGTTTCCAATTAATAAAGAATTATGCGAAATTTTAACCAACTTTATATCACTCTATTTATTATAGTAATTGAGTTAAGTTCAGTGAGAATCATGCCATAGATATACAGCGCCTTCATAAATGATTACAAGCCACGTGATCAGGGTCGAGATTCTCAAATCAATCGCAGAGCAATTCATATGCGAATATCCTTTTCCTCACTAAGGCAATTGAGAGAGACAAGAAATCTATTTGCATACGAGTTGTTCTTTGAGAATTACAGTCCTGGTCATGTGGCTTGTAATCATTTATATGAAGGCACTGTATCTTGTTTTGTCAATTGTAGTTAAAGTTATTTTAAAATGTCTTATTCAAATCAAGAATTAACAGATGTGGTATTAATGTATGAGGAGTGCATATGATTTAAATACGACTTTTCAATGCCAGGACAATGAAAACGCTGTTCAAAGACTGGGAGGACATGGGTAGAGTAAACCCAATCCTTAAACTAGTGGAAAAGAAAAAAAATCACAATTTATCTTACACAGAGAGGTACATCTTGTCGAGCTATAGTATCCACAACATTGCACGTGAAATGGGTGTGTCAAATAATACTGCGTGGTGTATATTACAAAAGTAGTTCTGCATTTCTTATTATGTAAACCGTGTGGAAATGATTTTTAGCTACCACTTAGAATCATGCTTATTAACTCGTTTAAATAATTTTGAGCAATTTTTGCAGAATTACTTAATATCAATTTATAGAAAGTAGTTTACGTAATTATATTATTTTTAAATTAATATTCATGTAATGATTCAACACTTTCTAACCAAGAACCCTAGAAAAATGTTCTAACATTCTGTTTTTTTGTTTTGATATTGGTTTTATTTAAAAAATATGGCAATTTAGATCACAGGTTGCTGAATGAAAATGATTTGTTTTCACATTTTCTATTATCCCTCATTTCCGAAACATCCTGTATAATAAGAAATTAAGAAACATATTAAGTTAAATTTTTGTTAATAACATACCTCTTCCAGAACTGCTGGAACTCCAGCCACGATTGTCGGCCATTTCTTGCAGTCTAGGATTTATTACTTGTTTCGCTTCTTTGAGGACGGCAACCAGATCGGCTGCTTTGTTAGAATTGCTAGGTGTGAAGAACGTGTATGCAGTACCTGTTCTTTGTGAACGACCAGTACGGCCTATTCGATGAACGTAATCTTCAGAATTGGAGGGATAGTCAAAATTGATAACAAATTTAACGTCTTCAACATCTGTAAAAGTCCATTTTAAAACAAAAACTCATTTTTTTCATCATTGTTTTTCACATATATATTTTATATTACAAAAGGAAAAATATTTATTAATGTAATATTTTAAGTGAAATATTGTTATACAAAAGTGTTTAGCAATGCAAATATTATAATACAGAATAGATTAAATCAACAATGAAAAATATAGTCATATATAATTTCAATTAAACCCCTACATATCACATAAAAATTATTATTTTTTATTATTTATGATACACAATCTATTATCCCTCTATAAATTCCTTACTTGTACTGTGATCGACACCGTCTGATATAAATACATACGCTACAAAAAGAGGTGTGGTTACTTAAACTGTTGTGTTGTAGGGTAGTAAACATAATGAATAATAATGATAAACGCTTAATTTGACAGGTGTAAGGAGTTGATTGATATATCTTTCGGATCCTGACAGCATACACAGAAAAAATTTATGAACAATAATCGGTCTTCTTTAACGTATCTAATAGTTAAGCTTATAAAACCAAAGTTGCAGCTCGTTAATTTAATTATGTTATGCTGAAGTAAATTTATTACATCATAATTACAACCGCACCAACCGCAATATTATTTTAGCAATATTCATAAAGAAGTAATTTGTCATCAATTTCACTTCCAGTAATAAACATTTCAGAGTCCCATCAAAATTCAAATAGAACAATACAAAAGTATCTAATCGTCACGTGAAGATGAAACTTTGCGTTTGTTCATGTTAATAACAGACATCAAGTATATTTTGTGTCCGTCATGTTCAAATTTATGAAACGGTTGGATATAAATACCATGTATACTTCTTCACTTTACACTAGAAAATTATAAAATAAAAAGACGTGTGGGTTTTATGATAATCATAAATAGGTCAATTAAAATCACGAGGTCTATTTATTTTTGCAGTAGAGTAGGTACAACCTCGATAATGTCAACAAAATGGGAAATATTCTGTTTTTTACTTTTCTGTGTTGCTATGTATATAAAACAACTAAAAATAACATTTATTGTTATATAAAAATAGCCACACAGGACTATATTCAACCATCAGGAGTACTCAGGGTTCAATACCTGGCCCATAGTTTTTTACTCTTCTCATTAATGATACTAATTTTACTAATACTAAACATACTATTTTCTATGAATATAAGTTTGTATGTCTGTAAATATGTATGCAAGTATGTGTTCATTTATATTCTGACACAAATGTGGACAGTATATTGTATCAATTAGAAACAAAATATTTATATAAATGTTTCATAAAAATAATCAAATGGACATGAAAAAGTAGACAAAGCCAATTTCAACTTTTCCAAATTAAACACCCGATATATTTTTACATATTCGTAAAAAGCACTTTCTTAAGAAATTACAGAAATATGAGATTTGGCTCATATCAACTACAATAAAAGCCGGTTTACAGTTAAGTTTGCATATTTTTTGGCATGTATAATACTGGAAATCATGCGTCAGTATTCCGGGAGGTAATTCTACACGAAAAATTAATGCCTCAAAGCCCTTTAGAATTTTTTCGAAAACTAAAAATGTTACAAGGCGTCAACATTTTTTTTTTAAGAATTTCTTCCAATAACTTTTTTTAAGTATACCGATTTTTTTCAAATTTTTAACAAGTATCATTAGTATTCCTTTGTATCCACATTCTTAATTTGGTACATATCCTCCAACGCCAAAGAGCCTAAACTGTCCTTTACCTTCAAATAATGACTTGGATAGAATATAATTAAAGATCGTCAAAAAATCTTTAAAAAAGGTTCTTTATTGTTATAATCATGTTAAAATTAGACGTTTTCGAAGAAAACCAATAAAATATTCACATGCGTTAAATGAATCTCTCACTCGAACTCATTTTCAAAATTGAAGAATGGCATATTTGCTGGGGTTCGTCAAAAGTTCCAGAGTATAATTAATTGAGGTGGCAGGACAGCATTTCAAACATTTGTTGTGAAGGTATTACTTGAATTTACAAAAACAAAAATAATGTGGCTAACATAAGTAGATAATAGGTACCTATTAAATATATTTTTGTGAATTTAAAATGGTTTTTCTTGGTGTATTTTAACGTGAGATAATAAGATGATCTTTTAAGGATCTTTTGACAATCTTTTAATACATTTTATCCAAAATATTCAAACAAAAAAGTTCTAAGTCATTATTTGAAGGCCAAGGATAGTTTAGGACCTTGGTGTTGCAGGATATGCATCAAATTAAGAACGTGGATACAAATGAATATTGTGATGTGAACAAAATTAGGAAAAAAATTTTTGACACCCTATAATCCCGCCAATTTTAAGTTTTCGAAAAAATGTTATAGGGCTTTATGCATTAATTTTTCATGTAAAATCACCTCCGGAAAATTGACGCATCTTGTCGGACACTCTGTATAATGGGCTCATCTAGAACAATAAAGTTGAAATTGATATAAATATCTCACAAGGTAGCGTGTTGATGAATACTGTTTACAACCTAATTTCGCTTCGATGCTCTGCAACTTCCTGCACCTAAATGAGAATGAATGTAAAACAAAACCTGCTCGACCAGTATTTAAATTTTTTAATGTAGTTATTTTCGCTATTTCTTGTAATGTACTAGGAAAAATTGCTTAACTTTTCATAAACCCTATCTCCAATAAAAATTAGCGATGCGATGATGAAAACAGTGTATAAAGCAATCGTTAATCATTCTCCAGTAATATTTTAAAGATTTATGATGTCATTGCCCTAGTTCAGATTCATTTTAGTGCAGAATCCACAAAAATGGTAACTGTAGAGCAGTCTCCTATGTGTTTCATACCGAATATTATTTTCTTGTTTAATAAGTCAAAGAGCAAATGTTTAATCAGCAAAAGTATACAATTTTTAAACAATCTAGAATAACATTCAATAACAGAAAAAAATTCTTGATAAATAATGTATTTTTTTTAACTAAAACAACAAATTTTACTTATTCTGCATAAGGAACATCTAAAATATATATACATTTATTAAATGTGTTGGTGGTCTATTGATAACAGGTTATCCTGTAGATTTAAGTACAGGAAAATATGAACTATTTTTATTTTTTGGTTTTATATTCAAGATGAACCTTACACGTTTGCTCATTAATATGTTCTAGCTCAAGAGGCTGCTTGCCAGCATCAGGCAACGGCAATTTTCAACAAACTAAACCTGGAATGCAATAATTTAAAAGAAAAGAAAACAAACACATAGCCTACCTATAAACATGAAAAGAAATTTCGTAAAGTGAAATTCGTGTTTTGATGTTTAGTGAGAATAATGCGTACCAAAGAGTACATCGTCAAAGGGAAATCAGCACTGTACCGATTCTTCTAAGTTGTCTCTAGACCCGGTGAGAGACACTGCGGCCCGCAGCCAAGCCAGTCCAAACCTGACTCCGGCATAGGGCAGCGTTGTCGAGTAGGGCCCACCTACGGCCAGGTTATAGCCAGCAGTCCGAGACCACAGACTTCAACATGGCCGCCTTTAGCCTGAGCACACCGTTCGTCGTCCGATAGAGAGGCACAGCCACAATGACAAGTATGTGTCATTAACACGCTTGTGCCTCTGGAAAAGAGAGTAGTGCCCATTTTACTTTTGCTGTTGCTGATTATTATCCCATGCACATTGGTCAACAGGCTAATACCGACAACTATGCTCTACTTTTATAATACAAAAAAAAATAAAATAAATAAATAATAAGGATACCAAAGATCAAAAATTAAAAATATATATATTATTAGCCTGCTAATCATGTATAGAAAATAAAAATCTATAATCGGGTATTTTATGAATGTTGCACATACCTAGACCTCTGGCTGCTACGTCCGTAGCTACTAAAATTGGAGCCTTGCCTGATCTGAAGTCTGAAACAAATAGCAAATTTCATATAAAGCATATATCAATTGCAGAAATAGTGGTCGCTTTACCTTGTAAAACCCAATCGCGTTCTTGCTGAGATTTGTCTCCATGTATGCACACTGCAGGCCATCTTAAAAGAAATAATTTTATCCTAATACCATTATTAAGATTCAGTACTCTATTTGAATTAAGAAAGTTTTTGCCTATTGAAATTGGTAAAATGTAAACGGAAAATTGGAACACTGATGTAGCAGGTATTTTAGAACTGTTTTTAAATACATAAGATGCAACACCTTAAAGTTACGCAGCAAATTTATCGTATGCCACGATACCAAATATTCACTGCCTAAATACGAAAAAAGTTATAAAGATTCTTACCTCGTCAACTGTAATTTTTTGTTTTTAAACACCAAATAACTGGGTTTAGATATAGAGTAGGTATGATATATGAATTTAAAATAAGCAAGTTGACAACGATTTCTGGTATAATCAGAAGTATGTACTACAAAAGGATGACATTATTTACTTTAAAGCGAGTAACCTTGAAAACCCCAGAATACAGATTTTCAAACCTCAAATCGAAGTAGTCCATGAAATATTCTAATAGGCCAACACCGTAAGACATCCTATACAGAGTGTTTCAGTCATAATGTCATTAATTTTAATCACAAATTTGGAAGACCTAAGAATGACAGAATATTGAAACAAAAAATTTTTTGCTTGACCTTTTAAATTGAAGCAAATCAACCCACAACCACAGTAATAGATGCAGCACTCCGTGTTGACAACAATTTTTCTAGTCACGACATAGTGTCGAGCGGTGAAACGAACATCACACCTGCGTTTCCACATTACAGCTAAATGTTTGTATTCTTTCATAGACTGTTATCTGTTAATATGTACATGTATATGATTTAAACAATAGTAATAATAGTATTAACTTAGCCACTCAAAATGTTTTGGTTAAGTACAAGTTTCACACTTCCCGAAGTCAACTTTCATTAAAAGAATGCAGATATCCCAAAACAAGGTCTGAAGTACGTCTGGACATTATGCGAAAACTATTTATAGATTTACAGTTTTCACTGGGAACTGAAAGCACTAACTGAATTTCCACAGTACTGAGTGGTATCAAAATTCCGAGGTTCCTTGTAATACTGATACTGACATATTTCTTTTACTAGTAACATATCAAAATAAAGTATTCCAATTACATAAATTACTACACCAATTTTTAACTTTATTTATGACTTATGGCTAGATTTAACAAATCAACAAAAAGACTTACCCATTTCTCTTCATTTTTCTTGTAATGTCATCTACTCGTTTTTTGGTTTCTATAAAAATAATAGTCTTATTTTCTTTCTCTGACATGATTTCTTTCAGTAATGTACTCAGTTTCACTTCTTTCTCACTCTCCTGACAAACGTCTATGATTTGTAAAATATTGTGATTTGCGGATAACTGTAGTGATCCAACGTTGATCTGTATAAAATCCTTCAGAAATTCCTGGGCTAGAGCCTGAACTTCCTTAGGCCAGGTGGCTGACCACATCAAAGTTTGTCTGTCTGGGCGAATTTGTTCTATTATCTTTCGAATTTGAGGTTCAAACCCCATGTCAAGCATTCTGTCAGCTTCGTCAAGCACTAAATACGTACACCTCCTTAAATTGGTTCTATTGCTTTCTAAAAAATCAATCAGCCGACCAGGTGTGGCTATGATGATTTCTACTCCATCCATCAGGTCATTGACTTGAGGGCCTTTAGGGGCACCACCAAACACACAAGTATTGCGTATTTTTGAGGTATGACCAAAATCGGTAGCAACCTAAGATTAACAGTAAAGAAATATATGTCTTCTAAATAAAAATGTTAAAAATGTATTATTTATGTGTGTGTTTCTTAGTTTCAAATTTAATCTCAAACTCAAATGTACAGTGGCCGCAACATAAAGGTTCCCAACCTAACACATATACTTAAGTAGTCAATGGATTATTAATATGCCAAAATGACAAAAATAATTACATTACATAATATCCATTATTAGATTTTTGCACGAATTATGCTACTTCCGTTTTAATCAAGAAAATCTCAACTTTTGACTAATTTTGCCAAACGGTACAAATATTAATTCTAATTTCATTATTATGTGGTGTTAATTAATTTGTTTTGAGCTTCTGACAATCTACCATGGCAGTTTCATTATGAAAATGATAGAAACGTTATAGTTGACAAAATTTGTTACAAGTAGAGATTTTCTCACCATTAAATAAATCGTGCACATATTTGCGATTTTCAGATCCAAAAGGACCAAAGGCCGCTGGCGTAATGTTACTCTAGCACCCACCACTTTTCTCGAAAACGGCACAAGCTACAAAATTGAAACTGGTGGTACAAATTAGCAACAGAATAGTAACAAAACATCCACCACTTGTTTTTGGCGACTATATTTTAGTTTTCATTTTAAACAATCGCAAAGCAGCAACAAATTTTTAACCGATAGTATGAAAAAACTATACACTGGCAGAAAGTACTCGACGAGCAACAAAATATGGTATAAAAATCGCTTTGCTATCGTTGTTAGTTGAGGAGTAATTCGATGGGCCGCTAGCGTAATATTACGCTAGCGGCCCATCATTTTTCTCATAAACGGCACTAGGTACAAAATTGGAACTGGTGGTACAAATTAGCAACAAAATATCCAGTACTTATTTTTGGCGGCCGCTGATGTGGGTTTGCCAGGGTAATAGACGTCACGCCTACACAATATCTTCTATTACTTTTCTCGCCATTTTTATTGCGAAAACACTTGTCTCCATATGGGCTTCAATAGTTTCTTCGCCATAACATTATTTCGTCTTTTTCTATCAGCATACTTTTTCTACTTCATTTCATAATGCGGAAATTCATCATTATAGATATTCTAGGCAGTTATTGAAAGCTCATTTTTAAAATACCACCAATGAATTGTTCTACGAACAGAGATCTTCTTCCTTCCACGAGTTCCCACTATATTCCGTTTCGCAGTTGTACATTCTCTTTCGCCATTCCTTATTGCATGATATGCAATACTCAGAGAAACTCTTGTTAATGAACTACAAATTTCAACCACATCAACTGCACTCATATTTTGGTATCACACCCTCATCCCTTCAAACACATATTTTATCATCCAACATTATTCACTTGTTAAATTTGATTGTTTACGATTTTGAGAACACTCTGTACAGCTTAAATTATTCTCCATTTTTAAGAACAAAAACACACAATCACTAATTCAAATTCATTACAATCATAATTAAATTAGCAGAAAGACATACTTCGACTTTTCCCGTGCCTATGTTACTGTTAGCCTTGCAGATGGAACAGGTAGATCCGAATTAACATACTAGCGAGTTTATAAAATGAGTCACTCTCTACTATTTTCAAACCCGACTATAGGCACATGTAAGAAGACAAGAGGTTAAACCTTCATAATTTAAAGAAAATGTGATACTGATTCGGACTAAAAACCTTTATGTTGCTGCGAGTCTACTTTACATAATATATATGAGACAAATTAAATTATCTACCTGTTGGATTTGCTGAGCTAGTTCCCTTGTTGGTGCTAAAATTAGTGCAATAGGTCCGTCTCCCCTTTGCAGCCTGCTTTGATTATTTATGTGAACTATAGCTGGAAGGATGTAGCTTAATGTTTTTCCAGACCCAGTTGAAGCAATTCCAACCATATCACGACCAGATAAGGCAATGGGCCAACCCTGGGCCTGAATAGGTGTCGGATTTTTAAAACCCATCTTTCGTAATTCATTCATTACATAATCAGGAAACCCAGCTTCTTCAAAATTTAAAACTGGCTCAGGAATTGATTTGCCCTTAAGTGATATCTCTTTGTTGCGCCGCCATTCTTCGATTTCAAAATATTGGCGGTCGCTGACAGAGGGATGAGGAATGTAGAAATCTTTTTTAAATGGCTCTAATCGGCTCATGTCCCATCTGGGTTTTCGTAAACTGGAACCAGCAGCGTTTCTTCTGCCTCCTCCTCCATAGCCTCTGTCACGACTTCGTGACCTTCTGCGATCTCGGCTCCTTGACCTATAAAAAACGATCATGTTGGAGAATACTCGTATGCTTATAAATATACATACAAATTAAATAACATAATAATATAAAGAAATCCTTCAATAAGTGGATGTTGCTATATCACAATATAGAGGGTGTTTTGAAAATAGTTGAGGAAAAAGGAACAGTTGATTCTTTAGCAGATTTTAGAGGGGGTGTTTTATACAAAAAATGTTTATTCTAGCTTCCCTTTTAAAAATGAATGTTAGAATCAAGTTGCTCCGACTATTTCAAAATTGGTTCAAATTAAAACTACAATTTTTACATGAACCCAGTTGTGTTAAATTATCGTCGGTTAAATAACAACAGGCGTGCTAATTCTAGTCTGTTCCATTGCCCGTTTTCAGTCACTTATCGCATATGGCAGCAATCAATTGTTTCCATAGAAAATATGACAAATATCTGTTGGTGTACATGTCTGTTTACATTTCATTTTAAAATTTATAAATGAATACAACCTAAAATAATAAGAAGATGTTGACAGTGAAGACTGGTGAATTATTTGAAAGCATGAGATGCAACCAGTTACAGTGGCGGCTACGGAATGCCTCGGAGGACCACCATTATACGAGGAGCGGTGCCGACCCTAGCAGTCGTAATACCAATAGGAACTGAAATCAATATATGGGCGGGCCCAGAGACACTGATAGCAGGTCTGTTACCAAGAGCCTAGCACGAGAACAACCAGGGCAGGTAAAAGAATTCTGGCTAATCCTATGGATGTGCATTATAACTATGTTTCTGGCAGCAACCAGTTACCGAGGTCACGGCATAACAACCCGGAAAATCACTATGTATCAAATGATAGAAGAAGGGGTGTATTATTTCATCCCCTTACTATGAGGTGGCAGGGAGTGGAATGGGCCCTTGTGACATTTTACTGCAACTGCATCCATGCAAAAATTGAACTTTTTAATTTCAGCTGGTTTTGAAATATCCATGGGAACTTGATTTCCAATATCCGCTTATAAAGGGCTGTCATTTTTTAGGGTAGGCTGAAATATTTCGTTTTTTATAAAACACTTCTCAAATCAATTAAAGAATCCATTGTTTAATTTTCCACAAATATTTTAGAAATACCCTGTATAATAGTAGGTACGGTAAGATTAAGTGAACGTAAACACATAAACTCATCAGGTACTTTCATATGATTTACTAGTCTTTTATGCTACATTTAAATACATTTGTGTGTGATAAATCGATGTGGAAAGTAACAAAAAATAATTAAACAGAAGCAAAAGTAGTAATATAAACACACTACTTATATAAATTAACAAAATCATTATGAATTTGTAAAACTAAAGTGAAAGCAAAACTATTTCTTGCAATACAAGATTCTATTAGCATTATTTTTATTGCATAAAATATTAATATACTCGATTTATTATTCAGTGTGTATCATAAAAGTTATAATAGTTATATGGTTATATTTACTGCATAACTGTACAGTAATTGATAATTAAAAATATTACCAGCAACTGTAGAAATTAAGTAGGTACCTACTTAAAAAATGTTAAGCTTACCTTCGTCCTGAGCGACCTCTCATAATGTATTGCTGTCTGGTATTAAGCTGCTTAGCTTATTGTATTTCTGTATTTAATTAGATAATATCTGCAATGTTTATTAATGCTAAAAGTTGATACCTATTTATGGGCTGAAGGTAGAACTTCCTGCATTCAAAATACTTTATAATGCATTACACCACTGTTATATATAAATTATTCATTACTTCTTATTTCTATATTTATTTTCACTTCTGTAATACAATACAACTGCTCTCCTTTCAGACGAGAATTGAAGGAATAAAAAAAATTCGGCAACGCGCAGGCTTACTTGTGCAAAGTACTATCGATCCTTCCTTACAAATTACTTAACACAAATTAAAATAATTAGATGGACACTTGCTTAAATAAATAATGGTTTCTCTGTTAACTTTTATATGTATGATTTTCACTTTTACCGTAATAAATCTTCTTACAAACATAAAGAACGAGCACAATACAATTATTCAGTATTCAACAGCGGTCAAGCAAGAGAAGAAAGCAGAAGAGAGCATAGATAACATATACTTCAGAAGAGTCAAGAAAAGCGTTGGTGTTCTGTGATCACAGAGGTCGAATTCCATTTACTCAATTCGACACGATTGGATGGGCTCTTGATTATCTCTTTGATTTCCTGTTCATTTTATAATCATTCATTTTACAATACATAATAATATTTAACCAATGAAATCGATATGGGATGAAAACTTGAACACAACAATACTATTAAATCAAAAATAAGGTGGATCAAATCAAAGTAAAACCATTTTGGTTGTCTAATTTTTAACAGAACAGCTATAAATGTGTAACAAATGTGTGTAACTTCACACCCATTGCTTAAACCACAGTCTATTATTGAGTGCATTCAGGGAACTCGAGTGCTAAAGCGCTTTACTGAAGCGGTGTACTGAATAGTGCCATAATTTTCATGCAGCGCTTTAGCGCTTTATAAAGCCATGAAGCGTTATTTGTAAAGCACACTATAAATTGGTATGTTTGGGTAATCTAACCTAAAATTTGTATTTACTGTCTTCATGCTGACTGGTTTACTAGCGCGTTATTTTTTTTAAAGAAATACCTAAGTATAAGTCGGAGAGAAAATAATATTGCCTTTCTGGTATGTCATTCGAAATATAGCCGAAATTTAGCATTAAGTAAATAATGGAGAAGGATACTATTGGGAGAGAAAATCATTACGGTTGCAGTAACACAAGAAGAATGACAAAAAATATTAAATGGTAACGTTTAAGTCATTTTTCATCTATTACAAGTCAACGCTGATATTAATTTTGGTGCTAAATTATTCATCCCTTTTTGTAATGATTTTCAAATATAACAAAAATATATCATATCTAGATACCTACTTAAAAATAACTACAATTATGTTATTATATTTTTAGCTCTAGATAATATTGTTTGTATACATCTAATAATTTATATAAAAACCTGAAAAACAAATAATTTTAAATTTAACTTCTGCCTCTACCAATAATTAAAACTGAAATCGTAAAAGTAACTAGATAAGTAGTAAATTCGGATTAGTTCATTCAATGTGACATATTAAAGCGCTACAGCGCTTCGGCTCTGTAGCGCTTTAACGCTTAATTTCCTGAACGCAGTCATTATAAACAGTGCTTAACCATGGCGCTGACCAATCACAATTGAGACATCTCCACTGAAATGTAATTTTATATTATAATGATTGGAATGCATTAAAAGCTGCGCGAATGGATTATTCATGATCAGCGCTATATTTTGTTTTGTGCCTCTAGCAATGGCGGAGCAGTAGGGGCTTAGCTGATTGTGAATTGAAATAAAATTGAATTCTGGATATGGAGAATTATTTCGTGCTATATGCTGGTTAATTTTACAGTACCTTATAAAACATGACATGTTCCAACAATAACACCCACAAAAATACACAAAGAATAACACTAACGAGAAACAAGATAAAAGATGGAAGAAACCACATTGTACGCCAATGACGTGTTTACAAACAATATAATGAGAAATTAAGAACACAATTCATATCGTACGTGCAGATGGTAGTCTCTCTCGCACTCACATATATAACCAATGAAGTATGTCTTTGATGAGTTTCATGTGCCTCCTTTTGTCTGCTCCTAAGGTTGGTACCTTTATTTGGATGCGCAAATGGACTAAACGCATTCCATATCGTACATTTTAGTAGACATCCCGTGTCGCCACTGTCACAGAATAAACCACAAAACATGAATAAACTTTATTCTGTGCCACTGTGTTTATCTAACCGCGTTATCTATAAACTCAATGCACAGACTACTGAGCGAGTCGAGTATCGATTACCGATAGAGCGAGATACAAAAAGAACGAGTTTTAAAATGAAAAGTGGTCATTCATTCATCCATCTTCGGCTAAATCGTACAGCCGTGCTTTTTTTTGTTTTTTTTAGTCTGTTCCATTGCCCGTTTGCAGTGACTCACTTCGCGTGGCAGCATATTCTATAGCACAAATGACGTAGTCGTGGACATAGTCGTCAATTCTTTCATAGAAATTATGACAAATGTCAAATATGTGTCAAGGTGTACATTTTTGTTTACGTCTCATTTTAAAATTTATAAATTGATACAACCTAAAATAATAAGTATTGTGTCCTAATAGGGAAAAATGCAGAAGGCAGTCCATTATTAATACGTATGTACTCAGTTTTATGAAAAATACGTACGTAAAATAAGTAGTTTCTATTAAAAGATAAGCTATTATAGTGTATGTATGTATATATCAAATGTCAAATTCTGACATTTATGTCATAACAGGTCTGATGTGTATGTTTCCAAATACTAAAGTTGGTGTCGCTACACTACATCACATTACAGAATTCTATATTGAAATTCAGGTAATTCGTCAGTAAGTATTACAGCAGCCTGATGCTGCTCCATCCAATCAGTGTTGCCAACTCGTGGGAAATTTTGATCCCAAGGGTTGGCAAAACTGCATCCAATGAAAATTCAAAATTTTGTTAGACTCGATGGTAGTTAAACTTTAATATAACTTTTTTTCAATGTAAATGTAATTTTTCTATATCATTTGCTTTAAAGTAATTATAAACCATTTTGGTTTTATTTGTAGTAAAAGAAAAGAAATGTGATGCTCACTTAGAAGTACAATATGCTAAACTGCTAAACATAATACTTTCAAATCTTTAGGATTTACAAATATGTACAATTAATATTATAATTAAACTTGTAATTTTACCTGCATAACAATTTTTTTTTTAAATTTTAACATACTGGGCTCAAAGGGTAAGCAAAATTAAAATTATATTAAAAATCTTTATATTGTTCAAACATGAAATTATATTACAAATATTTTTCGACCAATCTGATTAAATATCTAAAGTAAACTTACAAAATTAAGCGAAATAAAATATACATATACTGTTATAATTATATACAGAATAAATATAACAAACCAACTTTATCAATATTACTTAAAAAAAAATTATATATTTACATTAAACAATTACATATTTAATAATATGAGGAATAATGATGGTACGGTGTTGGTGTCGGAGATGAGACATGTGGTCTGGGTGCAATAGGTGTTGGATGATAAGGACTTTGAGTAACCGAATACCCACTGAACCCTTGAACTGGAGAAACGGGTCCACTAGGAGTTGCGGAGGGCAGTATTCGACCTTCCCCTATGAGTCTACCTTGCTCCAAAATCCTGGACTGATCCGAGATAATTCGAGAATCTTCAGACATGAGCCTGCTTTGATCTGTATTTAATAAATGATTTGTGGTCAACTGATCATTACTCGATAATATCCTAGATGTCGTGTGTTCTGAGAGTATCCTACTGCTAGCCTCAGAAATCAATCTGCCATCGTTAGTTAAGTGTCTCGAAGAACTCAAATCCGTGCTCAATAATCTGCTCTGATCGAGAAGTCTGTGGGGAGTGCTCTGTAACCCGTGTTCGGTTAGCAAACGAGAGTTAGCGATTTGGTGTAGAGGGTGGCTCCTTAAACTTAAATCGACGCTGTGTCTTCCCGGAGGAGTTAGATCCAGCGAAACGACCCTTAAAATATCAGCATGAGTATAAGTAGGCAGTGGGGGGCTGTAGTTCAAGCGCAAATCAACTCTGTCCACTTCTGGATATAAATGGTGGTATCGATTTATGTTGGAGTAACTGTGGAAACCTCGAGCTGACATGTCTAGACCTTGCAGCTCAGATGAATTCAGTAATAACGGTTCGAAATTCCGATCAGTTCTAAAATCTGATTCCATATTCTCATACTGTTTGTTACGGTTTTCAATGGCATCTATTAGATCGTATCCCTTACTTCGGAAATCCGAGTCGCTATTGTCGTACGAAGTATTTCTTTGTCGTAAAAGCTCGCTGTCGATATTTTCGTAGCTTTTAAGTCTAAGGTCCAAGTCAATTTCAAATTTGTTACGTATATCAGTCGATGTTAAATCGTCTGGATATTTGGGTCGCTCTATAGAATTATTTTCTTTATGATCTGAATCCGGCGGCTGTATTTCAGATAGATTCTGATTTATTCCGTTTAGCTGATCCTGATTTAATTGATTACTTTCGCTTTCAAATTTCAGTCTTCGCATGTAATTTTGATTATCTGTCTTGTACGACGTTTTGTAAAGTGATAAGTCTAATTGAATGTCGTTTTTAGGATTATGTAAGCTCAAGTTTTGAGCAGCCATGCCATTGCTGTCGTCTGAAGATAAGTGATCTGCATTCACGGCATGTCCAAAATCATATCTCGGCGGACTAGGTACTGGAGTCACGTTTTTCTGTTCGTAAGAGGTATTGTGCGGGGAGAGGTTATTAATATAGTTCCTGACAAAGTTAGATCTGGAAACTTCCGGACTGTTCGGAGGACTGAAGTCCTCTTGGTGGAAATTAGTGTAGTCCATTCGAATGTTACCCGTGTGATGTAGTTCATTATTTAATTCATCTGTTACAGAGACATGATCGTTTACCGAAGGTGACATCAAATTGATATCTCTCGATTCACTTATACAAGAGGGGTCACCATACGACACGTCCGGTAAATTTTCAGGTTGAGTTAATGTGTACAAATTATTAACTAGTGAGTCTGTACAATTTGGAGTAGTATTGACGTCAATGTCTATATTGGGCTCGCTACAAACGGAATCTAACGCCGCTTCAACTAGCAAACTAGCGTTAGATGCTTCGTGTCTACTGAAATCACTTAGGGTGTTTAGCTTACTTCTATTATAAATTTCAGTCTCTTGCAATGATATACCAGTTAATTCTTCTTTATTTAATTTTTCCATTGTATACATATCTGGAGGTTTGTCAATGTGTGAAGGTTCTCCAGCAATCCACTTTTTTGACCCTTTGCTCAAAACTTTCATGTTGGTGGTGATGGAATTAAAGTTACTATAGTTGTCGGCCAATGATGGACTGGGCCTCGGTGAAGGCGGTCTTTCATCAACGATTTGTGGCGACGTTTCTAGTGGTGCTGGATCATCTATATTGCTGCTTTGGCTTTCCATACCTATAAGGTAGAACAATTGATTCAAATTCTCTATTGTTCACACAAGATAACCAAGGGCAAATTAAGTAAACTATTAGAAAACATAAAATTAAATTAGAAGTACAAAACAGTATAAAATTTAAGAATAATGTTACTACATGGAAAATAAACACTGAAATAAGAATATTTATGAATTTAAAACTGTAACTATAGTTGCGGCAAGAATTCAGACGACTTACGTTATATGAACAAATGAATAATTCATTGTATTTTCATCAAAATATTTAAAAACCTACAACTGACTATATACTACACTAAAAACTAAGATACTACACTAAATGTGTGCACTACAACACAAACTAAATTATAAAAAATGATTGTTTCTGATGTGACAAATTATCGAAAATTATGTTGACAATAAAAGCAATTGCATATCAGCCGTGACGTAAATCGTCCGAATTCTTGCCGCAACTATAGATAATTAATAACCATAGAGTAAATTTTAAGACAAAGGTGTGATTACATATCTTTTAAGTTGAGTAACTGATAACAAAACCATATCAGTAGACGGACAAACCAAATTAAAATAAAATGTGTCTTCTGTTACTTATTCGAAGAATATGCCAATTAATTTGAATTAATAATTCTAATTTTAAAATTAAATTTACATTAAATATTTTTTTCTGTCATCAGAGAAGGCAAGATATCTTATATTTTCCACTGCAGTTATGCTCTTTGTCACTCCGTTAGTTTGATTTAAAAAGTTAACAGGTAACACTGATAAGGAGTTATATACACATTGATGCAACTGTCTTGTAGACAAGAGTTTAAGTTAAGTTTAAGAAAACTAATTATACCTTGGCTATTTAATTGATTAAAAAAACATTATTTCAGATTAATATTCTAGGGATGTAGTATATGTAATAAAAAATTGTACTCTTCTTGGAAAAAGTTACATCATGTATAATAAAAAATATACTTAATCTCTTATTACACAGGGCGTTCGGAAATTATTAACAAATATTTGAGGGGGTGATTCTACACAAAAAATAGGAGAAAAACTTCATATAAATACAAGTCGAATAATCGGCGCTAAGGGTGCCAGAGCCTAGAGATGAAGATGACTTTAGTTTACTATTAACAAATTGGTTCGAGTTAAAGTAATGACATTTTGAACACTTAATCAGCTTTTTATGCTGCAATGGAAAATTGACACCACTGACAAAATTTAAATAATTTATTCAAAGATGTATTAAACACAATAGCGTATTATCGGGTATTATAGAATATTTTTAACCCTAACATTTATGTTAGACATTCTTTTTAAACAATCGAACCACAAAAATTCAAAATTTAAAGCTTTTGCAAAACTTACTGTCATTATCACTATCAGTTCCATTCTCATTTAGGGGTGCATTTAATTTAGACATATCAGTATGTTCATTTCTATGTTCCCCCTCAGAAACTCCACTATAAGCCTGAAAAGTGTATTCCACGCTTCTTTTTATTTTGGGCATATTTTCCTCTGTAAAATTATGGACTTTTTTGTAGTGAAACTGGAGGCACTGCTTTGTGGTAAAAGCGGCTTTACAACTATCTGCAGTACACCTACAAACTTATATTAAACAAAATCTCTTTATTAAGGATATAATTCATTACTTGAACGGTTTTATGCCACTGTGAGTTAACATGTGAATCTTTAAGTTCGATTTGTTCTGAAATTTTTTACCGCATCTCGAACATGAGCAAGCACCATCGATCTGTTTCTGGTGAACTTCCTTCGAATGCCTTTGTAAAGCAGCCCTAGATCCTAATATTTTCAAACAACTTTTACACTGGAATTCTTTAAGTACCTCTGAAAAATCTAAAAAAAAAACAACTAATGGTTCAAGGCCATTAATTGTTCACTAAATAAAATAAACTTACCACTATGCATTCTTTTTATATGTACTTTTAACTTTTGTGGTTGACAAAACTTTCTCCCACAAAAGTCGCACAAGGGTCTGGATCTGTGAGGATTGGCGGAACAGCCATATGTTCGATGCATTTCTAAATAATTCAGCCTTAGAAAAAACTAGACAGAAAATGTGAATAAGGAGTATACAGATTTTATGAGTAAAATTTCAGGGATTGGTAGAAAATACTGATATAAGTAGATTTCTTTAAATAAATAAATATTGAAGGCCTTATCGCCTGAGGTCAGATACCTACGTTATATTCCCTGAAATAAGACATCCAAGTTGATATGAACTCACATGCAAAAAAATTCAAGTTAATATTTGGTAAAATTTTAGGTATCATAATTTTTTAATTTTTTGTTAAATTTTTATGATTTGTTTAGCAAACTGTAGATAAAATGACTAATTTCAACTTGTACATACAGATAGGGAAAATATTTAACCGATCATATGAAATGCTAACAATAATCCCTTCCACTGCATCGCCGTCCAAGCTTGTCTGTCCTCCCCTATTTTGGCGGACTAAACCAGTATTCGTATTCGTACGCGACGTTGCGTAGGAGAGTAGGGGAGTACTGGGAGTACTGACTAGCCCGCCCTGCCGTGCGTCATATTCCCACCAATACCCCATGTATTTGAAATGTATGTAATAGAATCTCCCCATGGTCGGTTAAATATTTTCTCTATCTGTATATCCTATCTATCTAACACCGTGTAGAATAATTTCTTTTAAAATACCAATTTTTATTAAGAACCATTCCTTTCTCAAATTTTGTTTTTTTGGTTCATGACTTTAGGTGGATTAGCCTATTTTTAAGAGCGCAGTTTACTTTAAGAAATGATATTATTTGACGAGGTGGCTATGCTTGTTGTTCCTAATATCAGTTTGACAGTAATTTTTCTTTACACAAGAACTATACTCCTACCATGGTTTTAAATGCGGCAAAATTGCGCAAATGCTGTTGCTCTTGAAGATGGACGTAATTATGAATATGTTGCAAGAATCTTTCGTGTTCATCACTCTACCATCTCCAACAACAGCAAAAGCTTTTGCACAATTTTTCGTAAAGAAAAATTACTGTCAAACTGATATTAGGAATGAGCAAAGCCACCTCATCAAATAATAATAATATTTCTTAAAGTAAACTGTTGATGCCAAGTTCATTTCTCTCTTAAAAAAGAATCAATGAAACAACAAAATGTGGAAAGGGAATGGTTCTTAACAAAAATTGGTATTTTGAAAGACTTTTGTTACGAAATTATTCCACAGGGTGTTTTAAAATTAGGGTTATAAAACAACCTTTCAATTAACCTTGGATAATGACATTTAACAAAAGACAGGATACACAAATTGAAATTAGTCAGTTTATCTAGTTTGCTAAAATAATTTTAAAAATTAAACTAAAAAAAAAATATGATTATCAAATTTTACCAAATACTAACTTGTTGCGTTTTTTTTGCATGTGAGTATAGTTTTCGGCTAAAAGGGTGTAATTTAAAAATAATACGGTTGCTTACAGATTTATTAACAAAAAATGTACGTTTTCACTATTTGTTTTGTGCTTGTTTGAAGAAGTTTACATATTGCAACTTTTTCTATCGATTTCTGAAATTTTGCTAGCAAAATTAAAACTAACTTGAATAATATTACAGAGGGTGTCTTATAAGTAATGTTAGATTTTATAATTATAAATGTATTCTGCCACATTTTGTACATGTCGTAACTTGTTGATATAATGCTTCAACTTCAACATGAATAGGGTAACAGTTGCATTGTATTTTAATCATATTGACTTTGCTCATTGACCTTGTAAAATCATTTAGAAGAATAAATACCAAATTCGTGTATTGCTGAATATGTAAAATTGAAGAAGATATGGTTACTGAGCTGAGATATGTGGCGCTTGAAGATCAAAAGCGCTCTGGTCATCCACTTGTATGGAATATCTGCGATTACAAAAAGAGCATTAATAACCCACATTATTTATGAGACACCTTCTTATTAAAATTATGCATTACCTTCTTACAAAATTGGCACTGATATGCACCTTGCCCATTATGAAGTTCCGCTGCATGTTTCATAATATTTTCTTTTCCTAGTACCGCAGCTCCACATATTTTACAATGATATTTTCTTATAGTTAAACTATATCGTAAGTCATGGAACACCGAACAATGTATTCTATAATAATGTGGATGATTAAAAACCATGTTGCATCCTCCACACGCTGAAAATAGAATAAAACTAAGTGTTCGATCATATTAGTTAAAGTAAATATGCGTTCTGACTATTTTGTGATTACTTTACATTTTGCAAAAAGTATTATGCTGCAACATATATAAATTAAGATAATAAAAAACATACTGGTTTTTTCCATTTTCTTTTTACTTGCAGAAATTGGGCTGTCCTGCCAGTATAAAAGTTCTTCGCCGCTTTTAATAAACTTAATGGTAATAAAATACAAGTCCTTTTCATTCGATATCACAGTTATATTTCTTTCCTCTCTTTTTGGAGCTGGTCTGATATATTTTAACCAGTTAGAAAGCTCAACACTCTCAGTGTTGAAGTAGGTATTACCAGTTTCTGAACTAATTTCCCAGAGATCTTTCATGCTGAAATCTTCTGGAATGTCTACTTCTTTAATTATTTTTCCTATTAGAGGCCCAAACTGAGAAAATGGTTCTAGATTATTTTTTGCAAATATACCCAGGCCATGGTTAGTATTAGTCTCTCCGAAATTAAGAAAACTTGGGACAGACATTACTGCATAACTGTATTTGTTTATTTCTTTTAAACCTACAGAATCCTTGTCATCTAAAACTTCGTTAGCTTTTTGATTTTCATAAATTGATTTATACTTCTCCAACCAATCGTTATAATCTATACTATCTTTAACTATATAATGAGGATAATTTATAGGGCACTGATCTTTTGTATGGCAAGTCGAACAATTCTGGCAAACATTATGTTTAGTCATATCTAAATTGTTACAGGATTTATCATTTTCTTTTCCTATTATCTTATCACTATTTTTACTATTTTCTGGAGTTTTGTGGATGTCATGTTCTACTGATCTTTTTTCTTTACTTGTATCTTTTGGAGCTTCATTTTGGCTAGTTTTCTTTTCTTCAAACACAGTAGGTTTGCACTTATTTAAATTACCTTCAATTTCTTTAACCGATGAGGTACGAAAAGTCGTTTTTTCCTCAAAATTAATTTGATTTATAACATTAGTCTCAATTTCTGGTAAATTATTTTCTTTCGTATTAAAATTATTAATTTTGTCTTTCTTATGGGCAGTTTCTTTTTCTTCATGTTGATTTTTATTTGACTGATAACATTTGCTTTTATTTTTGTTCTTTTTAATGTCTCGTTTAGTGCTGTTCGGTTCATGTTTTTTTTGTGTGAATTTCCTGAAACAATACATACTTTATATTAATTACAAGGTGTCATTTATCTGATACTAATGCTATTACTACTGATGTAAACTAGGGATTGAAAAAATATATGGCACATTTTAGGTATATTTATACTTTTTTAAGAATTATTGGCTAGTGCTAGTAGACATTTCAGTTATTATTAATGACAGAAAAACTGGTACCTATGTGGAAATTCGCTTTTATTTTTCTTCTATTTTTCAGTTGAGTTTATATACTTTTTCTTTTATTCTATAACCCATTTTTATGGGATTATTGTACAAAAAATAAGTATCTACTTAAAAGAAATCTAATGTCATTATCCATTTAGATTGAATTTTTTAAATTTTATTTTTCTTCAGAATGTGCTATTTATCAATAGTCTACAAACACTCATTAAAAAAATTACATTCGAATATACATTCTTTAAAATAAAAATAAACAATTAAACAAAACAAAACCACGTGTTCATTATTGATCTGTCAAAATAGACTCCTCCTCCAATGCCATGATATGCGGTAGTTTACATTTTGTGATTACATTTTTTAGTTTTCTTTCACTGTTTTGTAAAGCAACGTACCTGTTATAGTAATCTTCTGCTGCATCTAATAATTTTGTTGCAAAATCTTCATCATTTGAGCATTCTAATGCATTTTTTAATGCATTCCATCGTTTGACATTTAAAGGACCTATCAAGTTTAGTAAGGAATATTGAGAATGTTTGACGTCATTTTCTTCGCTATAATTGTTATCACACTTTAAATTATTAATACTGCTTTCTTTTTGAAACTTTTTTAACATTATTAATTTGGAAATAAAGAGGATAGGTCATCAATAGTCCTATCCCCTTTAAGCAAGCACGCCGACATTAAAGTGACGTCATCAGAAAACGATGTCAATAAATAAAAATTAACGCTTCTGAATGTTTGAACTGGAAATTGGATCATTAAGAACGATTTATAAATTTAATAAATTGAACTAAAAATTGTAGCTATTATTTTGTTATAAACCTAATTATTATACTTTAATTTAATAGGCAGTGGCGGAGTGCGTATATACAGGGTAAAGAGAAATATTTTATGTAATTATTACTATAGCTCTGTTCTCGCAAGTCAGAGATTCAATTCAAACTGTTACAAATATTCGACCAGTTAATTTGCGAATGTGTTTTTAGTGCATGTAACTAAAAAAAATAGACGATCATTTCTGCTAACAGTTTCAAACAAGTACCTAACATAACCTAACCTAATTCTTGTAGAAACAGATCTTATAATACTAGTAATTAATAAATGAGAATAGTTACGTTTTTAATAGGTCAACATTGGAAACTTGAAAGTAAAATAATGTTGAGAAACTTGTAACTAAAATTATGACAACAATTTTTTTGAAAAGCAAGAATTTTGAAATGCCTTTATTTATAATAATTTTAAAGTTCTAGAGTTAAGTTACTTAAGACCACAGTATAGTATACTGTGCTTAAGACAAGCGTTAGTAGTATATGCCTAAGACTACTGTGCTGCGATTTTGTTCCCGTATGCTTTCTTAAAGCTTCACTGTCGTTATTTTGGTATTTTGTTTCGATTTTTGTATTACCCCTCTTGCCTTACTTCATTATTTTCACTTCGTTTTCTCTCTACAAAACAAAATTTCAAAGTTTATTTTATAAAAAATAGTTCGCGTCGTTTGTTTTCGACTGTAGAATTCTATTCTATTTTCGAAAATAGGTAAGAATAGAATCCCACCACTGATTATTGAAGTTATTCATAACTGCAGTCGTAGCCATTTTGGTTCAATTACTTATCTTTGAATGGACCATATATATTAATGCAATGTCACAAGATATATATATATATATATATATATATATATATATATATATATATATATATATATATATATATATATATATATATATATACAACTTGCATCAGTATTTACATTTAAATCAAATATTATTTTTTATAATGATCCTAATGAAATCTATAATTAAGGATCAAATTATTTGATTAAAAAATATATTAAAATTTGATTTATTTGTTAATATATATAGGTATTTGAGAGATTTTTTTCTCTTGATTTCTATAGAAGAATATTATTTGTTTTAGAACTATCCAAATATATTTTTCTCCTCAAAAGTTTTTTTTTTTGTTATAAATATCTGCTTACTCCATCAATCGCTAACAAAACATGAATTTGATTCAGCAAATAAATTTTATTTGGTTCATCTCTGTCATCAGAAAATTTTAACTAACAAAATTGTATATTTAGATATAACTTTAATTCTTGCTGTTTTTAGTTTTAAATTTTGTATAAATGAGTTTGTCTATGCTTCTATGTGTTTTGTTGTAGATTATACGACCGATTTTAATAGGGGTCCTTCATATTAATTTTTTTGATCTAAGCCGTCTTGAAGGAGGTACGACCTTTTAACAGGGGTGATAAATTTATAGTGTCACGGATTTCCTAATTCGAATTTCTCTACTGCCAGAAAAACAATCCTTTAATTAATTACTTTTTTATTAACTATACTCAGTACACTACACTGAACACTAATTGCAACTCAACTAAACACTTATTTAATTAATCGCTATCTAAATCACTTTGATCTCTCCAACTGAACACTTCAATTCAAGACTGTAATACAAGACTAACTAACTCGGCCGTTTATTCTGCTTTTATAGACCCAACGAATATTCCAGGTATTTTCTAGTATCTCTAGATCCATTTTCCCGTACGACTCGAATGCTTCTCGTCGATTCCCCATTTTTCCAGTCCCGTCTCGATCCACGGCTTTTTGTTTGTTTAACAGAATCGTGTAGGGGCGATCGGGGCAATCTTAGCATTTCGCGATACCACAGTCGTCGGTTTGGGTGTGAGTGGGGCAAATTCCGTGACAATAGTTTTATTTAGTTATTTCTTCCACATGTATTGAAATTAAGAAGTGAAATTTGGCAAGTCATTTAGCTGATGAATTTTTTTCTGGACGAGTATTTTTTGTTCCTTTTGTTCATCCTGGGACGTTATAAGATTTTTATATATTTTTAGGTATTAATAATATTGTGTGAAACTAACTACTCAGTGGACAAAAGCCCCAACCTGCGTTGAATTACACCCACAATATCTACCCATATATTCCTTATTATTAGCTTTTGTAACATTTTTTTACTGTTTTAGAAAGGTATTTTAAGCTAATATAAATCAAATCTCCTAAAAATGCAGAAATAGGTCAGATCTCATCTATTGTGGTTGAATTTGTCGTGTTCCCACTGCTAAAAAGTGAAGTTAGATATTTATAGAGTGTTTCATTAGCAGGTCAGTAAATTAAATTATTTTCTTTAGATAATTATTGATTAGAGCTTTGTCTGTGGAATTGTTCATTAGCATACCTAGATGTTTGGTATCAGAGAACATACATATGACTTCATTGATAGGAATTGTAGGAGATTTGATTGGCTTAAAACACCTTTCTAAAACAGTAAAAAAACGTCTGTATATCTTTCATTAGATTTATGTTGATATGATAACCTTTTTCGATTGAAAACCATTCTTTTCGAATACCTCTTGAGTATATTTAGAATGTTTTTTATCTAGCAATTTTTTAATAAGTATTATACAGGTTTTAAGTAAACAAATATAGAGTTCACGTTCCTACACGCTCAGAGTTTCTTTTCCAGTATCTGACTTAACATCAATATCACAGTATATTAATACTATACTGTAATCGATATCAAGTGGGGGTTTGCATTATTGTACATTTGATGACAGTTTATGGTTGTTATATATATAAAATATTGCTGTGTATTAAATATTTGGAATTAAATAAAACTTATACAAATATTTTAAATGTTGTTTTCTATTTTAACTCTAAGGTTGTTTAATAAAGTCATAAATTAATTTTCACTTGTAACGCTGATTGCATAATCTGTAACCTCATCACTTAAATTTGGCAGTCAGTCATGAACCACAATGGGTGCTAAGTCACTATTCATGACCTATAATAATAACTTATCTCTTATATAAAAGTAGTTTATGGCACGCTAGTAACAAATTATATATATATGACTCGAACCAAGGCCAATAAAAGAAGATGAAGAAGAAGTATTCTGTGACGAAAGCATAAAAAAAATTAATTTCCAACTTTTTATGATATAAAATTCTAGTTTATGTGGTTTTTTAAACATTTAAAAATATTAGTAGGTTAAATTCCGTTCAACTTAAAATCATATTTTTCTAATGAAATACCTATGAAATAGGTATTATATATAGAACTGTAATCATTCATTATTTTGAATATTTGAATTCCTCCAGCGCGCTAATGCGCAACAGTCACAGTATAGAAAGACCAGTAGGGACAGCTGCACTTTCGCGCCAAGCCATTTTCAGAATTCATTCATAACCATTTACGCACTCGTTTTGGTTTACGTTTCGTAGTATAACCGCTTCCTAACCTATTTGAGTTGCGTTCCAATCTTGGTTTTAAATTTTATTATTTTGTTATATCTCTAAAAAAATAATTATGAGAGCATCAGAAGAACCGGGTCAAGGTACAAAAAAGTGTAATATAGTAGGAGTTTATTGTGTAGTAGGAAGTTGCAAAAACAATTATACTGGAAATTATACAGATATAGTTTTTTTACTCCCAAAAGACAACAGAAGGTAATTTTACAATCATTAATTATAGTTATAATAAATTAAGAACATAAAATATTCCTTATTATTTTCCGTGTATCGTTTTTTGTGGTAATGCATAAAGTTTGTAACGGAGGAATATTATTTTCAACCAGCATTACATACTTATTGCACTTTGCAAACAGTATTCCTTTCTTATTTTTTGTGTTTGTATAATTGATTGCATTTTATGATTGAAATTCATGTAACAAGTATTAAAATAAAGTTATTGTTGTTTTAGAGCGAATCAGTGGGCGGTTAAATGTAAGAGAGATCATTTGGTTAAAAACATATAATTTTCGAATATGTGCTCAGCATTTTTCACAAGAAATGTTCAAAGATACGAAAAGAAAACGACGGCAAATGCTTACAATATTTTCAGACGATATAGTGGCAGGTAAAAATATTTAACGTTTATTTTGAAATAGCTATCAGTATTTGAACATATAGAAATAGATATTTAGAACATTTTTGATTTTGTTTTGTTTTTTTCAGAATTATCACAGAAAAATGTGGAAATTTGAATGCAGTCTTGAGTTTGTCTTGAGAATTATTTTGGTAGCATCAAACAACAAGGAGGAAAATCTATCTCACCAACTTCTATATAATTTCAACATGCTTTGGGGATTTCATTTGTAAATTTGTGTGCGATTGACGTCAAGCAATGCACTGAAATGCCATGAGTCAATGCACATTATATAAGTACTTCCGATTAGAGAACCTAATTTAATTTCAGAATAGCTTCTGAAGAAGCGAACTTACATATGTCTCTTGAAAAGTCAAAAAACCTAAAGTGACAACACGGCAACCAACCCCAGAAATGTTCAACAAAGTTACTTTTGTTTATAAGTAAGAAATAATTGAGTATGTTCAATTTTAAATATGAATGTACACTCGCCATAGTTTTATGCCATTTTTCTGTTAATGAAATAAAATGTTTATATAAATTGTATTTTATTAAATGTCATAGTTCCAGGTGGGAACATCTCTGTTTTATTTATTGTCTTCAAAGTTTTTATACGCTTCTTAAATTATTAATAATAAACCTCAAGATATTATTTATTTTAAAAATTTTACGTAATACGAATAAAACTATATATTCGTAATTTATTAGCTCGAAGAATTTAAACTATCATGACAATTTATTTCACACATCTAGTGTTTTTTGCTAATTTAAACAATATGTAATTATAATTTGTTGTATTATTTTTAAAAATTACACGTATTTCACAAATTTGCATGTTTATACTTGTAGCAAAACCTATTTGAATTTCTGGTGACTCGAACAAATATATAAATCTAGAAAATGTACTTATATTTGCAGAAACTATAATAAAATTGGGTAAAAAAAACTGCTGGTAATAACAATATTAATTACAAATAATGAATATATATGTAGTAGTAAATAAAAACAAAAAATGTAAAATAAGGTCACACCAACTTCTATTTATTTATTTCGTTATTTAAACTATTTACATTAAATTTACTGTTTATAGATAGCTTATAAAACCAATATCATTTACTATAAATTTTCAAAATCATATTACATTTTGAGTACCACAGTTACAATTTAAATTTTGACAGTCACAGGTTACAAAGTAAATCACACCATAAACAATGGTGAAGAGAGCCTCACTCCCAAGTGGGAGTGATGCTATCTTCACTTCAAACAACAAGGTCAAAGAATTCGACTGGCGGATTTCATTCATAAATTCGTTAGCTGTCCCTACTGATCTTTCTATACTGTGCAACAGTCATGATACATTCGAATGTCATGTCATAAGTCACAAGACATGCGATTTGCGAATGGGATAATTGAATGAAATAAAAATGTTTTAATGATCTTGACGATATGACGATAGTAAATTATTTCTCGATATGATTCGAACGAGTGAATGTGATAACAACAAAAGTGATACTGAGTAATTACCGTATAGAAGAATATGTGTTGTATTTGGCGTTAAGTGAACATCTGAAACGATGGATTTACGAAATTTTGTTATCTGTACCATATTTTGCTTCGTTTTATTCTGGAATATTGCTTCCTTGGAGAATACAAACAGCACTAAACTAACTAATACAGAAATACAAGGAAAACCAAATATTTCTTCGACAACTCCAAAAAATGAAGTTCCTTGGACAGATGTTAGCCCTCCTGTGAATCAAACTACTCCGTCATTTAATGCTAGTGTAATATTAACTACAACAAAACCTAATGTATCAAATTCAAATATCAATGAAAGCAGCTCTATTCAGATTGATAAAAACAAATCTCTGAACGTAAGCACAACTGCGAGTCCACCTCAAATAGGTAGTAACAATACGGCAAACAATGTTAGTACTCCTACACAAACAGTTGACCCAGTTCCTGTATTACCAGACAAAGAAGCCGCAGAGGATGAACACAACAGTTCTATGGCTATTTTCTTTGTGCTCTGTGTACTTGCTCTTGGCATTTTATTGATACATCTGATGCTTCAAACTGGTTTTCAATATGTTCCAGAAAGTGTGGTAATAGTGTTTTTAGGGGCACTTATAGGTCTTACTATGAATGCTCTTTCCGACAGGAATATAAGTAACTGGAGAAAAGAAGAGGCTTTTTCACCTACAGCCTTTTTCTTGATTTTATTGCCTCCTATTATATTTGAATCTGGATATAACTTACATAAGGGTAACTTCTTTCAAAATATTGGATCTATTTTAGTATTTGCTATTCTAGGCACAACTATATCAGCTTTTGTAATAGGTTTTGGAATATACTTTTTAGGACTTGCAGATGTTGTGTATAGATTAGGTTTTGTAGAATCATTTGCATTTGGGTCTCTTATATCAGCAGTAGATCCAGTTGCAACTGTTGCAATTTTTCATGCGTTGAATGTAGACCCAGTATTGAATATGTTAGTTTTTGGAGAGAGTATTTTAAATGATGCTATTGCTATTGTTTTAACAAACGCCGCTCTGGAATCGAATAATCCTCTGATGAGTACAGGGGAAGCAATTGTGTTGGGGATTCAACGATTTTGTCTAATGTTTTTCGCATCTGCAGGCATTGGGGTGGTATTTGCCCTTGTAAGTGCATTACTATTGAAACATGTTGATCTTAGGAAAAATCCGTCCTTAGAATTCGGAATGATGTTAGTATTTACTTATGCACCATATGTTTTAGCTGAAGGTATACATTTGTCTGGAATAATGGCAATTCTGTTTTGTGGTATAGTGATGTCTCACTATACCCATTTTAATCTCTCGACAGTCACTCAAATTACAATGCAACAAACACTTAGGACATTGGCTTTTATTGCAGAAACATGTGTTTTTGCTTATCTAGGCCTTGCTTTGTTTAGTTTCAAACACAGGGTGGAACCTGCTTTGATAGTTTGGAGTATTATATTATGTTTAATAGGAAGAGCATGTAATATTTTTCCATTAGCGTTACTAGTCAATAGATTTAGGGAACATCAGATAACAAAGAAGATGATGTTTATAATGTGGTTTAGTGGTTTGAGGGGAGCCATTTCTTATGCCCTTTCACTTCACTTGAACTTTAGTGATGAAACGAGACATGTGATTATAACGACAACCTTGATTATTGTTCTTGTAACAACATTATTTTTTGGAGGATCTACAATGCCTTTACTGAAGTTTATGCAAGCAACGAAAAATCCGTCCAGACGCTTGAAAAGGCGTAAGAAAGATAGAGAGGTGACGTTGAGTAAAACCAGAGAATGGGGACAAGCCCTTGATTCGGAGCATTTATCTGAAACAACAGAGGGCGAGATGGAAGTCTCGTTTGTATCGGATCGCATCAAAGGTTTTGTTAAGTATGATTTGAAGTACTTCATACCATTTTTCACCAGAAGATTTACACAACAGGTAAATCATTTTTAATAATAACTATAATTTCAAATTAAAAGCTTTAGATTTTACTATTATTATTATTATTATTATTTATTATTAAATATAATTAATTTAAGGTTTTAGATGATTTAATGACTAAAAATAACATCATTTTATTTATTAAAATTACCATCAAACCTTCACATTATTAATTTTATCATATTTTTCTTTTGAGATAACAACTTTTACATTGAAACCAAATGAATGTTAAACAAATATTAATTTAATTCCTAGACTACCTGAGATTAAATAATTAATCCCACTTAAATTTTATCTTTCTTTTCTTATTTTACAACATAATATTTCCAGTTCAGGTCATACAAATTTGTCATACCAGTGTATAATTTAAAATATCTCTGATTACTAGGTATAGGTATTTATATGTCTCGAATATGTATATTTGTAAAAATCTAGAAAAGTTGGCAGTAGTTAAAAAATGTAAATAACTATACTGTAACTCAGCAAAATATGAAATAAGTGTTAAGTAATTTAACACAGTAAAAAATGTTGAACATTTCATTATATTAAGGTCAAGGTATCAATTTACTTTTAGTTTTAAACAGGCAGTTAATGATTGGAACGGTTGTAATTAAACAAGGTGAAATAGAAATAACTGGTACTTTTAAATTCAATACAATTCTGTAAATACAAATTATTTTTCTGATACATTTGATATGTATTATATATGCAACATATTTTTTTGAAAAATTAATACAAAATAAAACTGTACCTATCTAAATGAGAAATATATTAATTAATTTTCAGGCTATAAAATTCTGCTTTTTGTTTATATAGATAATTTATCTGTAGATACACAATCTTTGAAAAATACTTTATTTCCAGGGAAATTCTATAATCATCAATTAAAGTACTTATACTACCTATAGAATATATAGATATAATAAATTATGAAATCAGGAAATCATAGAATCCATAAAATAATTCTTTGATAATTTACCATATGTATATTTTTAAAACTGAGTATAAAACCGAATTTTGGCACAGGCTGCTAGAATAACTCATTTAAGTAAATGTAGTAGTAAAAGTATTTAAACATTGTTTACTATATACAATATACTTCAGTAGTTGCGGTAATCAAAGCAAATATTTTTTTGGGTTTAATATATCTAAGTGATCTAAAAATATTTATGATGCTTTAACATACCTATGTTAAGTTATTCTAGATCAATTTAGTGTAATATATTACTATGTGACAAATTTATCCAACACAAACATTAAAAAATCAGGTATTGTTGTGGTTGTTACATTGGTTATATAGTTTGGCCCTATTGTTCTATCATTAGGCCACAGGTGTGCCGTATTGCCTACCCTGCCATCCCATCGCCTCTCCACTATCTGCCGTCTGCCCTCCTCGAACCTACCCAACACTCTAATGATTGCCAGGATCTTAGTCCACGAAGATTCTATGTTTTAATCTACCAAAAGCACCGCAATGCCCTAGGAAGTGGATGGAATTCCAGGCATAAAGGGTCTTTATCTATCCCTAACAAACTTAAATGCCTTCTCTCTATTCCTTCTCCAATTCCATCCTAATATTTCATAGGCCTATTTATTAAGTGCACTGTTAATACTACCTCGAACAATTCCAAGAATGGGTCGATGTCGCTTTCCAGGCACCCTATTTTCGAGAGGAGCTAGCTGGTCAGCCTTCTCGTTATCAGGAAATCGTTTATGGCCTGGAATCCTAGCCAACACTATCTTCCTTTGTCTGGCCAGAGACTTCGGGATATCTCTACACTCATGAACGAGAGTAGATTTTGTTAGAGCTGACTGTCGGAACAGATAAAGATTTTCTCCTCCATACAATTCTTTACTTATTCCTCGTTCGTTACCATGAAAATAGCAAAGATCTCTGAGAGACCAGTGAAAAATTGGATATCCCAATTTTCCAGGTATATTCCTGTACCCGAACACTCATCTCCTACCCGGGACTTTTGTACATTTATGTATATATTACGTATTTAGTAAATACTATTTATTAAAATTTGTTATCTGCAAATAGTACATATTGAATATATTTGAATTTTACCGCCGATTTTAGTAACATTTAGCATTATTGGTTAGTGATAAATGCAAATAGTGACAGAATGTGAGGTTAATTAATTTGTTAAAATTGTTAAGCAGTTAAGCACAAGTTAACATTAATGTGAATATAATGGAAAATAGTTTTGTCAGTAGGAAAACACTTGCTGTCAATAGTGCAGTAACATGTATTTATTTGTCGATAATTGTAACTTTTTTAAATTATACCGGAAACCTTTACAACGTTGGTAAACCAGAAACCGCCTATATAGGATTTACGCTTATAGTAGCAGAAATTTTGAAATATATCAAATGTTTAACTCGGAATGGAAACGCAAGAAGGAGTGATGTAAAGCAGTTTAAAATATATAATTTTTTCAAGGGTATTTTTACAGTAGCGTCAGTGACTATATTGTTTTATATAGTAGAAGTCTTACTTGGTGCACCGTTTTTTAGTAAACATTATGAAACTTTTACACTTGCATTTCTGTTATCTACTCTAACAATTCTTCCCTGTTGTTTATATCTTGGTTCGGAGAGTGTTCCCATTTTAATTACTTCATTAACTTTCTATGAAGGCAGTGAAATATATGAAATTTTTTTATTCCATATCCGTTTAACTATCTTTGGAGCTTGGCTAGGAGCAGTTTTAATACCGCTAGATTGGAATAAACCGTATCAAGAATGGCCTATACCATGTTATTTTGGAGCGATTGCTGGATGTTTTGTGGCAAATCTTGTATCTTTTATATCAATTACCTTTTTTAAGCCTTCAAAAAAGACTGGAAAATTTAATTTATAACTGTGCGTCATTCTTGAATTTGTTTTTTTTTTAACAAAGAATGAACAAATTATTTATTTTACTTTTTATCTTTTATTGCTGTGGAGTGTAATGTAAATATGTTATCATGTATTTGTTCAATAAAATCCTGTTTACGATATATTAATAATCTTTTTTTGGAAAGATATAAATTTCCTTATAATTCTGTACCTCTGTGATATTTTATCATGTACAGTTTAATCAGTGAGTGTTTCAAGTAATTTGCTGAAGAAAAATACATAAATTCTTTTTCTGTAGCTTACATATTTTTTGAACAAATGTTAAATTATGTATGCGAGACATAAATGTCTGTCTTTTGGTCATTAGCTGTTAGCTATAAGTTTTTCAGGTGTAATTGAATGCTGATCAGGGCATTTTAGGTCACAGAATAGTTGTTTTCTGAAATTCCGCATTTCCAAATGTAAAATTTTCGTACTAACGAATCTATAATCAATCAATAATGTTTCAGGAACGTACACAATAAAATTTTGCAAATGCTGCTTTCTTATGTTTTATTTCATATATTAATCAAAAGAATATTTCAGTTATTTAAGTAAAATTTGTGTGGGACTATTGCTATTATATAGAATCATGTAAGCAGATGTAGGTCAAGGATTTTTTATTATAGTAGGAGCATAGAGCCAAGAAATTGTTGACATTGGACATAAATTTTGATTTGAAGACCGTCAGGATTTAGGGGGCACTGTGATCAATATCGTTAAATAGGATTCATGCCACAAAAAGGACAATCTGTTGCTTGAACTGTTATAAATGTTTAATGCCAGATATGAGGACTTACAATCCTAAAATTTGTGGGCAAAAGCCTAACTTCATCTAATAATGAAGTTTACAGAACCAATGGTAGAAGGCACATATCGGGAAAATACTTAGTTATTAGGCATTTCTATACATTTAAAATATGTGTTTTAAAGTAAATGTTACCATGTTTTAAATACATGGGACAAATTAATTTACCAACATAGATAAAAATTGAGTGGGCGATGTGTTTCTTTTTGTATTATTTTCTCCTATTAATAACAATATTTTAATTTGTATGTTTCTACATCTATCATAGGAATTAAAAGATTGCAAGAGCCAAATGACGGATTTAACAAACCAGTGGTACCAAGCGATAAGGATATCGCCTGATCAGTCGGATGAAGAGAGTGGAAATACCGCACGTTCCAGCATATCAAGTATTGTTCGCTGACCATTAAAGAGGTCTGAGAAATGTCCGTTAGTTTGTAACCATAATAATCATATTGAATGATATAAAATTTTATCAAATAATTTGTTAAATTGAACAAAAAGTTTTGCTGTGCAATTAAATTAACACTGGATTCTATGTAAGAATAATAATTATTCATATTACCTTGAGGTTCACTTGTTAGACAGATAAGCTGTTTATTGTTAGGTACCATGAATGTTTTTTGCCCAGCAAAATTTGTATAGTCGAAATATTTTTTTTTTACATATACTAAATATTTGTGTAAACATTCTAATCTTTAAAATTATATATAGGTATTTGTAAACATTTTTATATTTTTACAGAGTTTCATTTGATTTTCATAATATTGCAACTAATTTGGTAAAGTGATTATAAGCGTATTATATTTTTGCAAACAAAAAATGTAACGTGATATATATCAGTAATAGGAAAGTTATTTATTACGTGTAATAACATATTAATGGCCTTAAAGTATTTATTTTTTAGCCATACTTAACTATGTAACATAAAAACATTGTAGCTAGATACATGAAATTATAGAAATTGAAAATATGATCTACCTTCATGCTGTCTCTTGAAAATTATTTAAAATAATTCATGTATGTGTAGGGTGATCAATTTAACTGAAGAAATGAGTTTTTCTTGTAGGGCAAAGTGTGCAAAAAAAAATTGAAAAAACATAAAAATCTATGCATTCAGCTCCTTTCAAAATCATTTTCCATTTCTCCTTGAACTATAGATGGCTGCAATGGAATATCGGCCTACAATTTAAAAAGTAACTTCATCCGAAATAAGACAGTGCTACCATGTGTAGATATTAATGGTGCATATTTATATCGAACATCTATTATTTTAATTTTGTTATTAATCGATGTAGTTCATTTTTTTAGTTATGTTTATTATTGCTCGTTTTTGGTATATTTGTTATTAAATCAATAATTACATTTATATTTACTGTTGCAAGTTATCACACTTGTTTTTTTCAAAGCCTACTTTATATGTAATTGAGATTAAAATAAAACAAAATTAAAATACTATCTACTGTTTGCAAGGCCCATTTGAACTAAATTGATAAATGATGTGGTAAATAAAATATTCTAGTTACACGGGGACTGTAATGCGGTCTGTATCTTTTGAACTGCTATAAACACAAAAAAACGTTCTTTGGAAAAAAACTTGAATTTAATAATTCTTTTAATATCTTTAAAAATAAAATTGTATACTTCTGTCTTAGTTATGGTTTTGTTATCTACCTTAATTTCAAGTCCTAGTCAGGCTCACTTTGCTTCAGCCTTACAAGAAAAACTCCTTTCTCCAGATACATCGATCATCCTGTACCACTAGCAACTTAAGTCATTAGACATTAACAAGTTTTAAATTCTTAATTTTATAAAACCTGGTAAATTATAAATTTTTTGTAATTTTGAATTAATACCATTAATGGCAATTTTCTTATCTCTAATGCTGTTGACTCATTACGATTTTTATAATATTTATTTGAAAAATTATGTTTTAAATCTAAAACAGATTTAGTTTTTAGCTAATATTAACATTGGAAGTTACTTCAACATGTATATTCTTAATTGCATAATGAAATTAAATTAGAAAAATAAATAAATACAAACATCTTTTTGGTTGCAGATTTAAAAACATGTTATTTCAGTTAGTGAAATTATTAAAAAATATATATATTTAGTGCTTTGTCAGAAGTACAGTAAGCGAAACATTTTCTATAGTAAAATGAAAAATTACTGCATGTAAAACTTCCATCATTCCACCAGGGTTGTTGTGATATAATTTTTATTAACTTTGTTGTGTGATTATATGAGTGATTAATATAATATTGATAAATGTGGCTTCATCTAAATAAAAAATATGTGAGAGGTTATATATTTTGCTTTATTTTCCTATCGATGTATAATACGAGTTTTAAACCAAGATTTTTTAAACCTTAATATTTCAGAATTTCTGTAATCACATTCATAACTTTGATGAAAAACCCCTACAGATAAAATTTAAAAATATCTTTAAAAATATGTGGGCATTTGAAGTGTTCAGAACTTCCGACTCATTGTGCTTTGTCACTAATAGGAGCAAGTTGTAAACCTTAAAACTAAATCATTGATATTCCAGGATATTTATAATATTTGTAAGTTTAGTGAAATAATTTTAAACAAATGTTAAAAAAAAGATGTAATTCAAAGTGTTCAGCACTTATGACCTATTGTGCTTATTGTTAATAAGAAAACATACAAGTTGTGAATCATAAGACGAATTTTTAATCTTTTATACAACATGGGCCCATATTTAAAAGTTTAATGAAACGAAAAATATATGTGGTTATTTCAATTGTTCAGCACTTTATTGTTTTTTGCTAATAAGTTAATACTTGTAAGTTTGCAAATTACAAAAAAAAATTGATTTAAAAAAAATTTAGGTAATTTGCAGTGTTCAGAACTTATGACTCCATTGTGCTTGTCGTTAATAAGAGTTGTAAACCAGAAAATTTATTTTTAATCTATTTCGATATTTTTATAACACATTTATAAGTTTGATGAGTGATCCTTACCACATATTATTATAGGCAGTTGGCCGTTTCAGTGCTGCTTTGATGCCAAGGTACCACATTCCATTGCTTTGGAGGTGACTGCAGGTTTAGCCGTAAACATTCCGCCGCTTAAGAGGCACGGTGATTTGTCAAGAGGCTGATTTTTTCGCACTTCGTCATGTACAAATAAAATTCATTGGTGTTCATTACACATTTAATCGCAAGCACTATAAAAAATTGAAACTTCTCTTGCTTAACTGTACTATTAAGCTGTATCCTTAGAAACAAACAAAATATTTAACTAAAAAAAACTATGGGAATTTCAATTGTTCAGAAACTGCGACCCATTGTGCTTGTTGCTACTAAGAATTAGAACATATTGTAAATCAGGAGATGAATGTTTAATCTTTAATGTTATTCCAATATTTTTATAATATTTACAAGTTTGAGAAACCCGTACAATAAAAAATAAAAAAATATTTCTAAAAAACGATGTAATGTATACATTCATACAAAATAAATACAAAATCTTTTTAATTTATGGAAAAAGGATTTAATCTTCTATAACACACAAATCATCATCTTCATCGACTCTATCTTCCGGTGGATTTATTTTTCTTTTCTTACTAGACGATCCCTCTTGAGGATCCTCTTCATCATATTCGATGACCATTAGATCGTCCTCATCACTTTCTTCGTTATTATCATTTTTGTTATCAACGCCATTTTCTCGACCTAGGGAAATAAAATACATTTTATTTTTAGTTAATTGAATCAATCCTTTTTCTGCAGAATGAATAATTTTGGCATTAAATTTAGATTTTGATGTAGAGGTTTAGAAAATAAAATTTTTATATTCATAGTAGTATTAAAAATTGTAATTTCAACTATTCCACATATTCTTAATTTTCAAATATCCTATCTAAATTTATCTATGGTGGGGGTCTATCTATGAAATTTAATAACTATTCTAGATGGTAATTGAAAACCCACGGCGTGATATAAAAGGATGAGGCTTTAGCCGAGAGATTTTACATGCTAATGATGTTAAACATCGTTTAAATGCATGCTATATTTTATACAGGATTAAATATTTTGAACATTAATTTCATTAATAAGAATTATTACTCATATAACATATAACACAATAAATTTTAAATTTTCAGAGATTAAAGACCATCAAAAGCTACAAAATTTTATGTTTAATGGAGGAAGCATATTTTTACAATTTTATTTTGTGTAGTCATTTTTTACCAGCAGCTCGTGCACAATTCCTACTTAAAAGAGAATGGAAAAAGACACAAATCACAATGTTTTATTACCAAATGTTATTACTTCTACCCAAATAAAAAAATAATAATAATAAAACAAGACCATGAGTTGCAAAAAGACGTCGTAGGTAATTATATGAGTCTTACTGGCACATTTTAATAAAAAGTCTGCGAGGTATAAGACATTATTATTGTGCAGCTACTTACTATATGTTAAAAGCCATTATAAATTTAAACATTGATATACGTTTCCAAAAGTCCAGATGAAAATTATTTGATGTTGAAAGTTGCTCCTCCAATTTCTGGTGTATCTGGAGTAGAGCTATACAAATTTGAGGTCTGTGATACTCAGGAATCAAATTTTGTTTCTTATAACTATAAAGGAGTCGAAAACTAAATTTGTCGACAGAACAGGTTTTTAATATTTTACAAAAATGAACAATGTTTCACTTAAGTCGTTGCAAAGAACACTGTTTTCAGCGATCTACTGCTCCACTTTTAGTAGAATCTGACAAAAATATTGTACAGATTCAGTGTCACAGTTGATAAAAAGTTACATTAGAAGATTAGTTCAAGACAGGCAGAAAATTGGTTGGAAAATCTTTGCAGATTGCAACAATGGCTAAGTAAAAGAACAAATGAATAATTCATTATGCATACAAATATTTAAGAAACTGCAACTGAAAATAATAAAAATATATACACTAAATGTTTGAACTATATATCGACGCATACAAGGCAAAACGACATAAACGACATTTTAGTTAAAATTGAGTTTTTGGTGTCAATAGAAAGGTATAACCACCAGCAATCAACTGATAAATGCCCCAAATGTCAAAAAATAATGTTACTGGAATTTGAAATTGCGCAAGCGCCATCTTCCTGCGGCCATATCTATTCAGTGTTGTCAGTTTGTGACCTAAGCGCCGGTGTAACATTATGCGTCATAGGAAGGAGTGCTAAATTTTACCAACTGTTTTTATATGTAATTGAAGCTCCATGTACTAAAGTAAGTACATAAATAACTTCCTAAATATAATCACTACGTTAAAATTAAATTAATTAAAATGCAGTATTTTTTGCTTAAAGGGCTTCACTATAATTATCATTATTAACTATAATTTGCCTTTATTAATTTTAATTATTATTTGTAGCAATGCAATATTGGAATATTATATAAATCAAACTCCATCCGTGTCGTACGTTCAATTTTACTTTGAAATATTAAAATATAAGCGACAATGGGACGAGTAAATTAAAAAGTAATACTTAAGCATAAGTGCGCATAAGCGACAGTTTTGAACGCATGCCGACATTTAAGTTTGTCATAAATGACAGTCAATCACCGTATACCAAAACTAAAAGACATAACTGACGAAATTTGACTTTTTAACGATTTATTAATTTAACTTGGATCTCAAATTCACGAAGTTTTTACTTAAACGTTTTGTCATCAAGTATGACAAGGTTATAGAAAAAAATGTACATAAGAACGCATATTTCAGTTTTTTCCTTCTCACCAAAATTTTATCTAGTGGGGTTTACGTCGTTTGGCCTTGTATACATCGATATTGCACTTACAAAAAATGATTATTTTTGACAAACTATCAAAAATTATTTTTATATATTTTTAGGTATTAATAATATTGTGTGAAACTAACCACTCTGAGGACAAAAGCCCCAACCAGCATTGAATTACACCCACAATATCTACCCCAGAGCTGGGCAGTACCCGGGTAAAAATACCCAAAAATGTACTCGCGTACATTTTTTCAGTACTCGATACCCGGTACCCAGTACATTGGAATCAATTGTACTCGGTACCCGATTCCTCAAATACTCTCTATTAGTACCCGATACCCGCATCGCATGTTCGAGTACATTATTCTCGGGTACTTGAACAAGATCAAGCTCGTCTGAATTTGCAGAGTTTGTCGTAATAGTTTTATTAGTTACTGAACAATTACACGACAACGTTCGGGTTCGGCGGACGAGATCACCACTAGTGAGAAGGTTACACATACGGGGTGGTTTTACGTAACTATTATTATTGTGTTGAACGCGGTCATTGATTGATTGTATCTTATTGTAAATTTGTTTTTTTGAAGTCAAAGGCGTTACTACAGTTTAAGGTAAGTAAGAGATTTATCTAATATGGGTATCAAATGAAAAGACTTGACTAGTATGATACTGTATTGTACAGGGTGTTTCGCTATTTGACCAATGGACATCTTCGTTAATAATGGGTTTACAGAGACGTTTAAATTAGCAAAGTTTCCGTATTTTTCCTGAACCATCATCAAAATGAAATCAGAAAAAAACAACTGAGCATCAACAGTGATATTTTTAGCCGTTCAAACCATAGATATACCGTATAGGAAGGCTATTAGAATCGTCAAAAAAAAAAGTTTTTCTATTTTTACTGAAAATGATTTATTTGGGTCAAAAATAACCTAACTACAAAATATTATATTGGTGTCTGTCTGTCGGTCTGCATGTCGGAAGCACGATATCTCAAAAACTGCTTAACCAATTTTAACCAAATTTGGCACAAAAATTCTGTGGCACCCGGGGATAAGACCATTAGTTTTTGGTGGTCGGGGGGTTTGGTAAAGGGGGGGAAGGGAGGGTTGAATTATAAAAAAAATTAACTTGAGAACCATCGATCGCAGATAAAGAAACGCAGTTTTCAAATTTAGATAGGCAATGAAATTCCAACGGGGTTCCAAACTTGATTATAAATTCATATAAACACAAAAATAAGTTATGACAACCAACTTTAGTTTTCAAAACACCTATTTTCTTATTTCATTTTTGAGATGAATTCTAAACATAAAACATATGTGATCGTGTAACAGGGTGACCCCAGCTATGACAATCAACTTTATTTTTTTCACATGGAAACAACTCTGTTTTTGAAACTTTTGCCTTTGAAAATTGAGATTTTTCAACTTAACACACTGTTGGTCTTGTAGATTCTGAATTTTGAACGGATTGAACAGGGTTCTCAGCAATTTTTTAATACTAAATTCCCTGACATTTCTAGGTTTTTCCTGACACATTTTTTTAAAATTCCCTGACATTTCCAGGTTTTTCAGGTTTTCCCTGACGCTGAGAACCCTGTTGAAATAGGCAAAAACGGCTTACGAGTTCCTATCTTATTACTTTTCGATTTAAGCTTAATTTTAGCCTTATCCAAAAATGTTTGACTGTTCCTATGTCAAAATTGATATTAATGGATTTCATTAAAATAGGTTCAAATGAAAGCTTATCAAAAAGTAACATGAGGACACGTAAGCCGTTCAGAATCTACAGTGTGTTAAAGTTGAAAAATCCTTATTTTCAAACGACAGTATTTCAAAAACAGTTGCAATTAGGTATAGAACATCCTACATGAAATGTGTTTAAAATTTACCGGGTGAACTATTTAAAAAACTGTCTCCACTTACTTAATATTACTTCTGCTGATGCTGATGTTCAGTTGTTTTTTTCTGATTTAATTTTATGATGGTTCAGGAAAATACTGAAACTTTGCTAATTTAAACTTTTCTCTAAACCCATTGATAACGAAGATATGAATTGGTCAAAATATAGCAGGACACCCTGTACACTATGACAAATTTCAAATCTAAAATGGCCTAAGATAAAACAAACTGTTTAATGAGAAATATAAATTAGGGAAATAAAAGCTAAAAACTTGGAAAATAATGAGTAAAAAAAATTTCATGATCTTCAGCTAGTGCATGCCTTGTTTTGTTAACTTCTAATTCTTGGGATTCTTCTCTAACCGAGAATTATTTTTTTTCTGTGTTTTTTTTGGCAACATTTTAATATTGTATTTTATTGTAATAATTACAAAAAAGAAATACGATTACTGTATTTCTTTACTTATAGGACCTGGACCATGGAGATTTTAAGTGATGCAGAACCAGATCCTTTCCATAATTCATCAGAAAGTGATGAAGACTATGTCCCTAAGACTAAAAAGCCATCCATATCAACCAAAATATCAGACTATTTTAAAAATCTTCAGCCATCGACTTCGACTTCTAGGTACACTGAAAGCATGCATTTCAATGTTTCCGATGTAGAAATAGTTGCTGGTCCGACTAGCCCCACTTCTGCTACGGCATCCACAATATCCACATCCACATCTTTATCAACTACGACTGAAGTTAGTAACATTGGAAAGTGCAAGAACACCCCAATGCTGGACGGAACATTTTTCTTGGTTGAAACGTGTGACAAGAATTCGCATGTCGAAGCTGTTTGCCAGTTATGTCTTCCTTCAAAAAAAATTATTAAGGGCTCTGCGGAAAGTACGACAAATTTTGTTAAGCATCTAAAAAGAGTGCATGGAAACAAATCCTATGATGACTATCTCAAACACAAAGAGAAATTAAAACACAGCAAAAGCAAGTTGAAGGGTACTAATTCGAGAATTGGTCTAGCAGGTACAAAATCCAAGCAAGCAAAATTGAGTATCATAAATTCAAAAAGTGTGGTCACGCTGGTCACGCAGAAGGAGTTTGAAAAAAGAATAGTGTATTTCATTGTTAACACTATGTCCGCTGTGTCAATCATCGAAAATGAAAGTTTTCTAAGGTTGTTCGATGGAATGAACGTTAGTGTCCCCCGAAGAAAAGCGGCAATGAGACTTATTAATGAGATGTATAATTCTCATACAGAGAATCTTAAAAAAGAAATTCAAAAGCAGGACTATGTTTGCAGCACCGCTGACATATGGTCCACCAAAACAAGAAGTTTCATGGGGGTTACATTGCATTGGATAGACGCAAACTTGGAGAGAAAGTCAGTAGCTTTGGCTTGCAAAAGATTCACTGGCACCCATGACTACAAGAACATTGGAGAAATGCTTGAAAACATCAATTTGAATTTTAATATTAGATCAGCCCAAATAGTCGCGACAGTAACGGACAATGGTTCGAATTTTGTTAAAGCCTTCCGTGAATTCTCGGTTACAGAAGAATCCCAAAGATTAGAAGTTAACAAAACCAGACATGGACTAGATGAAGATAATGAAGATAATGAAGAAGAAGAAGAAGATCAGATGAATGAAATTGAATATGATGAAGAAGAAGTTACAGTCCATGAAATCGAAGTTTCAAATACACTTGATAATGACAATAGAACAATAATGCTACCAGCGCATATTCGTTGTGCCAGTCATACGTTAAATTTAATTGCCACGACCGATTGCAAAAATGCAATTCAATCAAATCTTACACTAAGAACGCGACATACACAAGTTTTTTCAAAATGTAATATCTTATGGGCAAAAGCAGGCAGACCCAAAAGTGCTGAAATAATCAAAGTGGTTTTGGGACATACTCTAAGTTATCCAGGAATAACAAGATGGAATTCCTATTTTGATTCGGTTTCCCAGATCTTGAACGTAAAAGCAAAACTTCCGGCTCTTTGTCAGCGGCTAAATATTAAACATTTTAAGGAAACCGAATTGCAGTTTCTCGAAGAGTACTGTATAGTATTGAAACCTCTTGCTTTAACACTCGACGTTTTGCAAGGACAGGATTGTGTTTATTATGGATACTTGCTGCCCAGTCTTCTTTCTCTAAGAAATAAATGGGAAAAATTAAAGCTCCAGTGTATGAGTTCCAATGGTGAATTACTTTTAAGAACATGTATGGATAGTTTAAATAGAAGGTTTTCCGACATACTTAATTTGACTTCAGAGTCTGCAATTATTTCTGCAGTTGTTCATCCCAAATTTAAGTTGCGATGGTTTAATGTTTTAAAAACCCCAAAATATTCTCTGGACGCTATAAAGAAGTTGGTAATCGGAGCCGCGGAACAACTATATATTGACGATGACGATAATGGCAGCGAACGTGCAGGTTCTAGCGATACAACACCTGATGACTTCTTTGATTTTAATGAACCCGAACCCGAAACATCTAAACACGTTATGTTTACGAATACCTCTCAACCTGCCACTGAAAAGGAAGCGGTGAAAACATCAAAAATTGAGCTACAGCTATACAAATATCTTGATGACAAAAGAAGCGGAATAAATAGCTTGAACGATTACCCAATAATAAAAAAAATATTTTTGAGGTATAATACTTGTTTACCTTCGTCTGCACCAGTGGAACGATTATTTTCTTTTGCGTCAATAGTGAATAGTCCACGGCGAAACGCTCTCAGCGATTCGAGTTTCGAAAAATTGGTAATAATGAAGGCCAATAAAGTAACGCAATAAAATAACAGCTGGTATTTTTAGGATTCCTTTTTGTTTTGTTTTTCAAGTTATTTTATAATATTAAAAACACTTTAGTAGAATATTTTGTTTATTTTAGGATTCTCTTTTTTGTTTTGTTTTTCAAGTTATTCCTTAATATTAAAAACACTTTTTGTAGAAAATTTAGTATATTTTGCTTTTGCATAAGCATAACCCAAACATAAATTTTTGCCAAATGTACTCTAAAATAAGTACCCGAAAAGTTCGGGTACTTGTACTCCGGATACTGTACTCTGAGTACTTTTTAGCAGGTAAAGTACTCGGTACTTTGTACTCTTTCCTTAATTATGACATGTACCCGGTACCCGGTACTCGAGTACATTTTCTCAGTACCCGGCACAGCTCTGATCTACCCATATATTCCTTATTATTAGCTTTTGTAACATTTTTTACTGTATTAGAAAGGTATTTTAAGCTAATATAAATCAAATCTCCTACAATTCCTATCAATAGATGTTTGGTATCAGAAAACATACATATGACTTCAGCTTAAAATACCTTTCTAATACAGTAAAAAATAAAAAATTATGTTGACAATGAAAATAATTGCGTAATATCAGCCATGATGTAAGTTGTCTGAATTCTTACAGCAATTATAATATGCTGATTTTGAGTCATTTTATGTATGCAGTCTACAAAATTATTATTATTTTCAAAAGCGGCCTGACTTAAATTTAATGTAAATATTGAACATTTTTCTACGACCAAAACTCGTTGGCTAGAATTGCTTTTTTAAAAATTTAAAATCTCATTACGTTACATATTTGTATATATTTTAATATTTTATTTCATGAAATAGTATTTTTGTTTTTCGTTTCGACATATTTTATTTCAGTTTTTTACATTTTTACAAAAAGCAATTTAATTATTTTGCCCAATTCGACTTTTATTTTTTACTCTCAATGTCTACTGGTAAAAAAATTTCACGCTTCGCCACTGACACCATATTATACACGGGTGATTAGTTTTTACATTGTAGTACATTTAAAAAATTTTCGATAATACTTAGAAAAATATCTTCATTTCACAATTAATAATAATAATAAATAATAATATCTCTACCCCTCATTCTAATCACAGGGATTAGCCCAGAAGTCGGAGACTTGTGCGGGAAAGGGGACGGCATATTATTATTGAGCAGGCCGCATTTGCGCCCAGGAACGACTTACGTTGGTAAGCCCTAACCACTATTCAGTGCAGGAATGAGGGAAACCTGGAAAACCTCATTAATTAGGGGGGGTGGTCAAATATCAACCGGTATCAATCTCTCACATTGACCCAAGCAAACATTCTTCCACCCTACCATACCCGCAGAGAGGGTGCCAATCCTCTCCACGAATATAGCTTATATACGGTCTACCGGCAGTTGGGCGCGAACCCACGCCGATCTAGTCACCTCGATTCAAGTACTGACGCCTTAAACCGCGCGACCTCTGACCGACCCCAATTATTATTATTCATTCTTCTTCATTATTATTCATTATATGTTAACTTTAACGACCCACTGTGTATAAAAATAATAATTTTAATTACCATTAGTTGATTCCTTAGCTTTCAGTTCCTCTGGGTTAGCCACCACTTTATACAATGGATCATCTTTTTCTTTTGCTTCGTAATGATTTATGGCTACCGTTAATTCGTAATTTTGTAGAAAATCGTCGCATTTCAAAATACTTCCGTCAACTATGCCAAGTTCGGTAAGCTTCTTTTCATCATTTGCCTAAAAGTATTGTTTAATCAAATACACTGCCATATTTTATAAATGTAAAGTTTAATTCCTAAATACCTCGGTTTCACCTTCCTCGGATGAAATCACAACAACGCCCTTTCCATCCAAAACAGCGTCTGGAGCTACCATATTTAAGTGTTTCTTAAGTAGTTCATTTTCGAACTCCTTTACCGTCATCGTATTTACATTAACAAAGACGTTTACGAAAGGCTTTGGACTGCACACGTAACAAGTTGGATTGGCCTTGGATATCTGTTTATCGGCTGCTAAGATGAATTTAGAATGTATCGATTTTTTTCGCAGATAAATCGAAGGACATTTTTCATATTCCTGATTGAGAACTCGAAAAGAGTGGAGTACGACTAGTCCAGCAATCATTGCGTTGGCAGTAGCTATTGCAGGAATAATATTACCAGCAATGGCTGAAAAGAAAGTAGGAAATAATTTCAAGCAGTTTATAATTTCATTTAAAAAATTCCCTATACATATATACATACATTTTATTGCAAACCTCGACTTCTGCTGAATGGAAAAGATGTGTGCTCTGATATTCGCACAGGCAGTGACGAAATCCATTGCTGGTTTGTCGTCTTTATCCCATACCAAAAAATTTCTACCAGCAAGTTCAGTATTTAGTTGTGAAATGGTGCTTGCAAAAACTTTAGCACATTTACTTAGTGACCAAACTTGCATATCTGTCGTTCGAATATCGGTTTCATCATCGTTTTTGGAATCTCCTTCGTGTGAAGCAGCTTGCTCCCATGAAAGAGGAACGGGTGGTTTCCGAGTTTTCCACAAATTTTCTAAAAAGTTAAGCCTTAACATAAAGCTATATATCATCGCCTTTCTCACAAAGTGTTGTATCTGACAAAAATTTAAAAAACGGGTTACAATGGATATATTATTTATGAGGGGATGCTTATGTTAGGAAAGTGTCGTTATATATTATTCACTAGATCGTATCTAGCAGACTAAAAATTCTATATGATGTAGAGTTGTACGCGACTATAAGTCTGAAAAAAAATCTAAAAGTATCTACAAAATCAGTGGGGTCATATTTGTATTCGCCAGCCGTGCTTTTATAAAAATTACTTTAATTTTACATACGTTATGAGAATGCGATTCTTATGTTCTAGTACCTCTAAGCTACACGGATTTTATTGACTAAGACACTCTTCAAAGAGTAGAAATTTCTATCAGTTTGTATGTTTCAGTTAGGAACCATAAATGGGTCTCATATCATGGGAATAATGGTATGAATAAAAAAACCAATTTTTTTTTTCAATATACAGCCATCTAGAAAATGACTATGACCATATTACTGAACTCAAAAGGACAGATTGCCTACTCTTTGAAATCAATAATCACCACATAAGATTACAAAAAATGAATTTGATGATCTTACGCCCTTTGGCAATGGTAAAACTCTTGATATAAAAATGATAGAATTTCACGACTTCTGCAAATATCTGCCCCATGAGAAGAGGTACAGTGCTTTTATTTCATTTTAAGTTTATAACATAGGTACTTCTTATAAGAGTTATAAGTAATATAAATATTCTTTTTATTTTCCAAAAAACTTATTTTATTCCATTTTTTACCTCGTAGTCCTACATTTTTAATACAAAACATAATGATTACCACAGCGTAACCACAATTGCCTCCCAAAAAGCCACTACCACTGTCGTATCTGCGTATTCATTTTTTTTTGCAAAAAAGCCATTAATATTTCCAACAAGGTCATTATATATCAATGCTAAATATGCTATGCTATAGAGTAAACCTATGCAAGAATTTTATACCAGTTTGTACTATTTTTGCAATATCGAAGTTTAACAGATCACATATTTCATTTTTTTTTGTTCTTTAAAATTTTAGAAATGGTACATACGACACTTTGTGAGAAAGATGACAAAATGTATTAAAAAATCAGAGGTACATAATTTAGTACAGAATTTAATAAACTTAGGGTAATTTTTTATATTGCAGATTTCCTAAATTAACGTGTCTTAAAAAAAAAAAACGATATTTATTGAATATAACCCAAAAGGCCATTGACCGAGGTCCTTCAGCCTGTTTACATATATTTTCAGTTTTACATTATTGTTATGATATGTATTATAAGATTTATTTTGTTTTTATGTTTTTGGTGCAAAAAAAAAAGAAAAAGAGGAAAAGTTATTGTGTTCTGAGATTGATGAGTTTCTCCCATATTGTTTTTTCTGGAAATTTCCTGCGTTTTGTGACATGTGGGTTTCTTGTTTTGCCAGAACGGTCCGAGAATTTCCATGTTTTGTTCGTTTTTTGAGAATCTCATGGAGGTTTATTACTGCGTTCAGCAATTTTTACTGAACCGGTGATGTTATATAATCATTCATTGGCAGAGTTGTGCAATGGGTTTCTTAGGTGTCGGCATTTTGTGACGGCTCTTAGAGTTGATGTCTCAGCAGTTTGTAGGTTTCGTAGGGCTGGTTTTCTCATGCTCAGGAATAGTGTGTTACATAACATACATTATTTTTAGTGGAAACAGTAATATAATAGTTTACTTTAAATATCCCCCTGTGCCATTCTCTCCACAAATTAGAGTTCCTTCCTTTTTGGATGGCGATGGCCCACCACTACCCATTTACAATTACCTGATGCGAACTCCACAGATATGACAAGGCTGAATTGCTCAAATATTTGCAAATTTTGCATCCATAAGGACAAAAGGCTTTAGAATTCCATAATTCATATGTCACACATAATTCGCAAAAGCACCCTATATTCTAGTCAAAGTTTCATCTTGTAAGATATAGCAACCCAATTTTTTATTTGTCGAAAACTCATTTTTAAAATATCATCTTCCTTCCGCCAATTTCCTCTATATTCCGTTTCAGTTATATTTCTTTACGATTCTGCACTATACATATATGCTACATGTACATTCTTGTTAATGACCTAAATATTTTAACATCACTTACCACTCATATTTTGAACTCGCACCCTAAACCCTTCATACATGTCATCATCCGATATTCCTCACTTGTTAAATTAGGTTATTTACGATTTTGAGAATACGCTGTAGAGCTTGAATTATTCTCCACTCTTAAGAATACAAAATCACTAATAACTTAATTTGTCTGCACGAAAGATATACCCGCTCCGCCTATAATAACATTGGAAATGGAATAGGTAGATCCGTCAATTTGTCACAACCAATAGAAGGCTAACGATCTGGCACGTGTATTTACTGCAGCAGAAGCTGTGTAATCGGATATGCTATCAGAGATATGCGGCACACGATTTTAAAGCAAAAATATACGGACTGCATATATGTTTCTTTGCGTCAACTGCTATGAATTGTGAGCGGCTTTATACCATGTGTTACTCTCTAGATTTTTGGCGGTTGAGTATAGGAAACACACTAAAAATAACTAAATGCACTTACCCATGCTTAATAAATACTCAATATCTGCTTTGAAAAATTTATCGAATAATTTTGCTGGATCGTAATTAATATCTTGTGCCCATTGACGAGTAGATGTTCTTTTAATATTTCCTGTATCTGTCACACTGTGTTGACCATCAACTTTTGCTTCAGGATCTTCAGCATCTGGAGATACATCTTGATCCGGATCATCTTCTCCAAATAATTGACTGAAATTGTATTAAATTTAAATTCCAAATTTTTTGTGTGAAAAAATGTATACATACTTAAATAAATGTTTAGCCCAAACGATGCAATGAACAGGTTCTGATGGGGTGTTACGAATAGTACAACCAGGAAATGTTTTCTGAGGCGGTTTCGGTTGACATTCATAACACTGAGTGACACCTTTCTTTATAAGTTCAACTTGTCCGGAGTACCCGGATGTTCCAGATTCAATTAGAGGTATATCTGCGGCTAGACACATGCGATTTACATGATTTCGTGCGGCTCTATTGTCCAGGGCATTTAGCACAAGACTAAATTTTTTGAAGAAATTTACACCATAATCTTGACTGAAATAAGAATAAATGTTTAAATTTTTATATCTAAAAATGTATTTCATAGCTACCTTGTGATACTATCATGGTACGCCTTAATATTAATATTGGGATTATAACTTAATATACTTTCTCGAGCTACAACTGCTTTAGGTTTTCCCACATGTTCCTTGCGAAACAAAAACTGTCGATTGAGATTGCTGACATCAATGGTATCCAAATCAATCTAAAAATAAATATTTTAGACACAAATACTCACATTTAACTACAATCACTTACAATATCTATGTTTTGAAAACCAGATAGGGCTAAATTTTTTAAAATTTCACAACCTATTCCTCCGGCTCCTACTACTAAAATTTTTGACTTGGGAATTAATTCTCTAATATTTTCACTTACAGAATATGGTACAGAAGATAAATTGGCCATAATAAAAATTCGAAATTAATGCGAAATATTTAATTTTAATGAATTACAAGCCTAATACAAAAACGAAACAAAATGACAACGACGCCGGCAGAAGTTTAAGTTGGTATTATTGAAATTTGATATTTTTATTTATTTCATTTGTGTTGGTATAATTTTTAGGGAATAAGATTTAAAATCCCTAAGATATTTATTTAGGGACTTTATATATCCAACAGAGACATCTAGCATCTACCTTTACATGGGCTAAGCTAACCATGTTACTAATAGCAGTGACCACGGCGACACCGCTACCATGGACTACAACAATTTGGTACGTATATCACACACCGGATAGATGTCGCAAGAAGCATACAATGGAATCACAGAAAGAATTAACATATATCCCGTGATCGTAGTATAAAGTATTTAAATTAATTAATAAGAGAAGTGTACAGGAATTGTGTATAATTAGTCCCTATATAGATTTACTAAAACATCTCGAATTGTTTCTTTGTGTTTTTTTTCTTTATGGTATCGTAATATATTTGTATCGTATGAGTAAATTTTACTAGGGGTATCTTCAGGATCTTTATCTATGGGGAGAAAATTTTGTGATTGACTTAAGCGTAGATTCCCCAATTTTCTAGTCCCGTCTCGATCCACTGAGTATAGTTAATAAAGAAGTAATTAATTAACGGATTGTTTTTCTGGAAGTAAGAAAATTCGGATTGGGAAATCCGTGACAATATATTTAGGTAAGCATCAAGAATACTTTACTACTATTATGTTTCAAGTTTTCTGCCGATATTATTACAATAATAGTGCCTGTACTCTGTATGACGAATGACATTTTGTGATCGCGATCGCATCGAAATCGAACTTCTAATCATGATGATATATGCACCACTGAAATGTAATTTTATATTATGATGACTGGAATCCGCTAAAAGCTGCGCGAATGGATTATTCATAATCAGCGCCATATTTTGTTTTGTGCCTCTAGCAATGGCGGACCAGCAGGGGCTTAGCTGATTGTGAATTGAAATGAAATTGAATTCTTTATATGGAGAATTATTTCGTGCTATATGTTGGTTAATATTACAGTCCCTTATAAAACATGACATGTTCCAACAATAACACCCACAAAAATACACAAATAATAACAGTAACGAGATACAAGATAAAAGAAGAAACCACACTGTACGCCAATGACGTGTTTACCAACAAAATAATGGGAAATTAAGAAAACAATTAAATCATACGTGCAGATGGTTGTCTCTCTCGCACCCACATACATAACCAATGAAGTATGTCTTTGATGAGTGTCATGTGCCTCCTTTTGTCTGCTCCTAGGGTTGGTACCTTTATTTGGATGCGCAAATGGACTAAAAGCATTCCATATCGTACATTTCAGTGCTATGCACGGAACTAGACTTCTGTATACGTAGTCACTTATCCATGGAACGAACCTAATTGGGTGTGCATCAAGAACGAATTCAAAAAACTCTTCATGTTTTTTGATCCAGATGACAATCACGTTAACATATTTTTTAAATATTTAACTGAAAAAAGAAGGATGATTTGAAAATCATTTACTGTGCAACAGTGACCGAATTTGGTGTGATAGTAATAAACATTAGAAACAAATAGGTATTTTGAAAATGTCTAAAGTTATTCACTGGTAAAATACATTTGTAGTGTTATCGACATCCGTTATTGTTTAAAAAATAGCGTATTAGAAAATATTCGGTGTTGGTATCTAAATTTAATCGCTTGTGAGGAGTACGAAGAATAATTATTTTAGAAAAAATTCATGTTAGCAGTTTTGGCTTAGGATGGGGAACAACAACAGGTGAGTCTGCCAAATTATTTTTTCAAATGTAGTAAAATACTTGGGACAATCGATGTGTCGAAGAGTTGATTTTAAGGATCTTTTACAAGACAGATTTTATTTTTTTTCCTTTGCTGCTGGTATTGGACTAATGTCAATAAGTTTTATCTTAGAAGGAAAACTCTTATTAGGCATGCTTTTTTAGAGATAAAATTTGATAACGGCTTATGATCTTCAGAATCGCTGCTTTGATGTTTTTCCTATATGTAAGCGTCCTTTGTTCTTTTGACATGAGATCTTCGAACAAATTCACATCTAGGTTAGCATAAAATTTTGTTACTCATTGAATTTCCTTTACTTCCATTGGATTCATATTTTCAGAATCTTCATGTAGTACAGTTGTTTTTGATTAAGCAAATTTGAAATCTTGAAATACATTTTCATTAAATGGCCAAATACCAGTTTTTCTATATATATATATTTGTGGCAGCTTCTACTTTTGAAGCCTTGTCAAAGGCTTCTCTAACAGCTCCAGCTATTTGGTAAATGCCGAAGGTACAACAGTAATGATTTTTTAACCATCTGGTTATGTGCAAGTCGTAATTTTAAAATACGCAATGTGCAATGATTGCATTTTGTGTGCAAAGTGAGACGGTAAACACAACAAAATGGCACCATTTTGACGACACAAATTTATGACAACCAAGTTTTTTGTATGAGAACAATGGCCAAGATAATAAATAAGAACTGGCTGTAGTGTAGACGGTCTGAACAAAGTTTACAGAATTAAAATATAAGTTACCGCACTCAGCGCGGCACCTTTGAAAAAGCGAGACCAAAGCAATACCCCCAAACGGTCCGAGGACTAGCATATACGAGTGTGATCCAGTATTGAATATTGTTATTGGCGTTAACGAGGCTAAATTAACAAGCATCGATATTAATATTATTGAAATTAAAAATAAATAAATTTTTGTAACTATACCGTAATATAACGTGAGAAATAATGCCTAATTGCCCTGCATTGTAATTTCATAAAAAACTGGATACCCATCCATTAATAAAAATTGGTTGAACAATTTGATTTCAATTGCAATAATTACATATGCATATGTATCAAATCTCGAAAAATATTTTGTGATTTTTTGAAAATAAAAACATTGAATTTCTTAAACATATATTAAATATACAGTAATATATGCAAGGCATAGTAAACTAACTACTAGTAACTTTATAATATATTTTTCTTATAAATTCTTAAAAATATTAAGTTTTGCAATAACGCTACATCTTTTATTACATTTTAAGTCTTGATTGATGAATTTTAACTTTTGTATATGATGATATACCTAGGTATAAAATAGTCAAAGACAAAGTCATTACACGGGTGATATATTATTCTTAACAAATCACTTTTTAATTATTTGCCAAATGACTCCTGATATGCTAATTTTGTTAAATATGTAGACAAAAACATCCTCCGTTGCTATTATGTAATCCCGAATATCTCTAGATAGTACAGTTAGAACATCAAATGATTTTTCTGTCCCAAATGCTTTTAATTTGCAAAATAAAACTTCCTGACTTATCAAATCAGAACACATACATTTTTTCACTTTAATTTTCTTCAATAATGATATAATATACAGGGTGATTTTAAATAAAGTAGCAAAAATGAGACCACATATTCCTTAGGTGAAAATAAACTGATTTAACCTAACATACCTATATTCCAAGTCACTTAATAAAAAAGATACAGTGTCAAAGTTAAAATTTTATTTTCGATAGTTGTAGATAACTTCTTAAAAAATTCAAATATTTACTTAAAATTTGTAAATCAGGGTTTTTTGCGGGTGAGAAATTCAAATTTGTTTCTAATTTTGACGTCACTAGTAGAGGGCGCCACCTATGGCACATCATGTTTCTTTTAAATAGCAGAACTTTTTTGCTGTATCCATCTGACTATTGAAACAATCGATTCTCTTACCTGTTATATCTGAAAAAGATATACCTTGTTGAAGTCGTTAGGAGTAACAGTTTTCGAAATAATCCTATTTGAATTATTCAGTGCACCGATTGAGAACTGTTATCATTTCAGGTAAATTGACTTTTTTACTGAAAATATAGCAAAATGTTACTTGAAAAAGTTGTTCAGAACGGCAAATTATGGAGATGTACAAAATTTCAAAAAGATCGGCCTGCTTTGATAAAATCTTTGTGCTTTGTTGAAAAAAATGGTTTCATCAAATCTCGCCGATCTTCTTGAAATTTTGCACGTCTTCATAATTTACCATTCTGAACAACTTTTTCAAGTAATATCTTCTGTATCTTCTGCAGAAAAGGCACTTTACCTCAAACCAAAATAGTTTTTACTCGGCGCACTCAGCATTTCAAATAGGATTATTTCAAAAACGGTTACTCCTAACGACTTTAGCAAGGTATACCTTTTTCAAATAAAACAGGTAGGAGAATCAATTATTTCTATAGTCAGATGGATACACTAAGCTGCAAAAAAGTTCTGCCATTTAAAAGAAACATGATGTGCCATAGGTGGCGCCCTCTACTAGTGACGTCAAAATTAGTAACAAATTTGAATTTCTCACCCGCAAAAACTCCTGGTTTACAAATTTTAAGTAAATATTTGGATTTTTTTAAAAGTTATCTCCAAATATCGAAAGTAAAATTTTAACTTTGACACCCTGTATCTTTTTTTTTAAGCGACCTGGGATATAGGTATGTTAGGTTAAATCGGTTTATTTTCATCTAAGGAATATGTGGTCTCATTTTTGCTACTTTATTTAAAATCACCCTGTATAGTTTCCTAAAAAGAAATCATACGGGTTTCTATTTTGCTAACTCACCTAGAATTTTTATATTTAGAGAAGGAACGACAGATTTCTGTATACGATTTCGTTTAGAATTTGCAAAGCTTGTTTCATCAAATTGCATATATACAGGGTGTCCCAAAATAGAAGGCGATACCACTAACCACATATTCTATGGACATAAATAATGCGACTTTCCTTATGCCATTTTTTATTTGGACGTCCCTGTTTCAATATACAGGGTGTTAAAGTTGCATTTTAAAAAACTATTTTTGTTAATAATTCCATTGTTTTGTAAGATACATACTTGAAATTTTGCACGTACTTTTATCTTATTCCGGCATACTTATCATGTAATTTTGGTGAAAAAAATTGAACGGCGAATGGAGGTAATTGAGGGGTGCAGTACCCTTTATCCCCTCCAATTATTTCTAAGTACGCCTATGCAGCTTTTTCTTGAAATATCAAACGTAGAATTTTCTTCTGATAATTTTATCTCTTTTGTAATTTTTTGTCTAAATGTTCCGTTTTGGAGAAAAACGGCAATTTGTAGTGCCCATAAATCTATAATTCACTATCATTTTCAAGTGAAACTGAAATTTTGTGGATATATTTATCATTACAATACCTTGACAACTTAGTAAATCGTAATACTTACTGAATGAATATTTGCTAATTAAAACAAAATGGATAATTCTAAATTTTATAAAATGAAGAATACTTATGAATTGAAAAAATAATATGGCATTAAAATCTGTAATACAGTTCTCTTATCAACCAAAAAATAATAGACTCATTCAGTAATAATAATAATAATAATAATGAACGATCAACATAATAACTTTTTACCTAAATAACATTAAATAAAATAATTAATTAATTACTACTAATTTAACAAATGTTCTACTTGCCCACCGTCCTCATTAACGTGCCCTTTTAAGTAGCGAAAATCTTTGGAAAGATATTTTCCTTTTGCCTAAATTCATCAGCTGCCATTGCTATAATCTCTCTGAGATGGTTAATGTCGTTTATTTCTGCATCATAAATCATATCCTTCATATCACCCCAGAAAAAAATCCAGTGGATTAAAGTCAAGAGATCGTGGTGGCCATTGAATAGCTGTGTTTTGTCATCGATCAATCCAACGATTGAGAAATATATGGGTATTTAAATACTGCGGGACGTTTCTACCATAATGGGGTGGAGCACCGTCAAGCTGCATCCACATACCGTCACGTACGATAGCAGGTAAATCATGCAAAACATCTTCAAATTCATTTTGCAGAAAATTTAAAAATGATGCTGAATATAAATTATTTGATATGAAAAGGGGACCCAACAGAATATTATCCACTATTCCCGCCCAGAAATTAACCCTGAATGTAAATTGATGGTGTGCTACAATGGTTGCATGGGGATTCAAATCCGTCCATACGTGGCTGTTATGCATGTTTATCAATCCATTTCTTGCAAAGCTTTCCTCCTCCGTGAATAGAATTTTTGCTACGAAGTCCCTATCTGCATTATTCTGTGTTAACAACCAACTACTAAATTGCATCCTAGAAACAAAATATTGGGGAAGAGTATTTTGTACGGGTTGGATGTGATACGGGTGCAGAAGTTCAGTCCGATGAACATCCATGTTTGTACAATTTTCTATTTGTCGAGAAACAATCCTTGTACTTGTGCTTAGTTCTTCTTCTACCCGTGCTAAGATTTGTTCCTCTTGTTAAAAGGGATGAATTTTCTATGTAGGCCACAAATTCTGAACTTCTGATCCATAAACTTTCCGGTTTCACGAAGATGTCAATCCAAATTTAAGAAAACCTTCCTTTTAGGATATGATCTGTTGGGATAAGGGAGCTCACTATTTTTTCCTGACATTCATCGGCCGCTAAGACATTTGTAACCCATCAATACAATGTATTGATAAAACAACATGTCATGTCGTTTTTCTCCAAAACGGAGCATTTAAACAAAAAATTACAAAAGAGATAAAATGATAAGAAGAAAATTCTACATTTGATATTTCAAGAAAAAGCTACATGAGCGGTCTCAGAAATAATTGGAGGTGATAAAGGGTATTGCACCACTCGCTCTTCGTTTTCTTTTTAACCAAAATTACATGATAAGTATGCCGGAATAAGACGAAAGTACGTGCAAAATTTCAAAGGTATATCTTACAAAACAATGGGATTATTAACAAAAATAGTTTTTTAAAATGTAACTTTAACACCCATATTGAAACAGGGACGCCCAAATAAAAAATAACATAATAAAAGTCACGTTATTTTTGTCCAAAGAATATGTGGTTAATGGTATGGTCTTCTAATTTGTAATGTTGATCTGCTGAAATATCGGCATATCCATGTGTTCCTGTAAAGCCTTAAAGCATGTTTCCAAGCATTATTTATATAAGAAAGTTCTTATAAAAATATTTGGGGAACATTTTCCTTTTTAGAGCCGTAAATTATTTCTTGTAATTTATTATTATATTTTGTTTACCTCTTTGGACACCGAAAAATGGTAGTACAACATCGTATACAGTCAAACACCCATCCGCAGAACAACGATGTCTGGACATTATTAAATAAACAAGTCCATTACGAATTGTTCGAGACACTCTATAAACTCAAGATAATGTGCGGCGCGCGATAAACAGAGACACTGAGTATTGTATTGTGTACCAACGCGTACCCAAATAATAGACGGGGAAGGGAGTACTGGAAATACCAATCACGTGATCGAGTGCGGTAACTTATATTTTGATTCTGTAAACATTGGTCTGGATTGATCAACAAAATATTTCAGAAACTCTAGAAATACGTCTCGATCCATCCAACTTTTTTCTTGTGGAAAAGCTGGACTTCCATTAGGTGCATTGTAGCATTGTCCATCATTCCGGATTTTATTCTCTTTCTAGCAAAAATGAAAGCTGGTGCCAAAAAACTCTCGCTTGCACTCCGTAAGCGAGCCACAATAGTAACATTTAGTCCTCTCTCGGTACTTATTAATCCACCAACCTGCTTCTTACCCTTCAGCGCGGGGAGTCTTGGTAACATTTTTTAACTGTTTTAGAAAGGTATTTTAAGCTAATATAAATCAAATCTCCTACAATTAATATCAATGAAGTCATATGTATGTTCTCTGATACCAAACATCTAGGTATGCTAATGAACAATTCCACAGATAAAGCTCTATTCAATAATTATCTAAAGAAAATAATTTACTAACCTGCTAATGAAACACTCTATAAATATCTAACTTCACTTTTTGGCAGTGGGAACACGACAAATTCAACCACAATAGATGAGATCTGACCTATTTCTGTATTTTTAGGATTGCTTCTTACTATAAAAATTATTATAAAAATTAAAATTATCTATTTTTCTATCTCAGAAATGTATTCTATAATTTCTTACTCCTGTTCCTCTGAGAAGATCAGTTGAAATCGTCCAAGATATTTTTCATCTTCTTTCACAATTTTGTTTTTATTCGTGATTCTTGTCGCCAATGTACTTTTAGGCACATTGTTCATATCTGCAGCCTGTCGAATAGATAACATATGGTTTCTAACTTTATGAATAGCCTTATGCATGTTTTCTCAATCTACTTTAGGCATCTGTAATTCAGAGACAAAAAGAAAACCTCTCAGACGGCATTGGAAAAACCCGTTTCTCAAGATCAAGAAAGACATACTAGCGTCCCATAACAAAATTCATAAAAAATATTGCAGTTGGCAAATTTCGTGAATTTCTGTGGTGGTCAGTAATTTATTTATTTATTTATTTATTTAATACGTATCCAAACAAGCACATGCCCAATTACTGGATATGGTAAAAAGTATAAATGTAGAAAAACAATACCATACAATAATATAACATAATGCACCTAACAAGCATACAAAACCTTAAACGTATCTTACATGTAAAGCAAGTTGGACAAACGTTATTGCTAAAAAAGAAAAAAAAAACAGAAAAACATAAGTAGCAAAATAGAAAACAAAACATAAACATAGTAGGTAACTACAAACTTTTATTTTATTTTATTTTATTTCATCCAATAGAAAAACAAGAAATAAATCGAAAACGGTTAAATTTATCGACATAAAACAAGTATACCTTATTTGTGAAAAATAGATAGGAGAACAATATTTTCCTATTAAAACTTTCGCATACACACTGATAAAAAAGTTTTTATCAACCAAGAGTACATTTCGTAGCGCCCTCTAGCGTCTACAGCAAAATTAAGTACGGATTCGTTTTTCTTGTCCCAGAAAATTTCCTAATCCAAATTTTTTAAAGAATGCTTTGAAAACTTTTTAAGAATTTTAAGAATTTCGAATTCAAAATTTGAACTTGAACGCCCTGTAACTTTTTATTAGCCACAAATGGACCATGGTAAGTTTGGCTTAATCGCATTATTTGTATGTAAGGAATTTACACTTGATCTGTGTCCCATCAATTTCGGGACACCCTGTATACATTTACAGGACATCCTACCAAAGTTAGATATCCCAAATAACTTTAAAAGTAACAATTTTTTGAGACACATCAATTACAAATTCAAGGAAATATTGACCAGTTTAGCAATATTTCGTAATTTTTTCAGATACCAACTGATTTTTTGATCTAGAGTTGGAGAGGAAAATAAGAAATATAGTTAGCATGAAGTAATATACATTTTTTGAAATGGTACTGTTTCATACGAAAGTATATAGTCTGTTTGAAAAATGTGTACGAACATTATATACATCTGCAATCAAGAATTGACTAGGGATGAATAGTTCTGGATGGAAAATCCTGTATTTAAACATGATATTACGTAAATATTTAATTTTTTGATTTTTATTATTATAAAGAGACGTGAAATCTGTAAAATATGGATGCAAAAAAAAATAATTTTAGAAAATAATTCTCAAAATTTAGTGCATCTGGAGGAAAAATATTATCGTTTATACAAGGTGTTTAGTTCGATTTAAGCTCTAACTCACATTTTGACTTTTATAAATAAAACACATTGCATTCTCAGTTAGGAATACTTATTTGAATCTTAAAATGCCTTCAATAAATATTTATTTTATTCTCCTAGAACTTCTTATCAAAGAAAATATATGTATAGAATTCCAGTACGCCCGATTACAGTAGAAGTCGCACTTTCGTGATTTTAAATGGGACACCTAGTACATATTGCATTTTTGGATTCTACAGAAAATTTTAGAGTCGCGTTCTATAAGGTTCCCGATAGCTAAGAGTTTATAATTTTATTCACAATCGGTTAGTATCTAATATAGACATTTCTTACCTTTAAAACGGTAGGGAAATGACTCATTACTTACCTTTACTTCCACGCTAGCCGGAAAAGTCCTTTTCCGGTTAGAAGCATGTGTCACTTTTCCGACGTATGGCAATGTCATGTTAAGCTGGTTTAAAAAAAATAAGTTAATACAAATAACTGGTATTTATTTTATTAAGTTATAAATAATAAAAATATTAAGAACCAAAACAATAATTGAATTATTGTAAATATTAATTGTAACATTTGAATTCTCATTACTGTGAACTGTTAATGTAAGCCCATGTTGTTGATTAACATTGTATTGGGTTTCGGAAGTTGATAAAGAGGCCGACGTTCCTACATTCTCTATATGGGATAACATATTTGCAATTTTTACTTGATCATGTAACGAGTTCTCCACCTGTATTTGCTAGCAATGTAGCTGAAGTACGTCTAAAACAATGTCCCGTAAACCCGTGAGCACTTTCTAATTTAAAAAATGCCGCTATTTTTTGGGAAAACCTCCAATAGCATTGTGGCCATTCCTTATTTGTAAAAAAAATGATCGAAACCAATGCTTTATTATTTTTATCCATTCCGATTTTGTAATTGCAAATGTTCGGGAAGTGTAGGTTTTTGTTACAGGAATAACTACCATTATGCTCTTTTCTAAAATTTCCAGATCACCCATTTTTGTATTTAGGAGTTCATCGCATCTGTAGGCGCCAGATATGCCAATAATTAAAGCAACCACATAATTGATATGAATTAAATACTAGAAATATTACCTTTTGAACAAGATATTCCTCTGGAGCCTTATTTATGAAAGTACTGATGTTTTCTTCTGAGAGAACTTTGGATTTTTTAGGTTTATATCCAGCATTCTGCCTTTTCAAAAATGCTCGCAATTTTGAATACTGGCTAATGTCGATATCTTGCTTGATATTACGTACAGCTCGTAACATCGAATATCGAGACCATAATGTTGACGCTTTACTTTCTTTACACATTTCAATAAAATATGCAAGCAGTATCGTTTTTGAAGTATGTTGCACATCCTTAATTGCGCACCATTTAATGAAAGACGAAAAATTTGTTCGTACTTTTCTTTGCTTTTCTCCGGAATTATTCCGTCAACCGCAGTGTACGCAGCTTCTCGGACTTCCGGAGGAGTACAGGTTAATTCAAAATCAGACATTATGTACTTGTTTAAGCAAAAAAATTAAAATTTCGTAACGGAAAGAATATTTTTTGACTTAATTGTTAAAACCAATAAACTAGTAATATTGCCTAGCAACAGTTTCATGGAGTTCTTTGACGAAAAAAATATTAAATTATGATAACAAATTTTCTTAAAATTAATGTTTTTAAAAGCTTGTAACTAAGTGATTGTGAATAAAATAGTACACATACCACGCGGGAAGGATCATTCCAGCCACGGCTTTTAGCCTCTAACAAAGTCTGGGCTGTAATGATCTACCTCCTCGATATAGCCTGTTTGGAAATGAAAGAGAGTAATAAAACCCCGAGAAAAGAACCGGCCATGGGCGTGGTAATATTTCGTTTTACGTAATTATCGGGTAACACTAATGCTAACAGGTAATAGGGTGTATATTAGTATATTTTACTGGATACATCATAGGGCAGGAGCCAGTGTATTGTGACAGATCAATCCATTCTTAGAGCTGAATATACGAAGACGTGCTGGTGCAGTAGAGTAAAATTCGACTTGTGTTTAGTGACTATTGTGCCAGTGGATATAATATTATTTGGGTAAAATGTCGAGCTTATCAGATTACGTACCTGCTAAACGCGTGAAAAGATGTGCGCTGTCTCAGAATGAGAAGATTATTATATTAAATGTATTTAATGCATGGAAACGCCAAAATCCTACCAACAGTGTTGACGACATCGTGGAAAAGGGTTCCAAAATGACAGGGATTGGAAAATCGACTATCTACAGACTTTTAAAGGAAACAAAAAATGAACAAGATACTGCAAATCCCCCAAAATCATCTACAGGGAGGTCAAAAGTCGTTATAGATGATTTCTTCAAAAATGTCATTCGCAGAAAAGTACACTCATTTTATTTCAAAAAAGAAATACCAACGTAAAAACAAAATTTTAAGTGAACTTTCAGAGGACAACGATTTGCCAAAATTCAGTAGAAGCAAATTATGGGCCGTCTTACGAGAGTTGAATTTTTGCTGGGAAAAGCAGAACAGGAAGTCAGTTCTTATCGATAAAGATGAAATTATTTGTTGGCGAAGATCCTACTTAAGATCAATTAGAAAATTCCGTGATGAAGGGAGAAATATTTATTATCTAGACTTGGGTCAACGAGGGATATACTGTAACAAAAGTATGGCAAGATAAAAATGTAAAAAGAGATGTAGCGCGAAATAATACGACGTTTAAATTAAGTGACGTGAAAATTTTGTTAAAAACATCATGTACAAAAAGAAAAGGAGAAAATGTGGGAACTCGATAATTTAATTGACGTTACTGTGGAACCTATCGTTATCAATCTAGGAGACGAAGATAATTCATCAGAATATTCATAGGATGAATTTTAATATACCTACTTTTTTATTTTCTTTATTGTACATTTATACAACACTGCATTTACTCATCATAATTTGAATTTTCAAAATACATATATTTTTGTGTGTCTATTCATTAAATTTAAATAAATATTTTGATAATAATATTGAATAATTTTATTTGAATTACTAAAAACCCTCTTAACCCGGTTATGATGCTTAAAGTAGCCTCTAGTTTTGAAATGCTGTTTTTATATTGTTTACCGAGACCGAGAAATTGAAGCGGCATAGACAAAGACGAACTGTCGGGGATTAAATTTTAGCTACCTGCTACAATTTAGTACGGTTCGATCACACAAAGTTTTTTTAAAAGTACACCTCATTCATACCGATAATACATAATATAAAAATATTGAATATAAGCACCAGTACTACATTTATTTACGATTTGCATACATAATAAGCTTTTATTACTCTCTTTCATTTCTAAACCGATTATAGGTATGTAATATATTATTTGTGATATTTATTTATTAAGACAAAATGACGTAGGTATACTAGAGTGTGTGGAGGTGTTCATAACTTTTTCTTGGAAATATAAAGCAAGATGGTTTTGTATTCATAAATATCATACCAAATTGTGGTATATTCGTAAATTTAAAAATATTTACCAAGCGTTTTATTCCTGCCGTCTTACATTTTGACAACTTCAAACAACTAAAACTTTTTTTATCTCAAATGTTTCTCTCTGTCTTGAAATTATCTTTCGACCCATATTCAAATATCTGAATTTTTGTGATAATTATTTTTAATCGCTTAGAATATCTGCGGGATCCTCTTAAAAGACATTTTCGTCGTCATCCTGAAATACAAGCTGACATGTGATTTGCTTTGCAAGCTGAATATGCCGCAAATATAAATCTTGTATCGATTTCACGTACCTAGATCGTGCACTGTTATTACAGCAACAGGTCACACACGTTGTTGAATGATGACACTATTTCAGTTAAAAATTATTTGTTCACGACTGTCCCGTAAAATGTTCATTATACATGTGTTTCCTAAATAATAATAATATCCACTAGTAAATAATAAATATCATATAATAATAATATCTCTCTATCTCTACCCCTCATTCTAATCACAGGGATTAGCCCAGAAGTCGGAGACTTGTGCGGGAGAGGAGGCGGCATATTATTATTAAGCAGGCCGCATTTGCGCCCAGGAACGACTTACGTTGGTAGGCCCTAACCACTATTCAGTGCAGGAATGAGGGAAACCTGGAAAATCTCATTAATTAGGGGGGTAGTCAAATATCAACCGGTATCAATCTCTCACATTGACCCAAGCTAACATTATTCCACCCTACCATATCCGCAGAGAGGGTGCCAATCCTCTCCACGTATATAGCTTATATACGGTCTACCGGCAGCTGGGCGCGAACCAACTCCGATCTAGTCACCTCGATTCAAGTACTGACGCCTTAAACCGCACTACCACTGACCGACATGAACTCAATGATTTCAAAGAATCAGAAATGAACTAACAAAATAAAATTTTCCGCTGTCAGCAATTGAACTTGAACCTCCTGTGTGAAAGCCAAACCCCCACTATGTCAGTTGCGGCAATATTAACTTTACTAATTAAAATTTTGTTTTTTTTTTAATTTATCAAGTGAACGGTAAATGTTAAATCTGAAAGTAAGGTGTTTAGACAGTTTTGAATTATATTACCTATTATGTTATGCACAAAATATTGTGATGTTACGTCATGTTCATGTTATGAGTGTAACGTTTTCAGAAAAAAATGTTGTTAATAGTAACAAAATTTTCTTAATTACATCGTGTTTCGAATTTAGATCACTAATATATTTTGGTTTGCCCAGTACAGAGTTGGATATTTAAGTATTACAGGTGAATTCCGACAATCCTAAATCGTTCTTATGTAAAAACATGAAGAATTTAACAACAAAAATGTATATTTTGTTGAGATATTTTTGATATTATACCAGTACTAATATAATTTGGATGATAAATTTTCCTTTGACGATGAGAAGATATCTAAAGTTTTAAATAATTTTATATTGTTATTGGCGCATTCGCCAAATTGTAGAAAAAAATGTTCTTTTCGAAAATATCGGATTTTTTTCCTTTTTAAACCATGCTACTAAATAAAAATTAGTGGGAGACCTTACTGGTAAGACCCAGGTAAATATCTATTTTGCTCAATATATCGTTATCTATTAGCTGCTATCCGGTTTTAACTTAATGTTATACATTATATTAACGTTAAACCATACATTTTTATATAATTATACAAAATTGGTTCATGAATTCTACCAGCCCTACCTTAATTACTTAAAGTAAGTGTAAAAATGTATATATATATATATAATTGAAAGTTATATAATAAATTATATTTTATGCTATATCTAGCGGATCTTTAGCACCGCAATTAATAATACTATATAGTAATATGTTTGTGAAACAATATTTATTAATATGGAAAAAAATGGAAACAAAAAATATATACTTCTGTTTATGCCGATTTTTAATTTGCCGGCATGCATGATTATATTTAAAATATTTACCAAAGGGAAAATTTATGCAGCTTTTAAATATTTTTTCAATAGTAAGTAGCTAATTCTTAACAGTTTTTTTGTTTGTATTTATTTATTTTCAAATATTATTCAATTAAGTATATTTATTAATTTGGCTGGCTAATTATCTATTTTTTATATACGAGGGTGAATCAAATATAAACGATACTTTTGGTCCTGGAAGCCCAGTGTAGGTGCTAGAGCGTTCCCGCGTTTGGGGGTGTTGGGTAGGGCTGCCAGGAGTGGGAAAACTAGGCGGGTGCGTTGTCTTGACCGTATCATTAACCGTAGTGACGATGTCCGAGCAGGAGGTACCCCCCTCGATTGCGCAACGTATTGTTATCAAATTTCTTGCTACTGAAGGTGTAAAACAGGCCGAAATCTTCAGAAGATTGACTGTACAGTTCGGAGAAGAGACACTTTCACGTGCTAGAGTGTTTGCATGGTATAAACAGTTTGTGGAGGGTCGTGATCTTGTTGAGAATGAGGGCCATGACCGTAGATCCCGCTCCAGCATCATAGCTGGCAACATCAGCCGTGCTCGACAGCTTGTTGGAGGTGACAGGCGTCTAATCACCAGTGTTATTGCAAGTGAGGTTGGGATAAGCTGTGGGAGCATTTTTTCAATACCCACAGAGAAGCAAGGGTTTCGTAAAGTGTGTGCCAGGTGGGTTCCTCGTCTTCTCACAGCTGAGCAGAAGCTGAACCGTTTGCAGGTGTGTGAACGTCTTCTTGCAAGATTTCAGGCTAAGGGAGTTTGATTTCTCACTCACGTTATCATCTGTGATGAAACTTGGGTACACCATTACATCCCTGAATCAAAACAAGCGAGTATGGAGTGGAGACTGAAAGGGGAACCTGGACCTGTCAAAGTCAAGTCACGGCTGTCAGCTGGGAAAGTTTTGGCTACCGCGTTTTTTGACCAGCGTGGCTTGCTGCATTTTGTTTTTTTTTTGCATGAACGCAGAACCATACTACTGCAAAATTTTGAGTGATGTCAGACTTGCATATCGCCGCAAAAGAAGAGACCTACCGATGAGAGAAGTGATTCTTCTCCAGGCCAATGATCGCCCGCATACTGCAGCCCTGACAAGAGAAAAATTGAAGCAACTGGGCTGGGAGATGCTATAACACCCTCCCTACAGCCCAGACTTATCACCTTTTGACTTTCACCTGTTTTGGCCACTCAACCCAGTAAACACATATACGTTAGAAAAACGTTTATAATGTCCATACAACGTTTGAAAAAGGCGTGGCTTTTTTACGTACAATCAACTTAAAAATGTCGCGGTTTTACACGTTTCTGGTAACCAAAGTACAAACGCTTAATATTAGTAAAGTTTTACGTTTAATAATGACATTTTATTAAGGTTTTTAACTAACGTAAATTAAACCTTGTTATTTTAATGTCCAAAAAGATGTTTTAGAGACGTGTTTTACAACTTTGTTTTTGGATCCTTCTGGCGGCATTGTACAGGGTGGTTCGGAGTTATGTACCATAAATGCTAGATTAGATAGTACGTTAAAAAATAAGGGTATTATTTATTTATTTAGTTATATATATATATATATATATATATATATATATATATATATATATATATATATATATATAACTAAATAATCAGGTACACTTAATCCTGTAAAACCGCAAAATAAAAACCACTTTTTTAAATATCTATAACACTAAACTAACTATAATACATAATAATAATATAAATAAAATAGTTACAAAATCTTCTCTCATTTAATCTTGTTCCTATTAATAATTATTATCGATATTCCAATAGTGTGGCTCGAATGTTGAACTCCCTATACGCCTATAAATAAGAGTATTAGAAATTATCAATACCTATTGTTTAATTTCAAATTTAGGTAAAATATGAAATATGGAGACGTGCAAAATGTCTCTATTATCAATGTTTTATCTTAATGTTATAAATCTTATTAATTATTGGTTTGACATTTGAAGGTTGTAACGGCAAGGTGATATATATACAACTTATGTCAGTATTGTATTGATATAAACAATTTGGATTTCGCATTAGTATGCGAGGATTTCTCGTATTTCTGAAAAAAGAAATATTTGGGAACAAGCATCTTGACATCTTGATTTCTTTAGAAAATGAAAGACGGTTTTCAAATTTAGATTTTTTCTGTAATGTCTGATAGAGTGGAATCCTTGTTTATAAATAAATAATTATATAACTTATATACATTAGTACAGAAGACGCTGACAAAAATAAATCACCTGAATTTAGGAAATTCAATGGCTGTTTAAAGTTGTAATACACTTTTCTAAAAAAAAATCTATCTCTTAAAATATTGTTGCTGATATTAATAGATGGGAAATAATATATCCACACAATCTGTCAGTGATCCATTTGTACTAACGTAGTTTTATAACTAGGTGAAATAAAAATTTTTCGTGAAAAAGCTGTATAAAAAAATTAGGGTAGAATCTATGACGATGAGAGAACAATTTTTATAGTTAGATGTTTAACTTGACTTAAAAGAGACCATCTGAAGAAGCAACCCTAAAAATGCAGAAATAGATCAGATCTGATCTATAGTGGTAGAAATTTCGGGTTCCCACAGTTACAAAAGTGAACTTAAGTACTGAATATTATAAAATGTTTTCATTAAACCAATTATGACTTTTTTGTAGTAGTTTTTTTATTTTAGCCAATTAGCTTTGTCTATGGAATTATTTATTAGGATACCTAAATGTTTGGTATCAGAGAACATACATATGACTTAATTGATAAGAATTGTAGAAAAATTAGTTTATATTAGCTTAAGATACCTTTCTAATACTGTGAAAAATGTTACAAAAGTTAATAATAAAGGTAGATATTGTGGGTGTAATTCAACGCTGGTCGGGGCTTTAGTCCTCAGAGTAGTTAGTTTCACACAATATTGTTAATACCTAATAAAAATGTACGAGGGTGAATCAAATATAAACGAGACTTATTTTTTATTTTTACTTTGAACACAAAAAAGTACACCTCATTTTTCTACATAGTCTCCTGATTTGGAAACACATTTTTCCCAGCGCATAGGTAGTTTTCCAATCCCGTCCTCATAGAATGAAGTAGATTGTGTCTCCAGCCAATTGCAGACAGAGGCTTCCTTCCCAGTAAACACACATACGTTATTTAAACGTATTGTCAACGTACCATTGATTGATAATTCGTGTTAGGTTACAAAATCAACCATTATTTTATGGTTAGAAAAGTAACGGTCTAACATAACTTTTAAAATACGTACTTTTTTAACAAAAAATGTTGGCAAATCTTTTGTAACGTTAAATAAACGTTATAAAACGTCTGTGTCAACTGATTAATATATTGACATTGAACAAAAACGTGTTTGTAACGTTTTAGAGTAACAGGCATAAGTAATGCTTACAAAACGTATCACAAACGTTTTGCAATTAATAAATATTTCGAAACGATACCAATCCAAGATATGGCATTGAGAATATATAGGTACTTATATATACAAATAACTAGATATAATTATTTTTTAATAAACCTCACAAGTGTTAAAAAACAGTACAATTTAAACGTGTATTATACGTTATAATCATTCATTGAAATAAGAAAGCGAATTGCCGTTTATTACACGTGTCAATTATAATGCCGTTAAACGTTCTATATGAATTTAATGATCTTATTGGTAGATAAAGATCACGTGTTACACATACCATTTCGAGTTCTTTTTTGTAAAAGCTTGTCAGTTGCATATTCATCACTGTACGTACCTACTGTGATCCGTGAAATATTTCCCTATTTTATTTTGGTAAATATACCTACTTCTATAAGTATTTAATTTTACTTTATTAATATAAAAATATTAGGTTCTTTTACATTACATGTTACAAATAATTATATAATGGAATCTCAATTTATTCCATTATAACTTTTCCTACTTATGTTTCAAAATACTTACAAAGGCGATGACAAAATTAGTAAAAGTAGGCGTGTGAATGTTGTACTCGTACATGCCTACGTTAAATTACTTTGTAAAATGGGTAACAATTATTATGACTTGGTAATTTTTATATTTTATACTAAAATTTAAGATACAGTGACATATTTCTAATCATGATTGGGAATGATTTAAACTTTTTCTTGACTATCTACTTCGTGGTCATATTAAATGTATATTAGGTTATTATTATTGTTATTATTATTATCTATTATATTTATAACTATCATAGATTAAACTTAGACATGTTTAAAGTTTAGACTTTCTTTAAATAATCTATATTATCCAATGTAAGTGAAGTTATTGATATGAAACTTGTTCAGACCTAATTTCATTGTTTTTAGGTTCCAATCAGTAGCATAAATAAGATATATTATTTTGGTATTTTTATATTTTGTTTGTATTATGTACGTATTGTTATTTATTTAATAAACTATTATTGACATTAAAACCAATTATTTATTGTTACCTACCTAAATTTGAAATTAAACAATAGGTATTGATAATTTCTAATACTCTTATTTATAGGCGTATAGGGAGTTCAACATTCGAGCCACACTATTGGAATATCGATAATAATTATTAATAGGAACAAGATTAAATGAGAGAAGATTTTGTAACTATTTTATTTATATTATTATTATGTATTATAGTTAGTTTAGTGTTATAGATATTTAAAAAAGTGGTTTTTATTTTGCGGTTTTACAGGACCTGATTATTTAGTTATATATATATATATATATATATATATATATATATATATATATATATATATATATATATATATATATATATATAACTAAATAATCAGGTACACAGTACAGTTATATATATATAACTAAATAATCAAGTACACTTAATCCTGTAAAACCGCAAAATAAAAACCACTTTTTTAAATATCTATAACACTAAACTAACTATAATACATAATAATAATATAAATAAAATAGTTACAAAATCTTCTCTCATTTAATCTTGTTCCTATTAATAATTATTATCGATATTCCAATAGTGTGGCTCGAATGTTGAACTCACTATACGCCTATAAATAAGAGTATTAGAAAATATCAATACCTATTGTATAATTTCAAATTTAGGTAGGTAACAATAAATAATTGGTTTTAATGTCAGTAATAGTTTATTAAATAAATAACAATACGTACATAATACAAACAAAATATAAAAATACCAAAATAATATATCTTATTTATGCTACTGATTGGAACCTAAAAACAATGAAATTAGGTCTGAACAAGTTTCATATCAATAACTTCACTTACATTGGATAATATAGATTATTTAAAGAAAGTCTAAACTTTAAACATGTCTAAGTTTAATCTATGATAGTTATAAATATAATAGATAATAATAATGCTAATAATAATAACAATAATAATAACCTAATATACATTTAATATGACCACGAAGTAGATAGTCAAGAAAAAGTTTAAATCATTCCCAATCATGATTAGAAATATGTCACTTTTAGTATAAAATATAAAAATTACCAAGTCATAATAATTGTTACCCATTTTACAAAGTAATTTAACGTAGGCATGTACGAGTACAACATTCACACGCCTACTTTTACTAATTTTGTCATCGCCTTTGTAAGTATTTTGAAACATAAGTAGGAAAAGTTATAATGGAATAAATTGAGATTCCATTATATAATTATTAGTAACATGTAATGTAAAAGAACCTAATATTTTTATATTAATAAAGTAAAATTAAATACTTATAGAAGTAGGTATATTTACCAAAATAAAATAGGGAAATATTTCACGGATCACAGGTACGTACAGTGATGAATATGCAACTGACAAGCTTTTACAAAAAAGAACTCGAAATGGTATGTGTGTAACACGTGATCTTTATCTACCAATAAGATCATTAAATTCATATAGAACGTTTAACGGCATTATAATTGACACGTGTAATAAACGGCAATTCGCTTCCTTATTTCAATGAATGATTATAACGTATAATACACGTTTAAATTGTACTGTTTTTTAACACTTGTGACGTTTATTAAAAAATAATTACTATCTAGTTATTTGTATATATAAGTACCTATATATTCTCAATGCCATATCTTGGATTGGTATCGTTTCGAAATATTTATTAATTGCAAAACGTTTGTGATACGTTTTGTAAGCATTACTTATGCCTGTTACTCTAAAACGTTACAAACACGTTTTTGTTCAATGTCAATATATTAATCAGTTGACACAGACGTTTTATAACGTTTATTTAACGTTACAAAAGATTTGCCAACATTTTTTGTTAAAAAAGTACGTATTTTAAACGGTATGTTAGACCGTTACTTTTCTAACCATAAAATAATGGTTGATTTTGTAACCTAACACGAATTATCAATCAATGGTACGTTGACAATACGTTTAAATAACGTATGTGTGTTTACTGGGAAGGACTCTGCAATTGGCTGGAGACACAATCTACTTCATTCTATGAGGACGGGATTGGAAAACTACCTATGCGCTGGGAAAAATGTGTTTCTAAATCAGGAGACTATGTAGAAAAATGAGGTGTACTTTTTTGTGTTCAAAGTAAAAATAAAAAAAAAAATAAGTCTCGTTCATATTTGATTCACCCTCGTACATTTTTATTAGGTATTAACAATATTGTGTGAAACTAACTACTCTGGGGACTAAAGCCCCGACCAGCGTTGAATTACACCCACAATATCTACCCATATATTCTTTATTATTAACTTTTGTAACATTTTTCACAGTATTAGAAAGGTATCTTAAGCTAATATAAACTAATTTTTCTACAATTCTTATCAATTAAGTCATATGTATATTCTCTGATACCAAATATTTAGGTATCCTAATAAATAATTCCATAGACAAAGCTAATTGGCTAAAATAAAAATTAATCTAGCTACATCTACTACAAAAAAGTCATAATTGGTTTAATGAAAACATTTTATAATATTCAGTACTTAAGTTCACTTTTGTAACTGTGGGAACCCGATTTCTACCACGATAGATCAGATCTGATCTATTTCTGCATTTTTAGGGTTGCGTCTTCAGATGGTCTCTTTTAAGTCGAGTTAAATATCTGACTATAAAAATTGTTCTCTCATCGTCATAGATTCCTACCCTAATTTTTTTATACAGCTTTTTCGCGTAAAATTTTTATTTCACCTAGTTATAAAACTACGTTAGTACAGATGGATCACTGACATATTGTGTGGATATATTATTTTCCATCTATTAATATCAACAACAATATTTTAAGAGATAGAATTTTGTTTAGAAAAGTGTATTACAACTTTAAACAGCCATTGAATTTCCTAAATTCAGGTGATTTATTTTTGTCAGCGTCTTCTGTACTAATGCATATAAGTTATATAATTATTTATTTATAAACAAGGATTCCACTCTGTCAGACATTACAGAAAAAATCTAAATTTGAAAACCGTCTTTCATTTTCTAAACAAATCAAGATGTCGAGATGCTTGTTCCCAAATATTTCTTTTTTCAGAAATACGAGAAATCCTCGCATACTAATGCGAAATCCAAATTGTTTATATCAATACAATACTGACATAAGTTGTATATATATCACCTTGCCGTTACGATCTTCAAATGTCAAACCAATAATTAATAAAATTTATAACATTAAGATAAAACATTGATAATAGATAACTATACAGGGTGTCCGGAAATTATGCGTCAAGATTTCAGGAGGTAATTCCTTACAAGAAATTAGGGTAACGAAGTCCTATAACAATTTTCCGAAAACTCAATATTAACGAGATACAGGGTGTTAAAGTTAAAATTTTGTATTCGATATTTGTAAATAACTTCTTAAGAAATCCAAATATTTACATAAAATTTGTTAATCGGGGGTTTTTGCGGACGATAAATTCAAATATGTTTCTAATTTTGGCGTCACTAGTAGAGGGTACCACTTATGGCACATCATGTTTCTTTCAAATGACAGAACTTTTTTGCTGCTTAGTGTATCCATCTGACTATTGAAACAATCGATTTTCCTACCTGTTATATCTGAAAAAGGTATACCTTATTGAAGTCGTTAGGAGTAACAGTTTTCGAAATAATCTGAAATATTCAGTGCACCGAGTGAAAACTGTTTTGTGTCAGTTAAAGTGCCTTTTCTACTGAAAATACAGCAAAATGTTACTTGAAAAAGTTGTTCAGAACGGTAAATTATGGAGACGTGCAAAATTTTTTAAAAATCGGCCTGCTTTGATAAAATCTGTGCTTTGTTGAAAAATGGATTTATCAAACGTCGCTGATCTTCTTGAAATTTTGCACGTCTCCATATTTTACGATTCTGAACAACTTTTTCAAGTAATATTTTGCTGTATTTTCAGTAGAAAAGGCACATTACCTGAAAGCAAAACAGTTTTTACTCGGTGCAGTGAGCAATTCAAATAGGATTATTTCAAAAATGGTTACGCCTACCGACTTCAGCAAGGTATACCTTTTTCAAATAAAACAGGTAGGAGAATCGATTGTTTCGATAGTCAGATGGACACATTAAGATGCATAAAAGTTCTGTCACTTAAAAGAAATATGATGTGCCACAAGTGGCGCCCTCTACTAGTGACGTCAAAATTAGATATATATTTGAATTTCTCGTCCGCAAAAACCCCCGATTTACAAATTTTATGTAAATATTTGGATCTCTTAAGAAGATATTTACAAATATCGAAAATAAAATTTTAACTTTAACACCCTGTATCTCCGTTAATATTGAGTTTTCGAAAAATTGTTATAGGACTTTGTGACCCTAATTTTTTTTGAGGAATCACCTCCTGAAGTCGTGACGCATAATTTCCGGACACCCTGTATATGGAGCAAAATATACATTTATTCGAGGCCTTACCAGTAAGGCTTCCTACTAATGTTTGTTAGTGGCAGATGTTGGAAAAGAAAAAAGTCCGATATTTTCGAATAGAATTATTTCTATAATTTGGCGAATGCGCCGACACCAAAATTAAATTATTTAAAACTAGGTTGTTTCTCATCGTCAAAGCTTGGCTAAAGGACTTTAAAAAAGTAGGAGAATGTTTTGCTAGACACAATTTTTTTTTATCAAAAATTGTACTATGACTATGCTTATGGCTTATATATAGTAATGAATGAGGAGTAAAAGAAATATTGATTTCTTGATGTTGATGAGAACCCAAATTCAAATTTACTCAATATTTATATTATAATATTCTGTGAAATTTGTGTTGTTTAAATTTTAAATTGTTTCCCTTTAGCAATTTGACTCGAAAAACTGTCAACCTAATAATATAATAGTTATAGTGGTTTTTAGGCTTTCACGGTCAGTTCTATCATTTAATACGTAGTGATTTTCCGGGTCGCTGACAGAAACAGTTTTAAAGTGCTAATCTTAGCCGGGATTCTTTCACCTGCCCTGGTTGTTCTTGGGCTAGGTTATGTGGGGACAGATTCGCTATTGGTGTCTCTGGACCCGCCCATATATTGATTTCGGTTCCTATTGTTGGTATTACAACTAGAGATGGGCTTAGCAGTTCATTTTAATGATTCAGTTCTCGAGAACTGAATCACTAAAAAGAAACCAGCTCTTTAAGAACCGATTTTTCGTCAAACACTGCACAGATATACGCTTCTCTCCGAATCCCGCATCTCCGTCAATCGTAGACGGTCGGTTTTTTCCGCGTTTTATGATTGCGACACGTTTATTAGCGTTTAGACTTTAGAATAAGAATTCTTAATCAAAATATTTGAAGCCTCTTTTTTCCAAAATATCTCGAATAATTTAGATACTGATTTTTATTTATTTTTTATTACAGAATTTAATTTATATTTTTGTAAAGTTGTATTTTACTTGTTAATAAAATTCAGTTCTTAATTCTTATACATCATATAATTATAATTAATGGCACATACCTGTATCGTTTTTGTTAATGTAACAATTTGATACGGACGCCGTTCTTGGATATTATATTTAACTAAGAATGATATTAACTCTCCACAATCGGATCACCAATCAGTTATTCAGAATTCAGATCGCCTGTATGACTTTGAAGCTCACATAGGCTGTGAACACTCGTTCACTATTCACTGAACAGTTCCTTCTGACGTCTAAACTTGAAAATATTTCTCGCACTCTACATCAATCGATACAAATCAGTTCGCAAAGAACTGATTTGTCAACTTCTCGAGAACTGATTCTCGCAGTTCAGTGTCGAAACCCGTTCTTTTAAACCAGTTCACTTGGTAACTGCCCATCTCTAATTACAACTGCTTCGGTCGGAACCGTTCCTCGTATAATGGGGGTCTTTTTCTCTGCGCAGCACCGACATTATGAGACCGCTAATGAGGTCCCAAACAGCCCAGTCGCGGTGAAGCGTTTGACGCTGAAGATGTCGACAGTGAAGAGCGGTGAAACGTTTGGAAGCGACCAGTTACAGCGGCGGCTACGGGACGTCCCGGAGGACCACCATTATCCGAGAAACGTTTCTAACCGTAGGAGTCGTAATACCAATAATAGGAACCGAAATCAATATGGGCGGGTCCAGAGACACCAATAGCGGGTCTGTCTCGACAGAGTCTAGTCCGAGAACAACCGGGGCAGGTAAGGGAATCCCGGCTAAGGCTAGAGATCTGCACTTTAATTATGTTTTTGACAGCGACCAGTTACCGAGGCCACGGCATAACAACTCGGAAAATCAAATATAGTTGACAGTTTTTCTCGTCTAATTACTAAGCATAGTTTCTCATTAAATAACCCAAATTTATCCGGTAAAATACAAACCTCATGCAATTATAAGTGATAATTCTACTAAAAATTTTCAAACTGTTAAGATATTAATCCTTAAACACTTTCAATTGAAACTCCTTCGACTTCAAGAATTAATTTTTATAATGAGTTCACGTTTAATAAGTAGATTTGTTTTATTGTTGTTATTTTTCTGTTTACTTTGTCATAATAAAATGTGATAAGTTATAGTATCTTCATTTTTGTAAATTATAAAATTTTACGTTTGGCGATAAAATTTTGTACCTTTTGTGGCGACAAAATTTTGTGCCTTTTACTCGCTTCGTTCGTTCACCTCAGGTTAGTTCAATATAAAGAATCACTTTACTGACTTGGTACATAAATAACTATTACGGTGTCAGTTTAAGCAAATTTTCTGATTAAGGACGCCGTTACTATGCAGTAGAAGAGTAGCCCATAAGGCAGTCACATTTGACAGATGCTGCTATCTAGTAATAGCTAAAGTATTTATGGCTCAAAGTATACCGATAACTATATATTACGTCATCTCGTTATCTTTAAATATGACAATAATCAAAACAACCTGTAATTCGATATTGATAATTTTAAGTTTCAAGAATGAAAGGAGAAAGATTTGTGTTAATTTTTCTTACTTTTGTTTTTAAATGTAAAAATTATTTGTTGAAGTGTATATGTACAAATTTCATAAAAAGAAACACTTTCAATAAATATTTTAGGTATAAAATTACTACATTTTGGCAATATAAATACTAACACTACCTAAGTTGAACTTTCTTGTATCAAATAACGTAGGTATTAGTTATTTACGTTACAAGGCCGGGAAATGGTATATTAAAGTACAAGTCTAGATGTTTACGGACGAGGCGACGAAGGAGCCGAGTCAGGAATTTCTAGACGAGTACTTTAATGACATTTCACGGCCGTGTATCGTACAACGTTTTATTTCATACTGTGTTGTATTAAAAATTAAATTTTAATGTTTTATTTTACATAACCTGCCTGTATGTAGGTGTTAGCATGGTTTTAATTCTTGTTTTATCGCATAGCTTTTGATTTAGCTTAGTGATGTAAAAAAAATAACAAATTTGATAGTTTGTCACCCCGTGCGTATTTTGTGATAATTTTCGTAAAAAATTGAAGAAATAGAGCTAAAATGTGCTGAAGCAACCAGTAAATTGGTGCCTACGAAGTCTTCTGCTAGTTATGAGAAGGAATACCAGCTCTTCAACGTGTGGAGAAAAACCTATAAGGTGGAAAACGGCCTGAATGAGGATATCCTTTTGGCGTACTTCTTGGATATCTCCAAAAAGATGAATCCTGCAACAATATTCGATGCTCAAGTCTATGCTGATGGTAAAAGAAGGAGGTGATATTTCAAAATATCGAAAACTGGTGGCTATCTTAAAAAGGCAAGCAGTTTGTCATCAGGCAAACAAATCAAAAGTTCTAACAAGAAAAGAAGTTAATAGATTCATGAAGGAAGCCCCATCAGAAGAGTATCTTTTGATGAAGGTAAATAAGTTTAACCTTTTCATTAGTTTTGAATTAAACAATGTGCATCTTGAATGATAATACATTTCTTGGTTTCGTTAGTCGAAATTTCATCAATTTGACAATCAGTTTTAAACCATTTTCTCTATTGTTACAGGTAATCGCAATGATAGGCATTGCTGGTGGTTGTCGGCGAGAAGAGTTATACCATATAACCTAAAAGACATTGAAGATTGTGGCACCAAACTAATTATAACCATTCCCATTTCTAAGACGAATACAAAAAGAGTATTCACTGTATTGAGTGACGACAATGAAGGAATAAACTTTCTGGAAATATTCAGAGAATACGTTAACCTCTGACTTAAAAATATGAAGGAAGATTTTCTTTTTTTGGGTTGTAGAAGAGGAACATGTGTTTCCCAAAGAGCGGGCATACATACCATTGTGGGGGGGGGGGCACCAAAAAAAATTGCGGGATATTTGAAGTTGGAACACCCAGAAAAATATACGGGGAATTGTTTCTGCAGAACATCTGCCACTTTTTTGGCGAATGCGGGAGCTGATTTATCAACACTGAAGCGTCATGGTGCATAGAAAAGCTCATCTGTTGCGGAACAATACATTGAAGAATCCTTAGAAAACAAAACAAAAGCAGCAAGGATGATTCAAAATGGAGAAAACTTTCTACAGGTTCTTCAGACAAAGCAACAAACTATATCCACCACCACTACCGTGTCTAGTGAAGATTCTGTCCCTAAAGGTATTCCTGCATTCAGCTTGCAAGGAAATTCACATTGCACAGTTACTGTTAATTATAATTATAATTAGTTTTTATAGGTTTGATTTTGTAGTTTTAAAGATAAAATCTTTTAAAAATGCAAATATTGTGTTTTTTTAAAGCAGTCCGGGAAGTAAACATTTTCCGGACTCAGTACTGTAATGAGTTGTTTCCCGGACTTAAATGAGTCCGGAAAATAGTACAGTATGAAATAAAGTTCTTTTTAGTAACTGTAACAAAGTTTAAAATCCATAACTTTAAAATTACATTGACATTTTACTATTCGGCCTCGATTCTCCAATCTCTACTGACAATTGTCGAGTGCGACAAGTGCCATACAAATTTTCGCATGTTAGAAAATATATATTCTTGAAACGTCATAGAAATAATGTCACCATTCGCCAATTATATCGTGTAATAAAATTTGACATTATTAAATTCATGGTAATTTAGACAGTTGTCAAAAAGTATTTATATTTACACTCTTATTGCATAATGTTATTTTATGGAATTAGATTGCTTTGCAGCTACAAAAGAAAACGCTGACTGAGCCGTTACAGAACTTTCTTCAGGTACTTGTATAATCAATATTTATATTTTTATATTAGGTACATGTATTCATACCTATATTATTTAAATTTATCTTAAGCTTTTATATTAAATACCGAAACTATATACCTACGTAACATATCTAAGGTAAAATAAAACTAGATGTTCCTAATTAAATGGAGTTTTTTATTTATATAAAAATCCTATAGGCAAGCGCTGTGTAATGTGATTAATAACCTGTGCTGCATTCTTCTACCAGTAAGTATCTCGATTTACACAACCAACATTAAATTCAATAGGTTCCATAATTTCCAAATGAAATTCCACCCCATCCATCTAAATTGTTTTGTACACAAATATTATGCAAACAAAATATATTTTTTCTACGTTCATGCAAAAAACAAAACTTTATTGAACTATATTTAGTGGAAAAAATGGTTCTTTATTGCACTAGTGCAATAACATGTTTATCGCATTCATCTGTCATTCTACTACAGCGTTTTGTCATCATGACAAACATAAACGTTCAAATCGACGTCATATTTTCTTAGACCTGTGTCATCTAAATAAAACATTTTTTGGATTTTGCATGAACGTAGAAAAAATATTGTATGCAACTCGTACAAAAAGTGCTTATTGCACTCGACGTGTTGTCCTTGACAATTTCACGTCCCATGCAATAGATAAGCATTATCGAATGGTTCAGAAACCGAATTCATGGGATATCTCTACTTTATGGAATCGATAAGTTTATTTAATAAATATCTATTACTTGAGAAACCGGCCATTAGAGCTATACATTTTATTCAAGAATATAAATACATGTGCTAATTTATCTCCAATGGGTCATAAGTTACAGCAATTGTTTGCAGTACGAATTGGTTTCATTTCTCTTGGGCTTATTGAATGAGGATGGTATGAGGAAAACAAAAAAAAACGTACTTTACAAGCTATTTAACTAATCAGGATTTCAACCAAACCTTTATTTGACTGATGTAGACTTTCATTTACATAAGGTCATCTACCAAAGATAATCCCCTGTTTCCACAATTTAGTTAAGACCCACTATCGAGGCAGAAGGTGTACCATTGTTTTTGATGGACATAGTAGGTCTCCCAACAGCATTAAGTCGGCATAACAGGAAAAGAGCTATCGGATAAAAAAGTGTGTCGACATTAACTTCAATCTGGAAATCTGAATATTATTGACTCAAGAATTATTTCTCTTCAATCACCAGAGCAAAGATAGACTGATCAACCTATTGAGCTCTAAACTCCAGTAAAACGGCATCACAACATATTGATCATGATGCTGGCATATTGATTGTAAGCTCATCTATTGACCAGTCCGTAAGTGGTGGTTATAGGGAAAACGTCGATCTCGATGTACTACTTCAATCAATTTCTTAAAACCTGGCGGAAAAGCGGAAAAGTACAAACCAAGATTTACTCTACACATCAACACAGTTGGAACATTTTGCTCTTATACACATTTACTAGCTGTGATTCTATTAGCGTGACATTCCAGAAGTGTAAACGTGTTTTCGTAAAAATTTACCAAAAACATCCTGACGTACAAAAAGTAGCTGAAGTGTCCCAAAATTTCTTCTCCTGGCATGCTAATGTTGAGAAAGCTGGGTGAATATGCATGCTGAAATGGTACGGTGGCAGCTTAAGAGCACACTCTACCCCCATTCTACCAGGTGCAGCTCTGGCTTGGAAACCAACTACCTCTAGACCTGTGGAGTTAGGCACGTAAGGGAGATATCCTAATTCCTTTGATGTCAAAAAACGAAGCAGCATCCATATTTTGTAGATACACGAAAAATTGTAGCAGTAGAAGGTGCAGCTGCAAAAAGTCAGTGATAAGTTGCTATCGATTATGCCAAAACTGCCTAGATCACTGTTTAAACAGCGTTCCTACTTTAAAGGAAGATGACGAAAAAGACTTGGAGCCCATTCATATATCTCTTACTGAGAATGATGACTAAAACGAGAGTGATTCGCAATTCGTGCTGCGATTGGTATCAATAGTGGAGCCAGAAGCAGGAACCTCCCGGCCCAAGAGGTCCAGTTAAGATGTTTCATTTGTTACATTTTCTCCTTATTAAATTTTATAAAATAAAAAATAAATTTATTCATTTGTTATACAATCACCATTTTCTTAAGTTTTCCATTTTTTACAATTAACTTTTACTTATGTATGTTCGATACTGCACTTCATGTACACCAATAACATGTAATAATGAATATAATGAATTCTCTTGAATTTTAGGGAGTTCTCTTGATAATTCAGTACTTTTAACAAAAAAATTCAAATTGCTGTAACTTTTGTCCCATTGGAGATAAATTAGCATATGTACATATATTTTTATATATTTTTAGGTATTAATAGTATTGTGTGAAACTAACTACTCTGTGGACAAAAGCCTCAACTAGCGTTGAATTACACCCACAATATCTACCCATATATTCTTTATTATTAGCTTTTGTAACATTTATTACTGTATTAGAAAGGTATTTTAAGCTAATATAAATCAAATCTACTACAATTCCTATCAATGAAGTCATATGGATGTTCTCTGATACCAAACATCTAGGTATGCTAATGAACAATTCCACAGACAAAGCTCTATTCAATAATTATCTAAAGAAATTAATCTATCGAAATTTACTAACCTGCTTTAATGAAAACACTCTATAAATATCTAATTTTACTTTTGACAGTGGGAACTCGAAAATTCAACCACAACAGATTAGATCTGACCTATTTCTGCATTTTTAGGATTGCTTCTTCAGGTGGTCTCCTTTAAGTTGAGTCAAATATCTAACTATAAAAATTATTATATAAATTAAAATTATTTGAAATTAAATATCGACAATGACAAAAGTGACATTATCCTGTCAATTAATCTTAAATTAAATATGACAATACCTACTTAAATAATGTTTACCCTTTATGTAAAAGTTTTTATATATTTTTAGGTATTAATAATATTGTGTAAAGCAGGTTAGTAAATTTCGATTCACTGTGAACTTAACCCAATCGAATTAGTCTGGGCGCAGGTAAAAGGAGATGTAGCGCGAAATAATACGACGTTTAAATTAAGTGACGTGAAAATTTTGTTAAAAAAATCTTTGGAACGAGTAACTGCAGATAATTGGTGTATGTATGTATGTAATATGTATGTATGGTGTATGTACGTATGTAACCTGCTACAATTTCGTACGGTTCGATCACACAAAGTTTTTTTAAAAGTACACCTCATCTATACCGATAATACATAATATAAAAATATTGAATATAAGCACCAGTACTGCATTTATTTACGATTTGCATACATAATAAGCCTTTATTACTCTCTTTCATTTCTAAACAGACTATAGCCTAAATTGTCTTTTAGAAATTTACCTACACTTTTCGCAGTGTGTATAGTTACTGTATTTTCGTTATCTTGCCTCGGCAGCCGGGCGACAATTTGTCTCAGGTCTCCGCGGACGGTAAAACGATAATTTACGGTCATTTCGTAACGAGACGTCTGTCTTCCGGCCCGAACGGAACGCCCCTACGTACGCAAACGAAACAGACCGTTTCTTCTCGCGCTCGGGAACGGATAAATCGCGGGTTTAGGGTAATGCAATCATGTTCAACTCCTACGGCTCTATTTCATTTTCCCATAAACGCGACTAAAACGGCGAGATTTACTGCACGCGGAGCTTGAAACTAGAAATCTCAGGAATAACGTCGACGTAAGCCGATCGTCAGTGAGTTACAGCCTGCCCCGGTCACGACTTTGACTTAAAACATCGTTTCACGTGCTCTATACGGTATGATTATACTCTCGGATATGACTACCTCGAAATAGGCTACTGACTACATGAGGCACTGCCGGAAACTGACACGAATTAGCCATCTTAATTCAGTTATTCTCATTTAGCGTGTCGGCTCCGACCGTATTCAATGCGATCGTTCCCTTGCCTTTCATATTCTATAGACTCCCTTATGCCACTCGGATAATGTACTCAGATTACCCAAGGTTGCTAAGAGATCAATTAACGCATTGGTATCAAGGTGGGAAGTTTATTCTCTGTCTCTCTCTATAGAGGGCCTGGTGTTGATAATGTATAAAAATTATAAATGAGTAACCTCCTTCCAACATGGATTTACGGAAAATAGATCAACTGCCATTTAACATACATCACTTAGTAATATATCTAACATCCTTAACACGCAGGGACAGGTTGATGTCATTTATACCGACATACAAAATGCATTTGATCATGCTGATTATTTTTTGTTATTGACTAAATTAGATAACATAGGATTTCTATCTAATCTGTTCTCCTTGAAGACTTACTTGATGAGAAGGCGGCAATTTGTAGAATATGGCGGACTAAATTCTGAGAAATATTAGGCCAGATCGGGTGTCCTGCAGTGGTCTCATCTTGGGCCATCTTTATTTTTAATGTTCATTAATGATTCGTCTTTACTATTAAACTCGCCCTACTTATTCCTTGCTATGATTTGAAAATTTATATGAAAATAAATAACTTAAATGACTGCACTAACATACAATATGTTTTATTTACAAACGTTTTTGATTTTCCTACGCTACCATGACACCGTGGATGAAATACTACTACATGTAAACTATATTAGATTTTTGTATTTTAACCTTTGTGATCCTCAATCAAGCAAACATCTAAGAAATCATTTATTTCTAAATGTTTAACAATAATTAATACTTTACTTTTAAAGTATGACAAAATTTTACATTACCTTATTTTATTTATGATTTACAATGTTAACATTAATGGCACAGCCAGTACACGACCCAATATTTATTCCTAAACCAGATAAGTCACATTCAGCGCGTGATACTGTAGTTTTGGGGGTTGGAAAACTATCCGTTTTTGACGTGGATCTTCCGTGTCGCTTAAAACTACATATATTACCCTCCGCGTTAGCAAGAAGTGTAGCTGAATATCTCCGAAAGCAATGACCAGTATAGGCATCAAAATTTAGCAATTTTAAGTACTTTGCTTTTAATTTAGACATCTTTCCAATACAATTTATTCCGACAAGTTGGTTAAAACATCTTTTATTAACAATCGACGACTGGTATTATAACTTGGACGAAGAACAGCATATTTTCGGTAAATGTCACTATAATCTAAATTTGAAGCTGTAAAAATTCGTTGTATATTCGTTTTTGTATCGGGTACCTTAAAAATCAAAAATAGAATCTTTATCTTGTATGTCATCGACCGTCATTTTAGTAAGTTTGTCACGGCGGCAAGCACCCGAAATAACCAATATTAAAACGACCTAAAACGAAATCATTGACGATATTTAGTAATTTAAAAAACACATAAAACAATTACAAATGTACTGTAACCATAAAATAGATTTCATCATCTGCCTCTCTTATTAATTGATTATATCTTAGATTTCTTAGGATAATTTCCAAATGACAATTTTTTCAAATATGGAACCAACTTGGTAAATTTCTTAAAATCCAGGTTTTCTTTAACATTAAGTGTTGACTTCAAAATAGAATATACTGCCCATAACGTGGAAGACTTCACCTTCTTAGACTTTTCTGCAAAATATGCCATGCTCATTTTCAGATATTTTTGTTGCTTTATTTGCTTCACACCACTCTTTAAATTGCTAATATGCATTTTCATACTGCCGCCTCGATTTCTCCGGTAAAAGATTTGAAATTACATAATTGGCTGCATCTATCAAATTAGGTGGGATACTGTTTAGTTCATTGTCGCTCGAAATTTCCATTATTTTACACTAGCAAAATATCACTTTCAAATAATTATTGTTGTCAACAATTGCTATTTTATTTCCATAGTTACAGTGATTACTTGATTTTGAAAAATATTGTAAGCCAGTTTCACAATATTTTTTTGTATTAAACTAAACATTACTAAACTTAATAATTTTAAGGGATATACATATTTTGATATTTGCAGAATTTTGTTAGCAACACGTGCGCGAACTACTTTGGTGATTTCGACTAATTTTTTAACTTGGCTGCGCTTTGTTAAAAAAATCAATTCTCGATCACCAAAGTGGCATTTCGCTCACTAAATACAATAATAACTATTAAACAGTGTTAATCAGTAGTGCAGAGATTTTTTTTAATCTGCTTTCAATTCATAGAAAACAAAATCCGCTAGTATTCCATTATTCTTTAAATGGCAATATTTTAGACACAAGTGATAAGCTTAAAGTTGAGTGTATATAATTTTTGATCCAGAATACATTACACAAGCTAGCATCCAAAACAATTTTTTTTATCAGAAATTTAAATTGTTTTACTGATATAAAAAGTACTTTAAAATTAGTATAGTGAATCTTTAATATTGCGAAAAATTTCAGGGGCAGGTTCTTTAGATAAAAATAAGAAAAAAAGTTCCCATTAGCATGTGTCCGCAAACGCTTCGTTTCCGAGATACAGGGCCTTCATTTTTTTTGTAATCTACTTTTAATACTTGTTATTTCAAACGTCCTTTAACCGATTTATTTGAAAATTGACATTGGTCTATGTTTAATAATAGGAGCCATTTTTTGTATCATTATTAACATAATACACAATGTTACAAAATAATAATTTTAATAACTTTGGCTCTGCACTTATTTATTCCATTTTTTGTATCATTGATAACATAATACAAAATACAAAATAACATAATACAAAATGTTACAAAATAATATTAACTATTGACAAAAAACAATTATTGACAGTTGGTGGGCATTCCAAGTTCCAAGCCAACTGGGGCTATTTTATTTGAACACGATAAGATAATTTAATCAGACATCTATCAGACAGATACCCTAATCGTATAGTTAAAGGACTTTTGAAATACCAAGTATTAAAAGTAGATTACATCAAAAATGAACGCCCTGTATCTCGGAAACGAAGCGTTTCCGGACACATGCTAATGGGAACTTTTTTTCTTATTTTTATCTAAAGGACCTGTCTCTGAAATTTTTCGCAATATTAAAGAATCACCCTGTATATTGTATCAAAATGCAGTTTATTGTATTGAGTCGGTGCACGTAAGTGCAAATATATGTTTTGTTTTTATTATAATGGTTATTACCGAAATAAGTATTGATTATGACCTTTTCCTCACTACGTTTAATATAGACAGCCTGCATGTAAGATGCAACTCTGCTGCCCTTTGTCAGTGGAACAGATTTTAAAGCTTGTCCCAAGACTAGAATCTCGTCCAAAATATGCCTTCATAGGGATAGCGTTGGCATATTTTATCAACATATAAAGAATCTGTTACCCGGTCTGCAGGGTTAACTGTCGCTAAGTACAAAAATTTTAACCACGTGTTCAGGGAAGCCTAAAAGGCAATACAAAAATTATTTCGAAATTCTAGCTCGATATTTAAAAAACGAAGCAAAACCATTTTTTCCTCCGGAAAATTGGCGCCTATGATAAGCATCGTTCAGATGGCTTAGATCTGTCAACTACCATGCGGTCGTTTTTTACAGCGTTTTCAAATGTAGAAACGACGAAAATGAACATTTGTATTAATAATAATACCTGAATAATACAGTTAAACCGGTTAGCTGCAATATTTTCGTTCTTGGTTCTTTCGTTTCGAACTGTCAAAACTATATTTTCACTCATTACAACCACTACTCACTACCAATAAAATACACTTCGCGTACAGTTAAATAAAATGCCCATTTACTCTCGAACGAAAGGAATCCTAATAGATAATAGAAAATTTTAAATGCACCTGCGGAATTTTGCCTGATCATTTACAAAAACAATCTGGCGAACTATATTAGGTACAGGAAAATATCTGTACCCGACACAAATTTATTTATTTAATAACTATAAAACGTTTCAAAAAGGCACTAAAAACTTAAGGAGAATATAAAATAATCACAACGTAAACACGGGATTTCAATTATGATAACGAATTTTACCGTTTAATGTTGCTGGTTGCCTACTCTCTACACGTCAAACGTGCATCATAAGAAACTTCGCGCCGAACGGCAGCATAGTCGGTGATAAATAGGGGTTTAATATAGTTCCATCTTTATGTATTTTCATGTAAATTAACTGCTACATTTAGAAAAAAGACCAAAGTATTATGAACGCCGGTCCTGTATTCATTTATTAAAAAATGTAGGATATGATCATTGCCTGGTGTACTACGATTGACATTCCTCAAAAACAAGCATAAATCACTATAGAACTCGTCATGTGGTCTGTGTGGTGTGGTAAACGACCGACATTTGGATTAAAGAAAAACAAACAGAACTTTTGTGTGCAATCTTATTTAGGTCAGTTGAGCTTACCTTGTCTTAAACATCAAATATTACGTGATTTAGCATTTTATTGTTAGCCTAGATCAGTAGGTATCATTCAAAGCACAATTCTAGGGACAATACCCTTGAGTTTTAGAGTGTTTAGGAAGTTTCAAGGATTAATAATTCTAGGATATTTATTTACATAAATTAAAAAATAAGAATCACTTGTCGATTACGTTTAAAAATATATTTTTATTTTTAATTCTACTTAATATTTTAATTTGTTAATTATAATAATAATAATGAATGGATGAAACAATATTGTGTGCGGTTGGAGGACACTCTAATAATTTAATTTTCAACAAATATTTGAATACTTTTACATTGTGTTATTAATTTCACACTACTTTGCATATCTATTTTAAAAATTTGCAACCCTACCTAATCCCAACAAAATCTTTTGTTTGAGTTATTTTGCATAATATTGTACACAACTCCCCGAAAGAAGTTGTAGCCCATCGAAGAAAATAAATTTCTCCCTCGAACTCAACCAAATCTAACTTTATCGTGTTATTTTCCACATCAATTTTCTAATTCACCTCTCTTAAAGAAAATAAAATCTATAAGAGAAAAGTAATTCCATCTTGAACCAAATAAAGTTGAATAAATGCCCCTCGAACTACAATTAAAATCAATCTATTTCCATATATATTTAGTAGGCAGTAATACACAAATGTTCCAGGTGAAAGACAAGAAACAGTTTGTTAAAGTTATAGCATTGGTGCTATAGAGAACAATTTCTTATTATTATCTGTCAGTTGAATATTTCCCGAAAACCGTTTGAAATGTGACAAACTGCTTTTTACTAGGACAAAACCATATGAGTTATAAATTTTCCAGGTAAATATTTCCAAACAACGTTCATTCTAGCGTACTAAATAAAGAGTACCTTTTCATATCTAACTGTTAAATATTCCGTGCCTACTTAGATAAAAAAGTTTTCTGAAAATTAACCCCTTACAAAAACTATACCCTTTCTGAACAGATACGGGTTTTTCGATGCCATTTTTGGCTTTATCATAAAGATAATCAAACTAAATAAAAATAACTAGTCTAGTTTCTAAAAGCACATAAATTATGATCGCCCTTAGAAGAGCTGTATTTTTTACAGTCTGTATATGAAATTATTTACAATTTAATTCTCATAACTACGTACGCGTCGTCTAGTGTCATTTTCAATTATAGATTTACTAAACTTTTGGTTGTGATATAATAACATGTCATCAGTCATCATCGTCGTCTGTCGTCTTAGATCTACCAAGGGGTAGATTAAAACCAAATGAAACATGTCGTTCAATTATTGTTTGCAATAATTTCATACAGGTTATTGAAACGTTATTGTTGGTAATACAGACTGATACAGGAGTATCTTTTGAAACTTGTTGTCACTCTTCACTGTTGGCTTCAGTGGTGACTATTTTTTTAATGAGTAATTGGAACTCAAAAGTATATTTTTGTTAGTCTCAAGCCACATAAAAAATGTAAGCATATTTTAAGCCACATTTTCATGAATGCCATCCAAAGAATTAATTAGATATATATAAAGCTGTTATTCCCTTCCACTCCAATCTGTTCTTCGTCTTTCTTTTCCAATCCGTTACATTTTTCTCTTTTAGATCTATTGCCACTGCCTCTCTCCATCGCTTCCTTGGTCTCCCTCTTTTTTTCTTGTACTTAGGTTTACTCCCTACAATTTTCTTAATTATCCTTACGTTTTAGATGCCCTAGCTACTGCACATTTCTGACTTTTACTTAACTTTGTCTATTTTTGGTGCCTGGTACATTGCATACAGTATGCGCCAAAAGTATGGAATAAATTCAATAAAAACGAAACAATTATTTTTTGGGAAAAATCCTCGAACAGGTCGATTTTTAATTTAAAAAATACATATTTTAGCGTAAAATGCGATTTTCAAATGTCATTTGTTTTCGAGTAATGACGTCATCGATTTTTTTTAAATGGTAACACCATATTTTTTTCCTTGATTCTGAAAGATCGTTTAATTCTCTATCAGACAGTACTAAAATTTTGCCCTCTTACATAGGAAAGTTTTCGAGTAAATGACGATTGAATGTTAGAAAACGTAAATTGAAAAACTAAACTTGATAACGTTTTTGCTTTATTTTAATTGATTTACGTTTTCTAACATTCAATCGTCATTTACTCGAAAACTTTCCTATTTAAGAAGGCAAAATTTTAGTACTGATAGAGAATTAAACGATCTTTCAGAATCAAGGAAAAAAATATGGTGTTGCCATTTAAAAAAAATCGATGACGTCATTACTCGAAAACAAATGACATTTGAAAATCGCATTTTACGCTAAAATATGTATTTTTTAAATTAAAAATCGACCTGTTCGAGGATTTTTCCCAAAAAATAATTGTTTCGTTTTTATTGAATTTATTCCATACTTTTGGCGCATACTGTATATTTCCTCATTATGTCTCCTTACATAGCCTTCTTCCATCTTCTTTCCCTCTAGAATTATTCTTAAGATCTTCCTTTCCCACCTGAATAGATTTTCTTTTGATTTCGTATTGAGGATCCAGGTTTTACTACATTTGTAATATTTAATTTTTCATTTTTATGTTAGATGTACCTAAATGTAGTGAGCATAATAAATATTCAAATAACCATAATAACCGCGCACTGTATATGCACCTAACGTAATAGCGCTTCGTTCTATAATCATATAAGTATAATAATCTTATTAAATAAGTATAATAAATATGAAAATTGAGATTCGCAGAGTTTCAGTAGAAACTGAACTGCACATCTAGATGTAGCCTAAAGGCTAAATATTATAGTTCACTATACTGAGCTTCTTTATAAAAAAGCCACCGCTTACGACGTTAAATAACTTGGCAATTTCCATAGTACCAAGTAGTTACGATGGCATCTTCTTGTCGTATTATGAAGTTATTATTTGATTAATAAGAAAATAAATAACCATAATTTAGAACCATCGGAAGATACCTGTATGAGTCCTGAAATGTGTTTGTTTCGGGCTTGTAGATTTGATGAACCAAATTGTTTCATTACTGGCTAATTTTCCTTTAAAATATTCCTTATTTTATTTAATTCTTTATTTCGGAGGTTCTATCTGCTTTGAACAGAATGCAATTGAGTTTAGCTCATTAATATTCAGGAAGTAAAAATCGTATTACTGTTTTTTTTATCCAGATTTTCAATCTAATTAAAAAATTGCTCTGGATTGAATTGAGTTAGTTGGAAGTTAATCAGAAAGACAACAAATGGTAATGGGAACTCACGGTATAATAGCTATTGTATATATAGGTAGGTATATGAAGTTTTGGAAATAAATCTTCTTTTGGTCGAATTCACGGTTGAAAAATAGGAATGAAAACCTAATGGATTTGGAATGAACCATTTGGTCATTATTTGCTTATTCTATTGTTCAACAGATAGATTAGATTAGATAGACTACAAAATATTCTTATATTCAATGCTGGATTACTGAAGTATCATCTAGCCCACTTTGATAACAGGGATGGATCATATATGGATTCCATCCAATTGTAGGAATTCATTAATCTAATTTGTTGATGGTTTGATAGATATGCAATGGAGATAGATAATTAAAATAATTTATTAGATCTAAGAGTAAATTTGTTAGTAAATTGTTATGAACATTTAGCGCTGAGGTATCACTGTTACAAAGTTCAAAAACAGAATAATTCAAAATAAAACCCACAGATGTAATAAATAAAGTTACGTTTCGGTACGAGAAGATGAAATAACAATTTTAGATGAATTCACTTACGACTCACAGTGCCAAACGTTAATGACGTTATCAATCAGCAGAAAAAAATAGTTGTCTTAAAGCCGCTCTACAGTCTGCAATTTTTTCGGCAAGTCTCTTGCACGTAGGCATGCGTATTGAATAGCAGCGTATTGCAAAAGCCGTCATATTTTTCAAAATATAGGTTTTGCTAGAATTTTTATTGCAGTTTTTCTGCAATTCTGGGGAATAATTTAGTGATTTGTATGGCTATCACCTTACATAAATTACTAAATTGATCTGTCAATTTCAAACTGCTTTTTTTCGCTTGTGATTGTTGAGCTTCCAAAATTTATTAACTAAAACCTTTATTTTATATGTTTTATATGTTATGCTGGTTGTTACTGTTACTTGTCCAATTTGGATATACAGCTTAGTTTTGTGTTGGTATCACTTCTATTTCAACTGCGAATTGACGAATGTAAAGTCAACTGCAACTCAGACTTTTAGAAAAAGTATTGCAGGTGCAAGGGCTTGCTGCAAGCCATTGCAAAAAAAAATTGTGGACTGTAAAAAGGCTTTAGACCACCACGCTCTACTGATTTGACTTGCAAGATTGGTATTTTTCTGTTATTATTCTGTTCTCTGTTCTTTCAGTGTGTTCAAAAATTGTAACTAGATCAGTTTGTGTCTCATTATTAAATCATCTCGTGAAATGACTGCAATCGAATTTGAGGAGCACGAGACAATTCCGCGTTATCCCATATTGGAAATGACACTGAAACTATTAACTATTAAAAAACCTATAAATATTCATAGCCCATATCGATCCCGATGGTGGTGCACGAACGACGGTCCTCCTCCTCATCGATTACTGCTCACGATAATATAATCCCGGTCGACGTACTAATTCGCCATAATTAACTTAATCATCAATTACCAGATCGTCTTATGGCACTTGGGCCGGTAGATGTTGTCGCTGGTGGTATGTGCGCCCCTTCGGGAGGGCGGTGCTACCAGACTCGAACAGACAGCGGACCGCCAGTCATCCGACGACCGCCGAGAGTGAGCGTTGTTATTCAGCTTCTCTAGCCAGTTTCGTCCGCGAACGCGCGATCTTTCGACCCGGCAGCGGCCGCTTCAAAAGTTTCCCGAACGCGCATTTTGGCAGCGGCGTGGGTGAGATATTCGATTTGATTTGCAGTGTGTGATGACAACGCATTGACAGCGCGAGGGGTAGGTAGCAGCGCGTAGAATGATGTCGACTTTCGTGTTGTTGTTGTGCGTGACTTCGGCGCTGGCCGTGAGCGAGAACTTCCTGAAGATGTTCGAGGGCCAGCAGACTCCCGCGGACCCGTGCTACGACGAAGACAGGCCGCGACGCTGTATCCCGGACTTCGTCAACGCGGCCTTCGGGGTGCCCGTGAAGGCGTCGTCCACCTGCGGCTTGCATTCGCCCGTGCATTACTGCGAAGCCCCAGAACCCGGGGCCAACCCCCAGTGTCACATTTGCGATGACCGTCAGCCCCGCAACAGATTCCCCTCTTCCCATCTTACAGACTTGAACAATCCTAATAACATCACCTGCTGGAGGTCGGAGCCCCTTCCTCCGGTTACCTCGATAAATGCCCCTCCTGACAATGTGACTTTAACTCTCAGTCTGGGAAAGAAATATGAATTGACTTATGTAAGCCTGCAGTTTTGTCCTTTAACACCGAAGCCTGACTCCATCGCTATCTACAAAAGCATGGATTATGGTAAGACATGGCAACCCTTCCAGTTTTATTCTAGTCAGTGTAGGAGAGTGTATGGAAGACCAAATAGGGCAACCATCACGAAGACGAATGAGCAGGAGGCGCGATGTACAGATGCACACAGATATACAGGCGGCGATTCCTTTGGCTTCGGGCAGACGTCCAGAATAGCTTTCAGCACCCTGGAAGGACGGCCTAGTGCTCTGGATTTCGACAATTCACCCGTCCTCCAAGATTGGGTGACCGCGACAGACATCAAGGTGGTTTTCAACCGCTTACATATGCCCGTGGAAGACTCGTCCGACAATGTCGACATTCTTGTGGACGAACGCTTCTACAATAAACACCTCGACGAAGACGACAGCCAGACCAAAGAGCCGCTGCCGTCGGTGCAGCTGGTTAATGAGATGCAAGCGCTAGATAACGAGGAGCCCAAGAACCCGAAGGTGAGCTCCGACCTGGGCCCCAACGGCATAATAGGCGGTTATCACCAGGTGACGCATCAATACGCCGTGGCGGATTTCGCTGTCGGTGGGCGATGCAAGTGCAACGGCCACGCCAGCCGGTGCATCACGGGCCGCGACGGACAATTAGCCTGCGAATGCAAACACAACACCGCCGGCAGAGATTGCGAGCGCTGCAAACCTTTCCATTTCGACAGGCCCTGGGGCAGGGCTACCGCCAGAGACGCCAACGAGTGCAAAGGTAAGAGTTATGCGGCGGCTCGACCGACGGGCCTCCGGATTAATTGCATTAACTCCGTCGTCGGCCGTCCGGCGAAATCGCTTGATTGCTCGCCGCGTTGCGAAACACTCGCTTATTTGCATTTTAACAAGTTCGGAAAACTTGTGCTTAGGGTTACTAAAAAATCCGAATAATTTCGGACATTTGAAAAAATTTATATACAGGGTGTTTCATTATTAACTTCTGTATGTTACTGGTGAATATAGAGCACCATCATCAGAGCGTTAAATCGATTTGGCTATTTCTTTAATTTGTCATAAAAGGCGAACCACTTTGTATAAAATTTTGATATTCGATGCACGCCTGGTTTCATAAAAAATATTACATATTTCTTTATTAGTAAAGACAATACCCTGTATAAAGAATATTGACAAATATTAAAGATAAATTTCCTCTAGTTACACATTTAAGTCTTCTTGTCTGATTCTTCCGTCAAAGATCTGTCCACTAGAAATTCATTTAAGTAAAAAATAATAAATCTTCGTTTTACATTAATTTCTATTTCAGACTTTTACTATTACTGTTTCATATAACAAAATAAGTTAGGTTCACCACCAAAAAAAATGTTGTAAGTATTTAAATATTGTAAGGGTGGAAATGGAGAATGCACTGATAATCTTCCATTAAATTATAAATATTAGAAATGGTCCAGGTGCAGGACCTTATAGATCTGCAATATTTCGACCGTTTCCAAATATGTATGTAATTGGATTGGCACACATAGGTCTGCTGCGGTGTCCATGTTTCAACCCATCCAATATTTTTTGGGATAATCCGAAAGATAAAGTTTATTATAATCCCTATGAAAATATAAAAGATCTACTCATCATCATTTCTGCTGTCTATTTCATAAACAACTAGATTTTTTATTTAAAATATTGTATTTTTTTTATTTTATGGGTTATTCCAAAATAAAATTGTAGTGTTACAAATTGACGTGTTCGTCATTTTATTCTACGTCTATCAAGATCCAATATGGCGCTCATAAGAATAAAAAACAATTGAATGCATAACCGAAACTTACAAATTGACGTGTTCGTCATTTTATTCTACGTCTATCAAGATCCAATATGGCGCTCATAAGAATAAAAAACAATTGAATGCATAACCGAAACTAGTGGCCACAGAATTTTTTTTTAACAAAAATCATTTCTTATATTATTATCCGCCTGTACCAAATTTCAGTTGTTTCTGTTGATAATAATGACGCTAGATGGCATTTTCTGAAAGTTGCTATTTTCAATTTTTTCACAATATTTTGGCACGGCAGCAGATATCTTGGATCTGTTTGGTTTATCCTAATGGTTATCAAAAGGAGCATTTTTTTTGTAAATTGAACCAACCCTGCATATTTTAGGGTTTTCGGGATGAGTGTTAAAACAGGTAAAGATTATAGGTTAAAAATTAAGTTGCGAAGAACAAAAAACTATTTTTAAGTTGCTGTTAACTGATCTCATATTTTTGTATATTTTAAATTTAACAATATCTCATAATTACAAAAAAAATGAATATTGCGATATCATACATAGTTAACATATATATTTAACTTGTTATAAAAACTCACTCTATAAAATAGTGATGTTTGTAGGAGTATTCTACCTATTTAGCCTAATCTACTGATTCGTCTCGTAAGCGAAACAGAGATGCAGGTCGTATCAAAAAAATATAATTTTCTTTATTGACATTATTATATTTTAATGACATGCAACACATTCATAAATACAGTAGACAAAATTATATTTTCTTAATAATCTGTCTTGTAATTACTGACAACAAATATACCTAGCAAATAAAAATATTTACCTAAGCTTACACTTATTATAGTGCCGTCGAAAAATTCAATTTAATCAAATAATCTGAAAACGGTGGTGCGGAACTGTTGAGGTCGCCATATTTATCGGCGTAAAACGATCAAATTTATGGTGCTTTTAGGTATAGAAATTTCGAATAAAACACGTAGAACAAAAATAATATCAAGAATACAAATTTTGATCTTTCGTTTATCCACTTTTACTATTTAAATGCTCCCCAAATAAAGTAAAAACTTTTAAAACGCATTTGTAAGACACACATTGATTTGAAATTTAAACCCCACATTTTAACAATTATTTTCACATATTTATAAACAAAAATGAACAATCTTATATGCAGAACTAAGTTTATGTGATAACAATATTTACATCTACAGTTAAATTAAAAAAAAATGTGTATTTTGAAGGATTTCTGTACCTAAAAATTTGTTGATTCGACCGCTTTCTGTCTTTATATATTCGTTTTACTTCGATGAATATTCAAAAGAGGCATCAGATAGCATTCCTGCTATTTGCTAAGCTTAATATTATTCAGTTTTTAAATATCTAAAATTATTTGTATTTATATTTTGAGAATACGGCTTTCTTAAAGTAATAAAATTATGTCAAGTTTACTGATATATCCAAGTAGGTTTACTATAAAAATATTCATATTTAGTGACTTTAAATTGATCTTTAGTATGACTGGTAAAAAATTCGGGCCATGATATAAAAATCTCACTGGCTATCTTCGGATAACCGACAAACTAAGATATCTATATCCTGAAAAATCCGGACGTCTCGTAACTCTACTTGTGCTTATTCTAACATTAAAATGTCAAAAATAGCAGCAATTAAAAAGCTAATCTCGCTGCTTTCTGAAATCCATTACAGATGCGAGAAATTGTGCATTGTTCATTATCTTGAATAGAGGCTAAGATGAAATATGCTCAAAGACTAAAGACAATTACCCACTCATTGAAATGAGCACGAATTTCTTGTAGTTGCAGCAATTCTCATTGGTTTTATTGTTATTTATGATGCCGTGATACGACAATTTAGATATTCCGTCCATTCTTGTTTACAATTTATTGTAAATTGATGTATTTTAATTCAAATCAATTTTCTTACAATTCTTATCACATGAAGCCATTGCTGAAAGTAATTATGCTTATACCTAACACAGTTAGAATCAATAGTTAAAATAAAAATAGACTGTTTAGTATACAGGGTGTTCCAAAAAGATTGAAACGATAACAGGCTTCTTGGATCAAAATAAGACGATTTAGTAGACCACCTTACTTATACAAAATAAATGCATGGTAGGACAATTGATTGTTTCAATAGTCAGATGGATACATTAAGCAGCAAAAGAAAAATGATGTGCCATAAGTGGCGCCCTCTACTAGTGACGTCAAAATTAGAAACATATTTGAATTTCTCGTCCGCAAAAACCCCCCGATTTACAAATTTTAAGTAAATATTTGGATTTATTAAGAAGTGATTTACAAATATCGAAAATAAACTTTTAACTTTAACACCCTCTAACTCCGTTAATAACCAGTTTTGGAAAAAATGTTATAGGAAGAGGTACCATTTATTTTCGGTCTAGAATTATCCCCTGAATTTTTTGCGCATCATTTCCAGACACCCTGTTTAGATACTGTTCCGTAATAAATGGGTCATAGGGAAACCATAGACTGTAGACGTCAAAACGATAAGATTTAGCCAAACATGTCTTAAGTAAAACGTAACTCGTTTAAGAAATCATTGTGTTGAAAGTGAAAATTTTTGAAAATTCGTAATAATTTGAAAACGGTGGAACTTATTGGAACTAAAATTGATACCATTATATTTTTTTAGGACGAGACATCTGAACTTTATAACTATTTTCAGATTTATATTCAGATACAGACAAATATATTTACTATGTATTTTTTTATTTTCGACACTTGGGTCTAATTGATATTAAATTATGAAGACAGAGACCCTTCAAAGTAGAAAAGGTCTTCATTAATCTCGCTGTCTAGCTTCATTTTCTGGATATACCTGTGTAATTTAATTGAGTATTTAATGAAACGTATCAGAGAAATGTCAAATTTATTACAGAACAACAAAACTAACTAATTAATAACTTATTTAAGAAAGCACTGAAAATGTTCACCATCAACATGAATGTGCTATCTTAATGATTTTTTTCATATGACGTCGAATTAAATTTTCTGTATTAATTCGTTGTGAGTTTATTTCATCCCTTTAAACTAATTTAAATAAGCTATTAATTTGTTTTTTGTTGTGTTAATAAATTTCACTGGTAGATAATCGATTTAATTTTTAATAAATTCAAAATTAAATTGCATGTATTTTGAAAACGAGTCTACCCAGCAAGACCAATGATTTATACCTTTTTTACTTAGAAGGGTATCTTTTTTCATAATTTATCATCCATCAGAACCAAATATTGAAAATAAAAAACTACAGGGAGTGAATGTATCCATCCATGAAATAGGTGAAATGCATTAATATTCAGGTATTCTATTTAAAATAAGTAAATTGATAACGATTTACGGTATAACCGGAAGTGATAGAAACGTGAGAAACGGTAAGCAACCAAATTTTCAGAATCACCCTTTATATACTTTTCCATATGTATCGGCCGCGGCCGTTCGTGGTGGGACACACTGTATAACAGTGTGTTGAATTGTATATAGACAAATCGTTTTATCTTCGTTTTATCCCAGATTTTTTTGTGTTCGGGCGGTGGCTAATCTTTCTTATAATATCACATGTGTTTCACATAATATCACCAATACCTAATAGAAAATTTCATCCATTTATTGGAATTCAATTTTTATGTAGGCATTCCCTTACTATTTATAGATTTTATGTCGGATCTGGTTCTTTTACATCTTCTCATAGCAGAGCAACGCCATTTCGCCGAAAGCTATGCAGTGGTTTCGAGATTAATCGCATTAACTTCGTCAGTGATCCGACAAATTTAGATTACCGGTATTGCAAAAACTCTCTCGTAGGTATATTTGCAACATTTTGCATGCATTTGTGAAACGGTTCCAGAATGATGGGAATTTGTAAATGGGACAACTATGTACCATCATGCACATTTCTGCTCAATTTGGATTTTCTGGCTTTTCTATGTCTAGATTGGTTACTTGATAATAGTGCTACGTGGATGAATATGCTAATGAGGTAAATTTAAGGAATATATTATTTTTTTTTAGTCTAATCCAGATCTGTTATACTTCAAGTGCATCAAACATAAAATATGTCGTATGCAACTTTATCAGTGATTTGTAATAGGTACAAAAAAATATATTTGTTATTATTTTTATTTATTTAAAAAAAATAAATATACAAAAAAAAATATTGGGAAGTTTGGGGATGTTGGTTGTCACTAACCAGTGTATCAATATCAACATCAATATTTATTTTTGACAAACGAACCAGCTGAGTAAGTGTCTTGTCTGACAGGGAAAACCTATATTTTGACATTATAAATATTATGTTGGAATAAATGCTTTCGCGAAGATACGTGCTTTTCAACATTGAGCCGATCATAAGACCTAAGTTCTGCAAGAGCGATACCCCATCGTTCTCCTGGGACTAACTTAAAAAAGTCCAATGCTATTTCGGTCCTTTCCTGTTAAAAATTCAAATTACATAATTATATTTGAACGTCTACTTTGCTTACGTTCTCAACAGAAACACTACCTAAGTTGCTGAGTACAACTGAAATTTCTCCTTCGATTTTCTTAACATCGCTAAATCGGTTTTCGAATTCTTTTGCAATTGTGTCAATGTATTTTATATGAGTTAAATATGAAACTTTCTCAAAATCCTCCATCTTCAAAGTACTCTTTACAGATTGGAAAAATTATGTTTTTCTAGAGACTTGAAATGCTTAATATTATTAAATTTTCTTATGTGACCATACATAATATTCAATATTCTGCTGCGTTCCTTGTAGCTTCAAATTTAATTCGTTAAGGTGAGATCTCAGATCTGTTAAGAATACAAGATCTGATAGAAGTTTGCATCTACAATTTGATTTTTTAGTTTGGTAGTGTCGGACTTTACTTAATTTTTAAGGAAAATGGGAATTTCCTTGTGTACAGTGAAGAAACGTTGCAAACAGTTTCTGGCACTTAACCAACGAATGTCGGTATAAAATTCCCATATAATAATATCCATTTTGGCCAAAAAATCATGAAAATCTGTAAGTCCATAAGTTATTTTAACAACCATTTTCAATACATCCATTTGACGTAAGGACTTTCCATATAGAGCATCTTGGTGAGTGTACCGCAGAACAGTTGATATTGTTTTGTTTTAAGAGTCGTGCAAATCCAATTTCAGTTCCTATCATAGCTCTATCAATGACAATACATGATCATTTATCGAATCCCTCATAGTCTGATACCATCTTATTTACAGCTTCCAAAATATCCGTACACTTAGTTATACCATGGATAGGAATAAGATCAAACATCTCCTCTGCTACACACAAGTCCTCTTGAACAGTTCGACCAAAAATTACAACTTACTTTTGTCCAGGCAGAGTGAAAAATATTTACAATTTTTTTTCCAATTACGCCGTGCAATTTTTAATATATATATTCATTACTGAGGTCTACACGTCTTGCAATTGCTTGGGGCGACACTGAGACTCTTCCAAATATTTCGGTAATATTTGTTTCATTGACTTGTTTTTTCCATTTTGATTGCACAATTCGTAATAAGCACTCCATCACTAAAAGGTTTTTTGTTTTGACCATTTCCAGTGCTATTTCGTAAGAAGCGGGAATACCGCACGTGTCGTCAGTGCCAGACTTTTTGAAAAATGTGTTTGTTGTTTTAGTTTTTTCTTATAACCCGCAATGATAACATTTTTGGACTCCCCTATATACTGCTGAAACTTCTCTCGTATAACGTAGTGTAATGCTGCTTCCTATTATATTCTTTAGAAACTGATAGTACTTGCATACAAACAATGCACTGAATTATTGTTGTTTGTGATTAAATAGTCATATTCCCGACGGTCATTGTAAACTCGATGATCGTTCGTTATTTTCAATTTCTGCAAAGACATGTTTCACTTAAGAAACCTTAAATTGTCTTACTGCCTACCGCACACCAGAACAAAATAACTATAATTATAGACAAACACTTGACAGTAACTTTATGAACTGTATTCAACGTTTTTCTGTCTATGAGTTCCTATTCCACACTATTAACTATTAACTCTGCTCATGCCGCTTGATTCAACCTTTTTCAATACGCGCGCATGGCCACTCGAATGTTTGGGAGTGGTCCAGCGAGATCTACAATGAAGTTACTCATTGATGTGTTCATATGTGCGTCACATAACCTATATGTGTTATTTTAATTCATTATTTCATCGTTGTCTTAGAAATGACCTGCTTGTGTTTATTTTAATTTTTAAAGGATATTTCTATATTTTTTTGCGCTCCCTCCGCAAAAAGTGTTGTAATGGTTCACTCCGTCAATTTATTTCTTATTATATAAGTACATTAAAATATTTCTTTGTTTTAAGTTATTTTCGTTAGTAATTCCATAGTCTAATCCCGTCTGATATTTTATTTTTATTGTGTTGCGGTGTAAGCTGATATTTACCAAATTAACTAGTTGGTTATCCGCAGGATTATCTATATACTTGATAATTCATATATGAAGAGATTGATCGATAATTTTCATTAACTTGAACCTGATTCTCTAGTCAATTTTGTTCTGAACAAGATTTTTCAAATCCCTATTCTTAATCTCCCTGTTCATCTAAAGGTTAAAAGAATTAATTTAATGGTATCTATTATCAGTTACAAAATATTCAAGGTAATGTTAAATAATCCGGACTTAGAAGAGCAATGAACCGAAATTGTTTATTTGTTTACAGATATTTTCATACACATTGTTGTTTAAATGCGCTTAGATATGTAATGATGATAAGAGGTAAATAGCAAGAATATTGAACATTAATTTGTATTTTACGATTATATACAATATACAGGGTGATTTACAACTTATATAAAAAAATTTGGAAAATGAAAATGAAGTCAATGTCGTAGATTTTTTTTTGTAAAATCCTGATAGCTGCCGAGTAAAAAATTATTGAAGTTGTACTATTTTCATTCTTTACATCGCTGGGCTACTTTAGTCTAGCCAGGCGATTCCGAATATTAAATTTCGATTAATTATAGTAGGTATTAACGTTTTTGTGATGCGAGCGTTTCCATTAGTTTTTCAAGTGTCCAAAATGGCTTACGTATGTGTATAGCAACTCGGAGTTGGTGGATATTGTTTTAATTCATGGTAATGTGAAAAAATAGAACAATCTCCAGGTAAAAATGTGCCAAATGCAGGCAGCTACTTTTGTAGCGTAGTGCAACGCGAGCTTGACACGGGAAATTTGAAACCGAATCGTGGAAGAGATGGAGATATAGGGGCGTCCACGGCGTATTACGGCAGTGTGGCGTACCATATGTAAAGCTCAATTATATCCTTACCATGTACAGTGCGTCCAAGCATTAATACCAAGGGAATGAAATGTATCATACTGAAGTAGACACTATTGATGATTTACGCGAATGTATCATAGCTGCTGCTAATAAATTACGAGTTTAGATCGAACAAAAAGCAGAAACATTTGTAGAAACTGGGTAAGACGGGCTCAAAATGGTATGGTATGGTAACATCAGGTATGTCAAATTAATTCTATAAATAATAATTAATAATAGCGGCAAAAGCAATTGATTTCTCTGTATAAAATAGGTGTCATTGTAAAATGTTATGTATTTCTTTCCTTGGGAATTTCTTTCAATTTTTTCTCCGGTTGCCGATTGTATGCTTTTTCCTTGTCAAGTTTTACAGTGGCGTGCAGAAGTGTATTTTTTATATTATTTTCGAAATGTTGTTTTTAATTTTTTCTTTTCAAAATTGTATTTGTTAGTCCCCTGTACATTCTATTTTTTTTAGATAAGTTCTGAATCACTCTGTATAGTATACGTTTTTAGTTTAAATTCAATTAGTAAAAGATGCCCAAGAAACAATATTAATTTAAAGCATGTTACTAGACATTTAAAACTGTCAAAAATCGTTTAATAAAGAAATTTCATTAACTATCAAAAACCGTCTATGATAAAAGTTTTGTGTATCTACTTATGTTTTAGTGGAGCTCACCCTTTTAAAATGTAGAGCCACGTGATATATCAAAAAGTGAAATTTGTTTGATGTTCAAAAAGTCAATTTAACATTAAAAATAATTTATTGACGTTTATGAAAAATACACGTACTTAATATCACTTAAAATAAACACTTTGCACCTATCTGTATTAAGTAATTCATTTTAAAAAACTAGTTTTGTAATCAAAATCTTAGACAATAAATTTTTAGATTACATTTATCGATTTTAAGACAACATTCTTCCCTGCCATTAACATAAAACTGTCAACATATTAAAGTTATCTTCGTTAGAACAAAATTGGTTGATATAAATATTATAGCTTACTAAAATCCGCATGGTTATGATCAAGACCGAATCTGTTACTTTTCACAAGTGAATAATAGTTATAAATGCCAAGGGTATTTCAAGACATAAACATCCAGTTTTATTGATATGCATATGATATGTAGAAATATGTAAAATTAAAATATTGTAATTTTTCAGTTAAATGTAATAAATAGGTATCTTAACTAGAACCTAATTGTATAAAATACTACCCCCAAGTTCTTCTCCCGTATTATCTGTTGCAAAGTTGTAAACAATTCCTTTCAAATGACCCCAAAAGTAAAAGTACAACGCATTCAAATCGGGACAGCGAGAAGGCCAAGGAAAGGCACTATCTCGACCAATCCAACGGTTTGGAAATGCTTGATTTAAATAATCTCTCAATGGCTGGAATGGGCAGGGGTACTATCGTACATGAACATTTGTCGTCTAGTATTAATGGGTACTTCTTCGAGAACCCCAGGGAATTTTTACAAAATATACGCTTGTCAGTCATTTATAGATATCATGTTGTTATGGATACGTAGTTATTTCCAAAAATATGAGATATGTGTTAATAAATACTTTCTGTAATATCTTCATAACCCAGTATAATTTCGACTTTTGATGGGTATACATTTTTTCTGTAGAATAAAATTCTCTACATATTTTTGATAGTTGCGTAAAAAATTACAGAAGAATATTCACAAAGGGCTGTAGTAAAATGAACGCCATGGATGATTTAACCTAATAAGAAAATAATCACTGCACATTTCATAAAGAGAAACTAAGCAACAGCAAATTTTGCTAAAACCGGTTACGCTTATATTCCTGTGTATTGCACTATGTAAATTTTTTTCACTTAAACAAATGTTTTTCTCAAATCTCATTCAGAATGTGGTGTAGCAATATGTGCACATGTTTACCTATTCTTGATTCAAGATAACATATTTTTTCTCTGTAGGTCAAATTTACTATGAAGTGAAGATATTGTATAGCAGCTCGTGTTAGTTGATTTAATGCTTTGAAGATATTTTAACATAGTTACGATAAAAACGACAACCACAGTCATTACCCACAATAAAAACATCTAAACATCACCTCCAGTAATGGGCTACATCTGTCGTATATTTCTTATTTTTCTTTAGCAAGTTACAGCAAATTTTTATTTTGTAGAAACGTCAGAAAACATCTAATTTTTAACTCATGCTGTTAGTGTCTGAAAACTTCTCACAAAGAAAATGTCACTTTTAGCATTTATATCATAAATAACATTTATGTTGTTTCTTCCTCAACTAGAAATAAATAAATATTTTGGCATAATAATTAATTTTCAAAATATATTTGCATGTAAAGTAATGGTTGGTGATGTTTATTGTTCAAATTCAATTTTAAATTTTAGTCATTCGTATTTTAATTTTAAGTAGTGATGGTGGCAACATAACCATTTTCAATCACATAGTGACTGATTAAATTTAAATGACCTCTTAAGCTACCTAGATTCTTGTAAGACAGTTGTGTTTATAAGTATTAGAAAGTTTATTTTTTATATAGCATGAGTTAAGCGAAGAAGGAAAGTCATATTTTTTTAGATTTATTTAATATTTATATCCTGTTAGATTACGTTCGCATGAAAGTTATTTCGAAATTTAATAAAAGAACACCAATATGTAACTGTTGCATTATTATACTGTAGGTACCTGGGATGTAAAGAAATTTAGGAAATTGGTAATTTAAATTACTTTATACAGGGTGTTAAAAAAAGAGTGTAAAATATTTCAGGAGGTAATAGTATGAACCAAAATAAGCAGAAAAGTCTTAATAAACATGAGTCCGCAAAGCAACGGTTGCGCAGATATCGACCATTATTCGTTTTTCAAACATTTTATTTTATTAGGAATAAACCGACAAAGGAAGCTTTTAACAAACAAGAAACAAAGTTACAGAAGATGTTAAAAGTGCCCTCCGTCCATTTCCAAGCAGGCACGACATCTTCATCTCAACGATATTCGAACTCTTTCGAAAACACCCTCCTTGGTTTGGATTTCATGACACTTTTGATTAATCCGTAGCTGCAGCTCTTCCAGGCTATTAGTACCATACACTAATGTCTTCAAATATCCCCAAACAAAGAAATCTAGAGGGTTCAGATCAGGCGATCTTGGAGGCCATAAAACAGGTCCGACCCTTCCTACTCATCTATGTGGAAAAGTTTGGTGTAAATGCTTTCTAACGGCCATGGAAAAATGAGCTGGAGCACCATCATGCTGGAACCACATTTGTTGCCTCTGATTCAAAGGAATGTCTTCCAAAAACTCATACAGTGTGTTTTGCAGAAAGTTGAGGTAAGCAGCGCCTGTTAATCGGTTTGGTAAAACAACAGGACCTAGAAACCTGTCACCTACAATACACATCCAAATGTTTAATGAAAATCGCCCCTGATGTCCAGATTTTATTAGAGCATGAGGATTTTCGTCGGCCCAAATATGCGTATTGTGAAAATTAAACACTCCATTTCCTGTGAACCCGGCTTCATCAGTAAAAAGAATGTTTGCAAGAAAACGAGGGTCTTCAGAATCATGACGTAGAAACCAGCGGCAAAAAACCAAACGTGCTTGATGATCATTTATTGGATGTAAGGCCTGTACTCGTTGCACATGGTATGGATAAAGCAGTTGCTCGTGAAGGGTTCTTCAAACAACAGGACCACTAATTCCTACTTCGGCTGATATTCTCTGCATACTCGTACGTGGATTCTGCTCTACCAGTGCTAGAATTTCTTCTTCTGCTCTAGGAGTGGATACCGACCTTGGTCTTCCGGATAAATGACACTGTTTGCTCACGGAACCGGTATCACGCAATCTTTGGTGAATTCTTCCAAACATGCGTTGTGAAGGAATCTGGCGATTTGGATAAGCGTTAACATAAAGACGTCGCGCTTCGTTGGCATTCCCATTAGTATGACCATACATGAAATGCATGTCTGTTAATTCTGCGTTAGAGTAACCAGTCATAGCAAAAGAAAACTTGTGCACTGAGAGCAACTGTCAAATACGTACTGTTTATTTCACTAAACATCAACCAACTATTATAAGAAAATATACAACGTTTTTGCAAAATAAAAAAGGGGCTAAAAACATAAACATATCTTCGCAACCGTTACTTTGCGGACCCATGTTTATTGAGACTTTTCTGCTTATTTTGGCTCATACTATTACCTCCTTAATTTTTTTACACTCTTTTCTTAACACCCTGTATATCGTATAGACCGATGTGATTGAAATAAAATAAAATTAATTAGGAAATTTATACTTAAGCACTTGAATTAATATCCAATAATCACATAATCCAATCAATTTGGAAAATATTATTTCGAGTTCAACGCACACTGTAATCATTCAAATTGATGGTATTCGGTATCTATTAATGCGCGTACTCAAGTTAAAAAGTAATCAAATACAGGGTTTAAGTTACTAATCGGTCAAGCATCACCAGTATCTTCTCATAAAAGTTAGGGGTAATTCAAATAAAATGTTTCAAGTTTTTCTTCTTCAACAATCTGTATTTCGGAGAGTATTTTTCGACAAACATTAACAAGAAACAGAATATCCAGAAATAAGTTTGAGACGAATGTCTGCGATGTATATAAATCATCTATTCATAGCCTATTTCATAATACCCTAACTCGTATAACTTTACCCCAACGCATAATTTACTAGCCGTCGATTCTTCAACGATACCCGAGGTCCAAAATAATAGAGAGTGGTTCATTCCCAGCACTTAGATGAATACTGAAGGTTGCAGGAGACAAGATTCCATAGCCGTGCTACTTGAGAAGGGTTTAAGTTACCAAAAGTAGGTTGACGTTGCATGAACTTAACAATTTAATAGTTTACTTTAAAAAGTTTATACTCATTCATGGAATACAGTCCTTTAACATCTACCTTATGCGCACTCCGCGGATATCATACTTTAACTTAGAAAAAGAAAACACAATTAAATTTTCACTACTGATACTAGTCAGCTTCAGCTGATGATGTGGATAGGAGTACATTCTGTACCCTATTTGTATGCTATTAAAAAAGGTACAACGAATACGATACTTTTAGAAATGTTTTTGTTTTTTTTTTAAGTAAAATGTTACATTTTTTGATAAATTTACAAATTGCTGAGGGAACCTGCTCACAGCTAGATGTTGAAAAAGTAGTGTTTTAGAGTTTATGTCCAAAAATATTTACACATGCGTTTTTCTAACAGCTGAATTGAATATAATGCATCAATAAATAGCCTGTCCATCGCGATCATCTGACTTGAATCCTGTCGATTTTTATCTATGACGCAAAACATGTAGTTTATGCGACTCCTTTTGATACCGAAGATCAATTTAGAAAGCAATCAATTTTCTTATAATAAAATTTGTTTTAGTTCTGTTTCGGTTACTTAATAAAACAATTATACATTTTACACGAAAAACATAAAGGACAAAGAAATTTCTAAATCCAATAGCCTTTCTAATATCTTGTGATGTTTACCTATACCTTTGTAAAAATAGTAGAAAGTACGATATAGGGTGATAAAAACTATCCCTCCCTTCTCTCAGTTATTTATATTCATATCCACATTACTTCTGGAATCTGGAATTAAGGGGGAGAGGCTACAACACTTAGGCCCCATTGGGCCTCTTGTACCTCCTCCCATTAGGAGATCAGTCCACCTGAGCCGTCAGCCAGCCTAATAGGGAGAAAAATGTGGTGACGTTGCTCAGGAGGATCTCTGTAATGTAGGCCATAGAAGGCCATCGCTCTCCCAGCATGGATTCTCTTATTGACGAGATGGCAGTGCACTCACAGAGTCGCAACCCCTACAAAGAGGTGTATCACACTTCCTCATGTTATAGAGGTGCTTTCTTAGCCAGCAGTGTCCAGTTTGAATACCTGTCATCAGACGAAGGTTTGTCCTAGACATAGCCAGGTACTTTTTGGCTGTATCGTTGCAGGGGTACTTTAGGAACTCCTTAGCAAAATTACAGCCATTTGTTGGGATGAAACAAACGTTTCATAAACTCTTTGTGGGTGTGTTCTTTGATAATTTCAACAAATGCTGACAATGGAAGCATACTGGAGGGACCAGGTCCAAAAATATTCAAACCCGATGCACTCCTAACCAGCTTGTCAGCTCCATCCACATTACTTGTTGGCTTCCTAAAGCTAACTACTCCCTGAAAATTTTATTAGATATATATTTTTTTTCAATCAAAGAGTTGTGTTATAAAAACTACTTTTGTAGCTTTCTATCGTATGCACTATCACCACTTAAAGTTTGTAATATACTTTACAGGATACCCTGTATATTAAAATAATATCATTTTGGATATGCATTTAAAGTTGTTGAATTGCGAGATAATAGGAAGGGCCGTTTTACTTAATTTTTTTACATGATTTTCTCGAGATTCTTGATTTGACAAAATATGTACTTTAAGTATGATGCTGTCTATAATCATTTTCTATGCAGGTCTGAAACTGTTTATCGTACAATTGATAATCGCAGTACGATTCCAGCACATAGCCTAAATTTAAATCCAATGGCTTTCTGTGCTTAAAGTAATTTAAATTCAAATGTTTATAATAACCATATAAACACATGGAATGAGCCATAGCAAAACGAATAAGTATGTGTATCAATGTAAACAATAATGATGAGAATTTATATAGGGAGCTAAAGAAATTAATTTATGTGATTAAAAAGAATCTTTAACTATACTTTCCATGACAGTAACATTTATTTCATTTATTCTGAAATGTCTTTGTACTTTGTATGTATATATTTTTTCTATACATTTAAACCACTTGCAAATAAAATATGCACAAACCGTTTCAAAAATTAAAATATGTCTAATGGAAAAACCGCAAATAAATTGAAAACGGTGAAATTTCGCGACATAAAACTAATATATCTTATTTGTTTAAGCAAGATAAGAGAATATGTTTCTATTAAAATACTCAAACATACAGCGAGAAAAAAGTTGTGACTAATTTTATCCACCAAGACTACATTTTGTAGCGTCTAGTCTAGAGCAAAATTAAGTACCTACAAATAATTTTTTTTCTGTTGTAGGAAACCTTCGAATCAAAATTTGCAAAGCAATTCATTGAGAACGTTTTGAGTTTAAAATTTTAACTTCAGACATCATGTATATTTTTAAGCATCAATTTTTGGATAAGTTTGGCAACATTACATTATTTTGTCATCGGGAATATACTTTCACTCTGTGACCTATTACGCTTGCGACACCTTGTATACGTTTATACAGTATGTTTATATTTAAAGTGTGATTCATGTTAACTAGTCAATAATTTTGTTTAAAAAATTTATTCAAATACACGGTGTTTAAAAATAGCAAGTTAGGTATGTTAACCTTGTTGATATTTTAATAAAAACTTGTTGTTTCCTTCTAAGAAACATTTGTGATACTTTCAATATACAGGGTGACAGAAAATGTTGATGAAAATTTAACAGTGGATTCTTCAGTCGGTTTTATATATATAAAAAATATTCTAGAATCCCCTAACACGTTTATAGTCCGTTACATGTAACTTAGATGAAGTTAGAATATTTTATTTTATACAGGTTGTGTCAGAAAGAATGGGTCATCACTAAGCTAAGATACTAGACACCAAAATATTATGTTTGAGCTTATCATGCCTTATACGAATGACGCTGGTTTAAGAAATACAGGGTGTTTAAGGTTTAAATTTTATTCTGAAATTTCTCAATTTCTCATTCTTTCTGACTCAGTCTGTGTAAAATATCTCCTCTAAAATCAGCTGAAAAGTGTATTGTTTCAATTTCATCATCAAACATCCTGTATATTAAAAGTATCACATATGTTTCTTAGAAGAAAACAAATTTTTATTAAAATATCTACATGGTATATTAATCTACGTCTAACTTACTCTTTTTCAGAGAATCGTTTCCACGCATGTTACTTAGATATTTGATTTAGGCATATTGCGAAAAGAGTACATTTCTATCTTACTAATGAAGTTGCCTTATACCTTAAATTGCTGGCATCTAGTGCAGTGGCGGCTTGTGGGTATAAATGAAGGTGAAGCAGATACAGAAATATAAAGTTATGTTAGAAAAAAATACACCGCAGGCAAAAATTTTCATGACTTCAAGGTCAATAGCTCTAAAATGACACATTATAAATTGGGGTGCAAAAATAGTTATTTTTTAAAACTAAGTTCCGTAAAAAAATACTTTTTAACACGCATTGTTGTAAATAATTACGTACCAGGATACCAATTTTAAAATTCCTGGTATAATCTTTGCCCTTCACTGTCGTTTTTTATTTACACATGCATGCAGGCATTGACTTTTCGCAACGTAGAAACTGTTAGTTGTTTGTCTTCCTTAGTCCATCTAGAAAATGAAGTTTTTAGCATGACACAAACAGGATCATATTGTGGAAACATGGTGTTCACAAATTAAAACTGCGAAGCAATGACACTACTACAGGTGCAATTTAACGACACTAAACTCGCTGCATTCACACACAGTACTGATACTGGAAGCAGGGGAAGCTATAAGCTCGCCGCTTCCTGTCAGCAAGCAAAAGCAGCCTGGGATATTTTCAATATTTTGCGTCATGGAGGGGCGGCTCATCCCCTGCCATTCGTTGTTTGGTGCGATACGATGTATACTCGAAGCTGAAAATATAGTAATGGTTAGGCAAATTCAAGGTCACATTTGATTCTACCTCACCTAGATAAATATTGTAGGAAGTGTGGCATTAAAATTCGCGGCAAATAAAAAATGGCAGGATTGGCACTTGCATTTTGGATTAGTAAAGCAATTTGTTATAAAAGAATAAAACATGTAAAATGATAAATATTTAAACGGGCATTTACATTTGAATTTGAGTTTGAATTTAAGTAGGTGAATTTTTACTTCACCTGCTTCACCCGGCGAGCCACCACTGATCTAGGGCTTTGATAAGCGTATCGTTCTTTCTTGAATGTTTGTTTACTGAGATTAGTTACTCTAATATCTACTTAACCCCCTTTCTTTTAAACGAAGCGCCTATAGTGCGGCCATAGCTTAAGATAAACTACACCGGAGATTTTAAAAATACTCGAATTGAGATCATCAGTGGAGAAATTTCTCAAATAAAGGTATTTGCATGCATGTTTATAGATTAAGTAATGGTTAATAAGCGGAATGCTTTACTTGTGACAGAAACTGGAGCACGTCTGACAGTGACACGACATGTTACATCACTTTATCATGTCACACGAAGATACATGCTACATGCCACATGCCATATGACGCCACGGATCATGTTATTTTGGTGAATGCTTGGCCGAATAACTATTACAGGAATCGCCCGCCTGCTTCCAAACAAAGTGGGTAAATGACACTACCTATGTAGTTCCTTATGCTGAGAGGTTTTTTATACATATATTGTGTTTAAATTTAACCTGAATCACTCTAACAGTCGATAGAACAGTGCGATTTTTCCAGATGAATACACAACGTCAAACGTCTTGGACTCCCCCTCATTCTTGTTAAAGAAATATCTTTGTGAGAAAAACCAAATACATTTATAAAAGTATATTGTCTTCTGAATGTTTTTTTTGTGAAAATAATATGTTCGATAAACTGAGTACTTAGAAAATTTAAAACCAGCAAATGTGTGACATTTTTGACAAAATTTATTAAATCAAAAAGAAGTAACCAAGCAAGTTCTCTACTTGACTAATAGTTGGTATGACTTCCATCGCGTAATAACTTGTTCGATGTAAATTTGACTGGTCATATTCTGTGGTATGCGAATTAATGGGGTGCGGCGGTTGAACATTATTACACCCCAAAACATTACGGTACCCCCTTCATACGGAGCAACTTCACGGGGAAAATGAAGTCGCTGTTGACGACCTGGTTCTCTCTATACTCTTTGTCGATTGCCATCAGTAACCAGCCCAATTCTGGTTTCGTCTGTAAATAAGACCCACCGTCACTGGCGTAAAAGCCAGCCCCTATGATCTCGCGCCCACTGGAGACGGGCAGCACGATGCCTTGGAAATAGAATGGGAACCCGTAATGGTCTTCTAGCATGTATATTTGCGTTGTGAAATCGTATTCGAATAGTAGGTGTCGATATAACATGGCGAAACATACCTTGAAAGTGGACCCTGAGAGCTGAAGCTGAAAATGTGCTGCGTCTACTGGCATATTGCACCAAATACCGATCCTCCCTTTCATTAGCTACTCGAGGACGTCCACTACGTGATCTGTTTTCCACTGTATCAAATTTTTCATATCTGTCGTAGAACAGATGATCTACGAATGCCCAACATGTTCGATATATGATGACTAGAATGTAAAGCAGTCATTCTTGATAGGATAAACGCAAAAAATTCACAGGAACAAAATGTAATGTACAAAAATTCAAAGGAACACTTGGCTGAATACACTGCCAAATTGACCAGATTTGTAAAAACATTGGCAATCAAGTAAGGGTTCATGGTCTGCAATTTTTTATTGTATTTTTTGTTCCCTAAGTACATTTTTTATCATATTAAGAAAAACCACTAGGTTTAATCGATTCATTTTATATACAGGGGGTCCAAGACTTTTGATGTTGTGTGTATTTAGAGAACATATTAGGCTTAGAATATTCCAAGTCAATGGCGTGCTATTATTTTTTTTGTTATTTTTTCAGAAATCACTTTAGCTTTTCAATTTTTTATAGCCAATCTGACTCCTAAAAGCGCAAGTTTTATAAAATTATCTTCACTAAAAATTTGTCTGCAAAACATTGCACTTGCTAACATGTAGCAGGCTTTCAATTAAATAAAAAGCGTAGAATGAAATCTAAAAAAACATCAAAAGGATCATAAACACTAAAAAAATATTTTATAATTTTTTAAATCTGGCACACAATTACCAATGTATCATTTCTTTTCAATATTCATAAAAATAGATTTAAAACATTTGCTGAAAGAAATGTTATATATAAAGCATAATATTCTAGTATTTCGTTATATAGTGCTCCGTTTTAGATTCCATTTTTAATTTATACAGGGTGATTGACAACTTATCCAAAAAAATTCGGAAATAGATGCGTCATGAAAAATGCAGTTAATATCGTAAAAAAAATTGTGTAAAATTCTTATAGTTTCCGAGAAAAAAACTATCGAAATTGTACTATTTTCAATCTTTACATCGCTGTATCGTGGAAGAGATGGACGTCCAGGGCGTCCACGACGTATTGCAGCAGTTGGGGAGCATATTTTAGAGATTGTTGAAGAGAAACCTCGAATAAGTACCAGGCAAAATTTTTAATAGTTGTTGCAACATTAGGTATACCTATTAAGTTATTTTATTAATTAAAACCACAAATCAATTATATTAATTAATAATAATAATAACGGCAAAAGCAGCTGAATATGCTGGTATAAAAAAAATCTATAAATTTTTTGCCTGTTTATTTTTTATTACACTTTGCCGCCGTGCCGGTCGCCGACTGATTGCTTTGTGTTGCGCAAGGTCAGGTATTGCAGAAAATCCAGGGGCGTATTTTATGGTAGAATTAGGGTAATTTTGTTAAATAAGCATAGGATCCCATGAGCATCGTGTCGGAGAGGGTTTTCAAATTTAAAAAAAGGTCAATTTAAAAATAATAACGTCTAAGCCCCTTGAGATATTTTTAGGATACTTTTTTACTTTGTTGTATAAAATACCCCTCTGTTAAGAAAATAAAATTTGTTCCTAAACGGCTATGGATACAAAAAAACGTGCAAAGAGAAAAATTGATGAGAGTGCACTGGAGCATGTGAGAACCAATTTTGTTTGCATGAATTACAAAGTTATATACTCTTTCTTATAAAAAAAATCATGAATGACTTTAGAAACCCTATATTAAGGAAATGACGCCCTTGTGACTGTGCTTATTTAATAAAATTATCTTAATTTTTACCATAGAATACACGCCTGGACTTTCCTCACGTAATTAGGAAACACACATAACAAAAAATAAAATGACTAACAAATTTTGGAAAATAATTTAACATGACGACTTTAATAGTACTTTGAACAATTGTAACAGCTTATTGTACTTAATGTATATACCAAATATTGTCGTGGAAACTAGTTCTACGTGTATATCAAGTAACTGTTCATACTGACCATTTATATTTTTAAAGATACCATGCAGGTAGTTAAATATAGTATAATTTAACAATGGATTTATTTACCTTACCGAAGAAAAATAACAATACTATGGCCTATTGTATGAACCAAGTCCAAGCATATTCCCTAAACCGGCTTGAATGGTAATAATATGATAAATTTATATCCTTTATTATAAGAGTTAGATAAGGTTAGTGTCATTCTTGTCAGTAAGAAAACCATTTTAGATAAACATTATTTAGTGTATGGTATATATCGGGTCATGATTATGTACCTATATCAGATATGTAAATTAAATAATCCAACGTTTATTTGATTAATGATGTTTAAATAAAAATATTTATAACTGAGTAGCTTTATTTATTAACCATTTTGGAGGTAAAGATTAAGGTTCAACGGTAATGAAGCATAACAATGATTAGTTTAATTGTAGTTTCTTATGGTTAAAATAGACAATTGAGACAAAAGAAGAGCTTGTCTTAATAAGTCAAAGTAAGTTTTTGAGTAGTTTTCTTTAAATTTTGTTATATTCTATTAATCTAATTTTAATTAATATAAAAAATATATGATCACGGTCAATATCTTTAACAATCTAAACCAAATTACTTGAAAGAGATTATCAACAAATTAAATAGAGTGAAAAAATTTGTTATATTTTAAATATGCATTGAGTCACTTAAATAATTTAAGTAGAGCTGAAGAACAAAATGTTTCAAAAAATGTGCCAGAAAGAACTACACATTCAAATTACTGTTTCTGTAATGAGGGTAATAATCGCTGATTTGGTATACTATTTTTCATATAATTGAACATAACTTTCATGATGTCCTTATATAAAAATCAAGAAAGTAGTATCAATTGTATTCCATTAGTAGATACGTTCTAATCTAACTAGTTCTCTCTACCGGTGAGGATAAAATTGATTCTACTGTTAATTAGAGAATCTACAAACTTAATTACTGTATTTTTCGCGCTTAATTGGTTAAATTGTTTTCAAAACATTGACAATTTTCTTTATACATTATAACAATAAAATGGAAATCAAAAAACATCACTCCTTTTCGGCTGGCAGGTTTTTGAGTTTGACCGACTATTCAACGGTCAATGCATGGTAGCTTATATTTCTATGCTAGCAACTGTGTCGGTAGGTGGTTTTTGATTCGTAAAATTTATATTATTTGATATACATATAGTGTTTTTCTGGGTTCTTATTCCGTCCCCTGATAACTGGTCGCTGCACATCCTTAGTTTTAGCTTCTTTGATCTGCCCTTGTTGTTCTCGTACAAGGTTCTGTGGGGGGCAGCGCTAAGCTTTTACGGAGTCATCACTGAAGATGCCGATAGTGAAGAGCGGCGATAAGTTTGGAAACATGGGATGCAACCAGTTATAGACAGCTACATGATGTCTCGGAATACCATTGTTATCTGGGAAAAACAACAAGAACAAGGGAAGAACATAGAATAACAGCTAAAACTAGGAATGTGCACTTTAATTCATTTACTGGTAGCGACCAGTTACCGAGGTCACGGCATAACAAACCGGAAAATCATTACACCTATACCAAATAATAGCACTGCCTGTGAAAGCTTAAAAATCACTATACCAACTTATATTCTTTGGTTTGATTTAACACTGTAGGAGCAAGCTCCCTTTAAGGGCGCAGTATTCTTGAAATAGTTTTTTTTTAAATACAAGTAATTTTAGACATTTAAGAACTGAATAGTATAGAGTTTAGCAAATAATTCTCCTGTCACCTGCGAATATTCAAAGATACCGAAGTAAAACGAATATATAACGGCTGAAGCGATCTAACCAACAAATTTTTAGGTACTGAAATCTTCGAAAATACGTATTTTTTTTAATTCAACTGTATATGTAAATATTGTTAATACTATAAACTTACATGGTTCTGTATATAAGATTGTTCTCTTTTGTTTATAAGTATGTATGTGAAAATAATTTTAAAAATGTGGGGTTAGAATAGCAATAGAATATTATTTGAGGAGAATTTAAATAGTAAATGTGGATAAACAAAACATCAATAATTTTATTTTCGATATTATTTTGCTCTATGTGCTTAATTTTTTCTAAAAAACATCACAAATTTGATCATTTTACAGCGAGAGTTCCATTCCATCCATATATTAGATAACAATTTTGATGAGTTAGAATGTACTGAAAAGGTTGATCTCTGAAAAACTTAAATTATTTAATATCTCAATCTCTATTAATCTTGGCAGTTTGTCCACTGGCTTTGATTAGGTAGTTATTTGAAATTAGTTTTAAAGTATGTTTACTTTCTTTTGACCCAACTGCATTATTTTTCTAGTTTCTAAATAAAAATTTGTGCACATGCCAAGCGTAACAAAATAACTTCGCAGTGAGTAAGATATATTTTATTTATATTTTTTCTATTGAAGAATTTCTAACTATGTACATATTTTTTTTGCAAAATCTCGCATACGTCAAAGTTTATGAGATGACATGATCTCAATGGGTACTGTAAATAGCAAAAAGAAGATATTAATATCACTAAGTAAATATCTTAAATTCTGAAACGAATTCAACCTGTTCAATTTAAAACAAAATTGACGATCGTGTAAAAGTAGTCATTAAGTCGTCCAACTGTTATCGGTGCATTTTTATGCAAATGTGTGAATTCCAATCTAGAGCTATTTTGGTTCGCCTTCTCTGGTTTATAGGCTCTGTGTAACATCTATACTCGTATGTCCGACTGGACACATTACAAAAAGTTAGCTAAGATTTACGATCAGTTTTCTCAATAATATATTTGCATGAAGTCGGTTAATCTGATCTCTTTATACTAGAAAACAAGTCTCCAAAACAATTTTTTATGAAATATTTTCAAAATTTTCATCATAGCTGCTGCAAGAATTCAAACGACGTACGCAATTGCTTTTATTGTCAACATAAAATTCAATGGTTTGCCGCGTTAAAAACAATCATTTTTTTCAATTTAGTGCAAACATTTTATGTAGTATATATTTATATCATTCTCAGTTGCAGTTTCTTAAATATCGATGTAAATATTATGAATTATTCATTTGTGCATATGACGTAAGTTGTCTGCAGCTACAGTTGCTTTTGGAGAAAATGAAAGATATGATTTCAAGCTTATTTGATTCAATATTGCAAAAATATAGTAAGACATTTTCTAATAATTTTATGAAGTTAAACTGGGTAATTTAAATCTGTACTGTACTTTCAATAACAATTAAAATCGCAGGATTTAATCCACCTCCTGTTAAGTCAAAGGCGTACGACAATTTTGTTACAACTCTTTGTAAATATTTGAATCTCCAATTTTTGAAAAAATTTGTCATCTATACGCATTAAAAAGTTATAGCGTATTATTCTTGTTAAGACGCTGGAACTGAAGTTGTCAATATCTGATGAACTATTGACTGACAGTGTAAGTAATAGTAAAAAAAAATATATTCTCTCCGCTGAAATTTCATTAATAACTTTTCTAATATTATGCATTAAATCTGCAGTTTGAGGTGCATTTGCATAGATCCTGGCCCCATTAGAAAATATCTAAAATAGCTAAATTCCAAGGTCTTGCTGGCTAGCTGACATTAGTACCATGCGAAATCACGAAACCTCCAAATCTTCTCCTTAACAAAGGGTTTTCATCTACAGTATGGCACGTAATGCCGTCCTATTGAAATATACAAATTCTAAGGGTAATACCATCCAAGTAACAGGTAGAGCATTTTCATAATATATTTTAATAATTTGTACGCGCTGTGGAATCATGTAATTCTCTATCACAATTTGATATATTATTGTACCAATATCACTGTAAATATGGTTTCTAGACGCAGACGAAAATAGAACTTTCTTATTTCTTTACATGCATCCATTATTGCTCCCGAGTTGAGAAAAATTTCACATCAAAGTATCGTCCAACAAAAATGTTAACTTGAACCCTTTGCTTCTGTCTATGGCAGCAACGGATGTGAAATACGTTTCTTGGACGTCTTTTCTAAGGAACTAAGAAACTCTTAACGGTACACCACGTATAAGTTCTTCTATTTCTTTGACATTTTCATCATGCAGTTTGTGATAAATAGCTTAAAATTATTGTTGTAGATTCATGAATCAATATTTATTACCAAGTAGGCATTAACTATAACTCGTTAATACTTAATTTGATATATTTTGAATAATTTATTAAAAAATGGTTAAACATATGTGTAGTGTATTCAAGTTTGGTCTAGATTACTCTTGTAAAAACTTTTGTATCTTTTAATTATTCTGCCACCTCGGGCGTCCCTCAGGGGTCAAACCTCGGACCTTTATTATTTCTCCTTTTTATTAACGACATTTCTCAAGTAGTAGATTGCCATAAATTATTGTTTGCTGATGATATGAAAGTTTTTTCTTCAATTTGTTCCATAGATGATTGTTTAATTACAGGATTATTTAAATAATTTGCATAGTTGGTGTTTTAAGAACAAATTATATCTTAATAATAATAATAATAAAGTTTATTTACCTATTAAGACTACAATACATGATACAATTAAAGTAAAAACAGCAAATAAACATAATCCCCTTAAGCAAGCTTGTCTGGGGTTACACATGTTTAAAATATAACAATAATAATATTATACATAAAATCATACTAAGTATATAACTCAACTAGTGCTAAAAACAAAAACAAACATACATACAACATATGATATAAAATACACGATAAATATAAAACAGAACAACAAAGAAAGAAATCTACAAGATGCTACTAACACACATTGCAATATTCAACATATAACATAACTGCATATTAAGTATTTTACCTATTGGTAAGGATTATTAATTAGGTTACATATTACTTCTCGTGGTGTGTGCAATAAATAAGTTTTAAGTTTTATTTTAAATAAATTTAATGAAGATACATTTAATATGATGTTGGGTACACTATTCAATAATTTCGGTCCAAGATAAAGATTTGACCTTTGACCAACAGTTTTTTTCATTTTAGGCGGTAAGTAGTAATTTGCATGTCTGGTGTTGTATCCATGATTAAGTGTTGGCAATAATTGCCTTTTTTATATTATAATGTATCGAAATGCAAAATTGCTTCCTATACCAGGAAAAAGTTACCAATTGTTTTCGATTATGCTATTGATGACAATGTACTCGTCCGTTGTGAAACTGTTAAGGATCTTGGTATATTATTTGATTGCGCTTTATCCTTTCGTGACCACATATTTAACAAAGTGAAAGAGGTAGCAAGATCATATGGCTTCATCGTGAGGAACTGTAGAAACTTTGACAACATTGAAAACATTGTACTATTCCTTCGTCAGATCTAAACTGGAATACGGTTCTGTAATATGGAATCCATATTATAAATGTTACAAAATCGCCATTGAAAAAATTCAGAGAAAGTTTTTAAAATTTTTGTATTTCAAAGTAACTGGAGTTTATCCAGAATTTAATGCAGATTACAACACATTATTAGAGAGATTTAATGTTTCCAGTTTGGATTTGAGAAGAAAGTGTTCTTCACTATCTATTTTATATAAAATATTGCATAATGACATTGACTGCCCTGCTTTTTTATCGCAAATTCAATTTAATGTACCTAGATCCAACTTGAGAGTTGTACAAACATTTTCTCTTAATAAGCCGAATACTAATCTTTGCTTAAAATCCCCTATATATTCAATGTGTTTGTTATAAATATATCTTCTATTGTTTTATTTTTCGTTATATAACTGTAACTGGCTACTCATATTTTCTGTTACAATATACACTACTGTTATTATGTATTTATGAAATTTAGTGTCATTGCTCTGTAAATGGGTAACTGTTAATAAAGCTATTATTATTATTATTATTATTATTTAAGAAGTTTTTACTTTAATTTTCATCCTTGTTATGTGGTGTTCTGCAACATTATTTATTTCGTTTCAAGACCAAACTAGAAGTTTTCCAATTTCAGTCATTTCAAGGTTTTATAGAAAAATTATATCTAAATTTAATTTAAGTTTGATAATTGACGCGTTTAAGTAATAATATTCAGTGGAATGTCAAATAATATTAAGTAATAAATGTGACATTTCGTTTATGTATTTAAATATTTTTCAATAATGACATGATATTTTCATAAGTACATTTTTTTACCTTAGTTGCTTATTTGTCATAAAGCTACTCATTAATATAAAACACTGCCGCATAATTTGAATTTATACATTATTATTTATATGTATATCTTTAAATTTCTCAACAGTCCTGGTTCTACCTGTTAATGTTTGTAAAGTGGCATTTAAATCGTCTACAATTTTAAACGGTTCTGCAGGTATATTGTATCACTATAGTATTCAGTAACACTTTATAATTTTGACAATCGTTAACCATATCAATAACAAATCCGCAGCAGTAGAATAGTTATTCATAAATTTGATACACACAAAATTAATGCGTTAATGTTAGTAGCGTGTATGGCAAAAGCAGGAACATCACTAAAAGGATCGATCATGAACGTTGTAATTGGTCATCTGGCTAGCAAAAATGTTTTTGTGAAATCAGGAAAACATATACTAGTATTTCGTAAAAATTTGTCCGAAAATTCTGGAACTTCAACAATTAATATACTGCAGACGGCTCTTTATTACGTAATATTCAAATTTCACTTGAGAAATATTAAATATGTCGAAACCCCACCATATCCGCGCCTATGTCTTGCCGCGCAGTGTTTCAGCTCTAATGAATGTAGCTTTTGGAATATCATATGCATTTCCAAAAATACTGAGTTTTAAATGTATCTATTATTTATGTTATTTTGCAGTATTTAAAGTAATATAAATATCTAGAATAACATTAAAGGTGCTGTTTTTAAACGCAATTTTCAACGAATTCGTGGTTAAATTTTGACACGGATTTTAGAAAATCTAAGCAAGTTTGGATATTTCTTTACTGTGTACAGGGCGATCAAGCGAAAACGTTAGATTCGGTTGTAACTTTGCCACTCTTCGATATCGGAAAACTGAAATCCTTTGATTAATTTTGCATGAGGATTTCACATGCCATCGTTTATCTTTTACCGTTTGCAAGATATTGGTTTAAATATTAAAGAACACAAAACTAAAGTGCAATGATCGATTGTTTTTTGATAAAAGCTGATAAAAATAAATTTAAATTCTGGTGAAAAAATTATCAAGAAATACACGTTTATCTTTTTTAATATCTGCAAGGGTGGCAAAGTTCCAGCTAAATCTAACATTTTTGCATGATCACCCTGTATCTCTTACGTTTTGTTGTTTTACAATTTCTATTACTTTATAGATCTCGCCTGTTTCACACTGAGAAAATTGTATATGGTAATATTAAACAATATCATCAATATCATTTCATTCTCTTAAAACACAATTAATACTTGAATTTATATAAATTATAGTATTTTTAATGAAATGTAACACAATACAAAATGGCACACTTCACTATATTTAAATGAGTAATCATGTTTTCTAATATATTTCCTCCAAATGATTCAGTTTCAGCAAATCTAAACTTGTTTTAGCTTGGCTTTACGCTAATGAAAATCCTTGGAATTTTTTTCCTATCAAACGCCATCATTAATGTATAAATGTGTAGGCAGGTAATCCATCTGCTGCTAGAAAATATAGTTTAGGTTTTGAAGACATCGTCCTTATTTCTTGCCTTGTCCATTTCGAACAAAAAAAAAATCAGGTAACGTCCACAAAGGTACTGCCGGCACGTATAGGAATTTTTACGAAAAAACATAATAGAAACTGAAATAGATCAGTGTCGGAAGTGCAACGGTCACGTAACACTACGGTTAATAGCGTTTTATTGAATTAAGACCTATTATGTCGGAAAACGTGTTAGATACAATGGAATTTCGTCGACTTAATGGCTGAAATTACTTCGCATTTAAAACATCTGGGTCATTTTGTAGTAGCACACATACTGTGGTTTTCCGCTATTTCACGTTTTTGTGTTTCTGCGAGGGAGTAGCGGGATCTTGTAAGGGCTTGAATGAACGATGGGGAACAGGTACATTTTCGAAGCCATTATTGCCATCACGTTTGGCCAGATTTATGTGCAGACGAACTTTTATGGGATGCGCTTTGTGTACCTGCATGGTTATTTTTTATATACACCATACGAATGATATATGTGGATTGTGTGGATGTGATCATGACTGGTGAAAAATAGGTCTTTATAAACAGAGTAGGTAGAATTGTATCGCATTGTGTATACGTAGCGTGATTTCCAAAGCTTCCCACCCTTAGTATTTCAGAAACGGTTGGAAATTTAAAATTTCGAATCGAGGTTGATTTTTGTTGGAAGGATGACTTATTGCGAGGTAAATACTATTCTCGCTGGTCATCTTAATCTTAACCCAGGGTCATTTATAATGTGTCCCACGATGTCAAAGAGGAAAAACGTCTTTGTTTGCAAATGTATGAGAAAATGGCATTGTTCATAACATTTTTTGCTCGTTTGATTTTATGTAGGTATATAGAAGTGTATTCAATGTTTTCTAAAAGTTTCAAAGTAACTAAACAAATTTCCCTAAGTTTTTAAAATATCAAAAAATATCACCAAGTACAGATATTTTTGCTGTAACCTCATGTATAAACCCTTTCAAAATTTATAGCAGTGGATACAAAGGAAAATACATACAGCTCATATATTTTCCTATAAAATTGTAAGTGCCGTATATCTCTAAGAGCATTACACAGCTTCTGTTGCAGCAAATACGCATGTGCCGTAACAAATACGCATGCGCCAGACTGAAACGTTGGATTTCTATTGGTTGTGACGAATTGGCGGATCCACCTGTGCCATCTCCAGCGCAATCTTTCCGCTAATTTTATTATGAATGTAATTAATTTATTACTGATTTTGTGTTCTTAATAATGGAGAATAATTTAATCTATGTGTATTCTCAAGACACCTTAATCTAACATGCGAGGCATATCGGATGATGACATGTATGAAAGGTTTAGGACGCGAGGTCAAAATATAAGTGTAAGTGATGTAGGAATATGTATCATTTTCATTATTGGCTGTCATGGTACATATCAAAATAATCTTATTAATACCATACAATAATGAAGTAGCAATAATGTGTGTACTGTTTTGCAAAATTTGTCAAAAGGTGATATAAATAAAACAAAAGTTGCGTAATACGCACAGATATCCAAATTTACACTTTTTGGTGTAAAATGAAGTTTTACATATCACGTGATCGACAATGGGAAAAATTTAAAAAGTATGGTACAGAGTCAATTGTTAGCGAAAGTACTTGCAAGCAGTGGCCTCTACTTTGTTCGAAAAACTGTCAAATTTTGGCGAAATATGTTGTGCTTTAAAAAATTTACATTTATAATCTCATTTCCTAAAATTATCTTACCTGTATTTCAAAAATGGCTTTAGAACACATGTTTATTAAGTAAATCCCGCTTATTTTTCTGTTTAATCAACCCTAGATGAGAAATTTGCGTTGTCATTGAAAACATGAATAAGAAAATTTTATCAAAAATGACACTCTCTCATAAACATTGTCCTTTTTCGGGATCAGTCGTGTGACATTTATATGAAAAGGGCCATTCAGTATAATCTCTTGACGTGTCAAAGCCTAGAATTGATGATACATACTTAGCCCTTAAAATTGACGAAATATTTTTCATTATAGTCCGGTAATCATATAGATACATCAGACATTGCGTCAGAACTTTTAATTCTGATTTTTTGCTCAGTTGTTTAGGATGTTGGCCCAATGAATAAATCAAGTTTTCGATCTCGACCGCCGAACGCGGCATTGTTAAAAATAAAAAAAATACTACCTTTTTTCAATTTTCAGAAATTTTAACCCTGAAACACTAATTTTGGGCCCAGAATCGTCTCTGCAAACACAATGGTTTCTGAAATACAGTGTTTGTTGTTCTGTAGGAATGTCGACTCTGGTAGGCTATTTTCTTGGACGCTGGAAAAGATTTGAAAGAACCTCCAAATGAACCATCCCCTTTATTTTTCATATCTAGCCCTGTTGATTGTGTTACATTATCGAAGCCTTGTCTGAACGTTTCTGCCCATAAACCTTCCCTTCCATCCATGTAAAAAATTCTTAAAACAATATTTATCATGTTATTTTGTTCCTCTTACATATTATATGGGGGATATTATGAAAGATAATGAAAATTATGAATGAAAAAATATTCCCAAAACTGCAATCACAGCACAATATGTTTCAATGGATTGCAGTCATTATAATAACAAATTAACAGTATTAAAACACGAAATATATCAAAACTTCTTATAACTTCTAAAAATAATTAGATAGAAAAATCATATTGTTGGAAATAGAAGAAAACAAAGGACATTACGTTGATTAGAAAATCAATTAAAATAAAATGCAACATACAAAGTGGTCCGCAAGTAATGCTAGGTTTTTGACATGAATATATTATAATTTGAGCCAACATGCCTTAATAAAATTTTAATAATAAAAAAGATACAGGGTGTCAAAGTTGAAGTTTAAAAATTGAACTTTTTCAATAATTATAATGTTTTTGAACGTATAAACATAAACATATGAGAACGTATGTTTTTGGATATAAGAAATCATAATCTGTTGTCTATTTTAATGTATTTTCTAGAGGGCGCCACACAAACCATATATTTGCTATAAATGTGAGCGTACTTTTGTTACCCTTACTTAATGTTATTACTTTTTTTATTAGAAAATCTTAAACCTACATTGTATTTTTAAGGAAAAAAAGGTATACTTGTCATTAGTCATAGAAATTGATCGTTTTCGAGAAAATCGCATTTCAATAATTAGCTGCATAGTCCATTACAGGAAATTTTCACGTAGTGTGCGTATGTCAACACACATTTTGACACTTAGACACAAAACACAATGGAATCCCCCACATGGGCGCCCTTGATTATATAGGACAAAATTACTATTACTGTTAAATCTATCCGTGAGAGTATATTCGTAAGTAAACATTTTGTTTTATGAATGAGGAATACAAATCACATTTAACGTTGTCATGTCAATACTTGAGGCTATTCCACCGTTTTGATAAATTATCAGAAATTTAATATAATTATACGTCCTGCAGGCCATATTATTTTATTATTAATTATGAAAATATAATTATAATGGATTTAATTAAATATAACCACGATAATGTAACCAATTTTAAACAGAATTAACAGAAATATGTAAAATATTTTATGAAGATAAATTATTCGTTGAAGTTAGAAAATAAATAACAGTGAAATTAAATTAATTTAAATTTATGTTATACAATTTTTTGTTATTTATGGTAAGTAGAAACTGAAGCAGGCAATTACTTGCTTAATTTGGTCATGATTAATTAATCAAAATGTTAATTCAAACTGAATTAAGCACCAAATTTTTTATGTATCACAAAAAGTCGATGAGGTACAATTTGAATTACAACGTCCACTTATTTAAGTTGTTTTCTAAGTACTTGTCATAAAGAATGTAAAACAACTTCTAGGCTATTTCCATTTTGTGGAAAGAGGAAAAATAATGTGTATATGTATTTAGAAAATAAATCCTTTTGCGATATAGTACCTTTTCAGACTTAAAATGATCCAAGGTGCAATCTACCAAGTTATGAAGAAAAAAGTCATTAAACACTTGGACAATAGACAATGACGGTTATAGTCCCAGTGCTTTACGATTTAAATAATACTGCCCATTTGTAGTAGGCAAATCTCGAACCCTACTGGATAAAATCAAACTTTTCACGCACATTGTGTTACACTTAAACTAACAAGTCAGCCATCAACATTGAGTTGGTCGTCAGTAGGGTAATTTAGGCGCGAAATGGAGAGGACAGACTTGTCAGAATATCATAGAATTGTATTTGAAATCTGTGTCTGTTCTATTTTGTTTGATTTCTGGTTATATGAATAATGTAAATGGAATACACAAAATAATATCAAGCAAACATACATTTTTACAGTCTGATAACGTTGGAAGTATTATTTTTTGTCTGGCTGCCTAAACACGATAATTTATTTTTTTGTTTCTTACTGTAGAGCAGCACTTTCTATATACTTAGAAAATATGATGTACTAAATACATTGTAAGTAAGATCCATATGCAGGGTGATTCAGTCATAATGTTATTAATTTTAAGAGGAGATAGAGAACAATTTGTATAATACTATGACCTTATTAAATGCATATTTACGCTGAAAAAAAAAAATTCAAATCATTATTTAAACCTCTTTACGGGCTGTCACTGACTGTCGTACAGCTCCTAAACCAACTCATTGACCGCCTGCACGCAAATTTTAAAATGTTTGCTAATATTAGACATAAATAACCTTGACTACGTACTATCTATTGCAGTAATAATGACACCTTTTAAAACGAAATTCGAGAGCGTATAGATAACGACATATGGAACTGGTTTTGTAAAAGGCCGTGATAAGCATGGCACTGTGATGCACCTAGACTGCGACATCATAGTGCGTTACCTCTTCAATAATTTCGCGTCCAGACTTTCCAGTGCCTTTCTAACTTTGTGTGTGTGTATTTTGAGATTATATCTTATATATTCGTGAGTTATTTAGTGTTCTGACCTTTTTATTTGATAAAATGCGGTGTGCCGTCTAAATTATAAATTTTGGAATGTAAATTCAAAGAGGTAAATACCTTTGTTTTATTTATTTACTTTTAATGAAAGTTAACTTGGGGAAGTGTAAAACTTGTACTCAACCAAAACATTTTGCGTGGCTAAGTTAATACTATTATTAAAAGCAGTTATAAGAAAATTCATCATGCTCCTTTATGTTCTTAGATTTTATTGGTTTCGTACATATACGTATTAGTGGATGATAGTATATAGAAGAATATAAACATTTAGCCGTGATGTGGCAACGCTGGTATGATGTTGTTCGTTTCACCACTCGACACTTTGTGATATCGGGCCGAAAATAATTTGACAACACGAAGCGCCGTATTACCGGGGGTATGGGTTGATTTGCTTCAATTTAAAAGGTCGAATAATTTTTTTTTCGATTTTCTGTATTTTTTAGGTCTTCCGAATACTTGGTTAAAATTAACGACATTATGATTGAATTATCCTGTTTACTGTATTGTGATGATTTTTATAAAAAACTAACTAGGTGACGTCTTCATGAAATGTTGTGAATTATTTTTTCATGAAGAACTAATAAGTAGACTATGCAAGAACTTCTATTGCATTGATATTTATTAAAAAGTTATGCCAATACTGTGCACCTCCCCATTATGCAACACCTGTCCTTGCTTATTTAGATGAGCTGTTCCCGAATCGTTGGATAGGGAGAAGTGGGCCAATTGAGTGGCCAACCAGATCGCCTGATTTGACACCCCTAGATTATTTCTTGTGGGGATACTTAAAAAGCAAAGTATACGTTACTAGACCGGTTAATTTAGAAGATTTAAAAGCAAGAATTCGTTACGAGGTACATCGTATACCTCCTGAAGTTATTGATAATGTCCAAAAAGAATTTATTAATCGTCTTGGCTACTATCAGGCAGCCAACGGTGCACAATTTGAACATTTAATTTAGTCGATTTTTTACATAATCAGTATCATTTTCAGTATTGTGAAAATTAAATTTTAAAATCTTCAAACATTATTTTCTTGAAACACCCATGGTCAAAATTGGGGGTTGCTATTTAAAAAAATTGTCATATCTCGAACAACAATGACGTCACAAATGTGCGTCGGTCAAAAAGTGCCTTATTTAAAAACAAAATCGACGTGTCACGGGATTTTTTCTAAAACTTCTCAATTTCAAAAATAATGAATTTATTCGTTACTTTTCGAATGCACGCTATATTGCAGTAAAGCAGAATGGTGCTTTTAGTAAGACGACTCTTACTAAAATAATTTTCTAATAAAAATTAGTAACGATAAGATTTATATAAACACTAATAAAATCTTTAGGGGTTTATTGCTGAATATAATAAAGTTTTAGTATTAAGTACTTATTTTATAGTTATATAGCCAAAACCTTGCCAAAATTGGTGCTGTAACTTTCTTACAATCCATTCCGTTTATTTGGTAAATATCGTTGAGGTGATAATAAAGGGATACCTATACAAGATTGTTTTTGCTATCGTATAACATCAGACTGCTTACGTTGGTATCATTTCTACAATAAGGAAGGTTACACGTTGAGAGCAATCAGATCTTCTCGTTGCACATGCCGAAGTGTTTACACTTACTGTTTATGGGAAACCGATCGCAGATTAGCGACAAGACCGTAAATTTAATGAAAACCGCCGTTGTATCGATAATTAGATCTTAATGCCATATTCAAATATTACAGTATTTATAGTTTTGATATACGGTACATTACACGATGAAATATTAGATAAACGCCTACTGAAATAGCCGCACTGCTGCCGGAAAGACATGCTTTACACTCGATTTTACACGCTCGTTTGTCAGAATAACATCGAAATATATAGACAAAAGGCACGCGTTTGTCGCGACCAACCGACTAATGCTAGTTGCATCCTAACGCGCTGCTGGCAAAAATTCAACAGTATTTCTTTTGTTTTCTGCAAATGGTTCATGGAAAATAGACGGCTTATGGAGTTTTTCTTTTATTTGTTGTGTTAAGCCGGCCACAGGTTTCGTTCTATTTCATTCGTTCGTATCGCTGCGATTCGGAACGTAGTACAGTGGGGCAAGGAACGTAGAAAGCTGTCAAAAATTGGAAAAATGAAAATGACTATATTGACATTCTGTTTACATTAAAAGACAACTGAATATTTGTCTGATTAGAGCCTAACTGTTCATGGATTTCGAACTGCGTTTTCTGTGTTTCACAGGGGGCGAAAGGGGAACTCTGCTAGTAAACAAAAACACGCCACAAATAAAGGCTCAAGAAACGAGAGTGTAGACAATTAAAAATAGTTTTAAAAATAATTTCAGAGATGCAACCCACTACTTTCAGTAAATGAAAATCTTATAATACTTGTGCCTTTATTATATAAAAAAATAGTTTCATTGTGAGTGAACTTGATTGAAGTCAAGGTCGAAGTATCAGTGGGTTGTTTATCATCCCAGTAGTAGTATCTTGAAGAAAAAAGTTGCACCAACTTGCGCCTTTTTTGTTAAAATTAAATACTTGACTTAAAAAAAAACAATTCCTACCCTACACGATTCATTTCATTTCATACCAGAACTTTATACGAATAACTAGGATGGAATTATTTAATATTACGAAGAATATCCGAGGAAATTTACATTGAAATCCCATTGGATGTTCACCGAAATTTTTTATTTTTTTTAAATATTTTTAAAAAAGTCTGAAATGCTTAAATTAAAAAATGTTCCGTTCGTTTCCAGCTGAGACTATTCTACTATTTTCCCGGTTTCAAGACCTTCAGAACTTTTGCCAACTTTTGTCATGTCAAATCGCCGAACATTGTGCCCACATACAACGGATAATCCTGGTCTGGTAATAAGTCACTATGCAGTATGCGCCAAAAGTATGGAATAAATTCAATAAAAACGAAACAATTATTTTTTGGGAAAAATCCTCGCACAGGTCGATTTTTAATTTAAAAAATACATATTTTAGCGTAAAATGCGATTTTCAAATGTCATTTGTTTTCGAGTAATGACGTCATCGCTTTTTTTTAATGGCAACACCATATTTTTTTCCTTGATTCTGAAAGATCGTTTAATTCTCTATCAGACAGTACTAAAATTTTGCCCTCTTACATAGGAAAGTTTTCGAGTAAATGACGATTGAATGTTAGAAAACGTAAATCAATTAAAATAAAGCAAAAACGTTATCAAGTTTAGTTTTTCGAATTCCATAGTTCTTTTATGGATCACGTAGGTGAAAATCTTTGCAAAGTGTCATTGTCACACCGATTTTCTAATAATTATTGTAAACGACATAGAAATTATTATTCAATTTAAAGTATTATGGCACATTTAACTATTACTCAAAGAATTGAAATTTTAATTCTTATCGGATGCGGGAATATGACTAGAACTCAGCAGGAAGTTTGCGATTTATTTAATGAAAAATATCCAGATCGCCCTATCAGCCAATCAACAGTCAGTAAGGTAGAGTCTAAATTTAGAGAAACTGGCAATGTTGTAAATATTCCAAAACCTGGACGTCCAAGCATTAATGAAAATCAGAAACAGAACATTTTGATAAATATGGTGGATAATCCTGATAATTCTTCACGATTGGTTGCATTAAACAATGACACTAGTCAGAGCACAGTGCTACGTATCTTGAGGAAGGAAAATATCATCCCTACAAAATTCAACTTGTGCAGGAACTCAATGAAGATGATCCCGATCGCCGCTTACACTTTTGCGAAATTCTAATGGATTTATGTCAAGGAAATAGAAATTTACACCGGCAAATACTTTTTTCAGATGAGGCCACATTTTGTCTGAATGGTACAGTAAACCGTCAAACTTGCAGATATTAGAGTCGGAAAAATCCTCATTGGATGGCAGAGGCACATACCCAACACCCTCAGAAATTAAATGTGTGGGCTGGAATAGTTGACGACAGAATAGTCAACCTTTCAGTCAGCCTTTCTTCTTTGAAGGAACCCTTACAGGACAGAGATATTTAGAGTTTCTAGAAAATGACCTTGTTCCAGCCCTTGCAGTAATTTTTTCTAACGATAATGACCCTGACATTCCTGACGATACCATATGGTTTCAACAAGACGGTGCACCTCCGCACTATGCGCGCCCTGTACGAGATTTTTTGGACAACTGTTTCCTGGGAGGTGGATCGGCAGACGCGGACCGATAGAATGGCCTGCAAGATCGCCAGATCTTACACCTCTTGACTATTTTTTATGGGGATACTTGAAGTCAAAAGTGTACATTAATAAACCACGTAATTTAGAAGAAAATCGCATTCGGGACGAAATACGCAGAGTTACCCCAGAAATCATTCATAATGTGCAAGATCAGATTTGCGCATTATCAAGAAGTTGGTGGATGGCAATTCGAACATTTAATTTATGTATAAAATTTAATCAATTGTATTTTATTTTACATACCACAGAATTGTTACTTTTTTATGGATAAAATTTACGTTTTCTAACATTCAATCGTCATTTACTCGAAAACTTTCCTATGTAAGAGGGCAAAATTTTAGTACTGTCTGATAGAGAATTAAACGATCTTTCAGAATCAAGGAAAAAAATATGGTGTTGCCATTTAAAAAAAAAATCGATGACGTCATTACTCGAAAACAAATGACATTTGAAAATCGCATTTTACGCTAAAATATGTATTTTTTAAATTAAAAATCGACCTGTTCGAGGATTTTTCCCAAAAAATAATTGTTTCGTTTTTATTGAATTTATTCTATACTTTTGGCGCATACTGTATGTATAATAAATAGGAAGCAAATATTAGTAGTGGCCGCGGTGGTTGCCGTTTTAAATAAAATCAATGAAGAAGCGACGCCCAAAACATTGTTTTCATTCTTATATTAATTTAATAAGCTAACTGATATTAAAGTTATTTAGTAATAATTGATAAGTTTTTATGTTATTATTTGGTCGATGTATACTAATTTTACACGCCACCGGTAGGAAAATTGCCTATAAGTTTCAATAAAATAAATAAGCTGTTAATTGTTTACTCTGTGTTTAATTACAATTACAAAATAAATAAAACGGATTGCTTGCTTGCTTGTGAACCTGTATGCGGCTACTATGTTATATTACAAAAACAGTAAGAGAAAACAATTAGATTCCGTTAAATACCTAATGCATAAATAAGCCGTTGGCTGCAAGTTAACTCGACTTCTCTTACATCTTCCATCTTTGTCTGTCTATCTCTTATCTCTCATCGCCTGATTCTATGTAAACGTAAGCGATTACTTTAACATGCTTTAACTTAAAAAGCACTTTCTTAATTCTAAATTTACAAATCATATAAATGCATATAAATTAAAAAAATAATTATTACATTTTAAACTCTAATTTATTTGTATAAAAAATATGATTTAAAGCATCCTAGAATCTGTAGTGAAATTTTGAAACTAGTTTCAAGATATATAAAGAGGCCTTTTAAACTTAAGTTGCTGAAAAAGGGGTTCAAATAATGATTTGAAAATATTATTTTCCATCGTAAATATGCATAATTTTTTTTATATTATAATTTTCCCGTCAAATTAATGACATTATGACTGATCTTAAAATTTTTTCAAAAATGAATTTGTTTAAAAAATACTCATCGATGTTTTAAATTTCATTCAACTCAAACTTTAAACCTAACTTTTCAGTTGATTTATAGTAATTTATTCGTACTGTAACAGTGTTAAATAAGTTTTTTATTTTAATATATGCTAAATTGTACCAAATAAATCATAAGTGACTTAACAATTGTAAACAGGTTTTAAATATATGACGTAGCACAGCTACCATCTCAAATGTTTCTACATAATAATCACAAGCAGCCTTAAACATACTTACCATGAGCTCCTCTTAGGGCTTTTCTCATGATAGAAAGTTTGAAATAATTCTAATAAGTGGTTGCCGTTGCTTGTGGAAAACGTTATAAAAGTCATAGGTAAAGAATTTTTTCCAGCTTTGACGTAAATTAACAATATATCATTCAGCTCGTAGTTACTGAAATGTAACATTTTTGTTTACGTACTCGTACACACACCACATCAAGCAAACACTAGATACAAATAAACGGAACCCAGTTTCTACAGCATCTTGGTGAAATTTAATTATTTCTTTGTGTAAATCTATTGGCTATTGAAAACTGGAGTTTCTACTGCTAAACAAAAGGTACAGTAGATCATTGTATGCAATGTGGAAACTCTAAAATCTAAGAAAATATACTTGATACGTAATATCTATATAGAGACATTGAAAAAAAAGTCATTAGTGTAGAAATCTTTCTTTAAGAGGGAGACGATCCCTTATACGTACGGCACTGGAACGTAAAATGTAGAATTAATTACTAGCATGGTTTTGTAAGTAATAAATATAGGTATTGCTAGTGGTGCAGTTTGTAAAACTAATAATAGCATGAACTTTTTTTAAAAAACTTTTGTATATATCAATTTTCAATAATGAATGTAGCTCTTCGCGTACTGATGTTTTTAATGCACAAATTTGCTGGTGACGACTTTAAAACTAATTTTCTTGAAAATACTTTAAATTATCAAAAATTGGTGTGTACTATTAGAAGCGCTATAGTTTTTTATATAAGTTATGAAAAAATTATGAACATATGTAAAATCGTTGATTTACAAACGTGATATATATTACGAAAACCATAATAATTGCCAAATAACGTCCGACACATCGAGGATTCGATTTTAAAAAGTTCATCCCTACTGAAAAAAGTTGTAGACGTCTATTTCGAATTGTCCCTTTACGAGATGGTAAACGTTTCATTTGGCTATACCTTAATAAAAAGTCTGCTAGAAATAACAGTATTTTGCAAAACTTTAGCTATATACATACTTTTATTCTAAATATACTAATTGTTGAAGCGTATTCTGTAATACTCGTATTTGATCCATTATACTAGAAATAAAACAGATACACTTTAAGGTTTTTAATACACCAAATGAACATAAAGCAACATTCAATCAAAAACATGGCCAGCATCACAACAGAAAATCATTAATCATCATTTTGTAGTATATGTAACATTTTTATTGCCTTAATAGATAGATGAGATCTCGAATATTTTTACATATAGATTCATGGGCGTACATTTTCACTTCGTCAAGCGAGGAATGAAGTAACGTAATACTAGCTTTTGGTACTTTTTTTATCCAGCTCAGAAAGACCAGCGTTGTTTATCTTAGGCCATCTCAGGTCAAACACATAATTTGAAATGTTTAAATACTAGAAGGTGACGAATTGTCTCCATCCAATAGCTTTTACGGTAGATTGTCATCGACACGTTGAGATAACATTCAAACACCCACTGAACAAATGAGATCAATGTGGAAAGCACTGGTGAGATACAGAAATACCTGCATCCGATATTGGAATTATTTTTTTCATAGGATTCAATAATGTGAGATGTCAATTTGACAAGATGATGTTGTTTTTCATAGTAGGAACCACATAGGTATTTTGTATAGATAGATAATATTTATTTGTATATAATTTATTTGAAAATTTTCTATGCCTAAAATATCTTTAGTCTCAAGAATATTTTGTTAGACAGGTATCTGTGGTTTTCAAATATTAAGTATACTCGCGTCAAGAATTCAGACGTCTTACGTCACGGCTGACGTTACACATTTGTTTTTATTGTCAACGTATTTTCCGATATCTGGTCGCCTTAAAAACACTCATTTTTTGCAATTTAGTTCAATATATAATGCAAACTTTGTGTAGTATATAGTTTTATTACTATCAGTTACAGTTTCTTAAATATTTTGATGAAAATATAATGAATTATTCATTTGTTCGTATGTATGTTCGTAAGTCGTCTGAATTCTTGTCGCGAGTATATTAGAATTACTTGAAACTTGTAAGAATTATTTTGTCCTGTTTATTGAAAATTATTAATATGTTTTACTTGTGATGGTAGCTTGAAGTTCAACGATTTTATTATTTGATTTGAAGGTCAGAAGTTCTGATGGCGGGAGTGTTACGACGTAGGTCTCATAAGGGATAAAATTCAAACATTTTTAAAAAACAAAAAAGTATTTATTAAAAAATTTACGATACAATAAAGGGCACAATTATTTTCCACTCAGTTGGGGTGTTAAAAATTGGGTAGGACCTGAAAGATTTTTTTTAATAATGATTTGTAAAAATGTACATTTAGTAACTAATTTGAATTAGGCAAATTTTGATTTTTCCTAACTAATGCGAGAAAAATACATCATAATTATTGAAGTAACTATTCACTTATTATTAATTTAAATCATTTCTTATCGTTATTATAAAGTTTAACTGTAAGAAGCCAAGTTTGTATCTATATTGATCTCTCTTGATGTTTTTATTGAACGAAATCCTCTATACAGGATGTTAAAAAAAGAGTGTAAACTATTTCAGGAGGTAATAGTATGTACCAAAATAAGCAGAAAAGTCTTATAAACATGGGTCCGCAAAGTAACGGTTGCGGAGATATGGACCACTATTCATTTTTCATTTTATTTTATTAGGAATAAAGCGCGAAAGGAAGCTTTTAACAAACAAAAAACAAAGTTACAGAAGATGTTCAAAGTGCCCTTCGTCCATTTCCAAGCAAGCACGACATCCTCGTCTCAACGATATTCGAACTCTTTCGAAAACACCCTCCTTGGTTTGGATTTCTTGACACTTTTGATTAATCCGTAGCTGCAGCTCTTCCAGGCTATTTACAGGTGTACCATGCACTAATGTCTTCAAATATCCCCAAACAGAGAAATCTAGAGGGTTCAGATCAGGCGATCTTGGAGGCCATAAAACAGGTCCGGCCCTTCCTACCCATCTATGTGGAAAAGTTTGGTGCAAATGCTCTATAACGGTCATGGAAAAATGAGCTGGAGCACCATCATGCTGGAACCACATTTGTTGCCTCTGATTCAAAGGAATGTCTTCCAAAAACTCATACAGTGTGTTCTGCAGAAAGTTGAGGTAAGCAGCGCCTGTTAATCGGTTTGGTAAAACAACAGGACCTAGAAATCTGTCACCTACAATATCCAACCAAATGTTTAATGAAAAACGTGCCTGATGTCCAGATTCTATTAGAGCATGAGGATTTTCGTCGGCCCAAATATGCGTATTGTGAAAATTAAATACTCCATTTCTTGTAAACCCCGTCTCATCAGTAAAAAGAATGTTTGCAAGAAAACGAGGGTCTTCAGCATCATGACGTAGAAACAAGCGGCAAAAAACCAAACGTGCTTGATGATCATTTATTGGATTTAAGGCCTGTACTCGTTGCACATGGTATGGATAAAGCAGTTGCTCGTGAAGGATTCTCCAAACAAGAGGACCACTAATTCCTACCTCGGCTGATATTCTCCGCACACTCGTACCTGGATTCTGCTCTACCAGTGCTAGAATTTCTTCTTCTGCTTTAGGAGTGGATACCGACCTTGGTCTTCCGGATAAATGGCACTGTTTGCTCAAGGAACCGGTATCACGCAACCTTTGGTGAATTCTTCCAAACATGCGTTGTGAAGGAATCTAGCGATTTGGATAAGCGTCAACATAAAGACGTCGCGCTTAGGTGGCGTTTCCATTAGCACGACCATACATGAAATGCATGCCTGTTAATTCTGCATTAGAGTAACCAGCCATAGCGAAAGAAAACTTGTGCACTGAGAACAACTGTCAAATACGTACTGTTTATTTCACTAAACATCAACCAACTATTATAAGAAAATACACAACGTTTTTGCAAAATAAAAAAGGGGCTAAAAAACATAAAACATTCCATATCTCCGCAACCGTTACTTTGCGGACCCATGTTTATTGAGACTTTTATGTTTATTTTGGTTCATACTATTACCTCCTTAAATATTTTACACTCTTTTTTTAACACCCTGTATATCCTTTCGCTACTTCGTTGCTTTTTAAGGACTGAATCACCTTAAAAAAGTTACTTTTCCTAAATTATTGCACAAATAACTATTTCTAGATAACCTTCACTCCTCTACACTGAGTCCGAACACCGACTCATCTTTTCTCTATAATCGATGCCATAGTATTGATACTATGAAATATGAGATGTTGCATTATTCAGTATGTCCGAACTTAATGCCAAGCACTCGCTCGTTTGGACTCTTGAAGCGGTGCAAAAGTGATTAAGCTGGACTAAAGCGCTTTTTTGTAAAGATTATCTACAAACCTATAAAGAACCAAACGTATGTTATGAAGCAGTTGTGCAGCAGTTGCAAACGGTTTGAAACTATCAGAAATGCCCGTCCAACTATTTCTTGCGTTAAAAGCACTAGTAACTCGTTCTCAAATTAACTGCTAGAATATTTCTGACGGTTTCAAACCGTTTCCAACTGCTGCAGGAACAAACATATTGTTATTAAACAAGTCAGTGTCAAATGTAGTATGTAGCCTACTGTTAATAATTTATCAGCTTTTGGAATAGCTTTCTTTTAGTAAACGGAAGTTTAACAAGGTGTTTCTAAGGGTACGAATATACTAAAGTCTCGTCTCAAGTTTCGACTCTGTTACAGACATAAATGAAGTTTCACCTTAAGCATTGTCTTGGGCGTTGATTCAAACATAGGCTCAAGTCTTGCATTAGACGAAGTGGATTTGCTAAATCTGAATCCACATCAGTAATTTAAGGGATATTTGGTTTGATTATGATTACGTGTTAATTTTGAAGATATATGCATGTGCATTATATAGAGCGTGATTCTTTATCTATACGCATAAACTTGGGAAACTACAGCTGAGGGGAAACAATGACGAATAGTGTAGTAACATATTTAACAACATAAGATTTATTAGGTGAAATTATTTGATTATAAAAACTAAGAAGTAAACAAGTCAAGACGATATGTACCAAAAAGCATAACGCATAATTTCTCAAACGAAGAACTTATAGATATGACACTGGTATACGGGAAGTCACATCAAAATGCAGTGGCTGTAGTTCATTATGTCCAAAGGTTTCTCCAAATATATCATTCGAAACGCTTTTTGCGGCAGAGGTCTGGCCAACACAGGGGTGCCTTAGACCTTTGCAAATTGTGAATATTGAGGAACAGATTTTTAAGTGCCGTCGAGGAGCAGCCTAGCATAAGTACTAGGATAATTGCAGCGCAATTTGGGATATCATAATCCAGTTTGGCGAACTTTAAGGCACTAACTCTACCCATGTAACGTGCCTAAGCCTAAGTTCCAAGGAATCTTCCGTTTCGAGTGAACTTTTGCGAGTTGTTACACCAGTAGCACTTAAAAAGACTGAGTTACGTATGAGACAATTTTCGCACTTAATGATATTCACAATTTTTACAACACACATTATTGTGCACTGGAAAATCCGCATGTCACTCGGTGAACAATTTCAACAATTTTCAGTATACGTGTGGGCTGGAATTATTTACAATTTTTGTGTAATAATTTACCGGTTCTCCCCGATGAAGTTAATACCAACGTTACACAGCATATTATGTGGTCTCTTCACTATGCTATTCCATCACATTTTGCGCGACTAGTGCGACAAAATTTGGATCATATGTTTCCTGAACGATGAATAGAGCGACGTGGTCCAATTGGGTGGCCCTCTCGATCGCCCGACCTAAGTCCATTTGACTTTTATTTTTGGGGTCACATAAAAATTATGGTATGGCTGAGACAATTTGACTACAGCCTGGCTTGAGCCGTGCAGAATTTAACTGTATTGGTATCACCGTAACTCAAAAACATTTTTTTCAGTATTAGTCATTATTTGTCATTTGTTTATGGTTTACTCGTGCTGAATTCTACGTCTATGACTACATTCATTTCTACTTAATAAAACGAACCTGGAGTGTCATTAATCAACGTATGGTATTAGAATTTAACGTCAAGTATTTTATTCTCAAGCTTTGTTTGTTTCCAGTTTATCTAATTAAATAACATTATCTGCGTTTTATCTCACATACATTGTTTAAATTTATTCACTGTCCATTTGTATGAAGAAAAGCTTACGATGTCATAACAAAATAATTTATTTAGATTGTAGGCCTAACTTTAAATTGTTCAGATAACCTGAGAGAAAGAATTAACCAAAACTAAAAAGCCGTCCTACTAAATGTAAGCAGTAATTAGTGTTAAATAATTCTCTGCTTCCTCAAAAGGAGTACCTATGAAATAATAACATGGTTGAAAGCTGAACTATCTATTAAACCCATTAAGAAAGTTGTCGCATTTAGTTTCAAAATTCCATATTTGTTTAGATGTTTTATTGAATAGCACAATAAAATATAATGAAGAAATTTTTAGTAGCACCATTGTAAACTGAACTTAAAAAACACATTGTCTATCCCTACTTTACAAATACATAGGTTGAACAAGCGTATCTTTTCCACGTTGCTATGTTCTGACGAGGTACATTTGACATTTGCGTACATTAGCGTCAGTATAGGTTTTTTAGGTTAATTAATGAATTAATGCTATTGAAAATTAACATAGAAAGTTTTCATCCATAACTCAGTCATATTATAGTGATTATTTCTAATCTTTTCCAAAATATAATATGCATGCTTCTGACTAAGAATAAATTTGTAAGACTTAGAGAACATTTCGTTTTCAGTATTTGTTTTTAGATGGATTATAGGAAGTTTTTTTTTTATAAAGGATGGCCGTGTTTTAAATTGCTTAGTTTTTTCATAAAACCAATGTAAATTATTTAAATATTTTGAATATGAAGACAAGGAAAGATAATTAAAATATGTGTCAATCTTAAAAAAATATTTTTATAGCAGCACTTTTTAAATTCTTGCATATACCTACAGTCGTTTCATACTTTTTCCCAGAAACACAGCTTATGCGTATAAAATATTACATAATGCAGAAAGTAAAAGCGAAGGAAGTCGTGTTGAGAATATATTTTTCTGGCAGTATTTATTACAGGCAGTCATGTAGCTGATTTTACCGAGGTTTAAAATTAACTAATATTTCTTGTCCGTTTAGTTTCGTCGAGTTGGACTGAAATTTACGTCGCTTAGGTACAATGTATTTAGTGCAAAACTAGAACAAACTTTGTTATAGTTCATAAATAATTATATTCAATGCCTTATTTACATTATCGGCGCCAGCGAAATGTTTTGCAAAATAGTTCGTTGGTTATAAATTTTTCATTCACTAGGTCACCAAATTCTATTCAACAGTAGTTATTTTAATATTGTTTTGACAAAAGATTAAGTACACGTTTTAAAAATTTGGATATACAGGGTATTCGGAATATGAGTGCCTTTATTTTGCTGTATGATAAATTGTACCAAATAAAACATATTTCACTTACAAAAAGGTTTTGAAACAACATCGTGTTAGGTGTCCGTTTTTTTTCGTTCATATAATTACTACTTCATATAATTCGTCAGGGGCGTTTCTACTTATACAGGGCATGAACCATTGGACGTAACTGATTGTGATTTGTTGCCTTGCAACTAATACTATAGAACTATGTATAACCAATAACTAAAACACTTACTGAGCTTAGGTCAGGATAGAATTGCCGTCGGAATCGCCCACTGGCATGCAGCTCTTGCAACAAGCTCAGAACCTTTCAACAAATAAGAGAGAAACACATGAGTACCCAAGCATACCTTCACATTCTCAAAACATCAACATGTACTACTTAGATCAACTAGTAAATACATTCTCCCTCAGACTGCAGCTGGATATCAACAATACAACAATGTACACTGACCAGACCACCTCTGCAGAGATAGTTCATAGCAAGACTAGGTCTTAAACCAGAACCAGACCGCGTCACCGCAGCTAGCGGCCCCTGAGATATCCCCCGCTCACCGCAGCTAACGGACGGACTGTATCACCGCAGCTAACAGCCCTGGATACCTCATACCTCAAAATACCGTGTCACACGCAGCTAACGGCCAATAAATACAAAACAATAATAGGCCGGCCTCGTCAGTAATACACTATCATTCATAATCTCAAATATTTAATTAATCAACTACTAACTTAGCCAATAAACAAATGTTAAGCATGCCAAGTAGGTACTCAGTGATGTAACTCACCTAATAATCCAACACAACACAGGTCACTAAAACAATTGTCTAGTCCACTATTTAATAACTTAATTTAATATGCACGCACACATTCACCCTCGAACTGTCTTAAAGAAATAAAGCGACTGTAAAAATCATTTAGGGACCGACTAAACACTTAAGACAAAGTTCCTATACATTTTTATCAATGTTTATTTTAACATGATCCCTGCTCAAGTCAGGTAGTCGTTCCATCGGTCAAATTGTCTCGCTTCGTAACTATATACTCCTATCAATCGCAATATACCATATCAGGATTGGCAGGTGTTACATAATAATTTCAAATACCCCTAAACAAACTGTGAATGGTTTTCTAAAAGCTCTTTTCAATAAATAAATAAATTGTGAAATTGTTACAATTGTTCAAAATGACTTACTCGTATGTTACTTGCGAAAAGCGTTTACCGCGTAATCTTCTCGTAGCTAGAGAGTTTTAGTAGATGGTCATGGTTAATATAAATTGTTCCATTATTGTTTACGTACACTCACAAGCAAGCACTAGAGAAAAACGAAACGTACTTGCCTCAATCCTATTATGACTTGAATACCGTTACAACAAACAAATTATGTTAAAGGAGATTTTATTTAACATTAACGGTACCTTAGTTTGTAATTTCGTAACGCAGTTTTGGATTTTATTACATTTGTATTTTTATTTTTGAAATGTATTTTTGGAAAAACTGTTCAGTTTAGACATTTTTCCATAAGACTTTTTTTGTAGTTTTTTGTCACATATACAGGTCCTTTTAGTATGGGTACTTATATTCCGGACACTCTGTATAAAAATATATTTTGACCGTACAGTGCAGTGCAGTACATATTATGAGGACAGAAATGGATTTTTAGTGTTTCATAAAATATGTTTCACATAAGGTCTATTTAACCATCACATAATTAGTATAATTCTTTTTCTTTCATTTTCCTTTAATTCCCTTATACAAGGCGATTCTAAAGGTAGTATCATAACTTTAACTACGTGTTCTAAACCCCAAAATAAAATGAATAGTTGATATAAGTATCTGCCGTTAAAGTAAGTGTACACAGTATGTATAAATATAAACTTCAAAAATCAAATTACCTATTCAAAGAAAAAAAAACACGGACAGTGTGGTATCTCGGATGAATTGTTTGTTTATTTGCGATATATAACCTGTTTTATTTGTTATTTAATGTTACATTCGTATGTATAACTATTATTATGTATTATTGTGGCACATAAATAAATTATTATTATTGTTATAATATACAGGATGATTCACAACTTTTCTAAACAAATTTTTTAAATGTACAGGGGACTCTTAAAAATATGATTTAAAAATAGACTTCCACATGTCACTGGAAACTGGTCCACTGTATAACCTGATAAGACGTATAATCGGCGACAGGACAAAACATTGAAATAAATTCCAAAGGAAAGAAATACATTTTACAATACCTATTTTTGTACAGAAAATTCAACTGTTTTTGGCGCTATTTTTTATTAATTAATTGAATTAATTTGTGGCTTTAATTAGTGAAATAGTTTGACATACCTGATGTTACAACAACATTTTGGGCCCGCCTTATCCAGTTGCTACAAGCTAACATAAATGTTTCTGCTTTTTGTCAATTTTTAGCTTGTAAGTTATTGTCATGATACGTTTGCGTAAATCATCAGTAGTGTCCATTTCGGTGCAATATACTTTATTTTTTAAATATTCCCTCAAAAATAAGTCCAAATGATTTAAAGTCAAGAGATCACTTGGTATTAATGCTTGGACACGCTGTACATGGTATGGATATAATTGAGCCTCGTACTGCAATACGCCTTGGACGCCCTGGACCTCCATCTCTTCCACGAATCGGTTGCAAATTTCCCGTGTCATGCCAGCGTTTGCACTACATTTGCACTCATTGCATGTCGTTGTAAGAGAAGCTGCATTTCGAACATGTTTACCGAGAAATAGTTCTGCTAAAGCACGTCACCATAAATTAAAACTAATGTAAATACTTGCATCGCAAAAAAGTTAATACGATAAGTAATCGGATAATTGAAATCGTTTGGCTAGAGACTTACAGTAGCCCAGCGATGTAAAGGTTGAAATTACTAGAATTTCAATAATTTTTTTCTAGGAAACTATAAGGATTTTACGTAAAATTTATTTTCGATATTGACTCCATTTTTTATGACGTATCTATTTCCAATTTTTTTTTAGATAAGTTCGGAATCACCCTGTATATATTTATGAAGGTATACATATTTATAAATGTATTTCCTTAACCGTCACCGATTTGTCATATCCTTTAGCAACTAAACTCGATTTAATTAAATCGCAGTTAAACTTCATTCTAAGTGTAGAATGTACGTAGGCCCAGTAAGCATTGGAACTTAGTAACTGTGATTTTAATATTACAAGATTACGTTGTAATAAAAAATTAAGCTAACTATCTTCCACCGGTCTCTTTAAAAAAATAAGAGATCATTTTTTTTACCACCCATATTTAATTTTTACTAAAATATTTTTTTGATTATTTGTGAAAAAAAATTGTTTTAAAACCCTAGGAGAGGTGTCCAAGACAAGAGAGAATAAATGCATTTAAAATCATGATATACATAACTGTTCAGAAAACTTAGCTGAATCAAAATTGGATCTAAAAATTAAAAAATCTGAATATTCGAGCAAAGGATATTTTCGGTTGCCATCTTGGATTTACTATTAAAATCTATTATTGGCCTTATAAATATTGTTTTGACATATATAGTTAGAACGAAATGAAATGGTAAAACAGATGAAAAACTTATAAAATTTGAACTTACATACAATTGTTATAAGAAAAAGTTTATATTCTGTAATCTCTTCGAAAACACAACTAAGAAAATATGGAAAATTTACAAAATTATTTGGTATATCTAAGCAAAATATTTTTTAACTGGATCATTCTAGATTTTAGTTTTTCTCGCATTCTGCTTAAGGTTGCCGTATTTCTTGCCGTAAAATAATCAAATTTGTGGTGTAATATCAAAAATAAACTTCTTGATGTTTTGTGTATCCACTTTTACTATTTAAATTCTTATAAAATAAAGTAATAACTCTTAAAAGTGATTGTAAGACATACATTATTTTGCTATTCTAACCCCAGATTTCAATAATTATTTTCACATACTTGTAAACAAAAGTGAACAATAGTATATGCGGAACTATGAAAGTTTATGTTATAACAATATTTGCATCTACAGTAAAATTGGAAAAAATACATATTTTGAAAGATTTCTGTACCCAAAAATTTGTTGGTTAGACCACATTCTGTCGTTACGTATTCGTTTTACTTCGGTATCTTTGAATATTTGCAGGTGGCATGAGATAACGTTGCTGTTATATGCTAAGCCCTACATTATTCAGTTATTAGATATTATTAAATTATTTGTATAAAACACTATTTCAAGAACACGGCGCTCTCAACGTGGTCTAGTTTACATTTCAACTCATCCTAAGAAGTCTAACCTGTTAAGTCTCCAACAGTTAAAATTTAAAATGCACGTACATTTAAAATAATCAATTAAAAAATATATTTCCAAGCTTTAATCAGGATTAATTTCTCAAATACTCGGCCCAACACATTTAGAACTGCGAATTTTGTCTGCCTTGATTCACTATTTACTCCAATGTACGACGCCTGTACTTATACAATAATTTATATGATTAATAACAGATGTACTATTAATAATAAATGACAGTGATAAAAAAGCGAATGCTAATGATGATGGTGATGATGGTATGTTGGTGTGTTTTTGTTGATGATAGTTATCCGGGTGTAGATTATAATGTGATAGCTAACATTCTTCCACGATTTACTTTGATTAATAAGATCTGCAAAATTTCTACCAGGTCTCAGTTTAGCTGCCTTCGTGTATTTCTGTACTTATTTTTGATGGCACTGTACGCCGTCCCCATAATTTGTATTAATAGTTATTACACCGCCATAATATTTATACAAGCTTATTTTACGTTTAGGATATAGTGGAAAATTTATTACTATTAGATAAAGTTAACGTCTCGACTTATGCCAACTAAAAATATATAACATCACGTCTCATATTTACGCTTGTGGTTCGTTTTTGTTGTGTATATTTACATTAATATTTAGAACTATTTATAGTGTCAGGGGTAAATAAAAGAGAATATAAATTTTTGTGTTTATTCTTGTCAAGAATGTTTGTGTAATCGCCATGAATAATGGAATGGTGGAACACGTTTGACGGATTGTAATTATCTATCAAAAAGCGAACTACCTCAGCACACTGCATATTTCATTGTAATGCGCTAAAACTATGGAGTTAAAAAACAGTTAAATGTGTTGCTATTCTTGTGCCAGGTGTTTGGAGGTTATGATATTTTTCTAACTCCTCAGTTGAAAGATATTCTAAATGGTTGGCTTACTTCTTTAATGTGGCCGAATATGTCGCGTTTAAAACAATTCGAATGGTTTTTTGTAGTGGTGGGAAGTGTTTATGAGGACAAAGCTGTAAACCTTGTACGCGAAATTTGTAAAAAATTGTGCGAATTATTTAATGGCGGAAAAACTCTCAACTTTTAGCGAATTTTAACAACTGCATTATTTTCTATCATTTTCATCGTAAAACTGCCATTGACTGTCATGATAGATTGACAGAAGTTCAAGCTAAGCTTACTATCCCTACAAAATGATCAAATTAGCGATAATATTTTTGTTTTGCAAAATTCGCGGAAAATTGACATTTTCCCGCCATTAATAATTTATTTCAAAATCTGCAAAATTCGAGAGATTTTTTGCGAATTTCGCATCCATGCGAACAAGGCTTAACGCTCCGTAAAAATTAAACATCATTATGACTTTTACTATCTTGGCGCAGTGATGATATATTGTATAAATTAATAAATTTAATTATCATGACTAAAATATACACAAGTGGCGTAGTTAGTGAGTGGGCAGTGTAAATATTTCTTAAAGAAAAAAGTACGCCAATGAAATTTCTAAAATTTCAAGATGTTTTTGGATATTTTGAAACTCGTCAGTGTTAGAAACACTTTACTGGAATACTTTTCTGTCAAAAATTGATCGGAAATTTTAAAGATAGATTGACATTTTAGAAATACCAGTGGTATACTTTTTTTTCTTAAAAAAAGTGCATAGATAAATAGTTCATTTGGAAAAATAACACCCCACAAATATTATCAAATAGTCTTTTCTTGTATTTAAGTTATGGATAAAACAAAATTATAAAATTGTAACATCCTGTAACTCATTTATGAAGGGCATAGGGTATAGAATATGCCAAACTTATCATTAACATTCTGTACATAAGGCTATATTTTACCCTTAAATCTACCAGTACAAACATTACTTTTCAGAGATGTAAAAAGAAAAAATCGCATTTAAAAACTGTTAATTAATTAAATTTGTAATATTGTATACCAAATAACACTAATCCCTAACACCCTGTATTTCTAAGGAGACCATTTATATGTGAAATTTGGGCATGAGCATGGGCATTAAAATTAGATATTTATGATATCTTCATATTTTCTAAAGGTATTAAATACTTTATTATTAAATCGCCAAATACCCCGTCACATGAATGTTTGAAAAGACATTTACGCCAAAAATATCCATCCATATCAGTGCATTTCCCTCTTCTGTAAATAAATTTTGGTATTCGAAAGTTTGTATGGTAGTAGGTAGTACCTTACGCTGTGCTATACGGTGTATTAAACTTCCTCAACGAATCGTTTGCTAAGCAGGGGATCATTTTGATCCTGTCTCCGTGCACTGGGACAAAGCGATGTAAGGGAAAATACCACATGGCATTTTCTCTTTTGTTGCTTCATGTTTGTATGTATGTAGTATGTGGACACAGGATCAAAATGACGTTTTCCTTCACTTTATTCTATATATTTGAACGAAGGTATAATTGAAAATGACATCTTTTTTTCTCGAATTGGACATTTTTTGGAATATAGATATAATATCTTTATCTTGAAGTCTTAATTAGAAAGACCCACTTTGTTCAAAAGCTGTCAAGTATCAACCAAATTTTTGTCCAACTGGCAATTAGAATACCGAGATAAATTTATTGTTAAGCTGGTTGCACACTATGCATATGGGATTCGTGATTCATGAAGAATACTATACTCTACATTTTTGTACGATGTTTATGAATCCACTTTTAACAGTATATAGTCATCTTTTGGAAGAAATAAATGTTAAGTGTTATTAATCTTAACTGCACTTTTAATCTCCTCATTTACAATCGGACAATGATAATGATAATTATTATCTTCCTGCACAGTTGGTCTTCCTTTGTAATTTATATCAGTTGCTGACACCTGATTTATGTAATATGATTCCGTCGCGTTCAAGCGGTACGCATGTTTTTAAATGCCAACAGCTTTCTTTGATTAAAAATAAACAACAGAAATATCTCGAAAACTGTAAAAAATACTTAGGTACCTAGTATTAAACAGTGCAATAACGAATATGATATTTAATTTAAAACAGCGAAGTTGGTGTCAACTTTCTATATAACCGGAAATACCACAAGTAAATATCTTTTGTGGGTCTCAATGGCATTAGTAATATTTTTTTTTCAGGAAATACTTTTTCTGATAACGATCGATTTAATTCTCGATGAGACACATAATTAATCAGTTGTATTGGATCTGATTAGAGTCGTAGCAATCCCAGTTGGACAAAACATTTTGTGATTTGAATAAGAAACTCTTTATAGATTATAGCAGCAGATAATAACCAGTTCTGTGTTAAATATTTAAGTGTATCGTTCACTTAACAGATTGCTGAAGCTAGTAATAGTTTCAAGAACTTTAAGATCTAATGTCTAATAGATGATAATCCATAGATTGGTTAACCTTATTTGGCTTTCGTTTTATTTTGTGGTTTCGCTTTTTAAATAACGGTAGATTTTTAGAATTCCTCCAAATTTCTCCTTTCTGCTATGATAACAGTTATCTTGATTTTTAATAATAGATGTTTTAGTCATCTATTCATAGATCATACAGAACTGAGTATGATTTACTAATAGATAATTTCATTTGAAAACTTTATTGGAAACTGCACCTATCGACCACAAAAAATCGACCACAAATTTTGGTGCGCCAGAATATTTGCAAATCAATTTAGATTTTTTTTTATTTTATCTTCGTCACTTCATTTTTATGGGATTAAGATCAGGGTTATATGCAATGCATTCTAATTGTTGAATAAGCAGAATTCTCATGCTCGAAATATTAGAATAAATTTTTAGTTCAGAGTTTGAGATGTGTCAAAACACCAAGAATACAAGAGAACATGACTTAGTTCCCTGTTCATTATACATTTTTTGTTTAACATCAATCATATTGTATGAAAGTAGTTTCCTATTAACTCCACAGGGTATATAAAAATACAACATTTATTTTCCAAAATTGAAAACACTTATGTGCATCTATTTGGATGAATTTCTTCACAATACACCAGAAAAAAATCATTGTAACATTATAATGGTCACTTCCTTTTCTGTTTTCTGCATACGGTGATTTGTACAATTACTTTGCTAGGCGTTTTGAACTAGAAAGGTCGGATTTAAAAATATTTATAACTAGGAGCTTCCTATCATCTTCTGCTAATTATTCATTCATCGATGGTCATTTTATTTTTTCATTTAGTATAGCAGTTGTTTAGAGTCAACCAAAGATAAGATGAAGATAAACTGGCCACATTTGTGGTTAAGAATCGTATGGACGTTTCATTCCAAGGTTTATCACACTCCTGTCCGCATTTATTATATTATTCTTACCTAGTCTTCAGTTTTTAATAAATTGGGAGGTTTTTAGGAAAATAATCGATGTCATAAATCAGGATGGAAGAATGAAGTTGCTCTGGAAGCCGAACTTTTTCGAAATAAATTTTAATATGAAGAACAAGAATCTAATATTTGCTAACCAGGTACCAGATTTAAGTGAATTGTTATATATTGTCATAAATTGCCTCAAAACGCTAAAAATGTGAATGAATTTATGCTCCAGCTTGAAACATTGCTTCTACATGTATTACGATTCAAAATCCTAAGGTTAATTGAGCCTATGACACGCCAGTTTTGAATAGACGCGAACCCCAGTTAAATCTGACTGAACCATATAGAAGTTAACCGTTTCATATGCTTTCACTATTTTTTGTACATATGTATCAAGAAATAAGAATTTCAGAAGATCAGTTGGGCCTAATCGCACACCATATTCAGAATAATCCTTTTAAATGGCTATAAATCGTCTTAAATTGGAAAATATGTGGCTTCTTTGGATTCTGCACTATGCAGCAATGTCTGATTCTACATATGTCTGAAGCTACTTCTCTTTTTTATTTATACTAGCTGCAAAAAATGATAATCAGTCGAAAATACGAAAAAACATTTATTTTTTGCTTTTGCGCACCCCCGGATAATATATGAGACGGGTTTTTAACTTGTTTCGAACCATGCTTTTCTTTTGACAATCCCCTATAATGCCCTTCTAGATGCTTCAGGCAGGAGCATCAATTTATCCACATTTTTGGGCATTTAAAACAATTTATTGCGTTTTGTGTCAATTTATGACAGTTTATTTAAATCTGGTAGTTGGTAAGGCATGCCAAATATTCTCTGTATATCAAAATGTTGAAATAGTTCAGCTGTTTAGAGCAACACTATTTTTCCCTCCCGCTTTATAAAATATACCATTTTCTAAATGTTGCAGCTAGTGTTTACTAAAACTGATGGGTCAAATCTGGCGTCAGATTCATGTTCAGCGCATCAAAATACGCATGGTAATATCGTATGGTTATCTTCGGACAACACCTTATTTTATATATTTGCCGGTGTTGTTCTTCATTATGTATCAATTACAATCTTTTTCCCCTTTTATTTCATATCATAATCTAATATAAAAAATATTGCTTGCCTGTGCTGTTAACTACCATAGGAAAAGTTACTAATCTATGTTTAACAGGTCGTGATGACTAATTATTTGAAGCTTATGAACAACGTTTACGTATACAATATTTTTACAAAGAAATACTTGTGATGAAATTGTTAAGTAAAATAACAAACGATTTTAAGAATACACTTATTAGATTTCGACACGACGTGTTAACAAGCCGAATAAACAAAAAGTTACTTTACATAAACATGTAAACTATAATAGATTTGAATATGGAAACGAAAAATAAAAATAACGTCTCACAGCTAAGTATCACAACAAATCAACTTCTAATATTCGGTATGACATATTTGAAATCCAAAGGGAGGAAAATATTTTTCGAAAAGTGTCGGACAAACCCAGTTTTGGTAGACTCTACCACCAGCGGTATGCATATTAGGTATTCAGTATACGTAAATTTTTAGTACTTACGTACTTCTAAGTAATTCTGAATACATAATAAGAGAAAAAAGAAGAAGAATAAAATAAGTAGAGGTCGTAAAAATAAACAATTTTTATTAAGCAACCTGTTGTCTAAAATGTTTTTCTTATTGGATTAGTTTTGTCAAATTCAAGAAACAAAAAACTTTGGCTTGTCTTGGAACGTTTTTGGCAGGCGAAATATTTACTTTCAATATTTTTGTGATTATCACAGTCCTGATTATCTCTAACTTTATTACAACTATCAACAATATTTATTCCAGTTAGGTAGTTATCATTTTCTCATCAAACTTCAATTCAAATTTAAATATTCTCCATTTGAACACTGTGAATGAGAATTAGCCAAAGTGACGTGATATGTGTTGACACTGCAGCTGTGTAGTTGTGTACAAGCCGTCAGGAGGAGGGATATAGAACACAAAGTGTTAAGTTAACACAGAACGCGGTGCTTCTGATACATTGTTGGTAAAAACTACACAGATTCTTTATTATATCGCTAGTAATTTTAATACAATTTGTGTAAAACATAAAGATGTGAGTAAAACTATTAATACGTAAATTTTTCATATTTTGAATTACACTCTGAAAAATATGATTTACATAAATTGTAGTGTAAACTAATTACCATAAATCGATATAAGGATCATAGTTATACTAACTGTACAGTCGATTATTGTGAAGCTAATATGCCAAGATAATATTTCGTTTGTTCACTTTCCCAAGAATCCTTAAAAGTAATACATTTATGAAAAAGGCATTAACATTCACATTTATGGATAACAGATATGGATATATGTAATTTTTTATTTAATGATAAAGTATTGTGTTGTGTTAAAACGTTTATGATGCCTTATAAGTTCAATAATACGTGTACAATTTGAAGATGCGGGCAACGGAATGATAGTTTGTCGGAGAGCATAAATTTACCAAACTGACACTTGCAGACGAATATGTGATGCGCATTTCATTTATAAATCATTCATATTGTCAGAAAAAAGTTTGTTAAAATTATTACCAGAATTGAATGATAAGATATTATTACACTAATAATATGTAATATGTTATTTTAAGGGTAAAGTTTGATAAATTGTTATACCACAACAAATTTTGTTAAAAGAAAGGAATGCTCTAGTTTATGTAAGTGAATATTTTTTGAGTAAATGACTTATGTAACATTCATATGGTACTTGCTTATAGTACTGTAATGCACCTAATTCTGATCATTCTACATTAGTTATTAAACTAAAAGCTTACGAAGACAGTAAAGGGCCTTTAACAGTGTTTCTGATAAATTTTACAGACTATTACTTTTAGAAAATATGTTTATATCTATTTTTGATAATTTTTGTATTTGCCATGGTCATAGTATTTTAAGAGAGAATTTTCAGATATAAGGTTTAAATACCCATGCCAAAACCCATATAATATTTGCTCTCCTTATATACAAGACATTTATTATACGCTTAAATTTGCAAATAAGAAAAATTCAAAGAATTGTAAAAAAAGTACAAAAGTACTATTGTACAGAATTTATGATTAAAAAATGTTAACAAATTTTAATTGCTTATGTTATTCTTAATATGCCCGATGTTATCAGTACAAAATCCCAATTCATTTAATTCTGTATTTTAACTATAATAAATTTGTGAATGTTAAGTTAATTTACAACTTCAGGCACAAATCCTGTCTGCTCTGATCACATAAAGGAGTGGTCTGTTTATATTTAAAAAGTGTTACAAACTGTACAATTTCTACGTGCGTTTCAGATGTCTGTCCAACATCATCGTCTACAGCAAAATATGAAATTGACATGTTTGGTACAAAGATACACTTCATGGTCTCAAGTTTTGCGAATAATTTTGATTTATTTTCTGGAGTACATGATATGTGACACATTGGTTGCGTAAAGAAAACAGCTTATTGCCATGTTCTCAATATATAATAACCCGTTTCAAATAACGCACTTATTTTAGAAATATGTTAAATTAAATTCTATAGTTTTAGTACGACTTTGCCACATTTTGTGTTACCACTGTATAAGACGAGAAGTTATTAAATCAATTTACTCTCTCAATAGAGCCTGCGAAGTTGGTAATGGAGTTGCGGTTAAAGATTTTTTGCAGACTGGCTAATGGGAGATAATGGGGAAATGATTAATACTATTAAGTCTTATAAGGCGAATATTGAAAACATTTTCCTGTTATACGTGAGCCTCCCATAATTAAATTACCGTGATACTTGTACAAGGTGTCCAAGGTAGGAGTAAAGTGACATATCAGATTTCATGTCTTTATGTTAAACGACCAGTATGCATTTTCTGATGTTATAAGTGGGTATATACTTCTTAATTTAGTAGGCAGATCGTTGTGTTGGGCATTATTTCTCGGAGGTTATTAAAATCGGATTAATGTCGTCCATAAAAGCGTTTTATTTTTATACAGAATGTACCTAACTCAAATACTTGACCATGCATTCTTCGTCTGAATCAGTAAAAAAGTCTATCTCAAATATAAGCGAGGGATGCACTATTAGTGGTAAATGGGATAAGTGTTTTTAAAAAAGTATTTCATCTCGTGTACGAAATACTATTTTTCTACTAAGCAATTCTAGAACCAAAGTCCTGGTTCAGATATGTTGGGATTACATTTATCATATTTTCTTGTCCTTTCATGAATTGTAGAAGAATTTCTGTTCCCTAATTAATCGAATACTCCAGACATCAACTTCACTCTGGAGTTGAAAAGAAACTATTCTCTTCTATTTCAAGATGTACTAGTGAAAAGAGAACCAGACGATACAGCGTTTCAAGGTTTGCATACACTGGTATTTGAATGCAGATTCTCATAACCAGTTGGCCCATCATAGACCATTTGCGAGTCGGAATGCTAAGAAAGGGGATCTACACGATCTATGGCAGTTCTCTGGGGAAATGAATAGACCATCAAAAATATTGTGTGAGGTATCAGGAAGATAGCTAAGATCAAGGACCAACGATAGAAGAAAGCGTAATATTAATACCACCAAGTTGATAGGGCAGCCTTTATTAGGACCTGCTATAGAAGCAATATACTTCGAAGCCTTAATATATGGAGGACCCTATCCCACTATACTATATATTGGACAGATATATTATCACGAGTTCGAACGGATACCTGAGGAATAATAACAGTGAGATGAGTTGATGAGAAATATAGAGCTTCATCAGACGTGATAAAACCAAACCAAACCATTCTAGTCACTTTACAGAAGCAATATAAATCTATAAAAATTCTAATAAAATTAATTCATGAAATTAATAATATACTCTGCAATCTGACTAATTTGAAATTATCGATGGACTAAATAATAGATGTAAGATGTAATAAGACCAACACTATTTATCTTAACTATGGATGATGTGAACTCCACGGAATTTGTAAACTGCATGTGGGATATAATAAACTAGTCAGTAAAAATATCAGAATGTGCTTTTATCGATGATCTGATGTTGTGTGTACTGATTGAGTAGGAAGAAAAAATTGAAAATTATTACCAAAAAGACAACAGTCATGGCAATAGGCATGGAAAATAAAGAAATAAACATTACAATAAATCAGCAAAAAATACGTAGTTGATATGTTTAAATACGTAGGAGTAGGCAGAGAAAGGAACATGGGGAAACGAAGTGGATGAAAGAATTACTAGCGCTGCGAGAATGTACCATAGCCTTAATGAGACGCTTATTGGCAAAAAGGAGATAAGTAAGAAAACCAATATGATCGTCTATAGAACTGTATTTCGTCCAATATTACCATGCGATACTGAAATTTGAATATTAAAGCGACAATGAAAAGTAAAATACAACCATAAACATGATATTTCTAAGAATAGTAAAATGTATAAATAACCAGGCAGAAAAAGAACGTAGTATAAGAAGAGCTAGGGGCAGTGGTTTGACCATTTAAGCAGAATTAAAGATAATAGATAAGTCAGAAGAATCTGGGAAGCACGAATACAGTATAAAAGAAATAGGAGGTCCTCAGAAAACTTGAAGAAGTGGCAGCAATCCTGAAGAAGACAAAAAGTTATTAGTGGTAAATTTTGTAGTTGGATTTAGGATTTCATCATAGAGTTGTTAATTATTATGGAATTGGTTGACTAAATTTGCATTTTATTTATTGTTTAAGAATTAGTATATCATTACATTTTATTAAATTTAAACGGGATATAATTAATTCTATAGTAAGAACCAATCAAACATTTAATGTCTTAGCTACTAAGCTAGATTTAGTAAAGTCGTAGTTACATTTTATGTGACTCCTTGTAAATTTTCTATAATCAATTGTCCATACTCTAAAATTATGTTTTGTAAACTTTGTAGAGTTAATTAAGTTTACAGTTTAGATATTTATAATGACTATTGACGCGTTTGGATGAATATTATGAAATTAATTAAGTTGTCTTCACATATTTATATTTTAGCAATTTTTTTTGAATATAACACGAGATCATTAATTGTTTGTAAATGCTTTCTGTTCAAAGCCCAAACAAAAATAAATAAATAAACTAGCGCTTCTTGTCTAGAGCTGTACAGTAATTAGTGTTAGAAGAGAAATTGATGCGTAATGATACCTTTTAGACATTCCATGATCTTTAGGATTCTAGTTCTGAAAGTAGAAAGCGTGATCAGGCACGTCGTGTTGAAATTGTTGAAATAGCTTGTCGAGACGTTTATTATATAAAAACACCAAATTATCCAAAACAGGTGTAGACACCTAATAACTCTAATGGCGTTAGATGATCTCGAGAACGTGTTATTCCCTATCAGTATTTTATAATTACCATCTGGGCTATATAAATCTGGATGAAGGCAGTATTATTAAATTTACCAACCATATTGTTAAATGCTCCCGACATAGGAATAAATTACCCTCGTTAAAACATTTTTGAGATGCCTCGCTTTTTATCCTCCTGGAATTACGTCGATGAAATATTTCAGTAGAAAATTATTCATATTAAACATATTTATGAAATCAATAACAAATTTATTTTGAATTAATTTCTGATGGTATACTGTATGCACACCTTTATTAATATTGAGTTGAGTTGGTCCAACATTTTTTTATTTTTGTAGAAAATGCTATATAAAGCTGTTACTAGAGTTTATGAGACGCGTCTTTTTTTGCTTTATTGCAAAGGTAAATCAAATTAATTTTTCTTTGATTTCTATCAGTGAACTATAGCATATTTTTTGACATCAGATATCAAGGTTGGATTCAGTAAATATTAAAAATCGACGAAATGAGACGCGTCTTTTTTTGCTTTATTGCAAAGGTAAATCAAATTAATTTTTCTTTGATTTCTACCAGTGAACTATAGCATATTTTTTGACATCAGATATCAAGGTTGGATTCAGTAAATATTAAAAATCGACGAAATGTGACTTATTGTACTCTTGCAAACATTTCATTGTTATTTTTTGTTTCTTGATTATACCAAAATATGATCATTCTCAGTTTTCATAGAACGCGTATATTGTATACCCGTTATTTCAATTCATCCCAGAAGAAAATCCAAATAATTTAAATCTTTTTAATAATTATCAATATTTTGATAAATGTATATTTGACTTAACCGACTCTAGTATGGAAATTTCCTAATCGTTCAAGGACATTCTATGTTTAGCGCATCTTTTATTATTATTATTGACATTTTCTGTGAGCATATTAATACTTCAGCAGACCTGTCCCCAAGAAAATAGGCCTATATGATTGAAATTCCTGCACAACAACAAAATATTGCTAACAATTTCCGAGTTCGAAAAAATTGATAAACTTTGAATAACTGTATTTCGGAAATTTGGGTTTACAGATACGGTTCTGCACTGATAAAAAAAGGGTGGAAATGTCCATGTTTTGTTTTTCTCTTTTTACTGCTACTACTAATATTTACCGAAAAATGTTAATTTATTATATATTAAATAACCAAATATATGTTTTTACGTAATAAAATTAGTAAATTTCAGAAATAATGTGACAATGGAACTATTTATTTTTTGCTAACGTAAAGTTATCTGAAATCACAGACAAATTTTTATCAGTGTGAGTTCAAATTGTAGCAAATTCACTCTACTTTAAAAATATAGACATACTTATAATTGAAGAAACTAGTGCTTCGGAATTAAAATCACCAAAAACTGAAGAAAGGTAGAATTGCGTAGTTTTTTGGATTTTTGACAGTGTTGAGTTCGGCGCTCGAGTCCGAAAACTTGGATTATTTATTAGGCCAACATCATAAACAACTCCCTCAGTCAGAACTACCCCCAGTAAACACACATACGTTATTTAAACGTATTGTCAACGTACCATTGGTTGATAATTCGTGTTACGTTACAAAATCAACCATTATTTTATGGTTAGAAAAGTAACGGTCTAACATAACGTTTAAAATACGTACTTTTTTAACAAAAAATGTTAGCAAACCTATTGTAACGTTAAATGAACGTTATTTAAAATATTTAAATAAAACTTATTTTTTAAAACCTTTATAAAACGTCTGTGTCAACTGATTAATATATTGACATTGAACAAAAACGTGTTTATAATGCTTTAGAGTAATAGGCATTAGTGATGCTTACAAAACGTATCATAAACGTTTTGCACGTAATAAATATTTCGGAACGATACCAATCTAAAGTAAATTTTATACAATATAATTTAATAAAAAGATATTGCATTAAGAATATATACAAATAACTAGATAGTAATTATCTTTAATAAACCTCACAAGTGTTAAAAAACAGTACAATTTAAACGTGTATTATACGTTATAATCATTCATTGAAATAAGGAAGCGAATTGCCGTTTTTTACACGTGTCAATTATAATGCCGTTAAACGTTCTATACAAATTTAATGATCTTATTGGTAGATAAAGATCACGTGTTACACACATACCATTTCGAGTTCTTTTTTGTAAAAGTTTGTCAGTTGCATATTCGTCACTGTACGTACCTACTGTGACTATTGGAGTATCGATAATAATTATTAATAGGAACAAGATTAGATGATAGAAGATTTTGTAACTATTTTATTTATATTATATTAATTCCCTGATAATTATTTATTTAATACAGGGTGTACCGTAAATACTAGAGCATATGGCACGTAAAAAATAAGGGCACTATTTTACATAAATTTTTGTTCAAAACTCAATAATGAAAGAGATACAACCCTCTGAGGAATGAAATAAAAATCATTTTTTTTAATGTCTTTCAGATACTCTTGAATAATGGGTTCATGGGGTGAGTATATGATATTAGGATAATTAATTTTTTGTTACCACTTGTTCAATCACTTATGATTAAGGAGTAATTTTTGATAGTATTTGTTTTAATTTGAAATTATGTATTTCAAAAAAATACACTAAAACCTAAAAAAAAGTAAATCCATTATAAAAGTATTATAGTTAGTTAAGTGTTATAGACATTTAAAGAAGTGGTTTTTATTTAGCGGTTTTACAGGATTAAATGTACCTGATTATTTAGTTTTGAAATATATATATATATATATATATATATATATATATATATATATATAATACCCTTATTTTTTAACGTACTATCTAATCTAGCATTTATGGTATATAATTCTAGACCACCCTGTACAATGCCACCAGAAGGATCCAAAAACAACGTTGTAAAACACGTTAAAAAACACGTCTCTAAAACATCTTTTTGGGCATTAAAATAACAACGTTTAATTAACATTAGTAAATAACCTATATAAAATGTAATTATTAAACGCAAAACATAAAGCTTATTAATACTAAAAATGATCGTTCCACATTTAATAACATTAAACGTTTGTACTTTGATTACCAGAAACGTGTAAAACCGCGACATTTTTAAGTTGATTGTACGTAAAAAAGACACACCTTTTCAAACGTTGTATAGACATTATAAACGTTTTTCTAACGTATATGTGTTTACTGGGCCGGATCTGACGCAAGGTCTGATGTATATACGTACTAGACCAATAAGGCCTTAACAGTAATTATATCAAAATTAACATAGATTTTAAATCTGGATCTTGCAATATACAATAATACCGATGACTGGGTAAAATATATGCTTACTTTAAATAAAGTAAGAAAAACTTTCTTTCATTGGTCACTGAGCTGAATCTTAAGTATTGTACAGTGGTTTTAAGAGACCCATTGATTACTATTAGTGAAGGTTTTATGTCTGAGCCAACTAATAAACACGAGTACTTTAATGGAAGTATTTAGAATTACAAATTTTTAACGTAAGATATGCAGAGAGACATTTTTTCTTATTCGAAAAGTAATTTAAAACACCTACTTGGTATATGGTTGTCATGCGGAGTGATTCTGATTCTAATTAATGTGTTCCTAATTCATTAGATACATTTTTAGAATACTACACGTATCTAAATGTTCGTAACAGTACAAAGCTGTATAATTTTTATATTTTGATCATTTTTTTCTAGATTCTTTAAAGACATAAATTAATTGAAAATTTATGTAGGTATTTTGCCAAACACGTCAGGTCTATTTTTTGTATTTAGTTCATTCATCCGTTATTCAGCAGGTCTCTAAATCAATAAATATATTTAGATATAATTAAAATTGTGATTGGCCTGATTTAGTTATCGTATATTGATAAACTGGTTATAATTAAGTTATTTGATTTTACCTAAAAAAGGGTGTATACGTGCAAATGATTTGATGTTCAATTATACAAGGTGATACAGACCTTATCTAAAAAAAATTGAATGTACAGGGTGATCGATTTAACTGGAGAAATGAGTTTTTCTGAGAAACGGCTGAGAAAAATAAATTATTTTAGAAACTATTGCATTTCTGATTACTTTTACTTGAAGGTAGGGTCAAAATACAGATATTATCTTTACGACGCTAGGCGTCGCGGTGTATCAAAAATTTGTTTTCCAGCAACATACATTTTTTAATATGTCACAATAAAAATTCCTTAATTTTGAATATTTTTCCTATATAACATTTTTTATGTTCTCATTATTTAAAAAATTGTTATCGATTCCAAAATCGTAGTTTGTTAATAAGACACTATCATAAAACTATATAAACCTATTAAGTGACACTATAATTTAAAAGCTTTGCTGTAATTCTCCAGTGCAACTAAACAGAGAAAAACAATTGCCAAATTTTCACATTACTACATTTCTAATAAATGTAGTAAATTCTATTCGTTGAACTTTATTATTTTTTGAATAAATGCAAGCAGGCTAGGCAAAAACCAGTATTAGTTTTCATATGACATATTCTCAATGAGAAGTGTCAGAATGTTGAAGGTTTTAATAATCATTATAGTTTAAAGAATTCATTTTTGAAGTGTTGTGATTGTTCATTAGTAGTAGTTACTGAAAAATAGCAGTAATATGTTTTCCCATGACGAAAAAGTGGATATGCTGTTAATTTTCGGAGAAGCCCAGAAAACTGCATTAAGGGCAAGAAGATTATACGCACTGAGATATCCCGAAAGAAATCTTCCAAATCGTCAAATATTTTGAAATGTTCTCCGTCAGAATAAGAAATCATTTTCAATTAACAGGGTGAGACAAAAAACAGTAAACGCTGATGAAAATGTGGCAATTATAATAAACTATTTTGAATATCATCCTGAAGCATCGATTAGAAAGGCTTCGAGAGAGTTAAATTTGACATATAATACAATTCATAGAGTTGTAAAAATGAACAAATTTCACGATTATAAAATATATAGTATGCTGGAGATTTTGAACGGAGAAAAAATTGTATTTCTCAGTTTTTAATTGCATTACATAATGATCTTAATTTTGTGGACAGACGAAAGTAATTTTATTAGTCATGGCATTCCAAACCGGAAAAATACTCATCATTGGTCGGACGAAAACCCACATAGTATTTGAGAGGTTCAAAGGCAGGGTCACTTTGGTGTCAATGTATGGTGTGGAATTGTAGGGCGCCGTTTAATAGAAAATGTGCCACTTCAAATTAGGAGACACCTGTGGTTTCAACTAGACGGGGCGCCTCACCATAGCGCTGCAGTTGTTCAAAATTATTTTTTTGCACTTTGAAAATAAGTGCATTGGTACTAATGACCCTTTACAATTGGCTCCGAGAGCCTCAGATCTAACCCCTCTTGATTTCTTCTTGTCCCTAAAAAATATTGTGTATAAAACTAAAACGAACAGTATTGATCATTTGAAGCAGAAAATCACTGCTGCTTGTGCTGAAATATGTGGCAATATTTAAAAAAGTAACGTCCACTGAATACTGAAAGAAAACATTACGAATTGTGTTTAAATAATAATGGTGGTCACATTGAACACTTATTAAAACACTAAGTATTGTGTTTATTTATTTTTATGTTTATTTATTTCCGTTGATATTCCTTTTCTATTTACGTATTTCACTTGATATTCTCTTTATTGTTGTGGTCTCCCTTATATGATAGGTGGGTTTGTAATTCTTGCAAAATAATATAATTGTTGTATACACAGTTGTGTTATTAAATTGTTTCTAGTGAATACGTTTTTTATTGTAAATAGAACCATAGTTATTGATATATTGAACCAGAAGGAGTATTTGTTACATATTTGCCGGAAAATCTGCTAAGCATTTTCACCATAAATTAAAACGTTAATCATCAACTCCGACATGCTATACACGTAACCCTGACACTTACAAAACTTATATAAAGATTGGCGTCACAAAAATGTTAATATCTACAAAAAGTAATCCGATTTAAATATCCTGAATCGCCTGGCTAGAGACTACAGTGGCCCAGCGATGTAAAGATTGAAAATACTACAATTTTTTACTCCGAAAGTATAACGATTTTACAAGATTTTCTTTTATTATACTGACTCTATTTTGCATGATGCTTCTATTCCCAATTTTTTTTAGATAATTTTTTAATCACCCTGTATAGGCTCACATTAAAAGAAAATACATCGCGTGAAAGAGGTGGATGGAAGTTTTTATTGTGTAGTCAGTTAATTTCAGCGACAAAAAGGTATAGCAGGATAACTAGATGTGTGTGCTGCCCCCTGACAAATTTACTTAAAATTTTCTGTACAAGTCAGAAATAATGTAAGCTCAAAAGATATTTTATGGGAGTTATGGGGGTTTTATGAAAAATTAAAAATATTTTTTTCTCTAGAACTGTTCTGATTTTGATGTTCAAAAAATATATAATGGAATTTTATAAGGCAACACAGTAAAAAAATTGCCTAAAAAGAAAATGCTAAAAAATGTTCAAAGATTTTTTTATGTGATATACTATTACAGTGTTCTACCACAAACATATTTGATTTATCCAGCATAAGCTGTAAAATAGTTAAACAAATTGAAATGGTATTTTATAGTTTAAAATACATGAGCTGAGGAGCACATACAGGATGTCCCCGGTTTTTCGTTCTTAACTTTGAGAAAAAATAGAACATGAAAAAATAATAGTTATCTTTCCTATAGCATTTTTCTCTATGACACTTCGTTTTCCTAATACAGGGTGTTCAACTTTTAAAAAATTATTTAATTTTATTTTTTATCTACTAAACAAATACATATTTTTCCTTAAATTGGGTATGCATGCCCAACTAGAAGTTTGGAGGGTTCAAAGGTGAACAAGACCTACACCAATTTTTATCAAACAAATGAGTTATAGCAAAAAAAAAACTTAGGGGATACTTATTTCACCCCTCCAAGACCTACACCAATTTTTATCAAATAAATAAGTTATAACAAAAAATAACTTAGGGGGTGCTTATTTCAACCCCCTCCAAGGGGCAGACATTTTCGAAAAATTATTTGGAAGTTGAATATGCAGCAGGTAGTAAAAAATTTGACTATTATACCTTTTTTGGTTTTCAAATTATAGGCGCTATTTAATTTTTTTGAACGGCTATGTCTCCTGAGGGGTGAACATTTTAGGTAATTTTATGCAAAACGTGTGCTATTTAACTGTAAATTTACCGGTACCATTTGTGCTACTTCTTTTGAAAACACCCTGCATACTTAGTAAATACCAAGTAAATCTATTAGTAGCTAGGCAAGTAAAAAATTGTGTATATTTAAATTTATTTTATAAAAGAAATATAATTGAGTTATTTTTATTAAGAATATCATAAAAGTAGTTCATTAATTGCATTTGGACAATATTTCTTAATAAACGTCGACATTAACGTTAATTTGAAGTAATAACGATGTCGACGCGTAACTCCGACCACTGTTCGGAAATGAAGATTTCAGATTCTTTCGTTTTCTTCACTAATTAACAAATCCTTCAGATAACAACCCACTGATATTCCCGTTTAGAAGCAAACCAGTAGTTCGTGCCGTTTCGTCCATGCCCACTAGATTTGAAACGTGTTCGTTCCCACACATTCGTGTCAAAATGTCGTGCAGTGTTAAAAGACCCTATAATTAACGTGTTATCACTTTTTCGAGCTACTCCATTTTTCTAACAACAATTAGGTGAAGCTGCGCTGCGACTATCAATGTGGCCGCGATATAATTTGAATTATTCACGTGTTTGTTTATATATCTGACAAATAAAATGTACCACGTTTATTTTTATTTTCGATGTTTTTTTACACTGTACTTAAATGAACTGAATAAACTGAAGACATATATATTTTTTGGAAATTTATTTAAATTAAGGCACTGATGATTTGGATGTGTCTCCGCTTTCAGTCAGAGAAGGTTATTTAAAAGAAAATAGTACAAACCTCATCGAAATCAGTTAAAAAATGTGGACGTTGTACACGATGAACTAAATTTAGTATTACGTGCTATAATATCGTGGTTTTCTTCTGTTTAACGGAAAACTTCAGCACTTAAAGTGTTTAAGCCTTCTTGTACAATCTAGAACTAAGAATTCCTCGCAAGAAGACGTTTGGAGTTTGAAGTTCAAGGACCTTGCAGGGTGAATGTCATTGTTCTACTATTTACTTTAAAAAATAAGAATAATTCATTTTTGATGCAACTGTCAACCAAATAGTGACTTTTTCACTATGTAGAAGTTGTTTGTGTATATTAAATATATTTTTTAAAGCTAAAATCTAAACTTTTGTTTATTCACATCACCACCCAGAAGGAAGTGAGCTTCATCGGGTTTGACATAGTGGAACGCGGCGTTTAACAGGACCGTAGTCAGTTTACGAATAAACATATTAACATATTCACAGAAAATGTCGCAACATAGTACTATTACCAAATAGTAAGATTAAGTCGAGGATATATAAATTAAGATAACACGTAAAAATGACAATACTTATCCAACAGACCTTAGTCTTGAGACAAGGCTTCCGTGACATATTCGAAGTGGTTAAAACATATTACGTGCTTTTCTAAGTTTTCTATAGCGAAACGGCGACTTGTATTACTTAATATTAACCTGTGTGGGGAAAATGACCGTTCAACGTTAACTGTATGGACAATATGAGAAATTGTTGAGGTATGAATTATATAACATATCGACGCGACAGCGACTATTACAGCGTTCCGTAAATAACTAAAACCGGAGTTCAAAATGCGAGTCAGCTATGAAGGTCAACGACCCGTGCGTTCGATCCTGTTAAACTTTGCACTGGCAGTAACTAGTCATGGCAAGCTTATTGATAAAGATTTTATGGCCAGAAAAATATACGTTTAGAGTTTCATATTGACAATTGAAGTCACTCTTTCTTAACTGATAGGGAACTAAATGTAAAAATTGGTAACTGGTAACAACGTATCTCATTTCTAGATTTCATTTGGACTTCCTCAGTGGAATATTATATTTCCTCTACTATTTATACATATACTTTAGAGTAGCATAGAACTAGCATAAAATGTGTAGCCTTAATTATTTACGCTGTTGACACTACAATATGTGCTAGTGCCTTGTTCGTTGATGCGCTTCAAATTAAACTGAATAAACTCAAACAATTTTATATGTGATGTTTAAAAAATACATTTATTATTAACCTAACAAAAACTCATTATGTTACATTCTTTCAAAGACGAATGTTCTCTAAAGTTGTCATCAAGCAACACAGTAATTAAGAAAGTACAACAAACTAAATTCTCAAAACTTTTAGTTGGTCAGATCATATAGTTCTAGTAAAGAAATTAAATACTGCCTATTATGCCATCAGAAATCTGAGAAATATAATGGACACACAATACCTTTTAAATATTTATATTGCATTAGCATATACTCATTTAAAATATTTAATGATTTACTAGCGGGCTAGTTTTAAATTTCACAGGATTTTTATTTGCCAAAAGAACATTTTAAGATTAATCCTATCTTTAAATCTTTTGCAATCTTGTTAACCATAAATCTTTGCTTTTGTGATATAAGAAGAAGCTCTATTAGTCAAAAATCAGTTAAATTATGGAGTAGTATTATTAAAACGCAGTAATTCATCAATATCTCAAAACATAATTCCGTAATTTATAAATCAGATTCATTTCTTTGCTTGAAGCATTCGTGAAAAGGAACACTTGCGATTACTTCAAAAAATGCTAACACTATAGAACATTTTTTGAGGTGACCGATATTTCTCTGTTACTTGTTTTATGTTTCATCTTCTACTGAAAACCATTCATACCTATTCGCTAGTGGGTACGGGGTAGTCTACCAACAAACCGCCGCCATTCTCAATAAAAGTTGCAAGAAAGATTTTAAATATTTTGAACCTTAAGATGAACAATAATTGAGCATCAGGTTACAGAAATAAACATATTTCCTGAAAATGGGTTAGAAAGAAACTGTAAGGTATACTTATTCGGTAAGCAACCATGCCTACACATTATATTTGTGGTATATTCTATTGGCTGTACAGGGTGTTCCTGAAATGCATGTACCAGTCATCCACCCTAGAGAAATACGACGATTTATGTTAATTCATCTATACACAAAAATGCACTATAAGAACGCTGGGGGACGCCAAATTATTTGAAAAAAATTCAATAATTGGTTATGAAACGGAAATGCGTTGAACGACTAAAATGCAATTTGGTACATATATGAAAATAGATCAGTAAAAGGCTTTTTTGATACAATTAATGTTAATTACCATCTATTAGATTCTGCACTATACCACTGCTATCGCAAGTAAGCGTTCTATCAAATGTATAAATATATACAGCAAATGCAGCCTGCTTAATAATAATATGCCACCCCTTCTTTTTCGCACAAGTTTCCGACTTCTGGGCTAATCTCTGTGATTAGAATGAGGGGTAGAGATATTATTATTATTATTATTATTATTATTATTATTATTATTCCTATTAAAAAAAACCATTGTTAGGCTTTTTAATCTGATATTCATTGTTCTTTAGGCAAAAAAAAAATCACACTTTCAAGTTTTAGTCTTTACAAATATTTTATCATCTATAAAATAATGCAGTGGACCACTCAGTTCATTCATGTTAACATTTAAATAGTGTAACAAAATAAAAGTATCTATAAATTTTGTTTGTATTCCTGTAAAGGAAGATGATGAAAAATTATTAATATTTTAAATCTAAGGTCGACGTATTGTTGAAATAGTGTTTTCTACAAATATAAATAATTTTAGACGCTTAAGAACTGAATAATATAGAACTTTAGCAAATAACAGAAATGTTATGTCACCTGCGAATATTCAAAGGTACCGAAATAAAACGAATATTCGAAAGAATAAAACGACAGAAAGCGGCCAACCAACAAATTTTTAGGTACAGAAAAAACGTATTTTTTAAAATTAACTGTAGATGTCAATGTTGCTATAACATGCATAGTTCTGCAAGATTGTTCAATTTTGTTTATAAGTATGAGAAACTAATTGTTAAAATGTGGGGTTATAATAGCAAAATAATGTGTTTAATTTAAAAGTAAAAGTGAATAAACAAAACATCAGGAATTTTATTTATGATATTATTGCTTTCATGTTTTCCGTCATAAAATGTCATTTATCTATGAGTACCTTATTTTTGGTCTATGTGTTTTATTTTTCGAGATTTCTGTAGCTAAAGCACCACACTGTTATCATTTTACGGCGAGAAATACCACAATTGTAAGACATTCGCACAGTAATTTTTACAATATTATTTAAATCTATATATAATAATAATAATAATAATAATAATAATAATAATAATAATAATAATAATAATAATAATAATAATAATAATAATAATAATCTTTATTATTCCAACAGGAACACCCAATTACAGGAATAAGTAATAAACATAACTAAGTGGTAATAAGAAATTAAAATAAATACATATAATATACACTAATAAAGAGACAAAATCATATAACACACAAAAAATGAATAAGTTACGCTAAGTGAGAAACACAGAGACACAGAGACTTTAAACTGCCATTAAAAATATCACAATCCTTAGCAATTTTATTATACAAATTACACATTAAGTAAATAGGAGATTTTGCTAGTATATTAGTTCTAGGGGAATCACAGTAAAACAAACTTTGTTGCCTCGTGTACCCACGTGGTATACGAAAGTAAACATTACTCAATAGTATGAGGCAATCAACTCTGTTGTTTAAAAGATTATACAGAAAACGAATAAGAGATACGTTACGACGTAAATCCAACGACTCTAATCCGAAACGATTCAATAGGTTAATGTGATTACAACCCTGAAGAGGATAAACGCCATCTTGTCGATATGCAAGAAGTTTTAAAAATCTTCTTTGAACTGATTCCAGCCGGTGCTGATGCGTATTATAAATCGGGTACCATATTATGGAACCGTATTCGAGTTTAGACCTGATCAGGGAACAATATAAAGTTTTCAACGTGACCACATTTGTAAAATCTCTACAATTGCGGTATATAAAACCATAAGTCCGGAAAGCACTGGATACAATATTATTAATATGTTCGATAAAAGTAAATTTAATGTCAAAGGTAATCCCTAAATCTTTATATAGCTCAACACGACTAATGATGTAGCCGTCAATAGAATATTCATATGCAACAAAATTAATCTTGCGAGTGAAAGACATAGATTTGCACTTGGAAATATTAAGTGACAGATGATTTAATTCACACCATACAACCAAGCGATCTATACAGAACTGAAGATGTTCGCAATCTGAAACCGAATTAATTTTAGAATAAAGCTTAAAGTCATCAGCGAATAATAATTTTTCACAGGAAACAACATCAGGAAGGTCATTAATGAATAGTAAAAACAAAAGTGGACCCAAATTAGAGCCCTGCGGCACACCAGATGATGGAACAAAAGAACGAGAAGTGAAGTTTTGATATCTAACCTCAAACTGTCTATTAGCTAAATAAGACTCTAAAAGTTTAATTAATGAGTCGGAAAAACCAAACTGATGCAATTTCGCTAATAAAATATAATGATCTATCTGATCAAAAGCTTTTTTAAAGTCGGTAAATATTACATCAATCTGGCCACCACCATCTAATACTTCAGAAATGTGTTGGGAAAAAACTGTGAGATTAGAAATTGTTGATCTTTTCTGCATAAAACCATGTTGATGTATAGATATCAACTGCTTAGTAAAGTAGTAAATTTCCCTATATAAAGCAGATTCAAAAACTTTAGAGAAATTACACAACAACGAAATAGCTCTATAGTTCTCTACCTCATTCTGATTACCTTTCTTAAAAATTGGACACACATAAGCCTTTTTCCAAAGTGAAGGGAAAGTACAATGCTTCAAAATAGAGTTAAATAGAAAACATAAAGGCTCAGCAAATGCGTGCGCGCAGTCTCTCAAAATAAAGCTTGGTATTCCATCTACGCCCATGGTGAAAGTGTCTTTCGAATTTTTAAGGACACAGAACATCTTCTAGCTTGACCGATGGTACTATAAAAGGTGTACCCAAAAGTTCATTTTCTGAAAATCTAGATGAATTAAATGGTTGCGACCGTATAAAAACACTGTTAAAAAATTCTCCAAAAGCATTAACTATATCTTGCATAAGAGACTATCATTATTAAGATTTAATTCATTGATTGATTGAATTAATGTTTGGACAATATTGAATCTTTAAATAAGGAACTTTTTTCATTGCGTAGATATTTTGTTAATAAGTAGTACATATTACTTTAATCATTTACACGAAAGATTGACATCGACGTGAATAAACATCTTACTGTTTCTTAGTAGTCCCTAAGGAGACATAAACGTGTATTTTTTTCACACATTTGCCGCTACCCAATAAAAGGTCACTTCTTATTTGCTTTCGGAATTGTTAGAAATTTTTACCGTTTGGTTTTATGTATTATTTCACACAATAGAATATAACTCCGTACGAAATATCTAAGATTTATGATGCGTACCTTATATTCTCAGCATGATTGGCTTATTCTCAAGAGTGTCTTGTAGTTCTCTAACAGCTAAATTGCTATTGTCTGCTGTGAGTAGAAATATAAGTGAATGTGTTTTCACTATCCAATATTTGGAATGGCTTAAAAAGTACAAGAAGACGGTATCCGTTTCTAGTTGATTGAATAAATGCAATACTAGAATTGAAAACTTGATTTTTTGTCGCCATTTTGTACTATTGTTTCTTAGTTGTTGATTTGTATGTTGTACTGTATAATGTGAAACAATGTATTAGTTAGGTTATTAAATTCTAACTTTTTTTTTTTGTTTTGTTATCTAAAGAGTACTCTTCCTGCTAAAAATGTATTTTTTGAAGGAATAAAGATTATATTATTTTATACGTATTCTTCCAAAATGTAAAAAGAACTATGTTATACAGGTATAACCACATTTAGTTTAAATCTTTGATTTTGTTATTAAGTAGCGAAAAACATATACATGATGATTCAGAACTTATCTACAAAAAATAGATTGCCGGGGTATTCTTACAAATACAATTTTGTAAAGAAAAAATTAAAAAGAGCAGTTGAAAAATGATTTAAAAATACATTTCTGCACGGCACTGGAAACTGGCCCACTGTAAAACCTGATAAGGCATGCAATCGGCGACCGCACAAAAAAATTGAAAGGAATTCCCAAGGAAAGAAATAAATTACATTTTATAACACTTATCAAATTCAATTGCTTCTGCCGCTATTGTTATTAATTATTAATAGAATTAAGTTGAGATTTTAATTAATAAAATAGTTTGACATATCTGATGCTACAACAAAATTTTGGGCCCGTCTCACTCATTTTCTGCAAACTAACACAAATAATAATAACAATAATAATATCTCTACCCCTCATTCTAATCACAGGGATTAGAAGTCGGAGACTTGTGCGGGAGAGGGGGCGGCATATTATTAAGCAGGCCGCATTTGCGCCCAGAAACGACTTACGTTGGTAGGCCCTAACCACTATTCAGTGCAGGAATGAGGGAAACCTGGAAAACCTCATTAATTAGGGGGGTAGTCAAATATCAATCGGTATCAATCTCTCACACGAGCTGGGCTCGAACCAACACCGATCAGTCACCTCGATTCAAGTACTGACGCCTTAAACCGCGCGACCACTGATCGACCAAATGTTTTTGTTTTTTGTCCGTTTTGAACTCGTAGCTATGATACGTTTGCGTAAATCATCAATAGTCGCCACTTCGGTGCGATATACTTCATTTTTTAAATAACTCCACAGAAAATGGTTCAAATGATTTAAAATCAGGAGATCGTGGTGGTCATCCTCGTTCAATACCTTAGTATTAATGCTTGGATAAACTGTACATGGTACGGATATAATTGAACTACGTGTATGATACGCCGCACTGCTGCATTACCCCGTAGACGTCCTGGACCTTAATCTCTTTGGCGATTAGGTTTCAAATTTTCCGTGTCACGCTCGCGATGTACTACATTTGCACCAACTGCACACTGCGGTATAAGTACCTGCATTTGGCACATGTTTACCGGGAAATCGTTATGCTAAAGTAATTTCACATGATCATAAATTAAAACAATATCCATCAACTTCGAGTTGTAGAGGAATTTCGGGTAATATGGAATACCGTTTATATTTAAATAGATTTTTTTAGTAAATGCGTTATTTACAATGTACTATTAATACAATTATATCAGGAAACATGGAACTAAATATTTATTAAAGTATTTCTGTTTTAAACGACATATGCTTTGACATTAATAAAAAAATGAATAAGTTTCAACATTTTGAATTACAGAAAGTTTCGGGTAATATGAAACACATGGTGGGGTAATATGGAACATTAAGATTTTATTTTAAATTTATAGATTTAAGAGCAAATGTCATAAATGTATGTATGTATGTCCTTTTCAACACCTGCACATTCCTCGTGTGCCCAGCCATGACTGCTCACACATTGAATCCACTTTTCTCCACGAACGTCATCTGCAAATTTACCTCCACAGAAAAGACATTCTCCATCTATGTTTGATACCGAATTGTTGCTCTCTGGATGAAAATAGAGATCGTCTTCACCCGATGATTCCTCTATCCAACAGCAATGCTGGAATCTGAAGATGAATGTTCGAAATTCTTTTGAGATCTGTCTGTTTTTTCTAACGAGAGACTGTTCAAGTTCCTCTTTGTGAGGAGTTGATGTTATAATTTGTGCTTTTCCACAGGTCGTTGACCGGTTTTTTTTGGATGGCAGTGAAAATAGATCACTTGGACGACATTTGTTCAGGTCACTAGTTGAAGGTTGCGAATCTGAATTAATGAGAGCTTCCGTCTGCTGAGATGGCAAAAGTTACTTAATATGTTTCCTAAGCTGCTAGTTGAAAGCTGCTGATCTCTAAAATTATCTTTATTTTGATATTCTGGAGAACCGGCAGCTAAACTTTGTTGTAAAGGCTCTTCAGTTAGGGTATTATGGAATGCGTGAGAGTAATATGGAATATGATCCATATTACACCCACCCTTGCGTTCCATATTACCCGACCACGCCACCTGTAATATTTTTGTTGACAAATTTAAAAATCAAAAGATTTTATGAAACTTAATAATACCCCATAATTTTTTATAGTTTTGTGCATCACTTATCTAATTTTTGTTGAACTGCTATTCTGAAACACACTTTATACGATAAATTGTAAGCACTTCCCAAAAAATTTTCTGGTGAGCGACAAACAATGTTTCCTCAATTTTAAGGTTATGATAATCAAATCTAGAATTTTATTCTGTACGTGCATAAATGCTAACTATATGCTGAAACTTCTGCTAATCAAAGCGGGATGGCACTACTACATGTACTAGAAAATATCATATTCCATATTACCCTCATATTCCATATTAGCCGAAACTCCTCTACAAGTAAGCCATGTTTGACACTTGAAAAACTAATTTAAATACTTTCATCACAAAAACGTTAATACTTACTATACGTAACAGATTTTAATATTCGGAATCGCCTGGCTAGACGTTACAGTAGCCCAACGATGTAAAGTTTGAAAATACTACAATTTCAATAATTTTTTGTTCGGAAACTGTAAGGATATTACATTTTTTTTACAATATTGACTCCATTTTTCATGGCGCATCTATTCCCATTATAAGGTAAATTTGACATTTATTTCAATGTAAGATAATTAAATGAACATCTCAGTAGTGTGGCTGAAGTTGTTTAAGCACATAATCATATTTTATTAATATAGAAATACTTATCTTCTGCTCGCATTGACTGAAAAAAATTGAGTAATTTATGATTCTTGTTATTAACACTTGAGAAAATTGATGTCTTGTTGAATACATTTACCTAGTGTTTCTAAAAATTTTTTTCAATGACAATTTTTAATAATGTAAACAAGTTAGAAAACAGAAAATAATTCAACATTTTGAGATCTCCCCAAATATTAATCCTGGAAATAAATATCAGTAAGGTAATTGCTACCTCCCTGTGCTACCATATCCTGTTTCCCATTAGGTAGATTATTAAATAATCATCTACGTTTTGTAAATATTTTTTTTCTTTTAAGGTCGTCGTATTCTTGAAATAGTGTTTTTCACAAATACAAATCAATTAAGACATTTGAAAACTGAATAATATAGAGTTAGCAAATAAGAGGACTATTATCTCATGCCACCTACGAATATTCAAAGGTACCGTAGTAAAACGAATATGTAACGGCAGAAAGCGGTCTAACCAACAAAGTTTTAGGTACTGAAATCTTTCATAGTACTTATTTTTTCAAATTTAACTGTAGATGAAAATATTGTTTAACTTACATGGATCCGCATATAAGATTGTTCACTTTTGTTGTAAGTATGTGAAAATAATTTTAAAAGTTATTATTTTATTTGAGGAGAATTTAAATAGTAAAAGTGGATAAACAAAACATCATTTTTTTTATATTACTTTTGTTCTACGTGGTTTATTTTTTATTTTAAAAAAACACCACAAATTTGATCATTTTATGGCGAGAAATACGGCGACCTTAAAGCAACGTAAATAGATATACGTGATAACGCGGGTCTTGCCGTCTTTGACTTACGGAATTTATCTAATCTCGCGGCTGACAGAAGACCAGCGTCGGCGATAAATAGGGGGTTTAATATAGTTTTGAAAATTTTTTCATTTTCGAATTATAAATAAGTTTGGAAATGTTTTAATGGACGATTCCTCTATTATTATATTATTATTATTTTTCTCTGTTCCCTCTTAAAATATTTGTACTTAGTACTTAGTCATAGTTAACTTGTATAGTATTTGCAGAAATTTATTTATTAAAATGAACTATGCCACAAGTATATAATTTCAGATGCGTACTCTTCATATCAAAAGTTTGACACTGTTTCTGTTTCTGTTGCTTGTACTAATAACTCAAACCTTGTTACGAGCTTAATTGATGCAGCAAACACAAATTACTAAATTATAATAAACTATATTAAGGAAGCTGAATCTAAATTAAGAACACGGGCGCATAGAGAAGTCCAGAAATAGTCTTAATGCGAAAATGTTCAGACAGTTAAAAATGCTGGAATAGGATTCTTTTGTAAACAAGGCTTATTTCAGGAGCAAATCGAGCTGAAAATAGTCCGTAACACTTCAATTGTACTTAACGTTGTAGTTAAACTGCCGTTTATTTAGTTGCGCATATACAGTCCAGTCACTATTTGTGTACCCGTATATCATGGACTTTGGCTCGCAGCTAATTAGGATCTCTATATATTTCTAGTTTTATATCGGGTTATTTTCGAGATAAAATAAATAAATGGGTCTGTTTGTGTTGCTTGCTCAGGTTAAAGGATTTTAGGTGCGAGCCGTCGAGGGAAAATAAAGATTTCCTGGTAAACCCACACGGGATATATTATAATTTATGGTGCTTTGAAATTCTAATTCTAATCTCCTTAGCGACTGGGATTTTTACGAGGGGCAATGAGCAATAGTTAATTCGCAATAATTAGTACGGATATGACAGGTTCTGTATAAACCGTATAAATCAACACTGTTTATATTACTAAGAACCAAGTAAGTTATTAATCCAGTTGTTTGAATATTTGGTTATACGTAGAGACTGGAGATTCGCAGCTCAACTCAGTTTACTCCGGTAAATATTCACAGAAAATATATCACATACGCACAACGTCAAAAGTCTTGGACTCCCTCTCATTCTTGTTAAAGAAATATTTTTGCCGTAAAAACCAAATACATTTATAAAAGTATATTGTTTTCTGAATCTATTTTTTGTGACAAGAATATGGTCGATAAGCTGAGGAGTCAAGTTTCGTTTAAGGGAAATCAGCTATAAAAAAAACAAATAACAAATAGCATTCAGAGGCCTCTCTGAACACAGAAACATTACAATTTTCCCGCGGAAATGCGTCATTTCCATTATAAAGGAAATTTTGTGGACTTTAGAAAAAGGGAAATCAGTTACATAAAAATATTTTTTGCTGTGAATTATAGACATTTTTCTTAACACAGAAACGCCAAAATTTTCCCACGGAAATGCGTCATTTTCATTAGGTACCTATATGGAAAAAATGTAGAAAAGTGGAAAAATGTGACCAATTTTTATTTTTGAATTCTAAACGTATTTCTGAACACAAAAATCCAAATTTAGTAAATGAAAATATAACAGAGGAAGTGTAGTTTAAGGTTCCTTGGTATTTGGAATGATTGCCGATAACTCAGAAATGATAATTTGTCCCGAAAATAAAAGGGATGCAGGCACGTTAATTCTCCTTTTGAAACAACATGTAGAGAAAGGGTCTTTTATCCATTCGGATATGTGGAAAGCGTATGAGAGATTCACTAAATATGGCATTAGACTGTTAACCATAGTTAACCAAGGTTGTCGGAAAAATTGTATGTCAGCAAAAAGAATGTACCACCAATGTCAAATTTTAAAGTAAGATCTAATGGCAGAAATTAGCATGACAGCCGCCTATTTAAATATGTAGAATTTCTATAGAAGATGGAGTAAGTACTACTAGAAATCAGCATTAACTGCAGGCTGAAGTAGATACTATGCAGAAAACGCTAAAGCTTAAAATATTTAAGTAGGTATTTGGCCTTTATTCATTGTCTTAAAAATATCCCGAACTTTATCTCAATACTCAAATGTATTTTCTTTGTTCTTCACTATTCTAGTTAAAGAACAAGACTAGTTCCATTGTGTTTCATACCAGATAGAGGTAAGGAGCATCTACTAAAATTATTTGATACAAAGAATTATTATTTTTAGTCTAAATGTATCTTTGGTTTCATACGAATTTATAAGAAAATCAAATTTACGTTCTGGGGCAGAGTGATTGCTATTAATACTTAACATTTTCATTAAAAAATTTAATAACAGTGTGCTCTTCTCAAGAGAATTGCAAAATTGTTACCCTTACAGTAATTGGTTCCCCTGAGAAATCTGTTTACTGGCTTTACAGATAGGCGTAAACTCGGATACTATGATACATTTTAATGGCTATTTTTATAAATAATTAATCTTGTTGTTGAACTTGGTGGGTAATAAAATTTATATAAAAATCTAACAGATAAATTTTTCAGTTTTTGAAATACTATTTTTCCTTATCACTGAGATGACAGAAAAGATTAATTTATTGCAAATTTTCGGCCTCTTATTCTTGAAATAGTGATTTCTACTAGAACTAATAAGTTTAAACATTAGATAACTGATCTATACAGGGTAATTCAAAACTTATAAAGAAAATTGAATGTACAGGGACTCTTACAAATACGATTTTGTAAAAATAATCAAAAAGGGGAAAATGATTTACAAATACACTTCTGCACGTTACTGGAAACTGGTCCACTGTAAAACCTGATTTTGCGAAAGACCTAGCAATAAGTCAGGGACCACTACGACGGCAAAGTAACGAACAAACAATTTAAAGAATTTGTGTTACAACAATTTATAACATTTTGTCTACCGACTTGTAAACACATTTGGGCCCATCTAACCCTATTTATACGAACTAGCACTTGTCCGTTCTGAATTAATAAGTGAATAGCAGCAGCGATGTGTTAATACGATAAGTACGTTAATGTAAATCATCAATAGTGTTAACTTCGATACAATACACTTTATTTTTTAAATATCCCCACAAAAATGTCAAAAGGATTTAAGTCAGAAGATCGTGGAGGTCATGGTACCGGTCCTCTTCGTCGAATTCATCGTACCCCTTGAATTTCCAAATATTTTGCTGAAAATGAGGGGGAGCCCCATCGTGCAAGAACCACATTCGGAGTCGGACAGCTAAGGGCACAACTTGCAGAAGTCTAGGCAGATCTTTTCGAAGGAACTCAAGGTACTGAACCCCATCCATTTGATTTGGTAATATGAATAGTAAGATCAAGCTATCATCGACAATTCCTGCCCAAACATTTAAGGAAAAGCGTTGTTGGAAATTATCCTGTTGAATAGATACGGATCTTCAAAATCCCAAATATGAGTATTATGAATGTTATACATTCCATGGCGTGTAAAAATGCTTCATCTGTAACTAACACATCAGCTGTAAATCTGGAATATTGGGCATTTTGTTGCTGCAACCATTCATAGAGTCTAATTCGTAGGGGATAATCCCTTGGTATGAATCCTCGGACATGCTGTACATGGTACGCATATAATTGAACCTCGTGATGATACACCAAACTGTTGATTGGGACATTTCTTGTACTTCTTGAGTGATTTGCCTGATACTTATTCGGGGATTCTCTTCAACAATCTCTAAAATGTGTTCCGCAGCTGCTGCAATACGCCGTAGACGCCCTGGACTTTTCTCGCTTCCACGATTCTGTTGCAAATTTCCCATGTTACGTCCGTCTTGCACTACCGCGGTGAAAGTAGCTGCATTTGGCATATTGCTACCGGGAAATCTGCGTACAGACGAAAAACTGCTAAAGCATTTTGTCTTACTTCACCATAAATTTTTGACATTTGAAAAACTAATGTAAATACTATCATAAAAACATTAATGACGCTAGACACTACAGTAGTCTGAGTATTGACTCTATTTTTCTTGACGCATCCATTCTCAAATTTTTTTGGATAAGTGAAGTGAATCACTGTGAATAACGAGCGTGTTCTCATACCACCTAGGTATTTCCATCTACCCAAGAAATACTAACAAATACAAATTAAAAATTGTGTAACAAAGTTTCATGCACCGAATTTTATGAAAAATATAATTGAAATAATGTGGCGTCTGGGTAGCAACAAATAAGTGTAAGGCAAATGCTTATTAATTTATTCGAGGAAATAGTAACAATAAATAAATAAAACATCATGAATTTTACTTTTGCGTTTACTTTTGTAATACATGTTTTACTTTTCAAGATCATTCCGTGGCGAGAAATAATTGCAAAATCATGTTTAAAGCTGGAATCATATTTTATTTTTACTTTATTTATGACAGTTTTCTCCACTTAAGATTAACAGAATATTTTATCTACTTGGCTTACAACTCAAGCCACTGACATATGCTAATATTTTCGTCGAAGATGTTGCAATTCAGGTAGTGCAGATACATTTAAATCAGTATGTATATGTAAAATTAATTACTTACATTTAAGTTTTTTTAACAATTTATTAACTGAATCTCGCCTTTTGCAATATTGATATTATCTTTTATCTAACATACTCCTAGAGGTATTGCAAGTAGAATTTATTGTTAATGTTTTGCTTCTTGCTACATCTTTTAAATTGATTTATATTTCCTCGATATAGATACTCTTAAGGCATTAATATACATTACCTTGCCCATATCAGTATTATTTATCAATGTTTTTAACGTTTATGTTATCCGTTTTTGGAGTTTTCCACCAGTGGTCAGTTAAAATTCATAGAGCGTATATCGCGGTTGTGTTTCATAGTATTTGTAAACTAATTTACACCGACCATGTTATACGATTTCAGAATTATTATTGCGTCAGGTACGTCAACATATGTGAGAAGTGGTTCCTTATAAATAATACATAAAGTATGTATGGCCATTAAAAATATGAATGCATTAATTTTGCCTCAAGTGGATTTATGTTTTTTAAATTCATGTAAATTCTAGAGTCGTCGGAGATTCACTTTTCTTGGTTGTTTTGTTAATATGCCAATTTTTTAATTAAAATTTGATTTCGTTACCATTCATGAAAACATGTTTCGGTTGTTTTGAAAACAATAATAGGATAAAATCTTTTTTTAACGCCCGAGAACGACCGATAGGAGTTTCATACAACATACGGATTTTTTTTTGCAATGATAGATACTTAACAGTTTAAAGTCCTAGCTATATTGTGTCACTAAATATGAATGCTTATTCAATTTCTTCAATCGACAGTGAAAACCTTTGCTTTAGAAAACTATTTGACCTTTGACTCAAATTGAACAGAATTTTATTTAGTTAATTTCTAATATTTTTGGCGTTCCTTAAACAGTCACAGGTACTTAACTGATTTATTTTCACACAAACATTTTTTATTCACTACACTCGACTATAAACGATTCTCTATAAGAGCTCTTAAGAAGTTGAACTGTGCAAAGGAATAGCCTTTTTTATTTTAATGCAAGTAGCTACATCCATAATCTATAAGAATCTCAAAACAATTAGATTTTTTAATGTCGGGTATTCTCCTTTTAGATATATATTTTACAGTGCCTGAATCAAAATACCAATGTCTCATTTATTTTTTTTTTTTATTGTAATAAATAGATAAGCTTACATATACTTATTTTAGGTGGCTAAAGCGCCTGTGTAGATACCAAATTTCATTCATAAGAGTAAGGTTTTTCAAAAAAACTAAATTAAAAAAAATCTGAAAACAATAAGCATAATGCATTAATTTTTGAAGTGTGGTTCACAAATTTTCGAAACCCTATTTAATAATAGTCTATATAATATACAGGGTGGTCTGTAAGGAATGGCCCATGCAGATATACTAGATTTTTCACTTGAAAATATTACAATTTAAGCCAATATGCCTTAATAAAATGCTGAAAATGAAAAAGATCAAAGTTAGAATTTAAAAATTTTTTTTGTTATAATTAGACTGTGTTTGACTGTATCAATTTAAAAATTTGGATATAGATGTTTTTGGATGTGAGAAATAATAATCTGTTGTTTATTTCGACGTATTCCCTAGAGGGCGCCACATCCGCCATATTTGTGACGTAAATGCGAGCGTAACTTTTTTGGCTCTAACGTTATCAGGTTTTTTATTAAAAAATCTTAAACCTACATTATTTTTGAGGAAAAAAGGGATACTTGTCATTAGTTTTAGGAATTGACAAATTTCGAGATAATAGCTTTTCAACAATCAGCTGCATTACTTGTAAAATATTTTATCATAGTAGGCACCAATAGCAAATTAAATTTAACAATTGAACAGTGGAAATTAGGAAGGGCCTAAGTGCCATATTTTCTGAAATCAAGTTTTTTACGTAGAAACGTTCTATGTACCATGCTTTATGTCCTATGAAAGGTTCTAAGTGCCAAGAATAGAATTTAACCTTATAGGAACCTCTCGTGTATGTCGATAGTTGCATGTGAGCAAGAATTTGCCTTAGAAAGGTTCCAAGTCCAATAGGTTATAACATCAGTAATGTCCAGACATTTGCATGTTTTCCATACTATTGAACAGAAATTTCTTGCAAGCGGCCATAGCGATAGAGATTTCGCTTTAGTAGAAAAACGCCAGAAAGTAACTAAAACATATGTACTCTCAGATCTCCACGGAATAGTGGAATCAGCAAGGTACACTCCACTTTCAATGTTGTTGACATGATCCCATGCGGCTTTTGGGACTTAAAACGAACAGCAGATGAATATATCAACACTACTAAGTTAAATATCAGAATCCTACACTTATTAGGATAAGAAATTAATTTTTCGATCTTGAAGAAGGAGTGCAAGTTAATGTTTTAAAGAAAGGGAAAACTTTAGGTGGAATTAGACAGGCTAATATAATGAAGTTGCCGTCAGAGAGAAAGGTATCGGAAAATAAAAAAAATCTTTTCGAAGTATGATTCCTTATCTTACAAATCCAGAACATCAACACTTCTATAAACAGCTCCTTCAGATTGAAGACAATGATTTAGTATAAGAAGAACGAAAAGGTGTTTTACGTATATTTCTTTATTAAACATCAGTAGTTATGGCACATGGCCTTTTCCCGTCTTTTCCTAATGTCACACTTTTAAACATGTATAATATGTTGTAGCACAATGTTTAGTTTGCCAAATTTTGTTAATAAACCTTCATTGTTCATTATTTTAGTTTGTTATGAAAGTTATTTAAGTTTTATTTAGTTGTTTTTGACACTTAGGCCCTTTCTAATTTCCACTCTTCAATTATTATGCAAAGTATTTATCCAGTTCTGGTTAAAATCAATTACTTTACAAAATCAAAAAATGTTTACACAATAATTTTTCATATTCAGATATAAGAGGTGATTGTTATTTGTTGGTAATTAAATTTCAATGGACGTGCTGGGCAAGGAGAATATTTGGTAGGATTTCGAAATAGATTACAACCTGATAATTAACAATTTAAAAAATCTGTTTAGGAATTTACGCAAAAAAGATGAAAAATTTGTTCACATAGCAAATTATCCACAAACTAATTCAGGACGCCTATCTGGAGCTGCAAGAATCAGTATGACTTCCATTTTAAAAACGTTGCATGTTGAACAATACTATTCATAGCATTTTACACCTGGGCAAAATTTATTGGTTGCAGATCTACCTTCAACATATCCAATTTGCAAGGGAATTTTGGCGCTTACTACGTTAAAATATTGTACAATGAACTATGTAACTGACTGTTGAAAAGCTAATGCCCAATTTCTAAAACTAATGACAAATATACCTTTTTTCCTCAAAAACAATGTAAGTTTAAGATTTTTTAATAAAAAATTGGATTATGACTTCTAATATTCAGAAACATCTATTCCCAAATTTTTAAGTTGATACATTCAAAGTAATTATTACAAAAAATCTATTTTGACACCCTGTATCATTTTTATTACCAATATTTTATTAAGACAAGTTGGCTTACACCTTAATATTTTGAAGTACCTATATTGTACGAATTTTTCTATTGGCACGTCCTGGCTTAGCAATTTTAAAAATGGCAAGCTTACCAATACGTAAACTGTCCCACTGTCACAATTTTTCTTTCTTTTGCAAATAACCACTAATCAATAAGTGGCTATTTTCTATCATTACTTACGTGCAGTTTACAGAGTCAAGTGAATTGATACTAAACCAGCGACTGCTTCTCTACAGCGGATATAAAATTAAAATAAAAAAGGAACGTACAAACAAACCTATAAAAGTATTTAACTTTGTCTTGAATAAACACAGCTGGGCCTCGATACCGTTCATCTAAAATTGACAATTACTGTAGAAGGTATTGCTTTTTTCATAATATTTACCTTTAACTGGTTTATTATGATGCTCGAGTCTTTCTGTTCAATATATCTCGCTACCTGCGGTTTGGAAATAGGTTGGTGGGTGATAAATATATTCACATTCCTAGGTATGTTTAATAAATTAAATAACATACAACGAAATTTCGAAGCGTACCGTACAATATTATTTATAAATATTAGCGTACTTATTAGTAAAAGTTAGATTAGGAAGCCAATATTTGAGTTGTATTATTAACAATGATATACATCACGTCTCTTGATGGATGCACAAAATGTTGGTGTAAAAAATGATCTTTTGGTTCTGCTTGTTTCTGTACAAAATGTGACAAAATATTGTTAAATAAAATTCTTTAGAATGAATCCTGTAGGTATACATACAACTGAAGTAAGGTATACAATATTCCAATGCCTATTTTAATTTTTTAGTTGATTTAAGATTTGTTTGTTTGTTATCACAAAGTAAACATAAGACATTAAATTGTGCTCACATACGTACTTTTTCGTTCCAAATATCTTATTTTAATATTTTATGCTTTCTCATATAGAAAGACCAATTTATTAGGAAAAAATGTAGAGCAGAAAAACAAAATATACCCAAGTCATTGAAAATTCTCATAAATATTCAGTTTTTCATTCTGGGAAACATTCTTTAATATTTTATAGTATTTTTCCAAAATTCCAAAGCTTACTGGATTTTGCGGATATCAAATTATGTATGATATTTTGTTTTACAACAAGCATGATTAAATCTCAGAAGGCTATTTTTCGATATCAACATCCTTTGTTTTTTACAACCGCCCTTTCGTCCATCCGAGAGCTCTGTATATAATTAAAAATAATCTAGCTAAATGGTACTAATGAAAAAATACATAGCTAATATTCCATCTTTTCTTAATTTTAATTGCTGTAACTTTGAGCAAGAGCAATGGAAAATTCAGCCCCGACACGTTTCTTAACATTTCTGCATTTTAAGGATGCCTTCTCTTTAAATTGATTTATTTGAATAATAAATATTTGAATGTTAATAGATATTATATTATACTAAAAATCATATCTTATAAAAAACACATTTTGAAATGACATTGTGAAACGATTTATTAAAATTGATTTCTTGTAATCGAAATTACTTTCTATTGTTACAAATATTATTTTGACAGATACACCCAGTAATAGTCGTATTAATTATGTGATATCTCGGCTAATTAGAGCTATTGTGAATTCTAATTGGTCATATCTCAGGTAAATAAAATGGACCTAACAATAACAGCGCATTGTTGAATGCATAGGAAGGTCCGTCTAATTGTTGATATTGCCCATAATTTTGACGTTTGTAATTTAGCGCTAGATATCTAATAACACGTGCTAAAAAAGGCAATTTGTTACTTTGTGAATTGTTATAATAAGATAGTAACAATAATAAAATGCAATAAATAAAAATGGTAAATGCGTCTTAATTTGTTAAATCTGGGGGTATTGATCGTGATGCCTGAATTTGAAGGGCTTGAAAAAGTAAAAATTTGTTACCAAAAGTAAAGCTTTGTAAGCTTATAAACCAATGAACTAATACATACAAGCTATATGACCAACTTTGGTAAATGGTAGCTAGCTTAATATCTAACGTTTTTTCATATACATAAAAATGATGGTTGCTATTAGACTATTTTTATTATTTGTGTCATTTTGTTTATTCATTTGACATTTAGCTCTGAATAAAAAATGCATTTATTTACAACAAGGTATGCAGATATTGTCTTTGTATATGGGTATTCCAATGGAACGCCAAACAAGCAACCCGACAATACCGACGAATATACTCAAATAGACATCAACCTGTCTACACTGTTTTTAGTTTATCATTTCGTAGACTTTGATAACAAGGAACCCTGCTCCAAAAAAGGTAATTCGTCCAACTGAAGTGATTGTACAAATAGCTGCTGTTATTGACAACTCTTCAATTATCTTTTGGTGTATAGCAAGTAACCTTCGATTATCACCGAATTTTGTATGGCCCATATTGAACAGAGAAGTATTAAATCCCATTCATCGCCAAGATATACAAGCATTACAGAGATTAGAATTTTGTCGCTGGTTATTTCAACAACATGCACAAACTTATAGATTCAGTTCGCTTGCTATATAGTCTGATGAAGCGTGTTTTACTAGAGACAGCGACGAATGTTTCACTGTCAACGTTTGGGATAGCATTTTCAACAATAATTTGCTATTTGTACATGTTTTAAATGATCGTTTAAATGCAGATCTGTATAGAATATTCTTGGAAAAAACCCTTTTTGATCTCATTCATGACGTAGGGCTTAATCTTAAAATATGTCAAGTATGACAACTTCTTTTGATGGCTATTTAGGAAAATTTTTAGAATTCCTTTAAATTATAAAAAATACATAATTTTTCAGAATTACTATAGCTATTTATGCCATCAGTTATGAAATGCCTAATTTTGTGTAACGCGTGAGATTTTTGCGGAACGAACGAAGTGAGTTTCGCAAAAACTCACAAGTTACACAAAATTTCATTTCGTAACGTATTGCATACAAGATTTTTTATAATTTTGAAGAAAGTAATAAAAAAATAAAATTTAATATAATTGACAAAAATTTGGAAAACATAAATTTAGTTTGTTGCTGTTACTTCATGTTAGTTGTCAGTTTTTGTAAAAAAGTTTGTAAAAAAGTCTAGACGGAAGGTTTTTAGCGAGATTGATATATTTTTAGTTTTATTTTTAAAAAATGAGTGATTCAAGTTCTGAAGAGCTACCAAGCAATATTGAAGAGGCAGCAGGTAATGCTCTATTATTATCAGTAATTCCCAAAAAGTCAAAGGCAGTTTATGATTTGGCATACGAAAAATTTGTTACGTGGTGTGATGAGAAGAAAATTAAACATGTTAATGAGAAAGTTTTACTTGCATATTTTGAGGGTAAGAAAGATCTAAAAGTTTCCACATTATGGACACTTTACTCAATGTTAAGGTCTGACCTAAATCTGAAAAGCAATATTGATATTAAAAAATATACAAATTTGGTAGCATATAGTAAAAGGCAAGCGGATGGGTACAGTGCTAAAAAGTCAAAAGTTTTTATTAAAGAAGATTTTGCCAAATTTTTAGTGGAAGTTGATGACAAAGAATACTTAATGGCTAAGGTTGCAATGATAATTGGAATGGCAGGAGCATGCAGAAAAGCAGAATTAACATTTCTTCCAGTTGAAAATGTTATAGACGAAGGAAGCCATTTTCGTGTTGATATCCCACCTTCAAAAACAAAAGTTATACGGCAGTTTGCAATTACCACTGGAGACATTGAAAATACGAATCTTGTTGAAATATTAAGAAAATATATTAAGTTGCGTCGCCAGGTTCTTAAACACAACAGATTTTTTGTAAAATATGCGAATGGAAAATGTACCAGAAATCCTGTGGGAATTAACACATGTAGCAGTCTGCCAAAAGTTATTGCACAATTTCTTGGTCTTTCAAATCCTGTTCTATATACTGGCCACTGCTTCAGAAGAAGCTCTGCCACTTTCCTAGCAGTCAGTGGCGCTGATATTTTAAAATTAAAGAGGCACGGAGGTTAGAAATCTAGCTCTGTTGCGGAGGGATATGTTGAAAATTCCATGAATAATAAAAAACTTATAGCGCAAGAAATATTTGGTGAAACATCTAATGCAATGTGCGCCGCTTCCCAAATAACAGCAAGTTCGAGCAATGAAAAAAATATGTCGTCGGGAATTAATTTGAATAATTGCAATAATTTATAATTTATGTTTTTAACTTGTATTATAACAGTTTAATAAATAGAATAATTCTTTTTGTCACTAATTTTGAAATACATTTTTCGTCACCAATTGTATAAAATTTTACTTTATGCAACTAGTTACAAAAAGTAAGACGTTTCATAATGTCAATCAGTTTTAAAAAGTGTCACTTTATATGTCAAAATTAGAGAAAATCTATTTTTTGTTCTAAAATATGTTTTATACAACTGATTAAAGTTCACCTTCATTTTAATACCTACATTGTAAAGCCTATTCAGTAAAAGTACCGTGAACATTCCTACAACTATTTTTAAATTCGTAGACCGCTCATAAAATCGCAAAGAGTCACTTATTTATTAAGTAAATACTGAATTACTTATAATATATGCTTATTATGTACTTAGCAGCAAGATAAATAACTGAAAGCTACAGCGGGTAGCAGAATCGGTTTCTGCACTACTACCTTTCTTCATTAAACAGCTTAACTGGATAAGCAAACACTTAAGAGGCTAAGGTGATAAAGCTGACTGTGGTCGGTAAATTCTACTTTACATAAAGCGTTCGAGGTATTTCTTTTCTCTTCGTCGGTGTACCGTTCAATACACAATCTACATAAAGTGATAGTGAGCAAGACGGCGATTCGAAGAGAGTACCTATCTACTCTTAATTAAATAAGTATGTAAGTATATCAACATATACAGGGTGATTCAAAAGTAAGCTGCATCCTTTCAGGAGCATAATCCTTGCATAAAAATAAGACAAAAAGTTCCTATTAACATGGGTCCGAAAATGCTTCCTAAGGGAGCTACGACCTTTTGAATATGACACCTTATAGACGATTTTTTCTCTATAACAATTAAATTTTGAAAATTGGTGTACTGTATAAACTTTTGATGCTAAATAAGATACTAAATTCGAAATTTTAAAATTTTATTCAGTGGCGTCACATACGAGGGTGGTAAGGGTTAAAAGATCCCTATTTATTTTACTCTTTAGGTTATTGCGATTTTATTCATAAATTATAAAATTTTAGAGTTTTTTACGTAAAAAAGGTGCTCTTAGTTCAATTCGATAGAGCGTACCGTTTACGAGAAAATGGACGTTGAAAATTTTCTGGTATTCGTTTATTCATATTAAAATTACTACGCATTCAAAACGAAGTTCAGTGCCTAATTTAAAATCGTATATCCCTCCCAAAGAAACTGCTTTTTTATTATTATGGGCCAAAGAAAGAATTAAATACTGTAGACAATTTTTTTGGCGATTATTTTTTTTTTAAATGACTGATAGTCATTGTAAAATAAGATTTACCTTGTCAAAGTCAAATTAAAGTACTTTGTGTGTCTAAGTTTATAAAGCAAAAATGGTTTATAATTATCAAGAACAAGCTGATATTCACATTATGTTTGGAAGGGCTTTTGGTAATTGTATGGAAGCAAGACGGTTGTATGAAGAGGCATTTCCTAATCGACGAGTTCCATGCCGTACGGTTTTCGCAAGAGTAGATCGTACTTTAAGGGAAACAGGTAAATTCTAAAAATTTAGTAAAAAGTTGTCGCATAATACCTACTTACATTCTACTTTAGGAACTTTTCAAAGACAGGAAGTTGTTGGGCGAGCAAGGGTTGCCAGAACCCTAGCATTAGAAGAACGAGTGCTAGATCGTATTGAAGACGATCCATCTTTAAGTACCCGCATTATCGCAAATCAAGAAAGGTCCTCTCAGTCAACTGTATAGAGAATTTTGCACGAAATGTTACTTTACCCTTATCATGTTCAACGGAATCAGGCATTGGAAGTGCGAGATTTTCCTCTACGTGTACAATTTTGTAATTTAATTTACACAAATTTTTTACAAAATGAATTACCACAAATGTTAGATAATCTGTCACTTCTATTGCGAGCACAAATGTGGTTTATGCACGACGGTGCTCCCCCACATTTTAGCATTATCGCTAAGGACCATTTAAATAATGCCTACCGAAATCGTTGGAGAGGTCGTGGGGGTCCAGTGTCATGGCCACCACGGTCTCCTGACCTAAACCCCCTTGATTTTTATTTATGGGGACACATGAAGCAGCTAGTTTATTTCCGCCCAATACCCAATATTGATGTTCTCAGACAAAGGATAGAGGAAGAATTTCAGACAATAAAAAACAACCCAAGAATCCTACCACGTGTGCATCGTAATCTAATAAAAAGATTAGAAGCTTGTCGTGAAGCGTATGGTAATAATTTTGAACACTTTCTCTAAATTGTTAAATAAAATGTTAGTAAAAAAATGTGTTCTTTTTTCTATGGTAATGCAGATTAATTTTCATCAATAAATATAAGCAAATCAGAAAATTTTCAACGTCCATTTTCTCGTAAACGGTACGCTCTATCGAATTGAACTAAGAGCACCTTTTTTACGTAAAAAACTCTAAAATTTTATAATTTATGAATAAAATCGCAATAACCTAAAGAGTAAAAGAAATAGGGATCTTTTAACCCTTACCACCCTCGTATGTGACGCCAGTGAATAAAATTTTAAAATTTCGAATTTAGTATCTTATTTAGCATCAAAAGTTTATACAGTACACCAATTTTCAAAATTTAATTGTAAAGGATTTTAAAGTTATAGAGAAAAAATCGTCTATAAGGTGTCATATTCAAAGGGTCGTAGCTCCCTTAGGAAGCATTTTCGGACCCATGTTAATAGGAACTTTTTGTCTTATTTTTTTGCAAGGATTATGCTCCTGAAAGGATGCAGCTTACTTTTGAATCACGCTGTATATTGTACTGGATTATATTACGTAAGTCTCGTAAACACAAAAATTAAATATTCAGTACATAACCATCTCTAATGACATGTCAATCGTTATCGATGTAACTAGTGTAAATTCTAATTTCAATACAAAAAAAGTCATACAAAAAGTAACACTTATTTACAATATAATTGTAAAGATTCATATTTCAACACGATACGCTAAAGTTATCATTACAGCACTAGTGCGGTAAGGGCATCTATTTAAAGATCTGTAAAATTCATATTCTAAAGTGTTGTAAATATTCATATTACAACACGAGATGTTAAAGTTGATAAAATATCGAGTAATATGAATTCACAACAAGAATATTGTCCAAAATTTTATATTTTATAATTTTTATATTTAATAACACGAAAAAAAAAATGGAAAAAAGTGTGAAATGATTGGTCAAGAAGCTGGTGCATTTTCTATGAACAGAAAAAATAGGTACCTGCTATTAAGTTTACGAAGTTTTCGTATGTTACTTTTCGCATGGTTCAAAAATATAAAATTAATGATTCTGATGGAAATTTACCCTGTTATAGAAACAGCAGCAAACGGAGCGATCTCAAGTCTAGCTCCGACAAGTTGGAGTACCAGAAGTTTGAAGAGAGGTGAAAAGCTAACAAGGTAAAGGAGGTGTTTGAGGAAATCCTTTTGGCTTATTTTTCCGGAAAGCAACGCTCCCAAAAGCCATCTAGACTATGGACAGTACCTACCAGTACCTAGTTAAGAACTATAATTTCAATTAAGGCAAATCAAAATATAAGTAAATCTTCTCAACTATTCGCATTTTTGAAAATAAGTTCAAAGGGTTACAGACCAAAAAGTTCAGAATGTTTTATGAAGAAAGAAGTATATAAGGTTCTAAGTAGGTACTGTAGATGATGAAACATATTTACTCATGAAGGCGACTATGATAATCAGTAATTTTGAGACCTGTCGTGTGTGATTCCATGCACGAAAACAAAAATTGACCGAAAATTTGTTATAATAGAAGGAAATGTGGCAGGTATCAACTATTTAAATATTTTTCGAAAATATACTAAATTTCGTCTTCCTAATGCAACTCACAGGCGGTTTTTTGTATTCTACAGACAAGGAAAATGTACCTCCCAGCCTGTCGGAGTTAATATTTTTGAAAGCATTCCAAAAATTATTTGAAGAATGCGTTGGTCTTTGTCGGTTGAAGGCGGTGCAGATATGCAGAAGTTAAAGCGTCATGGACACTGAAAATCTTATTCCATGACAGAAGGCTACGTTGAGAATTCTTTACAGAATAATAATTTTTCTTCTAAAAAGTGGGGTTTTATTTAACAAAGCAATGTTAATAATAACGTTTTTTCATTACAATACTAGTGCTGTAACTGAAATTATTTATAGAACTGTACTTAAGTGTCAAGAAGGCAAAAGCACTTGTATTGAAATTTATGTATGCAGTGCAGAAGTATTAACGGTGAGTTTGACAGTTCCGAGATCAAAACTTTTTTGAATATCTAGTGCTCATCTGAAGATACAATTTACAATTGAAATCACAAAATATGCAAGAGAATGCGATATTATAATGCAACAAATATTTAGTGCAACGTAGTAGTATAGTGTGTGTCTGTTTAGTGGCTCTGTAATCAAACATAGATTTATACACAACAATTTAATGAGGTTATAATTATTGTTTTTGATTAGGTATATTTTTGCGACCTCATTTAAAAAGATAAAAACTATGCGCCGCCATTAGATACCCATTTGATCTATTCCATTAAATGATTTGGCGACAGTAATTTTTAAACTAACTATTTTTCATTAGAAAATATGTAATTACTAACACTTAACTTGACAGCACTTAACCTTTAATATTCAATATTTCTTCAACGAAACCAATACAGATAAATTATTGTCATTCAATATATTTTAATAATCTTTATTGACATATATCAACAATAATTGTTTATCTTTACTTTGATGGTCTCTTTATAAATAAATATAAATGTATAAAGGGTGTTTCTGGATCCATCCCTTCAAAGTAGTATTAAAAGTGGAAATAAAAAATAATCATTTAGCCACCAATAGTCTAGGGTGAAAGTAAATCAATGCGTTAACCTAGATCACTATTTTATTCAGTTATTTTTATTTTACAACGTAGTGGGGACGTTGTAGTGGCTACTGCAGAGTGATTTACGATGTATTATTTTAAAATATCTTATTCGAAGCAACAATTAGCAGTCGACGATAGACAGATCTTTAGAGCAAACACGCGTAACAGTTGTAGAATTATCTAATATCAGTTTATAGCAACAATTTATTTCTGTTATTTGATTGGTGTCAGTCCCAGCGGTGTTTCAACACTTTCTAACGCAAAAAAGTGTTTGAAAGTAAACGTTTGGACTGTCAAAAAACATTGCGAAGCAGCGTATCTGATAGAGCAAGGTGTTCTTCACCCAACAAAGCTGGTTTAAACATTTTCTGTGTTTGTAATTTAACAATTTTTTATCTTATTTTTTTTTAAATTAATTTAGACCTTATTATCTTCTTAAAGAAATGTAATCTTTTCAGAAATATTATATATATTGTTTTTATCGGCTGTTCGTCGGCCTTTAATAACGTTTTCTGAATATGGTTTTGAACCAAACTGAACATTGATTTTTTTTTAGAAAAAGTCTACATAAAACGTTAATAGAAATATACATTTTTAATCAATAACGTAATTAAGTATTAATCAGGTTCTGTTTTAATATATTGTTTACTTTAAAAAGATATAGCAAATGATGAAGTAAATCTATTATCTTGGTGACGCGGGAAATTTATTTTGACATCAACGACATCTGTCGTCATACTTAGGGACTCAAGTAGTTCTTACAAAATAAAACAATCTTTATATTTCACTTCCTTATAATTTAGTTATAATACCTAGGATACGAGATATATAAACGTACCCATACGTACCCATATCATCCCGGACATTCATAATACCTGCTGTCATAGCAACAGTCAAAATGGATATTTTCACGCCCGTTGTCATAGGAACCCGAAAATAATGACGCTTGTTATGGATATGTTTGAAATATGTAGCTTCAATCATAACCACAAACAAGATACGTCAAAGCTATGACCTTTTATAGTTTTTACTTCATATGAAGTGAAATATAAAACGTATGCACCACAAGAGCTACTAGGATGATTATGTCCTTAAGCGTTTTACGGGGATAATCATTCCTGTATCTCCCTTGGTATATAAATAAACATTTTGTGTTATCATGTTATCGGCTTGGAGAGTTTATTTCACCCCATTTTAAAATGTATATTTATTATTTATTTTCATCGTTTTTGAAGAGAATACATATTGATAGTCGAATAATCCAGAAGTTTCGGTTTAACTCGGCTATGCCATATTTTCAGGGAAAATGCATTTTTCGCTTAAGCTCAGATCAAAATTGATTTATTTATCGTGATTTTCATCGCTAGCCTGATGTGTGCGAAAATAAACTTGTAAGAACTTACTTTCCATAAAATAAACTTTTCAAGTTAAATGCTCCAATTCTACGAATTCCTGAAAGGTGGTACTTATATACAGTTCTGTATGTTATTATATTGAAATAATTCTCTTTAACATAATTTTATTAACTGTCAGTACAATAAATATTTGGTGGAATATACCCAGAAATAATTAATTTTTTTGAAGTCCATGTAAATTATAACTTTTTGATGGGATCAAAAACAGTTTACGTAATTGGTAGTACATAAATTTACAAATTACCAATGTGTAATATAAGATTTTATATCCAAAAGGATATTTTGAGTGGACTTTTTTGTGTTAAATTTTCCACAAATTTAATTTTTGTCATCATGTAACTTTTCTATTTACAGGAATTTTTTAAATCTTAAAACACTTTTTTGCAGCAACTTTTTTTGAGAAATTTCTCTGTATATTTAGATTTCCTTTGCGATGTTTCGGCGCCCATAAGAAAAATGAAAGTTGATGATGGTTTCTCGCAACCGAAACGTTACAATGAAAATCTAAATGTACAGTGAAACTTCTCGAAAAATTTGCTGTTAAAATGTGTTCTAATTTTAAAAATTCCTCAAATTACAGACGATTTTCGAAAACGTCACATCGTCTTTTTTTCAAAATAACTCAAAAACTGAAAAACTAGCACCGGTATGCATGCGCCATTAAGTTAGAAACATAACTGCCTAAAACTTTCCCCATTTAACCATTTTCCTGTCTCTTATAGTTTCCAAGATACCAATACATGCATCACCAAAATGGTCCACACTGTAAGCTCGACATATTTCTACAAATAGATTGTAGTGCTTTCTCATTTCCGATGATTCAGTATTAAAAATTAAATCAATTAAAACAAAAATTGTTGTTACAAGTTACCGCACTCCCTTTCTTCAAAGGCTGCTTGCATATAATTGGGACTAAAATAAAACTAAACTAAAATATTAATTACTGTTTTTGCAATACCCATCTGATCTAAATTGACGATTGATGTGGTAAACGAAAAGTTTCAGTTACACAATAACTGGTCTGTATATTTTAAACCGTTATAAATGCAGAAATAGTTATTAAGAAAAAAGCTTGAAATGAAAAGTTCTTTCAATATCCGTACATAAAATGATATCATTCTGAGAAAAACAAGAACAATTCAATTTTTCAGTTAAATCAATCACTTTATAGTACAAGTTAAAGTTTTAACCATTTTTGATCAATTATTTTTCTTCTAATGTGTAATCAAAGTAAAAGCTTCTTAAACTGTTATCAGTTCTACGTTCCACTTTATACATATATTGTTTCATTTCCTTTATTGACTGATTAGTAATTCCTCAGACCAGAAAGAATTAAATTCTCAAACTACATTTTACCACAACTCCATCGATTATACGAGTATTCATTTTCTTTGGGTTTCTTTAAGGATTCAAATAAATGTTACTTTGTATATAATGTATGAAGTAACAACATAATTGATGTTGATAAACTGATATCTTTTATACTACTTACTTAAACAGATTAGTTAATAAATCTAGTACTCTTCATAGAGTATTGCCCTTTTTCGTCCCTGATGTAGGTTAGAGAATTTGCTATTTATATTGTACGAGTGTACAAATGAACAAATTACTAATAAAAAAACATTATTATAATAAAATTTGTTATATCTCGGAAACCTTGAGAGATAAAAATAATACATATACAAATGATATATCAATCGGTTCAAAATTTGATTCTTCTCTCAACTGCAGAATAATATACTGGGTATTGTATTTGAAAAACAATCGAGATTAGTGACAGCAAACTGGTTCCTAATTTTTGACGGCCCCATATATTTCTCAGACATTATGCGATCATTTTCAGATGCAGTAATTCCTGGATTATTATGGCTACAAAAATTGAAATTAAAATTATTACATTGTTCATGAAAAGGTTTTAAACTTATGCTCTAATTTTGACAAAATTTTAGATTATAATTCTTGGGCAGGTAATATACAGGGTGAACCTCAAATAAGTACAAATATTTTAACCAGCAGTATAGTTCACTGTGTAGAACACATAATTAATAGTTTTACAAAAAAATCAGAAATAAAAAAGTGAAATTTTAAATAAATTTTGTAATTTTTCTGTAGAAAACTTGTTGAGAACCGTTGACTTTCATACATTTATGAGTCATAGCACTGCAGATTGAACGTGTGGTTCACATTGTTGCCAGTGTTACACAAATGTCTTTGCTTTTCTTGATATTACGTCATACGTCAAGCTGCTATTTTGTTATTTAATATTGTGTGTACCTTTATTTTTAAAATTTGTTTCACTGATTAGAGTGCGAAGTCACTTTATGGTTCTGGATTCGAAATAAATGGTTAATACCGATTCATTTGGGGTTATGTGGCGAAAATTAAATTTAATATGCTGTGTGAAAATCATAGTTTTTCGTTATTCTTCATAAAATAACTTAAGGAAATTGTGTCTTGTGTCTCTTTTTAACAGTGTACAATGACATTTAACTTGTGAAATGTGGATTACTGATTAAATAGTTAATTTTTTAACAAACAGGTAAACTTGTGTGCACGTTTATGTACAATTTTTGAACATTGAACATAGTAATATCACGTAATATCTTCCTAAATACTTTATGGTAGTATGTATTTAACTTGCGGAAATTAATTTTTAATTGTTTATAGTAAGGTCAGTTAACCAGTTAAAATTTATGTTAATAATACTGCGTATCATACTACATACCCAACTTTACTGTACTTATGCTTCAAACAAGTATTTTTAAAATAGAATTTAACCGTATTACTTTACTATTACGTTAAAGGAAACTTAATATTTATATTAGAGGAGATATGGCAACCTCGCAACAAATCATATGGTTCATTAGGTTGGTTATAACAGCGGTCCTCAAAATGTGGGTATTTTTAAAACAAATTAATATTCGTAAATATTAGAAAATTTTAAAAATGGATTTCACTAGACTGATCTATATGACGAACTACATCAGCAGTTAAAATATTTGTACTTATTTAAGGTTCACCCTGTATAGCTACTCAGTTATAGCTAATAGTTTGAAATATTTGCATGTTTGTATTGCAGAATACGTGCAGTTTGAAATAATGAAAAATATTAATGACCAGAAAACAGGAACTACACATAAGAGTAAGCTTAATTTTTTAAATTATCAGCGTACAAAAAGAGTGGAGTTAAAGAGTTACTGCAGGTATCCTCTTTGCAGAGATAATGCAGGTTTTCAGATATATATTAAAACCCGGGCAGCATGGCAAACAAACTGAACTCGCTGTTAACGAGAAATTAATTCAAAATACGGCCTTATCAGAAGTTACGACCGCGTACAATTAATAAAACAGGTTTAAAGTGGCGAATAACATACAGGTATGAAGTGCACAATTTAATACGAGATAATGTAAATGAATAATTAAAATTTAATCCCTAATACCTGCCGTTTTGCATTACTATTTCCGATAGATGTCTTGCATTTATAGTGATTGTATCAAATACCATTTTCAGTATTAGCGCATCAGTCTCAATACTGTTTCATATTTAAGTGATTCCATAGCTGCTCCTGATCATTCCGTCTGTTTGTAGAACTAATCTTTTATCGAAGGTCCATTTGGTGTCAAGTGTCAAGTCTACTAGTTTCTCATCCCATCGTTGCTTTCTCGTTAAACAATCAAATTTTTTCTTTGAACTCGACTTTAACACTTTTGTAAACAATGACGTGAAGCCAAAATTCACTGAGAGATCACCTGAATCTAGTTAGATTTCGTTAATATTGCTGATGAGAGCATTCTTCACGTGGTGTTCTGTTCCCTACACAAGTTTTCTATAAAAGTAGATGGGTGGGTGGTTTATCCGACTGCTTTCACTATTGGCCAGAGCTACATATTCCGTTTATGAACTTGTGGAATTCAGTACAGTTGGAATGTTCTTGAATTACTTAGAATCAGATGCGTATGTAGTTAAAAGGTCGCACTGCAGAAAACAGATTTTATTCAGAACTAAACTTCTTGACACACTTCGATGATATTCTTCTTAGGTAAAATGATCATTGAGTGCACAAGCCAACGAGACTACTATACACGTGTATTATTATTGAATAAAAGTTGCACCAATTAATTTCTTCACATAAAATTATTTTTGATTGTATAAAGTGTCATTTGCTACTGGCATAACAACCCAGAAAACTACTATTCAGGATGACAAACTTTGGCAGATGATATTTGGGTTAATGTCAAATATTTTTTTTATATGAACATAGAATCGATTCGTTTTTGTTTGTTTTTATCAAAGCAGCCTGATAAATAAAAATTATGGTTGATATAATTATTATTATTTGTGTTGAAAGTTAGTTTATTAACCAAATTAACAAATCTTAAGACTATAAAAATTGTTAAAAATATCCACGCTCAGCTCGAATGCATGCCTCACATCGGAGAACTAAAGATTCCCTCACTCGACTGATGAGATTTGAATTATTTCTTATGTGGTATTACCTTTGTTTTAAAGAGTTAGGTAATAGACGAACGACAGCTACTGTGTGGGTGGCATTAGGTCGAGGCCGTCAGTTTGCGATTTAAGCAATCAGAAGAATCGAGTACTTGGGAAGTATTGAAGGAAGATAAGTTAATTTAGATTTTAGTTTGAACGCCAACCTATATAAAAACAAGAAATATCTATCTCTTTCAGTACCTCTGTTCTCTATCGTTTGAGAATTAAATAAAGATACTACAAAATAAAATTCAGGTGGCCTCCTTGTAGAGGTTTATTGTTAGAGTGTGGAAACATATTGGAATATACTTAAGTGCAAATTACGAATGTTAGTGATTTAAATAAGTAAAAGCCCAAAGGACTTAGATCTGGGGAACGCGGTGGACCTGCTGGTGGACCTTGTTGTCCTATCCATTTATTCGGAAAATGATCATTTAACTAAATAGTTACTTATTTCCCTCTTTGTGGTGGTGCACCATCGTGGTTTATTTAAACGATCACTTAAAATAAGTACAAGCAGTAAATTATTATTATTATCTATCATTTTGTGCATGTTGTTGAAGTAACCAGAGACAAAATTCTAATTGCTGAGGAACATCTCCAGCATGTAACGCTTGTACATTTTGGTGATGAAACGGATATAGCATTTCTCTGTTCAATACACGCCATACAAAATTTAGTGATAAATGAAGATTACTTTCTATACACCGAACACAACAAGAGTTGTCAATGACTGCATCTATTATATTTTCTTCATTTTATACATTTACTTCAGTAGGACGAATGACTTCGAAGTCTACGAAATGATGCACTAAAGACTATGTGGGCAGATTGATGTATATTTAGTTATCTTCGTCGGTATTCTCGGACTGCTTGTCCGGCCTTGCCATTGGAATACCCATACACGTACACAATATCTGTATACTGTTCAGTTGTAATAAATGCATATTTGGCACTACCTTAATCGTTTCGACGGTCGAATTGATCTAGGTTGTACAACGTTAGATAATGCGCGGGCCGTTTTATAAAAGAAACCTATATGAAGTAGATACATAGTTTATTAAACTCACGAACTAATTATTATTAATCCTGAGCACAGACACTGTATTAAGCCATCTACCTATAAACATAGAATCAAAAGTTACGATCTCATGTCATTCTAGTCAAATAAAGAACATGAATTATAGTAATAGTCATTTTCTATATTCGATACCTAGGAGGTGCGTTACGAGGCATAATAGAATTTGAATACAGTGTAATCCATCGCCGTCACAATTTTAATGATAAGCATTTAATAAAACTGCAGTTCTTTTCATTAAAATAATGCATTTAATTAGTTAATGCATATGTGGCGTACGCGTATACAATTTTTTTCCGATTATAAAGTGAGGTTATATCCGTTCTGTATTCTTGGGGAATCAAACAATTAATATCGATAAGGCTGTGCAGATAAACACTCAAAGAACTGTGTAAGCTTTAATAGTAGCCATAATTCCGGTTAGTTTCATAGTAGTTAAAGCAATAGAGTGATTTATAGCGGCTGGTTTTGTGGACATTAGGAAATTAATGTTAAATCTTGTTATATGGAAGCTCACGCTGAAGTTCAATTATACTGTGGGGGGAAAGCAGGGAACGCTGTTATTTAATTAATTTGTGTACATAAAATATAAACAGACGTGGTTTTCTAAAAATAGTCTCCAATATTAGGCGGCGTTTTTTACTGGACGGACATTCATATGCAATGTATTTATACAAAATCGTGCGAATTTTAAAAAATACCTACCTAAACTAAAAGTCATAACAGTTACCAGCAGTAAAAGACACATTATCAACAAACAAATACATAAAATATTTTTGTTACCAAGAATATTCTCCTAACACTTTTTTTTAATATTGTTTAACATTACAGGAAGAGGGTTTAAAAACTTTGGAGCCATTACTATAGTTTTGATTGAAAAAACATCTGTTTGAATGCCTGTCGAATTTAGAATGTTTTTTGTCTCTTGTAATATTTTACTGTGGCATAGGTTTTGATTAAAAAAATAAAGTTTTTGACTCTACACGGACATAATTTCCAATATCTAATTCACGCATTGATATTAGCTTTGTTTGTAGTACACCAAAATCAGTTTCCAATCTTTAGAAGTATGCGCACTGCATCTAAAACAAAGCCTTTTTAACTTTATGTGGGCATTATAAACATAATGTTCTACGAAAAGGCCTAATAATAGTACACTATTCGCGCTCTTAAAACAGTTTCATGACATTCTTCATTAATGAAATGCATATCTCTGTATTTTACATTCAAAAATTTTACATTATCGGTTATTGTTACTTAAACCTTATAGCTTAGTATTTATTCATTTAAAACTAAAGAAAAAAAATGTTTTGTATTCTTTTTAAGTTGACATAAGGCCGTTGAGAACTAGTTCAGAACTGTCAGAAATAATAACCTTAAACTTGTATTTTCGAGGGTAAAACATATTAGTCAATGTTGATTTAGAAACTGCTAATATTTTATAATATCGTAAGTGTAATATTTTTTTTGCAACACATATCTATTTACTTATGATGCTTCTGAAATATAAGTGAAAGAGGTACTCGTATCCCTGGATAGAACCAAAACATGATCAAAACCTAAAATTAAATATAAACTTCTATTAAGAAAAGTGAGGTTAAAATTCCACTCTCATTCCATACCATTCCAGTGAATATTTACGTTTTTGCGATCTATTCTGGTTAGAAAAGGATAGGGTAAAATTAAAAAGAAATAGATATAGTTACCCATATTCAATTGCAAAAAGAATACGTGAGTAGTGGGCCGTCAACTTTATTTTTTTATTCGGAACTGTACTTAATATTTATCAAAAAATTAGAAGAGACAAAAAACATTCCAAGTTTAACACGCATTAAAAAAATTCAATCGAAAAAATTTAACCCAAAAAAATTTAGTAATTTCATCAGCCTAAATATCCTACCAGACTTCAGTTTTTAATTTTAAAACGTTTAAAAGAAAGTTAATAAAACTTTAAATTTATCACCCCCTATTAAGGGGTCGTAACTATTCCAGGAAAGTTTAAAAACTGTCATATGAAGAACCTACTGAAATTGGTTGAACCATTTACCCTCAAATTTTAAGCACATTATTCGGGGTCACTTTGTATAAATACAGCGCAAGCATAACAATGAAGATATTGTCGAAATTAATAAATATATGTTGTGTTTTTTTTTTCACTTCTATTTCCTGTCACGTGTGGAGAAAATCAAGCAGCTCAAGAGAAGGAAACAATGATTTAGAAGGCGGACAGCCCACTTCTGTCGTATTATTTACAATATAATTTGGAAAGTGGATCAAAACATTGTTATTATAATTTTTTATTTACAACAGAAGAATTTATAATGTTGAAAAATTTGATTTCACAATTTTTATGGGACTGGAAATAGCTTACAAATTTGAGGGGGCTTGCCTGTTTCTTAAGAATCAGCTGTGTAGACTTGCTTATAATTTCTGTCAGGCCTTTATAGGATCTACTTATCTGTACTACACCTCCATATGTATTTCAGAAATGGTCATTTCAGTTTACAAAGCTTGATTTCAGTTTGATCTTAGTACAATTAATTTCAGACGTTTTGTACTTTACGTCCGACCCAAAACACCTACATTATAAAGCCTTTTACAGTAGGTCATAATCATAGAAATCTCTAAAATTTGTCATTTTTTTCTTGAACATTTTCTTTTACTACAATGATGAAATTTGTTACAAAATAGTAACATCCACATGAAAGATAGCTTTTCAGACTTTATTTGTTCTAGGCTACTTAAACTTATCAGTAAGGGTTCTATCGATAAAAAAATGTCAGCATCATCTTGCAAAATATAGTACATTAAGCTTCTTTTGTAGTGCTGAATTTGAAAGTTTTCATTGTATCAATGCCAATTTACTGTATAATTCAAAACAGTTTCTTCATCAGTAATTATTATTGACAAGAGTTAATACTTTTTAGCGGTATTTCGAGGGGCATTGCAAAGATAAGTCTATTGGCAAGTACTGTTTATCCTCAGATAAAGAAGAACCGGAAAATCCATTGCCAGTAAAGTGTGTTGTAACGTAACCTAGTTTGTACACAATACACACCGATATTTCTTGAAATTACTCTAATTTAAATTTAAAAACTGCCTTCCACATATGCCATATCTATTGTGGATAGTTTAAAAAACATGCATTTCCCGATGCACATTAATGACATTTGGGGATGAATTGCGCATTTATTCGCAGATGATTTTAACGGGGTTAACAAAATGTGCGAGAGAAGAGTAGTGTTTTTCTATTTTGTCACTTATTCACTTTTTGGTATGTTCTCCTTTTATTTAAAGTCTCAATGCAATTATGTATTTATATAGTTAAAAAATAATACAGGATGATTCAGAACTTCAGAAAAATTTTGCATATACTCTTACAAATACAATTTTGCAAAAAAAAAAATAAAACAGACAGTTGGATAATACACTTCTGCACGGCACTGGAAACTGGTCCACTGAAAAATATGATTTTGAGCAGGGTGTAATAAAAAACAGAAAGAATTTTCCAAGGAACGAAGTAAATAAAATTTTCTTTATAACACCTATTTTATATCAGCAAATTGAACTTTTTGGCCACTATTGTTTGTTATTAACTAATAAAATTAATTTGTGGTTTTAATTAACAAAATAATTTGACATGCCTGTTGTTAGAACAACTGTTTGTCTACCCAAGTGTAAACACATTTGGGTCCCTCTTACCCAATTTCTACAAACTAACACAAATGTTTCACGTTCTTGTCCGTTTTGAATACGTTAAGTTACTAGCAGCAGCTATGATACGTTCGCGTAAATAATCAATAGTGTCCACATCGGTGCGATACACTTTACTTTTTAAATATCCACACACAAAGAGTCCAAATGATTTAAATCAGGAGAATGTGGCGGCCATGGTAACGGTCCTCCTTGTCCAATCCTTTGGTATTAATGCTTGGGCACACTGTACATGGTTTGGGGCATGAGCCACGTGTATGATACGCCATAATGCTTCAATACGTCGTGGACGCCCTGGACCTCCATCTCTTCCACGATTCGGTTGCAAATTTACCGTGTCACGTCTGTGTTGCACTACATATGAGAGGGAACACCATCGTGCAATAACCACATTTAAAGTCCGGCAGCGAAGAGCACATCTTCCAGCTCATTTTGAAGGAACTCTAGATACTGGACCCCATCTATTCGATTTGGTGATATGAATGGTTCAAACAAGCAATCATCGGCAATCTTGCCCAAACATTTAAGAAAAAACGTTGTTGCAAATGTTCCCGTTGACTCGTATGCTGATTTTCAAAATCCCAAATATGAGTATTATGAATGTTATACATCCCATTCCATGTAAAAATAGCTTCATCTGTAACTAACATATCAGTTGTAAATCTAGGATTTAAAGCATTTTGTTGCACCAATCATTCAAAAAATCTAATTCATAAAGGAATAATCCCTTGGTATTTAATGCTTGCACTCGCTGTACATGGTACGAATATAATTGGGTATATGGTATGCCATACTGTGGATTGCGACATTTCTTGTACTTATTGAGTGATTTGTCTGATACTTATTCGGAGATTTTCGTCAGCAATCTATCAAATCTGTTCCTCAGATGCTGCAATACGTCGTGAACGCCCTCGACTTCCACCTTTTCTACGACTTGGTTGACAAATCGTTCTGCGTACAGACGAGAAGCTGCTAAACCGTTTTGTCTTACTTCACCGTAAATGATGAATTTATGAAAATCTTTGTTTATATAGTTTCAATACTAAATAAATAGTTATAGCACGAATTGTACAAGATGGATAGCACTTTAGGCTGAAATCATATATTTTCCAAAATATTCGTTACTCTCTTATTAAAAGAGCCCAATGTAGGTATTCGTGAAAATGGTACCCATATTGAACATTGAACAATTTACTGAATAAAATGGAAATGACTATTCAATAGTTAGCGACATTTAATTAGCTATTAATTGTTAGCTTGCCTATGAAGTCATTCCTTTAGAATATCTTAGAATATCCATATATATATCTACTATGAAAGAGTAAACCACTACTTCTATCACTCTTCTAAAATTAACTGCTATGAATGTAAACGAATAAAGCCCAATTAAAGAGTTAATAAAAAGAAGTCGTTTCCTCGACGTTGGAATCATCTCCCACTTTATTGCAGTTATATTTAACTTGATCTAGAAATCCGGACGGCCTAAAAGCATCTGCCGTTTGTTTAGTTTGGATTCGTACCAACACAATACGAGATATCGTGGCGACGCGCGGTCTGGCTGGAATGCGAGCCGGCCATGTAAAAACAAAACTGGTTGCGAAAGAGAAAATAACCTTTTACAGTTCCCTTATTGTCTTCCATGTCGGATGAGACGTCTTCCATTTTAAATTCGACATTAAGCATTCAGGTAAACCCGTTATAAACAGCAACGACAACGCTGCGATATAATTTACGTATAAATTTAGAATTTTAGGATCCCTGTTTCGACTGGAAAGACAAAACAAGTGAGCGTTACGGCCTCATTTAAATAGTTGCTTGAAAAAAGGTATGGTAGTGAACCCTGTGGGACAATTTTAGTGCGTTTGCTCTATAAGTGGATTGCTTGTTTGCATTGAAATGGGTTAATATAGTAAATCGAATAACAGGTGCCATGATCTCGATAAAAGTTAGAAATTGGAATTTGAAAATGTCTTTTTTTTTGCATGACAATAGTTAATCGTTTCTTTAATGTATGTATTCAAAAAAGCTTTAAAGCTTATCTCTCACCACCAGAAAATAACATTTTACTCAGAAAGAACTCAAAATTACACATTTTTTATTGCGAAGATCATCATGTTCTTTCGTGATCATTGTTTTGAACGACAGTTTTGAATTTTACAAAAGATTTAATAAATGTTTATGGTTACTTAATTTTCCTAATAGCGTATAAGCAAGCCACATTAGTATCTAATCAATTCTGTTAACGTTATAGCTGGTGAAACATTTTTGTAAAGCTATAAAATAGGTCATCTTGGTAAGTCCTTATACGAGCTGTTTATATGTATGTTAATGATACTAACTGGAATACACTGTAGAAGTCAAAATACGGGACATATTAAATCTACTATGTTTTTTGCCTTATTATGCCGTGACCTAGGTAACTCGTTTTCGCCAGTCACATAATTAATATTCGCTTCCCTATAGTGAAATTTAGCTGAGAATCTTTAACATGTCTCTGTTGTTCCCAAGCTAGTTGTATGGAGGTAGACTCATTATTAGAAAATATGGTATTTTTTTATATTTTGTATTATAAATTATTCTGTACTATTTTGTAGTAAAAACAGCAAATAGAAAAGAACGTATAGATGAAAGAAATAAAAAATGACAGTAGCTATACAAGGTGTCCCGGAAAATGTGTAAATCTCTCGGATGTAGAAAAAAAAGAAGAAGTTCCTATAATTTTTTTTCCTTTTTAATATAATTTAATAAAAATTTTATGTATTGGACATTAGTAAGGATCTCTTAAAATAGTGTCCTTGACTACCTAATACTACTCTCTCTTTCATTTTTCATATTATTTGTATTACACGCATTAATAAACTATTTTAAAATTATATGCAGTAGTATTTCGTTATTGGTTACAAACTATTTAAAAACTAACCAATAGAATTTAAAGATGGTATGGCAACTAGAACCACAAATATTCTATTAGGAATTAGTAATCCAATTTACTTAAATCACTTAATAGATTAGGTAAACAAAAAAATTAAAAATAAGAAATTTTATATTTTAATTTTCTTTTTCATGATATAACGTCACAAAGTCACTGCAAATAAATCATACAGGATTAACATTCTGTGGAATGAGTTCAACTAAGCCTGAAATTTTATTTTAGGGGACTCGGAGAAATGATTTTCTTCTTTCAGATTTTCTTATGAATATTTAAAATGAAGTGCTGACGATTTAATAAACGAAATTCAATATTTTGTTTTAATTAATATTGATCTTGAGTTTATAATAAAATGGGGATCAGAAAGCACTTGCGTATGCAGAGTGTCCGGAATATGACACTTAATTTTGGAATATAAGATAAATTGTACTGAACAAAACATATTTTACTTAACAATTTTTTTTCTAACAGAATTATGACAGCAAACAGGTCTTGAATATGTGACAACCTTGCTCACATACTATCTTAGGTTATGTTTTATACATAATTATTACAAATATGTAATATTCTGTTTCTTGCAAGACGCGTTTACTGTACAAATTTCTAGTAGCCAAAGAGTTTTGCCTAGCCGTAAATTAACATGCGATGCAACTGGTTATGGTTACTATAAATTGTTCCATTTTTGTTTATGTACACTCACAAACATGAAAGAAAAATTAAACAAAAATGAATCACACTAGCTGTACGCACCAATATGACTAATATTACTTTTAGGTTATCACCAGCAGCCTGATTTCTCGGAATTTCTGGGAAACTTCAATTGTTTACTTCATTAATACTAATCCAAAAATCAAATTATGAACAAATTACGTTACAGGCGCTTTAGCTTAATCTTTATTATACCTTATTTTGTAATTTTGTAACATAGTTTTGCATATTATTGCAGTTGTATTTTTCAAAATGTATTTGTAGACAAACTATTCCTTTCAGACATTTTTTTCATAAGAGTGTTTTATTGCATTTAGTCAGATATATAAGCTCTTAAAATTACTGCACTCATATTCCGGTCACCCTGTTTAGCTGCAGCATATAAAAACAATAGTGTACAGAACATCAAAAGGTGATAATAAAAAAAAATTATGAACATAAACCTTTCCTTGCTTTTTAAATGAGTTGCAGAACTTTAAAGCACAAACAAAAAAAATTGTTTTTATTTCTAAAATAACGGTGGTAGATCAGTTTTCTGAAATTTGGCATTTTGCATGTATTTTTTTTATAGCAAAACCGACGAGTACTTTAAAAAAAACCGAATATGTTTAGTAGTAGATCTGCAAATTTTTTTGTAAAATCCTTATAGTCTCCGAGTAAACAATTATTGAAGTTGTAGTATTTTCAACTTTTACATCACTGGACTACTACTGTAGTTTCTAGCCAGCCGATTCTGAATATTGACATTCGATTACTTATAGTAGGCACGTTTTTATGATGGGAGTGTTCCCATTATTTTTTCAAAAATGGCTTTCGTGTATAGCAACTCATAGTTGATGGATATCATTTTAATTTATGATGTGAAAATGCTTTAGCAGAACGAATTCCCGGAAACATGCTAATTTTACCGCGGTGTTCAGTGAATTAAGTGTAGTACAACGCGGACGTGACATGTGAAATTTGAAATCGAATCTTAGAAGAGATGAAGGTCCAAGGCGTCTACGGCGTATTGCAGCAGTGTGGCGTATCATACACAAGGCTCAATTATATCCGTACCATGTACAGTGTGTCCAAGCATTAATACCAAGGAATAGGACGAGGAGGATCGGTACTATGGCCGCCACATTCTCTTCACGTTAAATCGTTTTTGTAGAGATATTTAAAAAATGAAGTATATCGCACCGATTTGGACAGTATTGGTGATTTACGCAAACGTATCATAGCTGCTGCCAATAAGTTATGAGTTCAAAACGGACAAGAAGCAGAAAATTTATATTTCAAAAACACATGAATAAAGTGGCATATATAATTCAATACATAATTAAAAAATATTCCCATTATAATTATGTAAATTTTATGCACAAAAATGACTGCATATCATATGTTGACAATATGTATACGAGAAAGCAATTTACCAAATATGAACCAAATTCCAGATCCAGGTTTACATTAAGAAGCACTTTATGGTATATGTTTATAAGAATTTCATTTCTTATTTTGATCCCCACTGTTACTTGTCTAAATTTGATATACATACTATTTTACTACATCTTGTATAGGAGATGATTTTCTCATTAACATTCGGTTTGAAATCTTTGAAAGTTTTCGGTGGTTCGATGGCTTCTATATAAGATTCGGAGAACAACAATTAAATTGTTCTTTATAATGTTTTGATGTCGACTTCATTTCCAGAATTTTATAATCATATGTCTCGTTATAAGATAGTGACATAATCCTCTTTGAAATATGATACATTAAAACTTTCTTTTATAATTTACGGTTTTAGTTTAAAAAACTAGTGAAATAGATATTTTGTTTTTTACTTTCCATTAGTTATATATACACATCATTTCATAAATAATCGAATTATTTATTGGTCTAACGACATCTTTTAAACATATCTGGAAATTGCGGCAGAATAATAATATGACGATGAATGCATCGAACCATTTCAGTTTTCCTCGATGTAACTGCCTGAGACTACCGTTGCCGTAAACTACTTATTCTTTTCCTGCGAAGACAAATCAATCTGAGGTGAATGTAATAGGTAACCCGAAGAGGCTGTTGGTGTACGGGTGGTCAAACTCGAAGCTCCAAACACTTTCGCTGTCAAGCGGTGAATATAGTCGTACGAAAGTTGATGCGATGACCAAGATAACGGCCGAATTACAGTGGTCGAGATGAGATTATATTTTAATGATACCCGTTGTGTCATTTTAGAAGCTCATATTGATTACTGTTAACGGCAGCGGGCTGAAATTTGGACAACCGTTAGGCTGGGGATAGAAGACTGTAAAAACGACGTCGGTTGCATAGAACGTTTATTCAAACGCATACGTAAGCCATCAAATGGCGTTCAATTTAAAGAAAAATCATATACAAAAAAAAATAATATACTTAGATACCAATTTAGGAACACACTGGTGTATATTTTTAATTTTAGATTATCATTTATTTTATTGTAACTAGCCATTTATACAGGGTTAACTATGACTAAGTACAAAAATTTTAACCACATGCTCAAGAAGGCCTAAGAGACAATAAAAAAGTTATTCCAGAATTTTATCTCGATATTAAAAAAATGGAGCAAAATCCTCTTTTCCTATGGAAAGTCGTCGCCTATGATAAGCATCGACTGAGATGGCTTAGATCCATAGATAAAGCTGTCAATAATGTCTACTACCATGCGATCGCTTTTTTGCAGAATGCAAAAACGACAAAAATTAACATTGTTATGTCATTATTTCGTTACAAACTGGCAAAACTACATTATCATCATTACAACCACTCACTACCGATAAAACACACTTCCTTTAGGTACAGCTAGATAAAATGCCTATTTATTATAACAAAATCGAACGAAATGAATAGATAATAGAAAACTTTTAATGTACCCGCGGCAGTCTTGTTCCATATCCTAGAAAAACAAGCCGGCGTACTATATTGTGGGAAAATATCTGCACCCGACACAAATTTCTTTATTTAATAACTATAAAACGTTGAAAAAGGCACTAAAAACTGAAATAGAACACAAAGCCATAACGTAAACACATGGTAAAAGCAGGAATTAAATTATGATATAACCGGGAATTTTACCATCGTGTTGCTAGTCGCATATTCTTTCACCTGCATATACAGGTGGTCCGTTAGTAATGGCCCATGGACACATACTATTTTTCATTTCAAAATATTACGATTTAAGCTAACTTGCCTTAATAAAATGTTGATAAAAAAGATACAGGGTGTCAAAGTTGCAATTTAAAAAGTGAGTTCTAACTTTGACACCCTGTATCTTTTTTATTATTAATATTTTATTAAGATAGTTGGCTTAAATTGTTATATTTACCATTACTTTCGGACCATCCTGTAGATAATACGTTTCTCTCTTATCCACCATTTCGCTGGCAATTATTTTATCTTATCTATTAAATTTATGATTTATTGAAATTTCTTGATTCTAGTTTTAGAATAAATATGTTGAGAAGACAAAACAATAGGGAATAGGGTCATTTAGCATTTATTTTTATTACATTTAGTGAATGATTTTGTAATTGCAGTGCGATCTGAAAAAAATATATAATTTTTTGATGTCTCTAAAGAATTTAAAATAATTTAATAAGAAAACATGAACTCGTATAAATCACTGTGTGACGGCAGTGCCTCTTATATTATCTCGGGTTGCGTTCGCTACCATTTAATTGCATTCAGAATATGAAGCGTAGGAGTCAGCGTTGTTAGGATTGCGGAGTGTAATATTTTTTTCTGACAAAAAACTATAAAAGCTATTGAGGGTTTATGACGCACCCTTAAACGCTCATACCATATATATAAAACAATATCCCCTCAGTCTTATATGGATAAAGGTGTCATACTTGATGGGGAATAGGCAATAAAGGAACTGATAAATGTGTGGTGTTTTAAGTTGTTAATGGTTTAATTTGGAGAGCGTACCAGAAAGAAGAATTACCTTGCATGAAAATGCTACTCGCCGATAGTAGTCATTACAGACATAACATGATATTCTAGAACTTTTATAATGTACTTGTGACCCTCCAAGGAGCTATTTTCTATGAAAACTAATTCTATGCGCACTTGTCAAGAGACTCCTGTTCAAACCATAACCGATCCGCCATTAAATGGAAGTTGTTCTTCAATATAAACTGATACCTTTCTTCGGGTCTTGTCCATACTCGTGAACTCGGTGAGGCAAAAACGTGATTCATCGGAAAACATTACTTTGCTCCAGTTCTTACCATTCCATGTCCAACGATTTCGGGCAAAAGCCAATCTTGCACTTCAATGCTGGTGTTGCAATAATATACCTGCAGCCATTCTTCTATAAGAAAATCCAACAGCATGGTACTTTTCTCTCAGCTCTTGGACTTCTGATTATCAAACCAGTCTCCTCATAGCGCTGGTATACATTTTGTACAGCACAAAGACCAACAATTCAACAATTTCACGCTGTCCTTGACCATCTAGTATCAACACTATATTTCTTGCCACAACAATAGGATCTAAATTCATTGTGACAGATGAAATAAACACTAGAAACACCGCACGGTACGACTGAAAAGATTTATAAATAACAGCACAGAATATATAGCTATATTTTCTGTGATAACAGTCAACACTAAACTGAAAAACAGGTTACAAAATGTAAATTTTCAAATAAAGTTAATGCAAAATATTTTATAAATATCGGGAATATGACATATAACCAGTATGACAGATAACATTTCTGGGAAAACAAATGATTAAGCGTCTACTAGTAAAATAATTCCCTTATAAATATTCTCAAAATTATTTGTAAAAATCTAGTGACCGAAATTAGTGACCTAATTTTTTTGCTCGCCAGTGTATATTGAGTTAAAAAACTGGTATACAATTTTAACAAATAAATGTGTGCAGCGCATTTTTTCTTGTGACGAATGGACATTCTGCATCTAAAAGACAAAAGTGAAGTATAACGCCTTTTGATACTATGTACTATGAATATATGAAATATTCTGAAACACAAGTCGTACATATTTTAGAATTCGTCGATTTATTTCAGAAAAAAAATAGTATTATATTAATATATGAAAAATGATTTTAATGTATTAATAAAACGGGATTTGTCGTATTTGGAAATCAGTTTTCAGACCAAATGTTAAATAAATGACAGAATCACATAATATTTCAATCAAAGTTATTGAACAAAAATACACATTACAATAAATATTATTAACTGAAAAATCCACATCAGGTAAAATGCAACTATAAATGTTCTTGTTCAGTGGTATTTTTTCCAGTTTGCCAAATATAAATAAAATATATTGAAAACAACACATATCTCAACAATTGTATTATTCTTAAACCGGTATAGGTTAATGTGAAGATTATTGAGTTAGGTAGTAAAGCGAACATCATCAATCATTGTAATTGTTCGTGTACCTCATGTCATATGTCAAAATCTGGTAAGAAATTATTGATATAATGGTTAGTCTTTGCCTGATTTTTTCGAAGCTTATCTGAAGACGGGTAATAAAACATTATCCAACATTCTTCAAAGATCGATTAAAATTTTAATATTACATTTTATTTGGGAAAACAACCCCTTATTTCAAAGGTATAAAATGACTAATGTTTATGTAACTAGGAACAAAAATAGTAATTCTTATTCAATAAAATAGATATTTTGAAATAAAACTGGCTTATATGTAAAATATTCATGGTTAGATTGAACAAGAGAGAAACAGTTTCATTTTTCATTTTTCGGAAAAAAAGTCATTCTTGAAAACTTTTATAAAACGGGTTTGCTATGGAAAATTTTCAATTCTCAGGTACAAGGTGTTTAGGAATTAAATGGAAGACATCTGGAAATCGAGAAGAGTTCTGTACTTACGTTTGACTAAAATATATTAAAATTTAAAGTCATGTTAGAATATCAATTTGTAGATAAATCGTAATATAAAATGAAACAAAAATATTTCTTTTACGGAAAAGACGTGATAATCAAAAATTTTATTTGTTAATAAAAAATATATCCATAAGTTTCGTGTATGCACGTACAGGATGTTCAGAAAATCACGTGAATCAGCAAAGAGTAAGCAGCACATAAAATGTTCTCTCACAATTTCAATTTGTGGACAAATCAGTCTATTTCGATTCTTCATATGTAAATATACTCGCGACAAGAACTCAGACGGCTTACGTCATATGAACAAATGAATAATTTATCATATTTTTATCAAAATATTTAAGAAACTGCAAGTGATAGTAATAAAACTATATAGTACACTAAAAGTTTGCATTATATATTGCGCTAAATTGCAAAAAATGATTGTTTTTAACGCGACTAAATATCGAAAATTAGGTTGACAATAAAAACAAATGTGTAACGTCAGCCGTGACGTAAGACTTTTGAATTCTTGACGCGAGTATACAGAAATCATTAAGTAAAATAAAAATTAGTTTTGAAAAAAAAAAATTAAATGTGTGACAGTCACTCTTAATTCATATATATTTTTTTGTCTAATGTAATGTAAACTCAAATAGACGATTAGAATATTTAAGTTGTCATAAATCACAAAATTTATATGAATTTTTTATAGACCAAAGGAATGGGCATGAGGAAATGGGAGATTTTTTAAGGAATCTTTTGAATGCGATTTTTACCATGTAGTTCAACTAGGAAAATAATGACTTAAATATGAAGTTTTGATGTTTATAGTATGAATTTTTTTTATTTTGAAACAATTCCTAAATAATTCGATTTGCCCACACATTGAAATTATGACACACATACAATTCTAAACAGCTTTTCCTAATAGTAAGCATTTTTTGATGTCAGATAAATAAGTCGTTTTGATTTTCATATATTACAATTTTGTTGAGCAGCCTGTACTTAGATACTAACTCAAAAGAATCGATGACTACCTTGTTTTTCTAACAAGCCGAATTTTCCGAAATTTTCTATTTTTGATTTTAGATCGAAGTAGGATGATTTATCCATAAATTGAAATTCTGGCAGTTTTTATTCGAAATAATTTTCATAATAGTATATTTTCATATACAGTTTACTCTATTCACAAAATTTTTGCTACCTCGACATAGCATAATCTAATATATAAAATTCTCCTGTCACAGTTTTAGACGCCATACTCCTCGGAAACGGCTTGACCGATTTTTATGAAATTTTATATGTATATTCGGTAGGTCTGAGAATCGGTCGTAATTTATTTTTCATACCCCTAAGTGATAAGGGTGGTCCACCCCAAACAATTTTTTTTATTTTTTGGACAAAATTTTTAATTTTTATTTTTTTATGATGTGGCATTAAAAATACATACAACCCTTAATTTTCATCCTCCTATCACAAACCCCTATTTTTTAATAACCATTTTAGTAATTTAACCATTTTTAACTCTCGTCGATGACTGATCGATTATCACTAGATCAGTTATCCCCGCCAAGCATCTACCGGTGTCACTTCTCACCCAGTAAACAGTACGGAGTAGGGATGAGAACGAAGTCGGTTTCCTGTCTCTCTCATACAAAAAGCCTTCTCTCACTCCTTACACAGTTTTCGACCATTATTATTGTGTATGAATCGAGCGTAGTAGTGTCGTTTACAATTATCATTTTACCTTCCAAGTGTAATTCTCAAGTAAATTATTAATTTGCTGGGCCATAATTATTTATTTCCTATTTTATCAATAATTAATAAAATTATTAATTTTCAGTGTAGTTCTCATTATTAGTTAATTAAGTGATCTACATAACTTCAAAAGTACGCAACACGTGTCACGAGCTCCCGCCAATAACGGCTGTTATTTTACTATATGGCTATTTTTTTTGTACAGTGAACAAAGACGTAAATGGGCTAATTTGGTCCGTCAAACAAGTAAAATTGCAGGCATGCGAAATAATTCAAAAAATGAATGTTTCGTGTTTTGTTATTCTTATAGGCCGTCATCATTCACAGTGCTCCAGTCCTCTTTTAGTCATATACCACATCTCCACACACTTACGTTTCCGGGTCACCTAGTAATATTATACAAATTCTCTATCACATTTTAAAATCAAGTAAATTCTTTTCGTCAAAAATGATTTTTTTTCAAATAATGTTCATTCATTCTACCCGTTGATATAATGTATACAAATAAAATTCATTGTGATACTGATAATAAAGATAAAGGTAGCAAAGATAAAATTGAAAAAAAATTGTTTTATAGTTAGATATATTCGGATGAATTTTTTTGATACATTTTTGGTAGATTAGGTATAATCTTATTAGAGAACCGACTAGATAAGCGACAGAGAAAAAATAATCGAGTTTGAAAAGCTTTTAACAAAAGCTAAAGTTAAAATTCCTGTTCCTGTTACGATTCTGTCGGTACTAATTTAAACAGCAGTCAATTGTAGGATATAAGTTCTACGGGAGATTATTATTTCGATATTAGGCAGTTTAATTAATGTCCGTTATTTTATTAATGACTGTATCGGTATACTGCAGCGTAGGAGATTATTCAAATTAGATTATTATGGACTTAGGAAACCCACGCTGGTCCGCGTATGGTCAGTGCATCGGGAAACAAAAACTCCCCAGCTCATTTGAATATTAAAGTGTTATTTCACAAATGCAATTTAGCTGCAGCCAATAAATTTTATGTTTATAAGACGTTTTTAATGTCGGGATTGGCGTTTTGTTTTTCGCACCTCTTGCCTATAACACTGATCGAACCAGAATATTAGCTTTAGGAAAAAGTAACCCGGCGCATATATTATTAAGAGCCCCAGTTTTTCAGTCGATGATCCAACTAATGGCTAAGTCTTAAACAGTAATTTTTAAATCAACTGTTGCTGTTAATTCATTTGCTGGCAAATTGGCAGGTAAATAATGCACATTTTGTCAATGTATAGGGCGACTTGGAATTGATCACTCGTCGCAGTTATAGGGAAATGGAATAAGGCATGAAATATACGTTTTATGTATACATCGCTAATACGACGATGTCAGGGGTGTAAATTGCATGATTTTTCCAATTATATGCAAAGGAAAAGAAGAAATAATGTATTACGAGTATTTTAATCGAAATGGCGTTTGTCTTAGACAATTTCGTGTAAAAATAAGTCTAAAAACGGTATTTAAAAATATAGTCTGGCCCCGCCCTCATAAAACGGTCGCCACCAGTGAAGATCTGTGACGTCAGTTGACGTTCGCACATATATACCTATGTACAGCAGTGTGCTTTAGTTTATATCTGTATACAATTTGTCCATTGTTGAATAGACTTTGGTATTGAATAAAGTTGCAAAATATACTCGTAAAATGGGTACAGAAAGTGCATCTCACTAGGCAAAAGTAAAAGAAAATAGTGGTGTACGGCGATGAAGCGCCACGAAAGGAAGCATTGCAACATTGTCATCATTGTTTAAGTTCATCGAAAAAATTAAAATTATTGTTGTATAGAATCAGTTAAACTTTTCTATTAAGCTACCAAAATGTATACAGGGTGTTTAGAAAATCAATTATAAAGCAAACACCTTTGTATTTTTCGTTTATTGTATTCAGCGCTTCATTCAGATTCCAAATAACATGTTCTGAATTTGCTTCTACCATTTACGAGATGTAGAATATTATTTGAGGCATTTATATAATTTTGCTGATTTCACTACTAATGTAGAAATTACCTGTTTTATTCTGAAAACATAAAACACAAAAGTAATAAATAAGGATTTTTTAAAATTTTTAAGGAGAAGTCAAATCAGTAGCAAATAGCAATTAAATAGTTTAATGTGAAACCATATGACATAATTTTATACATACCTCGAGTAAAACTATCTATCTGGACGTACCCAACAGCATTGTCGCCGTAATTTTCACGAGAGGATAAATAAAGGAATAAGTTACGTTTAACAGTACCGTAAGTTTAACACATCACCACTTATAATTATGGCATTACCTACACTATCAAAAAATGTCACAGAACACAAAAACAGAAGCAACAAACGCCGCTCCAACACCGTAACCGCGCTGAACAACGTGTGACGTTGCACCAATGATATCGCATTTTCTGCCACGTGGTTTTGTTTACATAATATGGCAATTTAGTAATGTTAATATTTTAATTATCATGTGGTTATTATCACCAGACACATGTTCTGATTATTCAACATGTTCTATTTGACTGACAATTTTTTTTTGGTAAAAAAATCCGTTGAATGTTTTATGGCTAACTCCGATCACTACTTTTAACGTAAAAAGTACTCCAAAACGGAGCCATTTATTGTAAGAATATTTTTTTGTAGTATAAATGACTTAATTAAAAAAAAAAGATTTATTATTAATCAGTGGCGCAACATAGTTTTATTTAAAAGGTTTGCCATAGTAATTATTCCATTTTTCTAAATTTCAGCACCCTGTATCTTTGTAAGAAGACATGTTAGAACAAAACTGTACTTGAATAAAAACTTTATTTTGGCGACAAGAATCTTTTCTGCACTTTACTTCTGAGGTCACCCTGCATAGTGTATATTAAAATAACATAGTAAACACTAATAACAATAAATTTAATCACTGTAAATAAGAATCCATTAGCAAAGCCAGTATACATGTTTCAGATCGATATAATGTTGCAAGTAAGCAAATATCTTCCACATATCTGTAACTATTTTTACCTCTTCTAATATTCTCCTACCATAAAACGCATTCAGATGAAAACAAGGTATCTGTATGCAGGATAATAATTAAACATTTATGTGTGCGACGAAGTACCAATAAAAGAGGAAAACACAAATATTTACTTAAAAAGCTATAATCAAAGGTTTCCTGTTAGTAAAAGTAGCTGAAATTTTACTGCATCTTGCCTTATAGATGCCAGTCCCATTTTACAGGAATCGGTGTTAAAGGTATTCGAGATAATTCAAATAATATATTAAAACTGTATGTTTTGCATTTTGGTGCCGTTTACTTATTCTGTTTGGCGAGTAATTCCATTATTTTGACAGTGAATGCTGCTTCGGTAATTCGGAAGTGACAATTACAAATACCCTGAGATGTATGTAACTGACCCGGTTGATACCTATTTCTTGTTTAGTTTTGCTCGAGAATTCCTGCACATGTTACGTGTCACTGAATGTAGGTAAAAGATATTTATTGAGTACACACGCATAAATAGGTTAGGGTTTTATAATTAAACAATGAAGGTTTCGTTTCTGGCGCCAGACAAAAATAACTGAATAAACTCGAATTAATAAAATGCCCAAGCACAAATAGTATCTTCAGACAATTTCTATATGTATACTACTACACCATTTTTAATTAAACATTATTTATTCATATATCTTCTCTATTATTTTTATTCTTAATAATTAATTAATTTGTATTTCATCGACATGAACAATTTTTATTCTTCTTCCCATGGCACAACGTAAGCAAACAGAAGGTCGACGTATTTCTCGTCGTAAAATGATTAAGTATGTGGTGTTTTAGGTACAGAAATCTTGAAAAATAAAACACGTAAAACAAAACTAATAACAAAAATAAAATTCTTGATGTTTTGTTTATCCACTTTTACTAATTAAATTCTCTTCACATAATAATATTGTTTTATTCATATATCCAGTGGCGTAGCCAGAAATTTGACATTGGGGGGGGGAGGGGGTGCAGAGTTTCAGTCAACAAAGTATTTGAAACTAGATTTTTTTAATACAAAAAAATTAATAATTTTTAATAAATTGAAACAATAAAGAGAAACAAAAACAATCGCATCATAAAAATGTAAATAATAAACAGATACGAACAATATTTGTTACAAAAATGTCAAAAATAAAATTAGAACTTAGTTGCAGGTGAACCCTAATGTAAGGTTGCCGTAGGAGATCTAGTTCACTGACCGCGTTGCTAAATCTTGGCGAATACAGTGATTGCAGGTTTGTAGTGAGACATTACCTATATGACCCAACCAACCCAACTCATACATCAGAGGACATCTTGTTCAGCTTATCTTGAAAGTCATCACTTCCTAACATTTTCGCCTTTCATGATTTCATATGTTACGTTTTTTGGCTACCACTATTAAACAAATTGGGTGGCCTTGTGTGATATCCTTTTAAAGTTTATTGTTTTCGACAAACATAAAAGTTTTAGCAGTATCTATTCATAAAAATTTACGAAAAAATGCTTAAATTTTGTATCAAAAACCCATTGGATTGTATGGAAAAGTAAGAAAGACGGTAAAAGATGTTAATGATTATTTAATTATTCCAATACAAATTCTGTATTAAGTAGGGGGTCACAACAATTTTAGAACCCACCGGTCTATATAATTACTGTTTAAGGGGCAACGCTAGATGCAAGTCAACTTGACCGTTCCGCTAAGTACGACCATGCATTTGCCGCATTGCAACCGTACGACTTACCTTACATTTTCTATCTGCTTGCTTCCTATCTCATCGTCTGATACTATTTGAACGTAAGTGGCTCCCTTAGCAGGCTTTAACTTAAAATGCACTTTCTTAGTTCCAAATTTACAAAGTGATTATCAATTATTTACAGAAACAAAGTGTATATAAATTAATAAAGCAATTTCCCGCTTCTAGGATGCCTATTTATTTTGTTCTCTTTACGTTTTAAGCCCTAGTTTACTTGTGTCTATAAATATGATTTAGGTCATTTAGCAAACTAGAATTGTTCTAAGAAAACTGGTGCAAGTCGCATCAAAATCGGATCAATATTACTGGAGTTATTTTGAAACTACTTTTAAGATACCTAATGAGGCCTCTTAAGTCATCCGCAGTTTGATTTTGTCCAAAAAACATTTTTCATTTCAGTCACGATTCTGAGAATCAAGAGTGTTTTTCTTAATTCATTTTAAATTAGTTAAAAATAACATTTACAAAATTTGTCCACGAATAAATGTCAACCGTAGTTTGAGTGCTATAATTTACAAAAAAAATATGTTAAAAGTAAACATTTCATAAATTTTCAAAGGATTTTTAAAATTTCTAAGACTAATACAAAAATAAAATATACAAGAGTCACTCTGAAAATTTTTGGATAAAATGTAACACACAAGTATGGGAGAAAAAAATTACTATAGTTTTTTTAAAGTACTTCCCTTCATGTTCAATACATTTGTTTTATTCAATGAAACCATTTAGAAAAGGCTTCACGGTACACTTCTTTTGGTATAGCCTCCAGTTCGGCTACAAATTCATTTACCGCCTCTTCTGGTGTTGAAAACGTGCGTCCACGAATTTTGGTCTCTGGGAAGAGGAAGAAGTCGCAGGCAAATAAATCGGGACTATAAGGTGATGCCCCAATAATTTGACACCCGATGCTTCAATAAGAGTTCGCGCTGCAGAATGGGCAGTTGCATTGTCGTGATCCAAACAAATTCCGCTCTAGGTCGACGTTCCCGGATTTTTTCAAACAAAGCAGGTAAACATTTAGTGACATACCATTCACTATTAACAGTACGTTGGTTCTCTAAAGGAATTGTAGCAATATGGTCACTAGCAGAAAAAAAAGAAGCAACCATTTTCTTTCCAACACTTAATTTTTGTTGGGACATTCTCATGTGGGAATACCCAAACAGTAGATTGCGTTTTCAGTTCAGGATCAAACTGATAAATCCACGATTCATCACCCGTTATAACCATTTGCATACGTATCCATCATTTGTCTGCACCAATCAATGCGAGCTTGTTTTTGTTCTTCAGAGAGAAGCTTGGGGACCCATCGAGCAACAAGCTTCTGCACACTTAAATTTTCACGCAATATTTTATTAACTGCTGCAGAACCAATATACCCTCTGCTCGATACAAGCATACGTAATACGCCTGTCTTTCTTTAGCAGGCGTTGTGCAGCTTCAACATTTTCGTCTGTAACCACTTTCCTTGATCGGCCGCTTCGCTTGTCATCTTTTAAAGATGATCTGCATCATTTAAATTCTGCATACAAACCAAAACACTAGAACGCGATGGACATGCATCACCGAATGCAGATCTCAACCGTTCAAAACACTGTACCTGGTTTACACCACTTTTAAAGTCGTAAAAAATCATAGCACGATAGTGTTCTCTATTCAGCTCCATCTTTGCACACAAGAACTGTTAAACACAACTTGTTCACACTGCTCTAAGTCGACGTTGAATTGAAATTCCGCGATTTAACTTTAAGGGTGAACAACTAATATGACGCACATTATGTGATGAGAGTTTTTGTTGCAATAACGACACCAGTGGCATCACATCCAAAAATTTTCAGAATTAACCTCGTAGTAGATAAAATTTCATTGGATTGTAAATGGATTTAAAATTGTTCACTAAACGACTATGAAAGATTACGTCATTATGGATTCAGTAAAATTTGTCAACACAAATTTAAATAGTCTAACAATAAATTGTAAATATTTTTATTGTTAAAAAATGAGGAACATTGTAAGCTCATGGATATAACGCATTAATATCAATATTGATCAGAAAATAAAGTCCCTGATGTTCGTATCAAAACGGTTCACATTTACTCGTGCACAAATTTTGAAAAGTTTATTTTCAGCCGATTGAGAGATATTTAAGAAAACCCCTTATAAATGTAACAATTTGTACATCTTGTATCTCGGAATCGTGACCTTAAAATGAAAAGATCAACTTATACATTAGTTCTCTTCTCTCGATTATTCAAAATTTGTCGTTTCTCTGCTTCATTATGTATTGAAAGCGTTTCAAACAGAGATAAAACAATATCGTGAGAGGGATTCGTTATTATAAATAACTATCGACGCGCCTATCGATAATATATATTTAAATTAGGTTCCTATTCTATGTTAAATTTAGTCTTACCTTGTAAGGAAGTTGTTTTTTATTTCTTTAAATTAATCCTACTTGCCTTGTCCTTAAAACTTTACCACCTCGCTTACCACTTAATCCTCAGAATATTTAAGAAGTCACATTCAACTAATCAACTACTAACACTAACCACTGGAAATTCAAAACACATAAATAAAAGTATCAACACTTGAACAAACGATTAATCGCATCACACACGTAAATAGTCTACAGTTCGCGAGTTACCTACGGTCACTAGCCACTATCACATCGTCCATTTGCCGTTGAACTAAAAACTCTGAGGCACCAGAAATCGGGCCTCAGTCTCGAGCGGATATGGAACGAAAAACATTTTAACCGTCTCGCGTGGTGGGGAAAACCATAATGTGCGACGCAATTTGAGGCTCGGAAAATTCGGCCTCACTGTGGTGGGATTGGTGGGTGACCCGGACTCCCCACGCGGCGCGGGTAGAAACAGAAACGGCGGGATATTGAAATGTAAGCCAGAGGTACGTTATAACATACGAGGGCCAAGATTGAAGCAATTATTTTATTTCGTTACCTTGATTTTTGATAAATGTAATATGCAATCGGATTGGAAATTATGGGGTATTAAAATATACAGTGAAAGCCAAATTTTACAGTGAGGCCCGGCCTCAGTTGCTTCATACGACGAGCCGCTACTGTGATATTGTATATCACACGTTGTTCATGAACGAATGAATAATTGAATTCATGATTTTTTACTTTGAAATTCGCCGCAGTTGATGAATTTTAATTTAACGCATTTATGTTCCGAATTAAAATCATCGGAACTTCTTCAACATGGTGGGTGGAAAGTAAAACTAAATATACGTTATGATTATAAACATGCTAAGCTCCAAGGAAAATTCCAATTCAGCGGTGGGCCGGTGTTCGAAAGGCCGAGTAATACCTTCGATTCAACATTAATTTATACACAAATTTGGACGTAATGCTAACAGACCGTGGTGATGTGTACAATCGGTAAACAACAGAATATAATTTATCATCAACAGGGGCTGAGCGAAATCGTATTTGGTAAGTTCGTTTGGATCCGTTGGCTAATGAAGGGCTATCGAACCGATCAAATATCTACATTACAAACAAACCTGGTACGCCCGAGGCGAGAAGTGCAATCAATAGAAGCTAATTACAGTTATTGAGAGGATGGACTAATAATGTTAAAGGCTCACGGGGGCGGTGACGGTATTGTTCTTAAATGGCGAAATGGGCAATTGATGTGACAGATTCTGTCCATTTATTTTGTCTAGCTGGTGCAGTCTTGTCGAAGCTAATGTTTGTTTATAGTTTGGGGTATGAAAGTCATTACTTTTGACTAATTAGTCAGAATATTATGTAAAATACTTTAAAGTGTACTTCCTTATCCTATCGATATACAGGGTGATTCAGTACTTATGTCAAACACATTTTTAAATGTACAGAAGGCAGAGGAAAAAATTCAAAAAGGACAGTTCAAAAATTATTTAAAAATACACTTTTGCACGGAATTTGAAACTGGTTTACTGTAAATCCTGATAAGGCAAAGCATACAATCGGCGACCAGGCAAAAAATCTAAAGAAATTTGCAAAACTACGCATGCAGTAAATAAATCAAGCTCTATTGGACTAGTCAAAGAAAAGTTTTATTATCCGCCTCTAGAGGACGTCTTACCTAAAACTCAGAATAAATGTAACCGTTTAGCGAGAAATCGCTATTAGTTTTATTAAACATCAAATTTTTAATAATTCTTTCTGTAATTAATCAAGTTGCCATGCTTCAAATAAATGTCATTAGTCATTATGGTGTTACAAATTGTAACTTAAATTAGTTAAAGCAGGTATAATTTTGATTTTTCACCATAATAATTTGAGAAATGGATCAGTAAAGCTCAAGTAGGTATTGAATACCGTGACATGAATGTTTGTTATGCACAAGCACATGGTAATGCAGAATAAGATCGTCGAAATTACATAGACGCATATCCTAATAGAACACAACGTTTTGGGCGTCGCGATAGCCGAAGTGGCTGGGAGACGACTGCTCGTGGAACCAGTCTGGATCGGTTATGTCGGCATGGGTTCGAATCCCATTGTAGTACCATGGATGTTTGTGCTTGTCGAGAGATGCACAATAAGTCTATAGACTGCGGTGCTTCCGGGGACACTGTCGGACGGCTCCCAAAAAACAAAAACAAAAAACTGAAAATCATTGTCAAAAGTATTATTTAAAGAGTGTTCTTAGTGTTAAGAAAAATGCCAAGAACGTTTACAAATGCTGAATATGCCGATATACATTATGTTTATGGTTTCTGTGAAGGAAATTTCAACGCGTCAGTTCGAGAGTACCGAACACGCTTCCCTAATAGAAGAATTCCAAATGCACAAGTTTTTGTAGATGTACATCGTCGATTTTCGGAATATGGTTTGCGTCGCTACAAAGATCATAATCGTTTGCGCTACACTGTCACCAATTTCTTTGAATATCTCAAAAACAAGACCAAACGTCGAAAAAAAACAGGAGACGAAAAAGTTTCGAAATTAAACAGGTCAAAGTGGTGTGTAGATGTTTTATTGAAATTAATTTTTTTTTTGTAGTTATGAAATAAAGTAAGAGGGGGGTAGTATACAAAATACACTTCTAAAAGGGGTAGTTAGTTCCAACTTAAGAAGCTTATGTAAGATCATAAGGAGTGTTTGTGTTACGAATTTCACTTAAATCGGATAAGTGGTTCAAAAGTTATGAGGGAAAAACCAGAAAAAAATTCCTACTTCAACGCTCTCTATCTCGGAAACGATGCGTTTTAGGAAATAAGTTTATATGACAAATGAACATTATATATTGATATTACTTCGGTACCTTTGAATATTCGCAGGAGGCATGAGATAACATTGTTGTTATTTGCTAAACTCTATATTATTCAGTTCTTAACTAAAAATTACTAACTCAAAAATTACTTATATTTGCAGAAAATACTATTTCAAGAATACGGCACCCTTAACGATAAGTAATCGGATATTTTAAATCGCCAAGCTAGAGACTACAGTAACCCAGCGATCTAAAGGTTGAAAATATTAGAACTTTAATAATTTTTCTCCCGGAAACTAAACGGATTTTACAAAAACATTTTTTACGATATTGACATTTTTCACGATGCATCTATTGCCAAATTTTTTTAGATAAGTTCTGAATCACCCTGTATAAGGTATTTAGAATCGATTGGGCTTCAATCAATCATTGGGTAGTTTTTTTGGATGAAATAAACATACGAAGTTGCAATAGTTAAAAGTTGTGGCCCATAAAAAACACATTTAATGTTTTAAAAATTATTGTGACAAATTTTAAGATATTATCTGGCAACAACCTATTTCCATATATACAAGGATGTTTAGATAAATGGAATATAGGGTCAGCATTTGTATACAATGCCGTGCTGACAAAATTTATGATTTTATCCTAGATTTACGTACTTGAGCAAAGCAAGTTAAATTGAGATGTTTGTCTCTCTGCCTCTGAGTGTAGTATTTACTATTTACCAAAGACAAGAAATATTCACAAATATATCAATTTTTGAATAGAAATCGTAAGCATTATCTTATATTCCTATAACTTTAGGAAATTGGTTTATTTTCGTCTAAGGAAGCTATCTTTGAGGTGCACTGATAAAAATGATTATAAATTTGTTGTTCACATCATACATAATGTAAAAAAATACTAAATCAATACTGTATTATAAGAATTTCTCATGTAGATACCGTACATTTACATATTTTATGTAAAATTACATGATTTTTAAAAAATACATAATAACATTGTAAAATTTCATTTCAGGTCTACAAAAACTCGGGTTTACTATGAAAAAATGCATATTCATAAGCAATAATTTTCGATTACAGCCGCAGTATTACATTGTGGTGTTATTTCACACTATTGACCCAGTCATTAAATAACCAAAAATCCACCGTATAAGATAATATAATATTAATCAGTGTGACCCATTCGCTTTTGGAGACTTTGTGTAGAGGAAGGATGATCTATTCCGGGGTAAAATTATGATTCATTCATATTATGCAATGCTTCCTTTCGTCACGCTTCATCGCCCTACACCACATTTTTATTTTCGCATCGTATGTTTTTATATCTGCAGTCATTTAAAAGAAATCTGTTAGTATTTCACCAATGAAATTGAAATATTTTAGAGATTAGATAGATTATTACGAAAAAAAATATTAAAATATGTTTCTTTTGTTTTGTCCTACTTCACCTCACTCTAATCACGAGGATTAGTCCAGAAATCGAAGACTTGTGCGGGAGAGGGGGCGGCATATTATTATTAAGCAGGCAGAATTTGCGCCCACCCTACCATACCGGCACAGAGGATGCCAATCTTGTCTACAAATATAACTGATATACGGTCTACCGGCTGCGGGACTTGAACCCACAATAGTTATTTTTAGTAAAAAATAGTGGACTATATTTAATTGATTTGTGAAATTTTAAACCCTTAATATTTTGGAATTTCAATTATCAAGCTGTTGGTGATATATTTTTAGTACTTATGTATTTTCTCTTTGTTTTCGATCAATAAAATCAACTTTGCTCTTAAATCATGCTTAAATAAAATATGAACTATTTTGAGGGTTGGAATAGTTAAGTATTTTTATTTATATTTAATTTATAACGAAATGTTGATTGAAAATTATATTTTAATGATTTTCTAAGTTGGGAAGAAACATTACTTAATTAGGATGTGTTTGGCTCCATTACTATATTTTGACATCAGAAAACTCCTTGCACGAATTAATAGGTACAGGGCTATTTAAGCCTCCCTTTATTATCGTTATTATTAGAGATACAAAATAAATTTACGAATAAAAGTTGTAAGGCTGTAACTCCTTTAATAAGTTAAGAGAAGCACAGTGGCGTGCAGAAGTTGAGGGGTACAAGAAGCAATAATATATGTTTAAATGGAACGCTGTATATTGTTGAATTATATTTTTTTCTGATTTCAAAGATATGTCATAAGACTTTTTTATCTTACCCGTTTTCAAATTTATTAAACAGTGAAAATCTGAAAATCGTATTTAAGCAGTATTATGTATTACAGTAGTCTATGAAAATAACAAGAAGATATTCTGTTATTATGACATTTTTTTAATCAAATCAACTGAAATAAAAATAAAAAATGGAAATAAATGTTTTGTAGTTTTCTTAATAACTCGAAAACGTTTAAAAATAGGAATAAAAGACCTTGTACTTTGTACCTTCTAGAAGGTACAATGATCAAATTCTATTATTTTATAAGGATTCTTATTCTCAAAAAAAAAAAAAAAAAAAATGAACTACACAATTTTTATTGTAAAACATACATATAGCTTCGATTGATTTGGAAGCTCAAGATGTAAACAATTCAATCGATTTTTATTTTGTACTGTAACTTGAGAGAAAGTGAATGCTTCCTATTTCAGTTCTTAGAATGAACGGGCTATTGTGTTCTGTTGTACAAAAACGTGAATTCAAATCAGATGTTTGAACTATGCCGATCACAAAAACAAACAAGAGGACGGAACCCGTTACTTTCAATGGACCAAGACCGGAACCGTTATCTGATGTATACAAAGTTAGGAACCGGAACCACTGATACTTTTTGGGTTCTAATAACTTCCATGGTTCTCGTTGGTATTTCGTTTAAATGAACATACGCGAACGCTAGGAAATGAGACGGCGGCAAGGCGATTGCGGTTGCAACGCTTCAATGGTAATTTTGGTTCGATGGTAACGATGCGTCTCACGAATGAACCCAGATGGGTGTCTTTGTAAGATAAAAAAGTAACGGAGCGCCATACAAGCCTGATTTACATGCTGCAATTCCATGGAAAATAAAACAATAACTTATTATGAGAATAGAGGTTTTATACTGTCAAGATAGCTTAAATCCGAACTTCGTTTGCAGATCTCAGGTCCGGACTTGGCGAGAACCATAATATTTAAATATACTTTATTTATATTAAAGCAAAAATAATCTTATTCATGCCAGCTAATCGATAGAAAGATCCCATTTATTTACGTGCAGGCGATTCTCGAATTTAGTGGAACACATTCCCGCAGAAAGTGACGTAAATTTTCATGAAAACGCAAACGTCATTCTCATTGCAAATAATACCCTGATTAATAATAGTAAAGCTGTTTAAAATTTTGTAAGCATTATCTAAGTTTGAGTTATATCTTTGAAATCTCAAAAAATATAATAAAGTCGGTATGTGGTAAGCGAGTTGCACGGACAGTGAATAAGGGAATATGTAAGTATTCTGGGAATGTGGTACAATGGCACCTTCTGTCATAAATAATGATACAATCCATATTCGTCTTTGCAATATAAATATATACGTTAAATCAACTTTATTCATTATATAAAAACGACTCTTAGACCAGTGCTGAAGCCTTTGAAAATGGTAAAAAGTGAAAGAAAATAATAGTAGGATGAAACCCATTGGAAAAGGAAGAGAATACAACAAAAATGAGAGGAAAAATAATTTACGGGCGATCTGAGGTTTTTAAGGGTAAAAAACGGTTTACCTCGATTTCTGGCAAAACTACAAGTCCTATGGAAAAAAGTTAAACAGCAAAGTTGTAGGTAATAAAAAGATCTACAACTTCTATATGAACACTTTTTTCACATAACCTCAAAATTTATGTGAAAAATTCAAATAACCAAGTTTTTGGTTTGTTATTTGAATTTTTCACATAAATTTTGAAGTTATGTGAAAAAAGTGTAAATATAAAAGTTTTAGATCTTTTTATTACCTACAACTTTGCTGGTTAACTTTTTTCCATAGGACTTGTAGTTTTGTCAGAAATCGAGGTAAACCGTTTCTTACCCTTAAAAACACACCCCCTTCCACTTCCCGACCTCAGATCACCCGTAAATTATTTTTCCTTTCATTTTTGCTGTATTCTCTTCCTTTTCCAATGGGTTTCATCCTACTATTATTTTTTTTGGTTTCATAAATTGTCGACCCTGGTCTATCTGCAGAATTTTTACTTAAAAATCCACATTTCCATTTGAAGTAGATTTTTTTATAAAATACGTTTGTGTGTTTTTCATATACAGGGTGTTATACAGGGTTGGGTTAATGTCACACATTTTTTCTTATATATAAGTTACAAACATTTAAAAAAATATTAAAATGATGGTTACTATAACAATAATTATTATGTCCACCTTCGGCTCGGAATGCAAGTCTTACGTCGATTCCACTCGATGGATGAAATTTGGATAATTTCTTCTCTGGTTAGCTGCATTTTGATTTTTTTTTCAAGCTACTGCTGATGAGTAGTGAATTCAACTTGGTAGACAAGCTGCTTAATGTCCCCATAAATAAAATTCCAAAGAATGTATAGCTGGGAAACACGGTGGCCATGCTATTGGACCTTGTTCACCTATCCATTTATTCCTGAAGTGTTATTTAACCCAGCAGTTACTTCTCTTTCTGTGTCTTACCACATATTTTGAACAATATTAAGCCCTACGTCATCAATTAATTCAAAAAGGTTGTTTTCCAAGAACGTTCTAGACAGATCTGTATTTAAATGATCTTTTAAAACATGTACAGACATTAAATTATTGGTGAAAACGTTGCTCGAGACGTTGACATTGAAATCGTCTTGATACGATTGCATGCGGAATTTGTAACGCCCAAATATGTTCATTATATTTTCTTCATTTTCTACATTCACTTCAGTAGGACGAATGATCTTTTTTGGGGCGGGGCTACCTTCTTCTCGAAGTCTACGAAGACTGCACTAAAGACTGTGCGGGCAGATTGATGTTTATTTGGTTATCTTCGTGAGTACTATCGGGCTGCTTGTCTGGTGTTCCCATTGGAATACCCATATAGGCGCAAAGGCAATATCTGCATACGCAGTTCCGTTGCAAATAAATGCATTTTTTATATAGCACTTTAATGCTAAGTGTCAAATGAATAAACAAAATGGCACACATAATTATTGCTATAGCAATCATCATTATTATTTATAAGACTACTCTGATTGAAAAATGAAATTCTATTTTTTAAAATGCTTGTAACTTCGAAACAAAAAAAAATCAGACCTATGTTCATATAAGAAAAAATCTTTAATAATAACCCAGCTACCATCTGCCAAAGTTTGTCATAAAGCTTGTAGAACACTTTGTATACAGAAATCACGCTTGAAATCTTCCGACATTATGATCCGTACGAGACCTGATGAGAAAACTATTATCTGCTAGTCTCTGTTCTTCTACCATTTTCTAATGATTCCCCGATATAATCCATCAGCGAGTTCCCTGTGCTCTCGACGGGGATAATGTTCACTTGTAGAGTTTGTAATCATAGATGACGACAGTCTTACCAGATACTGTCTAATTATCAGTAAGATGAGCTAATAGAACTTAAGACCTAATAACGTCTGATGTGCTTCGGAGTAGTAATTAGCTGTGTGCTACGTTAAATGCCGGATTTATGGCTTTAAGTTGCGATAAGAGGGGTAAACACGTTGTAACGAACGTGCACAAATTGACTACAGACACGTCAATCACTGTATTGTTTATCATTATCAAATAAAATGAGAAATTTGATCCGGACCATCATTTACTGTGGATAGTTACGAGTTGGAATATTCAATGACATTATGCTCTCGCGGCCCTCAAAATTTTTGTGCCATTATGGTTGATTATAAAATATATCGGTTTAATACATTAATATAGAATAAATTATAGTTTAAAAAAACTAAAAAACACGCTTTAAAAGCAAACCGAACTAAAAATTAGAAAATAATTTTGAAGTATCAAGAGTTTATATTACAGGAATAGAAAATTCCGTCAATCAATTAGGACTAATTAATTGGGAATAAGATTAAATTAGAAATTAAATTATTAATAAAATAATTCAATTATAGTAAAAAAACGCGTGGGGTGCTTGATATTAAATGTAACAATGTACAATTATTTCAGTAGCGAAGCTATTTATAAAATTAAAGTCATTATGAAAATATAGTAAATTGCACCCCATGCTTTTTTACTATAATTTAATTATTTTATTAATAATTTAATTTCTAATTTAATCTTATTCCCAATTAATTAGTCGGAATTGATTGTCGGAATTTTCTATTCCTGTAATACAAACTCTTGATACTTCAAAATTATTTTCTACTTTTTAGTTCGGTTTGCTATTAAAGCGTGTTTTTTTAGTTTTTTTTAAACTGTAATTTATTTTCTTAATTTTTAGTCTCATTTCACGGCGCAGGCGATTGCGCATGTGTGTCCTTCATGCGCATAGATATATGCGCATAACACCTCAACTAACTACTGACACAATAGGTGCAACCACTTTCCTACGGTGCGAAGTAGGAAGTAGACCAAAATAAAAATGATTGACAGTATAATATTGACAGCGTTTCTATAAAATATGCAAATTAAAATTGTTCTCAACGTTCCCGTATTAAAATCGTTTTCCGAATTATAAAATTTTTGAATTTTTTACTTTATAATTTCACAAAATTTTATATTCAAAACTTTCAAAATTTTTGCAAAAATTTTAAATTAAAATTTCTTTGAATTTGAAAATTTACGTTTTTCAAATTCATTTCTTTTCAAAATTTTTCCAAAATCAAAAATTATTTACAAAATTTTGTATTTCGAAATTTTTTTAAATTTTAAAATGTAAATTTTTTTGAAAAATTTTTATTTCAAAACTTCTAAATTATAAAATTTTAATTTTGGAACTAAAATTTTATTTTTTGAAATTTTTCTGTATTTTTTTGAAATTTTTATAATCAAAATGTTTAAATTCAAAATTTCTATTAAAGTTCAGTTTCGTTTCCGTTCCATGTTTTGCAATGTAATGTTTTGCAATTTATCTTGGAGTTTATTGATTTAAAATTAATTCAGAAACTTATTTTTTAACTATTCCTATTATTTTTTTTCTCAAAATCTCATATTATTTAAAAAAAACTTAGAAGTGGTCCATTATGATAGGTTTAACTTAATAATTCAATAATTTTCAAAATATATGTAGAAAAGTTCCGTAACGACATCTATCGTATCATAATCGTACCATTAATTTTCATTAAATATACTCTAAAGGTAAGAATTCTATTTACTTATATCGGTAAAGAAGAATGTCATTTACCATCGTTCTATGGATTGTATACACTTAACCTGCAAACTAATGTAAATAGTTTCTTTTTTTTATTCTGATGATCCTAGAAATAATAAAAATGCATTATATTATTGTGTTGTAATTTAATTAACTACCTATATATTTTTTTCAGTAAAAAAAATACTCAAATGAAAACCCAATGCATAGGTCTGTCCAGCTCATTTTTTAGTACTTAATATTATTTTAGTGATTTGGGTATTTCTATACGTATATTAATTAATTTGAGATAAATTATTTTAATTTATTTAAAAATGTTACTGTACATGTTTTTATTATATACTGTTTGTGCATTGGTATCACTTAGAATCGGTGTACCAGTTTCAACTTCAGCACTTTGAAAATTTCGCGTCAATATAGTTTTGGTATTATCTGAAACTCTGATTGAACAAAAAATGCTTGAGTGTAGAATTTACATGACGCAATTAAGTACCTACTTACATAATTATTGCATATTACACTTTTTTTTATTAAATACCAGTACAAAAAACTTACTTGTTGGTTCATACAAAAACAATGTTTGATGTTTCATGTGAAAAATGTTTGCTTCAAATTCTATTTTTTTTTGTAGCATTGATCAGGACAATCTTTCAAATGAAGATTTTAATTTTTATCGGCGTACCGCATAAAATTTTATATCGTGATCTATTTCTTTATATTAGTTGATGAAATATAAAATACATACCAATGGAAAAATCACGTCTTAAGGGACAATTATTCACAGTACGAACAGATATTCAAGGTTTTTTGTCTCACACTATATCGATCGCACTCAACACGTTACAGTTCTAGCGTCGGCCACCGTGTAGGATCCTGGATACCGAACGGTCCCCGAGACGGGTGAGGAGAGCAGAATTGGTAGGGCGGGGCGTGTTGGAGAGTGAAACAATTTATATATTTATACTGTAAACTTTGGTAACATTAGGTATGTTAAATCATTTTATCAATTAAAATCACAAATAAATTATATTAATAATGAATAACAATAGCTACAAAAGAAGTTGAATTTGCTGGTCGCCGATTGCATGTTTTGCCAAACGGCCCTTTTAGATTTTTTTTACGAAATTGTATTTATAAGAGCTCCCTGTATATTTATTTTTTTTTTAAGTAAGTTCTGAATCACCCTGTATACGTACCTAATATTTTTAACTGGCCAATTTTTTAACGATCTCTATAAAGTTATCTTTTATTATAAATTCCAATCGAAAAACGTTCAAAATTATAAATGATCAGCTTTATGCGGGGTGTTCTTGAAATAACTGTGTTCTTTCAATAATAATTATGTTGTTGGGCAAAACTAAATTCATAAAATCGATTTCTGGACTGATCTATTCCGAGAATGTAATTTTTTTTTCTGTGGTACCCAATTAGATAAAAACAGTATTAAAAATACCACAAATAAATAATTACAGATGTTATGAAATATATCATAAAACAAATTAATTGATTATTTGTTCTGTCATTGTAAATCTTCTCGTATTTCATAAATATCCATTTGTAACAATAACATTACTCAATTAATTGTCTAAATAAGAAATTTAAGGAATGCGTTTAACAAATATTCTCATATAGCTTTTAATTAAATAAATATTTATTTGTGAATAATTCCAAAATTGCTCCAACATATTATTAAAAAGTATATTGTACCAAAACTTGCTGTAAAATATTTCTGACATTTAATTTAATTTAGAACGATTTTTAATTTTTCATTCGCTTCTATACAAATATTTAAAGCGATAAAAGCAAATTTATTTCAGCAGGAAAGGGCGATACAGCTTTTATATACAACTGGTCAAATATAACTATCTGGGTGGGATAGTCCGTTAGCCTTACTTGAGTGAATGAAATATAACATCAATGCATTTTTTCTCCTAAAACATAAGAACTAACTGTGCTCCTTTTCCCCATTTACACTTTTTTCTGAGGTTCATTCTGTTAATATAGATGGATGGTTAGGATAGATAGATATGGTTCAGCGGGGTAGAAAAATTGGCAATTTGCGGCCGAGGCCTGGGCAGCAAAAGAGAGCCATTAGACCTAGGCAAATTGTGAAGAGATTTTAAATGCCGCAGAGAAACACTAGAATAATTGCAGCGCAGTTTGTGATATCACAATCCACAGTTTGACGAACGTTAAGCCACGACTTACTCAACTCATTTCACGTACAAGCCTTATTTTCAAGGAGTCTTCCCTTTCGAGTGAACTTTTGGTTGTTACATCAGCTACCAATACCAAACATATCGCCCTGACTTGTTTATAAACTTAGTTTTTATAAACAAAAAATTTTACCTGATCAATTTTTGACAACATCCGAAACTAAAAATATTTTACTACATTTTTTTCCACTATGCGTCAATATTTGTCCTCAGTTATAATTTCCTAAATTTATGCATCTATATGTTAAGAATCACCCTGTATAAGCGACACATCACTGTTGCCTGTTGTTACTCTTTTAAAGCAATTTTTTGAAACTATCGCAGTGGCAGAAAGCGTAATTTTCCAATTTCATTGTATCGTAAAACCTATCCTGTTATGTTTTTAGATATTGTTCTTTTTTCAAGAAACATAAGAACACCACTTAGTATTTAATTTTGAATATTAATTATTAAGAAAATTTAAAGGTAACTAAAGTAAATAAAGAAAACTATTAGACAGCTTTAAAAATACCTAGATATATTTACAGAAAGCAAATATATTTTTTATTATTATTAAACGCTGTAGCATTTCCAGCGTTACTGCTACCTCATTTAGAAATTTTAAATTCAACGTAAAATAAAGATGAAGCAATACTTCTACCTCTCTGAGACACGGTTACATACTACAACTTTGTTTTTTCCCTATCTATTTATCAAAATTGTTATTTTCTGATGTGTGGATGCGTATATAAGTGTATAAAATAACTAGTGTTGGGATCACTCGAGTGAAAAATAACTGATTATTCGGTTATTGCAATAACCGAAATCACTCGGTTATCAGTTATATGAGTAACGAATTATTTATTTGATTTTCTTTCACTGTTCACTATTGCCACCTTTTTTATATGCGCAAGTAAGGATCTTATCTTTCTAAATTCTCAAGTAAGAACATTCTTTGTCGAATAGTTTACATCGTATTTGAACTTTTTTTACATGTTTCGTTTGTAATGTGTGTAATGCTACATATACTGTTAGATATCTAAGATTTGTATTGTTTTATTTTAAATATATAAATATACCTATACAAAAAGTGTATAGGTATGTATTTAAAATAAAACATTTATATGTAAACTACAAAAATAGTCAGTTGCTCAGAATTCAAGTTACCATCATTCGAGTTATCAATCGGTTTTTCAAATTACTTAAATACTCATTATTGGGTTATTGAAATAACTCGGATTTTCCCAACACTAAAAATAACATATGTTAGGTCATTTGTGCATACTCTTACTCTATAAGATATAACACAACAGCATGAAAATCGATCACAAGTATGCTTCCTTGAGGACAACATATACGTAAATATAACTCCTCACTCCACTTTACGATGTGATATAATGTAAATCAATTTTATTGGACGTTATTACGAATGAAGGTTAAGAAAACAAAAAACAACACGACAAAATTTGAGAGAAAACATTTATGCATTTCGAAGGACCAAACGTAGCATTCTTATGAAATACATACAGAGTGTCCCGAAATTATGGACTGAGTACGTAATAAGTTAGTTACCAAATTTCATAAATTTATCTCAACTGGCATCCGAGTAATTTAGAACAAAATATCAGAGGAAGAATTTCTAGGTGTACGTTTGTATGAAGAAAAAGAAATCTTTTTCGACATAGAATACCTTGGAGAAAGCAATACCCTCTAATTTCAGGACATCTTGAAAATTAAAATAGACTTTGGTATATAAATGTATAAATTATAATTTTTGAAATACGTTTATTTTGACGTTCTCTAGAACATTTCAGACTATATTCGACGCTTTCTTGACGACTGGGAAAACTTCTAGAAAACTTGAAAGTAAAGGTATAACAAAAATTGGTGAGCTTCAAATCTATTCTACAAAATTAACATGTTCATGTGTTAAGTTTTCACCTTTAATGACTGAAATGTGTAAAAGTTACGCATAATCCTTAACATACTGCTAAATACAGAGAAATATGTAAAAATATACATAATCCCGTGTGGGCTTCGATTACCGCAGTGTTTTTTCGTGTCAAAATGTGTAATTATTTTTTTTACAGTGTCCTCAATATATTGTGAAATGCATTAGGTTTTTTATGCAAATAAATTGTAAATGTTCAATAAATTGATGTGTGTAAAACAGCTATTGCTGATACTGATGCTATTCGCACGCAAATTTAAAACTAATAATTGAACTACTTTTAATTTTATATCGCCTTGTATATTTCCAGTCAATTTAAATTTATTTGTGAACTTGGTGATGCTGGCATCGAACAAACTTCTGGGATCGAAGCTGTCTGTATTTGAAACGATAACGTCTTTTGTAGTGTTACATAATTATAATTTAATTAAAAACCCAAGATAAACCGTGATCTCATAATTAAACTCACGGCCCCATGTTGAGGTGTCCTCTAGTCGAACGTTAATTACATTAATTCATTAATCGCATGCCCGGCCGCCTCGATTTACATATGCACGCTTAATTATTTTTCTGAATTTGAAATCCGACAGCGCAGCACGTCTTTAAACTGCCTGATGAAGACGTTCCGGCGCAGGGCAGCCGTTCGAACGTCTACCTGAACCCGAACGTACCCGGCAACTCTTCTAATCTGAAGATTAAATTTGTTCAAGGCGGAGTGACTGTATGTTTTCATATGTGTGTAATAAAATACCTTCTTATCAGCTTAGAACTGTGCCTTGTTTACATAAATGCGCGGTTCGGCTTTGGGACGTGACTTCTATTTTCGGGGTTTAATGTTAATGCCTAACTTTGGAAGCAAATAATTCCGTTAATAAATTGCGCAAATATATATTTTCCAGTTTCGTGTTTGTTGTGCCTTATTTGAAGCCGAGCCTGGGGAGACATTTAAAAAATGTAACGTTTGTAGGATGCTTAACTTGTATGACGGTGATCGTTGTTATTAGGGATACAGATTTTATTTTATTAAAAATGATCTCTTACTATGACTTATTTTCAAGTAAAGTAGTTTGATAATAGCATATGTTTATTAAAAAGTTTATACAGGGAAGACAATGGCCGATTTTTTTCTCATAAATTAGTCACCGCTTGAGATAATTTATCCAAATTCGGTGGACATATTTAGTATGCCAGTAAGTGTGAAATAAAAAATTACTAGTTTTAGAAACTTACCAGTGGCGGAGGTGCAGGTAGCATCGATTATTATTTGATAAAAATATTTATATATCGCCCTGTATAATATTACAAATAAAATACATCCACAGCTAGCAAAGTAGTTCTATAAATTTAGAGTAATAGGAGTTTTATATTCTGTTAATATTTTATAGTTGTATTTAGAATACTAAATTGTTGCATTAATGTGGCACATGAGACTGATTTTGCCTTCAGAAATTTAATTGTTTTTTAAATTTGTTGCAAGAACGTTCTTAGAGCATATTTTATAGAGCATTTATACATAACTGCTAATGTAGCCCTATAAGTGTGTAATAACACATTTTTACAGCAACGGTGTTTATAGAATCAAATTACTGTAAAACCAATGTAAAATACTGCTTTATAGAATTATACCATCTCCTGTGACACTCTTATAAAATTATTCCGTAATGTCGCTTATAGTTTAATTATAGAACTATTGCATAAGGCGTTGTTAAGTTACAATTCTTCTGCGGAAAAAAAATTACAAATATGGAAGCTGCTATCGAACTTAAGAGAAAAAGCTCTTTAAAGCAATTATAGAGAATAATAATACAGTTGTTATAAAATCATTATAGAGTAAATAAGTAACACAAGCCTTTTTGTTTTATAAAGAAACGCTATAGAACTATTATTTGTTATATATGTAGGTTTCCCATACTCCCATCTGACGAGACCTGCCTGTAAAAGTACGAAATATTTTGATCAAAGTATAATGGGGAAATTTGTATAACATAGTCGTGACTTGTTATAGCAGTTGCTTACCAAGCATATTTGCTCCATAATCATTGCAATCGACACAAAAATGTCATATTAGTGAGAATCTATTGGAAGTACAAGATAATGCCTTCCTTTCTGTCGCCATATTGTGAAGAATGAAAACAATTCTTAATTAAAAATATATACAATATAAATAAGTGAAATGACATCAATAATATGGATATACTTACTTTCTGACTATTTTATATACAGTTGGTTGTTAAATTCATCAATTTAGAAAACATTTTTTTTATAAAATGTCCAGCATCATAGGAAATATAAGGTTAATTGGGGGCGCGTCAAAAAATTATCATTATGTACTACACATTTCACGATAAAACTTTTTCCGCATTAAAATGTACTGCTCTCTGATGGACAAACCAACAAAACAATTCGTAATGATGCGAGTACTCCTATGCAGGCTGGTTAGGTCATCTTCTATCTTGATTCTTATTGGATCATCCATATTATTTCTAATATGCAGAAATATTATATTTTTAAAAGATACAATTAAACGATATTAAAGTTCTCTAAGTAGGACACCATGCAATACAAAAATTGTATAACGAAGTGGTATAGAATTTTTATGATTGCTTTGTAACTGTGTTATAAAAATTCTGTAAGACCTGTGAGAACGTTTATTCAACAATTCTATAAGTATATCCTGCAGACCTTACAGAATAGCTTAAAGAACTAAAATTTCTATAGAACGGTGCCCATTTTTATGGTATAAGTGTTGTAAGAACGTTTTGAAAATGTTCTTAGAATAAACATTGCTCTATAAAATTTGCTCTGGAAACGTTCTTACAATTTTTATAGAACAGGAAATTGTTAGCTGGGTTATTTGATAAAAAATTTATATATCGCCCTGTATGATATTACAAATAAAATACATCATCATATGCGTCATTGTATTATATTCACTTTTTGTTTCTTTGCACATTTTTGTATTCCAAACAACAAAAATTGATTTATTTGATGAAGTGCATTTTTACACAATTACTTAAATTACTTAAACATATCCTAAGGCCATGCAAAACAATAATAATAATAATAATAATAATAATAATAATAATAATAATAATAATAATAATAATAATAATAATAATAATAATAATAATAATAATAATAATAATAATAATAATAATAATAATAATAATAATAATAATAATAATAATAATAATAATAATAATAATAATAATAATAATAATAATAATAATAATAATAATAATAATAATAATAATAATAATAATAATAATAATAATAATAATAATAATAATAATAATAATAATAATAATAATAAAGGCGAAGTTCAGTTGCTCACTTGCACGTAAGTACAAGAGAGGTCCTGTTCTACCACTTAACCTTTCTTAACATAAAGTAATTATAATTAAGCAAAGTAATTACACGTAGCAAACCTAAACCATTATATCACATATAATCAAATCAAATAAGTATAAGTATACTAACCTTTAAAAAAACAAACTAAATATGTATAACTAATTTTAATGCACGGTCCCGATTTTTTAAGAGACTAATTTCAGCCCTGGACAAATTAGTGCAATCAGGGTGAAAAACTTCCTTACAGTCATCACATTTTATTTGTTTATTAATGTGGACCTCTTTTTTACAAGCAAAACAAAACAACGACATCGATAAGAATTATCACTTCTGCCGATAAAACAAATCTCCACCCACAAATTCAACCTTATTCAAGGTATAAATAAGACAATTGCAGTTACTGGTAACTATCACAAAGAATTGGCAATGCAACTCACCAGACTAATATCTTTGATCGTTGCAGCGTAGAATAACACAATTTCAAGAATATTTTCGACGGAAAAAACCACTAAAATTCAATGATTTAGGTACAACAAACACACAGGCTTGCTAAGTCAGTCAATTATACAGTATACAATAATAATAATAAGAAATCGGCCATCTTAATCAAAATTGTAGATTGTCAATTTAAACTTTTTTTTTAATATTAAGTTTTAAAAATGGCTTATGCATATTCAGATGCTGAAATGGCCAATATGGTTTATATGAATGGCCTTGCAGATGGAAATTGTATTGGCTTGGCGTATTTATATGAAAAGATTTCTAAATCATTTCACTCCGAATCCAAGCATGTTCAGAAACGTTTTTCAATGTTAGGAGTCAGGCTCATTTCAGAAACTTTCAATTCCTGGAAGACCTTTGAGTGTTAGATCACCTGTTTTGGAATAAGCTAGTTTACACGAAATTGAAGATGAGGCGATTATTTTCGGTGTAAAACCAGAATTTATGAAAAATACGAGTATACTAATATTATAGAGAATATAAAAAGTAACAGGATATCAAGCATATTTTCTGCCATAAAATAATTATTTTTGAAATTTAAATTAACCATACGTTTTTGCCTTGACTGAGTATAAAAAATATTCAGATTTGCTGGTGTCCGATATACAGGGCTAAATACTTCATATGTATAAACATTTTGTCTGTTTTAGAGAAAAAATCGTTTCTTTTTAATTGCAAGAAAACAGTTGGTATAGTCTGTTCAGAAATGAAAGAGAGTAATAAAAGCTTATTATGTATGCAAATCGTAAATAAATGTAGTATTGGTGCTTATATTCAATATTTTTATATTATATATTATCGGTATAGATGAGGTGTACTTTTAAAAAAACTTTGTGTGATCGAACCGAACTAAATTGTAGCAGGTAGATAAAATTTAATCCCCGACAATCCGTCTTTGTCTATGCCGCTTCAATTTCTTGGTCCATTTCTCTTATAAGTAAACAATATAAAAACAGCATTTCAAAACTAGAGGCTACTTTAAGCATCATAACCGGGTTAAGAGGGTTTTTAGTAATTCAAATTAAATTATTCAATATTATTATCAAAATATTTATTTAAATTTAATGAATAGACTTTTATTCCACACAAAAATATATGTATTTTGAAAATTCAAATTATGGTGAGTAAATGTAGTGTTGTATAAATGTACAATAAAGAAAATAAAAAAGTAGGTATATTAAAATTCATCCTCTGAATATTCTGATGAATTATCTTCGCCTCCTAGATGGATAACGATAGGTTCCACAGTAATGTCAATTAAATTATCGAGTTCCCACATTTTGTCCTCTTCTTTTTGTACATGATGTATACATCTTTGCCGGTTATCTGCAGTTACTCGTTCCAAGGAATTTTTTAACAAAATTTTCACGTCACTTAATTTAAACGTCGTATTATTTCGCGCTACATCTTCTTTTACCTGCGCCCAGACTATTCGATTGGGTTAAGTTCGCAGTGATAAGGTGGTAACCGCAGTACCGTTATTTGCCGATTTGTTGCCATTTCATCGATAACATATTTTTTCTGATCTTTATTAAGATTGACAAGTGTCAAAAGTTCTTTTTTCACCATATTTGTTTCAAAAGAAATGCTTTTTCTGGATAACCATTGAATTATATCGGCTTTCCTCCAAGCAGTAGTAGGCGTCCGCTCGGTCTGCCGTGAATGGTAACTGGCATTATCCATGACAATTACAGACGCTGGAGGAATAAGATCCAACTTCTGTGTAAAATACTCTTCGAAAACATCTGGGTTCATGTCTTCGTGATAGTCACCTGTATTTTTAGATTCAAATAAAAGTAAACCGCCATCTGCAAAACCACTGGCACTACCTATATGTGTCACTATTAATCTTCGCCCTTTACCTGAAGGTGCCTTAAGCTCTGTTGAAAGTCTATCCAAAAATGCTTTTCGAAAACTTTTTACATTTTCATCTTGCCATACTTTTGTCACAGTATATCCCTCGTTGACCCATGTCTAGATAATAAATATTCCTCCCTTCGTCACGGAATTTTCTAATTGATCTTAAGGTGGATGTTCGCCAACAAATAATGTCATCTTTATCGATAAGAACTGACTTCCTGTTATGATTTTCCCAGCAAAAATTCAACTCTCGTAAGACGGCCCATAATTTGCTTCTACTGATTTTTAGCAAATCGTTGTCCTTTGAAAGTTCACTTAAAATTTTGTTTAGCGTTGGTATTTCTTTTTTAAAATAAAATGAGTGTACTTTTCTGCGAATGACATTTTTGAAGAAATCATCTATAACGACTTTTGACCTCTCTGTAGATGATTTTGGAGGATTATAGTATCTTGTTCATTTTTTGTTTCCTTTAAAAGTCTGTAGATAGTCGATTTTCCAATACCTGTCATTTTGGAACACTTTTCCACGATGTCGTCAACACTGTTGGTAGGATTTTGGTGTTTCAATGCATTAAATTTAATATAATAATCTTCTCATTCTGAGACAGCGCACATTCACGCGTTTAGCAGGTACGTAATCTGATAAGCTCGACATTTTACCCAAACAATATTATATCCACTAGCACAATAGTCACTAAACACAAGTCGAATTTTACTCTACTGCACTAGCACGTCTCCGTATATTCAGCTCTAAGACTGGATTGATCTGTCACAATACACTGGCTCCTGCGTTATGATGTATCCAGTAAAATATACTAATGTACACCCATTACCTGTTAGCATTAGTGTTATGAAATATTACCACGCCCATGGCCGGTTCTTATCTCGGGGTTTTATTACTCTCTCTCAATTCCAAACAGCCTATAGGTGGATAGCTTTTTCGTTTTGCATTACCTATAAATTTTTATACCTACAAACTTTTATCCATGTACATTTTTTTTTATATGCAACGGCATAGATTAAGAAATATATATTGGATTTTTTAGTTATAATTGGAGGACCCACTATGATGACAGAGTTTTAGAAAAGAAGGTTTTAGAAAAACGATTTTTGCTATATGTCGCTAGGATTAATTGTATTGAGAACATTTCATACCGGTATTTCTGAAATAATTGCGTATACGGGCAATGGAGGACATCAAAATAAACAATACGTTGTATTAAGTAACCTGGGGTTTAACATATCTTGAAGAAGAATGCATCTTCAAAAAGACGCCTTTCTTCATTAGAATTTCCGTTTGCTTTTCCATTCATAAAATGTATGTCGGCAAGTTCTTCAACGGAATAATTCACTATATTTACCTATTTTATAAAAAAATGTATTAAAAACTAACTTAACCGTTTCAAAAACAAGTTACTCGACTGACTGTATGTTGTCTTTTTTTGTTTAAGTCAGACATGGAATTTATAACAAACTGACATGCCATTGTTTTCTAATTAGCATACCAGAGTTGTAATGATTAATAAACTTTTAATTAATAATTTAAATAACTTTTTAATTAATTATTTAATTTGTATCTCGAAAACGGTACAATAAGAGGAAAAGTCCAAAAGACACTTTTTAAGCAGAATTAACAGATACCGATTAGTCCAAAAATAAGTGGCGAACAATTTTTTTTTGCTAAAAATGAATATTTAAACGCACCGACGCCACTGATGCTAGTATATTACAAGAGACTTATACACGTAAAAGTAGTCCTTCACTATACACTGTTGTGTACCAAATCTCATCTCAATATCTCTATCGGTTTTCGAGATATGATGACTATAGATCTAAGGCAGAAAGTTTTAAACAACCTGTATCTTGAAAACGAGGCATTTCCGAACACATGTTTATATAAACTTTTTCTCTTATTTTTAAAGATAGAACTTGCTCCTGTATATCAGGCAGTTGTTGCATCAAGGCAAGTGTGCAAGTGCGAAAATTCGCCGCGTACTCTTTATTGAACAGTTCAAAATAATTTATTTTATTACCAGAAGTAACTATATTCTATTTTTTTTCTATAACTGTTCAAAATGAAAATAGTGCCTGCCTAACTATACCTAACTAAACAATGATTTTGAAACGACGCATAGCCTGTCAATGTTTGTGAAACTTTCTTCTTCTAAACACTTCGTATAATGGTAGAGAAATTTCAGGACTTACAAGTTTATTAACTTTGTACATGGTTATACTTTTTAATTTGGTATTCACATCAAGATTTATAATCTCTTTGTCGACCACGAGTTAACAGATTTGTTAATTTGAATTTAAAATTAAGTGCTCCATTACTACGACATAACAGCATTAATAACATTGTGAAACAGAATAAAATTGAGCTGTATGATTTTGTAACCACTCGACTGCAGCAAGAGAATAATTCACTTTTTGGTTGCAATATCGCCCAACACATCGGACTCGTAGAAGTTAATGTCGTAATATTTCAGGTTAAACAATAATTATTTTTGGTTTTCATTAATATAGTAAAATATTATTCATAATAATTATTCATAATTTTGACATAAAAATTGTTATTCGTATTACACTACATTACATTACATTGATTTTGAAGTAAAACATAGATACGAACATTTTTCCTAAGTATCTATATTTCGTGATTTAGTGTGATTGTTAATGTTGTTGAAATATTCACGCAAATATCCGTGACACTCAGGTCTGTTGATTCATTGTGCATGCCGCTAGTAGAGAATTCAAAGCAGACCCGTGTTACGTGCAGTGGGTTCAAGTGCTGGAGTCTGTGAAATATGATGAGGAGAATAGAATTCTGTCTCAAGGTATTCATGTCTTTTCACTTTTAAACAGGCACAATGGCAGTGGACGTGTGATTGCTGAGATATTCGATACAGTATAAAACATTTTCTTGAAATGTTATCAGTTTAAAATATTTCTAAATTAATTTAATCAAAGAAATTGCAAAACTCATATATTTATTGTACGAAATTTGCTTATAACAAAATTTAATAAATCGAAAATTATTCTGAAACTGTATTTCTTTATTTTATGTCAACAGCTTTTGATATAATTATTGTACTTGCATTAATCTTTACTGTCATATGTTCATAAGAATTTTTTTCTAATTGCCTAATATATGACACTCTGTTTATACAATGTGGCCAGAAACTTCTATATCCTGTCTATAATTCAAAGGCAGCTTGCTGAAAAATTAAAATAAAATGGTATAGATTGATTAGTTACTGATTTTTTTTTTAATTAATTTTTTTTAAATAACTATTACTTTTTAAGTATATCAGTGAAACTTGGTATAGGTGGATAATTATATACGAATATTTATTTTATAACTGCCTATTTTCATCTAAGGAAACCATTTTTAAAGTATTGAAGAGTTTCTGAATACCTTATACAATATTTAAGCAAGGAGACGTGCAAGATTAACCATGATGGTTTAAAATATATGGTTATTATACGAAAGTGAACTTCAGTTGAACTCAGATATAACACCATGGTCACGAACTAAATAATGTGTAGGTAGCTTGAAAGTATCCAGCTATAATTAATTGTTATGTGTAATGGACTAATAAGTTTTTAATAAAGCAATTTACAACAGCTTATAATGCCACTTGTTAATTTATTTATTTATTTATGCAAGATACATCCACCCAACGGAAACCAATTACAGGGTGGGAAAAAAACAAATTATAAATTAGATACAAAAAAAAGATGAATATAACAAACATAAATTATTACACAAAAGACAAAACCAAAAAACTAACAACTTAAGCTAAGAAATACATGTAGATTGAATAGAGCGTACATTACAATGAAAAATATCTTGTACATCTTGCTTCCGGTTATAAGCTGTACACATAAAATGCAATAAGTTCGTTCGGGCGGCGGGAAAGTAAAACGTGAAATTCATTCGCGACTCTGATCTAGGTACATGAAACAAGAGGTTATCGAAAATAAGGGCACAACTAAAAATTTTGTTAATAATTTTGTACAGAAATATTAAAGCGTCAAGAATTCTCCGATCTCCTAAGGTAGTTATATGAAATCTGCTTAACATAATAACTTAAGATTGCAAAGTAACAACCATTTTAAATATTAATAATTAATTAACCTTAGGTTTTCTTTCGAATCTTCCACTTAGAAATCATGAGGAAATTGTATGATTTTTCCAAGTACGTGTAGAAGAAAGAATGTATTATTTTAATCGAAATGGCGTTTATCCTAAACAGCTTCGTGGAAAAATAAGCATAAAGATGGTATTTAAAAATTTAATCTGGCCACGCCCCCTCAAAACGGTCGCCGCCACAGTGTAGACCTGTGACGTCTAACACCGTTCACATGTATATATCTAAATATAGCAGTTTGCATTTGTGATATTATTAGGTGGTATTGTGTTAAATAGATATTAGTATTAAATAATATTGCAAAATAGACTCGTAAAATGGACACAGAAAGTGTGTTTCACTGGGCAAATGGAAGAAGTATTGCATTATGCCATTATGTACGAATACAGCATACAGAGCCTAATACAAAATATTTCACCGTGCCAAAAATGAGCACAAATGAAATCAGTAGTAAATAGCGATACAAATTTATTAAATTGATTTTAAAATCAATCATTCTTCATTACTTTTCCTTATTATTTTTCAAATTAAAACAAGTAGTTTAATGTGAAATTAGATGACATAATTTTATAAATACCTCAAATAAAACTATCTATCTGACACTTACCCAACGGAATTGTCGCTATAAGTATCATGAGTGGATGGGGTGTTAAAAAAGAGTGTAAAATATTTAAGAAGGTAATAGTATGAACCAAAATAAGCAGAAAAGTCTCAATAAACATGGGTGCGCAAAGTAACGGTTGCGGAGATATGCAATGTTTTATGTTTTTTGCCCCTTTTTTATTTTGCAAAAACGTTGTGTATTTTCTTATAATAGTTGGTTAACGTTTACTGAAATATACAGTACGTATTTGACAGTTCTCAGTGCGCACGTTTTCTTTTGCTATGGCTGGTTACTTTAACGCAAAATTAACAGACATGCATTTCATGTATGGTCGTGTTAATGAGAACGCTACCGAAGCGCGACGTTTTTACGTTGACGCTTATCCAAATCGCCAGATTCCTTCACAACGCATGTTTGGAAGAATTTACCAAAGATTGCGTGATACCGGTTCCTTGAGCAAACAGTACCGGAAGACCAAGATTGGTATCCACTCCTAGAGCAGAAGAAGTAATTCTAGCCCTGGTAGAGTAGAATCCAGGTACGACTGTGCGGAGAATGTCAACCGAGGTAGGAATTAGTGGTACTCTTGTTTGGAGAATCCTTCACAAGCAACTGCTTTATCCATACCATGTGCAACGAGTACACGCCTTAAATCCAATAAATGATCATCAAGCACGTTTGGTTTTTTGTCGCTGATTTCTACGTCATGATGCTGATGCATGATGCTCGTTTTCTTGCAAACATTCTTTTTACTGATGAGGCCGGGTTCACAAGAAATCGAGTGTTTAATTTTCACAATACGCATATTTGGGCCGACGAAAATCCTCATGCTCTAATAGAATCTGGATATGAGGAACGTTTTTCATTAATCATTTGAATAGGTATTGTAGGTGACAGGTTTCTAGGACCTGTTGCTTTACCAAACCGATTAACAGGCACTGCTTATCTCAACTTTCTGCAGAACACACTGTATGAGTTTTTGGAAGACATTCGTTTGAGTCAAAGACAACAAATATGGTTCCAGCATGATGGTGCTCCAGCTCATTTTTCCATGGCCGTTAGAGAGCGTTTACACCAAACTTTCCACATAGATGGGTAAGAAGGACCGGACCTGTTTTATGGCCTCCAAGATCGCCTGATCTGAACCCTCTAGATTTCTTTGTTTGGTGATATTTGAAGACATTAGTGTATGTATGGTACTCCTGTAAATAGCCTGGAAGAGCTGCAGCTACTCAAAAGCTAATCAAAAGTGTCAAGAAATCCAAACCAAGGAGGGTGTTTTCGAAAGAATTCGAATATCGTTGAGACGAAGATGTCGTGCCTGCTTGGAAATGGACCGAGGGCACTTTGAACATCTTCTGTAACTTTGTTTTTTGTTTGTTAAAAGCTTCTTTTGTCGGTTTATTCCTAATAAAATAAAATGTTTGAAAAAAGAATAGTGGTCCATATCTCCGCAACCGTTACTTTGTGAACCCATGTTTAATAAGACTTTTCTGCTTATTTTGGTACATACTATTACCTCCTGAAATATTTTACACTGTTTTTTAACACCATGTATATTGTAAACAAAGGGATAAGTTACGTTTAACAATACCGTAAGTTCACCACATCACCACTAATAATCATCGCATTACCTACACAGTATTTACACTATGTATATATGATTCACAAATGCCACAAAAAACGCGAAAATACAAGAAACAAACGCCAACACCGTAACCTGCACCTGTATCCACGGGAACAAACCGCACTGAACAGAGCTATGCTAATTTATTAATGTTAATATTTCAATTATTATGTGATTATTGCCGCCAGACAATATACCCTATAATACATTTCAAACCAGTATAAACTTCTTCATTTCTTTCAAACAGCAAGGCAGTGCTTTGAGAACTTTAAAGAAAGCATATATACGAGGATTTGTTTTAGGCTGGCATCAAATGGTTGTAAATTTGCGAAAAAAGCAACTTCGTTGAGATTGGAAAGTAAAATGTGATAGTTGCGAAAAACAAAGTTTAACATTCTCCGCATTGCGCCTTGGAAGTTCCATTAGTTCCGTAATAAATGCATAATAAGTGTGCTAAGTTACTAGATGCAGATTCGCAGCACCATAACGAAGGCACGTTTCCAACTTTTATGCAGAAAACAGTTCGCTCCACATACATGTAGTTACCGATACCAACTTTACGGAGACCTAGTAAGGAGCTCTCGTTTAATACATGCTTATTTTCGGATTATACGCCTGATTCTAAAGTGATAATAAGGCGGTGTTCCGACGCAAATGATATCTAAGGTCGGGAAACTTACAGATATATGATTTACCACTTTGGAAATTACTGCTGGCAAGGACGACGTACCGTGAATTAAGTAAATTGTATGATAAACTTTGTATATCATTTTAAATTCTCTTCGATATTGCTTTAACTTCAGGGTATTAGTGTAATTTGTAGTTAACTTGTTAATCTCGCCATGCTTTGTTAAAGCTAAGTTCTATATTTTTTTTTATTTTTTTTAATTTTTATTTAACTCTTTACCATTACAGATACAGATAGTACATATGGTAAGTCAATTTCGTGAAACATGCATAATAAATAATAGAACTAACAGACTAACAAAAAGTATAACAAAAGCACAAGAAAAATGAAATATTACCTACTAACATAAACACATCATAATAGACAACAAACATTTCAAAAGAGTGTGGACTCCGCATTTCGAAAGCATGCCAATCATTTAGCTCTATTTCCTAATTTTAAATACTCTGAGATACTGTAAAAAGCATTATCTAATAAAAAACGTTTTACTTTATATTTAAATTTATTGTATGATGCTGTGTGTTTTATATTATTTGGTAGCATATTAAATAAGGCAACGGCTTTATAATATGGAGAGTGTTCAAAATGTGCAGTATTATGCTTAGGTACGCTTAATAACAAATCTCCATGTCTAGTGTTGTATTGGTGATAAGATGAGCATGTTATAAACAGATGTTCATTTTTTTTTTAGCAAAAATAGTACATTTCAGTATGTATAATGAAGGTAATGTCAAAAGTCTTTTCTCTTTAAATATAAGTCTACAGGTGTCTATAGGTAGAATTCCATACAGTAATCTTACTAATCGCTTTTGAGCAACAAAAACACGATTTATCAGTTGTAGTAATGTAAAATATGCCTTATTCAATTGTTTGCAAACATAGTCAATGTGATTATCATAAGACAATGTGGAATCAAAATATGTGCCCAGAAGTTTGACATTAGGTGAAAACGTAAGTGCATCATTTAAAAAGAAGTTATTTCGAAGTAATCTTTGTATGCCGAAATTTATTATCAATGTCTTATTTTTATTTAGTATAAACTTATTACGATCACACCAAGCACTGAACTCATCAAGAACCTCCATTACCTTCCTCTGAAGTTCCTCAGGAGTGTTGGCTAAAATTGTGATTGTAGTATCATCTGCAAACATCGTTACATGGCCATTTGTAATGTAATCAGGTAGATCGTTAACATAAAGCAAAAATAGCAAAGAACTGAGTGAGGACCCCTGTGGAACTCCGAGATTCAAAGATAAGGCTCTGATAATGATTCTCCAAGTTTAACTCTCATAGATCTATTGCTCATATATGAAATTATCCAGGACAAAACATTCCCTCGAAAGCCCATGTTTTCTAATTTTTGCTTTAGTAAAATTTTATTAATAGTGTCAAATGCTTTTGACAAGTCAAATAATAGTGAGACAACATATTTACCATTATCAAGAGACCCATAGACATATTCCAATAGGTGACATGATGTTGTCTCAACAGATTTCCCCTGGGTAAATCCATGCTGTGACGTGGTTAGGAGCTTAGCTTTTTCAGAGTAAGACCATATTCTATTATATACAATCTTCTCAAATAATTTAGATATGATACTTAATACCGATATTTGTCTATAGTTATCAATATCCTCACAATCTTTATCTTTTCTACTTCCATTGATTGAGCTGCCACATACAGTGGTTTTGAAGAGGCATGTGCAAATGTACTTTTTTTTCATTTTCCTTATTTAAGGTCTTTCTTAATTTTGAAGTCAAACCTCAAAGGTTAGAGTGGGCAGGGAGTTATTTGATCAAAATGAAAAAATAATGATTTGAGCTTGTAGGATGAATAAGCCACATTAATTGAGAAAATTAAAAAAAGTAGCTAAATATTTTTGAGGAAAATTAATATCGTTTACGAAAAGTTTACAAAAATGTCCTCTGGGATGCTGTTAACAATGTATGTAATCATAGAAAACCTGAAACAAAAATAGAAAAAAAAAATGAATCATCACAAGGAGAGGTTTTCAGTATTCAAGGATGTAAATACTGATACAAAAAAGTGCCTGAATTAAATCACAGCAAAAGCAATAGTTCAATTTTGAATTTTAGTTTATTTATTATTATTGTTTTAATGTACACAAGTAATTAATTTCAATTACAAAGTGTAAATGTCGTGGTCCTCCATTTGCACCTTCAAATTAGTTTGGTGTGAAATTTTCTTACCGAATATCCCACGAGCCTAAATTATTAACCGGAAACTTTTCCTCTTTCATAAATATTTTTAGAAAATTCAATATGACCTCGAAAACATTTCCGGAAATAATTTTAATTTTATATTATAAGCGAAAATTCACAATTTTCCAGAAATTTTATGTATTTGTCATAAACGTACAAAAAATTGATACAGATTCTGTTTGTCATTACTATATGTTTAGAAATGATTCGAAATAATAAATCAATAATATTTAAATTGCCATAAGCACACCATTAGTTCTGTTAATACTCATGAATATTTTAGTACTTAATACCTGCTCATTAGTTTAATCAGTGGAAGTTAATTATTAATTAACAAGAAGGCGGCAATGAAAATATTATGATTTATAGAGATATATTAATTTTAATTATTTTAGATTTTTCTGAATTATTTATTAAAATAGTAGGTATACCTGATATTGACACTTTCTATACTTGTATACAAGAGAAACGATAACGAAAAACTATGTTACGTACAGTATCGCAAAGTTAATTTCATGTTTTGTCATTATTATTGCGGAAGACAACAATCAACATAATAGTACTGCCGATTTGTAGTGGAGGCATTTCAAATTCGATAGTCTTCTACCCTTAGGAAGAAGTGAACCGACTTATTTGGACGGTGGTGGTTAATCAGCGTGTCATTATATTGTTGGTGGAGAGTGAATCATAGCATAAATCTGCGTCATTATAAAATAGCTTTTATAGTGGCCTCCATTAAACGTGTACGTTTATGTGCAAAATATTCTGAGAAAGAACGTTCTACATGTAATTTAGTTACATTTACATACTTAAAAAAGACTTTTTCTGTATAGAAAGTTATTAAGAAAGAGAAAGAAAGTTAATTTCTTTTCAGCTTCAGCACCAGGGACATTTATTAAGTTTTGTAATGCTATTTTTACATTACCAACTGTTTGTAGAAATTGATCTAATAATCCATAGAATTTGGTATTAAGTTATCTTTTACCTGATAATAATTAGTTTCAATTATTTTTGCTACATGGTGAATGTTACTAAGACATTTTATTTCATGCATAGTTTTTAAGATAATATATAACAGTACAAACAGCTTGTTTATTGATTCAGCATTATTTTTGCCAACAAACCAGCAAAGCATTTTTTTATTATTGCTTTATTATACCGTAAATCAGGAAAACTGTAATAAATTTGTTAATTTGATATGCACAGTTTCGACGACGAGGAATTTGTAAATTTCTTTAGAGATAGCGGCCAATACAAACATCCAAAATAAGTTTTAATTCACAACATAATCCTTGCATATTTACTCCTGTACGAGTTGCTTACGTTTACGCTCTGGGCCTCGATTCTTGAATGATGTCCTAAGTCTACTTTGATTTTTCGCTTGAGTTTCAGATTTTTCGTCAGTAAAGTGCTGTTTCTGTATGAGATGCAATAAAATTTTATTAAACAAAGTTTGTCGAAATGAAAAACTGAGTATGTGTGCAAAATTTGATTGTCCTAAGCCTACTTTGACTGTTTGCTCGATTTCGTTAAAATGTTAATAAAAATTTGTCAGAATGAAGAATTGAGGACATGCACAAAATTGTAGTATCCTATGCCCACTTTGACAAGTATATTTGAAATCAAGCAAAAAATCAAAGTAGGCCCAGTACATCGAAATTTTTCATACATACCTACTTTCTCAGTTTTTCTGAGGAACTTTTCTGAATAACATTTTTTCGTATCCCAAACAGAAACAGTAGTGTATTAGTGAAAAAAATTTCTTACAAATTTACCGGGTTTACTAGATTTTACGGATTTGAAATTACGGCAGATTTTGCAGAGCTGAATTTCAGGAGACCATTTTTCAACATCAAAATAATTTATTTGTCTCTTACAAGAGTCATTTCACCTACGCAGGGACACTCTGTGTACATGTCTCTTAGTGTTGTTTTATCGAAAGAGGAACCTGAAGATTTCTTTGATCAGGACCCGTCAGCTTCGACCGATTGACAAGCGATTAAGAGTTCGTTTTCCCCTTCCTCGCCGAGAAATAACGAAAACGGTTTTACACGCGTATTAAAATTCGATTACGTCGCGCCAAGTCATTACATACTAAATTACAATTTTCTTTCTGGCTGCAAGCAAGCAAGGTCGATCGGCTCGGATGCCGAGAGTGGCATTGTGTCCGCGTCGAGGTGAGCCTTGGCTCCATTGAAGAAAGATGAGCATTGACAGTCGGTAGGTGGGCAACGGGCCACCCGCGGTCTCCATTCACACCCCGTGCTCGCCTCTACTTTCGAGTCGTTTACCTCAGCCTCAGTGGCTTACCCACTTGTTAACCTAACGTCTCCTCTCTGCAAACAAGCCCGTGTCCGAGCGTACGCCGTTGCAGCGGTCATTACGGCCATTGTGGGATGAGCCGGGCATGTAGGAGAACATATTTGGATAAAATGCAGGATGTTCTACAATCCCCTAATCTATATCGGATGGTGAAATGTATGAAGGGTTTAGGGCGCGAGATCAAAATATAAGTGTAAGTGATGTTGAAATATGGAGTTCATTAACAAGAATGTGTGTGAATAGTGTATATATATAGTGCAATAAAAACTAGCAAAGAAGTACGACTACCAGAAGGAAAATAGTGGAAACTCAGAGAAAGAAGATGGTATTTTAAAAATGAGCTTCCGACAATAAAACAAATTGGGTTGCTATATCTTACAAGATGAAACTTTGCCTAGAATATATAGAAGGGTACTTTTGCTAATTATACGTGACATATAAATTATGGTTCGTGAATTTCCGTATAAAATGAAATTGAAAAGAGTATACTGATACGAAAAAATGAAATAGTGATATGGCGAAGAAACTATTTAAAATAAATATTAAAAAGTGGGAACGTGAATCCAAGAATACATTACACTTTGACGAAACATGTATAAATGAAGGTCATACGGAAGGCGGTACGATATAATAAGTGTTAATGTGTGACCGTTATAGTGACAGTGCTAGTTCAATGTATACTAAAGCCTTTTGTTCTTATGGATGCGATATTCGCCAATATTTGCGCGATTTATTTAATGGTGGCAAAATCTATACTTTTAAGGAATTTTGTCAACTATAACATTTTCTGTCACATATATATTGACTTACTTTGCTACTCTTATGCAAAATTAATGCTATCAAGCATACCAGGGAAGATAGATAGAAAATTGGAAAATATTAATGAGATGAAACATAAGCAAGAATGGAAAATATACAATGTAATTTTAGAGATGGAAGAAGCCTCCTAGATCCAATATTCATAATTAAACAAGCAGGTGAAAAACTAATGAACGAAAGTAGATAAATTCACATACTTTCAACGTTTGATTCTGTAAGGAGGGATAATTTATGGGAATTGGGAAATAAATATACTTAATAGAAATGTAGTCAGGATGGACAATAAAGAATCATAATAATTTAAGTCAAACTGGGACTTACTAAAGCTTTTTGTTATTTTTAATACAATCATGTGCAGACAAAAAAAAAATAGAAGACCTTATAGTTGAGATACTGGAAAAATTATGACATGATGTAAATAAATGTAAAGAAAATTAAATGCATAATTAGGCAAAGTGAACAAAATTTTTATAGCATAAGATTAAAAGACAAAAATGCAACACGCAGAAGAGTATAACTATTTTGAGATCTGAATGTATCTGCAAACCTTACTAGGTTTCACTTTCCCATGTCTCAGAAGGGGCTTATGCAAGTTGATTTTATCAATGTATCAAACATTTTTCGAAATTCTTGCGACAGTGTAGCTTTGATAATTTTGTTTGTTGTTTTGACTGTCTCTTACTATGTATCTTTATTCAACCATGTGCAGCAATAAAGTAAGAAAAAAAATAGAAGACCTTAAAGTTGAGATACTGCAAAAAGAAAAAATAGAACTGAATAAATTAATGATCTGATTATCGTAGGTGATGCAGAAAAAAAAATGTAACACAACAAGGATAAAACCTTGAAATGAATATGAAAATAAATGTAAAGAAAACCAAATGCATAATTAGACAAATAGAATAAAATTTTCATTTTCATATTTCATTTTCATAAGATTAAAATACAGAGAAATACAACACGTAGAAGAGTATAACTATTTTGAGATTTGAATGTCTACAAACCATCGTAGGTTTCACTTACCCAGATGTCTCAAAAGGGGCTTATGCAAGTTGATTCAATCATTCTATCAAGTTTAATTTTTCTAAATTGCTCCGACAGTGTAGTTTTCATAATTTTGGACTGTCTCTTACTATTTAGTTTCATTCAATTATTACTTTTAATTAAGTATGCTAACAAAACAATAGACTAATAATTTTGATTATAATATCTTAAGCGAAAAAATTAAGTATCAGTAGATAATTAGGTAAATTATAACATATTGGCGAAAGGAAGAAAAGAGTATCCTGATAAATTATTATTAAAAACGTAAATTTGCTTATGAAATTAATGTGCAAGATGCATAAGAATAAGATGAAATAGCATTACAAGAATGTTGGTTAGATGTCAGTGTTTTCTGTTATTTTAACTTTGAACAACTAGATTAAAGAATCCGAAAGTGCTTGGTTGCTAAGGCGTAAGATATTTTTGACTGCCTGTTGCTCAGAGATTTAAATAAATCCAGTTTAACTTTCATTTAATTGATCGAAAGAATATTAAATATCGTCCCATCTTTTTAACCATGCAGAAATATTTGATTTATGTTATCTGCTAATATTCTTTTCGCTTTAAGCAATTTATTGTTGTAATATTTGAATATTTCTCGTTTATATTGGGATATAAATATTACTTACGCATCAGGGTTTTGCAGCATTTTTATGTGACATTTTTGTTTTTTTTATCTTGTTACACAGATATTTGTTTTTATGGAAGGTTGTAGCGCTACCTTGAAGAATAATCTGTTTGAAAGTAACACTTAACAGTGCTGATAAGGTTGTCTCTGTTGCTGATACAAACGACTTGGGCCTTATCTCATTCGGGTCGTAAATTTTTCATCGAATAAAAGAGGCCGGTAAAGAATTACGTCCAATCTGTCTAAACGATAGTTCCGTGTCGCCAAAGAGTAAAATACCGGTTACAGATAATAAATATTGACATTTTTTATGAATATTTCAAAATAATTTTCTTGAAAAACTTATAAAAACTGATTGCATTTCATGTATTGGTTTACGTTTTCATTGTAATAGGAACAATTTGTGATGTATAAACATTAAAATCTAAACCTTACTGCCTCCCCATGGAAATTATACATCTTATGACCAACAGACCATTTTGAAAGTATTTGAAATATCGAAAAACACTATTCAGAATAAAATACTTTCTGTCTGACACCACAAGAATCTGATCTTGTGACCTCTGGAGGGTTATACGGAAAGTAAAAGGGGCATCACTAATGATTAATATTTACGAGATGCCAAACTGTCATCAGATTCGATAATTTACGTTCACCAACTTCACACCAAACAATATATTATATTTTGACAAACGAACACTTGAACTCTCTTGGTTGAATACAAATGGATTGCTAAAATATGGGTTTGCATATACAAAGCGAATAGTAATGTGAGAGCAAATTTCAAGCTACAGGTACACTCGCCGCACATAAAGGTTTTCAGTTCGAATCAGTATCATATTTTATTTAAATTATGACGCCTTAACAACTCGTCCGTCACACATGCGTGTAGACAAAAACAATTATTGACACGACCTAGTCATTAATGTATCCAAAAATTCCAATTAATAGTCCCCCAGCTCATTCCTTTAAAAGTAGTATACATTTTTTACTGTTTTAGAAAGGTATTTTAAGCTAATATAAATCAATTCCTATCAATGAAGTCATATGTATGTTCTCTGATACCAAACATCTAGGTATGCTAATAAACAATTCCACAGACAAAGCTCTATTCAATAATTATCTAAAGAAAATAATATAATTTACTAACCTTCTAATGAAACACTCTATAAATATCTAACTTCACTTTTTGGCAATGGGAACACGACAAATTCAACCACAATAGATGAGATCTGACCTATTTCTGCATTTTTAGGATTGCTTCTTCAGGTGGTCTCCCTTAAGTTGAATCAAATATCTAACTATAAAAATTATTATAAAAATTAAAATTATTTGAAGTTAAATATCGACAATGACAAAAAGTGACATCCTGTCAATGAATTAAATATGACAATACCTACTTGGAAAATGTTCACCTTTTATGTAAAAGTTTTTTATACTTTTAGGTATTAATAATATTGTGTGAAACTAACTACTCAGTGGACAAAAGCCTCAACCTGCGTTGCATCCACACACCCACAATATCTACCCATATATTCCTTATCATTAGCTTTTGCAACATTTTTTACTGTTTTAGAAAAGTATTTTAAGCTAATATAAATCAAATCTCCTACAATTCCTATCAATGAAGTCATATGTATGTTCTATGATACCAAACATCTAGGTTTGCTAATGAACAATTCCACAGACAAAGCTCTATTCAATAATTATCTAAAGGAAATAATATAATTTACTAACCTTCTAATGAAACACTCTATAAATATCTAACTTCACTTTTGTTGTTGTTTTTTTTGCCACAGATTAATTAAATAACCCTTGCGCCAAACGGATCAGTTAAGGGTTATTTTTGAAACTAAGTTTGCCTAACCAAAAAATCTCACACTGAAAAAAGCAGATAACTAAAAAATAACTAAAATCACATGACTATCGCGCACTTCCGTATTTTTTGACGTTTTGAAAAACTCTCTGTTTTCGTTCTCAAAATAGTAAAGGTATTAAACGTATGTCAAGTTTGACAGTCTAAAATTTGTTTATCTGCTTCCATAGAGATGTTAAATGATTTTTATCTTATTGTTACTTATTTCTTTTTGATGCAACTGTAGCCAACAATGATCAATGTTTACTGAACAGTTTGAGACACACTTATCTCCATTCAACAAAATATTCTCTTTTAATTTTCTTTTAGTTGCGTTATCTTCCTTCTCTAAAATTTTTGCCGAAGTCCATTGAATCAAATGACCGTTTTCCCAAGCGTGCGTGTATTTTTTTGGTTTTGACTGATTCGTTTGGCGCAAGGGCTTATTTAATTAATCTTCATTTTTTCAGAAGTGTGGCAAAAAACCCAATAAAACTAAAGAAAAACTAAAATTATGCCACAAATAAATAGCTTCAAACAATATCTATTACTATATTTAGCTTTAAGATTCCGTACCCAATACTCATCACTTTTGTTTTACTTTTATTTAATTGCATTCCCGCATTTTCCATTTCCTCATTCCAAATCATAATTTTCTCTAAAAATCTGTATGCGACACAGAGATTTCTGCCCTGCTGATTACATTTCCTTATTATGTCATCCATAAACACAGTGAATAGTGTAGGACTCATAACTTCTCCTTGTCTCAAACCTTCCGTCGTCCTGAACATAGTCGACCTCATATTTTTATTAATTAGATCATTCCTCTTATCACTATACAAACTTCAAATAGATCTTATCAACTTCGGTTCGATACCTCTCATTGAGATCTCGAACGTTTTTGAGCTCTAAGGTAACGCTTCTATAATTATTACAATGCAATTATAATTATTCTCCTCTTTTTGAAAATCGTGAGTATTACTCCTATTTCCCAATTCTCTAGTGAATACCAGTCATACAAAAAGAGGAGAGAATTCTCTTCCTTAGACATTTTATTAAGTTGTAAAAATATCAAATATAAATATATATAACCACAAAACAATTTCTTCAATTCTTACTCTTGCTGATGTTTGACATATTTGCAATCAGTTTTTAAAATCAAATGATTACAAATTGGAATAATACTAAGCTTTTCCTAAGCTCTCTAAACTGTAGTCAACGACAGTATTTCTCATTCTATGGAGCAATTTGAAAAAATATATCCGAAACAGGCTATAACTTAAACATGTATGAATTGGTATCAAAGTCATTTGAACTATTCTCAAATGCATGCTTTCTAGAGTGCTGACCTTTGTCTGTGATGGATAAGTGGAAAGAGAGCAAGCAGTCTCAATTACAATTTATCTAAAGCTGACAGAATCTCTTGCTTGCCTTCAGAGATATGAACTGCCATCAGTTGTATGCCAAGACAGTTATTTATTGTGAAATAATGATATGCTAATTATGTACTATTTAAAGTGAATATGTACTGTTTTGTACATTACATACGCTTTCAAATATTCGAACTCAAATGGGCATGTTATTTTCCCCAATAATTACAAGTAATAGATATCTATTAACCTGGTGTAACAAATATTAGGCCAAAAACCGGTTTTTCATATAAGATGTATACTAGAGCGTATGTTATGTTTGAATTCAATAAACAAATTCAATTTTTTTTACTGTTTTAGAAAGGTATTTTAAGCTAATATAAATCAACAGTAAAAAAATGTTACAAAAGCTAATAATAAGGAATATATGGGTAGATATTGTGGGTGTAATTCAACGCAGGTTGGGGCTTTTGTCCACTGAGTAGTTAGTTTCACACAATATTATTGATACCTAAAAATATATAAAAAATAAATTCAAGTTACTACAGTCCACACTTATTTTACTACGAACGAGTGCAAGGATGTAATTAATCGAAACGCTTATTAGCCGACGCACTAACAACAAATATACCTATAATTTTTTAAAAGATAATATCTTTCAGCCTTTTTGAATATATGGAATTACTCTATAAAAGTATATTTACGGACAAAGCTTAATCCGATAATTACACATTACCTCTGCGACGTTTCATGCTTATGTGTTGTGAATATTATTCTTAATTACATACAAATTCCTAGTTTAAATGATCAGTCTACCTAAAAAATTGTGCAACAGATATTTTTACATTTATAGCAAACATTATTAATAAAAAATATAGATAACATTGGACTTCTTTTAGAAACACCGGACCTGTATCCTGAAACCTTTAAAACATACATATTGATGCTTACCAGAAAGATAACATAGGTAATAAAAAATCTGGATAAATACCTTGGAAACGTGGATATAGAACACATCTACCCTGTCTTGATTGCAGAAGGTCTTAGACACATATTGTGTTAGACATACTAAATTTGTTACCGCAGAGCGACCTCGCACCATACTTTTTTATTTTATTGTAAAGGTATTCAGAAATATAAATTATTATTCGTACAATTCCTATCAATGAAGTTAGTTATACACTGATAAAAATGATTGTATCAAGTCCATACTGTATTACACAAGAATCTTCATGTGATACCGTCCATTTACATCTTTCATGTAAGGTTACATGATTTTTTTCTAAAAATTCATACGTACATACATAATGTAGGAATACACTTGTATACAAAAGTACGGTTTTACTATGAAAAAATGCCTACTCATAAGTAGTAATTTTCCATTACCGTTGTAACATTACCTTCTGGTGTGTCATTTCACGCTATTGACCTATTCAATAAATAACAACTATCCACCGTGTGACATCGCTAATAATTTTATCAGAGTATTTACCTCTTTATAGACAAGCTAAAGAAATAACTTCATAGATATGTTAGATCTAATTTGAAAATAATCTAACTCAATATTATTAATGACAAAAAACACATGCCTGTCATATTGAAATTATTAAATAACTTTCAAAATTCATATACAGTTAGCACGCAGTCAATCACAATAGATGATATCTGACTTATTTCTGCATAAATAGAAGTGAAAAGTATACATTTCGGAAGGACGATGTTAAAATTGTTATCTAGATTACTACAAATCAGACGTATTTACCTACTTTTTTCTTTAGTTTTATTGGGTTTTTTGCCACACTTCTGAAAAAATAAAGATTAAATAAATAAGCCCTTGCGCCAAACGGATCAGTCAAGGGTTATTTTTGAAACTAAGTTTGCCTAACCAAAAAATCTCACACTGAAAAAAGCATACGTTCAATATTTTTATTACTATTTTGAAAACGAAAACAGAGAGATTTTCGAAACGTCAATAATATGGAAGTGCGCGATAGTGATGTGATTTTTGTTATTTTTTACTTATCTGCTTTTTTCAGTGTGAGATTTTTTGGTTAGGCAAAGTTAGTTTCAAAAATAACCATTGACTGATCCGTTTGGCGCAAGGGCTTATTTAATTAATCTTTATTTTTTCAGAAGTGTGGCAAAAAACTCAATAAAACTAAAGAAAAACTAAAATTATGCCACAAATAAATAAGACAATATTTTTACCTATTTTCTTGTAACATTTGTATTTTATACTATATTTTTTTAACACTGTTGTTTAAGTATTAAATTAAGATCAATTTTAATTTTTCAATTAGTTTGATTTATTTAATATTCATTAACATAAGGTGATGATAAAATGGAGTAAGAGTTTGTTTGCAATACATAAAAAAATGATAAAAAAATATGTTGATTGCTTTTGATAATACTTTTTCTACTACTTTACTTTATTGAAAGTATCATTATTTATATCGAAATAGTATAATCAATGTTTGTAATCATTTAAAAAAATACAGGGCGGTTCAGAGCTTATCTAAAAAAAATTGGGAATATATGCGTCATGAAAAATATTGTAAACAAAATTTTTGTAATATCCTTATAGTTTCCGAGTAAAAAATATTGAAATTGCAGTGTTTTCAACCTTTACATCGCTGGACTACTGTAGTCTCTAGCCAGGCGATTTTGAATACTGAAATCCGATTACTTAGGTTTTTGTGATGCGAGTCTTTACATTAGTTTTTCAAGTGTCAAAAATGGCTTACGTATATAGCCACTTGGAGTAGATGGATATCGTTTTACTTTATGGTGAGTTCAAAACGCACATGAAGAACATTTGTGTTAGTTTGTAGATTGCATACTTTGCTGCCTTATCAGGTTTTACAGTGGACCAGTTTTCAGTTAATTTTTTAAGGTAAATTCTAAATCACCCTGTATATTTGAATTGCTTCTTTTCTTTTAAAACAAATATTATAAGAAACTGATATCTAAAGCTAATGAAATAAATAAGAAACATGCTGTGATAACAGATGTCGCGTTTATTCTACAATTTACCACACCTTAGGTCTGTTAACAATTTGTTGATTTGTCTACTTATGTCAAATTTATACACGTATACCCACCTTTCGGACCAAAAATTGGGGTCGAGCGGTACGCTTAATTCACATTAATCCTAATTATTCCCATTTGTCGAACATTCCGTTCGAGTGGAAACTTTACAGTACGACAGCTGTCCAGGGCTCCCTCTGCTGTAACGTAAACATGTATATCTCTCTATTTTGAAATTATGTTTTCAGTTGTTGCCCATCCTCCCGTTTAAATCGCCATAATTCTGTCAATTATGCGCCTGCATGGGCTAGGGGAATGCATCTTTTACAAACGCTAGAGAAGTTCTATAGGGATATTTATGAAGTGCATGTGTTTTTTGTTCCTGCTTCTACCCACATGATAAATATATATTAAATGAAGAGGAATTGTTGAATTTTTTAGGGTCGTCGTTCATTACCGCAACTTTAATCTTAAAATAATGTTATTGGCTTGTTGATGAGACAGCATACAGTATGCGCCAAAAGTATGGAATAAATTCAATAAAAACGAAACAATTATTTTTTGTTAAAAATCCTCGAATAGGTCGATTTTTAACTTAAAAAATATATATTTTAGCGTAAAATGCGATTTTCAAATGTCATTTGTTTTCGAGTAATGACGTCATCGATTTTTTTATAAATGGCAACACCATATTTTTTATCTTGATTCTGAAAGATCGTTTAATTCTCTATCAGTACTAAAATTTTGCCCTCTTACATAGGAAAGTTTTCGAGTAAATGACGATTGAATGTTAGAAAACGTAAATCAATTAAAATAAAGCAAAAACGTTATCAAGTTTAGTTTTTCGAATTCCATAGTTCTTTTATGGATCACGTAGGTGAAAATCTTTGCAAAGTGTCATTGTCACACCGACTAATAAGTATTGTAAGCGACATAGAAATTATTATTCAATTTAAAGTATTATGGCACATTTAACTGTTACTCAAAGAATTGAAATTTTAATTCTTATCGGATGCGGGAATATGACTAGAACTCAGCAGGAAGTTTGCGATTTATTAATGAAAAATATCCAGATCGCCCTATCAGCCAATCAACAGTCAGTAAGGTAGAGTCTAAATTTAGAGAAACTGGCAATGTTGTAAATATTCCAAAACCAGGACGTCCAAGCATTAATGAAAATCAGAAACAGAACATTTTGATGGTGGGAAGTATGGTGGATAATCCTCATAATTCTTCACGATTGGTTGCATTAAACAATGACACTAGTCAGAGCACAGTGCTACGTATCTTGAGGAAAGAAAAATATCATCCCCACAAAATTCAACTTGTGCAGGAACTCAATGAAGATGATTCCGATCGCCGCTTACACTTTTGCGAAATTCTAATGGATTTATGTCAAGTAAATAGAAATTTACACCGGCAAATACTTTTTTCAGACGAGGCCACATTTTGTCTGAATGGTACAGTAAACCGTCAAACTTGCAGATATTGGAGTCGGAAAAATCCTCATTGGATGGCAGAGGCACATACCCAACACCCTCAGAAATTAAATGTGTGGGTTGGAATAGTTGACGACAGAATAGTAAGGCCCTTCTTCTGTGAAGGAACCCTTACAGGACAAAGATATTTAGAGTTTCTAGAAACTGACCTTGTTCCAACCCTTGCAGTAATTTTTCCTAACGATAATGACTCTGACATTCCTGACTATACCATATGGTTTCAGCAAGACGGTGCACCTACGCACTATGCGCGCCCTGTACGAGATTTTTTGGACAACTTTTTTTCTGGGAGGTGGATTGGTAGACGCGGACCGATAGAATGGCCTGCAAGATCGCCAGATCTTACACCTCTTGACTATTTTTTATGGGGATACTTGAAGTCAAAAGTGTACATTAATAAACCACGTAATTTAGAAGAACTTCAAAATCGCATTCGGAACGAAATAAGCAGAGTTACCCCAGAAATCATTCATAATGTGCAAGAAGAATTTCTTCACAGACTTGCGCATTGTCAAGAAGTTGGTGGATGGCAATTCGAACATTTAATTTAAGTATAAAATTTAATCAATTGTATTTTACTTTACATACCTCAGAATTGTTACTTTTTTATGGATAAAATTTACGTTTTCTTACATTTAATCGTCATTTACTCGAAAACTTTCTTATGTAAGAGAGCAAAATTTTAGTATTGTCTGATAGAGAATTAAACGATCTTTCAGAATCAAGGAAAAAAATATGGTGTTGCCATTTAAAAAAAAATCGATGACGTCATTACTCGAAAACAAAAGACATTTGAAAATCGCATTTTACGCTAAAATATGTATTTTTTAAATTAAAAATCGACCTGTTCGAGGATTTTTCCCAAAAAATAATTGTTTCGTTTTTATTGAATTTATTCCATACTTTTGGCTCATACTGTATACATAAAATTGTTGTTGTTGTTGCAAACTAACTGCCAATACACATACACACAAAATGTTTATTATATACTATATAAAAATTAGCTGGTTTCATAACGTAGAATCAAATTTTAAATATCACAGAATTACACGTTAAATTTTCGTAATCGAAACAAGAACTTTACACATTAAATAGAAAGTGTTCCTTATGTAGAAGTCAAAAATCCAGGAGCGTATTCTGTGGCCAAAAAATAAGGGTTTTTTTGTTATATAAATGTGGGGTCTGAGGACAGCCATCGTCCAGCTACAGCGTGTCAAAAATTAAAAAGAAAATCAGTTTTTAATTTCTAAACCGCTTGACATAATTTAACAAAATTCAGTGTGCACATTTAGTATGATAGTAGGTAGATAGTAGAAACTTACTAGTGGCGGAGGTGTGATATCATCGTTCGTTATTTGCCAAAAAAAATCACCCTGTATAATATTATAAATAAATTAGTGATTTAGAAATTAATACGAGAATACTGATGAGAGCTAAGAAGTTCGAAACTGGTATATGTCTGGTGACGCCGCAGGCAAACAATTTTATTTGCTATAGGTTTTGCGGTGTAATTCAATGCTGGTCGAGGCATTAGTTTGCAGAGTAGTTGTTTTCTGAAATTACGCTTTTGTAATATCGTCATCGCCGATGGCGATATAGGTTAGGGTTTGCAATGGTACTTGCAGTATGGCAGGTCGCTTGTTGACATCGCCAGGTTCAACATGGAGTAGCCCAGTGGCCACTAGATTTTGATATGTTTGAAATAAAAAGTCAAATTCTGATAACACGTATTTTATTTTTATTAAACTTCTTTAAGTTGACATTTTGTACTTGCTTAGTCAACTGGTTCCATCTCCACAAGTTCCAATTAAAATTTGGTGCTGTTTTACTTGAAAATGGCAAGAGTTACGAAAAACTTACAAGAATAATTTTTTGTCTAAAATTAAACGAAGAATCCAAAAAATAGTGTTTTTTTAATTTAAAGCCAGTGGCGTACTAATATTTTTTTTACTAAAGCAATAGGGACACCTATTTTCTCCGCCACTAGTAAATTAAAAATTTTTAAAAATTCTCCAAAGATCACACGTACAGTACCAAATCATTTATAAGCATTTTACGGGTGAAACCTCGTCACTTACAGAAATATTCAAAAAACAATTTTTTTTGAGAAACGCGCTGTATCTCAGAAAGTAAACATTTGTCGTGTATAGTTCATTTAACAAATTAACATTATTTTTTTATGACGTATTGGTTTTTGAGTTTAATGAAAAAAAATGGACTACCCTGTATATGTAATAATAATTATGAAATATTTACTAAATTATATATTTATGGTACACTACATTGAATACAATATTAGTACTTGGTGTCGTTTTATTTTTAGTACAAATATTAAAACATTCATCATTCTATTTGGAAAATATTGTTTTCTAGAACCTAATTCTTGAATAATAAACTGCTGAGAATGACCTGTGGTAAGTCAATATTATATTAAATAAATACTTGCCAAAACGCCAAATACATTCACAGTAAGTTTGTTAATTAAATAGTTGCAGTAAGTTAAATAACAGTAAGCATCATGTAAATATACCACTACATTTACTTAAAATACTGCAGCAGCAACAATTTGTTTGTTAAATAGGTTTTTAATCCAATAATAAGCAGTATATTTGTTTTATTTTGGGAAAAGATGATTTTATACTCATTATTTTTTTGCGTAATTAATCAATTATAAGTAAAATATGGAGTAATAGTAATAATATATTTAAATAATAGTAACTAAATAAAAATTAATTTGGTTACCTATAACTTCATTTTATAAATCCTAACATAAATGGCTGCACACGAGAAAAAATAATGAATGGAATGACACGAAATAGAAAAAATATTTAATATTTTAATAACTTTATTCTCTTCATTTCTGTAAGATATAGCCTTTATCTTTATTAGTCCGTAATCATGGACTAATCAACTTCTGGTAGATTGTCAGAATCAGCTTAATAAATTCAACTTCATCTGAACAAATTGTACTAAAATACACCACAGTAACGAAACAACATAGCACATTTTAATCTGATCGGGTATTACCATGTTAGCGGTAGATCTGCTCGCTTAGAGTTGCGTGTAGTGACGTCACAAGCAGGCGCCCCGTTTTTGAAACTAGCACCAATTTCAACCGCTTATCTCGAAAATGCAAAACGTAAATCATATGAAATTCTATGGACGTAACAAGAGTAACATGTACTATTCAAAAACACAAAAAAAACTATATAAAAACGCGGCGCCAGGTTCATAGCATCGGTCAAGATGTTTTTAAAAAACGAGGCGGTGAAAAGCGCAATGTGTGTGTTATGAATTCTGGTAGATAATCTTTTAGTATTAAGCCACAGTTTTACACAGAAGTCGACTGCAATAGCAGTGATATTTAGATGCGTGGCTGGATTTTTTTACCTCTACCTAAGAGATACCCTGTATATTATACAAGGCGCACTCTGTATAGTTTATACCTACTTTTTGTGCTTACCACCTAGAAGATTATCAAATATTTTCCCACGGATAATTAAAAGAAATGCAGTAATAATATCAATTTGATTCAAATTATGAATGAAAAACTTAGCACCTTATAATTTGACTATTTATTCAATAAATTTGGTTTGATTGAGAAATACCATTTTACGATTCACGATTAAACTGTTTTCATACATACCTGAGCCTTAAACTTTGACGGTGTAAGATGCTGCGTCTGCTTAAAACCATATAGCGCGTCCTGCAACACATTGCTGCCTCATAAAGAAGTTAATGATGCCCATAAATTCGAAAGATGGGCACATTCTAGGACTGCCTGTGGTTAAATTATAAACAAGTAATAACTACAGACCTTAATTAATTCTCCTAACGCACCTCGTGGACTCAGCATCATTATTCGTTCCTCTGTTCATAAAAATAATTAAAAGGTAATTAAGGCAGCTTCTAACGCCGCCGTCGCTTCATGGATTATCCGTTAATAATTTGTAAGTTAAGAGCGCGCTAGTTTGCATCTCCGTTACGGAAAATATGCCCAAGATGTAAAGTGTAAAGTATAACTATGTTTGCAGTATGGCGTAATTTTCTATCTCGAAAAATTTTGTAGGATTATATTTCAAATGGGAACAGTACAATATTTTCTAATATCTATACCCGAGGTCCAAAGTAATAGAGAGTGATTAATTCCCATTACTTTTAACGTAACGGAAAGTTAAAATTTACTAGTTTAATAAATCTATTACATATAAAGATATTTGTGAGGTATAGTATGTCCATTATTTACAATTGGATAGAAGAAAAATTCCAATTTCTAATCTCCCAAGATGCTCGAGGAGCATTTTTCAAAAACCCTTATTCTGCACTTCAAGCAGTGACTTTTGTTTAGTGATGAGTTTGAGATTGAAATATTCTAAATATTAGTAACGAGATTAAATGGGCTTAGAAAATTACCTTGCAGAAAATATATTCTTTTTTATTGTCTGAAGCTATTTATTTGTGGCATAATTTTAGTTATTTTTTAGTTTTATTGGGTTTATGCCACACTTCTGAAAAAATACAGATTAATTAAATAAGCCCTTGCGCCAAACAGATCAGTCAAGGGTTATTTTTGAAACTAACTTTGCCTAACAAAAAATCTTACACTGAAAAAAGCAGATAAGTAAAAAATAACAAAAATCACATCACTATCGCGCCGTATTTTTGACGTTTCGAAAAATATTTATTTATTCATGAATGCAAACAGGCTGGTAGCCCAAAACTGCATCCACTAGTACATTGTGAACATAATATGAAAGTGAGAAATAAATTTAGAAGCGCGCGATAGTGATGTGATTTTTGTTATTTTTTACTTATCTGCTTTTTTCAGTGTGAGATTTTTTGGTTATGCAAACTTAGTTTCAAAAATAATCCTTGACTGATCCGTTTGGCGCAAGGGCTTATTTGATTAATCTTTATTTTTTCAGAAATGTGACAAAAACCCAATAAAACTAAAGAAAAAATATTCTTTTTTATTTTTGCTCTAATGTAACAATTCCATTTTGATGATTGATTGATCCAGTAATGAAATTACTTAATGCGTTATTCAATTGTAGCTATAGAAACTAACATTTCATCAACTGGTTAAGACCACAACCTCTTACTTTATGATTTATTACAGATTTGGATTTTTATATTACAGTTTTAGGTCACGATTTCTTCATGTTAGAAGAGTCAATGAAGATGGCTGTATCCCTTTGTCTATTCAGTGATTTTTCTTTGTCATTAAGTTTCGTAACTTTACTGATGTAGATATATTAAGTGATTAATTGACCTAACAAATGTAACCACCATAAAATATTGTTCAAAATACAGTCAGAAGAGCCAATGTCACAATAAATAAATTTAGAAGATGATTAAAACATTTTCAAATTATGAAAAATATAGCTAATAGATTCTAAGTTGCGTTGCTAAATGCCAACTGGTATTACTGTAGTAAAATATCCTGTTTCTTAAAATATGAAGAAAGTAAAAATAAATGAAATGGCAAATGAATTATTTGAAGTTTGTTAACGAGTCTAACAAAAACGAATCGGACCTATGTCCAAATAAGAAAAAAGTGTTTGACATTAACCCAGCTACCATCTGCCAAGTTTGTCATTGAGCTTGTAGAACAGTCTGTATTTATTCATTTATTTTTATTATTTTATTTATTTATTTATTCATGTTCGGAATGCAAATAGGCTAGCAGCCCACAACTGCATCCACTAGTACATTGTGAACATAATATGAAAGTGAGAAATTAACAATATAATGGATATATAAATGAAGTAGTCTAGAGAAGTATCTAAAATTAATTATGTGATCTGGATATTTCTAATAAATCTTTTGAAATTACTAATAGTAGTATTGAAAATATCAAAATTTGAATCGGCAATGATGAATATTCTAATTGACAGTCATCCTATACAATGGATTATTTAAACTGAGATTGGTATGTTGGGTTGATATACAGGGTGTTTCAGGAGGAGATGTACATACTTCAGTTTGTTATTCTACGTTAAATTTTAAGTAAAAAATGTCCTATGAACTTAGGTCTGCAAACGCTTTGTTTAGGATATACTCGTCCAGGATGTCAAATTAACAAGCGACCATTAGCATCCTTTTAATTCGCTTCAATTTTTTTGTGCCACGGTTTGTCATTCTGGAATAGAAAAACATTTTCTCTTACGTTTTCTACTTAATAAATCTACACCTTATGGAAGTCTCTAGGAGCAGCCCCTTCCGTTAAAAACTCATCTAAAGATGATGATGCATGCAAATTATGTATTACAGTGCTACCTTACTTTTATCTAAAAAACAAGATATACCATTTTAAATACTAAGAACCATTAGTTTTCAATCAAAACAACCTGAATTTTGTGTGACAATTGCAAAAATTAAATCTCTAAACAAAATGTACAAAACCTGACGATTAACTATAATACATAATTTGCATGCATCACCATCTTTATATGAGTTTTTTACGGAAACGGCTGCTTGAAGGGATTTCAATATGGTGTACATTTCTTAAGTTTTCTATTCCAAAATAACATACACCGTGGTACAAAAAAATTGAAGTGATTTATAAGATCCTAATGGTCTCTTGGAGACAGCCAATTGTGCATAAAATTTGAATTTCCCGTCCCAAGAAACCTCCCCCTACAAAATTTCATTAATTTAACTCAAAGTTGTCGAGAGCTATTAAAGAAAATGTAATTATTATTTTTTTCAATTTAACATCCTGTATATCCCAAACGAAGCGTTTCCAGACCTAAGTTCATAGGAATTTTTTTGCTTAAAATTGAACGTAGAATAACAGACTGAAGTATGTACATCTCCTCCTGAAACACCCTGTATTAAATAAATTAGCCGTTCTAGTATTTCTAGAAGGTACATGAAAATTTAATAAAGAAAAGTAAGGATAATCTAAGACATTTAATAACTTAAACAGAATTATAAAATCTGCACCAATCCTCTTATCTTCTAATGGGATGATATTAAATTGTTGTTTTGCGATGGATATGTCATCATTATAAGTACCATTGACTCTGAGGTTAACATAACGAACAAATCTGTTCTAAACCATCTCCAATCTTAATTTGTAGATGTTATAATTAAGATTCCAGATAACACAGGCAAAGTTCGGTCTGCTATAAACGTTAGTTATATTATAAAGATTTAAGAGAATTATCATTTCTCAATTTCCTGCAAGTCTTAAATATAGAACCCAACATTCCATTATACTTTCTACAATCATAATCATTATGGTGATCAAAACTCAACCTAACGCCTAAACCTTTTATTTCAGAGACGCGTTCAATCTACCCATTGTTGATCAGATAATGAAAGATGTGAGGGCTAATATTTTTGGTAAAGGTGATTGAATAACATTTATTGGTGTTTAAAAATAATATAAATTTACTGCAGTACTGTTCAATGAAGTTGACGTCCTGCTGAATACCATGATGCCATGATGGCTAGTCATGGTGATTGTTATTTTATGTTTGGCAGTTCTGTTGCGGTATGATTTTTTAGACACGCTGTACAGTCGTTTATCGTTAAAAATATGTAATGGATGTTTTAAATCGATTGCACTGTATGTCCGTACCATTAATTTAAAAGAAGCTCAGTTTTCTCGCATTTAAAACGGTTCTGCGGATGTTTAAAATCCGCCAACTAGGCGTGCGTCTGCATGCCATTCCGAATCTGTACACGAGAAGAGCAGTTTCGCACAAAAGCTGTGATCTGATTCAGGTGCAAAGCATTTGACCCGCGATGCGGCGCGCAACCAGCGAGATGCATATAATTTTATTTAAATTAGTTTTTTATTGGCAGTTACGCATAACTTCACTCCGATGTACCATTCACGTAGCCGCAACCTCCTTATACGGCAGGATTCCTTTATTGCGTACTTCAAATTGATGACCCCACTCGGTACGAAATAAATCTTTCACGTTTTAGATAATGTTCCGTGTTCTGCCACGCCAGATTTTTTTTGTGGAGCTTACACGCATCTATTTCTGTTATCTCTTAACTGGAAAAAGGTAATGGTGGAATTTGTCATAGAAATGTTGGCCAGTCGTGGCGTGTCTCGTCTCGTAATTTCAATTAACACGCAGAGTTGCAGGGAGAAGAAAAGTATAAAGGTCCATTTACACACATCAGTGACGTATCAGTTCAGTGTAAGTTCAGTATCAGTGTTATTTGTGGTCGATCACTGATGCCAGTTTACACATATCCGTCCGTAGTCCGTAAAAAGGAGTTAGTAGACGATCAAACAAAGTGATCTGAATATATTTATCATGCAGTTGACCAATATTTTGTACTAGCTCGATAAGCTTTTCCTCCATTCTAAGTAATACAAAAATCTGGTCAGTTCGTCAGTAGAATTACAAAAATATCGCTGCCGGCTTTGATGAAATCGCGGTAGTACGCTTCATGTGTGGTTAGAATATTCATATTTAAATCAAAGTAGCTTGATGAATAAAATAATGGTTGCTATAACAGTAATTATTATTTGTGTCATTTCGTTTATTTATTTGACATTTAGCGTTAAAATGCTAAATAAAAACGTATTTATTTACAAGTGAAGAGTATTCCAATGACCAGACAAGCAGCTCGAGAATACCTATAAAGATACCCAAATAGACATCAACCTGCTCACACAGTCAGTAGTTCATCATTTCATAGACTTCAAGCAGTAGATAACCCCGCTCCAAAAAGGTCATTCGTTCTACTGGTGTGAATGTACGAAATGAAGAAGATATTTAATAGATGCTGTTATAGCTCTTCAATTAATGTTTGACGTATAGGAAGTAACCTTCATTTATCACCGAATTTTGTTACGGTTTGTCTTGAACAGAGAATTATATCAGTTTTATCACTAAAATGTACAAGCGTCACTTGCTGGAGATGCTCCTCAGCGATTAGAATTTTGTCGCTGGTTACCTCAACAACATGCACAAAATGATAGATTCATTTCGATTGTCATGTGGCGTGATGAAGCGTGTTTTATTAGAGACGACATAAATAAACATCCTAATGAACATTTCTGGGCGTTACAAAATCCGCATGCAATTTTATCAAGACGATTTCAGCAATGTTGCAGTGTTTGGAGTAGCAGCTTCAACAATAATTTTACTGCCTGTACATGATAAATTATAGTTCAAATGCAGATCTGTATAGAACTTTCTTGGGAAACAATCTTTTTGATTTCATTGATGATGGAGGGCCTAATATTTTTCAAAATATGTGATATCAGCACGATGGTACACCACCACATAGACGGACCACCTAATGTTTACCGTGCCAACTAATGTTTAAACTTTCATATTTATTTATCAGGCTACTTTAATTGAAATGTGAAATGATATTTTTTAAAATGCTTGTAAACCTCTAAACTAAAGCGAATCGGACGAAATATATAAGAAAAAATGTTTGATATTAACTCAATTACCATCTGCCAAAGTTTGTCATAGAACTTGTAGAATACCCTCTTTTATTTCGACAACCACTACTTTCATATATACGAGGCTCTTTCTATGTATCAGTATTATTTTGCTACACACGTATTTAACTTATTGCATTATCGCAATTTGCCTTTCACTATCAATTATCATCGTGCTTTCAAGGTACTAATCTAAAAGGATTGCATAAAAATTCTTATGTCAATAGATTTTCGCTCTACAAAAGCATACAAGGCAATCTTATAAAAGGGAGTAGAAGAGATATGACAGTAAATCCACAATTTTATGATATCTATAAATATCAACAATGACATAATTTATAACTAATTTCTAAAATACACTCATTTTAGGCACTACATTGTAGTAAATTAGTTGTTTCACATAGTATTTTAAAAGTCATAAAATATAGAGACTTACAGCATATTGTTATGGCCAAATCAAGTCAATATGAACCAACTAACCTGAGACCAAAAATGCTTTGTTTAAAAGTCACCGTTAAACTCGTACTTTTGAAATGACAAGATACCATCTTGTGGAAACCACATAAACATGTTTTACTTAGGTTTAACAGTACAGCAGTTTGTGCCATCTCGGCACCCGAATCGGTATAATTTTTTGGGGGATGACACACACACAGCGGTTTTCACAGCTAGCAGCGCATGATTTATATTATTGTCTAAAAAGTTTTCAAAAAATGAGGTAATTTGGTCTATACTGCGCTTAGGGCGATGCCAGACATACTATTTGTACTACTTGGCAATTGATTCTGAGTCGGCTGTTGTCTACACACTGCTGGTCGCCACTTCGTTTTCTGAAAACATCTTAGCGTGTCACTAGCTGTGAAAATAACTGTGTGTGTGTGTGTGTCATTTGTAAGAACACCCTTTCACATGAACACTTGAAGTTAAGTTAAATATGTGAATATTTGGTATTTTTAACTTAACAAATATCAGTAGATTTCTAGGCTTCTTGGATCAAAATAAGACGATTTAGTAAACCACCTTACTTATACAGGGTGTCCGGAAATGATGAGCGCAAAATTCAGGGGATAATTCTAGACAGAAAATAAATGCATGGTTCAATAGTCAGATGGTACACTAAGCAACAAAAAAGTTCTGTCATTTAAATGAAGCAAGATGTGCCATAAATGGCGCCTTCTACCAGTGACGTCAAAATTAGAAACAAATTTGAATTGCGCTCCCCCAAAAACGCCCGATCTCCAAAATTTATGCAAATATTTGGATTTTTTAAAAAGTTATTTGCAAATATCGAAAATAAAATTTTAACTTTAACACCCTGTATCTTTTTAACCATTTAACTTTTGACTAAGGTCAGGGATCTATTCTTGCCCCATGTATCATTTATGTCCGCACATCCTGTATAGATTAAGAATCACCTTGTATTTGACCTAATAAAAACAGTTTTTCAATGATGATTTCATGAAACTTTAAGGGATACTATTGTAGTAATCAGTTCTATGACTGATGAAAAAAAATTCGTTAATAACAATAAACAGTTGATCGAGTGTGTATTGTACTAACAGAAGAACAGTTCACATCACTCGTGAACAAAATTTTTGTTACCCTGCATTCTAAAAAGTAAATTAAATCGGTTAAAAAAATACAGGCGTTGCAGACTTGTATCACATTTAAGCGCGACACCCTGTATGTGCATAAACCTATGTCATATAACTAAGAAATTTATTCCACGCATTGTTCGATCAATATTTTCAAAGAGCACTTAACTATAGTATAATACCTAATAAATAACACGGCTACAATGACTCAAAATTTTGCAATTTAAACGTGAAAAGATCGTTAATTCCCATGCTAACGTGCGCTTTAAGCGTTTCTTATTGATATCACGTCCAATGAAAACGTCACATCGTTATAAATCTCAGCTTTATTCCACGCAGTTTTCTTAGATAAACACTGGTTCGACATGATCGGATGGCGAAATTTATGTTTGTCGACCACCTGGCGATGCCGTTTAGACGTTTAGAAGGCGATTTGCAGACGTCCCCAGGCACATTCATATTTAGGGGATTCCCTTTGAGAGCACGTCCAGATGGATGGCCCGCAAATTCGAATGTTTAATTCCTGAATGGGCAATGTGCAAACCATAAATGCCCTGTTGTGTGCCGCAAATTGCGCCCCATCGATTCATTTTCACAGGGTAATCCTCATTTCGTCCTGAACCGTGTTCAGTTTGAGGATAAATGCCGACGAATTTGTGTTTGTGTAGGTAGAAAAAGTTTTGCCTTGTGGGGACACGTCGGTTGTTTCCAATGTTAGATTGCGAATGTATTTTTTGCATGAGTGGTTTCGCTAAAAATGATACGCAGGTTTAGCAAAGTGTATTTCAATACTTTCGCCTTGACATATATAATATACAGGGACCCACAACGAGCGTGCTTTAGACGTATTTACACCGAAAAAAATGAAATGTTTTTTCACCAAATAATTCAATTTATTTATTTTCGGAAACAAATCTTTTTTGGTGTAATACCTCCATTTTTTGTCAAAAATAAATTGATTTATAGGGTAAAAAAACTTTCGTTCTTTTGATGACTATTTATTCAAATGAAACAAATACATTGTATAAAATGATTTTCAAATAAATATTTTTTTTCATTACCCTAAACATTTGTTCAAATTTGTATAAAAATAACGTTTTCAAATAAAAAAATGTTTTTTTTTTATTGAAATGAATGCGCTTTTCGAATCAAATAATGCGTTTATTTAATTAAAAAATATGTATTTTTAATGAGAGACATGGAAAATACCACCACGCAAACGCAGACCTACTATTTTATTTCTGCATTTGTGTATTCAGTGTTTAGTGAATATAAGCGGTTTAATAAATGCAATAAATTATTGGTCATATTAGATATATTTAAATTTTTCGTGCCTATCCTCATGCCTTTTGATACTCTCAAACCCATGACCATATAAATAATAAAGGATTACATTAATTCTTTATTTTATTTTTTTCAATTTAATACACTTATTAAAAGTTGATTCTAACTTTTTAATATACAGCTTTTCACAGATTACTTTCCTTTTTGTAATGTTTTTAAATTAAATTTTATAAGGTTATTTAATCTTTTGAAAATTCGTAAAGAAACTCAATTTCCTAATATTCCTAGTCCTATCGTTGAAACAAGTATTTGTTTGAAAGGAAAAATTTGAATTGTTTCCTATAAACAAAAAATAATTATCAATCTGTGGCCACTAGATGTAGCTTATATTTCGCGTACTCAGCGGGTTTGAGAGAAACGAACAAGCAGTGTTAGTCATCATCAGTAATCTCACCTATGGTGTACTGATCTAATAAAGCTAATAAGCTAGAAACCGGTATATGTTAAATGTTGACGTCGACTATTTGCTACAAGTTTCCTAGGTGAAATTCAATGCTGGTCGGGGCATTAGCTAGTAAAGTAGTTATTTTCTGAGCATTACTAAACAGTTGTTTAACTTGAAAAAATATTGTTTCATCATTAAATATAATTACATCAACCTGAATAATATCATTGAAGGAAATGGTTTTTAATGGAAGTAAATGCTTTCTTTACACAAAATGACTGTATTTGTATTTTTGTTTTACCAAGAAATGATTTGGTATCAAGAAATAAATATTTGTTTGTCCCTGTACAAACAAATAATTTATTTCCGTGAATCAATTTTTTTTTACAGATACTAAACAAAGGTTTTTTTCCGTGTAGGAAACCGTAAATGATAGAAATCTAAATTGAAGAAAAATGTTTAGAATGACGTAGTCCTTCCGGTTATACAGGAAGTAGACGTCAGCTCGCTTATTTTAAAAGAAACAAGATATTTTTTATTTCATTTTCAGATTCTACGTGTAATTTTAAGTCAACTTTGTCCATCTGTCAAAATTTAACAGTATTTGAGTTTTTCATTTTCTATATATGTCTTTTTTTTGGTTTATTATAACTATGAATTATTAAGGTAAGATAATTAGTGTTTTAACAAATAATAATTTTGTTAGAGTAATACAATATCCAGAAAAGATGCTGGTTTCTCTAGATTACACAGGGTGTAATGCAAATTTGAATAACTTGCTTATTTTAAATGGAACACCCTGTGTTCTATTTTACCATTTATTTCTATATTTTATTTCCTTTCTATTTGTATAAAAAATGGTAAACTAAAATATGATTTTTTTCATTTAAAATAAGCGAGTTACTGAGATTTGAATTTGTCAGTATAGGTCGCCTACTTTTCAGCACCCTGTGTATTCTGAAGAAACTCGGGCTTATTGTGCCCTATATTAATATTACTTAAACAAAATTATTATTTTTTAAATTGCTAATTACCTGAATTGGACTGAATAATTCATAGTCATAATAAACAATAAAAATCGATGAAATGAAATAACGACATATAGTAGGTATATTTAACGACGCTGACTTAAAATTTCATGTAAAATCTGAAAATGAAATAAAAAGCATCATGTTTCATTTAATATACGAGTTGATGCCTACTGTCACTGTAAATATTTTGCTTCAATACAGCATCAGTGTTGAAAATCCCTAAAAACGAAAATTCAGATTTCCACCACTTCCAGTTCCACCCTGTATACATACCTAATTAATAATTCGTGTTCCTGGTACTGAAATATTATGTGTTATGGTCAATGTTTTCTTTATTCTTATTCTTATTATAATAGAAATTGTTTGATTTAATAATTTGATATGAAATAGAATGTTGTTTAAGGTTTTAGTCATTCAATAAAATTGACATTCGATTATTGCCGTGTTTCAACATATTGCTCACGGTTAAGTTGAAAGAGAATCAGGAAATACATTACATGTTTAAATTTGGAGATAATATGACTTCCGTTACCTTTAAATTTATAGAATCTAAGTAGAACCATTCACTAAGCTGTGTCCCATTCTTAATGCAACAGTCTGTTTTTAGTAAAAGTTCATTTTTAAATTGTGTTAATTGTTTAGATATATTCAATATCTATTTATTAACAATATTGTATCTACAAACGAACCCAATGATACAATCCAAAGAGTGTGAAAAATACAAAACATAAATTATTAGTGGTGATATACTTATAAGAAAAATAATAATAACACAAATGAAAACAAAAATAAACTATGATGATTTTTAGGCTTTCACGACCGGTGCTATCATTTGATACATAGTGATTTTCCGGGTTGTTATGCCATGACCTCGGTAACTGGTAGCTGCCAGAAACAGAGTTAAAATGCTCATCCCTAGCATTAGCCGGGATTCTTTTACCTGTCCTGGTTGTTCTCGGGCTAGGCTCTGTGAGGACAAACCCGCTATCGGTGTCTCTGAGGCCGCCAATATATTGATTTCGGTTCCTATTCTAGGTATTACGACTACTACGGTCGGAGCCGTTCCTCGGATAATGATGTTCACCACGGAAGATGCCAACAGTGAAGACAGCGGTGGTTGCGGAACGCCTCGGAGGACCACCGTTATCCGAGAAACGGTTCCGACCGTAGTAGTCGTAATACCTGCAATAGGAACCGAAATCAATATATGGGCGGGCCCAGAGACATCGATAGCGGGTCTGTCTTCACCAAGCCTAGCCCGATGACAACCAGGGCAGGTAAAAGAATCCCGACTAATGCTAGGGATGTGCATTTTAACTCTGTTTCTGGCAGCTACCAGTAAACGAGGTCACGGTATAACAACCCGGAAAACCACTAGGTAATAGTAATATAGATTGACTAAGTCTATTGAATATTACTCCTAATTAAGTGCATTAATTGACTCCAAGAAGCTATAGAAATACCAAAATCATAATGAAAATTATTCATGCAGTTAACAATATTATTTATAGCACTATGAAAACCATAATTAGTACGGTAGTAAGTGGTGTATAAAACAGTAGTTAGTAAGGTACATAACTTGGAATACGTAAGGATATCAATTCACTACAATTTATTTTCCCATTAAATAATTTGTGAGCAAATTTAATATAATTACATGTTGGTCTATATTGTAAGGATTTAAATCCAAGCAGATGAAGCTTTTCATTGTAATTGTAGTTATTTTTAGTTATATTAAGTTTAAAAAGTATATAATTACAATTATTTCGCTGAATTCTCTCAAGACGATTAATATATACTTCATAGTAAGGTCTTCAAATTATTCAATGATATTCTAATGACGATCTGACTAGGAAATTATACAATAAAACAATAGAATGTATGTCAGTAAACTCACTGGTTTGACTTGTGATAAAACCGCTCATTATATCATCAACAAGAAAGTTAAAACGCAGTATGCAATATAACTTAATGCCTAGATGAGTAATATAATGAACCCTTTTCAATATAGAATTATTAATAGAATAATCAAATATAATTTTGGTTTTCTTACCTGAAAATGTACTAACTTTACATTTCAAATAATTCAATTCCATGTTATTCAGTGAACATATTGTCAAAGAATTTGCCCCGCTCGCACCCATTTCGATGACTGTGGTACCGCGAAATGCTAAGATTGCCCCGATCGCCCCTACACGATTCTGGTAAACAAACAAAATGCCGAGTATCGAGGCGGGACTGGAAAAATGGGGAATTGATGAGAAGCGTTCGAATCGTTTAAATCGTGTGCGAACAATAAAAATTTACAGTTGTTTATGCTGGTTGAAATATCATTTACAAATAACAAAAAATGGACCCACGTGACTACCTTGAGGCACTCCTGATGTCACTTTAATTTCATTTGATGCGAAACCATTAATGTTAATAATTTGGACTCTTCCGTATAAATATGATTTGAGCCACAACAATAATATCCTCTCCAAAATATCATATCTTGTATATCTTTATTAATAGACCTGTTGTTCATATTTTGCAATGTTATAGGTACACTCATTTTACATATACCTTATGAACATCTTTCTGTAATAACCAGTTAAACACTACGATTTATCGATACGTGTGTAACCTGACATTAAATATTTAATGTCAATTCGTGAACTGAATCGTTTACTGAAAATCTGCAGGAAAGCAAATCTACGATAATTTATACAATATTTTATTAATTAATGACGTACTAAATGCCGAGTTTACGTGATAAATTATTCATATACTTACCGAGTTAATCATTTAATTGATACTAGAAAAAACTCGTACCACCATTAATATGTATTAAGCCGGTACAGTATCACTGTATGGGCTTTTGCTGAAAGATTTTAATTTAATGCTTTTTTCAGGTAAGACCGCTGAACCTTCATTAGCTGTAACTACTCGCCATGGAACCGAAACGGTAAGGAAAAAGTTTTATATAACTTCGTGTCACAATTAAATTAATTTATGGCATAGGACAGTGTATAAAGTCTTTTTAAATGGCCGCGCATTATTATTCAGGCATGCCGCAAAGTGAGAACAATTTGTTCGATATCTATTGTAAAATGTGTCGTAAATATATTTATAGACGATAATCTCATCAAGTTTGATGTGAAGTACTACTTCCGTGTTTTATATAAAGGGTGTATTGTTTTTTATATACCGAGTGTTTACGAAGTCAACGCGTCATTTATAAAAAAATATTATCTGCTTCTAATTTGCGGAACACCACGCAAGATACCTACAGCAAAGAACAGCAAAACCATAGTGGTGTAAATAATTTTTGAAAATGGTGTTACGGAGCAACTCACACTCTACCATTTTTTACAAAATCGGCACAACCTACCAAATTGAATCTGGTGGAACAAAACATCCACTACTTGTTTTTGACGGGCGCTGAATTTGGCTTGCCAGCGAAATTAATAACGTCTCCATTCTAAATATGTCTATATTATACCACTTATTTATGGGTCATTTTACCTAAAGCTGAAAGGAGAAAGACTTCGCTCCGTTAAATCGGCGCCTGTGGACTAACGCGCCCATCAGATTTTTATATACTTGTATTATGGATTCAAAATAATCTGTTTCATGTATAACAATCAAAATTTGGCAGGTTGGACAAATGTTTGTGGAAAATATTTTAAATCAGTAATCCTGCCAAATATTTGAAAAATTTATATTTGATTTTGTCGTCAAAATTATTCGCTTTACATAACACGAAAAGTTGAAATTACCATAAAGGATAATGAAAGTTCATAAGTGTGCATTGCTGATCTGTGGGACCAAACTTACGTAATTTACACTATTAAGACCACCATCCATTTAACAACACAACACTTAGGCGGCAACTGCTCGCCGTCAACACGCCGATGCTTACTTAATAAAGCCCCGTACGCAATTGTAACATTTCGTCGCAAACCTCATCGTATCACATCACAGCAAACATGGGTGTTGCATCGAGGTTCGCATCACATTGAAGGATGTTACTGTATGAGGTTACGTAGAGTGTGGATCTTTTTTCTTAACAAAACTGACCACTGTTGGACCACCTCGACCACCAAACAATGGATAGGTTGTTTAGGAAACACATGATTCAAATGTTGACGCACTAGTCACGTAAAATTTGGTGGGCATCAACGTGAAGAAACCACATATATGCTTCCTAACGTTGAGACTAACTTCTTCGAAAAGTACCTATCGGTAAATTATTACGCAAAAATTGTAAATAAAGATCACCAGTTAACCGATTTTTCAGAGTGAAAGGGCCAACCAGTACTCCCTTCACAATTACAACCCACACATTTACTGAAATTCGTTGTTGAAAGTGTGTTAGTCGAGTGACATACGGATTTTCCAATGCCCAATAGTGCGTGTTGTGCAAAATGTGAGTACCATTATGCGAAAGAATCGCCTCATCCATAACTAAAATGTTCATTGTAAACTTTAGGTTTAAGTGTTACTGATGTAACAACCACTTGCAAAACTTTACTCGAAGCAGAAGATCCCTTGAAGTAAGGCTTGTTTATACCCGACCCACGTGAAATAGGTGGAGTAAGTCGTGTCTTAACGTTCACCAAACTGTGGATTGTGATATCCCAAATTGCGCTGCAATTGTCCTAATGCCTATACCAGGCTGCTCTTCGGCATTTAAAACCTGTTCCTCGAGGTTTACAATTTGGCTGGGTCTAATGGCTCTCCCATATTGCTCAACCCTCGGTCGTAAATTGCCAGTTTCTCTACCGTTGAACCACACATAAAAAGGCTTCACGTTTTGAATGATGTCTTTGGGGAAACCTTTGGACATAAAAATGAGCTGTAGCCACTAAATTTTGATGTATGCCAGTATCATGTTCACAAGTCCTTCGTTTGAGAAATTATGGACCATTCTTTTATAATCACGTGAAAATAAACTCGAATAGGACCACAGCTGATCACAAAGTATTGCTACAAATACCAAACACTTCGTCCTGACTTGTTTACTTTTTAAACTGCACATGATAATTTTTTGTAAATTTCCGAAACCAAAAATATTTTGACTGAAGCTATTTATTTGTGGTATAATTTTAGTTTTTCTTTAGTTTTATTGGGTTTTTGCCACACTTCTGAAAAAAATAAAGATTAATTAATTAAGCTCTGGCGCCAAATGGATCAGTCAAGGGTTATTTTTGAAACTAAGTTTGCCTAACCAAAAAATCTCACACTGAAAAAAGCAGATAAGTAAAAAATAACAAAAATCACATCACTATCGCACAGTTCCGTATATTTGACGTTTCGAAAATCTCTCTGTTTTCGTTTTCAAAATAGTAATAAAAATATTAAACGTATGTCAAGTTTGACAGTTTAAAATTTGTTTATCTGCTTCCATAGAGATGTTAAATGATTTTTATTTTATTGTTACTTACTTCTTCTTGATACAACTGTAGCCAACAATGATCGATGTTTACTGAACAGTTTGATACACACTTATCTCCGTTCAACAAAATAATCTCTTTTAATTTTCTTTTTGTTGCATTATCTTCCTTCTCTAAAATTTTTGCCGAACCCTAAATGACCGTTTTCACAAGCATGTCCGCTATTATTTGACCTATAATTTCACAAGATTATGCGTATAGGTTAAGAGTCACTCCATACAATAGTATGGCTCATCCCAGGCATAGTAATAAAATGTTTTCCTTTCAAGAAATGGCTATGATAGATGAAAAAGAAGAAGATATTGGATACATAGGTCGATATCATGTTTTAAAATGCGCTCTGTGTGACAGCCACATCAATGTTACTTGACCAGAGAAATATTTCAGCGGGAGTTCTCTGTTGGTGCCATGCAGATACGAAAAGATACTGATGGCGAGCAGTTGCCGTCCTTGTGCTGTGCTGTTAAATGGGCTATGGAATTTATTTAACTAATTGCATCATTCAATAGTCTGTTAAATGTTTTGTTCATTTGAACATCACAAAAATCAACTCGTAATATAATTGACGGTCGAAGCGATCGCTCCACAGTAGATGAATTCAATTTAACCCGTGACGCATCGTGGGAGCATTAAAAGGGAGCGTAATGATCCTGGATGATCCGGTGCCTTAATGCATACAAAAGTGCCTCTAGATGGTATCTAACCTAGCATAACACGATGCACATTTCAACGTAACCGGGCGTCATTTATCAACATATTGAACTCTCGAACGCATCGCGAGTGCATTTGATTGGCAGGCCGAGCACGTAGAGTGAGTTTAAAACAGCCGGTCTACAGCACAGACGGCCGACCGACCGATTAGATACAGTTAAGATTAGGATCCGAATCATTTATATCATCGAGCCCGGATGGCATCGACTCGTTTGTGTTGCTCTAAATAAAGCCGTTCATTTATACTACGGTCCCCCGATAATTGCGCAGTAAAAATGTTTCTTCTCTTAAGGGCGCTTTATATGCTCAGTCTTTTCACCATTTCACGTGTACCTACAGTTAAAAATTGTCAAGTAAGACGGAGAGTGTAAATACACAAATCGTTAGATTTATGCATTGTTTATAGTCACGGAATCACGATCAGTCACATTTTTCCAGGTGCAACTTTTACGTTTAATTGTTTTACATTCAGTCTTGGTTGATTGGTTGATTTGTGCACTCTTTCGCATGACATTTTAATATAAATCATTGGTTTAAAGAGTGTTAAGAATATACGATGTTAAAAAAATCTAAGGGCAGGTTCTATGTTTAAAAATAAGAAAAAGTTTGTTTAACATTTTCTGTCTTAAATACTATAGTTTTCATTTCTCGAAAACCGATCCAGATATTGAGATGAGGGTATACAACAGTGTACAGTGAAGGGCTACTTTTACGTGTAGGTATAAATTTCTCTTGTAATGTACTAGCATCAGTGGCCTTTATGCCGTTAAATATTCATTTTTAGCAATACAAATTGTACGCCACTGATTTTTGGACAAATTGGTATCAGCCTCTTAAAGCCAACTTAATTCTATTTAAAAAGTGTCTCTTGGACTTTTTCCTCCTGACGCACCATTTCGAGATAAAAATTAATTTATTAATTACAATAGACCGACTTGGAATGCTAATTAAAAAACAACAATCTAAGCGACATGTGTCAGTTTGTCATAATTCCATGTCAGACTTGAACACAAACACAAAGCGTTGAATGACTTGTTTTTGAAGTATTTTAAGCAGGTAATACATTTTTAATCAAGCAGAATTAACATGGCTTCAAGAGAGATTTTTTTTTATAAAAATAAGTATTTAACGGTACGAACGCTACTGATGCTAGGATATTACAAGAGAAATTTTTAAGTGTAAAAATAGCTTTTCACTATACACTGTTGTGTACCAAATCTCTTCTCAATATCTCGATCAGTTTTCGAAAAATGGTGACTATAGTATATGTATAAGTAAATTTTAAACAACCTGTATCTTCAAAACGAGACATATCCGGACCCATGTTTATATAAACTTTTTTTATTATTTTTAAACATAGAACCTAGATCATCCTTGCCTTTGGAAGATTAAATCTAAAGACTACAGAGATGAAAAATGCGCTATGTAAGATTTCAATAAATAAATGTGAGAAAACGCTCTTGTAAGCAGCCACTGCTTAAACCATTTTGATCGGTTCCTCTTATAATTATTTTTCTTTTTTTGTAATTGACTAATGATAAACTGAATTATAAAACGGTACGGTTAGGTCTGAAGGGTAAAGTAGAAAATTGGAATAACAGGATTATATACATTGTACCAGATAATTTTTAGTCTGTAGTTTGTCGTATAAATATCTATTTTTCTAAACTATTTTCTTATATATTTAGAGTGATGTGGGATTTAGAAGTAAAGTATTGGTTGGACCATACAGATACGATTGTGTGAAAAAAAATCAATAGGAATACTTCGTAATGTAATAAATAAGTAGAAAATCTAAACACATATGGGGATGGCTTATCCATTTTTGACTAACTAATAATGTCCGCATTCATAATACAGGGTGTCAGGAATATGCCTTAATTTTGCTGTACGATATATTGTACAAAACAAAACGCATTTGACAACAATTTTTTTTCTCTGACTAATGGTAACAGAATTATGACAGCAAACAGGTATTGAACATGTCGCTCACATTGATTATGATTGTCGGTTATTTGTACATAATAATTACAAATACGTACACCTAAACGTAGGTACTTACTGTGACTGGATTAATTAGAACCCTATTCACTACACAGAATAATAGTTACAAGTGTTCAAAACGGCTTTTGTTGCTTGCAAAGAGCGTTTACCGTACAAACATCTCGTAGCTAGAGTTTTGCCTAGATTCTCCATAAATTAACATATGCAGTTGGTCATGATATGTTAATGGAACTGGAAGATCTTCCTGCCTTAGCCATATGACAAAAGAGAGAGAGAGAGAAAGGAAGAGAGAGAGCAAGGGAGAAAGGGAGAGAGAGAGAAAGAGAGGGAGATAGATAATTTTCTTATTTATTCTTCTAGAGTTATATTACCTGCAACTGTTATATTTCTTTAAGTAAAAGCAGCTTTTATTTTTTATAATAACAAGAGAGTGCTACTGTTTTAACTGATCCAGAGTGAGATTATTTACATTTTACAAGATTTCTCCATTACCTCCAAACCAAAATGCTGGAAGCACCACTGGTTTCAAATATGATAAAATTTTGATTTCATTATTGTATCAGGATAACTCCATGCGATGACATAGAAAAGATATAATTGATAACAACTCTTTCGTTATAGACGAAAATTGACCTATAAAAATGAATTTTATTATACTCTTAAATTTCAGCAGACAAATTTTAATTTACTACAATAGTCGTTTTCTGAAGTAGGCAAAGATGGAATTGTTTACGTCCACCTTACAGCCATAAAACTTTATCTATCAGAATATCTTAACCAGAGGAACTGAAAGATGAGCCGACGCTGCAGGATGAAACTTTAATTAGATTGTCCTTCATTAATGTTTCATTACGCGTTGGAGATAACTTATGGAGATTATCTTAATCTAGTTCCTCTCTCGTTTCACTTTTTCAGTAAGACGTTTCATATTTAATATAAGGATATATACAGTGTGACCCATTACGAATCAGGACATTCTCTTAAACATTTTTTGAGACGTGCAATTGTAATGAATTGTACTTCATCGTTGAGTATTTCTTCAATACTTCAACCCTTCTCGCTACCGAATCTTCCAATAAGTTTCAGTCAATGAAGATAACTTACATCCCCTTATACGCTTCGACTTCTATTAGGTCAGTACTAGAATTTGCCAGCGTTATGACTGTAGAGTGACGGAAACATTGCCGGTATACATTTCTGAATAGGGTATCTAAAAAGAATTCAATGTTCTTAGGAACATTATTGAAGCTGTTTGTTCCTACATGTAAAATGGTACATTTCCTCTGTCGATAGTTGAAAAAAAATCTTCTGGTAAAGCACGATTTTAGGATGCAAAGCCATGAATTCTGACATTATTCAAAATACTCACACCACATTATTTGTCGGTAAAAATTTTGATTAGTATTGGTGTCGATAAATGAGATTATGAGCGATTTTTGATCATCAGCGTTAGAAGTTAATATCATTTGTTGGACCTGTATGTCCCAATTAAACTCATTATTGCAACAACCTATCATATAAAATCTAAATTATCAAAGTAATTGAAGAAAATATTTATACAAATATCATTTTCGGAAACCGATAGTGTCATCTGAAGCATCAGGTTAATAATCTTTAGCAATGTAATCAGTGTGCTGTACCTGCAAACATTTTGAAGCGGACTCATCAAATATATTACTTTGAAATGTCACAATTTTCAAAGTTGTTAGCTTTATTTTCTATGACATATTCACAGTATGCCAGAAACCAGAAACACGTTTTTACTCACAATAGTTTTTCTATGGACCATAATGCATCTTCGTCTGAAAGAAGTTTTTCGTCTTTACATTCGTTTCAGCATATTTCTACATTTACTTTGTGCAAAAAACAAGGCAGAATTGGCAAAAGAAATAAAACAACAGTTACTTATTGTGTTACCATCCATTTTCCCTAGGTAACCTTATTGAGATTTTTAAACATGACAATTAGTAACTGATTTTTTAAATATTTTATTATAAAATTTGCTACACAAAAATATAATATTACACATAACTTTAAAATATAATATTCCTGCATCTCATTTGAAACAGTTTTATTTGATACCAAAACATCTGCCTTACGGACACTTTAAAACGATCAAAATAAGGTCAAGTTTTGCTAATTTATGAAAAGCGTTGAGAAGCTGTAATGTTCAAGTCATGTTTCTTGGTATTAATGCTATCCATGTATTTCTTCTAGAAGAGCAATAAACTTAAATCTTGTTATATCTCATGAGCGTCCACGATTTCATTATTTTTTATATGCAAAAAAATTAAATAAATTGCAAATATAGTTTTAAATGCGTCCTTACCTATCGATTTTGTGTTGTTCTGTTTTAACTCATTATATCTCGTTATCTCTTGATGTACCGTGCTATTATTATTTTATTTTTAAATCTTCAAATGTCAATTTGTAGCAAACTCGTAAGACTCCTTTAATGCAAGGTAAGAACACTGTTTAAAAGGTATTAGTTACATCTTGCCTATTCATTGAAAAATAATAGAAACAGTTTTATAAAAAAGCAGTGCTGTAGGAAATAATTCTAAAAGAGGGTCACAAAATTTTCATTTATTCTAGACATCTATTTAAATGACACTCCAAAGTTGCTGCTTTCAGGCTATGTAGGTCAATTTGATGATGTATGTTAAAAACTATAAGAGGTAAAAAATACAAGAATATAAAATACAGTTGAAAAAATGGATATTGCATTTTTGAAAATCTGCTATTTTATTTTTAGAATTTGGAAATTTTTAAATACCTCGTTATAGTAACTCATTGCAAGAATTTTACTATAGACAATTTTCAACGTTCCATTTGCCAATACACCATTATCGATGCGTTATTCATTGAATTTTTGCGCTTTTGATACTTCTTTAAAAATTAAAAATCCTTTTTTCGTTCAACATCAAGTCGGAATAGATAAATTATTTGCAAAAAGTTACTGCAAGTATATTTTTACGCATTAAAAAGTTTGGAGAAATAAAAACTACAGTAAATGTTTGAAAATGTATCATAATTCTTCTTTTCAAAATATCTCAAACTTTCATGCAGCTAGAGCTGGTCAAAATTAATAATAAAATCGTTTAAAAACTTTCTTCATTGAATTAATTTGGTATGTCTTATTTTCTGAGATTCTAATATATATGTCACCAAAATGGTTCCATCTGGAATATAAATAATATAATATTTAATATAAATGCCAAATATATTGCTACCATTTCTTCATCACGTTAATTTTTGTATAAGGTACCTAAAGAAAATAAAAACAGGTTTATAAACAAGAAAAGCGAAACAGTAAGCAAAAAACATCATTAACAGTTGATATTGTATTGTTTCCATTAGACACTGAACTTAATTTTGTCACATATATTATATTTATCTATAACTGCTTTATAAGAGCCTCATTACAGCATTTATTTGGAATTGTTTCAGTTGAATAATGATTACACTACTAGTGGAGTAATGTGACATAGTACACTAGTGAAATATTTAAAGTGATCACTGCTTAATGGTTATTTTTATTAAGAACCAACAGGTTTATCAATTTGGCAATTAATACATAATTTAATTTAAATTGAATTACTTGTTATAAATATTAACAACACAACTTTGACAATTCGTAAGATTAATACCAGATGAATGAAGCTGATCTGTATTTGTATTAACAATGCTTAAATTTTCTTTGTAAGTAGTTGAAGTAGCTTCAATGACGGCAATCTCTCCTCCAAGAACTTTTGTGACGATGTTTTTCTTGTTCTCAAGAGACGTATCAATATAGCCTTCACATACGGTGTTGGACTTCCAACTACCATGCCGTTTTATAGTTAGAAAGTCTGCTCCTTTGTTGGCTAGAAGTAAAGTAGATAATCGTCGAAAATAGTGCCCTGTTGAACCTGTGATAAATTGAAAAAAGCAATTTTCTTTGGCATTATACTAAAGGCACTTTAGCCAACAGGAAGTTTCATGCGTTTACCACCTCTGTAATCAACAAAAAATTTTCCATGATTGGCATGACTAGGACGCAGGACGAGGTATTTTCGAATTACTTGGACCATATTCACATTTTCGGGAAACTTTGGTTTTCGTATTCGGTATAAAGATATGAAAAATGTTTCTTTGATTTTTTTACGCTTTCTAACAGCAATTTAGTTAACTCGTTCACTCTACATGCACCTCCAAGTCCAATAATTAAAGCAACCTTAAATTATGCATTTATGAATTTCAAATAGCAAACATTTTCTTATTCATACTTTTGTTAGCAAGAATTTTGTGTCATTCTTGACTTTTTGGTTTGTATCCCACTCATTGCTTTTTCAGAAAAGCTATTAAATTGTTGAATTTATTGATTTCAACATTTTGTCGCATACAGATTGTAGACCGCATCATAGAATAATAGAACGCCCAAAGCTTAGATGGTTTGTACTTCTTGGATAATTCTTCAAAAAATGCTAATAATACATTTACTTTTGCTTTATATTCTTAGATGCACACCAATCAGTGAGTCATTTATAAAATTGTTCGTACCTGGTTCTCGTTTTATCTGGTAAAAGTGCTGCAGTCTGGATCACTCATTATTTCATTCAACTACTTTCACAAGAAAATGTAAAAACGAAAACTCAATTTTGTTTATAACAAGTTTAACAGGTTGCCATAACAATGCCTTTGCTTCTTGATTTTGAATCAAAACTTACAAACTGGATCTGATTTTGGAATTATTTCAATTTAAGGTAGTTGTAGATAAAATTTTTTGCAGTTCTAGATACAATTTTATATAGCACAAGTGGGATAACGCCATTTTTATTCCATTCGTGAAATTACACGACTCGGACTACGTTCTTGTCGTGCAAATGCCTCGCTCATGTATAATAATGCCTATATGCCACTTGTACTATAAATATTATTTCCATAGAATTTGCCCGATTTAGGTTACTGTAGACAGTATTTTAATAGTTTCCTTTCTGAAAAATATCTTACGGGTGTATGTCGTTGAAGTTTCGTTATTTCTCTTATTTCATATGTAGGAATACAGATCTGTATCACTGAATAAACAACTGCCACTCAGGGAACATGGTGTATAAATTTCATTTACCTCTCTTAATGGCCATTTTGTTGGCTCGATTAAATACGATTAAATATATTCGGATTAGAGTCCAATAAGCCCTACCCTGAACAGCTCTACAGATTTATACGGATAATAAAATAGTCGGATTTACATGCCTATTACTTACCAATTACCTTCTCAAATAGTTCTCTTACACTTTCCATTTATATGGCTGGGATGAAATGGGTTTATAGGAGGTCTAGGCGCTCGTATGAAGTCATTAAAAACGTTTAACTTTTCTCTTTCTATCTATACAGTTCAGTACTTTTGATTTATTTTTCGATAGTAGCGACTTTGTAAAAATTTGTTTTTTACGATTTTTTTATTATCAATTATGTAGGCATTATTTGAATGAGAAAAACAAAAATTTTGGATTATTGATTAAGTAATAAAGAAGTTACTTGTAGACGTCATGACCAAAAATATTTCTTTTTGATATAATAATACTATACTTGTAGGCAGAGAGTGATTGAGAATAATTATTTGTATTGTTAACTATATTAAATGCGTTCAAATAATATCCACAGAAGTGCCAATTAAAAAAGTTTTAGAACAACTTTATCGAAGGCTCATCTCTGAAGACAAGAATGATAATCCAGTAGATTTAGCATAACTATGGACTAAATCAACCCTTGCTTTCTTTTAGGTATTAGTTTTGTGAAGAAACCACATTTGTCTTCTCTTAGATATATAAATATTTCTGGATTACATTGTTGAGATACATCCGGATATCAGCTTCATCATGGAGTATTGGAGTAAAATGGAGATTTATTTTCATTTCTAGATACATTGCCAAAAGTAAACCGGGTAGGTATTTAAACATTGAGTTTCATGTATAAAATATATTGTAATAACAATGGCATTCCCTCAAAACAGTATTGGAGTTCTGAGTATAATTTTCATTATATTTTCTATTGTGGAAAACAACTAAAAACTAGTGATAAAAGTTGAAGGAAGACTTCATTACGAATAAGTCATCAGTTCGAAAGAAGTTGTCAAATTTGCTTTAAAGCTCATCAAGCATGTACAATTTCTGAAATAGTTATGGACATCACTTATGACCAACTAACTATTCACGGAAATTAATAAATTACAGAATTTTAAACAAACCATTAGCAGAATTTCTGAACAATAAAAAGGAAAAATTTACCTTATATCTTTTAAGGAACATAATATTAATATCATCCATACTACTTCAAAGGAGATCCCAGAACCAGTTGCAAAAGTGATGTAATCCAAAGTCTGGATATACGCAGCCTGTGGTGAAAAATATTTGAAACAGAAGATAAATGTGTTGGCACGAGATCAAAAAAGAACAAGTGTTACTCAGAGAATGATACTGTACGTGTGACGAAGTACAGGATAATTATAAAGAAATTTTACAAAGAGTAGCTAATAAAAATGTGAAAAAGAGCCTACAGAGAAGCAGTGAGGAAGGAAATTCAACCGAGAACTTAATGTCTTATGAAAAAGTCTTTTGAGACGCCAAGAAGTTTAATCAGGCAAGTTCCAATCGGTTCCTAAAATTAAGTCAGAACCATCTGCATCAGATATTGCATCAAATCCGGTAGTTTTATTTTTTTCTGAGTTGTTTATGATGCTAGCCCAATGTTCGACCTCGAGCGCTGAACGCAACATTTTATTCAGTTTTTGGTGATTTTAACCCTGAAGCATTAGTTTTTTCGATTATAACTACGATTACTTTTTCAAAGTAAAGTAAATTTGCTACAATTTGAGTCTACAACTGGTTCTGACAACACAATAGTTTTCGAAATATAGCTTTTCAAAATGTATAAATTTTTTAGAATTTTTTTATTTATGTGTTGTTGTTCTGTATGCCTATTTTCTTCGGAAATCGTCATCTTTCTCACGTTGTGTCGTATGCAACATTTACGAAATTTTAGACAGCCGAAAAACTGCAGGGGCAGATGTTTTTTTTCACAGCTTTTACGTATATTGAACATATGGATATAATGACCTTGTTCAAATTATTATTGTTTTTTTTATATAAAAAATGTAAATAAGCAGATACGACAGTTAGTTAAATCTATTTAGCTGGTATTTGTAGTTACTAAGGGATAATTATTGTTATGTTGTGGATTAAAATTGTAAGACTAGGACGGCAAAAATGGAATGAAATAAGTTCATAAAAAAATTGAGAAGGAAATATATTTATTTTTTTACTGTTTTAGAAAGGTATTTTAAGCTAATATAAATCAAATCTCCTACAATTCCTATCAATGAAGTCATATGTATGTTCTCTGCTACCAAACATCTAGGTATGCTAATGAACAATTCCACAGACAAAGCTCTATTCAATAATTATCTAAAGAAAATAATCTAATTTACTAACCTGCTAATGAAACACTATAAATATCTAACCTCACTTTTTGACAGTGGGAACACGACAAATTCAATCACAATAGATGAGATCTGACCTATTTCTGCATTTTAGGATTGCTTTTTCAGGTGGTCTCCTTTAAGTTGAATCAAATATCTAACTATAAAAATTATTATAAAAAATTAAAATTATTTGAAGTTAAATATCGACAATGACAAAAAGTGACATCCTGTCAATGAATTAAATATGACAATATCTACTTGAAAAATGTTCACCTTTTATGTAAAAGTTTTTATATATTTTTAGGTATTAATAATATTGTGTGAAACTAACTACTCAGTGGACAAAAGCCCCAACCTGCGTTGAATTACACCCACAATATCTACCCATATATTCCTTATTATTAGCTTCTGCAACATTTTTTTGCTGTTTTAGAAAGGTATTCTAAGCTAATATAAATCAAATCTCCTACATATGACTTCATTGATAGGAATTGTTGTGGGTGTAATTCAACGCAGATTGGAGCTTTTGTCCACTGAGTAGTTAGTTTCACACAATATTATTAATACCTAAAAAGGAATATATTTATATCACTTATAAGTGCCTACTTATAAACTTAAAATGAAATAAAGGAGTTGCAATCGCAAAAAATTACTTTTCGTGAGACAAAAACTTGTATAAGTCTTGAAATTCTATCATTTCTATCAGTGGAGTTTGACCATGGCATAAGAAAATTTCTTTTATGTAATCTATGTGGGTCGCTATTGTGATTTCTAAATTTTAGACATGGATGGAAGGGAAGGGGTTTATCGTCTTTAGACGTTCAGGCAAGACGATAATGTAACACAAAGGACATGGCTTGTAATGAGAAGTATGAAAAATCTAGGGTGGTTGATATGCAGATTCCCTCAAACAAGGAATAAGAGATTTCCTGAAGAAAATAGGTTTACAGGGTCCAAATTGGTACAGAACAAACAACAACAATATATCGCTAAAAGTTTCGAAGAAGTTCGAATAAAACTAATAAAGTTTGAAAAGCTGTATTTTGGAAACTATTTAGTTTACAGATATGGTACTGGATTTAAATTGTAACAAGTGAAATGTATTTTGAAAACGGACTCGTAGTTATAAGTGAAAAAACTAGTGCTTCAGAGTTAAAATCACCAAAAACTGAAGACAGGTAGAACACTTCGTGTCATTTTTGGGAGATTTTTGACAATGTTGCGTTCGGCGCACGATGTCGAAAACTTGGATTATTCATTGGATTAGTACCATAAACAACTCAGAACAGAAAATCAGAACTACTGGATCTGACGCAAGGTTCCCCCTTTTCTTTCAGGCGAAAACGTTACTGGTCTAAATTGTTTGCCTATCTGTTGAACAATTTTGGATCTATATTTTTTGTACAGATCAATTCAATATTAACAAATATAAAATTTTCGTTATTCTGGTAAAATCACATAAGCAAGTTATAGAATTGATGCAAACACCCAGCCATATACTAACTTCAGTACGCTAATCTGTTGCTTTAGTTTCATCGACGTGTACCCGATGCACCGATCGAATATAATTCTCCCCCATTCCAAATCCGCCCAGATCACCAGAACACAAAGCCAGAATATAAAAAGAAATAGAATTACACGTCTGACTCCTATTCAACCCGTGAAATCCTCCCCGGTACATCTCCACAGTAACATAACGTAAAGTGAGATGTCGAACGATAAAACAATTTGTTCGGATCGGTATCTTGAAAATGGCCAAATCAAACATGGGAGCTGAAATAGATAAGATTTGAGTCTCGGATGGTTTCTATACGCACACAGACAATTTTATCAGGGCGCTTTCAAACATCAATCCTTCTATAAATCAGACGTAATTCGGTTTAAACCTACCATTTAAGATAGCACTGCGAGGAGTAGGTCTGATTCGAGCGTAAACTTTAGGCTGCTCACGATAAAGATTCAATTGTGAAGTGATTTAATAAATGTACCTCTTTATCTCGTTTTGGTAGCAAAGTGAATGACCCTGTTCGATAATCAATAATAAATTTAATTCTTCTATTATCCGATTGGAAGGGTATTGTTTATCATGTAGCCTATCTTTTCCTTCACTGTCTCAGTCATATATCCCTTACTTTCCTGCCAGTGTTGTCAATCAAATATTTACTAGAATTAATAAATAATTGTTTTGACATGTATAACATAACGATAATAATCTGTAATGTAATTTGTTTTATCTATTTTCATTTAGTAATATGAATTTTACAGTTTTGTAAATAGTTATGTAAGGGCATTTATTACAGCAATAGTGCGGTAAATAAAACCCCGCTTTGTAGAGGAATAATTTATTTATTATTAAAAAAATATATTATAAAACCTGAGGCTTATTATAAATAATAATACACTCTTTACAATTAGAAATTTATGTACTAGAAGTACATATGATGGAACTGTTTATGTTTGAATTTCTAATTGTTTTAAACCCTATGATCTTATTTGCTATATATTTCTTATTTTTTAAAGAATTATCAATAATCTTCTGCCGTAGAAGATTTCCAGCTCCCATGACGCTTTAATATCTGCATACCTGCACCGCCACCAACCAGAATGGTGGCTGAGTGCCTTCAAAAACAATATCCAGTGTATTGAATCAAAACTTTGTTGCTACTGTTTTTGGAATGCTTCCAAAAGTATTAACTCCGACAGGCTGGGAGGTACATTTTGCCAGTCGAATACAAGAAAACGCCTGTGAGTTGCATTAGGAGGACGAAGTTCAGCATATTTTCGAAAAATATTTAAACAGTTGATATCTGCCACATTTTCTTCTATATTATAACGAATTCTCGGATAATTTTTGTTTTTGTGGATGGAAACGTAATTTTTATAGAGGTCATTATATTGAATATTAACGACAACATATCACAAAAATGCCGATTATTATAGCAATCTTCATAAGTAAATATGTATGTATGAGTATGTTTCATCATCTGCAGTACTTACTCTTTGTAAAAATTCTAGATTTTTTGACCTTTGGAAATGAAATTATCTTTTCTAAAATACAATTAGTTGAGAAAAACTGAAATCATAGTTCTCAATTTTGAGTAGTGAGCTCATATAGTTTCTGGAGAACACCTATCTTCTTTACTCAGTTAGTTTTGCACCAATCTTAAAACTTTTGGTACTCCTTTGACAGTAACCATACGAAAGTTAACATAAGAAAACTTGATTCGTAAACTCAATAGTGGATACCATTTTCTGTTCACAGAAAATACACCAGATCCTTGTAGCGTCATTTGACACTTTTTGCCAAATACATTTTTTCGTATTATTAATTGAAAGGAAATAGAATTGTGTTTAATATTTTTGTTGTAAATTACTATTACTCTTTAGTTTTCATTATAATCACAAGGATAAACAGAAGTATCTAAGATTTGCACGGTAGAAGGAGCGACGTATTCTTATTCAGTAATCCATATATATGCATAATATAGTCACCACATTTTTTGGTAAGCCCTAAAAATCATTTCAAGCAAGAATGAGGGAACTTTTGAAAAGTTTTATAAATTAGGGGGATGGTAAAACGCCGATTGGTATGAATCAAAATTAAAAAAATTCAAAATTCAAAAACCTTTATTCTTTAAAGACATACAAGATGTATACGAAAAGTCAGTATACTTATAAATAAAAACAAAGACATAAATACTCAAGAGTAACACTTGCTACAAGTTTGCAAGTGAGTCACAATATAATTTAAAAACTAAAGACATAAAGCAACAACAAATAATATTGTAAATAAACGCAAGTACACTAACATTTAGTTATAGAAATCAGCGATATTATACAGACATCTATCGTCAAGAAAACGTTTGCGATTATATTTAAAACTCTTCTTATTCTGAATAGTTAATGTGTTCGGGGAGATTATTGAACATCTTAGCCCCAATGCGGCTAGGGGCCTTAAACGACAAATTAACTCTGGATCTCTTACCTTGACCCAAGCTAACTTTCTCTTTCACTCTCATACTACACACACTCATTTAGAGAGTGTACTTCTTTTTTACTAGTGTAACCTATTTACGATTGTTTAGTCAGTGAGACTAAACTTGTGATTTGGGCAATAACACTTTATACTCAATAAATATCTAAAGTAAAAATAAGAAATGATGTATGTAAATGACATTAATAAAAAATATATATTGATATTATTAAATGATATTAATCGTTGCAAATTTTCAAAGAAATTGTCTTCGCAGTTCGTGTTTTAACAGGTAACATCGCTTTGGGTAAAATAGAAATCAACCGAAATTCAGTGGTCACTGGCTACTCCATGCTAGATCCAAGCGGTTCCACACCAAGCGTTATGCCATATTGCAGGTACCATTGAAATCATCCGACCTCTATCGCCATCGGCCATAACGATATTGCAGAAGAAAGAAGAATTTTTGAAAACAACTGCTTTGCTGGCTAATGTCCCAACCAGCTTTGAGTTACCCCTGAAAAACCTCTAGAAACAGTCAAAGTCATTCGGCAGCGACACCACCAGACACATACCAGTCTCGAGCTTATTAACTCTCAACAATATAATAAGTGAGGCAGCCCACGATTAACTCTGGCTGGTTGGTCGTGTCTCACAGAAGCAGAAGTTGTCTTAATTTTATGCTGAATTTAAAATGTCCAAATAAGGTAGCAGTAACTCTTGAATGCTACGTTTCCATTATGTATTAATAATGTATGTATAGTTGAAGGCTTTGTTACTTCGGTTTAGGCAAAATAAAGAATATATATATTTATTTTTTGTAAATATATTTAGGTATTTTCAAAATTATCTGGTAGTTTTCTTTATTTACTTTAGTCTTAAATTTTATTACCTAATAATTAATGTTCAAAATTAAACACTAAGTGTTTTTTATGCTTCTTAGAAAAATAATATCTAAAAACAATTGTACAGATGTAAAATTACTATTTTTTGGTAATATATTGAGTAAGCCTCTTATTAATATTTATTTCACATCAACATTACAAGGCAGATTAAGGAACATTACACGAAATTTAAATTTCAGGTTTAAACAAAACTTTTTAAGCTATGACATCTTTTGCACTGTTATAGAATCATTTAATTTTGCTATTCCCTATTCTTCATCGCACTCATGAAACTAAACCATCACTTGCGTTGTCGAACAGGTCCGTAAATCTCATTAAATAATTCGCGATCACATGTCCACGCGAAGCAATGGGTTCAATTCATTATTTATTTTCCATGTAAGCGAAATTAATAATTTGATTTCATCCAATCGAGCCAACCTGGCACAGCGCTGCGAGTTATCTCGGACAAGTCTCAGAAGGCGAGCAGCCTGGAATTAAATGAAGTAACCACCAATCAACCAGAGGTGGTCCCTTCATTTCGAAAATCTGTGTGGCTTCGCGGGACCCGAAACGTGCGGTATGAAATTTATCGTTCAGATAATTCGAATGGGTATGGTGCAATCAAAATGAAACGTAAAAAGGTATTTTATTGCACAGGATGCGTGGATGGATTTGCATGTTTACGACTTTAAATGAAACGTTAGATATAAGTACAACTTTAATTTCTGTCAATTTAAAACATAATATTTTTTATCTACAATCATTAATTAAAGCAGGTTTTTTTTGGTTGACAGTGACAATGAAAAGTTTGAGGAGTTTATTGAGGAGTCTCACATGAGTGTTTTGTAGAGCGATAAAATCGAGCAAACGCTTGTAGTCAATAGTAACCACGTGAACAGCGTCCTTTTTAAGTAGTAAATTTAACAATTGTCAAATTTTGTAAAATTTGCTCAGTTTAGTTGAAATAATGTTAGTTGACAAAATGATTGAAATTAAAAATAGTGTAAGTGATATCCCGTATACACATTCGGTGATTAGAAATGTTGCAGAAACTGTAACTTTAGTTTGTTGCTAGAAAAATCAAAGAAGTTATGCGAGAAGCAATATAACCTATTTGTGATATGTAATAAGTCGAAGGCACAGTATACTAATCAATCAGTAAGGAAACTTAGCTTTTCCGCGTCTTTCAAAAATCCGCCATCTTGTTGGCGACTGACAGTTATTACTATAATTTCTGTGTGTCAGTTATGTTTTTTGAATTTTTGACATTATTACATGGTTATCCACTCTTTATTGTTATTGTACTTATATTCCAGCTTTGTATGCCGTGTTGAGTGTTTAGTTTAGGGAGTAAACCAAATTACAATAAAAAAGCGGGAGACCGAGAGAGCGATGGAGAGAGGCAGTGGCAATAGATCTAAGGGAGAAAAATGTAATGTATTGGAAGAGAAAGGCGAAGAAGAGAATGAAGTGGAGGAGAATAACGCAGCTGTGGGCCTAAAAGGCCTGTAAATAGCTTTATATATATATTGACACAACACTCATTGCATATTAAACTTCGTTTCATTCTTAACTCTCCTTTCTACAACCCGCCCCGATCAGTAGAAGATCGACGAGGAGAATTTGGGAGTTGAAAGTTGTGGCCAAAAAGATGAGAGGGATACCAATTTAGACGTGGGATAGCTTAATTGAGAAAATCCTAAAGAAGAATTAAAACATGAAAGGAATCAAAGGATTTAACTCAAAATATGAAAGAAACTGCTTTCATACATGGATGAAAGAAACCACTCCATAGGTCTAATAGAGTAACGGGGGTTTTTGGTTATGTTACCTATATATATATTTTGAAAACCTCAAAATAAATTGTACCTAATATACACGTTTTAATTTCATTTCGTACTTTCCTACAAAAAAATTAATTAGTAAATATAAAAATTACATTGTGCTTAAATTTTATAATCTGCTAAGAAAATAAGGTAAACGTATCTTGACATAAAGGCAGAAGTACCACAAAATATAAAATAAAACTACACTACTAGTCGACTTAGTTTCCATGTTTTCGCAATTATTTTAAATAAATTTATAAAATTCATACCGGTTTTATAATCAAATTCAAATTATATCTGCTAGAAACCTAAATTAAGAAAAAATGTAACCAAAACCTCAATTTACATGAAACTACACTGGATTACAACAGTTAATTAAGAATTAATGCAAAAGTATTATAACTACGAAACAACTTTGGTTATGTTTACGCCATATTGTTAGCTATTTTTTCTAGAGTGGTGGTATTTGAAAATTGTCTAAATCCATGGGTCCGTGTCACTCCGTATGTTCTGTGGGATCCACCATTTTCTTGGCGACTTTTTCTAGAGTCTAAGATTCCGTACTGATTGATTAGTATACTGTGGTCGAAGGAAATTTATAAATATTCGGATAATGTACCGATCACCTATTTTTTGTGAGAAAGCAAAGACACTAAAATCGTCATCATTATGGTCAATTTCCTCTATGCTAAAATCCACATTATCTACCAAGAATGATATTGACTTAAGTAAGTTCAAAAAGTTGACGACATTTTTAAAGAAGCAAGAGTTGGATATAGGTCTAAGAAATCAAAAACTTTTTCGCAAACGGAAATATATAAATTGTTGTGCAAAACCTATAATGAAACATACTCTAAATTCTGTACATATTGATTATTATACAATCTGTAACTTAATAGAAATATCTTATTATAGGTAGTTCTAATTATTGGAATTTCAGGTGCTTGCAGATGTTAAAGATGTCGAGGAAACAGAATCCATTTTGATAATTACTATTCCTGATTCAAAGACAAGAAGAAGTCGAACTTTTACTGTCACAAATAACATTTATGATAATTCTCTCAACTTTTTGCCATTCTGTAGGAAGTATCCTCGAGACCCAGAAACGAAAATGCATAAGCACGATTATTTTTAAAATTTAATAAAGACAAGTGTTTTAATCAAGAGGTCGGAATGAATGTTATTGCTAAAATACCAAACGATATTGCTAATTATCTTAACCTACCAGTGTCATTTATACACGCTTTCGCCGAACATCGGTAATTTAGTACTTTAGTGGTCCATGATGGAGGTGATATTATACAATTGAAGCGAGACGGGGGATGGAAGAGTTCTACAGTTGCAGAATGATACATAGATAATCAGTGAAAAAATTGAAACAAGTAGCCAGTAGTAACCTTTTAACTAGGCCATCAAATGTACAAGTATTGAATGTAGGAATCGCAGTGATTAAAATTTTACCATATCAGAATATAGCCCTAATATGCCTTATGGATCAGGAATTATTATTAAAGATGAATTTCTTCATTTTTCTTTTTAATTTATCCACGTTAGTTAACACGGAAATGGGGCAGTATAACGAATTGTCACCAGTTGATTGTAGTAGGTACCATATTTTCATTACTTGTATAAAGCTCAAAAAAAGTCTAAGACGGGGAACAACAAAATTCAGGGTGTCAACATTTGTGCCTGTATGCTGGCTAGTTACCTTTTAGCCCAACAACAAATCCCATTCAACAACCCATCTGATATATTATTGATGATAAAAAAGACGCCTATAATAAGGGAAATATTTAGCCCAAACACAAAGGCAACTGCTTTTGTAAATGTTGGCACCCACTCACGTAAGCTGATGTTATGCTTTTGGTGGGAGAAAGAAGGTGTCGTCTATGTGAATTACTTCGGAGGAGTATAACCATCTCCTGTAAGGTTTACTGGCAACAATTTAATAAAAAAAGTAGGGATGCATCAAGGTCACTCCTTGATGTATCTCAGAAACAGAATCACTTCTGTTTACATTACAAAACCAGTTGTTCAGGAATAAGATTCGAGGGTCTTCCTGATCTTGTTCCATTAGATTCTTACCTCTGCCGCTCTCTATCGAACAATTGCCGGGTTCTTTCAGAAAAAACTATTAGATCAGGAACACAACTTTATACAATGGTGTAGAATATATCCAAGTTCATTAAAAAATAATAATCCAATAAAAACGTTAGGAATCTATGCATCAAACCAATAATTAATATATGTATAAATTAAACTATCTACAAAAATGTCTTAAAACAATCTCTCTATTTAAAAAGGGTAATATTTATAATATGAATAACTATCGTCCTATATCAGACTTTCATTTGAAAACATACAAAGTTTATTCGAAGAAAGTAAATGTTTTTTTTTGGATCTCTTGAATGCCTTGGATTGCGTGCAACATAATCTTATTCGATGTGGCCCTGAGCCATGGACTTGTCAATGTCAATGACTTTCCAAATTATGTCAGTAATGCTTTAACTACTCACACTTGCTGGTATTATTCCCTGAATGTATGATCATTTTCTAACACATCCTGTATAACTTATGTCTTTCATGACACTTTAATGTTTATGATGGAATTGAAATTCCTCCAAACCTTTCTGATAATTCACACATTCATTTAAAACTTTTTTAATCCTTTACATGTTAAAGTTGGGTCGGCGACTTTTAAACATGTTAATAAAAAAATACAAACATATCAAATCAAACTGAACGACTAGGGATTACGCGGAAGAAACAACTTCACAGAACAGCTGTATGAGCCTACACAAAAGCTTTAACTTAATTCTTATACAGTCTTTTTGAATTAATTAAACTATTATGACTATTTTATCAGTATTCTCCTTCTTATCCGTATACACAGACGCATACTGCCTAAATTGATTCATGTTCATTTAGAAACGAGTACCTTCTGCCTTATACAAAAAAGCATCCAGCTCTTAATCACGGAGTAATGACTACGGTAATAAAAACGGACAGAGATTATCGGGGAACATAATATATGCATCAGAGTGCCAATACGGAGGGACTATCTTTTCCACAGTCGGGTAGGCAATCAATTAATTCCCTCGGAATGAAGTGATACATCTTATTCAATTTATCATTGTCAGTCGGGCACGGTTCTCGAGAATTTAATATGGCCCGATTAATATGCAATTAGATTTTTTTGAAACGAAGGGTGCAGACTAGACGTTTCATTCTTCTTTGGCGAATGCATAATGAGACAGATACGGATCAGATTATTCGTCAAATTTTGCTTGAAAAATCAGGAAATAGCCTTAGCTTTGATGTTTAACTTTTATGAAGTACATTCATTTTCACAAAGAAATTCTGTGCACAGATGTTATGCAATAACTGATTAACATTTTCAACGAGAGTTAGAATTAAATGTTTGGCCATATTTGCGGCATTATTGATATATATTTAATTGGTCCAGTAAATTTACCAAATCTTCTAAATGGTGGAAGTTACTTCGAATTTCTTCAAATTACTCTTCCTTCGTGCCCTCATAGTTGCACACTGAGATTAGGCCTTTGCGATATAACGAAATGATTTTTTATTCGGCAAAAAAAATCAACTGGTATCGATTAATTGAACTGTATAATTTTATATTAATGGAATCGTATTGAAAAGAATCCATGTGGAGTTAAGGGTGTTGGCTTCAATCATCATCTTGCGATATCCCATTGACCTTGAACTTACGGTCAACTTATAACTTTTAGTGTATCTAATTTTATACCAAATTGGAATCTGAGAAGATTTTTCCAACGTTAACTTGTAATTAATGTAGTGTTTATGTAATTATAAACAATTATCTGTATCCTCAGTGTACGATAGTTCAGATTAGGCAAAACAAAGTTTAGTAAAATCAACACCTCAACATCCATTTGGTGTAAGGATCATTTACTTAAAAAAGGACCCCGCAGGGTCCTTATGGAAATTGGGTTTCGGTCAAATTTGATGAAACTCTGGACTCTGTTAGTTCTCGACGAGTAAAACAAAACTTCTCATGGCCACTGAGTCTCATGGTTTTGAGATATAGCTCTCTGAAGTTCGACTTTGGGTGCATTTTGCAGTATTACTAGTTTCACACTTACAATAGTATATACTTGTTTGTTCAAGCACGTATGCATGTACACGTGTATTCAAACACATATAAACTTCAAACGCGTATAAACATACAACTACACACACACATATACAGGATGTTAGGTAAATATGCGGCAAAAATTCAAGGTGTTATTCCTTGGCCTATTCTAAGAATATTTTGTCCTATGATGATTTCTGAAAAACTCCTTTGTTTCGAAGATACAGGGTGAACAAAATTTGCTACAGTAACATTTTATTATCAAAAAAAGTACATGTAAAGTTGCTCAATCTGCAATAAATGTTCGAAATGACTTCCTCCAGCCTGGATACAAGCATTCAATCTTCTCGTCATTGAGTGCCGAACTCTTTCAAACACACCAGGGTTGTTTCTAATTGAGTTACACCCAGCAATTATCCGATTTTGCAATTCGTCCAAATTCTCCACTGGAGTAGCGTAAACGAATGACTTCAGATAGCCCCATAAGAAATAATCCAGAGGGTTTAAGTTTGGGGATCGAGTAGACCATGCGTGTGGCTCACCTCGACCAATCCAGCGATCTCCGTATGTTGATGTTAAAAAATCACGAGGAAACTTGTACTTGATAAACTCATTGGCGTACGCCATACTTTTATTTACATTAATGATTTCAACAAATATCGAATATGGTTGTCGCAAATATTGTTCACCCTGTATCTTCGAAACAAAGGGGGTTTTCACAAATCATCATCATACAAAATATTCTTAGAATAGGCCAAGGAATAACCCCTTGAATTTTTGCCGCATGTTTACCTAACATCCTGTGTGTGTGTGTGTGTGTGTGTGTGTGTAGTTGTATATTTATACGTGTTTGAAGTTTATATGTGTATGAATACACGTGTACATGCATACGTGCTTGAACAAACAAGTATATACTATTGTAAGTGTGAAACTAGTAATACTGCAAAATGCACCCAAAGTCGAACTTCAGAGAGCTATATCTCAAAACCATGAGACTTTTAGACTCAGTGGCCATGAGAACTTTTGTTCTACTCGTCGAGAACTAACAGAGTCTAGAGTTTCATCAAATTTGACCGAACCCCAATTTCCATAAGGAACCTGAGGGGTCCTTTTTCTTAAAAAATAAAAAAGTAGTGCTATAAAATGAAAATCTACATACAATATAATAATTTGTTTATTAAATTATTAAATTAAATTATATTAACAAAGATATACTATAAAAACAGTGTAGATGTAACATATTTTTCTCCCTACTTGGTCTTTTATTTATTTAACACAAACATCAATATTTTCACTTACTCAGCGTAAGTTTAATAACGTACTATTATGGCATTACAAATGCGGAGTATTTGTTTGGGTAGAAGGACCTAAGTGGTCTGTTTTATTAACTTAAGTCACGTTTTAAATGTAAATGACAAAAGAAATTGGAATCATATATTTTTTTATTACATTCCCGACATTAGTTCGTTCATTTTGAATGTGTGGTTTTTAAGATGCCCACTTACAATATAAAAATGTAACAGTATGGTCGTTATCAGGCTTTCTTAATGTTTTAATTGAGAGATTCCGAACTTTTATTACATTTTTATTGACAGTTCTGTGATTTTGTTATGTCGCTAAGTTGGTAGTGCTAACACCGTGTGTAAGTTGCACCGCATTTAATTGCGATTGGCCAAACCTCAAATTACAATATTTACTTATTTTTTTTTTATGAAGTATTTATTATCTATGGTTAACGCACAAAATTTGAATCGATGTGATCAGTAGTTTTCGAAATATATGAGGTCAAATTGGAATTGGACGCTCTCCCTGGGTCGCGAGACGTAACGTCATTGCCTCCTACAGCTTCTCGTCCGCTTCAGGAAGGGGTCTTTCTACTTTCAATTAAAACAGATTAGCTAACTACTTTTAAAAGTTATAATATGCCATTTAAAAGCATATTCATCTAATCTACCGATGATAGATTTAATTATGATGATGGATTATTTTAATACAAATTACCAATTTGTACGTGTTGAAATGTCAAATGTAAAATAAGTTCTAAAACTAAATTGTTAATAACGGCTAGGATTTTCAAATAATGTAGGTAGGTACTTAAGAAACTAAAAAATATGTATTTATTATGTTACAAAATTAATGATAAAATGGAATATTTTGGTTTCTAAAAAATAATTTTATGTAGGTATACAGGGCTATGACTAAGTACAAAAATTTTAACCACGTGCTCAGGGAGCCCTAAAAGACAATAAAAAAGTTATTCCAGAATTTTAGCGCGATATTTAAAAAATTGGGCAAAACCCTTTTTTCCTACGGAAAGTCGGCGGCTATGATGAGTATAGACTGAGATGGCTTATGGCTTAGATACATAGTTGGCATTACATCTGTCAACAACATCCGCGACAGTCTTGTCCCATAACCTAGAAAAACAAACCGGCGAACTATATTGTGGGAAAATATCTGTACCCGATACATATTCCTTTATTTATTAACTATAAAACGTTTTAAATTAAAATAAGGCACTAAAAACTGAAGAACACAAAACTACAACGTAAACACAGGAATTAAATTATAACATGACAGCGAACCGACTCGATTGGACCGACTGCCGACTGTGGCCGACTGTTGCAAGACGGTAGCTTGCTGGTTGCATACTCTGATTCTCGCATTGGCGGCGTTAAATAAGGATTTATATAATATCGAAAAAAATTTTTTTTCGCTTTATAAATAAGTTTGGAAATTTTTTGAAAGGAAATTCTGTTACTTATTATTTTTTTCTGTCCCCTCTTAAAATATTTGTACTTAGTCATAGTTAACCCTGTATACCTATTAGCCAGTATTTGAAAATTTTAGTTTGTTTAAAATTTGATTACTAATTATGTAACCAAAATTTCAAATTTATATCTGTCAAAATACCAAAAAAATATTCTATCGTCCAATCCGGCATGATATAGGAAACAATGACGTCACACAACGGTTTACGTGAATTTATGTTCTGCAATTATTTTATTTTTTTTTTCAGATCGCACTAAAATTACATCATTCAGAAAGTGTAATAAAAAGATGCTAAAAGACCCCATTGTTTATGTCTATTGACAGTAGATATGTACCAGTAAAAGTTTATCGGTACAAATAATATTTTTTTTATCTGCTGCTAATATTCTTCGGAAATCATTATGTTCTACTATACTTTTTTAAATTCATTTAAAAATATTAAAAATAAATATATATATTATCATTTAATGCACTGAATAAATGCAAGCAGTAGTCCTTATTTTTCTCTTTGACTTAGCAGTTAATTTCACTTTTTTCTCACGTTCTTAGGGTGGCAATCTAAATTTATTTAGAAGGTAATTAAGAAAGTTTTAATTTGAATTTAATTCGTTTGAATCCGATGCTCTCCAGACAGGGTCCCGATATTTCTTCCAAATGCTGTACGATAATTCTCATTAGTGAACTCTTTTATTGTTTCCTTTGAGTATTCAAAGCTTTTTAATGATTGCGGGACATTTTAATCGAATTTATATAGTACTCTTAAATACTTCCAAATACTGTGCCTCTTACGTATTCTAGTTTTTACTTTATTTTACATACAAAAGTTTCCTCAGGTGGAATCTCCTTTAATTCGGCTTTTACAAAGTGTTTGTGCTTTCAACCAAATTAATGTCAAAGGAGTCAAATAAAGGTCGGTTCTGATTTCTTACGTACACATATTGGAACTATTTTTTTTCATTAAAATTCAGTAATTATGTATTCTAGAACAAAATAGGGTCATCGGTAGTTGCGCTAGTTGTAACATACTGATGGAATAAATATATGATCCTCTATTTTATGGCTTTCACATATTAGGAATGGTGAGAAAAATGAAAGGTTGCTTAAATTTTAATAAAAACGTACACCATAAAAATACATATTTTAAGACAAAAGAACACAATCCTATGTTAATCGAGGTTCACACGGGATGTGTTTTACATATTTCTCTGTATGTTACAGTGTGTTAAAGGTAACACACTGAATTGTGTTAAATCTTTAACACACTGCTACAAACAAAGAAATGTGTACAAATATATGCAATCCATGTGGATCTCGTTTTCGTTTAACACAGTTTTGTGTTATTTTGTGCTAAAATGCGTAATTAATTATTTGCAATGTGGGGATAAGAGAAATTGAAAAAGTTATTATTGAAACAGTTCTGGTCGGTAGTTTTATGCGCTTCTTTGGCAGCTCAAATTTATTTTTGGTTTATTTAGACTGCTGAGAACACTTGACCATGACCATAAAATGCCTTTACAAAATATATTAGGTTAAAACTAAAATTATTCTAAGGAATATTTCAACAGAGTAAAATTGTACGTAGTAAATATCAATTATAACGTAGATTCCGAACGTTTTTGCTGTAGATTAGTCTCAAACTTCATATCAGATGTACAAAGCAATATTTTTTTAAATATCTCTTTTTAAGGGTGCGCTTCAATTTGTACATTTTTCCCAGTCACTTAAATCCGATTGGAACTGCGAGGAAAAAAATAATCAATTAACCTTTTGACATTTTAATTACCGAACACATTTGAACGTGAAATCTCTCTTGAGTCCATTTAATAATCACTTAACTCCACTTTGTAACGTCGAATATTAATGTTGAAAATATCCCGATGGAGTGTAAAGAGGAACGGTGAAATGTAGGTGGGGGAGAGGATTGATTTATTATTAAGAGAACGTCTCGGCATCATTTCCGATTTATGATGGAACTCACCTCAAGAAGAAATATAAGATGAGCAGTGATTGACGAACATTCCAGCTTAGATTGATACTCGAGATAGGGCGCGATATAAATATATGAAGTGTTATTTATTACCGGTAATGTTAATTTAGTTTTTTCCTAAATGACTGGTTACTGAAGAGGATTTATTTCGAAGTCATTTTTACGTATGTACTTTGCTGTTAAAAATCTACTATCTCTCCTATTTAGTGACTGAATAGCTAGTTCTTCACCAGTTATGTTTAATATTCCGATTTTTTCTCCTGTTACACTGCTTTCAAAAAAACTTAGATGACATTTTGATGAAAATAATTTGATCATTTTTTTAAGATTTGCTTACAGTATCAACATTTTAAAATTTATTGGTTTTAAATATTTTTATTTTTACAAGTACAAACCTTTCTTTGGTCTACAATAAGAAAGAAATAAATACACTCTTGTGCTAAGGAAATCAGGTCAGGAAAAATAAACACTTCCAACATTGCTATAGCCTTTCAGAATAGTAGAAAGTGACTAATTCACTGCAGTTAGATGAGTACGGAAGGTGAAGGTGAAGGAAGAGAGGTTCAAAGAATACAGAATTATTAAAAATAAGCTGACGTTGAGTGAATCTAGCATTTTAATAGTTTTGTTTAAGAAATTTATAAACTCACCTGTGTCATCCTCTTCACAATTATTGTAGAATGTTCTTTTGGACGGTGATAGCTTATCATCACCCATTCACATCTTCCTGATTCGCACTCCGCAGATATCACACTTTAGCACTTATAATAACATTATATTTACAATATATACTACTCTCAGTGAAATCGTGGTGAGAGCTTCCATACTTTTACCGTGAAATGGGTCAATTTTTGCCATCTTCACATCAAAATAGATGAATTGGGAGGAATGGACCGATTCCATGACTTCACAGAAATCCAGCGGCGATACCGGATTCCAATCAACATCTGCTTTATCAGTGGCAAAGATAAATCAAAAACTTCCATATGCCATTTCACTGAGTTACCGCAAAAAATTCTTTAATAATCCGAATAATATTCAATAATGCTTTTTTAAAAGAAGTTACTTGCTTTACTTTTACATAAGCTTGAGGCTTATGGGTTCTGTGGCCCTTTGCTTGATCTATTTAAATCACATCTATCTAGCCGCCTGCAATAGGTTACGTACAATGGATCTAATCATTATCTTATTACTTCTGGGATACCACAGGGTTCTAATCTGGGCCCTCTTCTGTTTGTTCTTTTTGTTGATGATATTACCATCATACTTTGTTGCCACAAATTGTTATATGGAGATAATTTAAAAATATTTTCCTCCGTGTCAAGTATTGCATTCAACTTCAGGATCAGTTAAATGGTGTAATTTCAATCATTTGAATCTAAATATAGGTAAATGTAAAATAACCTCCTTTACCTGTAAAATGTGTCCCACCCTATTCAACTAAGAAACTGATTTGGAGATGTTGACAAGCACGGACACTTTAAAGGATTTGGAGGTTTAATTTGACAACAAATTAACTTTTAGTCATATTCAGCATTTGGTTTCTTCAAGTCTCAGAGCATTGGGTTTGTTATAAGACGAGGTAGTGATTTTCGTGATAATGCTGTGCTATTTAACACATATGTTCGCTCTAAACTTGAGTATTGTTCATTGGTTTGCGTTGTTTTGTAGGATGTCACACAAATGCAATCGACTCTGTGCAGAAAAAGTTTCAAGTTTTTAACTTTTCGAACTGATGGTATTCTCTGAATACGGAAGTGGCTACAAACTTTTGTTGATGCGATTTCATGTTGATTTTCTTCAGTTCATAAGACACTTATAGTTTAAAATTTTTACACGCTATTTTGCATAACAGGGTTGACTGTCCAGAAATTTTAAATCATTTAAATTTTTTGACACTAAAACTAGTTAGTAGTTCTCCTTTTACGTTTTATTGTCCTGCTGCTATCACTAATATGGGACTATAGTCTTTTATTGCATTTACTTATGTCAAATAATTTATTTTTCCTTATATATTATTGATTTAATGTATGATTTGTCCTGTAGTTGGTGTTTTCACTGTTGGACAAATAAAAAATATTATTACTATTATTATTATATCAAGATTTATTTGCCTGGCAGGAAGAAAAACTGGCATATGAAACAGTATTTCGACTGAAACAGAATGTAGGAGCAAATTTATTTAAAAATTTTCTACATAAAAGCTATTTTTCATTCCGAGTTGCCGCGCAATATTGCAGCGAGTATTTATGAGGACAATTTTTTAAATTATTAAATAGTACATTACGAAAACGGACGTTAAATTAAAATTTAACATTTGAATGGAACAGGTGCAGAAGAAAACTGGGAGCCTGCAATTTAGCGCCATAAATTGCGTGTGCATATTGTTGTTTAATGGCGTTTTAATACCATGCAACAAATGAAAGTCCGCTTTGTCACGGCAGATTAATCCCCGTAATTATTATTATTTAAAATCCGGAAAATGTATTACTCTCCTGGAAAATTTCCCGACGGGCAATTTATAAATTAATACTATTTCTTCCGTTGATTAATTCACGTGATGTGATGTGCACTGACGCAAATATTTTTCATAAATATGTGGTATGTTATATGACGTATTTTTCCTATTATCAGGTTTTGTTCTCTTTAGGTTATTTCACTTAAAACACCGTGAATATATTTGTTATCTTTATTTATTCTGGTGTTATAAAATTTAATAATTAAATTAATAAACTCTTGCGGCAAAAGAATCTGGCAAAATATGTTTTTATGAAAATATTTTGATAAAACATCTCAAATTAGAAAAAGAAGGCCAATAAATACACGCCACTACGTTACGCAATTTACTTAATTCAAAATTGAATCTTTTCGTTTGCAGAACCACACATTGCTTCGTTTTTGAATAATATTGAGAGTTTAAATTTTGTTTGTTTGCTTCCGTAGCTTTATCCTTGTATTTCTGAATATCTGTTAAGATTCAAGACCACCGTATAATTTGTTACAGGGTGATTCATGACCATCTAAAAATTTTTAATGTACAGGGGACTCCTACAAATACAATTTTGTAAAAAAAGAGCAGTTTGAAAATGTTTAACAAATACACTTCGGCACGGCAATGGAAACAGGTCCACTGTAAAATCTGACAAGGCAAAACTTGCAATCGGTGACTGAACAAAAAATTGAAAGAAATTCCCAAGAAAAGAAATAAATTACATTTTATAACAACTATTTTATACAGCAAATTGTTTTTGTCGCTATTGTTACTATATCAATATTCCAATTAATGTGGAGGTTTTAATTAATAAAATTGTTTAATATACTTGATGTTACAACAAAATTTTGGGCTCGTCTTACTCAATTTCGACAAACTAATACAAATGTTTCTGCTTCTTGTCCGTTTTGAACTAGTAAGTTATTGGCAGCAGCTATGGTACGTTTGCATAAATCATCAACAGTCTTCGATGCAATACACTTACTTTATAAAATATTTCCACAAAAAGAAGTCGAAAGGATTTAAAGTCAGGAGATTGCGACGGCCATAGTGCCGGTCCTCCTCGTCCAATCCCTTGGTATTAATGCTTGGACACGTTGTACATGGTACGGATAGAATTGAGTCTCGTATATGATATGCCACACTGCTGCAATACGCCGTGGACGTCCTGGAGTGCAAATTTCCCGTATCACGCCCACGTTGCACTTGCACTTACGCAGTAAAAGTAGCTGCATTTGGCACATGTTTACCGGGAAATCGTTTTACTAAAGCATTTTCACTTTCACAAAAAACGAAACCGATATTAACTCCGAGTTGGTATACATGTAAACATACATTTTTGACACTTAATAATAGAAATAATTGGATTTCAATATTCGGATTCGCCTGGCTAAAGACTGTAGTGTCAAGTGGTGTAAAGGTTGAAAATACTGCAACCAATAATTTTTTGCTCGGAAACTATAACGATTTTACACAAAATGTGTTTACGATATTGACTCCATATTCCATGACGCATCTATTTCCAAATTTTTATTTTTTTTTCTGTATTTGTATATTTTAGGTATTTTTTTTATTTATTTTTTGTTATGTAATTTTATACTTGATTTACCTGATTTGAGTTTTATTTAGTTAGGCTTAGTTTTTAAGTTTACTGACTGTCAAGTTTGTAACTTGTACTCTTGTGTAGCACTGTTGCTAAATAAATCACTATTATTATTCTAATTTTTATAGGACAAGAGATCTCTCTAATATAGTGTTTAGTATAAAATCATTTTTTTAAATTTTGAATATTTCTTTGTATCTGTTTTTGGCAAAAAAAAAGTTCAAGTGCCATTTATCTGAAAAACTGTTCTAATATGTTTGTTACGTATTTTACTTTATTAACAAAATAATTTATAATGTTTTATTAATGTTATTATGGTTATGTTTATTTCCATATTTTACCCATTTTTTTATACAGTCAAAATGTAATTAATTTTAACCACGTATTCGGAAAGCATAATGAAGAGAGAAAATAAAAAATATATTTTTACTCGACCATTTAAGAGAGAAGCAAATAAGCCCATAACTCCAGGCAACACGGCGATTGTGATACGTTCGAGCGTTGAAGCAGGCCGCCAACGATCAGTAACAGTGAAAAGGAGTTTAAATTATGATTTGATTCATAATGAGATTTTCCAGGTTTCCTTCATTCCTGCACTGAATAGTGGTTACGACCTACTAACGTAAATCGTTCCTGGGCGCAAATGCGACCCGCTAATATGCTGCCCCCTCTCTCGCATCCCCGATTTCTGGGATAATCCTCGTCATTAGAATGAAGGGTAAAGATATTGAGTAATATTATTATTTGAAAATATTTGATTTTCAACCTAAATATGCATTTATTTTTTCATATTCGTATTATATTAATATTTTCCTATCTTCTCTTAAAATGAATGTATTATAGAATCACCCTGTATACAAGGTTCGTAACCAAATAGTACGATTCCGGTATCTTTGGGGGCGTTAAAAGTCAATTATTGGAAATAGTGCGAAACATTGCATTTGCGATTTCTAGATATACGCCTAACGTTGTTTTAAACTTTTTGAATGTCTACGTTCAGAAATATAAATATGTCAAATATTTGCTTTAACAGTTTTTTTCTAGATAAAACTTTTTAATTTTATATTATGCATATTTAATTTAACAACTTTGTCTTTTTATGTCTCATTTCATTGTTTATACTTATTCAGTTTGATACAACAGTAGTTTCTTTTTGTACGATGTTTCTGAGGATAAAGACAAAAAGAGGGGAACTTTGTCTTTGTTACAGGGAGATTTAATCTCGGATGAACTAAAAATTGATACATTGTAATAAGCAACATTTGACTACCCTTGATTTAAAACTACATAAACTTTAAAGGCAAATCTTTATTTTTGAACGGCCAACTCGTGATCTACCATTTACGAAATTGGATTTGATTAAAAAGAATAAAAAATTAAAAATAAGGTTGAAGCAATAAAACGTTATTAATTATTTTATCAAGTGTTCAAAATGAGCACCGTTCTGCTCCAAGCAATAATACAAACAAAGTTTCAAATTGCTCGCGCATTTCTTGAAAAGTCTCTGGTGGAAATCTTCAACATTCCTGAATTATTCTTTGCCGCAAATCGTCAGTATTTATGGGTTGTGTTTTATAAATGACCCCAAAGCAAGAAATCCAAACTTGTCAAATCTAGCGAACGAAGAGGTCACTGTCCCACATCTACCAATTCAGTGGTTGGCAAACCTATCATTCAGCCAGTTACGAATATTTAGTGCATAATTAGATGCTTCATCATGTTAAAAAATAAAGTTAATTTTGTTCGATTTTCTTCAATATCATGCTGCTTCTCTATTTCTTGATTTATTAAAAGATCCATAACATTTGGAGCACTCATTATGCTCTAAATATTCGGAACTGGCTGAATGATAAGTTTGCCAATCAGTGGATTGGTAAATGTGGGACAATAGAGTGACCTTCACGTTTGCCAGATTTGACAAGCTTGGATTTCTTCCTTTGAGGTCACCTTACATCTGTCATTTATAAAACACAACTCGTAAATATTGATGATTTGCGGCAAAGAATAGTTCAGAAATGTAGAAGAATTCCACCAGAAACTTGCAGAAGTGCACGAAAAAATTGAATCTCGGTTGTATTATTGCTTGGAGCAAAGCGGTGCATTTTGAACACTTGATAAAATAATTAAAAAAGTTTTATTACTTTAACCTTATTTTTGATTTTTTTTTTAATCAAATCCAATTTGGTAAGACATAATATCAGTTTTTAAGGGTGGTTTTCAAAAAGATGCGTTCAAAAAGCAAAAATGCATACACTATTGTATTCAGGAAGATTTTAGCTATCCAATGACATATCACAAGAGGGTTCCCATTTATTTTTTTTTAAGTGAATGTTCATGGGGGTGAGAGAGTGAGTAGAAACATGCACTTATAGATAACAAGTTCGCATCCCAAAAATAAAGATTTCTATATCGCAATAGTTTTCGAGATTTCTCGAGTGGGGAGTTTTCAAAAAAATCACTCTGTATAATATGTAAAGAATTATATTGCGTAGTAGTTTATTGTAGAACATTTTGAAATTCTTTTACGAAACGAGATTTAAGTTAGAAAAAATGTGAGCGTAATATTTTTATTGGTTATTAATATAAATTGATAATTACTGCGTGTAATTGAAAAATACCAATATAGGAAAACAGAAGAAATCATAAATCTTGCGCCGACATAAAACAATGCATTTTATAATTTAGCTTGAAATATCGCAGTGCGGCGGCGAAAGAGCATTGTACTGCTGCTACTGTAAATTAAATATTTCGAAAAAACCGCAACGTGACCCGAGGTTTACTAATCGTGACGCAATAGTACACACGAATTCAGCATTTGTTGTTCCGACTGTGATATCATATTGTCTATTTATTTGTTTTGCTCGCAGATAAGAATCACTCGGTTCTAATATAAATTTCAAATCGCAGGGGAGTGAATCCGTATGAATCATTTATGGTATCGTTTAGCATACATGATTGCGATCACTAAATTATCTATTGTTTCCTCTTACTTTACCTTGCGCTGCAGTGCCCTGCTTAAACGTTAGCTGCTCTATGGAACCGTCATTAAATACCTGCACAATAAATTTAATGGGTAACTATGCTGACAAAATTATAATGTTCTTCTAAACGTTATTAGAGCAGAGCATAGGCAGATAATAATACTATTGGTTACATGCGGTATCCATAAAGTAACTGAAACAGAAACTTGATTATTATCAATATTATGTTTTAATATAATAGAGTTATTTCCATATAATTGGAATGATTAAAATGTGGCAATCATAAAATACTACACTGAGAAAAGACAAACGCTTGAGCAACAGGTGCCTTAACTAAAAAAAAATTGTTGGCGACTTGCAGCTTAATTCACGTTTGATGTTCAGCTTCATAATTCAATGATTTTTATTTTCATTATTGTTTGACATAAAATTACACCGATATTAAATGAACTGTTATTTTCTTTGACTTAACGGTGCAAACTATTTTAGTTTAACACTATGAAATAGTGATTCAAATACCTAGAGGTCCATTGATGACTTTCCACGAGTAATTCGTATGCGAATTACATGGTTCTATCTCTCTACCGTTATATGAAGAAGGATAAAATATAAAATTATCTAATTCGAATTAGTGTTGTTCTGCAGACATTTGAGGATAGACCTCCTAGCCTTTTACTTGAAAATAATTGCTGTTGTTGTTGCCTAATGAAAGCCACTGCCGTTATTTGTACTGCAAGTGCTCCGTCCGACATGGAGAGCTAATGACCGCTAGATGTAGCTTGTTATATTTCGCGTAATCTGTACAGCGCAGAAGATAAATCTTTCCCGACGGGGTTTGCCAAGACCAGGACAGGAGATATGAGGAAACCTCTAGTAGAACAAAAGCAGTCGAGGTTGAACGGAGAAAGGGGCCTGGAGACCCACGTCTATAAAATGTACGGACATCTGAGATAATAAGATAATAATAAGAGAGATAATTCCTCATGGCCTCGCACATCTGACGTGATTTATCTTGCAAACAATATTGGCGCGCACTATAACATTTAAAACTGTTAAGACAAACACAAAATTTACCCTTTTCGAACCTTAGATTAACAATATGGTGTTTATATCGAACAGTTTCGTAGTTGTTGTTTGAAAAACTTATTATAACAGTTTCTTTCTCGGTATACTATAATATTAAAAACAAGGAGTTATGGTATTAAGAACATTCATTGCACTTGCATGTATTTGACAATTATCTTGTCTTATTATGTTACTGAGTTAGTAGCGGCAACAATGGCCAATAGTGGTTAGTAAACATGTGGCTGTATTTTGATAATGATTTTATAATATTCATGAGAACATGGAACACGAAGTTTTTTGTACTTCAAATTTAACATTTTGGAAAATAAGATTTATCAATGCATCAGTCCTTTTGACCAAAAAAAACTGGTTCATTAGTAATGCAACAGAAGAAGTTTTGGCCATTTTTTAACAAAACTCAATAAGAAAACTTAAATTACCAATTGTTGTAAGTTTTATATAGGTCAAATTTGCCACTATCGATTTCTATTTCTAAATTAATTGAATTGATTGATAATATTTTAAATTTAAATGGTTACTATGGTCCTAAAAAAGTGATATAAACTTACATTAGTAGCATTTTTGATTGTCATCAAAAAAGTCGAAGACAATGAGCGATTCAGAAGAAATTATTTGTACTCCTCGTCAACTGAGAGAAGCCGCTTATTGTTTGGAAAAAGATTTCTTACGTAAGATGTTTTCAAGAGTTGGTGTTCACCAAAAGGTGTTCAGGAAGGTGTTTCTGTGCCGGCATATTTTAGCGAAATTGTCAAAATCAAAAAGCCGATAACTCTTCGTTTATTTATTCAATGTTGCATTGTAAATAATTTGTAACACTTAAAGTGAATACAATTTGTTGAGAATGTACAGTAAGATATTTTTTTAAATGAACATTTTGGTTATTCAATGAATGTTGACATTTACCTGGGTTGAAAGTGACATTTGTCTGGATGAAAAGTAATCACTTTCCATCTGGATATAATGTCAAAGTCAGAAATATGTTACTTTCATACTTACTGTAAGTTTGAAATATCAACATTATATATATATATATATATATATATATATATATATATATATATATATATATATATATATATACCCGCGGAAGCCTACGAACTAATATATATATATATATATATATATATATATATATGGTTGTAAAGAACGTTTTTTTATTTAAGTACTTTGTAAACAGTAGCAAATTTGCAAATTTAATAATAATAATGTTTCTATTACCATTAAGTATTGCATGAAATACAATTAAATGTGAAAATAATACTTTAGTAAAAGGCAGAGTTCAGAGGTGTAGAACCTCTGCTATTTCACTCAACCTTCAATGAGAGAGAAAATATAAAATTATAAAGAACAAATATAAAACGATCACTCAATAATACACAGTGAAAAAAGAATTAAGACAATAAAGAAAAAGTTAGCAAGTTAAATACACGTATTCATGATTGATTTAGTCAGTTCAATTCTAATTTTTTTATAAGAAATTTGTATGAAAGAAAACGGTATTTTATTCCATAGAGTTGCAATTTGATATGAAAATCCTGAGCGAAAACTATTAGTTTTGTGTTTAGGGATTGTTATAGTAATTTTATATCACATATTTAAATGATGAAATCCTTTCTATACGGAATTTTGTTATAGAGATAAGGTGGGGTTTGAGAAGAAATAATCTTATGAAAAGAACAACAGCTATGCAAATAATGTCTATTTTTGATACTGAATTATTTCTCTTAAATACGAAGACACCGAGTCATACTTATTTAGTTCACAAATTAAACGAACACAGATATTTTGTATAATTTACAAACGTTTAGCATCAGACTGTTTTAAAAAAGGATAATAAGCAACAATTGCATAATTTATTTAAGAGATAATACTAATGCTTCGCACAAATATTTCTTTGTTTGTTTACTTAACTTACACTTACTGGAATAAATCAATTTTAAGCAATGGCTGGCTATATTGGTTTGGAACCAGTACCGTAAAAAGAAAACACACACATACGATCAATTTTAACTTACAGAAAGCCGTTTTTACAATAAAATTTGCATGTTCTGTAAGGCCCTCTATAGACTATGCCTCAATTCGCGATTCGGGATGTGTCATATGCGAGGAATTCGCGAATAGTGTGTAGGGTCTTGTTCATTAAAAATTCATTCATAAAAACCCTAGACACGATGCACGAATTCTTTACAAACCACGGATCGCGCATCGCGAATTCACGCATAATCTGTAGCGGGCCTAAAATGAAGATTTATATCAATAATTAACCCCAAGTTTGTTAATACGGTATTTAAATCAAGATGATCGTCATTAATTTCAATATTTACTTTATCAGTGCGCCTATTACGTGAGATTTTTTGTGAAAAAGCATAACCTTGGATTTAGAAGAATTTATACACAGTCCAAATTTATTGGATATATCAATAAGAGATGTAAAGTCATCATTAATAAGGCAGCAAGCATGAAAAATATTATTTTCCTCGAAAGAATAATATAGTTTGGTATCATCGGCATACAAATGAGCGTTGCAAGATTTGAAAACATGACGAAATTCAGCTGTATATAAAGTAAATAAAAGCGAACCCAAAATCGAGCATTGAGGAACACCCATATTAGTTGCTAATACATGAGAATGTTTACCTTTAAGAATAACTCTTTGGGACCTTTGAGTGACGTACTGTTCCATTAACTTGATTCAATTTTCTTGAAAACCAAAGTAATGTAAAATGGCTAAGAGATGTCGATGGTTTAATTTGTCGATAAAAAGGTACAACTGCTATTACATCTTCACTTATATGAAGTCTACTGTATATAGGTTTGCAAATAGAAATAGTAATAAAATAACTAATAGTGATAGCCTGAAAAAAATAAAAAAATAATCAGATTTAGCTGATACAAATTATTGGCGGCGCTGGTCGTCAACATTTGTGTGAAATTAAGATTAAACAAATGAAAACATTCGAATAGTTCTCTGCATGGTTTTATTTGTAAAAAAAACTGTATAAACAACAATTTGAGGCTTCCAAACGTCCAAAATAAGACGTATATTTCCAGTATTTAAATCAATTCATCAATTTAGCAGGCGACCACGCATTTGTAGATTCGGTCCACGCCTCCCGTGACGCGAATCTCAAAACTGATTTGTTTCCATTTATTATTCTCCTCGGGCGGTTCAAATGAATTTATCCCCAGAGAAATAAACAGGGAGGCAGTCCCGGTCCTCCGACAAGAAAACAGCTAATAAAATTCTAAACAAGAAGACTCGCAGTTTGACATGTTTTGTAAGCAGAGCCTTACGGGACATCACACAGCCAGGCCCGTGTGTTTGTTATCCAGTTTACTGACTGCCGGTAACTTTTTACCCCAAATACGAGCGACAGGGAATAAATATCCACCCGAAGCCTACACCGCGCCACAAAGGTTGCAAGCTTCGGAATCTCGACTCTTTGTTCGTCTAAGAAGGTGAGTAATTTATTTAAGAGAACATCTTTAGAGTGAAGATGGTATTTTAACTTTACAAACAAACTCCAGCTCCACGGAAAATTCTAAAAAAAATATGATTTTTTCGCGATTGGGAGTAGAAATCAATTTGTTTGTCAAGACAGCAACAAAATATTTTGCCTTTAGGGAGAAAATAATGGCAAAATATTGTATTAAAGAAGCAAACCAGACAAGCAGACAACTGTTAAGATACACATAGCAATTATTATTCGTTGTTGTCCTCCATGGTTATTGCACTCTGTAGTATGCAATACTTGATAAGCGTTTATACAACTACATATTCAGGGTGTCCGGAAATAAATGCAATATAGGGCAAGAGTAGATCTCTGATGATAAAATAATGCGATGTTGCCAAACTTACCTTAGTCAAAGTACGTAAGCAGTTCTTGGACTTTCGTGAATAGTAAGCGGTCATCAAATAGAATTCCTTCAACATTATCTAATAGTGATGGTATATTTGAGGCCGCGCAGGATATTGTTGACGCATCTGCTTCTCACTTTAAAAATGTATATACCAATTATCATTTCCATTCTCCTCTTGATATAGAAACTAATAATAGCTGTGTTAACATCCAATTTGTTGCTACAAGCCAAGTTAGTGCACCACTGAAAAAGTTGAAACCAAAAATGTGTCAAGGAGTTGACAATATTTCAAGCTTTTTTGTATGGGACTGTGCAGCGGTGTTGGCTGAACCCCTAACAGTAATTTTTAATTTAGCATTGAAATCTGGAACATTTCCAGAACAGGGCAAAATTTGTCCTATATTTAAATCAGGGGACAAACATCAAATATCAAATTATCTTCCCATTACAATTTTATCGAATCTGGCAAAGGTCTTTGTAGTTGCAGTATAGAAGGTATAATTTCCGAAAATTAACATGGCTTTATGAAAAATCGTTCGACAATCATTAATTTAACCGTCTTTACGCAGAATCTCCCTGAAGCTAATGATGCAAACCAACAAGTCGACATAATTTATACAGACTCTTCGAAGGCCTTTCACCAGATTGACCACAACATCATATTGCAAAAAATTGCTGCTATTGGTTTTAGTGACAGATTGGTTCAGTTTTTTAAATTATATTTATCAAATCGTTGTCAATATGTTGAGTATAAGGGCTTCAAATCGGCTTCATTTATTGCCACATCTGGGGTTCTACAAGGTTCTATCCTGGGACCATTCCTCTTTAATATATTTATTAATGACTTTAATGATTAATATTAAATCAGTTTTATATACTGATGATTTGAAGCTATTCGCAATAGTATACAGGATTGTAAGGTGTTATAAGACAATTTAAATTGTCTGGTGACTTGGTATGAATCTAATAAGCTGAACTATTACTTAGTTAATTTTGACTACCTAAGTAACACCAGCCAACTTCCACGATATTTTGTACTTACTATGCTATCTATCTTGCATCTATTTGTTTGTTTTTATTCTATCTTGTTATATTTTTATTACATCTATTTGCATCTCTTATTTTATAGGTATATATTTTTGTTTCTTTTTGTTATTTGTTGTTACCATTCAGCCCTAATAAACAAATAAATAAATAAATAAAAGTTGATGGTTATAAAGATACAAGGTGTCAAAGTTAAAATTTTATTTTCAAATAATTATTTAAAAATGCAAATATTTGCACAAATTTTGAAGATCGGGGATTTTTGGGGGCGAGTAATTGAAATTTGTTTTTAACTTTGACGTCACTAGTAGAGGGCGCAACTTATGGCACATCATACTTCTTTTAAATGACTTTTTTGCGGCTGTATCTGAAAGAAATGTGTTTCGTCTATAGTCATCTTGGAAACCATAATATCATACCTGAAGCAAAGTTGTCTCTTTAAATAAATTTATAGAGTGTTCCAGTGTGAGCGTACAAAAATTTACCAAGGGTTAGACCAGACCAAAATAAGAATAACATTCTTATAACAAAACTCGCCTAGCGAGTTACAGGGTGTTATTTTGAAAAAAAATAACAATTTTCCGCAAAAAACGTTTTCGTAGAATTAGGTAATTTTTGGGTGACGTGTACATCAATTAAAGGTCATTAAAATTACATGGTGTTTGTTTTAATCTGACACCAGTGGTGGCCTAGGTCTACTATTCCTTATGATTTTGTCTTCATAACTCTTGCATATCCTACTTTTACGTGAATTACCAGTGATCAATTCTGGTTACTAAAAGTCAAGTCAATTTGCACAAGTGGAAATTAATTGGCTGCCTCACGAGAATATCTACGCAGATTGCCAAAATAACACCCCGTAACTCGCTAACGTGCATCAGAGAAATTTTTTTTATAAGAATTTTATTCTTGTTTTGGTCTGGTCTACTCCCTGATAAATTTTTGTACGCTCACACTGAGACACCCTGTATACATATCAAAACAGCAACATTTTTTCCACTGGTGACATGAATCTGTATATATGTATGTGTATATCTGTATTTTTTATTTAATTTTTGATAATATAGATTTTTATTATATTTCCAAAGCTCTTCAAATTTTGGTTCCCAAAAAACATCCTGTCGTGAAACTCTAACGTTAAACTGGTTAAAATGAAGAATAAGGACTATATCTTTTAATTATTTACTAGGTAAATGGATGTATTTGTTAAATTTATTACTCACTGTCTTTGCAAAATCCTTATGGTAAAAGTTAAATAACAATTAAAATAAAACCATACAATATTAGACATTCCTGCTCCAAACGTTCTTCACTTGTTTTTGTGCGCTAACAAGTCTCATTTTAAAAATTATACGGTTAAAGGCCAATTAATGTAAAGCCGTAATTTTAGGGGCTAAATTAAGAGCTTAAGGAATGCATCTATACTTTTATTTGGTAGACACACAAATTAATTATTTACTATACAGGAAAAGTATTCAAAACGAATGACAAAAATTTTCGTTTTACCCTCATTCGATTTTTAAATAATAGTAGTTTATCAAATCAACAAAATAAAAATATTACCTCATTTATACGGATCCTTTATACTGTTTTTAACATTATTACAAAACAATTAAAATTTCATTCAACAAAACTTTTCTATTTGATCTTCAGTAAAACATGTTTCGGAAGGAAAATACTCTATATAGCCGCAACATATGTCAGAATGAATGAAATAAAAAAAATCATAAAGCATATAAAGGATATTAACGGAAGGATTGTTTGATGGTAATTAAAGGCACGAGTTGGTTTTATTTATATACAAAATAAAGCCAGTTTATACCCTCCTGCTTGAATCTGCTACCAGAGTTAATAAAAACAGTTCATAAAACCAATTGTAGGATAACTTTTATGGGCCATTAACATCGTTTCTGGTAAAACGCTAAATATTTCGCAGCCATTAAAGATTTTACCTATGATTTTTCCAAACTTGTTAAATCCGTCTGAATGCAATTGGATTACATTTGCAAATATAATTAGCAATGTTATGAATTTTTGCTGAAGTAAATGTGATTTATATCCATGAAATCCAATCTGTTGAAGTCATTTTTATGGCAGATTGTAATTTATTTGTAGCAATGAGATTATAGCACCGTTTTTTTTTAAATTATTTAAATATCAATTTTGAATTGAAATTGGAAAAAATATTTTGCCGCAAATAGCCATTCTTTCATTTGTTGATGTCAATCAAATTGTTTTATGTGTTTAGTTGTATTTTTATTTACTAGAAATGGATTATACAAACATATATAAAACGATGATTTTGCTTAATATTATCTAGTTAACATTACTTAGGAGAGCTTTGACACCATACTCAGCAGTCAGCTCTACATTTTTTAATATATAAGTATTTTTTAAATTTAAAACATGATGTGTTTTTTGTTTGTTTAGAAGTGATATATTTCATGCAGATTGATATGCTTACTGATAAATTTCATCAATACACCGGTATAGATTTATGTCTGTTCACTATTTCATTCCACAATTATTTATTGTATAAGTGTTTAAGTAGCGTTTTATTCACGCAAGAATATTTAAACGAGAGAACGTAGTTCGATCGTTTAATGTACTTAACCGGATAAAACGCAATTAAAACACGAATGCAATATAACGTTTTATCCATAGTTACATCACAATTATATTTGTGGATTCAGAATTATTGGAATTTAATTTAAAAATATTCGCACGACTTGATATTTCTCAGTACTCAATTAAACGTGGTAGGTTTTGTTATTTCTACTGGTTGCTATGGAACTTTGTTTATTATCAATTATTTAATAAACAGTTCTATCTGAATTTAGTAAAAATTCAAGAAAGTAATTGTATTCCTGTGGCTGTTTTCGAAGCAGCTCAAGAAGCAATTGCCAATGAAATCGCGTCAAGAGAACTTAACGAAAAAAAAAAAAGAAAACGGAGAGTAATGACAATAAATGATGAATGCTATCCTATTTTTTAAATTAAAAAAAAAAATGTAATTCCATTTGTGTGGTCGAAGTATTCAATGTTGAAGACTACTATAAAAGTCTTTATTAATATAGATATTGGAAAATATAACAAGCTTGCTGCTTATTTGAAGAGTGAATCGAGAGGATACAAAGCTGCAGTATTGGAAAGAACATTGAAGAATTTTTGACTGGGGCTTCCCATAAAGAATAATGATTATAGTAATATGTCTTTACCTTTTACATGTTGTTAGGTATATAGTGAAATTTAATTATTTTAGGTTGCATTAATAAGGGGGGTTTCTGGAAATTTACAAATTTGAAAATTACTGACATACAGGACGTCGGCAGTTACCTACTTGTTTCAATACTAGACACCAAGTCGAGCATTTCAATAAAATTTACAATTTTAGAAGGATTTTGCGTGAATGCTGTTGAAATACGCAGAAAATATATTTCTCTGCGTCAAAAGTGTACTTTTCAGCCTGTTGGGATCAACACATTGACGAAGGTACCATTAATAGTTGCTTCATTCCTGAATATCGCGAATCCAAAAGCATAATACTGGCACTTCAACAATTTTATTGGACAATAATGGTGCTGATTTTTCAACCATTATATGACATGTCTATTACTATAAATGAAGAATGAAAATTAGAAAAGGGCCTAAATGCCAAAAACAAAGTTTTGAGATAATCTAGAAAAACTAAATAAAACTCAGATAACTTTCAAGTAAACGTATATGAACATATCAAACTAAAACAACGAACAGTGAAGGTTTAGTAACAAAACTTGGCAAACTAAACATTGTAGGTACTACAGCATATTATAAATATTTAAAAGTTTGATATTAGGAAAAGAAGGGAAAAGGCCAAGTGCCATAACTACTGATGTTTAATAAAGAAATATACATAAAACACCTTTTCGTTCCTCTCTTGTTATACTAAATCATTGTCTTCAATAGGAAGTAGCTGTTTATAGATGCGTTGATGTTCTGGATTTTTAAGATAATGAATCATGCTTCCAAGAGATTTTTTTTTATTTTTCGATACCTTGCTCTGATGGCAACTTCATTATATTAGCCTGTCTAAGCCCAGTTAAAGTTTTATCTTTCTTTAAAACATTAACTTGCACTCCTTCTTCAAGATCAAAAAATGAATTTCTTATCCTAACAAGTGTAGGATTCTGATATTTAACTGAGTAGTGTTTATATATTCATATGCTGCTAGTTTTAGGTCCCAAAAGCCGCATGGGATCAAGTCGACAACATTGAAATGTGGAGTGTACCTAGCTGATTCCACTATTCCGTGGAGGTCTGAGGGTACATATACTTTAGTTACTTTCTTGCGTTTTTGTACTAAAGCAAAATCTATCGCAGGGCATGAAGCTATGGCCGCTTACAAGAAATGTCTGTTCAATAGTCTGGAAAACATGCAAATGTCTAGACATTACTGATGTTATAACCTATTAGACTTAGAACCTTTCTATAAGGTAAAATTTTATTCTTGACACTTAGAAGCTTTCATAGGACATAAAGCATGGTACATAGAACGTTTCTGCGTGAAAAACTTGATTTCGGAAAATATGGCACTTAGGTTCTTTCTAATTATAGGTTTATTAGGTGATTGTGGATAAAATGGTTTTAATAAACATTTTGCGAATGAAGAGATTGATTCGTAATTATGTTGAGTATACAGAATGTCTCTCTACGTTAGTTAAAACTAACTGCCGTTATTTAAAATGGGACTGCCTGTATATTATTTCATTTTTGAATTCTGTAGAAAATCTTGGGGTCGATAATATTCCTTATAGCTAGGAGTTATAGATTTTGTGATATTAATTTATTAAGAGAAATATTGACATGTGCTAGAATGCACGGTGTCCGCAACTTTATCTTGGAAATAATTATATAAGTTTATTTTTCGATATTCATAAAAAACTTATACGATGCAAAATTATGATATATCTATAAATTTTAAAATATTGTACCAAGCGTTTTATTCTTACCGTTACTTCTTAACAATTTCGAACACCTTGTATTTTTTCGATCTGTCTTGTGAACATTGAAATTATCTTTCAACCCATGTAAGCATTGTTAGAGTTGCGATTACTGCTTTTGGAGATATTTGCAAATATCTACTATTTTAGCATATCTATATGAAATATCGAAAATAAAATTTTAACTTAATATTGAGTTTTTGAAAGATTGTTATAAAACTTCGTGACCCTAATGTCTTGTGAGGAATCACTTCCCGAAGTCTTGACGCATAATTTCCGGACACTCTGTATACTGACCGTTTACGATACCTTTTATGTGTTGATAATATGTGGATTTTCTGATAAAATAATAGTAGCAGTTTAATATCCAATATCATTTTTGCTTCTTATAAGCATATGCTAAAATATTATAATAAAAGTTTTTCGATTAATGTTAATATTGACTATACCGTTACAATAACCGATGGATCAAGCAAAAACTGATAGAATATTAATACAACATTGGCTGTGGGTGGTCTGCTGCTGATCTACGTGAATATACTGATTAATGATGACAATATTACTGACCACTTGAAAAAGTTTTTTTTTATTAAGACGCTATTTTATATTTTTATTTTCACTTGACAGCAGACGTGATATCAAATTATCGTTAGTAATTTTTTTATTGTCGTACGTAGCAGTATGTACGGGTGACAATACAATGAGGTTTGTCGCATAAAAATATGGAAACGTGGATACTAATATCACTTAAAACTTCCCGAGTTTAATGCATCAAACACATCAAAGAACATGAAAGTAATGTATACGAGCCAAAATATTGACACTGTCGTCGATGGTAGTGAATCTAGAGATTAAATTTATGAATTAAGTGAACAGACTTAGTAAAAAAAAACTAATATCAAAATCGAAAATATTATAAAATAGGTTTATACTGTACTTAAGAAACTCCGATTTTTCGTACATTAAGTTAGTATATTATGTTTCTAGAATTGTTAATTTAATTTCCTTGAAAGTGGACAGTTTTAAGGTTAAGTAGCTAATGCTGTATGTTTTACACCGTAAGTCAATACAAGATTAATATTTTGTAAATGTAGGAGTATTTGTCTGATAATGATATGGATGAAAGGAGATGTTATTACATGTGACAAATAGATGACGGTCAAGAAAATATATTTATTTAATTTAATAAAAAGTGACAGGGTGTCACCACGACGGTCCTTTAGATATATTACGAAAACGAATCCAAATTGAAATCTAAAATTTTGCATACGCGAATTTCTTACATTGATATATCCAATGAAAATAATGCCATGAATGAGGCACTTCCGGTTATATCTGATTTTGAAAGTGGGGAAATTTTAACTGAGAGGCCATTAAAACAAATCATTTTACAAAAATTGTTTAAATAACTGTTGGTTGGTATAGTGTACGGAGAGTAATAAAATTCGACGAAATGTACATAAATTTTCCTTTCAGATTTAATGTCATGACAATTTGTTTATTTAACACAACCCACTTTCAAAATGGAACAACTTGCATATTATTGCATTTTTGTAAAGATCGTAATGTTTGAAGTCAATAGTATCTAATACTAGCATGGTAAGAAGGTTATTACTGGCAGACAGAAGGATATGACTGGCGAGCCGTAGACGAGTCTGTCACCTTCTGGAGACAGTAAAAACCGTTATCGTGTGTGTATTGTTATATATTGTATTTGTTATTAATTTGTAAATACATTAGATATTCAGATTTCGATTACAAAAAAATCCTCGATAATTTGTCGTAAACTTTGGAAACGCTAACGTGCGCGTATGTTGTTTACTTCACTGTTTATTTATTTTGGTGAAAATGAATGTGCCCGAAGCAATTATTAAAGTAGTCGCCAGTAGTTTCAAGTTTATTGCAAGAAAAATCTTCTTCAAGATCCGAGAGTTAATATAACGACTTCAATGATTTGAGTTGATTTACATGAATCAACAATTTGTTAGAATACTTTATACCAAAATAGCCTATGCTAAAAAATTGTTTAGAAATCAAAGAAAATATTCAAGTTCACAGATTTGTTTTTGATTTGAAATTATATAATAAAATGTGGCGTTCTGTTGACATTTGTAGAATTCTAAAGATAATTGCATTTATCAAACGAAAAAATAAGCATTTATATTTCAAAAAAGGCTTTAACTAACTTAACAAAGATATTGAACTATGTGGAAATCCAGCGAAATTACTACGAGTTATGTCGAGGATTCCACCAATAATAAAATCGAAATATAAACTCTATAACAATTCTACCATGACTTTTATCATTATGTGATACAAATAAAACAAAATTCTCTAATGTAAATAATGCCACTAACTTGAAAAATTGACAATATAAAATAAAATTTCTTGATTAATATGGTATTTTGTTAAATTGACAAATGAACAACAAATAAATATATTTAAGCTACTTGTCTAAACCTTTGTGTTTTCGAGATATTTGACATTCTGCGCATTTGACAATTTATGAATCCGATTATATTTTCTGTGTCCCTTAAGACCACCCTTTTAACATGATAGGAGGCTCTAAGTGCCACAATAAATTTAATTTTCATTTTAAGTTACTTTTTGAAAATTTTAAACAAGGAAAACTTATTTGTTTTTCAAATGGATGCTATTTTTGTATTCTTTATAGTTAGCTTTAGAATTTCACAATAATACAAATTTGTAATAATATAAGATCATTCCACTTGAAAAAATAAAGTGTTCGTTGTTTAAAGTTTTAAAAATTTAAAGTAAATAGCGTTATTTACTAATATGTGTGTTTTATTTGATATCTCTGATAAGTACTGTGTAAAAATTTACTTAATAAACCAAAATATAATCTTAAATCCAGTTATATTTTAATCCTTGAGTTTTGAGATGAATTACTGTTGACAATCGAACTCAACTATCAGTCAAGTAAATTTAAACAACAAAACATTTGATTCAAACGTTAGAAATAACAAAATAAAATTTGATTTAGTTCACATTTAAACTTGATTAGACACACCGCTGTTATTATTGCATTGGAACCTATCAACGATGGAAATTACTATAAAAATAATCTATACAAGCCAAATCGTTGACATTATCGTTTGATTGTTTTCGATCTTGACGTTTCATCTGGAAAACATCCACTGTCGACACCAACAAGGGCGAAGTAATGGCGAAAGTCAGATAAACATCTTTTGTAAACGACAATGGTATTACAATTAATTTGCCAGTTGGATTTGCATACGAATATTGTTAAGTCGCATACGCGAACTGCATTGGCACCTATCGGTTGTATTATTATCGGCTTGAGAGCTCATCTACATCGGAATTTATTTATACGACGAGTCGTTCGGGAAGATATGCTAATTTCATTACGCTCTATTAGATACGCTATTTTTAGTTTAGGTACTTTTGCTAATGCATGTTTAATAAAAACAACAAATAATACGACATATAAAATAGCAATTAAAAGATGCCAAGGTCCCTTTCAATTTGTGATAGTCTGTGTATTTTTACAGGGCGTTTGTAAATAAGTGCAAAATAGTTTAGGAGGTGGTTATTTTGTGAAAAAAAGTTAATATAAACGTAGGTCGAAATATGCTTCGTTTTCGAGTTACAGAGTGTTTAAATTTTAATTTTTTGTTTATTTTTTTTAATTATTTCAGAGTTTTAAAGATATTGATTCGAAATTTGAAACATGCTTTGGAGGGATAGATGTGCGTTTTTTGGGGTGATCTGAATATTTCTACTTGCACTAGCCGCGTTCGTGTGAGAATACCACAACTTTTTTTAATAAAAAAATCAATTTTGAGTGCAATTGGTCTCTTCAATTTTTTCGTAGGATACACCGTTTTTAAGGAAAAAATACGACAGTCAATGAGGCGAAGAGTTGACTCTTGTATCATTTGTGAGGGAGGTCATTTTCAACATCTGTTATAGGTTTGCGACTATTAAAAAATATTTTTATTACTGCTGTTTCATGTTATTGTTTTGGTTTAATGTTTATGTATTAGATAAAAACATTATTTGAAATATTCAAGAGAAAAAATTAAAAGATTAAAATCTGAACACCCTACATCTCGAAATCGAAGTTTTTTTTACCCACATTTATGTCAACTTAACTTAATTTTCAATGCTTAATTGTATTTTTACTTTGACCATGACACTTCAGTAAAATAGACGTTTAAATAAAAGATTTACAAAACCTACAATAAAATATTTTTTTCTTCAAAAACAGTGCATCCTACGAAAAAAATTAAAGAGACCAATTTCATTCAGCATTGATGGCGGATTTCTAAAAAAATATATCAAAACTGAACCCACCCTAAATGTGCCATCCATGAAAAATTATTATACTACCCCGTGAAAATAATGGATAACATTTAGCAATATGAGCACTTCGAGTATACATTTTCTAAATTTGTCTAAACACCTCTGTGCACACGAAACAACATTTCGGTGTTATTCTTGATGTAATCACAATTGAAATAAAAAGCATGTTTTTTCTCGAAAATGGTGAAATATATCGGATAAAACAACAACTTTTTTGCACTAAATTGATAGGAAAATCGAACTACAATTGCAATATATCAAATTTGGTAACATCGTCAAAATTTTATAATTTCTTAAACTTAATTCTGACCTGTATAATGAATTTCAAAATTAAATAGTGAAAATTGTATTACCATGAGTTACCCAAATCAATCTTGAATCATCCAAATCTCGAGGTTGCCAAGGTAACGGTTTGTAAATTATGACTGAAATTCAATATTTAATTCTTATGTGCCCTGTGGAAGTCCTTTATATTCGTAAGGATGCCATATAGGACAATAATATAAAGTACTGACGTTATTCTGTGTTTCTGTACACCTTGTTTTCTTACAGGAAAATATTAAATAATATAAATTAAATCTATTTTTATTCTAAAAACAGGTTTAATCTTTAGGTATTAGAATAAATTTAAAAAATTTGAGTCAACGTTCAACAATTATTTTTTAAAATAATCAACTGGCAACTGTAAATAATTTTTATGTATGCTTAAAAAAGGTGGATGCAAATTTAACAGTAAGATATTGCCTATTAGTACTTAATAAGAGAGACATTTTGAAGTATACTACGCATCTCGCTAAGTTGAGTTTGGTCAAATGTTTTGCTTAGCACAACTTTGTGGTCATCTATATATTTGGCATACTCCATAAACAATTTTTAATAATAGATATTATGTAGGAAAAAAACATGCAAACTAATTCTCAATTATAAGCATCGTCTATTCCTTTGTTTAAGCTTAAACTGCTAAAATATTGAACAGTTTATTTTATGAGAACAGAAAAAGATACAGTACAAATAAGATATATATTTAAAGAATCATTTACCACATCTACTTTTTGATTCGACATGAATACTCCTCCATAGTTGATTTTGAGTTATGTTTTAGTAAATTTTCACGTATCTGGTTTGCACATCTAATGATTTCGTGGCTTGAATATTTCCTTAGGAAATAGAACAGGTATTTTTTATGATTCAGCAATTTCCGGATTTGTTGTCACGTCGTTAGTTAGATTTTTTGATGTTTTGAGAGGTATCTGAAATCAGAACTTGGAGTTGCTTCTTGCTCTTGCAATTGGTTTTAAGAAAAGCTAGCAGCTAGTACAAAACTTGCCAGATATTCCTTCTTTCATTTTGATATTACCTTCCTGATGGCTTGTTCTATGTTTCTGTATTTATTTATTCTAGAAGCTAATCCTAGGTGATATAATTCTTCATTCTTCCAAATGTTCTAACTTAAAAATGGTTCGTTCTCGATGCAATAAAGTATTTACGTTGTCTTGTTTCTAGATCGGATGGTGATGATATTGATATATTTGTCAGTGTGAATATATATTCTGCAAACACAGTATCTTATTGTGCAAACAGTTTTTCCATTCAAAAGTACAGGGAAAAGTACTAGGAATGGAATGGAACCATTTGGAGGATATCGTAATGTATTTATCAATATTGTAACCGTTGACTTATGCTTAAAATATGTCACGTAGAAAACAAATTTTATTGTCACTACTTGATTACACAACAAATATACTTCGAACAAATTCACAACTGTCAAATCTTTACTTTGATGTTTCAGTCATTCGCGTTCGTCTGATTAATATAAACTGGCATAACTGAACTCTGGAGTTGAAACCGATCCGCTTATATATGTTTTTAGAGTCCTCGAAGTTTCCTAGGTCCCCAAAAACACATCTAGAATCAAATCGAATGTAGTCTGGAATGTTTTAGAAAACGTTAAAATAAAGGTATCAACAAAATTATAAATTTTAAAGCAAAACAGGAACATAATTAACAAACTGCAAAGGTACGTAAGCTTCCGTAACAATATAGTCCAGAAATTTGATCGCTATTTATACCAACAGTTTGGTCTTAGAACGTTAATTCCAAGACCTATTTCAAAGGCTTTCAGAGCTGAACCTAGTTTGTTCATAGTACATCTGATGCACACTTCTAAACCCTAGTACCTAGTCTGCTACACATTCTACGACAAACCTTTGAATAGGTTTTTGTAAAGCTTTCTTGATGTATTTTTATGTGAATAATTTATTCTTTCCAGGATATTTCCTTCTTATTATGCTTCCAGTTTTTAATTAACGTGACTTTGGTTTAGCATTAAACTGACACTTTGTTTTTATACAAAATTTGTTTGTTGTATGCTACTTACAAATTCACAAAACTTACCAGCACATATCTACAATTTTCCTGTAGTTGTTCCTGAGGAATGTCTGAATATATTTGTTCTTACCACTTCTTATAAACGAACGTGACATAAAAATCATTCGGACAATATTTAGTCATGCGTCATACCATTCAGGTGTTGGTGGTGAATGGGAAATGTAACAAATTCGATTAACCAAATATTTTATCGAATCAAATTACTCTGTGTCTATGACCAGAAATTAAAAACGAAATCGTTCATTGATTTCAATAGATGTAAATTAAATTAAACTGTTCCAATAAATCAACCCAGACATAAATAAATATCTATGATAGAACTGGTGAGCATTTTTGTCGTTGGGGACTTGTAAAATTGTGCAATTACGGCCTAAACACCTGTTTCTATCTACAAACCGGTGTCTACGCAAATGGGGAACATAAAACAAACATGGAAAAATTGATCGCGGTATTTTATGCACTTAAGCAGATTTATATAAAACTTGTTCTTTATTAACGGGTTGGATTTATTTATACCGCTTTGCCCGTGATGTGACAACAACATATAAGGCCAACACTTTGGCCGGTTATTATTCAGGATTTAAGGCAATGAGTTAATGCGATCATTGGATTTAATAAACCTGTCGATGACGTTAATTACAAAAATACCCAAGAAACGGATTCGATTTTTCTTGGCGTGAATTATTCATGAACGATTAAGAGACTGCAAGGAAACGTTGATTATTGGAAATAAATAGGAAGTAAGACAATACTTTCGCGTTAATTTAAAGGCATTAAAGACATATAAAATAGTTTTAAAAGTTTTTTCTAAATTTTCATTGAAAGAGAAGTTACATAGGTGACTTATTATTTATTTTGAAAAAAAAAAAATTTGGTAAAATTCTCTTCAATTTTGTTAGTGTATGTTTCAGTTCCAGTTATTTTTTTAATTTGTTTTTTGGTTATAACTTTTTTAATACTGGAACGAGTCAAATTTGGTAGTATCACCCCCTAAATTTTCTGCGCAGAATTTCCGGATATACTGTATATTGAAATAAATATAAATTTGCATGTACATGAAATGAGAAGAGTAACGACAACTTTAAGTTAAGAAATAAGAAAAATAAAATTGATTCAAAGAAAGTAAATCTGAAATAATAATAGGAAAATGTAGAAGAATGTCAATTTCGTATAATAAAATACAAACAAACAAGTCAGATTTAATTTACAAAAACATTCAATTAAAATTTAATTAAAAGAAAGAAAAAAATAATTAATTTGTCACACAAAGGAGTAAAGTTTTATAGGGAGAGGGTTAAATTGAAAATATTTGACAGTTAAATTGAATAAAATTAAAAGTAAAAGGAATTGCGCCCATCAAAATAAAGAAAATTGTTTGAATTAATTATTAACCCAAAATATTTTAAATCAAGAATTTCAAAAGGACAAAAGGTTCAAATATAAAATATATGTAAGCAAAAAACCGAGTTTTCACATTACGACACAAACAATCTCAACAACCAAAATATTTAAAAAATAATAAAATAAATTAAAATCATTAATTAAACAATTCTCATTATTATCTTAGTTAACACAAAAATTAATTATCCATAATTCAATAATATTTTTATATATATTATCGTGTCTTTATTTAAAGTGATATAATTATCGCAGAAACAAAAATTTGGTACGACATTAATAATTTGAATATATTAGAATATTTACAGGTTATTTCGTTACTAATGTTTAGATATATACACGCATTTTTATATCTAGATAATTGTTACTGTCTACATAGTTATTTATTTTATATACCTCTATAAAATTATATACAGGGTGTAACTTTAAGAGGTAATAGTGTCTACGTGTTCCATAGAGAGCTATATGAAATTATTAATTTTTAATCAAATAGTCAAGCTATAGTTAATTTTTTAAACTGCACTTAAAACTGTTGCATACGCCGTCACCGTGCGATACCTAAACTTATCATTAGTGTTGCCAAGTTACTTTTAAGTCAATGGAATGACAGAGATCTTAACTGCAATGGAAAATAATTGTATAAAAAGAGTTTGCTTTTCTATGGCTTTACATGTAATCTTAAACCCTGTGTAAATGACTTCTGCCATCTACTATAATTGGCAGAGAGTTACTTCATTTTATTACATTTATTTTAGTTTTCAGTTGATTGGTTTACGAGGTGTCGGTAATGAGCTGGATATGCGTGTGTGTATCCTCACAGGTGACTTGGAAATGTGCTTTCTAACAAAATCCCTCTTATTTACATTATTACGTTGACGTTATCTTGCCTAGTGCTGACCTATCCAATACCGATGTATGAAAATTCCGAAAATAAGTAACAAAAAAATTAGTTTTTACGTTATAGGTAGCCTCCGTATAGATCTGACCCATTTTTAAAGATACATCCTGTATATCATCATTTGGTAAACATTTAGTTTAATACTTGCAAGTAATGTAACGTATAAAAGCCATTAATAAAATATGTATGATTATAATTTTAATTAAAACTAATGCTACATTTGTCTAGTAATTAGTTTTGGAATAATGGAAAAATATTATTTTTAATTACAGTTGGGAATAATTGATTAAAACATATACATCCAATTACAGTGATTGTAAATATTAATAATTAATCTTTGTTATCTAGCAATTACCATTACATGTCTTCTGAATCTACAATAAAATTGTAATTGTAGTTACTCAGTTATTGTATTATATGCAATTAAGATTACTTAGTAAATTAATTACGTTGGTAGTTGGTGCCAACCATAGTTGATATTTGATGATTGTTTTGTGCAATTGTAATTAATAATTATTTAAAATAATAATTGTAATTCATGACTAACTATTGTTTACGGATAACTTATTTCTGCGTCCATTGTTGTATTTCGTGGTTTGTTTTCCCATATCTAAAAAAAAAGTTCAGACTTCTGATTATATTTGCAAATGTGTGTTAGATATGGGTGAACTTAGTATTTAGATAATGTAGACTGGAATTCAAAATGCAAAGCCACTACATCTTTTTGTTTCAATAACATGCTTTTGCTACTCATTTATCCAAGCTATTACAGTTAATGAAAAGTAGGAGGTTACGAAAAATTAAAGTTAGAGTAACTAAGTATTTATAAAAAAATAATATAATATCAAATTCTCAGTACAGCCTTCAAACAAATAAATCGACAAATTATGCAATTGCTAAGTTTACATCTCTTATGTACAATGCGGTAGATCAATCAAAACCTTCGTTATATGTCTGTTTAGACTTAGGGAAGGCGTTTGATACAGTTTCACACAATCATTTATTGAATAATTTGGAATCTTTAGGTTTTAGGCGGGATAGTCTTGGAATTATTTTGAAATTATTGAAGAGAAATAAAACAGTATATTAAAATTAATGAAAATATAAGTAAGTATGACTTTGCTACTTATGGTGTTCCCCAATGTACTGTCTCAGAACCAATAGTTTTTATTATTATATATATTTATGATATACTTACACAAAACTGTAGAGGGAAGATCGATCGTATCTATTGATGATGATACTGCCATATTCTAATTATAACAAATCATATTACTTACCTTACTTACCTGTCATGTTAGTTTAAACTTTTTAGTTTTGAAGGTTACGTAATTTAATTTAAGTCTATTGTCTGTTGGTGGGACATGAACCTAGACGAGTGTGCATTTTCATTTCAATATCAAATATGCCGTATTAAATAATAATCATAATAATAAATTACATATTTTGTTAAATATAAAGCACTTGCTTATTAATAATAAGTATTACGTAGTGTGTGTGTGTGTGTATGCATGTTATATGTATACAAATATTGTATGTAAAAATGTATAATACATGTATTGAATATAAATAAATTACAAATTACAAAAAAAGTTACAAAATAACTATGAGGTGGGTATCCTTATGCTACAGAATCTACATTGTAGCCACAGGAGGAACATTTCTGGTTGAGAGGGGCGTATATTATGAAATGCGAACCATCTGTTTTTGTTTACCTATATGGTTGCAACGCAATCATCCGACAAAGCTTTCACACACACTGCCGCTAGGTCTTGAGACAAGCCATGATGTGGTTCTGTTAACAGTGATGTTGAGCTTTTGGATATGTCTCTGATGCAGCTTTCATTCCCTTATTAAAAGTACGAGGAAAACCTTAACTAGATCTAACCATTATTCAATATGTGTTAATAATAGAACTCCATCCTGTATATAATTATTTAGAGTACCCGCTGAAATTACAAATTAATTAAATGGTAAATTAATTTTAAGTCAACAAAAAATTAAAGTTATCAGAACTAATTGCGTTAACGTTTTTACACATCGATTAATATGTATTGGATTGCCTTTTACGTGCGATCAAATTTGATTTCGATTATATTTCGCCATATTTAGTGTAGAACTACGGAGAGCATGAAAGATTAAATCAAAATCAGGTCAGTGACGGCGGCGGTAAGAGATCAATTCCTAATTAGGAAACTAACGAAAATACTCTGTTAGATTGATTTTTTAAATCAATTTGCCAAATATAGAAGTAATTTCACGGTTCCATTTGGAATGGAAAAGTACAGTTTTTTTAAACAAACTTGTGATTTGTGTTTTCAATAATAATTTATTATAATAATTCTCGAAACTGCTAAGCAACTCGTATATGGATACGTGCATTAGGAAGTCGTAATTAAGATGCCAAATTTGGTAGCAGTTTTTTCCTTTAAACTACCTCTTTAATAAAAAATATTTTTATTTGCATTTGTATTCTATTAGCCTGTATCCTGTTAAATGTTTTGAAAAATTATTAAAATGTTCATAGAGGGTGGTTTTAAAAGAATATAGGTACTTGTATATTTGATATGAAGAAAGAAGAAGATAATTCTTGACAGGATTTGCATTCATCTAAATTAGAGTACCACTTTTAAAGACATTACACAATTTGCCACCAAGAAAACTTCTGACACAATGAAAATGAACTTAGGTACCGAGGAGTTTAGGAATCCTTCTATTATTTACGTGATTAATACTGTTGCAATAAAACAAATTACAAACAAATTTTCTTTTGTAGTTCTAATTGAATTTTTGAAAATGTATTTGTATAGTGGGACACAAGGAGAAAAAAACATTTCCACACTAAGAAGCTGCTCAATGATGCTGAAGAAGGAGAGCCTAAGACCGAGTACAGGACAGCGATTGATCAAGAGGAAATCAGAGAAATTGAGGAGAATGAAACAATAATTATACCAGCAAAGACAGAAGTGGAGGCCAAAAAAAATAGCACGCAACCAAATTTTAAGAAGACTCTATGAAGACATGAAAATTGAAGGGGACTTCAGACACAGAACAAATAAGGAATTGAAGGAGCTATATAAAAATACGAGTATTGTCCAAATGGTAAGAAAACAGAGTCAGATGTCAGAAAATATGACTAAGAAGAAATCGGAGACACGTGAAGGAAGTACGAATCACAAACTGGATGGAAGAGGTAAGAGACAGGAAAAAGCAGAGAAGAAGAGTTCCATTATTATTTTGCCTTTGCTAATCGTATATTGCTTTGCCGCCCCTACACACAAATTCACCCTTTACATGCTTACCCTATGTACCTTATTAAAATGGCCAAACTGTTTACTATTTTCCTTTATTTATCACGTAATTATGAAATGGAGAGATTACGGTTCGTTTTGGAAGACAACCTACGAAATATCAAAATTACTCCAATGGAACCTCCCCTGCACCCAGCGATCGCAACAGAACATTTGTTAAATTTTGAAAGGTTAAAGCGTTAACTATTAATTTCTTCACTAATTCCAATGTTGAAATAACTGTGTTTTATGACTAGAGAAGCTATCAAATTCTACATTAAAGTGAAACACTTTGCATGCGACTATGTCTATGTAAAATACTTTTGTTTTTCATTATAATTACAAGAAGCTCAGGAGTCAAAGTCTTGTGTGGGAAAAGAGGCGGCATATTAATAATACTATGTAGGCTGCATTGGCGCCTGTAGTAACGATTTATTATGTTTGTTGACAAGAATATTAACTTCATTAAAATGCATAAGAATTAAAGGAACAATATGAGTTTGTGCATGTGTATTAATACGCAGGAAATGATATCTAAAGTGATAACCAAGTACTATATCTTAGTGAAAATATTATTTTATTTTAATGTTAGTTTAATCAACACTTGAATGTAAATTTATTATTTTGTTTCAGCAACATGTTCCTTTTAAATATGATTACAAATAAAATTAAATCCGGACAGACAATTTTTGAAATTAGACCATATAAATAATAATTATATTTTGAATAATTGAGGTTTCCCATTAATACAACATACCTATTCTTTTAAATGAAGGATGTAACAACTTTTTTCATTTGACAGCACAATGCCACATTATTCATAATTTGTTCAGCTACATTTGTGATATATGGCCCGACTTAACAATGCTGTGGTAAAGTATCACGGCTACCGAATTTTTTATTATCCAATCTGGCCGGAAGCATAAAATATATACTGTTCTTTTATTAAGGTACTATCTAAGCAGCTTAATTTCTTACACAAAAAAAACAAAGCCTAAAGGTCAATGCATCCCTTATTTTTATTTTATGGAATTTCATTCTGAAGCATCCGTAAATATTATTCACAAACCTATGGTAATATTATAATAATAAATCTTTATTTGTCCAACACGATAATTCCAATTACAGGACAATGTCAAAAATAAAAATGTTTAAATACATATTGGTGTGAGCGGTGTCATCATAAAACATACATGTTACACTATTGTTACATTTTATCACAAGAAAGTTAAGCTGCTCCAGGATGATAGGGAATCAAGAATTTGATACATAGTGATTTTCCGGGTCGTTATGCCGTGACCTCGGTAATGGTAGCTGCCAGAAACAGAGTTAAAATGCACATCCTAGCATTACCCGGGATTCTTTTGCCTGCACTGGTTGCTCTCGGGCTTGGCTCTGTGGGGGACAGACCCGCTATCGGTGTCTCTGGGCCCGTCCATATATTGATTTCGGTTCCTATTGTAGGTAATACGACTGATACGGTCGGAACCGTTCCTCGGATAATGGTGGTCCTCCGAGGCGTTCCGTAGCCGCCGCTGTAACTGGTCGCATCCCATGCTACCAAACGTTTCGCCGCTCTTCGCTGTCGACATCTTCAGTGGTGACTCTGCAAAAGCTTCGCTGCGAACTGAAGAATTCTTAACTAATACATTATCATCGAGATGATGATACAGTTACCTCAAAACTTAGTTTTTCGTCGAAATGCACATCCAAATCTTTGATTTCACCCACCCGTGTTAAAATTTCAAAATTAACATGATAATCACTTACACTTTCAAGTGTTTAGACTGAGAGAACTTAAATCATTGATGAAAACATAGAATAAAAAGGGACCCAGTGTAGAGCCTTGTAGAACTACTGATGTAGCAGCATAATCGTTAGATTTTAAAACATTAAACGCTGCGTATTGAGCACGATTGGTTAAATAAGAGGCAAATAAATTAACCAAAGACGTAGAAAATCCATAATTATCTAATTTTAATAACAGTAGCTTATGATCAATTTTGTCGAATGCCTTCGAAAAATCAGTGAAAACCATACCTATCTGCCCTTGCTGGTAAATGAACTTACCTATTAGTGGGGCTCTTCTTCATAAAACCTAGCAGGTCTGTAGAAACGATTAAACGGAAAAGGGGATAAATGCGGATATACAAAGAAAACTTTGGCAAAATTCCAAATCTATAGGTCTATAATTTTTAGTTAACAGTTTAAGCTTAACTTGAGCAGCTTCAAAGGAAAATACATAATGATGACTATTTAAAAATAACATGACAACAGGCAACAATAATAATGTAAAAAAATCAAAATCAATCAAAATATTAATACTTCAACACCACAACATCAATAAAACTGATTATAGAATACCGATTTCAGCAATTAACACAAAATTAAAAAACTAGATGGCGTTGTTATTTATTTGTGTTCGAAATTCTATCTTGCTTTTTCTTGCTCTTGTCTTGGTCTCGCAAGACAGGGCAAGACAACACTTGACAGCACGAATTGCAAGGCAAGATTTAAAAAGTTTTGCAATACAAGAAGTATTAGAAATATAAGAAAGTGTAATATTTAAATAAAAATTTGCAGAAAAAATAATATTGCATTTCTATCGCAGGTATATACTTTATTTAAAGGGCATCCAGCATATATTTTTTTTATCAAGGTTTATTGAGCCTACGTCCCGTTTTGTTGAACTGAACTAATTAGAAATTCACTTTCACTTGACTGAAAGAGCTGCGATTCTATTTCTTCAATTTTGTCCATTATTTATTATTATTCTAATTACATTGTATAAATCTGGCCGTTTCTATAGTGTGAGTTCCAAGAGGGACCGTAGTCGACCGAAAGTAACCATCACTGTTACCAAATTTGTAATAAAGTTCCTCATTCCTATGTAAAAATCTCGCAAGTTTCATGTAAGAGTCTTGCAAAACAAAACAACCCTAATTTAAACAAATTATGCTATTGATTCGGGCTGTAAATCTTTATACGGAATTCAGTAAGACCAATTTAATTATAAATATTATTTATAGAATTATAAGGTTATCATAGATAATTATAATTGAAAATAGGTATTATGGAGGACCATAATTTAAAAATTTTTTACAAAGTATATTTTTCTGGATATGCAACAAGACTGGGCGAGTGGGACGATATCAACGAACATTTTAAGATATAAGAGAGGAGCTTAACCTAATCTGACCTTAACGTAGGCTGCTTAATGCCCTGTCGCGATTGCGTAAATTATTTTCATTTGTGCGGATTTTTACGACTCTTATAAAAGTTGTAACCTTCAGGCAGATCAGGCGATGTTATCTAGGATTATCCTTACGCAATTCGGCAGATTTGTGTCTGGAACTGATAGAAATGCGATCTTCAAAGCGTGATTTAATGTTTTCTGTTTCTGTTTTTTTTATTCTGCAGACTGAAGAATCGTATAATAAATCACATTATTTTTTTTAATACAGTAGGCGAATCATCTCTGTTGCCAAATTGTATTTCTCTTCCACATTTCGCTTTCAAATTTCCCTCGTTGCACTGCACTTGCACTCACTGTACATCGCGATAAAAGTTGTTGCATTTCGAACATGTTTACCGGGAAATCATTCTGCTAAAGCATTTTCACAGCGTAATAAATTAAAACGATATCCATCAATTCCGAGTTACACGTAAGCCATTTTTGACCCTTAAAAAAACTAATGTAAACACTGGCGTTACAAAAACTTTAGTGTCTATAAAAAGTAATCGGATTTCAATATTCGGAATCGTCTGTCTAGAGACTACAGTGGCCGGTCTATGTAAAGGTTGAGAGTACTACTATATCCACTACATATTTCATGATTCCCAAATTCTTTTGGATAAGTTCTGAATCAATCTGTATTTGATATAAATATTTACATATTCTTGACATCCAAGCATTCTTATACTTAATTCAACACTTTTCTTTCTTAAAATGACACTGAAATTAAGATTTACTTAAAAAATAATATTTTGTTGTATAACCTTATTATACAGAAATAAGTTAATCTTTTAATAAAGTATGCATATTATTATTAAGCAGGCCGCATTTCCGCCCAGGAATAACTTACGTTAGTATACCCTAACCACCTTTTACTGCAGGAATGAGGGAAATCTGGGAAAACTTCGTTAATTAGGGGGATAGTCAAACGTTGACCGGTATCAATCTCTCACATTGATCCAAGCCAACATTATTCCACCCTACCATACCCGCAGTGAGTGTGGCAATCCTCTTCACGAATATAGCTGATATATGGTCTACCGTCTGTGGAGATCGAATCCACAACGGTCTAGTCACATGGATTCAAGTACTGACACCTTAAAATGCGCGACCACTGACCGACCCGATATATACTAATTCTAATTTCATGTCATATTACTACTTCACAGTATATTATACTACTACATCATGTACTGCAAAAACAGAAACATATACAAACTGTAACATTCAGTAAGACATTTTATTTTTAGTTTTTCAGAAAACAAATATATTGTGTCTATTTTATTTTACTCATTTATTTTGTTCTCTATGTTTTAAATCCTAGTTTATTCGTATCAAAAAATATGATTTAGGGCATCCAAGAACTTAGAGTTTTTCTAAGAAAACTGGTGCAAGCGGCATTAAAATCGGATCATTACTATTGAAATTATTTTGCAACTAGTTTCAAGATACCTAGGGAGGCCTCTGCACCAAGAATGTAGGAACTTGTTGAGTGAATGTGATTGGTTTATGCAAGTAAATTTATGCCTAAAATAGTTATTAAATTGGTTTTGTGGGGTGACTAAATATATGTTACGATGCACATAATAATTAAATGTCTTATTGGTCAACAGTTAAAATTTGATATCTGTTGAACAATCCACATGTTGAACGTGTAGCGCACAAAACATATGAGTACAGGCCTGTAAGTTCAATGCAAATCTTCCCGAGCATCCGAAAATTTAACCGAAACATCAGCATAGTTACAAAAGTTAAAATATTGGAATTTTCGCTTTTATATAACTAATACTATGTTTAATTCTAAAACTAATGCTTCCATAAAAAAGGCACCTCTCAACTTTAAACTTATTATTATTACTAATAACAAAGTTTGTGCTTATGTACAGGCTGCATAAACCCACCTTAAATGACGGAAAGATCAGACTCAAATGTTTGTACGAAGTAGAAAGTAAACTTCGTCTTGAAATAAAAGTCAGGTATTCTTTCTTTAAATTTATATTTGCCTAACGAAATTCTCACACTTGAGAGAGCAGACGTGCCATCAAAAAACATTTCTGGCTGTTTACGTTTTGGAACCATCTAGTTTTCCTTATCAAAATACATAAGAGCACGAATTCAAATATGTTTTTCGTTTATTCAAATCTACAAGTGTATACCACAAAGTATATTATTATTGTTCGCGTCACTTCTTCACATAAATGCATATAGGGTAGAAACTGCTTGTTGTTTTTGTTTTATTGATTTGTTTCATACAAAGATCATTTTGTACAGGATGTTCCAATTTCGTTGTAATTTTAGGGCATCTCTGAAATTACAAGAGATGGAAGGATGCAGTTTTCATTAGGCTTTAGAAACTTAATATGCCGTAAACAGAATTTTAATACTTGCAATTTCTTTACAGGGTGTCTTTTTTAAAGTATGACTCAAAAATATACATTCTTTTAAATAGAACAGCCTGTACATTTTTAAGCAATTCAATTTCATTATTTTTCCCTTCATAATATATAACAGTTGTTATTTTATATTTTGGAAATTGTCAAAGAACGTTGAATAAATAATAATGTTGGGTGGTGCACTGATTTACACTGATAAAAATTTGTCTGTAATGTCACATAATTTTACGTTGGCAATTTGTGACCAGCGTAAAGTTATGTACAATTACATATTAACTTTTTAAATGAAATAAGTACACTGTAATATTATAGAAATAAACATGGATGAAATTCCAGGTTATGTGATTTTACAACTATTATGCTTAATACCATTGTAAATTTGCGTCGCTATAATTTGTATTGATTTGTACAGTGTAATTTTTAAGTTGGAATTGTAAAATATAGATATGTAATTTTACTGAGTACTAACATTTAAAAATATGCATAGGGAAAACTTTGTCAATAACTAAAATTATTTCACGTACATGACTGAATATTAATGTGTAAAAAATAGAACAATTACACATGTTAAAAAAATGTATATACCAATGAGTTTAACCTGAACAGTGTAACAGAAGCCAATTTAAACATGTATTATATTATTTTTGTACCCATATGCAGAGTGACAAATGAAGTTGAAAAGAGGGAAAAGTTTTTACTTTTAATGTCATGGAAAAAAGTCTCTGTTTGTTAAGATGTACAAAAGTACAGGTTTAAGCAAGTCAATATAATATGCAGTATATCTCTTACTAACAAATTATTAGAAGTACAGTAGATTTTATCATTACAATTTAATAATAAATACACTATGCGAGTCACATTTCTAAATAGTTAAGAAGACTTTGTCAGGAGAAGAAATAGCTTCTGTGATTTTTTTAGTGGAATTTGTCCATCCATCGGTTAAATATGAATTATACATCCTTCTCTGTAAAAGTGTATTGTTCACCCATCATCTAAAAATATTTTGCAATGTAGGTATTTTGTTCGCGTTAGAAAATATATTGAATAGTTTTACTGAAAATACTACATAATTAATTTTGAAACATCAGTATAATATATTCTTCGGTTTTGAAAATATTTGTTAGATATACGTATATCTGTGTGAAAATAAATATTTTTAGCTCGAATTTTAGTTACAGTAAATTTATAATTAACGTAATTACAACTAATGTTAATATCTGTTTTAAGAAATTACTATTTTTACTGTCATGAAGATAAGTATGTTGTTTGAAATGATTGTTGTATGATGAGACTGATGTAATGGCGTAATTTTGATGCAAACATCTAAACAACATACCATTTCAGTGTCTCTGATATTTATGAATTTTATATAATTTAAATTGGCACGAGCTGCAAGTGCACACGTAACCAAATATAATCTTTTATTTACTGTTTTACGAATATCCCACAAAAAGTCCTTATTAATGAATCGTATATGTTTGTCTACTATACGTTAACAACACAAATAAAATGTATTATGCCCGCTACAGACTATGCGTGAATTCGCGATTCGCGATGCACGATGCGTGATTTGTATGGAATTCATGCATAGTGTTTAGGGTTTTTTATGAATGGATTTTTAACGAACAAGACCCTACACACTATTCGCGAATTCCTCACATATCGCGAATCGCGCATAACGAATCGCGAATTCACGCATAGTCTGTAGCGGGCCTTAGGTTAGAAGTTAGATTGATGTGCCTCTGCGCATGTGTAACATAAGTCATATGAAAACTTCTGTAAAATTTCATAATAAATTTAGTAAAAGTAAATAGTTCCATTGCATTAATACATTATTTCTGAAATTTCCTAATTTTATTACGTAAACACACATACATTTGAATATTCCTTAATATACAGTATGCGCCAAAAGTATGGAATAAATTCAATAAAACGAAACAATTATTTTTTGGGAAAAATCCTCGAACAGGTCGATTTTTAATTTAAAAAATACATATTTTAGCGTAAAATGCGATTTTCAAATGTCATTTGTTTTCGAGTAATGACGTCATCGATTTTTTTTTAAATGGCAACACCATATTTTTTTCCTTGATTCTGAAAGATCGTTTAATTCTCTATCAGACAGTACTAAAATTTTTCCCCCTTACATAGGAAAGTTTTCGAGTAAATGACGATTGAATGTTAGAAAACGTAAATCAATTAAAATAAAGGAAAAACGTTATCAAGTTTAGTTTTTCGAATTCCATAGTTCTTTTATGGATCACGTAGGTGAAAATCTTTGCAAAGTGTCATTGTCACACCGACTTTCTAATAAATATTGTAAGCGACATAGAAATTATTATTCAATTTAAAGTATTATGGCACATTTAACTGTTACTCAAAGAATTGAAATTTTAATTCTTATCGGATGCCGGAATATGACTAGAACTCAGCAGGAAGTTTGCGATTTATTTAATGAAAAATATCCAGATCGCCCTATCAGCCAATCAACAGTCAGTAAGGTAGAGTCTAAATTTAGAGAAACTGGCAATGTTGTAAATATTCCAAAACCTGGACGTCCAAGCATTAATGAAAATCAGAAACAGAACATTTTGATAAGTATGGTAGGTAATCCTCATAATTCTTCACGATTGGTCGCATTAAACAATGACACTAGTCAGAGCACAGTGCTACGTATCTTGAGGAAGGAAAAATATCATCCCTACAAAATTCAACTTGTGCAGGAAGTCAATGAAGATGATCCCGATCGCCGCTTACACTTTTGCGAAATTCTAATGGATTTATGTCAAGGAAATAGAAATTTACACCGGCAAATACATTTTTCAGATGAGGCCACATTTTGTCTGAATAGTACAGTAAACAGTCAAACTTGCAGATATTGGAGTCGGGAAAATCCTCATTGGATGGCAGAGGCACATACCCAACACCCTCAGAAATTAAATGTGTGGGCTGGAATAGTTGACGATAGAATAGTAGGGCCTTTCTTCTTTGAAGGAACCCTTACAGGACAAAGATATTTAGAGTTTCTAGAAAATGACCTTGTTCCAGCCCTTGCAGTAATTTTTCCTAACGATAATGACCCTGACATTCCTGATGATACCATATGATTTCAGCAAGACGGTGCACCTCTGCACTATGCGCGCCCTGTACAAGATTTTTTGGACAACTGTTTTCCTGGGTGGTGCATCGGCAGACACGGACCGATAGAATGGCCTGCAAGATCGCCAGATCTTACACCTCTTGACTATTTTTTATGGGGATACTTGAAGTCAAAAGTGTACATTAATAAACCACGTAATTTAGAAGAACTTCAAAGTCGCATTCGGGACGAAATACGCAGAATTACCCCAGAAATCATTCATAATGTGCAAGAAGAATTTCTTCACAGACTTGCGCATTGTCAAGTAGTTGATGGATGGCAATTAGAACATTTAATTTAAGTATAAAATTTAATCAATTGTATTTTATTTTACATACCTCAGAATTGTTACTTTTTTATGGATAAAATTTACTTTTTCTAACATTCGTCATTTACTCGAAAACTTTCCTATGTAAGAGGGCAAAATTTTAGTACTGTCTGATAGAGAATTAAACGATCTTTCAGAATCAAGGAAAAAAATATGGTGTTGCCATTTAAAAAAAAATCGATGACGTCATTACTCGAAAACAAATGACATTTGAAAATCGCATTTTACGCTAAAATATGTATTTTTTAAATTAAAAATCGACCTGTTCGAGGTTTTTTCCCAAAAAATAATTGTTTCGTTTTTATTGAATTTATTCCATACTTTTGGCGTATACTGTATAACGCAAATTAAAATTTTCCAGTAAATATTATGTAAAAAGAGCATAACAAAACTTTTGGGGGAGCTAATTCGATTTCTGGGGGCTAAGCCCCCCAAGCCCCCCCCTTATCATCGCCCATACAAATTGTACTAAAAAACAGAAAAAAAATGTAGTAGCTACAATACAAAACTAAACGCAGTAGTTACAATACTACCATGACTAATAATATTTTTAGATTAACAGCAGGAGCTGATGATTTGCAGTGGTGTCTTACGTCACAATTTTAAAGATTTCCTGGAAATCTTCTGTGGTTCACTTTATTAATACTGACAAAACAAAGTACGTTACATGAGCTTTTACTTAATCTTAGTTGTACCTTAGTTTTGCATTTTACTGCAGTTGTATTTTCATTTTTTTATTGTCATCGTTTGCATGTAAGGGAGCAAATATTGTGGTCTACATCTAAACTTGCCATAAACCTTTACGTATCAAAATTCATATACAGAAATAGAACATAGACGTGACCCACTTTCCGAGGGGCCAATTTTTTTCAGGCAAACACCTTTCGACAGAGTACGCCTTAATTTGATTCCGGAGTGCACGGAAGTGTGTGCGAAACACAATATAACTTTATAAAGACACAACAAAGGAGACACACGTAAGTAATCCGCAGGATCATTTTGACAGTTAGCGAACCGTTGATTCAATAGGCAATTTCTCTCTACAGTGAGCATTCATTGGGAGGGTCAGCCCCGGTACAGTTATTAAATGCTCTGCTCCGCTTCGCATTACAAATATACGAAGACAGTCCAGTCGTGTGTTACTAATGCGGCCTTTTATTTACAAATCACATACAAACATTCGGTGCTGATTTAATCTGGATCATAAATAGGATTGGACCCGTTCGGTTAAACGGTTCCTGTTACATCACGTCTCTTTGTAAGGTATGTAAGGGGAATTAAAGGGATTTAAAATTTGTAAAATTTGAGAAACATATCGAGTTGATAAGTTCGTAGCATTTTTATTGAATTCAAAATCTGATTCTTTTTAATAAATAACCAAATACATGAATTAATCGAGTATATATTGCTGCTGCTTGATATAACTTATCTACACCGTGTACTCATGGTTTCTTCTGTCAGGTTAGACAAACTTAAAACAGCTAGGGTATTCGTCAGATAACTTACCTATGGCATACTGATGAGAACTAATAAACTCGAAATCCATATATGTCTCGTGGGCTGCTGACGACTGACTGTTTGCTTTAGTTTTTTTCAGGTGTAATTCAATGTTCGTCGGGGCATTAGCCTGGAATTCCGTGTTGCAAGGATATATTCTTCTTCATTGTTTCATCAGGAGATGATATGGAAGTAATTTTCCAAAATAATTTTAAAGCGTCATCATTAAAAGAGATTCGTCAAAGATTATTATATGGAGAGTATGAGAAATGGGAATCTGATTAAGGTTAGGGTAGGGTGAGGGAGGTTAAGAAAATAGGGCGAATGTGGAATTACTTCTCAAACAAGCCTTCTAAATAGCCGCTTGTGTGTAGTATAAGGGCAGGCGTTATCATTATCATCAATCGTTTGATGCTGTACAGGTATTTTTTCTTGAATCACGGTCTGAAGATGATGGAGTCGGTAACAATAACCTCAGCAGAGATGGTGGTGGTTTCTCAGTACTACAGTATCTACCAGCGGAGGGTACAATTTTAAAACAATCTCTTACAAATTTTTTACCATCATGGACCAGGGTGACTTTCTTTCCAAGGACACTTCTCATATCATGCTTGAACACTGATTAACTTCTTCTCCATATTTGAGCTTCAACCCTTCACTGTGATTTTTAGTATATTCGTAGTGGTCTGGTTAACAGGTCAATGTGATTACTGTACAAAAAGTAGTTATGAAATACAATGCAATAATTTAGAATAAAACTAAGTTGCGCTCTCATGTCTTGAGATTTATTATTTATTAAATATATATTATAATTAAACTTATATTTCAATAACTAAATATATTGGCGATTAAATTTTGATTGTTGATAGTCAGCAGAAAACGTATTCTTTCTCATCAGATGCATGTATAATCATCTTATGTGGACGGGTATCAGGACTGATACTTGATTGATGACTGACTTGACTGATTTCTCGAGTTCTTATTTGTTAGACTTAAGTTTGGAACTAATGTATTTTTTACAATACAATTTTTTAATTTTTTATTAAATTAAGTTTCATTAATGTGTTAAAAATTTCCGTACTGCGAAGAAAAAAACTGTTAGATTAACAGTATTTCACGGTTATATAAGGCGAACCGAAAAACTACTTAGCCTTTTAAAAATGTCAATAAATATTTGTAATTCAATATTCCATTATTATTTTAGTTTGACATAGAAACCATAACCTGAAAGATTTTTTAAAATTATGTATACAGTTAACTATAAGAATTTTTTTCCTCAAATTAAAATTAAAAAAATATATTAGTCGATCCAGTGAACACACTTAATTATTTAAAATTCTCTTAACACGAAAGTAAAGGCATTATATAATAAAGTAATTAAATAATCGGGAGGGACTGCTATACGCAGTGAATGTATACTTTGTTTTAAAAATAAATAAGTTTGTTTTATGTTTACCCAAAGAAAATATTGTATCTTAAAATAAATAGGAACGGTTTAAATAAACAATTTACACCAGCTATTCCCAGCCTATTGTATAAAATATTCCGTTGCCAAGCAGAAAAGTTTAGTATTTTATGTACTGACAAAATATTCAGTTGTTTGTTAAGAGGTTAAAAATAAAATTAAAATATAATTTGATATACGGGATGACAGCATTTGTTACTATAGTTTTGTTAAAAATGGTGAAATCATGTTTGGCTTCTGAGTCTTCTAATTAAAGTTAAAAAATATATATTGTTGTATAGAAACTCAGTTCATTTTGAAAGTGGATATAAACAGCATGAAACAGAACTTATTTTTAAATCATAAGTTTTCTTTCAAGTTTAATCTAGAAACGGTTTGAAACTGATACAAATATTCAATCAGTTAAGTAGAGAACGAGTTACCAGTTAATTTAATACAAGTACTTGAACAGATATTTCTGACATTTCGTTCATAACCAATATAATTTGTCTCTAAATGCATTAACAGTAGCAGTCAGGTTGATGTATTGTAATTGATTAACTTCTCCATTTCTTATTTAGATAATAGACTCATTATAATGGTTTCAGGTCAAATACTTATCTTGCATCATCTGATATATCTCAAGGTTCCAATTTGGGCCCTCTTCTGTTTATTATTTATATAATTTATGTGATGGTATTGAATGTGGTAAACTATTATTACAGACGACCTTAAAATTTTGTAAGAGATCAATAGTTTGCATGACTGTATCACGCTGCAAAAACAGATATATTTTGTTGACAATTGGTTTCAACCTTGAAACGAATGTTACCAAGTGCAAGATAATAACTTTTACTCGTAAAAATTCTCCAATTGAATAAGTATTTTACAGTTTTAGTAACAGCGAACTAATTAAATCAAAGGAAATTAACTATTTAGGAATCATCCTTGATAGTCAGCTGTCTTTCTCTGAATATATTAATGTTACAGCCAATGCTGTTTTAAAACTTCATAAAGAATTGCAAGCAATTCAAGAACTTTTGAAGTTTAAAGAGTCTGGTGTTATTATTTGAAATCTTATATATTATAATTATTCACATATATTAGAAAGAATTCAGCGTTGGTTTATGAAATATGTCATTTCAAAAGTTAATAATCATTATCCAGAGCGAAGTTATCCCAACAATTCACTATTATCACGATTGAATATATGCCATCATCAGAAAAATGAAGTATAGTTGCATCTCTATGTTTTCTATACAAATTGCTTAACTTCATGATTGACTGCATGCATGCTGCTATCAAGGAATGATTTTAGGGTTCTAAGATTTGGATCTCATAGTAACCAATTGTTTTACTGCCCTCTAAGTAGCTAATATGCTTTTGAAATCTCCTATTTTTTATATGATACATACGTATAATTCAATAAGTTGTGACTGTGACCTAGTATCTTCTTCGTTAAATAATTTCTTCCGTAGAGTTAAGGATTTAATTGTTTAATAAGTTACAGTACATTATTTGTTAGTTAGTGTAATTTGTTGTTTGGCAAATATTGTTTTTTTTTCTCTGTTGTTTATAAGTAACTGCTTCAGTAGTATTTGTTTCAGTGTACGTCGCTAATCATCAAGAACTGAATGAACTAGTGACCTAGGTTATTTCATTGAACAGAGTGGGCCAGCTTAGACCATTAAGCGATTAATAAACATGGTTTATTTTCACGTCCTCATTAACACTGAAGTACGTACTTATTTCAGAAAGCGTATTAGTAAAACTAATGAATTCCATTAACACTTTTACATTTTTTGTGAGAAACCAAAACCATAATTTCTTTGATGTCTCGAAAGATATAGTTAGCTTTCACCAGGAGCAATAAATCTGAGACAGAGCCAATCAACATAGGTAGCAACCGCTCATATTTCAGCAATCAAAATCAACATACACCGACAGTAAAGTTAAATATAGAATTAATATAAACAACTCACATAGTTCCTCCCACGTACCAGTACACCTTAATTTCAAACGATCATCGAGAGCGATTCGCTCCACAATAGAACGAGTTCCACTCCAAGATTTAAGAGCTGAAATTATCAACACTTACATTTCAACAAGTCCGAGGAAGTAATGTAATGAATGGTCCGTACAGGTGTCAGCACTCACGCGTTTGTTTGTTTATGTTAGAGTATTTGCAAATGGAATATTAATTACTACCGACAGGTTTCCCATGCGGGGTTTAATTGACCATTTTTATACAGAAGGAAGGTTTTTGTTAGCGTCATGGTCTCGCTATATTATGCAAATGGTATAAAATACGTGTAATTACTTGTGGCAGTAGTTTAGGCTTGATTGAATCATTAGACATATTGACAAATAATCATATGAATTAAGTCTCTCATAAGCTTGGAAACATTTATACAATTACATATAATGTGCTAGGATTTAAGTGGGTGTCCAGATAAAAATTATAGTTAACTAATTGATATTGCTCAAATGTTTCAGTTGATTAATGTTTGGTTAACGATTGTTATTAGACTCATATCTATATTTAAAGAGTATTTTATACTACGAAGAGGTTAGACGCATTTATGAGCAACGTTACTGAAAAATGCCGATATCAGCTTGACATACTTTTGTGCAAGTTTTGAAAGGATTTTGGATATGGGATCTATTAATAACAACTTTGGAAGAAAATGGATTTAAAGAATGTGTTCAATCACTGTCCCACGAAATTTCTGTTCTCATTATTTTATATTTCTACTAGTATGGTCATATCAACATGTAGATGAGGAGTACTTATATATGGACTTTTTTAACGGAGTCGAGAAAACTAGTAAACAATGCTGAAATTGTGCTGAATACACGACAATTTTTACTAATTAGGCCTTCCATATATTAATTTATATTGATATAATACCTAGTTAGGACAACATTCCTTCACACTGGATAATCAGTACATACGTGTCCGTACGCTATTTGCTTTTGACTAACGCTCATCAATCTTGGACAGATTCTGGACAACAAAAGCCACTTCAAAGTCACAAATAAGTACCATCAAATAAGAACGGTAGAATTTAAACAGTAACTAGCTAATGTAGCAAATAACGTTTTCTAAATGATTACACAGGTATACATCATTTTATCGTACGAGCACTAAACCATAATCTAAAAAATGTTGAAGGGCTGAATTCGAATCTGATCTCAGAATTGCTCAATTGCGTCAGGTTTTCGAGATACTCTAAACTAAAAGTGCAAAAATGTTGTTTTTTTTTTTGTTGCATTAGAGATTATTTTATGAAAAAGAAACTAAGGATTGCACCTTAAAGTGCTAATCTCCTTCAAAATCAAATTGAGTTTGCTCTAATATCTTTTCCTCTTTGAGATATCATTTCATTCATTTTTTCAAGGCAGTTGACGGGTTATTTTATTACATTCAGTGTTCACAGCAATTTTCGATCGTTTTTCAACAGTTCTTTTCTGGTTAGTTGGATTTATGGGTTTTGGGGTTTATGAAACTTGGGAATTATTGCTTTTGGAGTTTAGGGTTTATAGGTTTTGGAATTTCGCGGTTTATAATTTTGGAATTGGTGTTTTACGGTTTAAGGATTTATAGGTTTATGGAATTTATGGTTTGGAGTTTATGAAATTTAGGGTTTGTGGAAGTTGGGGTTTATGGGTTTTGGAGTTTATGGGTTTCAAGATTTACATTTTCGAGGTGAATATTTATTGAGATTGATGGGTTATGGGGCATGAATGTGTGAGTTATAGATTTTGGGGTTATCGGTATGGGCTCGATGTTTCATGTGCATGAACATCGGGGTTCGGAAGGTATCGAACGATGGTGGATGTATTTAATGTATGGAGTTGAAGTATACTGCGAGTGAAATAGCAAATAACTGGTTACGGGGAATAGGTCACTATGAGCCCTGGCGCGACTGAAATGGGATGTGAGGGTTGACGGAAGGTAGGGTAGTATGAGGGAACGACGGATGTAATTTATGAGTTTAAACTAATACATGATTATGTACGATATCTCGAACAGGAAAAAAGATATTTGAGCACACTCAATTTAACGTTAGAGCGGAAAACTGCTACTTTAAGATGTAATTTTTAGTTTTGTGGCGAAAGAACAATGTTAAAAATAGCCGATTTTTGGCTTATCCGGGAGAACGCATAAATCATAAAAAAATCAATTGATTATTGTTAATTAACATTAGAAATGTCCCAGAAATACGTCAGATAGCTGGAGAAATGTCGCTACTACCCCTAAACCTATATAAACTACCCTTAAATAGCTTTAAATGGATAATCATTAATTATTGTTATAAAATTCGTGTAAAATGAAAAATATGCTTGAAAATGATTTGAACAGACAGTATGTCAATATAAAAAGTGATAAATAACTGTAAAAATGTCCATTCCACCCCTAAAAATTAAAAAAACGATCTTCAAAAGCTAATGGTGAGCTTACTTCGACATCAAAAATAGATAATGCTTAAATGTTCAAGGGAACACCTATTGCTATAAAAAAATTATAGATTACTGTCAAAAAATGCAAAAACTGATACTAGAGTACATTAAGTAAGTGGGTAAATGTTAATTGCACCCCTAAATCTATATAATCTGCCTTTAAATAGCTTAAAATAGATAATCATTATTTATTGTTGTAAAATTCGTTTAGAATGAAAAAAATGCTTAAATCGCCTTTAAGGTTCATTTATACTATTGCGACCTAAAAAATGGGCGCAAGGATAAATTGCCATTTTTTCAGTACGCGCTCGCAAAGTGAGAACAATTGCCGCTATTTCGCCATTGAATGGGCACTTTTACAGGCATTTATCACTTTTTATATTGACATACTGTCTGTTCAAATCATTTTCAAGCATTTTTTTCATTTTACACGAATTTTATAACAATAATTAATGATTATCCATTTAAAGCTATTTAAGGGTAGTTTATATAGGTTTAGGGGTAGTAGCAACATTTCCCCAGCTATCTGACGTATTTCTGGGACATTTCTAATGTTAATCAACAATAATAAATTGATTTTTTTATGATTTATGCGTTACCCCGGATAGGCCAATTTTTAACATTGTCCTTTATCTTTTCGCATAAAATAGGATCAAATATAGAGAAGAAGAGCGTTTTTTGCTATTTTAGGCTAGAATATCTTGACAATCTAACGTAATGGAGCAATTCTGAGGTCAAATTCAGATTCAACGTATTAAAATCTTTTGGAAACATAAATTAGTGATTGTACGATATAAAAAAGTATAAACTTTGTAAACCTGTGTTATAATTGTTTCCAAGACTAATCTGATTAATAAAGGATGGATTTTAGTTAAACAAACAAACCCCATATTTTTGACAATATCACAGTGAGGAATTTTTTTTTATGACATATAATCAATAATAATCATCACATGAAATTTTTGCTTGTAGTTGCTTTTAATAACAATAAATAATAACAGAAAAACATCGAAGTTCAAAGTGAAATATACACAGCGATAGAAGTGACTGTTGTCTCGAAAACGGTTGTGTTCGATACATATTGTGATGAATTTACGAAATGTATTTCCTTAACGCTCTCTATATGGCCAAGGCCGTCAAGTACTGGACATGGTTGCGATAAATTAATTTTAGCAACGCCACGATTTATGACATTTACTGATGTTCTGAAATTAATGACAGTTTGTTAACAAATTGCGCAGTAATTGAACAACTCAGAGGAGATTTCAGGAGCGATATAGAGGACATAATTTAGTTCGGGCACTTCAGTTTCCTGCTGTCTGACTTCTGAATCAAGAAGTAAAACTTTAGCAGGACCACGACGGAAGCTATATATCAAGCTTACATGCTTCAGTAATATTTCACTTTAGTTATACATTCTGAGACATACATGTGATACAACTGTACAGGATAATAAATAATGCGAGTTGCAATGTATCTAATTTTCAAAAATTAATGACGTATATTAAATTCGAAATTATCATAAAAAGTAAAAAAATATATTTATCAAACTTGAAAAAAAAAATTATTTATTATTGTTTTTCGCATTATATTTTTTTGCTTTAATTAACGTTAAAAACAAAACCGTTAAGGCAGGCGTTTGAAGGACAAAAAAACTCATTCAGTAGGTTGAGGTTCTTAATATAATGCTAAACTATAAAGCTAAAATTGAATTATTTGCTTTAACTTTTGGAGGAAAAATGCGTTTTAAGAACATGAAAAGTACAAACAATTTAAGAGGGGATAGAGAAAATTAAGAATTAACGGAATCACCCAAAATTATTTATAAAGCGAAACAAATTTTGTTTCGATATATATTATTTTACTATTAGCAAAATTCTCTTTGTCTCTCTTTCCTCTAAATATTTTATCTGCTATCTCTACTTACTTTAGCATTTACTTGGTAGGAGCAATGTACTTGATTTAAATTATAATTTAAATTATAACTCATATGATTTTTTATTACTTACCTCCTTCCAATGAAGTAGTTTTAAAAGAACATTTTTTTTGGTTTAATTAATAAGTTTAAAATTACCTGAACGGCCCAAGCGATTTAGGAAGAAAAAATTATAAAATACCGGGTGGTTAAATTTTAAATTATTAAAAAATCTCTAAAAAAATTTCCCAAACTCGTCAACGAAAAAATAAGTAGGCATTTGAAAATTAATTCAAATGTTCTGTAACATAATATTTAAACACCGCCTTCTAAACAACCGTAGAAAAAGGATTATTACTAGGGAGTTTCCATCTTAAATGGATCACCTTGTATATATACCATAGGAAAACCTGAACAAACGTTATGTTTATAGGAATATCGTCTACGGTGTTAATTATTGAAGATTGGAGACACACCCTGTTGGAGGTAAAATATTTCAAATATTTTTATTTTTATTAGAGAAAGTTGATAGACGGCAACTTCCGCTGCACATCGGCGTGTATCATCTTTGTCTAGATGAAAAAAATCGATAGATTTTAATATACTTGATGCTCGGCAAACATTCTGTTGACTCAACTGAGATATGAGTCTGTGCCTCGGGTTATATTTCCAATTTGGACAACGACGATTTTATGCGTCGAGAATTTAAAGATTTACATTTTCCTTGCATCGGAACATGAGATGATAAAACAAATAGGAATTAATAAATTTAAGGTTGTTTTCTTATGAGGTATGTATCTGTACTGGATGGATCAACAAATATAATTGATTTAGTTTATATAATTTTAGAATACATCATGTAGAAACGTTCGATTTTCAATAATAATGAAAAAATACTGTTCAAATAATTTGTTTCACAATTATTTATTTAAGAGTACTTGCAGTTGCCATGAAAAACAACTGCATTTGTATTACACATTGTTTTGATGTTCTAACCCCACATTTTGACCATTATTTTCTCATATTTATAAACAAAAGTGAACAATCTTGGACAGTTGAATTTAAAAAAATACTTATTTTGAAAGATTTTTGTACCTAAAAATTTGTTGGATAGACCGCCTTCAGCTGTTATATATTCGTTTTACTTCGGTAGCTTTGAATATTCGTAGGTGGCATTGCTGTTATTTGCTAAACTCTATATTATTCTACACCTTTAAAACTTATTCTTCATCCATTTTATTATAAATGTATACAGAATGTAGCCTCTTTAATACAGAATATTAAAAGCTGTTATTAGCTGTCAGTTGCATTCTGATGCAAATGAAGTAAAATAATATAGGGCAATTATGAATTTTGAGTAATAAAAATATTTAATAAAAAACTACAAAAACGGTCCTGACCGTATTATGAGCGCGTGTCGATCTAGATTGATGCACCTGTAGAGGGATAGTGGACATTTTCTTCACATTGAAAATTTTGACCTAAAATTCACAGATTTTTTTAAATTATTAAAATATGAATAATTGTCTATCTTAGTTTTAAAGTTTTCTCTTTGTGCCAATATAGTGTCATAGTAAAATTTTATTAGAACTATTCAGTGTAGAGTAGACGTTCCATTCGTGATCGTTAAATTATAATTAATTTGAACAATAGGCCTTTGTAAACTGTAATATCTACTCAATTTATGAGCATTTATATCAAAGCCCATTTTTAATAAGCATTCCAATTATTTTTGCTTTTCCATTGAGGTGTTTGTTATTTGGGAAAATGTTCAAATTGTTATATCAAGTTCTGTAAAAATGAACGGTGTATTACGTTATTGTATTTATGGATTTGCATTGTGTTGTGTTTGTTTTGCAGTTTTGATTTGAGTAACACAAGAGTCTATAACAGTGTTTTGTAAATTATTTTAAGTAAAATATAAGAAAAATCAGGTGCTATTTTCTATAAAAATAATTGTAAATTATTTTAAGTAAAATATAAGAAAGATCAGGTGCTATTTTCTATAAAAGTGGTAAGTTTACATCTAATTGTGTAGAAATCCAGTCTATCATCTGTTAAAATAATAGTAGTCTTTTCTGAAATACTGTGTATTTTGTTTCTACAAACATCTTATCTCGGATGACATATTACAGTTTATAGAGAAGTAATCAATTAATTTTTACAGTTTATTTCCTTTTATTAAAATGGGGATTCTATTAAACTTTCTAAAATTTTTAATTAATGTTTACTTGAACTGATTTTGAACTGCATTTTTTACGGGAATCTAGCTTTGTTGTTGATAAAAGCATTTGTTTTAAACTTTGCCGACCTTTCGCAAAAGCCGTACTCTGGCCAAAAATTTATTTTTCTACTACAAAATTTAATTTCAATTTTCTTGGCAAAACGTGAATATGACATGTTGTTATGACATTTTTGTTTCTAATACTCCTAGCAATCTGTATTTTGTATTTTCTTCTGCATTAAAGACGCCACTCTCTGTGTAACACTAGTTAACAACGTCGACTTAATGTTATGTTTTACATACGCATTCGATATTTGATCAATACCGTTCCATTTATAAATATAATAATAGAGGACTTATTTTGATAGTCGACTTAACACATAGCGTAGTAAATGTCAACTAAGATACAGAAGTAGGGCGTTTTGCTAAAATAAAGAATTCGATTCAAGAATAACGTTCTTGTATGAAAAAAAAAACGTTATTGTATGTTTTGATAAAAGTTTTTTGATTCATCTTTTAGTTCAGATTGGTTTGTATTGTAGACTTCCGTGGCAGTTGTCAATGGTTAAACTGTTTCCGAGGTTATTGCCACGTTGTCGATTTTGATTTCTTGTTGTTGCTGTGTCTTTCTTAGAAGTAACTCAGAAACTGGAGATCAGTTCTCTAATGGGTATATAAAATTCATTGTGAAAATTGCGGGTAGTTCCAAATCATAGAAATTATTTAAATTCTTCTGGATTTCTATGGCCAGAATTTTATCTTTCTCAGTAAAATCTTGATTTTGTTCAGGTTTATCAAATGCTATGTATCCAGACTATCTTCTGCAGCTGCTGACTTCTCATTGTTATTATTGCTTCAATGACATTTGTGTTCCTCATGCTAACGTGTCTCCCCATTTATCAAATTTATATCATGCCTCATGTTAACGCTACGCGACCAAAGTCTTGGAGAATATTACTCTTGTAGTTGGTCTTGAGGAAGGCTGCTCCTATCTTCCTTAAAATGACGTGGATAGTATTGATACTGTGTTTCTTTTCATTGGTCTTTGGCGTCCTCCAGAAGGCTAGTTCATTATTCTTGTTGGTATATCTATTTCTTATGAGAACAAATCATAGTTCTTCCTGCTAGTGCCTTGGTTCGCAAATGGTACAAGCTATATGCATAGCATAGGTGTTGACGATACCTTGGTTTCTGGACCGAGTGGTAATCAAAATTCGACATTCAAATATATATCTTCAGGTTGAGTCAGTAAGAATGGGTCAACACTAAACTGGAGATACTAGACGCCAACATATTATTCATTTATTCTGAAATTTTTCAAAAATCAGAAAGTTTTGATAGCATGACTCTGAAAATTGATAGTATTGGGTTTTTTTGGTGTGAGAATACGAATTTGAAGCTTATTTTGACGTTGCTCCTAGAGGGCGCTAGTTTCACCGTATTATTTAGGTAAATCAAAATATATTTTTTATATCTAGTATCTAGTATCTCCAGCTTAGTGTTGACCCATTCTATCTGACTCGTTCTATATAGTGTGGTCTTTTTACAAACTCTGTCTCCTAATATACCATCGGGTGTTTAATTTACATTTTTCTGATTCTAACAATCAAACACATCTATTTAGTTTCTGGATTATGTGACTGCGTTGAAAACAGTTTGGTCTTTAAATAGGTTACCGATTTTCTTAGTCAAAGACGTAAGTAACAATATATTAACCTTTAAAAACCGAATTTGTTGTGAAAATCGATGTTATTTGGCACAATTTAACGAATTTTGACGTTTTTTAAATAATAATATCTTTAGTTTTTGAAAAAACTCTTGTTACCATATGGTAACACTAGGATCTTATGATGTCAATAAAAGCAAATTGTAGTTTTTTTTCATTTATATTTTAAACAAAGGTACAAACCAACTAAAAAGTTGTAAAATTATATTACTTTGTGTGCAAAACAAAAAAAAACAAGGAATACAAAGCCCTACGTCACATTTGTGACACATCGTACGAATACTGGAGCAACAACCATCCCCAGCGTACCTCCGTCTCTTTTTTTCAGGGACTTCCACAATTAAATGGTTTTGCTCATCATAACGAAGCTCATCTGATACTCGATTAAGAGATACACTTGATTTTGAAATACTGGGTTTTCCGCCAGATTTAGCAGGATTTCCAAAGCTCTTTAGATAATGATTGGTTATTTGTTGTCTAAATTCTAGTCCTCTGTCCTTTTTTCGTAATGCTTTCTTGTCCAGAAGTGGAGAATTTTTGGGCACCCGGTTTTCCCGAATGGCCTCTGCTTTTTAGTTGTGTAAGTAGGTTTATACCAGTAAAAAGGTTATCAAAGTATAAGTCATATGGACGATTTTTATTTATGGAAACTAGGTCATCTAACATGGTAACAAACGGTGCTGCTGCTTTCCCAAATTGTTCTCCATATTCCTCCGATCTTCTGTTATTTTTTCCCTGATATATTTCACAATTTACCAAATATCCGAAAGTTGTATTCAAAGACCACATCTTGTATCCAAATCGAATAGGCCCTTATGAATTGTTTGCATGAGTTTCGGCCATAATATTTTATCATGCTTTCATCATAATTCATTTCTCGCTCGGGTTGATAATGTTCTAAAAATTTGTATTTGAGTTTTTTTAGTCATGTAAGGTCTCAATTTCCACATTTTGTCATTTTGGTCCGGTTGGGTATTATCGGCTCAATGTATGAATCTCATAATTTGAAAAAATCTATCTCTGCGCATTGCTTCAGATATCAAAACATTTTTCATATCACCTTGAGTCTCCCAGTAATAACGCTTACCAGGTAGCACTGAATATCCACTGACCATAAGAATGGCCAAAAAACACCTTAGTTCTTCCTTTGAAACTTCGGGATCGGGGAAATTCTTAAAAAGGGCATATTTCGATGTTTCTTCGATAAGAAATGAGATAAGGTCATCATCAAAAAATAATTCGAAAAGTTCTGGCGAAAGGTCCCTATATCGTGAATAGTCAGGCTGACTAAAATCTCGTTTCTGGGAATACAAGTCGCCATCAATCCATTCATAGTGTCTGGCTTCTTTTTTGGAGGAGACTGACGAAGATGATGTGGAAGGCTTAGTTTCCGTAATACGTTTATTATTTTTTAGTTTCACTTCTGTTGGTGCTCGAAGTTGAGGACCGGAAAGATTATTAATTGTGCCCCCTTCGTCTTCATCTCCCGAATCTTCATCAGTCAAAACATTCGAATTTGGCGGCTCAATAAAAACTGCCTCTACATCGTCGTCATAGGCCATTTCGAGAGCCTCTTGTAAAGTAACACCTCGCCTAGAACAAACAAAAAAGTATAATTTAGATGAATAACATTTGCTTATGCGAAGTCCTAGTGTTACCATACGGTAACGAACGAAAAAAAAACAATTTCATAAATTTAATCTAAAATTACATGCATTATCCTAAGTAACTTTCAGTGATAAACAAAACACACGTTAATTTTGTATGGAATGTAATATAATAACAAAATAACAAACTGCTACTGCCATCTAGTCAAAAATTGCCGAATTTTACTCATAAAGTAAGAAGCGACCGCTGTTTTGCGTTACCATATGGTAACGCCAGGCTTTGAAGGGTTAATTCATATTTTTAATAATATTACAACAGCAAACATAAATTACTTAATCAATATTATGAACAACACTAGTATTTACTTATATAATAGATATGTAAAACTGAGTATACAACGAGTGCTTTTTTTATAAATGATTTCTTTCAGTGTAGTTTAGGTGATTTGAATAGTTTATACCACCAAACGCTTTTTAAATGTATTACAGGCCCATTATGTATCTAGTTGATGAAGACGTGTATATCGGCTTTATTTAAATGTACAATGATTAGAAATTCAATGTTTTTATGTTTATATGCGTGTATTTTTCTCGGAATAAGGCAATTCCCAATCATCGTGTCATTTGCCGCGCTATTACTTTGTGTTTTGTGTTTGTTTATTGCTTAATTTAATTAGCTGCGAAGAACATCAAACAATAGAACACACCTACTGAAGGAAACTGTTGAGAAACAAAATAAAAATAATGCCATTAGGTTGTATTCCTTTACATTCGTTTAATTTATGTATTACATCGACCTAGCCTCTTAGCTTGCGGTTCTGTTGCAATACGATTAGACGAAACGACTAAGACATATTAAACGTTACTTATTCATTTAGACGAATGTATATGTCATGGACACTGTGATTATTTGGTCATTATGTATAATGCCTGCATGTTATGCATATAATGACTAGAGCAGTCAAAGTGATACAAATTTGTAAATTTATCACACCGATCGGGCATTATACCTATATATTTGATACTGCAAGACCTTGTAGATTATGTTCATACTTGGTGTACTGATAATTATTTACCTATCAATATAAATAAGTGCAAAACATGTACGTATTCTCTCAAAAATCAGCCACTAATATTTGATTATAATATAGGTATGTCACCTTTAATACGTTGCGAGGAAATTAAAAATCTTGGTGTAGTGTTTGACAGCAGATTATCTTTTTCTAGCCATATTAATTCAAATATTAAATCTGCATACAGTACCCTAAGCTTTGTTATAAGGAGTACAAAATCTTTCACTGATGCAAGTGCATTGAGGAGTCTATATTATTCGCTCGTACGTTCAAAACTAGAATACTGTAACCTTATTTGGTATCCCTACTATCAAATCTACAGTAACCATTTGGAAAGAATACAGCGACGCTTTCTCAAACTCCTATCTTTTCGCATCGACAATTATTATCCTGATAGGGGATATGATCACCAGTTACTTTTGCAAAGGTTTCATATGCAGTCGTTGTATACTAGAAGAGTGATTACTAGTTTAACTTTTTTATTTAAGCTGTTTCATGGTATGGTTGATTCTCAGGCTTTACTCAATTTATTCAATATACGTGTTCCGAGACCTGGCTCTCGTGAGAATTCACTGTTCATTGTCGAGGTGCTAGAACAAATATACTTTTAAAATCTCCCATTTATTTAATGGCTAATAATTATAACAAAATAGCAGATCAGTGTGATATATTTCATTGTAATATTAATGACTTGTTAAGAATTGCATCAGATTATTTCAATAATTTTCAATATTAGTTGTAGTTTTTCTATTTATCATTTTATTTGTTTTTGTTTTCTTTTCACAATATATATTTAATTTGTAATTTTTTCGTCATTTTCTGTACTTTAGTATGCTCTATATTATATAAATCTATTTGTTTTGTCCTGTAAATGGAATATTTTCTGTTGGGCAATAAATGCATTATTATTATTATTATTATATTGCCCCATTTTCAAGCAGTGTGATAAATATACCTATATAATTGTTAATGCTATCATATCGAATAAATATGGAATATGTTAGGTTAGTAATGCGGATGTGGAATTTTTAGTAAATATGGATTATAAGTAGGTAAAATAAATGTAAACATATCACAGTATCCTGAAGTTCAGTATGACATATTTATAAATATCTACTTGTGTCTTGTTAGAGTCATTATACATAATGATCAAGAATTATGTAGGTGATGAATTTAATCACATTTAAAAACAAAATATTGTTATACCAACACTTGTATATCAAGTCAAATTTTAAAGGATGTGTTAGCTGAACTAAATATTTATTTTAGTACTTTTTTAAATTTTTTGTAACACTATAGAACTTACCATTAAACACAGTCTCCTAGATTCTCGAATTCCCACGAATTTGTAAATTTTCTACACATTCCATATTTTACTTATTTATACTTGTCTCAACACATGTAAAACCAAAATGCGATAGTCCAGGTCTAAAGACCACGGTATGGTAAAAACATAAGAAGGGAAGGGCAACGGAAGATGGCACGTAGTACATTCCTTTCTAGATTCATGTTGAAAACTCTCGAAGGGCAACGAGCACGCTGATTTGGAAGGGGAAATAACACGGTTTTACTACAATAATAACATGGAGTAGTAGCATTACATTCTATCAATAAAACTATGTATTAACATTTGCTACAATAATCCACAAGACATTTTCAATTCATTTGCAAAATATCTTGAAATAGCATATATTGGGTCAGAATTTTATATTAACTTAGTTCCTTTTATGGATAACTTGCCACTTTATCTTCTTCTTTGTACTGAGGATCAAAGTCTGAAAGCGTTAAAAAAAATGAATCTAAATGTACCAGTCCAGGTGGAGTTCCAGCATTGCTGTTAAAATAATATGCAATACTATTCGCACGTCGACTTTGTACTATACATATTTAATTTGGCATTGCAAACGGCTACCTTTTTTTTAGCGAATGACAAATTTTTAAGGGTGTTCCTATTTTCAAAAAAGGTGACAAACAGCTTAATGAAAACTATAGATTAATATCAATAATAAATAATGTTTCCAAATTGTTTACGATAGTGTTTTATTATTACATGTTATATAGACATGTTAAACATCTTTTGTCAATGAATCAGCATGGATTTGTTTCAGGAAGATCTACAGTGAGTAAACTTAGTATGTATTATGTAATGTATTAGTCAGAATATGGATCAGGCTGGCCAGGTTGTTGTCATCTATACCGATTTTTCTAAAGCCTTTGACAAACATTATCTGGTTTGGGCCTTATTGAAAACTTTATTAATTTTTTTAGGGTTTATCTAAACATGAGAAGTCAGTATGTGCAATATCGTGGATTTCAGTCTGTCAGGGTATCTGGTACTTCAGGTGTCCCACAGGGCTCTATTTGGGGACTACTATTACTCCTCATTTTTATTAATGACATTACATTTGAGTTACAGTGCAAAACTCTCCTATATGCCGATGATTCTCAAGTTATTTCTTTCTGTAAATTCCATTCTGGATTGTCATTTACTTCAGGATGATTTAATACTTTTAAACACATGGTCTGTTCAAATAAAATTATTCCTTGTCATTCAAAAATGCAACATTGCCACATTTTCCCGTAAGAAAGATCAGTTACTTTATATATATAATATTGATAGTACAAGGTTAACTCGATGTAGCAAGATTTAGGAATTACCTTTGATCTAAAAACTAACTTTCACACCTCATGTAAATAATATGGTAGCCAGTATCTCAAGGAGTTTCGGTTTTATTTTACGAAACGGCAAACAGTTTAATGGTACTAAAACACTAATTCTCTTGTATAATGCTTATGTAAGATCTAAACTCGAATATGCATCAGCAGTGTGGAATCCTGGACATGAAACACACGAGACTGTAATTGAATCTGTTCAGAGACGTTTCAATCAATTTTCTGTGGTTCAAAAGCTATGGTATTTACCCTGAACAAGGTTTTTCTTGTAATATATTACTCTCCAGATTTAATTTTATCTAAAAACTTACAGTATTATTGATTGTCCCTCACTTATTCAAGAAAAACCGATTTCCAGCTCCGTAGGGAGAGATCATGTTTTATCTGCACCCGAGAGACTTTTTCACATTTTCTCGGACACCCTGTATAATGTCATCATTACCTCTACTATGTAATTGAAGTCTTTTTTCTGTTCCGTTGTTGTACTGTAGTGAATAAATAAATAAATAAATAAAGCGTAAAATATTGTTACAAGAAGACAACATAATTAGGTACTTGTATTTGAAGATTCTTTATGATTATCGTTTTTCTTATATCTTATATAAGAAATGGTTTAACAAACCCGTCTAATTAACCAATTTTTCTCAGCGTATCCCTTTACAAAATATATTTGTAAAATAATTTTTTTTTCAGTGTAGTGTCAGGTAGCCGTCAGCTATAATAACTCACGATTGGGACAGATTGCAGAACATTTCATATCACTGAAAAACCTGAGGGCCCCCTAAAAATAAAACCTCTTGATGTCATTTCCGTCACCGCCAATATATCGACCAAAAACCGAGCGACCATTACCGTCACGATGAGAGCAATAAATGACCAATATTGACCTAACTACATTTGAACCCATCAAATAAATCTGATATTAACCACTCCCTTGCTGTTGTCGCAGCGCGGATGGAACAATCCGGGTCCTTCCCTTTCACAAAAACTAAATATCCTGCACAGGATGTGTCTAATTGCTTTCAGGTCCTATTTGCTTTGTGTCTTTTTCAGTGATTTTAGAGCCTTAATGAAACAGACTTAGGTTGGTTGTTGTTGTAAACTTTTATTGTGTTTTTCATACGTTACAGAGAGCTCGGCGCTTTATTAAAAATATTTTCGCTCTGGTTCAGCCCGAGGTCTTTTTCGAGTTTTTACAGTCTTTATCAAACATCAGATGAATGTTGTTTTAAAATGCGGGCAGTTTTATAAATGGAGCTAATATTTATTAAAGCAGTGGATATGAAGATATAAAATATGTTCTCATTAGATTTAAAAATCTCGTTTCAGAATTAAAAGGGAAATCATTGTGTATGATTATTATGTGATAACCTTTGTTTACAATGTTTTCTCTATGTGGTGATCATTACTGAAACTATAGATACACAATTGTAGTATTAATTACTATAAATTGTATTAAAATAGTGCGTGCAGGTGGTCATGTGCAAAAAGAAATAAACGTGTTTTTTTGTGGGATGTCAGATTAGCATGTGGCCACAAGATGTACCTATGTGCTGTATCATGTCTAATCAGGTTTGCCTCTATAGAGTAAGTCGTAGGTTGCTTCATCTATGACATGCTGAGGAGATGTAGCAAGCTTGAAAACGGTATGTGTCTGGTGTGTCACTAGTGAATGGGATACACATATTTATTTTATAGACATACATATATAAAGCAAAAATACTAATTATGTCTTCCAGTTTTATATTTTCTTAATGCAATCTTATTACTTACTGTATTGAAAATTATTTAATATTATTTCAAATATTTGCAGTAATTCTTTCAAATCACTTAAAAGTTCGAAGAAAATTTTATTTTACTTTGAGAATAACAATTGTTGCCTCAAGTAATTCTTGCTGTCTAAATAAAACAAAACAATTTTTAATACAAACGGAACTTCATGTTATGAAGTATATTAGTTTTCCTTTTTTTCATAAAAGACAAATATATTTACTTTTGCCTAAACATACATTAGCACTCTATGAAAAGAGCCCCACATATATGGGTATTAAATTGTACAATAAGTTGCCAGGGAGGTTCAAAGATATTGTTAGCGTAAGAACCTTTAAAGCTAAATTAAAAGAAATGTTGTTAATGTATTGTTTTTATATTATTGATGAATTTATGGAATGTCAATTTTAAATGTATTTTTTTTACCGATTGTGTTCAGTGCATATTTTTTATATTTGTAAGTTGTTTGTCTGTATTGTGTTAAGTGTTTATTCACTTTACGTGTGAGTGATTGTAATTTTTTGTTTTCATGTATGTTTGTATTATCTTCTACTAGTTTGTAATTTCTTGACGACTCCTATACCTGTACTGGTCGAACGGATAATAAATCATTATTATTATTATTATTATTATATGTTCTTATTATACAAGATACAATCTTTCAATAAAGTATTACTGTACTGTCATAGACAAGCTAGTAATCAATAATTATATAAAATGAAAATAAAATTAGGTAGGCACTAATGAAAAACACGTGATAATATTTGTTGATCATAGTCTCTTAGCCGGAACACTATTTTGTATGACTTGACTTTAAACTTTGCTCATTTTTTCTAATTTTCTTTTTATTTAAACTTGTAAATAGTGTAAACGATTGTGATAGGTTCCTTATTATTTGAATTTCAGTATTTTAAGAGATCTTACCTTAAGAAAAAGACTTGGCGGTTTTTATTTTATTTCAAAGCACCAAGAACAAATATTCTTCAGTTTGGACGAATAAATGTTATGTTATGTGTTTGTACCACCGTTGTCAAAATGTTTACCCTTAAATTAACATATTATTAGTGTAATAATATCTTACCGTTCAATTCTGGCAATAATTCTAACGAATATTTCCCTGACAATGTCAATGACTCATAATTAAAATGCGCAGTGCATATTCGTATACGCCTATGGTGTTCTGTAGATATTATTTTGGCAAATTTATGCTCTCTGACAAAGCCTAAATTATCTTTTCATCGTTGATACCTTCAAAATATTACTGAACTTATAAGGCATTATAAAGATTTTAACTAACACATTACAATACTTTATGATTAAATTAAAATATTTTTTAGTTTTACTGACCACAGCGTGGAATTAGTAGTAGAATTGATATTCGATATTTAAGTTTGTGAAAAGCAATCGTTATGTCGTCGTTAAACCTTATTTTTCCATGTTGGTTACTGAGCGTTGTTGTGACAAAAAAAATTAGTCGTTGGTTACCGATAAAATCGGTTGATATTTTCCCGGACTAGTTTATTTGAAATTACGTTTTTAGTCATCTTAGGAACCGGTTTTTTCCTTAATTTCTAAGTACAATTTGTTCAGTACATGTTATTAGGTGATAAGGAATAATAACATCTATTTTGGGAAACTAAAGAGAGCCAAAAATACCAATCAACTGAAAACTTGACTGAATAATAACAGAATTTTCCTTACTTCCAAGATAGCAACCGGCAGCATTAACTCATATTTTCTCTCTTGCTATAAAAGGATGGTAATTTTAACTCAAAAAATACAGTCCACTCAATTCTGGCAATTAATTCTAAACCACAGATGTTGGTAACTGCAGTTCATAAATTTGAATGTCTGTTAATAGTTCTATTATAAATGTATTATCTTTTAGCATTCTTGGGGAAGTGAAAAAGCGAAATGTTATTCCGCGTATTAAGTTTATAATCATTAACTGATCGATAAGATTTGTGACAAACCATTATTACGGAGCAGTAAAATTAATTCACACGAAATTGAGTAACCGCAAAAAAAAAAACATTTTTTCGCCCGTTTTGCGTAGTGTGTCCCTTATCTTGATCGTCATGAAAAATCTAGGTGAGCATAATTCGATTTTTCCAATATTTGTCCGACTTACCCCTACTTTTCATGACGATCAATTTAAGCCCACGGAGACCTCTGTACAACCTTCCCCGTTCTAGCTGCACACTACGCAAAAACGGGCGGATTTTGCGATCACTCTTTATAAGGCGAACCCAGTACAACCGTTTCGCAGAACACTAAACATCAAACAGCCCAATAAATAGCCAATGATCTGCCGTCGATGTTCAGTTGTCGAAGCAAGAAAAGTGGGTTGGTAAAGGGGAGACCAAGTGGTGGGGGAAGGAGAGAGGCCTAATTGTTAGTATATTTATACTATTGTGTTTATTAGACCAGGCGATGTATGTATGAACAACATACCTCAGTCAATATATACTCTGATTGTTTGAAATCTACAAACTTGAAAAAATAATTATTAAAAACAGAGAAAAATAATAAGTGATAGAAAACAGTTAAAGGAATTACAAATTTCGGTCTGAGAAAATGAATTTTGTTTAAAAATTGTTGAAGTTGAAAATACGAGGGGATAGATCCTTCCAGCAAATATTTTTCTAGCCAATGCCCATGTTTTAATTAAATGGATCGTCGTAATAAATTGTGCAGCAGCTCGTTCTAAGATTAGGGCCAGACGAAAGAATTCTAGTTATTGTAACTTAAATGGAGTATATCCCAAACTAAATTAAACTAGGGGGTGTCTTAATACCACCCTTGTTATTTAAATGGTTGCCAGCCCTTTCACTGATATTTATTCCTCGACATCATCGTCTCTCAAATGGCCCTTAATGGTAATGTACAAAAGGCTTAGCCTCGTTTCCTGTCGGCAGATATGGATCTACGGGATGCCTAGCGTCAGTCTATTAGATTTGTTAAGTTGATTGTAAAATTATTTTTCACTTCGTAAGGAATCCCTTATCTGATCGAGAGGTGTGAATAACAAAGTGGGATCTGAATGATGTTTCCGAAATACATAGGTAGCTTTGATTTATCTACACCCTGTCGTATAAAAAATCCGTATTGGAAGTTTGGTATATCCACTGTTCGGATTTATTTATTGTGATTCGGTGCCTCAAGAGGGCAAACTTTTTTATGAAGTTATTCTTCAGAATTAAGAAATTTGTTTTGGGAAAAAAATGTGAATGTTCGATGGAGATAAGAAGTAATATAGACAAATCCTAACAACTTACAAGGTTATTCCATAAACAACTTTCACATCCACATTAAGCTGTGTTTTTTTAAATAGTCACAATCGCAGAATTGTATCAATTTAATCTAAAAAGTCTTTATGAACTAATGGTCTACTAAACCTTTGGATATGAAAATTCAAAATGTTTAGAAAATATCAAATTTGTTCATGTCTCTGAAAGTGTTAGATTAAGGTAATTTAGTGTAATAATACAATAAATGATAAAAAATCACATCAAAACTTATGGAACACTGTTATAATTATTTTTCGGAATTCAGAGATGGATTTACACTAAGATCTTATACAGATAACATTTTCATTTTACAGAATAATAAAACAAACAAAACTTTAGATTAAAGTAGCCTAATATCGGTTACGTTTTCTAAATGAACCATAACATACTTAATTAAACATAATCTAATACAATTTTGATATGACCTCATTTATTGTAATATATCCTCACATCATATTTACATTCAGTAAGAAAATTTAAGAAAATATGGAAAAAGAAAACTAAAAAATGGAATTTTGCCAATTACAAAAATAGTACCTATCCTAATTTCGCATAGGAAGGTTATCTATCTGAAATTAAAACGCCTAAAAAATTAACAGATTTTCTTTAATAAAACTTAACCATTCAGACAAGAAGTACAAATGTGTGCTTTCTCTTTATCTTGGGGCATCTGTCTCTATGTAACAAAATGTTATAATTAAAATGAATTTTAGTTTTCCTCATTTCGGATACCTACTTGATACCTTCGGATATCTTGGTCTGGTCAGTGGTCGCGCGGTTTAAGGCGTCAGTACTTGAATCGAGGTGACTAGATCGCTGTGGGTTCGACTCCCGCAGCCAGTAGACCGTATATAAGCTATATTCGTGGAGAGGACTGGCACCCTCTCTGCGGGAATGGCAAGGTGGAAGAATGTTGGCTTGGATCAATGTGAGATATTGATATCGGTTGACTTTTGACTACCCCCTTAATTAATGAGGTTTTCCAAGTTTCCCTCATTCCTGCACTGAATGGTGGTTAAGACCTACCAACGTAAGTCGTTCCTGGGCGCAAATGCGGCCTGCTTAATAATAATAAGCCGCCTCCTCTCCCGCACAAGTCTTCGACTTCTGGGTCCTCGTGATTAGAATGAGGGGTAGAGATATTATTATTATTATTATATTGAGTAATTGGATGCATTTTAGTATCTGAAATTAGGAGCAAATCTAGTTTTACCTTAATTTTTTTTTTGTCTAAACTGTGGGTGAAAATAATTTTTGGTTATAAACAGACAACTATTATATCCTACGCTTACCGAGCAATTCATATAAAGTTTAAAAATGTGAATACATATCAAAAATACCACTCACAAAATATCACACATAAAAATCTCTGTTACTCCGCTGCTCAAAAGAATTTGTCAGTTCTCTTATTGGGTATAAACACAACTATTTACCATATCATATTATTAATATGTAACTAAATATTAAATACACGCAACAGTAATGAAATTGCCTCTTATATAGCTATAGCTAGAATTACGGGTATCCAACAATGGGAACCTATCCGAAATTCCTCTACTGTTTTTTTGTGTACTTGAAAAATTCTTATAAATTATTTGATTCAGGCCTTAAAACAAAATCGCAATTCAGGAAACACTTTTAATTATTTGGATTTTTGATATACATCTTCTTTCATAAAACTGGTGCGTTGCCATCACAAAAACATTATTAAATTTAAAATGAACAAAAGTAGGGGTTTAGAAAGAAAGTAGGAAACAGAAACTTAACAATAGTTTTTCTCTTTGTAATTACCCGCTGGATTTTTAACCTAATCTTTATAAACGAACTGGAAAAATAGGTTAGTCGACGTTTCAAAAATTAAAATACAACAGTAATAAACTGAAAAACTGTGTTACGAAATTACAAACTAAGGTACAAATAAAGTTACGTAAAGGCTCCTGTAACGTAATTTGTTTGTAATTTGTTTTTTGTATCATGAAGTAAACAAATGAAGTGTCCCAGAGAATCCTTAAAATTGTAACGTGTGACAACATTGTAGCACCTGCTGCTGTTAACCTAAAAGTATTATTAGCCATTGCAGTATTGTGATTAGTGCGTTTCGTTTTTCTGTACTTATTTCTATATATTTGTAAGTGCACAAAAATAAAAATGGAACAATTTATAGCAACCATCAGCATCTGCATGACGTGTTAATTTATGACGAACCTGGACAAAACTCTCTGGCAATGAGACCTTTGTACGGTTAACAATTTTGAATAGTTGTATATATTTCATATTATATGCTGTGTTGTGAAAAGAGTTCTAAGAAAACCAATCACAATATGTTTAGGTATGTAACACCTAGCATGGTATGTTCGCGACGTTGTCACATATTCAAGACTTATTTACTGTCATAATTCTGTTACCCTTCAGGGAAAAAAAATGTTAAGTAAAATATGTTTGGTTAGGTACAATTTATTATTCAGCAAAATATAGGCACTCATATTCCGGACACCCTGTATAACTATAGAGGTTCAACTTTGTTAAAGACTATAAGATCTGAGAAAGGCATCTGATAAATATATTTTTTTTACCAGAAGATTTCAATGAATAAACAAGAACAAGTGAATTTTTAATTTGACCCTGGTCTAGTTTTATAAAACACTATATATAACAAGGGTCATATAAGCATATGTTGAATATGTACATGCTATCTCACATAAGAGGGCCACTCCTATGTATCTCGCTTAATATGCGAGACGTCAAAAATTTTTAAATATTTTTTGTTGCATTTTTGGAGGCCTTTATGTTCGTATAAACAAATTTGAAATCCATGACCAACTTTATCACTTTTTATATTGACATACAGTCTGCTCAAATCATTTTCAAGCATTTTTTTCATTTTACACGAATTTTATAACAATAATTAATGATTATCCATTTAAAGCTATTTAAGGGTAGTTTATATAGGTTTAGGGGTAGTAGCGACATTTCCCCAGCTATCTGACATATTTCTGGGGCATTTCTAATGTTAATTAACAATAATCAATTGATTTTTTTATGATTTATGCGTTATTACTTGTCTGTATTAATTATAGGTACTAGTATTAGCTGATGTTATTAATATTTTCGGATTTTCTAGTTTTAAGCTTACCTTTTCTGTTTAAATTTAAATAAAATTAGTTTCTAATTCAGCACTGCTTATTTTAGTACTAAACTAAACTAAATCACTGAATCGATTAAATTAATGTTTCGAAAATTAAGAGCATCTCAACTCAAACGTAAAATCGCTATGGAGAATTTCAATTAATATGTAATCTTCTTCCTCAAGTTATAACACATTCAAAATTATAGTTTTTCAAACCACAATAAACTTTAACAATTTTCAAAACTAACGGTTATGTATAAATTATGACTATCGAGTATAAATATTATATCTTCATAGTTTGCAACATTTAGCGTAAGCTACATTGTCTGTGTTCGAATAATTTTAAAGACGCAATTGCTTCTAATGTGGAAACCAATAAAATAATAATATTATAAGAAAATATGTATTTCGCATAAAAAAGTACATTCTGTTTATTATTTTTTTGCAGTTGGCGTCTTTAAAACAGGTTCTACATTATCTTGAGTAACAACGAAAATATTTAGGTACATATTTTTAACTAAAATTGAAAAAACTGTAATAAATACAAAAGATAAAGGCAAAATGTAGTATATTGCATGAAAGACGAAAAAACAGTTTTTTGTGGCCATAGCCTGCTTCAATAAAAATCCGCCTGGAGGGCGCAGCGAACCACATACGATATTTCAAAAATCTGTTTATATCAGGTGAAAGGTATCAATTTTGCAATCAAAATTTATTACCAATAAGTTTTCTCTATCTCTTAAAATAAAAAAGTTAGACGGCCTTAAAGTTTGGGTACTTTACAGGTTTTTTTGTTATTACTCATAAAGTTGGTCATGGATCTCAAATTTATTACGAGCATAAAGGCCTCCAAAAATGCCACAAAAAATATTTAAAGATTTTTGGCGTGTCTCGCATATTAAGCGAGATACATGGAAGTGGCCCTCTTATGTGAGAGCCTGAATATAAAATTTCATCAATAAATTCAGTAAAAAAATATTTAAAAAATAAATAAAAAAGTTTTCAACTCAGCTGGTAATCGAGCCACCGACCGTGGGTTTAGTAAACTGAAACGATATATTATATACGTGTTATCGTGTGCTGTTCGGCACAAATGTAAACAAAATTTTTGAAATGTTCAAATTAAGATTTCCAACTACATATAATAACGTCGCGAAAGAATCTGGGTAAGTCTCAGACGGTACAATAATAGCCGCTGGTCACCCGATCTGGTCGGATAACGTCCACAAATACAAAATTATTTTTTATGTTTTGTCTGACATTTCTGGATATTTGTCGAGCGGCCACCATTTTGACATACAGGGTGTCCTTGAAATGCATGTACCAGCGAACCAACCTATATTCTTTTGGTGAAAATACGACGATTTATGCAAAAATACACCGTTAGGGGGCTCTTTCATTAATCGATTTAAAACGGAAATGCATTTAATGATTAAAATGAAATTTGGTAGGTATATGAAAATATATCGGTAAAAAGCGTTTTTTGATGCAATTAATATTAATTATCGACTTGCATTTGGATACTAGATACCCCAGTTAAATTGTTATTAGCTATATAAGAGAATTAACAAGCCTTTAACCCACGAAAAAAATGGACCCTCGAGGCGTAGCCTAATACTTTAAATTGATTAATAATTTCTATGTCGCTTACAATACTTATTATAAAGTCGGTGTGACAATGACACTTTGCAAAGATTTTCACCTACGTGATCCATAAAAGAACTATGGAATTCGAAAAACTAAACTTGATAACGTTTTTGCTTTATTTTAATTGATTTACGTTTTCTAACATTCAATCGTCATTTACTTGAAAACTTTCCTATGTAAGAGGGCAAAATTTTAGTACTGTCCGATAGAGAATTAAACGATCTTTCAGAATCAAGGAAAAAAAATATGGTGTTGCCATTTAAAAAAAATCGATGACGTCATTACTCGAAAACAAATGACATTTGAAAATCGCATTTTACGCTAAAATTTGTATTTTTTAAATTAAAAATCGACCTGTTCGAGGATTTTTCCCAAAAAATAATTGTTTCGTTTTTATTGAATTTATTCCATACTTTTGGCGCATACTGTATACATGTACTACAGTTTGAGAAACTCTGTCATATAAGATGATAAATAGCAAAATCAATTATCACCTTTGAAGTTCATAACTTCACTAATGTTATATTGCCTCTACATTTGTCGAATTATTTCATGGCAATTATCACTTCTTTATTGCAGTACCGTATCCGACGTGACAAGAGCCTCTGGTGTTTGTACCTATAGAAATTACTTGGGAACGGAGATCGACTCAAAGGCATTAATATTTTCAGTCTTGCCGGCGTCCGTTAGAAGTTTACACTTTCATTTATCGGCAACACTCATGTATAAATAATAGATAGATTTCGATTGCCCAATAATTGAATAGTATAAAACTGATTTATAGTTGGCTGCACAAAGAACCCAGCCTACCAGTTGTGTTTTTTCGTGTAAGACCTTTTGAAAATTGTAATCTGCACGATCACCATCTCATGAATACGACCAGTTAATGGTTAATTTTATGGTCACATTAAGCGAGAGCGTGATGTTTTGGTTCTGTGGTGATTTTATACAGTGCTTCTCATTCGATGGCTTGCTGGCTCGATTATTATGAAAGATAGAAACTTTTTACGAACGTTGACTACTCGTATATATAAAATATGCTTTTTAGTTTTTTTTAGTTTTTCGGATAGTAATTAAACAATGAAAATTTGTATATCACTGCTGACTTTTGTAACAGCCACATTTTCCTAAATTATTTACACATTATTATGTTTTTTTATAGAATTGAGTGTTATTCTCACTTTTTTTATCAAAATCATATGAGGGTGATTCCACGGGATCTGCAGAAATTGATTCCTACTGGGAAAGAAATAAACTTTTTCTAACAAATCAAACTCTCAACAGAATTTTAAAATAATTGGGACCTGTATATACTTGCCTTTAATTGGTGTAATTGTAATTATTTCGCTATGAAATAGAGCTTTGTGCCTTCAACCAATGATGCATGAAGAAGAACACTTCATCTTTAAAAAAGAGGTGTGTTTGGCCTATTTCCACTCTATTGCAAAACGTTTCTCCCTGCCAACTATATGGTCGAAGTGTTCGATGTTGAAACTATGGTTCAAAATAAAGAAAGACATTGATATTGGAAAATACCTCAAGCTAACAACATACTTGAAGAAAACAAATGTTGGTTACACGCCAAAAATCAAAGGTATAAAAAATAAATTTTTCTCTTAAATTGCCCCAGGCAACGTAAATCTTATGACCAAAGTAGCCACGAGATTTGGAATGCACTGTGCTTCTCGCCTCTAAGAACTAGCAAACATGATAATCCACGATATAGAAGACAAAGGGATGAGCTTAGTAGTACCATATTTTTTCTTATTCTATAAATGGGGTAAACGTACTAAGCAATGTATGCGTATCAACAGCTTCGGGAAAATGCCATCTAATATCGCTGGTTACTTAGGCTTCCCAAACCCCATAGCGTATACAGGGCATTGTTTTCGGCACTCTTCTGCCTCATTATTATTCAACTCCGGGTCCAAACTTACAAACATATAACGGCATAGTGGATGGAAGTCTACAGCGGTAGCTGAGAAAAGAAAATAGCCCACATCATCATCAATAAAGTTACAAGCTAATCCTATAGCACATACTTTGTTAACAATGAATTCCACAACTGAAGAACATCCTTAAGCAGTTATTGCCTCAGCATCTATTAGTTTAAATAACTACTTAATAATTACTTGTTAATTTTTTACTGTATTAAAAAGGTATTTTAAGCTAATATAAATCAAATATCCTACAATTCCTATCAATGAAGTCATATGTATGTTCTCTGATATCAAACATCTAGGTATGATAATGAACAATTCCACAGACAAAGCTCTATTCAATAATTATCTAAAGAAATTAATCTAATTTACTAACCTGCTTTAATGAAACACTCTATAAATATCTAACTTCACTTTTTGGCAGTGGGAACACGACAATATATGGGTAGATATTGTGGGTGTAATTCAACGCAGGTTGGGGCTTTTGTCCACTGAGTAGTTAGTTTCACACAATATTATTAATACCTAAAAATATATAAAAACTTTTACATAAAAGGTGAACATTATTCAAATAGGTATTGTCATATTTAATTCATTGACAGGCTGTCACTTTTTGTCATTGTCGATAATTTTAATTTTTATAATTTTTATAGTTAGATATTTGATTCAATTTAAAGGAGGCCACCTGATGAAGCAATCCTAAAAATGCAGAAATAGGTCAGATCTCATCTATTGTGGTTGAATTGTCGTGTTCCCACTGCCAAAAAGTGAAGTTAGATATTTATAGTGTTTCATTAAAGCAGGTTAGTAAATTAGATTAATTTCTTTAGATAATTATTGAATAGAGCTTTGTCTGTGGAATTGTTCATTAGCATACCTAGATGTTTGGTATCAGAGAACATACATATGACTTCATTGATAGGAATTGTAGGATATTTGATTTATAATAGCTAAAAATACCTTTCTAATACAGTAAAAAATGTTATAAAAGCCAATAGTAAGGAATATATGGGTAGATATTTTGGGTGCAATTCAACGCAAGTTGGGGCTCTTGTCCACTAAGTAGTTAGTTTCACACAATATTATTAATACCTAAAAATATATAAAAAATTACTTGTTAATGTTATAAATTGGTAATTAAAAGAAACTGTTTCTCCTGATTGGAATTGGCATGATCGTAGGAAAAATAGTGTACCTAACATATGCGGCTAATGTCTTTTGCGCATTGAACAGCAGCATAGGCTGTCGCCGTGCAGAAAAGTATTACTTTCCGTACTAGTTAGGAAAATTTCATTTTTTATTTTAGCAAATATAATTCGAAAATTTCCTTAATCTCTTTAAAGTACAAGAGCTAATAATAAAAATGTGTAATTTTAAAAGGGAACCGGATTTTACAGGTAAAAACAAAGCAAAATTTGAAATATATCCTGCTTATAATAGCGGGTTTACACATGCATGGATTTAGTGGCGCCAGCTGTTACTGGCGCGCCAGTAAAATAAAATTGCATATGTAAACCTCTACTGGCGTGCCATTTTTTATCAGTGGTAGCACGAATAAAAAAAGTTAGAGCATTCTAACTTTTCTATGCGCCAGTAACGACTCATCAGCTTGTGCAAAGAAAGTTTGCAAATGTAAACCTATTGATACACGCCAGTATTTACGCACCAGTTTACCAGATGAGGTTTTGTTTAGTATTTGATTTTATGTTAGTTTCTATTATACGAAATGAGTAAGAATTGAAATTCGGCAAAAATCGTTGAATATTTAGAGTATTACGGACAGTGTCCTTTGTTTGTGGAATCCAATTTGTATGAAAATAGGAATGTAATAGAATATGCTTACGAAAAGATCACAAGAAACGTAAATAGTGATTATTTTAATTCTTCTGAGGTCAATGTTCTATAAGGAATGCATATACCTTAGAAATAAATAAAATTTAGAAAGCAAGAAGGTTCCTTGGTTTGCAGTGGCTGATAGATTTTTGCATTCAGTGGTACAAATCACTGTAGCTAGCAATCAACAAATAAAACTGGCGCAATAAATTCGTAATGTACGATATGTGTAAACCTTTACTGACATGAAAGTTCAACTGGCGTAGCAAATCATTGCATATGTAAACGCGCCTTAATGTTACGGTCCTGTGGCTTCTAAAAAAGGAATAAGCAAGACTGTGAAATGAATGAAAAACACTGCTATACATGACATTATTTCATAAACTTTTACTGCCCGTTCGTGCGAAATTATTTGTTGACAGAAAACTGACAGTTTGTTGAGTTCAGTCATATACTTTTTATGTTGCAACATGTTTATTGCCTCCAATCATAAGAACATTTTTGTTTTATAGACGCCTGTCTTTTTAAGGTGTATCCATTTAAGAGCAAACTTTTTTTCCAATGAAATATTATACATACCTATATGGCCTCTTGTTTCTAATTGAATCTTTTGTACTCTCTGGGTTAACTACGGCTACAATGTTACTTCCAAATTAAAGGAGCTACATATTTGATATTTCTAATAGGTAGTAGTACTTACATGAAATCAAAATGTTATATATTTTTGTCATATGCAGTGTGATTCAAAAGTCATGCGCATTTGCAGTTTCAGAGAAAATCGTTCGGACAAGTCAATTTTGTTTTTTTTTTTGGATATTAACTTTGGTGTACTTGAATTCTTAAAAATTTAACCAGTGGCTGCGGGAGGTGGTATAAGGTTGCTTTTTTAATGGCAACCACCTTTTTCATTACATCGTACGAAAACCTAAGAAAAATTTTGGAGAATATTTCAACGGAATAGCTGAGTCTAGGCACCTGAACGCAATCAATTTATGTTGAATTCTCTAATTGATTATAATGGATTAAATTACTACTACTATTTGTACTACTATTATAACAGTATCAAATATTATTGTGTGCACCCACTCCTCTGGGTTGTTAGACTCAGTTATCTCGCTGAAAAAGGGAAATTTGGAATTTATAGTTTTTCAATTTTTTTCCAAAATTTTCTCTACTACCAACGTAACATGTTGCTTAATCAGAAAGATCTAAGCTTTCATATGGTGCAAAGAGATGGTTGCCATTAAAAAACAACCTTATCTCCCTCCCGCCGCCATTGGATACATTTTTTTTAATAGAACATTAAAATTCCATACGAACAAAGGTGACCTCCCTCAACTATTTTTCCAAAAATTGCCAGTTTCCGAAATGCCCATGGCTTTTGAGGCACATTGTATATAAATGATAAATTTGTAGGTATTTAGGACGTTTTTAAAAAAATATATTTAATGTAAAATAGCTGGGTAAAGTATATATACGTATTAGTGATTTCGTTAAGGTACTTAAATATTATTGAAAAACTGCATTATCGTATTAAAAATGTGAAAACTTTTAGAAGAGAAAGATGATTCAATAAGAAAATATGACAATAATAAATTGATGAATATTTACTTATAGTTATGTTTTTGCGATATTCGTGCTATGTAGTAATAAAAAATCTGAAATAGAGTCACATATTCCAAAATATGCGTATATGATAAACTAAGTGGCAGTCCTTAAATATAAAATACATATTTTAGCATTGGAAATGTTTGCGGAATCGATAGTAACTAGATACACTTTCAAAATGTAACAAATGTTCGGTAGCGACCGCTGGGCGCAGGAGTGGTACAATCAGTGATTTTAGTGTTGTTGTTTAAGTTGGATATTTCTGTATCGTATAGAATGGGGAGGAGAAGTGATAAAGTCATTCATTTATCTATTTTTGTAAGACTTGGCGAAGTGCTCTGTAAGTAAATTCAACATGGAAACTAATTTTTCCAATGCACGCAGTTTCGATTGCTGCAGAACATTATATATTCGTTATTCAGTTCCTCGTTGCAAACTGCCAAAATAGCATTTTTACTAATTACAGTAGAACACCATCAGGACGAAAATCTACAATTGGCAAGATGGTTGCATAGCTTTATTCGGGTCTAGCGAGTGATCATGGGCGTCAATTAATAGGAGTTTAAACTAACTAAACTAAAGAAAAGAAAGTTTCTGCTTTATAAATTATTTAGGAAATTTTTTGAAAGCCGATTCCGTTAATTCTTATTTTTATCTATATACTCTTAAAATATTTGTACTTAGGCACAGTATATAATGAAGTATTTTATTTTTTTCACCTCTACGTTCATGTCTAATTGCTTAATGGCGAATTCCGGGGATTAATAAGCAGTCTCTTTTCCATATAATTAAGCCTCGCGCCTGTACTACAGCTATATCGCTGTTCCTCTCTTCTTAATCGCAGCTCTGAGTTATTAAAGAAATCATTAATTACAGACAGCAAAAAACCTAAATTAATTCGATTTCATAATTCCTCCTTCAACGTCCTACCGTTTCCGTCATCGTCTCGACTGGTCTCGCCTCCCGGGGTGAACGTAATTAACCCCCGTGGGGTCAAATCAAACTCGTCCGGGTGTGCTCTTAAAGAAAAAAGTTTACCTCCTACGCCAAAGTTTGCGGCTAACAGTATTAAATATATTAACTGCGAGGAAATATTGTTAAAAAATCTTTTAGATGTTGAGTGTTGTCGGAAAGGCAGTTTTGGGTAAGCTAAATTCTTGCATTTATAGTGGAGAAAAATCAGTTTGTTAAAAATATTTGCAATAAAAAAATCTTATTTTATATTTTTTTAGGTACTAACAATATTGTGTGAAATTAACTACACATATAGCTACTCTTTATGATTAGCTTTTGTGAAATTAATTTTTAAGCTAATATAAATTAATTCTCCTACAATTCCTGTCAAAGAAGTCATACTCGTATGTACGTTCTCTGATACCAAATATCTAGGTATTCTAATGAACAATTCCATAGACAAAGCTGTGTTTAATAATTATCTAAAATAAAATAATGATCTTGCTAAATTTACTAATCTGGTTTCAGAGAGCATACATATGACTTCATTGATATGAATTCATTTAAATTAAATCAAAATTAATACCTTTAAACCTTTATTACCTTTAAAATACTGCAAAAATCTTATATGAAAAAATTCAATATTTTTACATTTTCCGAAAAAAATTAAACTTACGATTATCAATAGAAAAACAGTGACCAGCACAGCCCTACCCTGCTGTTTATTGAACAAAAGTTTATTTAAATATAATGATTCTATTTGTTAATATAACTTACACCTGTTGATTATTTGCTAACCGTGTTCTCTGACTCTGTGTATTGGCATGTATTCTATTAATAAATATTTTTTCATTAGCAAATGTAAAATAATTATTATTATAGCAACGAATTTTTGCATATATTCAATAAATGTTTTAATTGAATACCTACTTGAAATTCTCTACTAGTTTTATACAAACGAGCTTAATAATATATTTTCATAATATTAATGTTCTACATTAAGTAACAAACTGCACATTGTTTTAATCATTGAATTTATAAACAGGGTGATTCACAAACTTATCAAGAAAAAAGTTTAATGTGTCTTATTAATACAATTTTGTATAAAAAATCAAAAATGACATTTCGAAAATTATTTAAAAATATACCTCTGGACGGCACTGAAAACTGGTTTTATGTCAACATATGCAACTGTTTTTGCAGCTATTGGTATTTAATTAATAACATTAATTTGTGATTTTAAATAATAAATTAATTTGATATACTTGATGTTACCACAACTGTTAAAAATTTTGTCCACCGACGTGTAAACGAATTTTGGCCCGTCTTACCCTGTTTCTACGAACTAACCCAAATGTTTCTGGTTTTTGTTCGTTTTGAACTAGTAAATTATTGGCAGCAGCTATGATACGTTCTCGTAAAGTCATCAATAGTGTCCACTTCGGTGCGATACACTTCATTTTTCAAATATCTCCACAAAAAAAAAGTCCTAAGGATTTAGATCTGGAGATCGTGGCGGCCATGGTACTGGTGCTGCTCGTTTAATCCATCGTACCCCTTAAATTTCGTTAAGGTACTCCCTAACATTTTATCGAAAATGAGGAGGAGCATTATCGTGCAAGAATCACATACGAAGTCGAATGGATAAGGGAAGTCTTCCAGAAGTTCAGGCAGATCATTTCGAAGAAACTCGAGATACTGAATCTCATCCATTCGATTCGGTAATATGAATGGTCCAATCAAGCGATCATCGACAAACCCTGCCTAATATTGGAAATGATTCCGTTGAATCGTGACATCATGTTTCATGACTTACTACAGTAATGTTGCATATTAACAATAAATACGTACCCATATGCCTATATCTCGAAAAGAGTTAAAGGTAAGTATAATATATTTTTGAAATTTTAATTTGTCCTCCAATGCTATAAAAACATACAGGGTGCTCCATTTAAAAAACAAAAGTTTGGCTTACATTAGTACAATAAAATATTGCGAATATTTTGTTGTACTTGATGATACTCTCATATGTGTAAAAATAATACACTGCATTTTTTTAAACTACTAGCTTTATTCTTCATTGTATAGAATCTGTTATTAACCCAGTTGTAATGAACATCATACCACAGACGTAAAGCTTTAGGTCAATAAATATATATAACGATAGAAAAAAAAAAACAATTACCCACGTTAATTATTTTATGCATTTTATTGGGCATAAGAAAAAGAGCGTGTATAAAATTTTTTAAGAATACAAATTTTGGAATATTTACGTAATCTTAAGATCATATTTAACAGATAATGTTGCATGAGATCCCGGATATCCTTATTATTCAAGAGGAATCCTGAAGTACCCCATCTAAAAATATTTTTCCTGCCGTAGAAAGATATTAAAGATAAACTAATAGGCTAATTTTGAATAACATACGATTTCCTGTAAAATATGTTAATTTCAACTTTAGATTTACATCACTGAGGTAAGATCGGTTGCTAACTTGTTAATACCCAAAATTTTACTTCCCAATGTAAGAAATATTTGAATAAGTTTTTATTAAAAGATACTTTTTTAATATGTATTATGTTTTAATATGTATTATGTTTTTTCTAATTCAGTGAAAGTGCCAAATTTGATACGATTTTGGCTCATTGATGAAAAAAATAAACATTTCTATTATCAAAGTAAAGTGAATTCTACGGAATCTATTGACTGCATACATGCGAGTATAATAATTGTCATTTCCTCAATAATGTACCAAATTTGATTCTGTCCCTTCAATTGGCCAAAAAGATGTTTAAGAAAATATTGACAACAGGTCATCTTTAATATATTATTATTCTGAAGAAGCAAAATTTGGTACATTAGAAGCTTTTATTTTGAAATTAACTAGACCAATCAAGAAAATCAGTACTCTATACAAAACGTGATCCCTTTGGAATATCTCAAAAACTTTGTTTTTGAAGAGAATGCTTTCTGCTTGAAACTCTGATATAGTAAATGATGTATCTTCAGTATATGCGATGATAAATCAAGAATTTGAACTGTAAAGTCTAATAGATTTCTAAATTCAGTATGAAATAATCGTATCAGTGGTTAATATATCTGAGTACTAGCGTACTCGATGATCTTTAACCATGAAAGTAGGTCATGATGTTTTGATGTCGGCAAGGAATAAGAAAATGCATTCGGTATGATAATGATATTCAGGGCACGTGTGCTACGTGAATAAATTAAATTGTAAATCACTTTATATTGTGTTTTCATATTTTTGTATTATTTTCTCCTCGATAATAATTATGATGCGGAATTTGAAATAGATTGCCTGACAGTTCTAGTTTATATTAAGGCAAAGATTGACCTTGTTAAGCACAGCTATGTAAAATATTAATATTTACTCTGGTGCCTCATATTCATGATGTTAATATGGATCACGGATCACGGAATATCAAACTCATTTCGAAATAGTTCAAAACGGATAACAAGCAGAAACATTTGTGTTAGTTTGTAGAAACTGGATAAGACGGACCCAAAATTTTGTTGTAACATCAATGATTTTACTAATTAAAACCACAAATTAATTCTATTAATAATTAATATCAAATGCAGTTGAATTTGCTGCACTAAAATAAGTGTTGTAAAATGTAATTTATTTCATTCTTTCAGAACTTATTGTCCTTTTCCTGTTTGTATATTCAAAAATGTTTTTTTAGATAAGTTCTGAATCACCCTGTATAACTATCAACTATAATAAATTGTGAATGTATACAGGGTGTCCCAAAATAGAAGGCCATACCATTAACCACGTTCTTTGGACAAAATAACGCGACTTTTCTTATGCCATTTATTATTTGAGCGCTCCTATCTCAATATACATGGTGTTAAAGTTACATTTTAAAAAACTATTTTTGTTAATAATCCCATTGTTTTGTAAGATACACACTTGAAATTTTGCACGTACTTTTATCTTATTCCGGCATACTTTTCATGTAATTTTGGTGAAAAAAAACGAAGGATGAATGGAGGTAACTGAGGGATGCAGTACCCTTTATCCCCTCCAATTATTTCTAAGTACGCCTATGCAGCTTTTTAATTGCTAATTAAAACAGAATGGATAATTTTAAATTTTATAAAATGAGGAATACTCATGAAATGAAAAAATAATATACCATTAAAATCTGTAATACAGTTCTCTTATCAACCAAAAAATGATAGTCTTGTTTAGTAATAGTAATAATGAACGGTCAACATAATAATTTTTTATCTAAATAATATTAAATAAAATAATTAATTAATTACTACTAATTTAACAAACGTTCTACTTACCCACCCTCCTCATTAACACATGTACGTGCCCTTTTAAGTAGCGAAAACCTTATCTTTTGAAACATATTCTCTTTTAGCAAATATTCATTCAGTAAGTATTACGATTTGCTAAGTTGCCAAGGTATTGCAATAACAGGTATATCCACAAAATTTCAGTTTCACTTGAAAATGGTAGTGAATGATAGATTTCTGGGCACTACAAATTGCCGTTTTTCTCCAAAACGAAGCATTTGAACAAAAAATTACAACAGAGGTAAAATGATCAGAAGAAAATTCTACGTTTGATATTTCAAGAAAAAGCTGCATAGGCGTACTGATAAATAATTGGAGGGGATGTAACTTTAACACTCTGTATATTGAAACAGAGACGTCCAAATAAAAAATGGCATAAGGAAAGTCGCATTATTTTTGTCCAAAGAATATGTGGTTAATGGTATGGTCTTCTATTTTGGGACACCCTGCATAATATTTTAAACCTAACAATAATAATATTTAAAATATGTAAAACTTTGTAAGTTAATATACAGGGTGGCCAGATGAAAACAAAACAGAGCCATTTTCAGAAACTGCGTCAAGATTGTAGAAAAACGTTCGACCCGTCGATTTTAGATTGAAGCGGGACATTCTTTGCTGACTATTTTTGACTCCGTCCCTTTCACCCACAAGCAAGGGTAAGCATCACCCCCAAACAGTTAAATGTATGAGCTGGAATTTTCGGTGACTGGCTGGTGGGTCCTTTTTCTACCTGATAATTTGACTGGCCAAATGTATTTGCATTTACTGGACGACGCTACTGACCCTGCATTGACTGATATTATTGAAAATGTTCCAGAGTATGATAAAGTTCATTTAATTTTTCAACAAGACGGTGCTGCTCCACATTATGCATTAATTGTCCGTCAGTATTTGAACCAACGTTTTCCACGGAATTGGATTGAGAGAAGAGGCAGCATTGAGTAGCCTCCGCGATCACCGGATTTATCGCCCCTTGTTTTTTTTTGTGGGAATACCTAAAAAATAAAATCTGTAAAACACAACCAGCGTCGAATCACTCCGAAAATGCCTCAGAATGTGCGCGAACGCTTCGAACAAAATGTTTATTCTTGTATGGAAGCGGGCGGTCATCAGTTTGAGTATTTAATCAAATAAGTAGTAAGTAAGCAACTAAACAATTAAAATTTTAAAATGTAATTTTTTTTTCAAAGTATTGGGCGGAATTATAAAATTTAAAGTCTGTTGTGAAGAGAATTGTAAGAGCTTTCGAAATAAATATTACTCAACCCCCAATGCCATTTAAATATTTCGAGGTGACGCTTACTCTTGCTTGGGGGTGAAAGTGACCGAGTCAAAAGTACCAGCAAAGAATGCCCCCCTTTAATCGACGGGTCTGATCGTTTTTCTACAAATTTGACGCAGTTCCTGAAAATGGCTCTGTTTCATTTTCATTTGGCCGCCCTGCATGTATCAAGCTATTCTAATGCATTCGTTATCGCAATGTCAAAATTTGTATTAATAGAAATTTTGATATCTAGTACAGCAATATTATAAATAACCCTCGTATATTCTCTGACGTAGCTAATGTAATGTAGAACTTGTTGATATCTCTCGTAACGCACCTATCAAGTTGATTTACGACTGTAGACAACAACTGTGTCGGTTCTGATCACATAAAACTGGTCTAACTGTTTATAATTAAACTGTGGTAAAATGAGACGTAATTATTTATAATTATTTATAAGAAGAAATAAGCAAATAATTATTGTACACAGCAGTCCATTTTTGATGGGAATCCAGGGTATCTCGAAAACTACAATATGTACAACAAAACGGCTTATGCATTCTCGATCTGCTTTTTCCAGTTTGACTTAATGGTGAAATCAGATCGGGTCTACTGTATTTCGTTTTTGAGATACAGGGCATTTTTCAGATTTTCCCATTTTCGTCAGGGCCCTGTAACTTTATTATTTTCAGGTCTATTAAAAAAGTTTAAAGGAAAAAGTTTTACATAATTTTAAGTAGAATCCATTGGCGTTGCCGATTTTTTATTATCGTGTCCCGTTTGTTAGATACAGACCAAATTTGTGGTTTTTTAAATACAACACCCTGTATATTTCTGGTTAATTTGAAAGATCTTTCGATTCTGGTTACAGTAATATATAATATATAGTGGTTTAATTGAATTTTAGTACCTCTATTCAACATTTTCATGAATAAATTGGGGGAAACACGTATTTCCTTTGATTTATTTCCTTATAAACTACATTAAACTCCTGATGTCTCAACATTATAGAATACTCTATATACTAAATATTATATAAAATATTAAAAAACTAAAATAAATGTTCGAATTGACCCCCATTCCGCTCAATACACTTGCGGCATCTTCGTTTCACAGCTCTAGTTGCATTCCTTATTCCAATAATGTTTAAATTATTGAAAGCTGCTCGGGTCCTCTCCTTCAGTTCATTGAGAGTGTTGCTCTTTACTTTATAAATTTTGTTTTTCAGATGTCCCCATAAATAAAAATCTAATGGACTCAGGTCCGGAGATCTAGCGGACCATGGTATAGGCCCGTATGTTCCTAAAAGCACATAATTAATAAACCTAACTGTATAACAAACTAATTTTTTAATTTATTAGCTTACCTAACCAATGGCCTTCTACATTTGTGTTTAGATACTCTCGAACAACAACTGCATTGTGCGGCGGAGCGCCGTCTTGTTGAAAAAAAAAAACTTTCTCAAATTTAATGGCAGATTATCTACAAAAGGTTCCAAATATTGCCTTAATATATTTATATATGTTTCAGAATTTAAATTTTCATCAAATATATGAGGTCCAATAATTCTGTGACCAATAAGACCGCACCAAGCATTAAAACCAAATCGCTCTTGGATGACTGTGGATAATGTTTCATGTGGATTTTCTGTAGAACGTATTCGATTATTCTGTCTGTTGAAAATGCCATTGCTGGTAACACGGGATCCATCCGTCCACATAATATTTAAGGGAAAATTATCCTCTTCACATCTGTTAATGAACAAATGGCAAAATTTCAGCCTTCGTTCTGCATCATTTCCATAAATATCATGAACTTTTCTGTATTTGTATGAATTCAATTCATGATTTTTAAATATTCTTTGCACACTAGTGCGCGGAACACCACACTGTTCTGAAATTTTCGCATTTGAAAGCTTATTGTCAGCTGCAGCCAATGCGAGAACGTTCACTTCATTCATTTCTCTGTTTTCTTTCGTGTATAATTTTGGCTTTGGTTTGCTAAATGATCCGAAGTTTGTTAAATTTTCTAGCAGTCGCTTGAAAATCTTTCTTTCGGGTTGCCGCCGGATATCTTTCAAAATATAACTGTATTGTAGCCGGCTCGTTTCTATTCGACACAAAGTAACACTCTAACATATCAATTTTTTCATAACTTTCATAAGCTGCCATTATGGTGCACAAATTTACGTAATGTAGTGGAAACGATTACTCTTATTTGCTATACTCAATTTTAAAATGTCAAACCAGAACAATTGTTTCTAATAACTGTCACCTTCAAATCATGGCACATTAGTTTATATAAAGATTTAAATATTTCCGAATACTAATAATTCAAACATGACAATGTCGAGTATTTTTACAAATATAAACTATATGTAACCGAATTTAGTAATGTTACTATCAGGATATTAAATACAACTTTAGTCAAGAGTTTAATGTAGTTTATAAGGAAATAAATCTATGGAAATACCCGTTTCTCTCTATTTATTCATAAAACTGTTGAATAAAGGTACTAAAATTCAATTAAACCCTTATATATTATATATTACTGTAATCAGAATCGAAAGATCTTTCAAATTAACCAGAAATATACAGGGTGTTGTATTTAGAAAACTACAAGTTTGGTCTGTATCTAACAAACGGGACCCGATAAAAAAATTCGGCAAAGCCAATGGATTCTACTTAAAATTATGTAAAACTTTTTCCTTTAAACTTTTTTGATAGACCTGAAAATAATAAAGTTACAGGGCCCTGACAAAAATGGCAAAACTTGAAAAATGCCCTGTATCTCAAAAACGAAACACAGTAGACCCGATCTGATTTCACCATTAAGTCAAACTGGAAACGAGATACGCTGGATTCCCATCAAAAATGGACTGCTCTGTACAAAGTTAGTAATTAGAGGAATGTTTATTTATTACATTTCGCATTTAAAAACTGTGTTCAACACATGAAGATTAACTTTTGTCATAATATTCAATCGGTTCTTATGTAAGGTCGACCTTGTTTACGTTTAATAATGGCCCAGGAAATCATATGTTCCTATTCATAGCGCACATGGTTGAAAACATGAGTTATAAGTATCTGTTTAAGTGCAAATTATCAGTTTTAAATAGCTCGTTAACACGGCATCGCTAGGATAGAAGTAACTTGTCCTAATTGCAACAATATAAGTGCAAATTATCTGTTTCCTATAATAGCGTTTTAGTTTAATAATTATAATTAGTGTACTAATAATATGTAATTACTTTCCAGCAGGTATAGCAAAAGTGAAAGTTATATATAAATAAAAACAAGACAAACATTCAAATCTTTACAATTTAATAAAGAAACGATTAAAAAGAAAAGTAATATTTAGCATTTAATGATGACACTACATTAGTTCTGCATTTTAATCTAATAAAGCGATACTTGAAATGCGTAGATAATGTATGTATCTTGATCAAAATTACCAGTTTTAGAAAATTACCAGAGGCGGAGGTGTGAGTATCATCGATCATTATTTGCCAAATAAATATATCATCATGTATAATATTATACAATAGGTGCTATTATATTAAATTCACTTTTTGTTTCGTACACTTTTTTGTATTTCGATTAACAACAAAATTGATTTATTTGGTCAAGTGCATTTTTATTCATACGATACTCACTACATTAAGTAATTGAAATAATAACAAAATAATGAATTAACAATGGAATTACTTCACTATGATTTATTAGAAAAATTTTGGATAAGTCATTATTAAAAGTTAATCTTTAGCTTAATTTGAGAATACACAATATTAAATAATATGACGGTTTTTTATTATTATTGTTTTGCATGAAGATATGATTATGTAACTGTGTAAAAATGCACATGATGAAATAAATCAGTTTTGTTATCAATCCATTTGGAATACAAAAAAGTGTAAAGAAACAAAAAGCGAAGATAATATAATGATGATTCATTTGTAATATTATATAGGGCGATATATATTTTTTGGGGAAATAATGATTGATGATACCCATACCTCCGCTACTGGTAAGTTTCTAAAGATGGTATTTTTTCATACCTACTGTTATCCTAAATATGCACTCCAAATTTGGTTAAATTATCTCAAGCGGTTTAGAAATTAAAAGCTGATTTTTATTTTTAGTTTTTGATACGTTGTAGTTGGATAATGGTTGTCCTAAGAACATTTATACCACATTTATATAACAAAACAACAAAGAATCCTTATTTTTGGCCACAAAATACGCCCCTGGTTTTCGACCTGTCCTTAAGAAACACCCTGTGTAAAGTTCATTGCATAGATATTTTCTTGTCTGACATTTTTTTATATTTTGAAGATTATATGTTGGAAAATAAAAGCATATCTTAAGAAAATCTGTTTTCTGGTAATGGAATATTAAATTTGCATGTACGACGTCTAGACTACGGCCCGAATCTGGTTCAGGCTTATGGAATTTAAGATATCAAGTCCAATTTATCATCTCGTGACAAAAGTCTTTACCTTATTTCCAGAGACAGCCATTATTTTTTGCTCCTTTTATTAAAGTAATTCGGAATGTAACCATTGTATTTGCCTTTTATAGCCTAAGAACGTAGCATAAAAGTGGCATGAACAACGTCTCCAGGTGCCATTATTCAAGCGTTTACTGTTTATTGTAAAATAAATATTACTGTAGTTTCTAAACATGTTTTTACTTATCAAACGAATTAGAGCAATCGATAATTTGACACAGTCAATCATACATTTGTCCAATTCTTAATGATACTTAACTCTTTGAATATCATTGAAAACCGTTTTAAACATTAGAGCTGTTTGCAGTGGTGTAGCAAAAACTGAGCGGATCCTCCTGCAAAAGTGTTTGATCCAGCAACAATCAATCTTATTTTCATAACTGTCAGATGATTTTTGAATTAGTTTATAATACTGAAATAAACCTACAATCTACATAATATTATGTACATAATAAAATTGCTAAAAATTCACATGGCAGATAGGTAGACATATATAACATATTAACATATAATATAAAAATATTAAGTGATGCTCGAGCTCTTTCTCTTTTGTTTTTTGAAAAATATTTTATATATTTTAATTTGAATTGAAAAATAATTCAGTATATCCATAACTGATGATTCTTAATGGTTATGTTATAACAGTCTTGTATAAAGACAAAAGGAAGAAATTTTGTAATAATTAAATTATGATGTTTTTGTTTTGCTTTGCCATTCGAATTCGAGACTCGATTTGTAGTGTAGACAGTTACAAAGTACTATAAAAATAGGAAACAGTCGTGCCGCTGCTGCCTTCATTTTGATTAAGAGAATTCAAAGTTAAACCGGTAGCGCGTAAAAAAATTTACCTAATAATACATACATTTCGAAGCAATAAAATATACCAATAGGAATTTTGCACAACTGGTCTGAAGTGATTTCGATTCGAGCCTGTTAATTTGGATCAAAAATTAAAATAATATCAATATTATCGAATCTATCGAAGGCGCTTACAGTGCTATAATCAACAAGATATAAATTTTGAGGCAATAGAAGGCACCATAAGAAATTTTATACAGCTGGCTCCTCATTACAATGGAAAAAAGTTAGATTTTTGGCTATAAGATTCGTAATCAAATTTACAATATCTTTTCCTGACATCCAAGCGATCCATATCAAAAATAGTATGCACTTTTCGTTATCCTTGGCTAAAACTTCACTATTTCCAATACAGAAATTATTGATAATGAGCAAACGTCAACCATTGAAGCAGTGGTGTATGTAGAAATAAGACAAAAAAATACAACTGAGCCTAAATTTAGATAAAGGATAGAAGAATGATGTCGGTCGGCACATATTTCACTTTTATAAATACATACACAAAGTGCCTCTCGCGGTATCTGCGCGAAACGGATGTGCAGCTTTGGGTTGCAGCTGATAATGGCAATATTTTGTTAATCGCACAAATTTTCATTATATACGCAACTTTATTATTCCTAGGAGCTTGGCTTGACATTTGCAAGGCAGTGATATAAAAATACTATTCAATAATAAAAATAATATTATATTATAAATATGAAAATCAAGGAGTTGGATGCAAATGTGACCTTGGCAGCCTGGCCCAATGACCAGGACCAGGCTCCTAGGCATATGAATTTTTATTATATGAATCTACTTTTTCTCGAGTAAAAAAACGTCAACACTGCGAAGGTCTTCGCTGGACTTGACCACGGTATCACTTTCACAAGTTAAATGCCATTGGATTTTCAACAAAATTATTAGAATTATTTTTGTCTTACTTATTAAATACAGTCAACTTTGTGGAATACCGTAGTCGGCAATCGAATACATTCGCTTCAACATCTGGTGTCCCACAGGGATCTGTTCTTGGACCCTTCCTTTTCAATATTTTCATTAATGTTATTGTCACTGAAGTCGACAGTACTTGCTTATTATATGCTGATGATATGAAATTATATAACATAATGGATAATTTTGCAGCAGAATAGGTAATTGGTGCAATAATAACAAACTACAGCCTAATATTAACAAATGAAATATCGTTAGTTATCCCTTAAAACAAGTATTAAAATTGAATATATCATTAACAGTGACTACTGATAATGCGAGTTTTCGTGATTTGAGTGTAACTTTTGATAGGAAGTTATCATTGTCTCATCACATAAATGCCATCACAAGGGTAAACTAAGTACATAGTAAATTTGATATTTTTAATTGTAAATTATCTGTAATTAAAAAACTTGCTTTCAATAATTAAATGTAGTTATTTCTACTAATATTTGATTTCATTTATCTATCATTGCTGTATTGTATTGTGATTTCTCTATGTTGTAAAATGTTGAATGATGAAAATAATAATGTTAATTTTTGTTTTCTTCTGCCCTTCTACATAACTCAGAGCATGCCTTGTTGAAAGTAGCTTTTCTTAGTTTCTTCTTTTTTCCATATAAAAACAAAATAAGTGAGAGCTGACAGTTAACCTTTGCTCTGTTTTGCTATATAAAAACCTTAAAAGAGCGAGAATCATTATACAACATCTAATAAAATATACCCATGATTTAATCTAGAAAATTACGATCTCGGCACAACGAGAAAAAAATGTTAATTTCAAGTTTTGACAGCATTTGATAAGATGAAGGAACTAAGTACGTATGTAAAGAGGTTTGTGACAGGCTTAAGGACTAGAAGCATTACTTACCTAAACTTAAACTGACAGTAAAAATATAACAGTCAACGTTCTTCAGTGAGATTACCACGTCATATACGTTGACAAATAATTCGGGCTCCCATTAATTATACCGTCAGTTATTTCTTATATTAGTCTTAATTTAATTTGGATTATTACCCAAAGTAAACAGCTACCTACCTCTCTGGGTAAATCTCGGGTTTAAGACATCAAGACCCAACATCTTGTCAACGCCTTTTTCGAAATATAAGGCAAACAGTACATAAGATTATTGAATGAATACAGTTTTTTCAACCGGGAATTGGATTTGAGCGGTCGGCAATTTTAATGCCTTTTCGCGGAGTGAGGCTTTAAATTTGTGGAAATCAGGACGTGGGTTTGAAAAGTTGATCATTTTAAATCCACAGAGGAAATAAATGGAAATTAAATCATTTGGAATGGCTTGGAAGTAAGTAGAAAAATATCTGTAAATAAATCTGAATGTTTCGTAATGATAGAAAATTATACAGCCGAAAAATGCAGATGTATGGGGTAATCACGTGCAAAATGATAATTTAGCAACTCATTCCAGACATAAATTGCTGCTCTATTTCGGAACATCTTGTAATTTTTTTTTAACTGGTGAACTTTAAATCTATCTAGAAGTTGTTGTTGAATTGATTGTTCGTGTTTATCTAAGTAATGCAAGTAATAGATCACAGTTTTATATTTGCTATACTTTACTATACTATTTTTTTTTATTGTTGTTAAATAGCCTACAATAAAATAACGAACGATCTATTAAAATCAAACAGGTACAACTGGAAATCAAATTCTATCTCTTTGACACTTTATTTTATTCTGGTGAAGAACATTTGGCATTTTGGTACACTAGCGTCGGTGTAGGTAGGACATAGAGTATGTAATGTTGCCCAAAATATTGTAATTTAACTACTTAAAAATAACGATATTATCTCCCGCATAATTTATTTTTTTTACTCTTTTTAAATTTTAACTACTACTTCGTGGTCCGTCCGATACGAGCAATTCTTAACACATTATAGTATAAAGTACAAGTCTGGCTTAAGAAACAAAAAATATTACAATATTATAGCAATGATGACAAAATACCTTGTACAGTTTCCAACTAAAATTATGTCGTCTGAAGTAAAAATGGTTTATTTGAAATAGAATCGACGCTTTCTAATACGTGGAAAATATAGACAAGAACGACAAAATGTTCATATTTTTAATTGCAGTTAAACCAACATTGTTAATTACAAAATAAAATACTGCCAATTTGTTTGCAGTACAGATAAAGTCGATATTAAAAAAATTACCCAAGCGGATTAAACGCCAGAAAAAATGTTACCCTTCCTGTGTCGCTCGCATCTCCATGAAGAAAACCACTAATGAAATGGTAAGATATTCAAAGCTCCTATTTATTTTATATTTAGATAATTTTATTGGTCGAGCGCTTCGCTTCTTCCCAGAAACGAATAGAGATATGCAAAATACCGGCGTTAAAAATTCTGTGGGTGTAATTTATGTCACGGCACAATGTGCATAAAAAGGAGGTTTTCAAAGCACAACAATGATTTATTGTCGGCGCGACACCGTTGAAATGTGAGAACAAATGAGTTAAGAGATTAATTGTTGAATAATTTCATTCATGAAATAAATAATTCTGCAGTTAACGAATGGCATTCACGTTTGTTTGTGTTTCTAGGAAATTATAGGAATCTCTGACAACTGCGACACCAATTAAAAGATAATTAGAAGGCAGAGCTGCTATTTTAAACCGAATAATTGCTTAATGAATTTATATGGTAGTATATTATGAAGAAATTACCACCAACTTAATAGTAATATATGCAATAACAAAAAATTGATACGATATAATACTTGGAAAATTGCTTTTCTGATCTAAATGGTTTAGCTTATTTTTTAAACGGTATGGTGATAATTAGAGATAGTGGAGTAGAGTTTAACAGGACATATTAATCTGTTCATTCATTAATTAATATGTCGCAACATAGTATTATTATTAAACAATAAGGTTAAGTCGAGGATAAAGGACCTATATAAATTAAGACCCGATAAATCTTACGTTTCCGTGGCATATTGGAAGTGGTTAAAACTTATTATTATGTTTTCTGTAGTGACGTTTATCACCTTAATAGTAACTTGTGTAGAGAAAATGACCATTCAACATCTACTGTTGACAACGCACAGTATGAGAAATTAATATATTTGCTGGTAAATCCTGATATGTGCCAGCTAAAACTTAATATATATTTTCCAAAATGGTGTATTCTGTTTTTTCAACACGCTTTGCATTTTTTTCTTTTATCGTACTACTGATTGGGCGAATATTATTGGCATCGTATATATTTTTTTGTATGTACATAATCCATTATGTTAAAGTCCTGCAGTGTATGGATGACACTGCATTAGAATTAAATCTACAAATAGCATCTTTTATGCTATCGAAATGTTTATCATAATACACTACAGCTTCTAGCCAAGTATCCCATCTAGTTATAACTGGCTCGGAAGGCCTGGTAAAGCTTCCCTAAAAGCGTCACTTTTAGAAGCCCTCTTAATGAAAATTTTTTTGATAATTGATATAAAGTGTTTACTAAAGGAAAACTTTTCCTTATTTTTTTATCTACCCGATTAAGTGCGTGAGCAGCACATGTAAAATGTATCATTTTTGAGATAAAATCTGTCCTGCTTTTAACATATATACGACTGCATCATTTAACATTATAAAAACTTTATTTGATGCACATTGATCGGACCATGTATAATGAAATAATAAATAATATGATTTATAATAGGTTCGTGATTGGTTCCGTCCAGCACCTTAGAAGCTGTGCCTTAGTGGCTGTCGCTAGCAGTGCCACTTTTTAAAGCACCGATTAAAAAATTGACTACTAAACGCCTACAAGCATCAATACCTTGGTTTATAATGAAATAAGCGAAATTCTCTAGTTTGTTTAATAGAATAATGCTTGTATGAAAGGTACCTGTAAATTTATAGAAAAATACAGTCTTCAGTGCTGGACTAGGCATGGCTCTTCAAATGTCATTTTAGTTTGTCAGAAAAATTCATAATGCGTTCACACATTGTACAGGACAGGCCATTTTCTTAAATACGTATGTCTCTATAATCTTCGAGATCACTGTCAAACCACATTTGAAATAGTTTCCGTCTATTTCTCCTCTCCTTTGACGTATTATTCACTTCATTCACTCCTCATCTAATAGTTAATGTAAATTATGTTACTATATTTTTAAATAATTATTTAAATACACACGGCGAATACAGTACAGAGTACAGAGTATTCTAAACTGTCATATACTCGTTGTATAAACGTGCGAATAGTATAACTTTATTCCATGTGTGTGATAACCTGATCCCATTTGTAATAAAATTTGTTAGACAACGTTCAATATTCAACATGGCTTTCTTTTGGATGCTTGAGGTTCTGTATTAAACGTCTGCCAATTATGAAATTTACAAATTTTCAATAGCGCCATCATCAAGTGGATAACAACTCAAAAAGAAAAAAAAATATATAAAATAGAATCGACTTCTGTATGTCTGTCTGTGTTTAATCTCTAGAATATAATTTTGTCAATTAACTTGACATATATGTTTCTTTTTTTTGCATAGTATCTTATATCTCTCCCAATCTAAATTGTAATAATAATAATTAACAACTTTAAAGGAAATGTTGTTGATCTCATATTTTTAATATTTTTGTATACTTATTTAAGTAACATCGTGTATAGATATGGATAATAATATTTTATGGTACGAATTTTTCTAAATCAATTATATTGTATACTCTAGTATACATAAAATATCATACATAATATATTCTTATTAATAATGAGACAGACTGTGACACTAAATGAGCTGAACAGTAATTTGCGTCTCGATCGCCAAATTTCCAGCCCAGTGCCAAAACCACTAAACTTTAGCCATTGCGTTCTGCAACTAATTTCAGAAATTTCAAGCAGTATTTTACTGATCTGTTTGCAAGTTTAACACGGATACCAACTATGCCGGCTCCTTAACTACACACATTAAATACATTCTTAGTAGAAGATTTATTGCAAAATGTAAGATATTTGCGTTTGGAAGGACAAATTTACTAAGAGCTTTTTTGATGCGTTTGAATGCGTATCTGAAATAAATATGTTCCAACATGTAAAGAGTTTTTATTCTGGAAGAGATAGCGAATGAACACAGACCAAACTTTAATGCCTTATTCTACGTCAGAAATTAACAATTTTTTTCCTATAAATATGTTTCCGCAAATATTTCCCTGTTATTGAAGCAATCCAGTAATTGTCTATGAATGAAATGCATTTAAATTACAAAATATATAATTCAAGGTTAGTATTCTGGAAACTATATACAGGGTGATCCACTATATTTTGACTCCCATGTTAACGTTTTTGATTTTATAATTATAAAAAAATGTGAAATACAAGAGTTGCTCGATATTTTATGAAGTTTTCAGAAATGTTGTTAATTTAAATATAATACCATATATATTTTTACATATTTGGACAGAACGTTTCCTGAAGACAATATTTATATAGGATGTTCTACAAACTTTGACATATGGTAGCTGGGCCAATGTCAAGTATTTTAAAAATATATAATTTCATATTTCAATCAAAGTAGCCATAAATAAAAATGATGGTTGCTATAACAATAATTATATTACTTGCGTTTTGTAACGCCCAGATATGTTCATTGTGATTATATTGATACCGTCTCAGTAAAACACGCTTTATCAGACAGTGGCGTAGCTACCATACCGCCAAACCCCGCGACCGCAAGGGGCTCTGATGTCAAGGAGGTCGAAAGAATATCAAACAACTTCGACAATATGTTAAAGGAGAACTGGCATTGGCCATTGCCACTATTAACCTGATCAGAAAAACATACACGCGTATAACTTATAACCCGCCACGCGTATAACTTATAACCCGCCTGTAATCAAATATTACTTTGCCATGTAGTCGTGCATCGGCGTTCTACGTAATCGAACCGTGTATTGTTTTCATGTTTTGCCGCTCTTCCAAACTTCTGATTGAATGGAGGCAAATTCGTCTCTAGAAATATAAAAAATTATCGAATTAATTACGAAAATTTGAAAACTGCCGCAATTAGTATTGCTAAAAGATGGAATATTAATCCATTATTTACAGAAAGAAGGCAGCATAAGCCAAAAAACAATATGATGAATGTGATACAAATTTTCTATTTTATAATCAAGAGTATCATTTAAAGTAAATATTTAATACAAAGTTTTTGACATCCTTATTAGTCAATTAAAAAACCGCTTTGAAGGGATAGATAAGACTGTCAACAAATTTAGTTTCTTAAGTCCACCCATCCATGTATCAATGGCGGAAGCAGAATTATTTCGGCTGAAGCTTTGCAGCAATCTTATCTTCGCGATATTTCCTCAGCATTTCCTTTGCAAATGGTTGCCTTATCTCACTTAGCCACTGAAAGACAAAATAGGCTCCCTTAAAGATATTAGAGAGTTCGCACATTTTTTAATTGTAGAAAATGATATCCTAGCATCAGATTTTGCACAGGTATATAACGCTTTAATATTATTTTTGACGCTTCCTGTAACTGTTGCGTCATTAGAACACTCATTTTTTAAATTAAACATAACCAAAAACTATTTGAGAAATTGTTACTCCTAAAATCGATTATGTAATTTGGCATTGCTTAGTATAGAGTTTTTGCGGAAACTAAGACATGAAGGAAGCAATTTCTTGAATAATGATTGTTTTTTTTACTTTCATAGTACATAGTACAACATACGAGTATTTTGTGTTATTTTTTAGTATTATTATTTTTAATCTTGTCACATACATTTTTATTATTTTACGGTATATATTTATTTAGTGTTGTTGTTTGATTTGTTGTATTATTTATAAGAAAATGTTCCTTACCTATTCACTAGTACGTCATGTAGGCACTTATTAGATACTTATTTTCCTTTAGAAATAAATATTTTTAAAATATTCTCCTATTTTGTATCTTATATCCTTGTACGAATGTAATATTGTGCACGTTGTTAACTTCACTATGATTTTATAGAGAAGGTGAAGGGGAGGGGACCAAGTCATATTTGGCGGGTGGGCCCAAAATCTGAAGCTACGCTACTGTCATCAGATCACATGACAAGCGAAATTAATCCATCATTTTGTGCATGCTATTTAAGTAATCAACGATAAATTTCTAATCGCTGAGGAGCATCTCCAGCATGTAACGCTTGTACACTTTGACAATTAAACGGGTGTACTATTTCTCTGTTCAATACAAGCCATTACAAAATTCGGTGATACATGAAGATTACCTACTTGCTATATACCAAACACTAATTAAAGAGTTGTCAATGACAACATCTATAATATCTTCTTCATTTTGTACATTCACTTCACTAGAATGAATGGCCTCTATTGGAGCGGGGTTACCTTCTTCTCAAAGTCTACCAAATGAAGCATTAAAGACTGTGTGGGCGGGTTGATGTTTATTTGGGTATCTTGGTTGGTATTCTCGGGCTGCTTGTCTGGTGTTCCCATTGCAATACCCATATACAGAAGCAATATTTGCCTATGTTTCTATTGTAAATAAATGCATATCTTATTTAGCACTTTAACGCTAAGTCTCAAATGAATAAACAAAATAACAGTAAATAAAATTATTATCTGTTAAAACTATTAGAAAACGAAGAGAAGGTTTTTTTATTACAAAATAAGATATTTTGTAATTATGAAGAGCTCTTTTAGGCATTTCCTACACCATCGAATTGACTTGAAAATTTGGGGAGAAATAAAGGACATAAAAATACCGCAAAAGTGATAATAGTTTCAAAACCGTATCAGCTGGAGGAACAATACTTAATTAGCAACATTCACATATCTAACTGACCATGAAGTAACCTATTACTGCTATCGTCGCTATGCACCGCACTGTATTAATAGGTCGTAAAATAATCATTTATCTTAATTTAGCTTGAGTAAAATGACTTTGGCAAGTGCCCTGTCTTAATTTAATGCCCATTTTGATTTTCAGATTAATACCATTTAAGTGCCCCCTCATAATTAATTTATGGAAATAAAATTATATATAATATACGCATATGTGATTCAGGAGCGGTTCTACTGATTATTAAGCATGGTTACTACAATTGAATGTACTAGGGCGATCTGAGAAAAGTCTGATTGTAAACAATATATAATTATTAGAGATTCATAAAGTTAAGTAGCTTACGTTTTTAAAAACTACTTGACTTGAATTGCTATTTATTGGCTTGGTTTAAGTAACTGGAAAAACTCTAAAGATTACTTTTAATACTCGGCTTTATAATTTTATGTTATCTAGGTACATCAATTCTCAATTTCCAAGTTAAATTAATATATTTTTGCTTTTTATGTAAAATTATTTGATTATTTACTAAATTTGTTCTTTAAATTTACTTATGCAAGATTTACTAAGTACAAAAAATTTAACTATTTCAGAATTTTAACACAATGTTGTTATTTCATAATGTTAGAAAATTTGTTTGATATTATCCATTAATTTGCATTTTTTTAAATAAAATTCGAGATAGCAATTGAAAATAACATTTGGTTCTGATAGTTTATGTAACAGCCTTTGTTTGACATATCAATCTACATGTTTGATACATCAATCTAGTAAATTTCGATCCGTGTTTTCAATTTTATGAAATCGACAATTCATTTATCAGATGAAGAACTTCCCGAAAAAAATTTTGCAGCAGGTGATAAAGTAACACTAAAAGGGTAAAATCAATAAAGGATATTTTTCAATTCAATTCAATAATAAAAAGTATTTGTTAAGTTAAACAAGATTTGCCTTTATATAAAAACATAATGTTGGATTTCATCCTAAAAAAGCAAATATTATTAGTCAAGAAGACGTAAAAAAATGTATGAGTGAGGCACCCGATGAAACTTGCCTAATGATCAAGTTTGTAACGATTTTTGGATTGGCTAGTGCTTGCAGACGAAAAGAAATAACGAAAACCGTGGACAATATAGAAGATAAAGAATATCTGATAATTGTCAATATCAAGGACTTCAAAAATTATTCCGCCAGATTATTTGTGATATGTAAAGGAACAAATAATTGATATTTTTTTAATGTATGCAGAAAATATATAAGCTTACGCCTAAAAGAAACCACATCGCCGATTATTTATCCAGTACAAACATGGAAAATGTACTGTCCAACCTGTAGGCATCAATTCAATAAAAAAAATACCTCCGAAATCGCAGCCTATTTACATCTTGAAAATCTGGAACTATACACGGGTCACAGGGGTAACAGTTTTAGGCTGATCTCGGCCACTTTTATTGCCGACTGTGGACAAGGTATCACAGATATTAAACGTTTAGGAGGGCGGAAATCAACTTCTGTTGTTGAATGGTACTTAGAAGACTCTACAAATCGGAAAAAATAAATATCCAACAAAATTCTTCATTTGAACACTCCATCATCAACTGCAATTTACAACCATTCTGAAGAATCTTCTTCCAAGAAGCAGCTAATTTCAACTCACATGCTGACTCCCGCAATTAACTTACATAACGCGTCTAACTGTACGTTTACAGTTAATATAACTAATAATAAATAAGAAGATAATACTTATTCAAATGTATTTGTATTTACTATGGTTATGTTACTTTGATTTCCGTTTGTATTAATATAGATTTAAGAACATTAAACTGTTCATTGATTTTCATGAGCTTATAGAAACAATTTTGTTCTTAACTCATGTGGAAAGTGTCGTTGCTTTTAAATATTATCCTCCTGTTGACTTGTTCAATATTTCTGTTATTATATATATATCTCCTCTGAGAACTGGTCGTAGATGATATAGTTCTTCTTCTAAGAGCTGTGGCTCACATATAATCTATGGTCGATGCGCTAAGATGTTCATGATACTTTAAGATGATGATGATGGTTGTGAGGATTGATGAGACTTAACGTTCACTAGCTGCCAGTGTGAGTAGGCTTTCTATAAACAATGTACACTCTTTTGTCTACGTTGACGCCCGAATGCATTTTGTTAATGTAAACTGTCTGGACCACACCAATGAAATACATATATCACAAAAATATATTGATATACCAGAAAGCTTATTTTAACCACCTAACAAGTCTTGTCAAAGCAAAAATACGTTATTTAAACTTCATTTGAATAATTCAAAAATGTGTTTAAATCGACGTTCACTATACGAACTGATTGACAGTGTGGTTAAATATGAAATAGATCGCTTTGTAATGTTCCAAATATATTTCGAACATTTCTTTTATGTATTAAAAATAACGGTAATTCTACCAACAATCTTCGTAATTTCATTTTACCATAATAGTGTCAGGTTTATGTATTTTGTCAGGTCTCTTCGATCAATTTGGACACAAAAAAGTGCAATTTTCTCATTTCTGTGTTACAAAAGAATATTCAGATACATGATGGAAAAGTTCAGCTACATTCAATATCAGTCTCCATATCGATTCTATACACACTCGTGTTTTCCTGCTGATGTTGAGAAGCGGAAAAGTCAGGTTTAATACGGAAAACAAATTGCGCGACCCCTCGCGCTTCACGATGAACTCTATATGTGGGGAATATGATGTAGAGAAAGGAATGCCTTTGGAATTCGTTCCTCTAGAAATGACAAAGTGTCCAATTTAGAGATACTAAAAATAGAATTTTATGTCCGTTTTTATGATGGTCAAAAAATTTGAATGCAAATCTTATCCTTTAGGTAATTGGCAAGGCAAGTGATCGTCATAATGCTGTAAGGATTTCAGGTAGACAATTCATTTTCAAAATATTGTAATAAACTACTCATTTAATATTCGTTTGTAGTTCCAATTTCTAGATAAATTAGACATTTATATAGTTGGGTATTTGAGTAGAGAGTACTTTCTGTTAAATTTTTCGATCTGAGCCCTCCGTTTCATATGAATTATTTTACTTGCATATTCCACACCCGAGGATATGTACGAATGTGGATTTTATTTTTTTTTAAAGAAAACGCGTGTTTGCATAAAAATACCAAGAGGGGAAAAATTTTGTAAATCGATTGTTCTATTTTCTGTAATTTTTTCATATCGAGAAACGTTTAGAATAAAAAACTCTAATTAAAAATAACAACAGAGGTTGGTGGTTGCCACCTTTGTAGACAATTGGTAAAAATAAAAATTGTATTCAACGATGTCACTTAATTAACTAAATGTATTCACCGATTTTCAGATTTATAAGTTTAACCGTTTTTGACAAAACAAATGAAAACCGAAATTTTTTGAATTTTTTAGAAGGTAGGGCTCAAATCGAAAAATTTTATAGAAAATACCCCCTTAAAATGACCCAAGAAACACACCCTTCAAAGGTGTGCACATCATTATGGGACACCCTGTATATCAAATCTCCTACAATTCCTATCAATGAAGTCATATGTATGTTCTCTGATACCAAACATCTAGGTATGTTAATGAACAATTCCACAGACAAAGCTCTATTCAATATTCGTATTCTCTGAATAGTGTTTTTTACAAATTCAAATAATTTTAGATATTTAAGAAGTGAGTAATATAGAGCTTAGCAAATAACATGAATGTTATCTCATGCCACCTGCGAATATTCAAAAGTATCGAAGTAAAACGAATATATGAAGACAGAAAGCTGTCTGACCAATAAAATTTTAAGTACAGAAATCTTTCAAAATACGTATTTATTTTAAATTTTAATTGTAGATGTAAATATTGTTATAACATAAACTTATATAGTTCTACACCTAACATGGTAATGACTATTTGCTGTCATAATTTCGTTACCGTTGGTCAGAGAAAAGAAATTGTCAAGTTAATTGTTTTGTTTGGTGCAAATATATCAAATAGCGAAATAAAAGCACAACAATTGATTAGTATCGCTGAAATAAATACCTGTAATGGGGATAAATAACATGAAATAATGCCATTAAACTATGTAGAATGTCTTACAACTTACACTTTCATTTAATTTAGATACTATAAATTATTCCTCCCTTTGGCTGTTCAACGCGGCAGATAGTGATTTCAATTGATTTCTGTCTTATTAATTGTTCATTATTATAGTTCTATATTTTCTAGTATGTAATTAAATTTAGATTAGTCTTCCAACCGAAGTATTATGGTTTATAATTTGCATCAATTAACTTCTACAATTATTACTTACTTACTGATGTGCCTAAAGCAGCATTGTTTAGTATATTATAAAAAAATTTGTAGAACACGGTTACCATTGGTATACTTGTCGCTTTCAAATTATGATACGGGAATAATTTTTAATCAATTATTAGTTGAGATATTATTCTGAAATTATGCAGGGTGTCCGGAGTATGAGTACCTTTATTTTGTTGTATGATAAATTACCAAACAAAACATATTTTAATTAACAATTTCTTTTTCTGAGCAATGGAAATTCTTGACATTCGAAGAGTAATTCGTATGCAAATAACATGATTCTGTCTCTCTTAATTATTATTGTAAGAAGGAGAATAAAAGTAAGTATTGCTCTGCGGACATTCGAGAATAAACCCCCATATCTTGAATATGTCACAACGTGGCTCACATACCATGTCAGGATTGTCAAGTGTTTGTATACAATAATTATAAATACAGTATATAACCTAAACTTTTAGAGCTCTTTTCACAACACAGAATGGCAAAAGAGTTTACCGTACAAATGTCTTGAAGTCAGCAGAGTTTTGTCCATATTCTTTAAAATCCAATATGTTAAAGCTGGATCCTTATCACTGCTGCCTTAATGATACAGCACATATGCACATGCTTAGATGTCAACATAAGAAAAACCTACATACTGCCTATTATGATACGTCCAATAACTCTCTAATATCTTGGTGAAAACGTTGGCCCTGTGTTTTTACTACAATTTTCTTTCGGTTATCAATCATTGTTACGATAATGGCCTAGTTTTTCAAAATTTGTTTATATTAAACTTGGCAATAATATTTTTGAGTTGGTTCAAATTATGGTGGTATATTTAATAATACGGGTATATTCGGAAAGTTCTATCATCGATATTCTAATTAGTTGGCCTGCTCTTAATTTCGCAGTTCTCCTGTCGATGTACTTTCTTTTGCCTATGCCAATTCAATATCGATGCCGATTCATCATTCTCCGACTACAGTTGGACAGTATTATCAAGATCTTTAAACATTTCGAATATACGACTGGCTTCCTATATTGACTTCCTCTGTTTCTTTTATACAAAGGCAATGTGAAGACATACATTTTCCGATACTATATAGGTATGCATATTCATAAGTATCATTTCTGTTTAATTTTCAGCACCAACTGTATGCATATAGGTAGATTTTTGGTAAGGTAAGCTTAGTTTCAAAAATAACCCTTGACTGATCCGTTTGGCGCAAGGCATATTACATCACATGCTGTAAAGATGAAGCCTATGAATATTGATATACTCATTATTATTATTATTTATAATTGAGATATAATAACAGCTCTCCTTGTCTAACTACACTGAGTTTTCAGCAGAAACCCAACTAGCACAATTAGCCGTTGGAACATAGCTGCGACTATTGTTAGTATTTTAAAGTATTTTGCCACTATCCATGGGCACGTAATAGAAACGTTTCCATAACGTACCTACGACGAAAATGAGGAATAAGTTTTTGGTCCGGCGACGTTTCCGAAACGTGACGTCGCATTATGGTTCAGTGGAGATGACGTCGCGGCGTGGAAACCACAATTTCGAAATAAATATTATTGTACGGTAGTTTGAACCTCAAAATTAAAGCATATGAAATTTGAATGTTTTAATAAAAATGTTTAAAATATTTGACATTATATGTGAACGTGATACTCTAGAAGGTGAACGCTATTTTTATTTTTCGTTGGAACTATCAAAATGTCTATCATCAATCTATGCATCAACTTAATAAATTTGATGCAGAAATAACGTCAATAGCTTTATTTGCAAAGTTAAGTTAATATTTAGAATAATGGCGCATTTCACAAATCGCACTTTGAAGTCGTTTGCTCTAAGAAATGCAACTTCAAAGTAATTATACTTTAGCATCCGTAACGGGAACTGCCAATATGTAACTTTCTCAAGTAATATTTACTACAAAGTATCGACCGAGACTGTAGAGTTATTTTAAAGTAGCAGTCAAGTTATGATTACTACACAATGCCTGTTCAAAGTTCCCACGTGCAACGTTTACATTGAACACACTCCTTAAATTTTATTTTTTATTAGTAATTGAATACTTATTCCTTCATTATTATTTTTATTACATTTATTTATCTCATTGTGGCTTGCTTGTTACCCTTGTTGCATGTTTTATCTTTTGGATTTTTTATGGTGGTAACAGATATTTAATCTGGGTCAAAAGTTTAAAATTTAATATTGATATAGTTTCATATGGAGTTTTGATCAATAGTCAACATGTGATATGATCGAATACGCATACAATGAAGAACAATATGAATATTTTCAGTTTCGGGAAACTACATGGTAAAATTTACTTTATGGTGAATTTAAGAGGTGCTGCGCACTTTGTAATTGCTGTGCGTAATGATGCTTAATGGTTCTGCAAGTAGGGATAACGGTTTTGGATTAACAATTGTTACTTTCAAGTTCTACAACTTTATATAAACAATTAGGTAAGGTTCCCTGAACTTCGCGGCTGCTATCAAATCTTCTTGAAAGTGATTGAAACTTTGAAGTCATACTTCAGTAACACGAGTTAGTCACTGCTACTATCACTTGCAACTTTCAAGTTCTGAAAACTAAAAGATGGTAACCAAAACGTGGTTGTAACTTTGTTGTATGAAGTTATTTGTACAATAAAGTATTAAATTTGGTGTCGGCTACGTAATAGTTACTTTTTGAAAGTTCCAATCTCAATTAGTCGGGGTTAGTGTTACTTTGGTGCTAGATGGAACTGACCGCTTTATTACTTTTAGCAGAACTCGACCAATAACATCATTAGCACGTTTGTTTCAAGCGGCACCGGTCTCCCCTAGTTTCTGTTTTGGCTACCTAAATTTCGGTTCTAACATTCAGAATATTCATTTTTGTTCTTCGTTCGCCGCCTCGATGGAAAATGGAAGGTTATAAGCGGGTATAGGTATAATGCGATGTCAGAGACAGGATGGGTTGTTTCCCTGTAGCCTTCGGGGCAACATCCACTGTTGCAGGACCGTAATGAGAGTCGTACTCAGCCTGGGGCACTGTCAGCCCCACATGTCATCCATCTCAACTTTATTTTACCACTTATTATAAACGCTGCTTCATAAATTCGAATGCATTACATTTAACATGCCAATTGTCTCTGTGCCTGTGCTGTGTGCGAAATTAATAACAGGGCAAGATTTAATTATCGGTCGGAATTTGATTTCAGCATATAAATGCAGTTATTATGTATGTAACGATTGTTGTCCGCATTGTTATTGTGGAATTTACGTGTTTTTGACGGTTAATGACGTTTGCAATAATTTTATCAATTATATTGGACAAAAGCATGTGGCTTTGTAGTTACTATAACAGTAGAAATGATTGTAGGTATACTAAACTGAATACGAATTGATGTTGATCAGTTCTATGTGTTCCGTGTTACCTTTAAAAATATCTTATTGATGATAAAATAAGTATGTAAAGAAATGCTAAACAAACAATAACAGGTTTTGATAATAAATAAAAAAATACAAAATAAGAAGATCTTTGATGAGATAAGATACACAACAACTGTCTTAATATCTGTAGGTGATAAATGAAATATTGGATTCATGGCATAAACGTTCAAAATCTAAACTGATAACTAATGTAAATTAGTTTTAATAAAAAACAATACAATGCTATTTTCGAAACTATTCAAGATAGGGAGAAATTTCAGAATCTAGCATGTAGGTAAACCTTCATTCTGTCAATTTAGCTGAAAATGTCAGTCAGACAGCTCGCGCCCACTTGACATACTTCAAATAAAAATCCCTTATCAAACCATATTTCACCTCGTATAATGAAATTGCGCAAATTAAAATATTCTGCTCTTAATAATTTAAGAGGCTAAAGATGTACCTATCACCTAAAAAAATAATTGGAAATCAGAAAGTCAGTTTTTAAATTATTCGAAATTTAAGTCGGGATGCAAAAATTAATCTCCTTTAATTTTGCGTTGCAGTGCATCTCCAATGGTAAATTTAAAGTCTGAAAATTTATTTTTATTTTATTATTTATATTTATTTATTTATTTTTACCATGCCTAGATATTAGACGTAAAGACATTATTATTATTATTATTTTAGTCGCCGTATTTCTCCCCGTAAAATCAAATGTGTGGTGTTTTTTCGGTACAGAAATCTCGAAAAATAAAACAGGTAGAACAAAAGTAATATCAAAAATAATATTCTTGATGTTTTACTATTTAAATTCTCCTCAAATAAAATAATAACTTTTAAAAAGCGTTTGTAAGTTTATGTTATAACAATATTTTCATCTACAGTTAAATTTACAAAAATACGTAGCTATATTGAAATATTTTTGTACCTAAAAATGTGTTAGTTACATAGCTTTCTGTTGTTATATATTCGTTTTACTTCGGTGCCTTTGAATATTCGGAGGTGGCATGCGATAACATTTCTGTTATTTACTAAACTCTGTATCATTCGGTTCTTAAATGTCTAAAATTGTTTTGTGGTTTTGTTATTTGTATTGTTTTGTCGAAAACGCCATTTTAAGAATATGGCGCCATTAACAAAGATACCTCTATTGACAGGAAACAAGAAAATTTATCTTTACAATAAAAAATATTAATTTTTATTTCCAACTATCGTTTTGACAGTAAAAAGAACACTCCTGTGCTGTTTTAGCTAATATATTTTTATAAGGGTCAACATTTTCTGTTTATACAGGGTGTTTAGTAAAGAATGGACCACACTATAAGGCTAGGTTCCTTAGACACTACTTTTTTGAAAATTTTCTTATTAGTATATCTATGAGTGATTCATTTTTGAGTTAAATATACAGGGCGTTCTGAACACATATACCACTATATTATTCCTTTCACATTTTTTTAAGGGTAGACATTTTTGGATAAGACAGGATTAGTTATTTTGAAACAACTGTGGAAAAGGTTTCCTTATACCTACATATCGCCAAACTGCACCATTTTAGAGAAAACAGCTTTTAACAAATTTATTAAGTTTAATACATAATAATACATAAAATCTATAACAAATTATTAATTTAAAAAGTTAGTATCGTTAGTCAAGTATATAGTAGTAGCAAGTAATCAATTAGGTATTTGTGTTGATCTCACGAACTTTCTTTTGCAATATTTGAGTACAATTACCTAACTAATAAAAACATTGTTGTAAATAAAATTAAATAAAAAAGTACTTTCTCAGATTTATAACTTCATAAGAAAGCAAAAATATACCAAGGCAAGTTTATTTCATGATTTGTTTTTCATTAAATAACTTTTCCTTTAGTGTAGGCAAGACACCAGATCAATAGATTCACTCAATTAAGCATTTTTTTAATTGAATTATAGTGGCTTCTTTTACACACTCAAAAAATAACCACATAAAACTATGAAATATAGACATACGTATTAAAACTATAAAGTAAATTGGATAGATATCTAAGTTGATAGTTTAGAAATGCAATTCTTTCCGTTTTTAAACGAGGTTAAATGAAACAATTCCGAGAACTTTGCATTGATTTTAGTTGATTATATTATTAAATAATTTACAAAAACCGGTAATAGGTTTTAATTATGATACCAAAATGCACTCACAGACAAAAATATTGCATATTTTATTTTAAGTATTTTTTTTATATTTGTATTTTTTCTTTTGACATTTTAGGTGTTTATTTTTACAAATGTCTTATACTGGAGTGCGTTACGTATATTAATGGTTAAATAAATTACATAATGAAGATTCATAGAGGCATTAATGAAATACCCTGTTTTTTGGTTAGAACATTTAATTAAAAAGAGCAACAATGACGACAAAATAACGACTTTAAGGCAACATAGCTCTAGCGATAACCTGCATCCTCCTAGGCATGCTCCGCAGAAGGTCTTTCATGGTTTCTTGCGGAATTCGATGCCATTCTTCGTGTGCAGCAATTCTTAATTCTGCAATTGAGTTAGGAGTTGGATTTCGTGCTCGTATACGTCATTTTAGGATGTCCCATACATATTCTATGGGATTTGCATCAGGACTCATTGGTGGCCACTCTAATGCATCAATTCCGACATCCTCAAGGTACTGTTCCACTATTCTAGCGGCATGTGCACGGGCATTATCATGCATTAGCAGAAAGTTATCGAATCTAATAAAGCTAGTATAAGATAAAACATGCTCTTCAAGTATGTTGTGAATCTACCAGTCAGCATTCATTCTTAAATTGACCTCAATGAGCTCCGTGCGATTCTCCCAACTAATGCCTCCCCATAGCATAATGGAACCGCCTCCAAAGCTAACATTCTGTACTAGATTACATTCTGCAAAACAGTCACCAGACCTTCTGTATACTCGCCCACGTCCATCTGGCTTCCACAATTGTATTCTGGTTTCATCTGTAAAAATAACTTGTCCCCATTGATGGTCATTCCAGTTAACATGGGCTCTTGCGAATTGTAATCGTCTAGTTTTATGGCGTGGGAGAAGTCTAGGCACTCTGGCAGGGCGTTTTGGGGTTAAACCAAACTCCTTAAGTCTTCTTATTACCGTTTTGACACTTACATTGACTTCTTGTAATTAGTAATTCATATTTAAGATGCGAAGCTGTAAGTGTGCGAATTCGCAAAGATTGTAGTCTCAAATATTGGTCATCTCTTGGTGTTGTACACCTGTTACGTCCTTGACCGGGTCGCCTTTTGTATTCTCCAGTCTCATTGTATCGCATCGTATACGAGAAACAGTGGATTGATGGATACGCAATCTTCTCGCTATATCTTTTTGTCTGCAATCGTCATTGGCCAAAGTAACAATTTGAACACAAATTAATTCGTTTAAATGTGGCATCTCACTAACGAGAACAATCAGACTCAACAAATAAAGATCTCGAAATGTCATTTTGATAACAACAAACAACAGAGCAGACATTGTTAGTCGTCAAGGCAGACCATACAATGTTTGTAATTTGTAACATTATTGCTCATTCAACTAAAAAAAGCTACATTTTATCAATAAAAAATTAGAATATACGTAAAACACTCCAGTGTAAGCCATTTTTCTAATAAAAAACGCCTACTGTGTTATAGGAAAAAATACAAATATAAAAAAAGACTTAAAATAAAATATGCAATATTTTTGTCTGTGAGTGTATTTTACAAATAACATTGTTTAATAATTATTGTATAAAATTTGTAATTAATTTAAAATCTAAATAATTTTACAACAACGGAATGAAATAACTGCACGAAGTAGAATAAGATTTTGGCAAAACTGCATTATTCGCATAGATCTGAAACTCTATATTTGGCACTATCCTTTTTAGTTTACTCTTAATTACCCGCTTCATCAGCCATTACTCTCACGTTTTGCATTTGTCCTGACAAATGAAGGTGTAAATGGAGTGTGCTGTGTATTATTTGCTTCATCAGATAAACTTAAACCCGCTACTAGAAATGTAAATGAGGCTCTGTAATTATCTCTAAATGAGAATCGCGTTTCGTATTTGAATTTCACATTTACATTTTCTTAGCATAGAAATATACTTACTGGGTGTTTCATAAAATACGGTAAATTTTACTGCAGATGTAGTTTAAGAAAATAAAAAAGTTATAGGAGGTATAAGCCGACAGTGCCTCTTAGTTTGTAGTAGCTCTCTCTAGATTGATTGAAATAAAAGAGAATATGTACATGAACAGAAATGATGATTGGCCGCCATTACGTAAAAACAGAAAGAGCAATCGAAAAACCGTAAACGTGGGTGTTTATGGTATGATGTAGTGACTATTTACCATAAAATACCATCTTGGAAAATTTAACACCCAATGGACAGTGACGTCATCGAAATCATTTTTCCCAATTTCATACCTATTTTTTACATAATATTAAAGTCCTCATTTTTATCAATAACTTTCATTAAAACTTTTTTTTGATATCACCTTTCGTGTAAAAGATATAAGACGATATGTACAGAAAAATTAAACAGTCTCTATCACGTATGTTGATGATTTTGACAACGTTGCCATGGACATATCAATACTGTCAATGTTATGTTACTCATATTTATCGATAAAATTTATCTATCAAATTGTTGTTGTTGTTTTAAATATTTATATGCAGATTTACTGTTTACTAAGATGAATAGTCATAATGAAAAGGTAGATATACTTTTAATTTTTGGAGAAGCTAGAAAAAAATCAAAATTGGCAGTATGGATTTACAGTGAAAGATATCCTGACCGCCAAGTACCAGATTATAGAAGGTTCTTGAGATTGGAACAAGCACTAAGACGGAACACAGACGCTTTTAAAGTCCAAAAAAAAAAAAACATTGAAAAAAATAAATCCGTTTGCAACAATAATGTGATGGCTCAAGTGTGTGAATATTTCAATAATCCTAGAAAATCAATACGAGATGCCAGCCGAGAACTAAATATTTCTTATAGTTCAATTCAAAGAATTTTAAAGAAAAACAAGTATCACGATTATAAAGTTTTAAACGTACAAGCCCTCTCTGAAAACCATAGGCTACGCCGGACAAATTTTATTTCGGAGATTATTGATATCCAGTTAGATGTGCCAAACATTTATAAATATATACTATGGACAGACGAGCCCCGCTTTGTCAGCAATGGAGTACCAAATAAAAAAAACCGCACTATTGGGCAACTGAAAACTCTCACGAAATTAATCAGGTTGAAAATCAAGGACATTTTGGTATCAATGTATGGTGTGGTATTATAGGCAGATACCTAATTGGTCCATACTTTTACAATAGTGCACTAAACGGAGAGCGTTATTTAAAATTTGTAAGGAACCAGTTATCATCTGTATTGGAAGAAGTGCCATTACAACTTAGAAGAAATATGTTGATTCAACAGGATGGCGCACCAGTACACAATGAGTGAGAAGTAAAAAGATGGCTCAATGAAAATTGGCCGATGGATTGGTACAGAAGGTTCTATTCATTGGCCTCTGAAATCCCCGGATCTATCCCCAATGGATTTTTATTTATGGAGTACCCCGAAAAATGAGGTTTATAAGAAAGAATGTCATAATTTAGAAGAATTAAAAGAAAATATTAGGAACGCATGCTGGGGGATAAGTAGAGATACACTTCTAAAAGTTACCCATCTAAAAATAGACTAGACATAAACTAGAAATGTGCTTACAACAATTTGGTGGACATGTAGAAAACTTAACATAGAATTATTTTCCACGATGTTACGTACCTAATATTGCCCTTGTTTTTTTCATATTTTAAATTTTATAAAATTTTGTTATTAAATACCTAATCGTTATAGCTTTTATTGTGTATTATTTGTACCAAAAATACTTACTAAATTTGTTTATTCGTTATACTCTTTTTGGGTATAGGTACACATAATAATAAATAATTTTGTTGGAAAATTCTGTTTTCCATGGCAACGCTGTCAAAATCATCAACATACGTAATCGAGACTCTGTTTAATTTTTCTATACATATGATCTTATACCTTTATATTATGCAAAAAATAGGTATGAAATTGGGAAAAATTATTTCGATGACGTCACTATCCTTTGGATGTTAAATTGAACAAGATGGTATTTTATGGTAAATAGTCACTACATCATACCATAAACACCCACGTTTACGGTTTTGCGATTGCTCTTTCTGTTTTTACGTAATGGCGGCCAACCATCAGTTCTGGGTCACCCTGTATATCAATATTTACTAAAATGTAATTCTACAAAATAAAATATAAGAATAAGAAATTAATTAAACCCTGTTATATTTTCTTAACTAACATTTGTGACAGAAATAAATATTGGTATGTTTTTATGTACCTACATTAAATATAACAATATAAATTGTATTACGTACTTTTTGCACGCTGTAATTTTTTATAATTTGAATTAAATAATTTAATAGTTCTAAGAAAATCACACAAAAACGATTTAACAATTACAGTTATTAATGTTATTATATAAATAAGCGTAAGAGAAATACCAATTTAAAATTGTGCAAATTATTTTATTATATTTGGTCTTTTAAAAACTAGTCATATTTTCTAAAAAACGTAGGAACCAGTTACATAAGTTTTAAACACTCTTTAACATCTTGATGTTACCAGTTGGCTTATGTAACGTGAACTTGCTAAATGATAAGGGTTATGTAATACTGCACTTGATGTCTTAAAAGTTTACGTTTCTGATATTCATATATTCAAATCTTTTGGCCAATATGAAGAAAGAACTTTTAATTGTAGCCTGGTCTGATTTTGCAAAACGCTGTGTATAATAACTGTCATATAAACGTATATGTCTGATAAATATAATATTTTTAATACAAAAAATAAATGTTTAAAAAAATTAATAAAAATTGTACTATGACAAGTAGTCATTTGGCAAATATCAAAAAAAAGAACTTTTAATTGTAACCTTGTCTGGTTTTGCAAAACACTTGGTATGATAAATGTCATAAAGGTATATGTCTGATAAATATAGTGTTTATAATAAAAAAAAAATATATTTAAAACAATAAGTAAAAATTGTACTATGAGATGAGTCCAATGTGTAGATTATGAAAATATGATATTACTATGAGTTCAAGTAAACTGAAACACTACATAGTGGTCACCTATAAAATTATACTATACTTTTTTTTCATTGATCAAATTTAGAAAGAATGATATCACTTACAGAATTTAAAACATTTTTTTGCTCGTTAAATTTTATAAAACTTTTTTTTTTTAATCTATTAACTAAAACACGATTTTAATAGTGTTTATTAGAAGAAATCAAAAAGTCAGTAGTAGGTTTTGTCTTTAAAATTTGACAGTTAGTAATAAAACTATAAAATTAAATAAATATGTGAACGGTGACTCTTCGATTAAATTAGGGGAAGCATTTTGCAGAAATTCCAAATAACCTTAATCGATTTGGCAAAATATCTTGTCAATTCAAATAACGATCAATAATAACGGCTTAAACGTTTATCTTAAAATGTCTAGGAGTTATTGCATATGAGTATACATCAGAATATTCATGAAAGTTGTGAACATTTATAATTCACCTATGAGTGAAATAAACCTCCTCAGCGAAAACATTTTTCTTGTGAAAATTAATATCCTGATGCAAGATAAACTCACAAAAGGTCATTCGGCGTTCCAAATCTTGAGGCAATCTTGGAATGTGATATGGATGTAGTAGATTACATATAATAATTCGGTGTACAGAAGTTTTTGATAATCCAGTTTCTCAAAACAAACGTTTAGTACTTACCTATTTGCAGTTAATCTTCAACTGTTTGCAAAATACTTTGTGCATCTTGTACCCTTATTACACTAGGACGTTCTCGGATATTATTGATAAACTTTCCTGATTGTTGAGCCCGTCTGTCAATATTAGAAAATGTTTCTCTATGGGAAATTACTCGATTTGAAAATCCATTACTATATTCTTCTACACTTCTTCTGCAGTTTCCTTCACAGAAACTTGGCACAAGTAACATGATAATTTGTTCGCTGAGTGTACATTTTCCAGCCATTTTCAACAACAAACAGTAGCAGAAATAATTTTTTTTATTACTGTCAAATTTTAAAGACAAAACTTACTTGTGACTTTTTGATTTCTTTTAATAAACAGTATTCAAATCTTGTTTTATTTTTTTCTTTAGTTTTATTGGGTTTTTGCCACACTTCTGAAAAACTAAAGATTAATCAAATAAGCCTTTGCGCCAAACGGATCAGTCAAGGGTTATTTTTGAAACTAAGTTTGCCTAACCAAAAAATCTCACACTGAAAAAAGCAGATAAGTAAAAAATAACAAAAATAACATCACTATCGCGCACTATTGACGCTTCGAAAAACTCTCTGTTTTCATTCTCAAAATAGTAGTAAAAATATTAAACATATGTCAAGTTTGACAGTTTAAAATTTGTTTATCTGCTTCCATAGAGATGTTAAATGATTTTTATTTTATTGTTACTTACTTCTTCTTGATACAACTGTAGCCAACAATGATCAATGTTTACTGAACAGTTTGACACACATTTATCTCCGTTCAACAAAATAATCACGGTCTCTTTTAATTTTCTTTTTGTTGCGTTATCTTCCTTCCGAACCCCATTGAATCAAACGACCGTTTTCCCAAGCGTGTTCGCAAATTTTGGATTTAATATTCGAACAGTTTTTCAGACAACTAATACTTTACGATCATTTTTGTCCAAAAAATGATATACAAAATTAAAAAAATTGCATCTACTGTATACCTTGTGAATGCAATAAACATTATGTTGGAGAAACGTCTCGGCCTATGAATGTTAGAGTTGAGGAACATAAAAATTATATAAAAAGACGGAAATTTGAAAAATCTAAAATTTGCGAATACTCTTGGGAAAACAGTCATTTAATTCAATAGGGTTCGGCAAATCTTAGAGAAGGAAGATAATGCAACAAAAAGAAAATTAAAGAAAAAAGAAAAGATAAGTGTGTGTGAAACTGTTCAGTAAACATTGATCATTGTTGGCTACGTTGTATCAAGAAGAAGTAAGTAACAATAAAATAAAAATCATTTAACATCTCTATGGATGCAGATAAACAAATTTTAAACTGTCAGACTTGACATACGTTTAATATTTTTACTACTATTTTGAGAACGAAAACAGAGAGTTTTTCGAAACGTCAATTATCTGCTTTTTTCAGTATGAGATTTTTTGATTAGGCAAACTTAGTTTCAAAAATAACCCTTGACTGATCCGTTTGGCGCAAAGGCTTATTTAATTAATCTTTATTTTTTTCAGAAGTGTGACAAAAACCCAATAAAACTAAAGAAAAACTAAAATTATGCCACAAATAAATAGCTTCAGACAATATCTTGTTTTATTTATTGCATTTTTTAACGAAGCCTTGAAGATTTTTATTTAACAAGAGTAAAAAAGCGTTTTAAATTAAATTCTGCGCATTTTTTTAAATTTGATCAATGGAAAAAAATTATTTGTATATAAATATGTTTGGTTAACCTGCAATATTTTGGGACCCCTTCCATGCACTTTACAGTAAATGCTATTGAAACTCAAGTTCAACTTTGTGTGATAGCAACTTTTCATTGGAATGCTATATTCCAGCATACGAGAAACAGAAGTTTTATAGTATACCTACTCAGAGTTGAATACGGAAGTCTTCAGTGGTATTTACTCGTTGAAACAGTAACTATGTCTTCGATACTATGTTACCATGACTAGAGCTTTGCGAGCTTAGGAAATTAATACATGGTGTTTATTTACAGCGTGCGAGTGCAACCAGCATGCCCGCCGATGCAGATTCAACATGGAGCTGTACAAATTGTCTGGCAGAGTGTCCGGAGGCGTGTGTCTAAAGTGCCGTCACTACACCGCGGGCAGACACTGTCACTATTGCCGTGAAGGATTCTACAGGGATCCCACCAAGCAGATCACACACCGCAAAGCCTGCAAACGTAAGTACTCGCTTGCCTAAGCGGTCACTCATTATGCGCCCTGATGGAAAGTTGCCGGGAGGCGGCGACGCGTCACCGTGATTGATGATCGCGGAGATGTTCGCCGCTGATTGCTTATTGAATTTGTCGTGTCACGGGTGACGCTGTTCTTTCGTCCATGCGCTTACGGAAGTGTTTTCCGTTGGCCCAAAACGCTATAAGTAATTATTTAGTTTTTACTTTAACATCGTGGTAGATGCAGATGTCTCTATTGGCTTAAGGGGGCATTTTCAGTGAGTCGCCATATTGGAAAAGTACGTGATACATCACATTAGGTTGAAATTACAATATAACTCCTATATATTTTGACAACAGTGTGCCGTCATGAAATGAATAAGGCAGATGGGGCAGAGATGGACATTTTAATTTCAACCTAATGTGATGTACAAATAGAGGTTATAATTTAAAAAAAAATTTTCGAGAACTACATGCGAGCGCCGAAATCTGACTTCAGATTCGTGATCAGCACCCTCGAAAATAGGGGGGGTAGGAATTTTTTTTGTTAAGATTGGAGAGTTTTACGCTAATGTAAATAATTACCGAATAAAAAAGAAAAAACTAGGCAAATTATTCACTAATAATTCACTACGACTTCACTTCCAAACTTATAGCACACTTATAATTTTGAGCAGCTCAAACTTATGACCTATGACTCATGTAAAGAACAGGCGGCAAAGGCAAACTGTGGCAATATCACACGATGTCTTGCAACCAAGGTCACCGACGAATTATTTATTCAAATATATTATTTAGATTATACATATGGCGACACCTATAAAGGGTCGTCTGAACTAAAAGGGAAATGTTTCTCATTTTCACCACGATTTTAGACAGGAACGTGCGAATGCGGCCTTAAAATGAGCAGCTAATGACTCATATACAGGGTGTTCGGAAATTCCAAGCAAAAAATTCAGGGAAATATATTACTAAAGTAAATAGTGTAGGGAGAGACATGTTTTAGCAATTTATAGTTATAGATTATTTAATTTTTTTTTTTGTACAAGATTTTATTTATTATTTATTTTATTTTACAAAGTTTGGGATGCCATCAGGCTAAAATCCCAAAACAGTAACCACAACTGCAATAAGAAATACATAGTAGGTATATAGTGTGCTTACAAGTAGTATAACTATATTACTAGATTAATAGTACATTATTAATTAATACGTTTAGGGCTGGTACTTTCATTCGGAAATTAATCAGACGATTCATTAACAGTGTTGTTAAACTAATCAAGTAATTTAATCATGATTAAGAATTGCTTTGTACTTTATTCCTATTTTAACAACTTGTTTGCAAATCGTTGTTAACCTTTGTTGACAGCAATGAATATTTAAAAAATAGCTCTAATGTACCATGTATCATAGAAATAAGAGAGAAATAGTTCTCTGGATTGTTGATTTGAGGTTATGTAACCTTGTTTTCTTTTTAGTTTATACGTGTTCGGTGTTCAAACGCAAAATAAACCAGAGTTTTCTGAAAAAGTATAATTTGTTAGATGTTGGATGTGCAATAGTTGTGGTGACAGGGTAGAAAACAATAGAATAGCATTTGTAATTCCTTTTATTATTCGACCTGCTGTAGTCTTGTAGATATTGATAAAATCCCCAATTGTAATATAAAAACTTCCTGTGCTGTACATTCTCAACATCAATAAAAGTTGACTTCTAATGGAGACTTCATGATATCTATAATAAATATGATATGCTGCAGGTTCTACTATTTATGGGTGAGTTTGAAAAACTTACTGTGTATTATCATTATGTAAATGTGGTTCTAATTCACATACCAAGTTATTCACAGTGTTTTTTTTTAAACGAAACCTACGGAAAAACTATCATCCAAATCAACAAAGTTATCTTTTCTATCTTGAACTGTATATGTCCTCATATTCATTACAAAATCTATGATATCTTCATCATTATCATCGAAAATTTCATTTAACTCTTCTAGATCCATGTACATATTTCTATGTGTACGTTTATAAAAGTAGTAACTTAGTCTTAGTCCTAAGGAGGTCTTAAGATCTGACCTTGAAAGTTCCTATCTTTTCTTAGGACTAAGACTAACACCAAATAAGAACGCATGCGCGAAAGTGCTCCACTTCCTTTTACATGCCTTCTACGGCGTCTGCGATTGGCCGGGGCTTGTAGAGACAAAATAAAGGTTAAGTTAAGACTAAATATTTATAAACAGTGTCAAAATCTTAAGATTAAGATTAAGACTAAGGTTAATGTTAATACTAAGTTAGGACGAAGTTAGGATTAAGATTTTTTTATAAACTCACCATTAATCGGGGGTCTATAGGTTAACTCCAACAGCACCACGCCCACATTTTAATCATGATTAATCATAATTAATGCCGTCCTCAAAAGATCTCTGTTACATTTGATCAACAGTTAAAGTACGTTAATCATGGTTAAATGAGACTGAAAGTACCAGCCCATAATGTTACATTTAAAACGACTCATGGGGTTATTAAAAATATCAATATTTGAACAGCATTTGTCGTAATTCCTACATATTCGATGAAATGGTGAATTTAGCCTTAATATGGTTTTACTATGGTCAATATATAAAAGAGATAAAACTAACTGGTACATGAAAAGGTAAGATGGACAACAACTCAGGATAATCTATAAAATTATTTATTAACTTACAAAATACCAGGTCCGCTTAAAACCTACGAAATTCTAAAGGTATTAAGCCAAGTAATAAACTAGTAGACGCGATATCGTGAACAGTCCATGAATCATTAAACTACTGTAAATATATGCGAAATAAATTGTTTTAATAGCTCTAGCTATTTTTGCTAAAGGAACCTACTACCGGTTAAAAAGTTTTTTCTTAACCACTTTTACACATTTTCCCCCAGTAAAAATTTGTATTATGGCTTGTTAGGCTTTCATCCTAGGATGACGATTACTACGCGCTAGCAAAATATCTAGGTACTGTTATTCAATTTTGATTTGGCGTAGTTTCAAGACTTCTAGCCATAGGCAAATTATTTGTTAATAAGGCTCAAAAAATTATGTTAATAAAATAATTTTTATTTTGCTTGGTACATGACATTGCGATACTAATAAGAAATATTCTAACGATAATGCAGAATTATCTTAGTAAAACTTTTTTTTATTGATCGATTTCCCTCAGTGTAGGTAAATATTAAATGTTTTCAAAATACACTTTAGTTACATCATAAAAGAAATAAGATGTCCAATTAAATGTCGATTTTCCTAAAAACTGTTGTTTTTTTCAAACAAGAGTATACATTTTCTCAATTAAACTTCAATCTTTCAAAAATGATATCAAAATTTTAGTAAAATAAACTATCATCATTTCTTTACCTAACTTGTAACCTTTCGACCTTTTAGAGCGTTATTTTAGAAATGTCCCACCTAAAACCGTCTCTCTATAAATGAAGCACGTTCCCAAATTTGAAAAAAAATGCAACAGTATTTAAAAAGTTACAACCAAAAGATTACTTAAAACATTAACTTTGAGGTGACGCAGTTCTGTTAATAATGACATTTGGAAGAAATGTTGCATAAACTTGCTACATTACTATCACTCCCTGGATTTTCTGCACGAAGTTTCCGTAAATTAGCAGTTGGAAATAAATTGAAAATCACAAATGCACAGTGAGAAAACATAAAAAGGAGAAAGAGTTTGTATTCTGCCAAAGTGTATGAAAATAATAGTAATACGGTATAATGTTTATGGTATATTGAACCCATTTTTAAATTTTCTTGGCGCCCAAAATATATAAATTCTTAATTAAATAATTAATTAATGCTTAACACTATTTTGGATGCTTAAATCAAATGTATAATCATAACATATCTACAAAAATCAGCTCATGCTATAAGTTACTACCTCCGCATTTACAATGGTATACAGGATGTTCAGTAGAGAATTGGCCATGCTTTAAGGCTTGAACAAAATTAATGTGAATTAAATCACCTTAGTACAATTTTGCTTCCATAATAAGTTATAGGTGTCAGAAAGTATTTTTTTTATTTAATTATTTTACGATATCAGTTAATAATTCTACACAAAGGTTTTTGATAAACACTAATTATCTAATTAATTTTTTAATTAAATATACAGGGCGTTGTGAGCATTTGTGTCACTATATTATTTCTTCCAGACTGGGCCTTCTATTAGTTTGTTTAGAATTAGAAATTCAAATAGTTATTACAGTCAGTCAGTCTTATAATAAGCATTAAACACAACAAGGAGAAATATGACAACGTGAAAGAAAGATAATATTTAAAAAATAATAAAAAAAATAAACACAAACCTAAACACAATATCACAAAAAAATTTTTTTTATTATAATGTATAATAAAGGAATAATATAGTAGCAAAGTTGCTCAGAGCGTCCTATACATTTACTCAAAAAATTAATTGCATACTCGCGTTTATCTCACAAAGAACCTTGTTTTGCAAAATTTGAGTACAGTTACCCAACTAATAAGCAAATTATCGTAAAAATTAAATAAAAAAAGTACCTTTTCAGGCCTAGAACTTCTTGAGGAAGCACAATTGTACAAAGGTAAGGATTTAATTCACATTGCTTTTATTCAAGGAAGTTAGTCTTAACGTATGGCCCATTCTTTACTGAACACCCTGTATATTGATATCTTTTTAAAAACTAACTAGCTTATATTTACTAAACTTTTGCTCAAGGTTCAAATAATAATGTTGAATTTCGCTGGAAATAGATTACGTCTAATGATTACATTAAATATAAACAGCAATCCAAGTAGGTATTTTTATACCACAATTCAGAATATGCGATTAGATCAAGGAAATGGATAAATATCTGACAACTGTACAAAAGAATATATTGATAAGGCCACCTTCTAAAATGAAACAAAATGTTATACCCTCTATAACACCTCGAGTAATACATATTGAATAAAATAACAATGGTGGGAAGTAAGTAGTTAAGGACCTTAGGCACAGGCATTTGATAGTTTGGATAGATCCAAAATTCCAAGAGACGGAAAATATTCTGGCCAAAACTCTACTAAAATCAAAATATGTAATTTAAAACAACGCTACATTCATACATAAAATTCCAGAACTGATATGTCACAAGCCAGTCAAATAATGCATTAGAGCGTCATGAATCAGTGCACACATCAAATATATGTTCTGACCAGATACTTATCAAGATTTAGAACTTATTTCGATATATGAAACGTCAAGAAGCCTACCTAAATCGACGACTTGGCTACAAATCTGGAAATTGTTCAACCCTTGACAATACTTTTTGTCGAAGCCTGCAAACAAAACTTTATACAGCACCTGCCTTCATCACATCAACCAATTTTCTTTTTATTTCGCAAAAAAAATAACTGCCTAGTAAAGGATGAGAACGGACTATAAGGTCGCGATCCCGTTGCACCGTAGACCGCTCTGTGCCGAGCTGATCACGGACTTATATAAAATCAGTCGCATATGTCGTTCTCTATGTGCTCTCGACTTGTTCTACTGTACTATTTAGATGTCAAAATATGTTCTGTGGAAGATGTATTTTATTAGCTCTTCTATTTGACGCTGCAGGCAGAAATTCAGTAAGTTTTAGGAGAAACTGCTACGTGAGCAAGTCCAGCTCGCGACCTGATAGTGCGACGTGTACATTTAAAAGCATTAGAAGATTCTTCACTAGACGAGTAGGAGAGTAGGAGAGTCTGGTCCGCGACGCGACGAGACCGCGACTGCCTAGTGCGTTTCCACTTTAATATTCAATCTTTGCATTGCATTACATAACTTTAAAAGACGGGGAATATATCCTTGTATGTTCGTAAAAGGTAAATCTGGAGACGTATACATTTTTAAAGAATGAGAATCGAATCAGAATTATAAACATTCAATCTAAAGTGTTCTGAGTTTGCCATTCAGTGTTTGGCTGGGGTGACGAAAGTAGGGGTTTCATGCCCTCAAGGCGAGACTATAATTTACGCCCCAGTTAAATTAATCAAGCAGATAGATTGCCGAAATGCGCTTGTGGAGTCTGCTCTAACGTGATATAAAATAATTTTTAGTAAATTTTACCCTTCATCATCAACTCATCCAAAATTGGAAGTGTTCGTAACAAACTGAACTTGAAACTGAAAGCGAATATTGATGAAAGTTTTCATATTTTCTGTTTCTTCCATAATACGATAGATTTTATACTTTTCACATTGGATATGTTTAAAGTATAGGTTACTACCGTTGTATTCAACGCGATATGTTACTGATGTTAGGAAAATATGAAGAATGTTCGGTTGTGACCTCTAGGTGAAGGACTTTCTTTAAATGCCTACACACAAAAGTTATACACTATTAATTATTTAGATCTTTATAAAGAAGTGCAGAAAGGACAAAAAGGAAACTGCAAATCTATCGCTATTTGTTTGTAACAAAAAATTGCCACATTTGCCACGTTTTTAGATCAGTATCTTGAATCTTCGGAACGGTATCTTTATAACTTAAGTTACTAATGCATGTGCATACCTTTGAAATAAAATATGCTTAGCAATAGCAGTCATTAATTTCTGTATTTATTTTCTAAATTTATACAAGACACAGCCGTTAAAGTAAATGTTAAAATCGTCACCTGCGGTTTGAAAAGTTGAACCGTGCTTTAGATCGTATACAATATTGTCGGTAAAATTCGCAGACATAAATAAGAAACGCTTTGAATAAATAACAATAAAAAAAGATAACCTGCTCCGGAGACTACGAATAAATGTATGAGATATGGTTGGATTGTCCCACTTTCAGGTCTCCAGCATTTCCTAATACGGGCCGGTTTTTCTATTCAAATATTTATTGCTCTAAGCTTTTCTAATGTGACATATTTCATGTCAACCGTGCCTAATATTTATGTTAATTATTGTTGTGATATGTTCGGGTATAAATCAGCCGGCGCGCATAAATCATAATCCGACGTTTCCAGTTCGATACCTCCATAACTTCCCAGGCAGTTATTACGTCTGGATCAATTTCGTAAATTGGTAACGACTTAATTAACAGGAATTCCAAATTGCCTTGTTCTTCGCCCGCTATCGAAGGGTTGCCGTCGTGGATTTTGTTTAATTATATCTGCACCTTGTCTGATTAAGATTTATGGTGCAGGTGTATTAAATTATCTTCTTGCGCTATAGCTACTTACGTTGCTTTAGACAATTCAGTGATTGTCTTAAGAGGAGGTCTTACTCGCATAATCAAATAACGTTCGGTACAATGATAAAAATGGGTGAAAATTTCTGTTTTGTTATGATTTTTTTACTTAATATTTACTGGTAATTTATAATTTACATTATATATTAAGAAAAATCGTGTATATGTGTTTTTACGCAATAAAAGTAAATTTCAGAAATAATATGGTAATACAATGTATTACTTGAGAACTAACTACTTTTACTCAATATATTACCTAGACCTATTTTTATTAGACCTATTTTTATTTCCTTAGACCTATTTTTATTTCTGGATTTCTAGATTGCCGTGATGTGCTAACATCAATTTCCTGATAAAATTGATTGTACCAACTGAATTTGTCAAGAACAATACTATTTAAGTACTGGGTGTCTAAATAACTTTACATCATCGAAGGGCGCCCGTCGTGAATTTTGTTTAATTATATCTGCACCTTGTCTGATTGAGATGTATGATGCAGGTATATTAAACGATCTTCTTACGCTATAGCTACTTACGTTACTTTAGAAAATTCAGTGATCATCTTCAGTGATCGCATAATCAAATAACATTCGGTACAATGATCAAAATGGGTGAAAATATCCATGTTTATTATTATCTTTTTACTTAATATTTACAGGCAATTTATAATTTACATTAGGGATAATCAGGTATATGTGTCTTTACGTAATAAAAGTAAATTTCAGGAATAATATGGTAATACAATGTATTACTTAGGAACTAACTACTTTTACTCAATTTATTACGCGCACGAAGTCTTATAAGGATCATATATACAATGTTTTTTAATTCAGGCTTAATTTAGATTAATATCTGAATTCATACTTTTAACTTAGAACAGCCGCAGTTAGTCGTCAGCGGTACCACCAGATATGTACTGGTTAGCTCTTATCATTATACCACAAGGGAGACCAGTAACTAGAAACTTTAATTGTTCACATTCTGTCATAATCGTTAAAAGATCATGAGTACGCAAGACACAGCACTAGTAGTCATTGGATACTCAATGCGGGGCCTTAATACAGTCACAAGCAGAAAGCGACCCACTATACCGAGAGTATCTACAGTTAAAAGCTCCATCCTATATCGCTAACGGCAATTGCCATATGTATAAAAGCGGAATTTTAGGAAATAGCTACTCTGTGAACTGATTTCCTGACCAGCAAACAGACTACTAGTCGTAAGCGGTACCAGTTTCGAGCTTGTTGGCTCTAATCAATATGTCACAGGTGAATTCAGGCATTAAAGTCTAAATTCACCTGAATAGTTTTCAACAGATATTAACATTAGTTGTAGATACGTTAATTGAAAATTTACTATAATTAAAAAAATATGTATTTTATTTTTATTTGCAAAAAACGAGAAATGTATATTAATGTGTCAAGAATAAAATGCCATTTTCAGCGACAACATTTCAACATACTTTCTAATGCGACTGAAATACATCGCAAAACATTTTTAAATAATGGATGAACAATACACCTTTAGAGAAATGTATCATTCACATTTACAGGGTGGATGGACTACCAAAAAAATTCTTTCTGTACAGAAGTTATTTTTGCCCCTGACAAAGCTTTCTTAACTATTTATATTGAAATAAAATGTCGCATAGTGTATTTATTATTGAATTCTAATAATAAAATCTACTGTGTTTCTAATAATTTGTTACTAAGAAACATCCTGCATATTACATTGACTCACTTAAAACAGTATTTTTGCATCTTTTAACAAGCAAAATTTTTTAACTCGAATAATTTTTGCCATGCCACCAAAAGCAAAAACTTTTCCTTCTTTTCAATTTCAACTGTCGACCCACTCTATATGGCTACAAAAATAATATTAATACATTTTTAAATTGGCTTCTGTTAAAAAAAAATCAGGTAAAATAAAATGAAAATATTTGAAGTGTTTAATGATCCCATTGGTATATACTTACAATTCTTTTAACGTGTGCGTATTGTTCTTTATTTACATATTTTACACACTGATTTTCAGTCTTATAATATGTGAAATAAAGTTAGTTATTGAACAAGTTTCCTTTATGCATATTTTTCAATTATAGTTATAAAGATAAAATATAAGTAAATTTAAATTATCTACTCAGTAAAATTACATGTATTTTACAATTCCAACCCGAAATTACAATGTATAAATTAACACAAATTATAGTGTGGGAAAGGACAATGTTAAAAATAGGCGATTTTTGGCTTATCCGTGGGAACGCATAAATCATCAAAAAATCAATTGATTATTGTTAATTAACATTAGAAATGACCCAGAAATACGTCAGATAGCTAGGGAAATGTCGCTACTACCCTTAAACCTATATAAACTACTCTTAAATAGCTTTAAATGGATAATCATTAATTATTGTTATAAAATTCGTGTAAAATGAAAAAAATGCTTGAAAATGATTTGAACAGACAGTATGTCAATATAAAAAGTGATAAATGACTGTAAAAGTGCCCATTCAATGGCGAAATAGCGCCAATTGTTCTCACTTTGCGAGCGCGTACTGAAAAAATGGCAATTTATCCTTGCGCCCATTTTTCAGGTCGCAATAGTATAAATGAACCTTAAAAGTAATTTAAGCATTTTTTTCATTCTAAACGAATTTTACAACAATAAATAATGATTATCTATTTTAAGCTATTTAAAGGCAGTTTATATAGATTTAGGGATGCAATTAATATTTCCCCACTTACTTAATCTACTCTAGTATCAGTTTTTGCATTTTTTGACAGTAATCTATAATTTTTTTCTAGCAATAGGGGTTCCCTTGAACATTTAAGCATTATCTATTTTTGATGTCGAAGTAAGCTCACCATTAGCTTTTGAAAGTCGTTTTTTTAATTTTTAGGGGTGGAATGGACATTTTTACAGTTATTTATCACTTTTTATATTGACATACTGTCTGTTCAAATAATTTTCAAGCATTTTTTTCATTTTACACGAATTTTATAACAATAATTAATGATTATCCATTTAAAGCTATTTAAGGGTAGTTTATATAGGTTTAGGGGTAGTCGCGACATTTCCCCAGCTATCTGACGTATTTCTGGACCATTTCTAATGTTAATTAACAATAATCAATTGATTTTTTTATGATTTATGCGTTCTCCCGGGTAAGCCAAAAATCGGCTATTTTTAACATTGTCCTTTATGATGGAATTTGGCATAATAGTTGTAATATCACATAACATAATATAGAATTATCATCCATGTAATAATAATAACTATTATTATTATGTAATATTTCAGTCCACATATTTCATTTGCAAAATTATTATGTAATTTGACATAGCGTTACGCTGGCAATATGTGACCAGCGTATGTGAAATAACACTCAAATTTTTATCAGTGAACAGGTTGTAATTATCTTGATTTGGTTGTTGTGGTGCGACATGTGACCACAAAATGAATATTTTAACCTCTTATGTTTTAGTACGACCATTACAATTTATGTAGTATATTAATCTATTGTTATTAACTTTTAAAATGTGGATTTTGTGTCAATAGCATCTCACAGGAAGTAGCTACAGAATTAATTTATTCTATGAAATAAATTTACATTTTATGACAAATGTAGGTGGTTAATATATGAGTATTTGTTACTCCAGAAGCGGTGTTACTAATTTGTTCTATTCCATAATGTTTTTTAATATCCTTATTCTCGATATGGTAATTGAATGTGTTTAGAACTGTTACATATTTTTTTATGTATATTTACTGTGGTTGTGGATGTCAATAATGAATCTAAATTAATAAGGTACAAATATAGGACAAAAAACAAATTACCAGAAACATTTAATATATATTTCGTCAATTTTTGAATTTCAAATTATTTTGTGCAAAATAGATGTATGTACATAATATTTCATTTCGAATTATTGTATCGGATGCCGTAATTTGTAAGAGTTTGCACATTAGAACAACAACTGTAAAAACAAATAGTTGATTTTATGATTTCAATTCAATTAGAATATACAGTGTTAACTAAGTACAAAAATGTTAACCAAGTGCTCAGGGAGGCCTAAAAAACAATACAATATATATTTCGGAATTCTAGCTCGATGTTTTAAAAATGAGGCAAATTTCCCCAGGAAAACCGGCGTCTATGACAGTGATTGTCCGAGATGGCTGTCAACTACCATGCGTTCGTCTTTTAAAGCGTTGTAAATGTAGGAACGACAAAAATAAACATTTTTATTAATAATAATACCTACCTCACAGATGACAATTAATCCCGTTAGCTGCAGTATTTTGCATTCGTTCTTCGTTTCTTTGTTGCACTCTGCCAAAACTACATTTTTACTCATTACAATCTGTCTAACTAACGAAATACACAGTCCGCATATATTTAAATAAACTACGCATTTATTATAAGAAAATTGAAATTTAATGAAAGAAATACGTACCAATAGAAACCTCGGAATGCACCCGTGGCAGTCTTTGATTATAAAATTTTTTCGGTTACCATAACTTAGTTGGATTTGCCCTCGACTCTAGAAAAACAAACATAGCATAAGGCGAACCATATTGTAGGCAAATATTTGTACCCGACATAAATTTAAAACTAAAAATTTGTCACTAAAAACTGAACCACAATATAAACACAAAGGGTTTCAATTAGTATGACAATGAATTTTGCATTGCTGGTTGCAGTACCTACTCTCCAAACATCAAAACGTTTCTTTGTCAAAGAACATTGTAAACATTTTGGGAAGATACAGTTTAACAGTTTATGCAAACATCGTTAGTATTGAGAGTATTTAATTTCCTAACAACACTAAAGTTTAAAAATTTATTGGTGTGAAGCACGCACACCTTGCGCTAATGGTCTACAGATGGCGACTACATCAGATTCTGTGAAAGGCAAAATATCGCAAACGGTGCTTAATTTGAAATAATTTTTCAGTATTTGTCTTTGCATATTTAATTTTTGTGTGTTTTTTTTTTTATGTATTTAAACATGTGGTATTCAAACGCCAAGACGACGGATATAGTACTAATTTATGGGAAATACGGTAAGTGCATGCTATCGTGTGGCAGCTTAATACTAAAAATGTTACCCGAGTAGACAAAATATGGCTAATCCTCTTTGAACCACAATGAACAACAGCTGTAGCACCTTAACGGAAACGCGTGGCAGTGTTTATAAGTATTTATGTCCATTTGCGTATTTTTTTTATTACAATTTTGTGGTTTTACCGATGAAGGGGACCTGACCGTGGTCGTAGGGCCGAATATTTTAAATAGAAATTACAAAAACTATTGCAATGACGAGTTTTAGTGTAAACCAGTAAGAAAACTGAAAATGATTTAACATTCTTGAAATCTCTCCAAGTATTACCCCTGAAAATAAATATCAGTATCAGTAATATCAGTAAGGTAGGTGCTATCTTCCTGTGCTACCATATCGTCTGTCTCATTAAGTCATTCAATAATGATCTACATTTTGTAAATTAATTTTTTTCTTTAAACGCAGCGTATATCAATACACGTGACAACGCGATGCCCTGTTACTAACTTTGACTTAAGGGGAAATATAACAACCTCGCGGCTGACAGGCTGCCTTAGTCGTCGATAAATGGGGGTTTTGAAAATAAAATTGGAAAATAAGTTTGAACATTTTTTGACGAACGATTCCGTTAATTCTTTTCTCTATCCTGTTTTAAAATATTTGTACTTAGTCATAGTTAACACTATACATATAACTTTTTGTAGTTGATAGGTATAACCTTCCATCCAAAGTACGAATAAAAGGTGAATGTTCGGAAGGCTTTACTATTGATACAGGACTGAGACAAGGAGACCCACTCTCAACACTTCTTTTTAATTTAGAAAGACTAGAAAAGGTCATAAGAGATAGTCAGTTGAATAGAGAAGGATATATATTGTTTAAAAGTTATCAAATTATAAGTTATGCAGATGACGTGGCTATTATTGCTAGAGATAGTAGGGAATTAGAAGAAGTAACGAGAAAACTTGTGGAGGAAGCACGTAAAGTGGGATTGCAGATAAATCAAGAGAAAAGTAAGCTTTTGAGCAGTCAACCACTTATTGAAATCAAAAAATTTGTCCAGAGGAGTAAAATTTAGAATGTATAAAACAATTTTAAGACCGACAGCGCTGTATGGTAGTGAAACCTGGGTTCTCAATAAGAAGTCAAGAGAAAACCTTTTAAGGTGGGAAAGGAAAATCTTAAGGAGAATTCTAGGGGGTAAGAAGACGGAGGAAGGTTATGTAAGGAGAAACAATGAGGAAATATATGCAAGGTACCAGGCACCAACAATAGACGAATTTGTAAAAGCCAGAAGAGTGCAGTGGCTAGGGCATCTAGAACGTATGGAAGATGAAAGGGCAGTTAAGAAAATAGTAGGGAGTAAACCTAACTACAAGAAAAAAAGAGGTAGACCGAGGAAGCCATGGAGGGAGGCAGTGGCAATAGATCTAAGGGAGAAAAATGTAACGGATTGGAAAAGAAAGGCGAAGGACAGAATGGAATGGAGGAGAATAGCAGAGCTCTGGGCCTGAAAGGCCTGTAAACAGCTTTATATATATGTATAACCTTCACTATGTCACGTTCATCACAGTCCATCAACTAAAAATTAGATACTATAATGTACGTGATCGTGAGATGATATTCAGAGAAAGCACCAATTATTTCTTGATATCTGGAGAAAATATTCCATACGAAAATTAAAAAAACAGGTTATCTGTTTATCAATCGAAAATTACGCCATTTCTTCTTTAATGAATTGATTATCCGGTTTTCAAAAATAGTAGTCCTGAAAATTATTCGTGCTTAAAAAATAACAAAGTACGTATCTAAAGAATCCGGAATAGATAATCATCAAACGCCATTTATCTAATATAATGCAGCAGACCTAAGAAGTTACAAATTTAATTTATTGCTGCTGACTGACGCTACAAGCAATTTTGTTTGAATATTTCTAGAGTTACACTAAGACGCCTTATATGAAGCATTAGTATTCCAAAAACTCAAGCTACTTCCCTGTTTGGAAAGATAATTCACAAGCACATTATGCATATATATTTTATCTGTATCACAATTTTGTAATTCGCGCAGTCATAGTCGGGTAATAACAGCATGCCCGACATGTAGCTGTGTTAAGTTACATGCCCGGCATACAAAAATGCGTATATATTGATTTATTATGTAACGAGGTGTAAGTTATTAACGAATATACGGTTGCGTTTTCCCATATTAATGTTTCCCCTTTTGACGCGTAGGATGGAGCACGTACATCTTTAATTATCGTAGGAAGTAATAAATAATTAGGAATTACAGCTCTTATGAAACTATTCAAATTCATTCAAGGTGATGGTTTAATGGATGAGTGAAAATTTTTTCTTCACCTATAGCCTCAAATTTATAACATTTGCATGTGTTTATTGCTGACATTTATCTTCTATATGTTTAAAAAACCGTAAACTCCATTGTAAGGAATAATATTCAGTAATTGAAAGATAATTGGAGAAATTCAATGGAACTGGTTAATAAATGTTGAGGTTGTTTTGTTTATTATTAAACCGTTACAGTCTTCGTACCTGCTATATCTATATTTTATTTGGCGCTAATAAACTAAAGCAACAGTTTCCCGAATAATTTATAGGATAATTATTAAACAATATAAAATATCTTCTTAGTATTACTACGGTACACAGAGAAAATTAATTGATTAAGCTAAAGAAAGGACAATGTTAAAAAGAGCCGATTTTTGGCTTATCCGGGGGAACGCATAAATCATAAAAAAATCAATTGATTATTGTTAATTAACATTAGAAATGTCCCAGAAATACGTCAGATAGCTGGGGAAATGTCGCTACTACCGCTGAACCTATATAAACTACCCTTAAATAGCTTTAAATGGATAAACATTAATTATTGTTATAAAATTCGTGTAAAATGAAAAAAAATGCTTGAAAATGATTTGAACCGACAGTATGTCAATATAAAAAGTGATAAATGACTGTAAAAGTGCCCATTCAATGGCGAAATAGCGCCAATTGTTCTCACTTTGCGAACGCGTACTGAAAAAATGGCAATTTATCCTTGCGCCCATTTTTCAGGTCGCAATAGTATAAATGAACCTTAAAAGTGATTTAAGCATGTTTTTCATTCTAAACGAATTTTACAACAATAAATAATGATTATCTATTTTAAGCTATTTAAAGGCAGTTTATATAGATTTAGGCGTGCAATTATTATTTCCCCACTTACTTAATGTACTCTAGTATCAGTTTTTGCATTTTTTGACAGTAATCTATAATTTTTTTCTGGCAATAGGCGTTCCCTTGAACATTTAAGCTCACCATTAGCTTTTGAAAGTCGTTTTTTTTAATTTTTAGGGGTGGAATGGACATTTTTACAGTTATTTATCACTTTTTATATTGACATACTGTCGGTTCAAATCATTTTGAAGCATTTTTTTCATTTTACACGAATTTTATAACAATAATTAATGATTATCCATTTAAAGCTATTTAAGGGTAGTTTATATAGGTTTAGGGGTAGTAGCGACATTTCCCCAGCTATCTGACGTATTTATGGGCCATTTCTAATGTTAATTAACAATAATCAATTGATTTTTTTATGATTTATGCGTTCCCCGGATAAGCCAAAAATCGGCTATTTTTAACATTGTTCTTTTGATTCCATTAAGAACAAAGCAAAATATATGTTTCAGCCAATTGAATATTACTGTTGATTTCTAAATAGGTACATCTTTAGTAAAGAATTATATACGGTTCTTTCTGATTGGAGCATTTATTTAAATTAATAAAATATTTGGTTCTAATCTAGAATCATAAGTCAATCTGACCATTTTATTTAGTTGAATACATTAGACATATAGATAGCGAAGCTTATAAATTCAATGGTTAAGATGTTGTTAACAGAAATACAGGGTGATTCAAAGCTTATCCTTTTTTTGAATAAGTTACTGTTTTTGAATGCGCAAGGGCACTTTTACTAATACAATTTTGTAAAAAAATCAAGGATAGCAAGGATAGTCCGAAAATGATTTAAGAATACACTTCTATACGACACTGGAAACTGGTCCACTGAAAACCTGACCTTGAGCAAGGCGGTCACCCTGTACATTTTTTCAAATCAAGACTGTTCGTTATTTACAGTAAGGCAGTATTTTGTTGTTATTTAAGAAAACCAGTTACGAATAACTTTGTTGGATTAATCGTATGAAATAAATAAACAATTTATAAATTAAAAACAAGACAAATTTATAATGATAGAATAATGTTCTTGTTCTGAGCATCGGTCCTAAAGGAACTACAGAGACGGATTTAGCAGCAGCCGGGCTATTGAAAATTAGTGGTTTGAAGAACATGGGGGGGATGGTCGATATTCGTACAGTAATATCGCCAAAGTTTTTACCTCTTGTCTTATCGTCCACATTGGGTGCTGCCTCTCACTCGTCAATATCGAGCTAATCGCTAGAGAGCTTTGATAGAGAGCGTCATGTCTATCACACAGTAGGAGTTATGGTATGGAGTGCTACCACGTAGCAGACAGTAGCCCTAGTTTTCATTAGAGACAACATGACAGCCCAACGCTACATCCAGAAAGTGGTGGAACCTCCAGCAAGACTATGCTAGATCTCACATCAGATCAACCGTTTACTCTGGTCATCAAGATTGCCGGATTTATCACTTACTGATCATATCTGGGACATGATTGGCCGCAGACTGTTGCATTTACAACACTCCCCACATACTTTAGCAGCTTTACTTGGGTGGTCATCTTAAAAAAAAAACTAAAAACTTTTCTTCAGACTTCCTCAAAAATACATACATTTGTTTCTAATAAATTCATTCATCCTGTCTGAGTAGTGAGTACCTATTTGGCTATATCTGTAATTTGAAAATAGGAAACATCTGATGTGACACTTGAATTTATCTTGGAAGTCAAGCTCGACTGTAATAGTTTTTGATCCTAACGAATTTGATTCAATTTGTAAGTATAGAAAACATTAAAAAGATGTTTAAACAAATTGAATGCCAAATAGTACTTACAAATAAATATAAAAAAAATAAATATAAAAAAATGTGAGAAGGAGCACAAGTCCGGAAATGGTTCAGAGACACATAAGATTATGTATCTTTAATAAAATAATTGCTTTTTTATATCTTCCAAATAGGTGGACCAAATCAATTCAAACTAGGTATAAGGTGTTAGGTACCTAACTAATAAGTTTGAATAATTTGAATATAGCAATAATAATGTTGCAAAATTTAAACAATGATATTAAATATGGTGATGTCGAAGATATGTAATTTAGATATTAATAAAATATGTAGTTATTATGTTAAATAAGTCAAATTTTGTGTTGCCAAATCTGTTATCAAATATTGTGTTACCACCATTACAGATTTAAAATTCACATGTTACAGTTTTCTCGAAAAAGTTACGTCTTAAGAGGATACCTTTTCAATCAATATAAGTTTATTTAGAAAATGCTACTGTCGATGCAGTTTTGTGCAAAATACTTTGTATGTACCTTTTCTTCATTACAATTGTTCTTTAAAGTAAATATATGCAAGATATTCATCATATTCCGTGTATCGATAGCCAGTAATAAATTTGAAGTTAAATAGTTTAGAATTTGCACATGCCTTTCTGCGTACTAATATTAACATGGTTTATTAGACATTGTGTATTTCCCTCGCCTGCTAACAAACATTTATGATAATACGTCAATTAAACATATTGGTCTTTCCATCTTAATCCTTCACACAGGCGTGAAGGCTACAAGGATTTATTTAATAAAATGTATCATTAGATATTTCAGAGGACGTCATAAATAACAGTTATATAAACTAGTATTTATCAGTCGGCACAATTACTTACCATTGAGTTAATTCTGAAAATAAACCAAGTATCAATTATGCCCTACCAACATTACGTCTGTATTTGACGTAATTGCAACTTTATTCTAACTTATCGGCCTTGGAGAGAGTCTCATATTAGTGTAATTGAGGCACAAATTTTGTAGCAATAATTACTCAGGATATGGTCGAAGTAAAACAATAAAACCATATCCCAACTGCATTTGAATAGAGATAGTTATTAGGTGTTCACGTTTCGTATAATTATCATTAAAAGGGGTTATATAATACGTACGTAATTGTGAAGGATGTAATTAAAATACTTTGCCAAATTTTACTGGTCAATTTTACGCCACAACTTTGTAAACAAATTTTTCTTAAACACTTGTCCAGGAATATATAGTTTATTTAGTTATAGCATAGAAATATTAGTGAGTTCAGTTTGATTTGTTATGGAAAATATCCAAGCAAAAATTACTAAGTGCATGCCAAAAACTAAGCCTAGGTATATAGAATGTTTCTGAAACAAGCGTGATTTTTCAAAGGCTCAATGGAGAAAGTATTTTTATTTACCAACTGGGCATTATTTTATTTTAAAATGCCTTATTCAAATCCAGAAGTAGATATGCACTTAAAACATGATTTATGTAAATTTCCTGTAAATAAATCGGTGATCGTTTTATCCGTTATCCAATGTAACACTGACAAACGTCATAAGTGACGACGTCTGTCACTATTGGGTTAGGCTCATAAGTAACACCCCATCATCGGTTGTGAAGGAGATATCAACAAACAGCAATTGTTAACAATTAGTTATTATAATACAGTCATTTGGTAGTTTTACCTGGAAAGTTTTCCGGGAGTTTTGAAAATTGGTAATTTTATAGATTTTGAGGTGCTCTTTCCGAATTTCACTTTGCCACCTCGTATTTTTGCCGCTCGCGCCGCCATATTGGAAAAACGGCGCCTAAAAGCAGTTTTTTGACAATATCTCCTTTCCGACTCATTTTACGATAAAAACAGTTATATACAAAATGAAACTAGAGACAGTTACCTACAATTCATGTATCTACCTTTTTTTCATAAAGTCAATAGTTTTGGCGTACGAGCGCCGCAAAGTGTACTCCAACGCGCGCTTTGGTCTTTACTCATTATTCATGCAACCTGTGGCATTTAATTTCAACTCATTATGTTTGTGAGTTATAAAATTAATGTAAATCTAAACTATGCTGACTATAGATATTATATTATACTATAATATACCAGTATATATAATGCGTCTTCTTTGTGCGAATGCGAATGCGCATCTTTGTGCATCCTTTTTGTGTCGAGCTCCCTTCTTTCTCGTCTACAAAACATCTGCCGGTAGAGCTCAAGAGAAATATTTAATTTGAGTCTTCAGTATACGTCTATCGTTTCCATAGACCTTAAAGGTCTATGATCGTTTCACAGTGTCGTTTACACTTATACATTTATAGTATACAGCTATGGCTTCTAATGCAGTAAACTGTGTTATTTGTACAAATCCACTAAAAGAAAGTGAAGTGATTGAAGTAAAGGAAAAAGGATTGGAGACTTTTCGTAAATCAAGTATTAAAAGAATGGACAATAGGATAAACTTTTGGTGAGACTGAGTTCGATAGTGGTTCACGATGCATGTCGAAAACGATATAATAATGAAAAGTTAATCGCGGCATCTTTGCGTAGAGGAAGCGACGTCACGACTCCTCTACCACAACTGCGATCTACGCGCCCAACATTCTCATTCAAAAATCATTGCTTTTTGTGTTCTACTGAGATAACATCGGAGTTTATAGCGAAACAAAAACAGACACGCTTGTGGATGCAGAAAGGCTGGGTAAAAGTGCTCTGTTATATGCACGAATTGTAGCGGTACCTGTGGTAACTCGCAAGTTCCATCACCAGATAGCGATGATGAAGAAGAAACGGAGACTATAATTGAGCAAACATATGATCAAATCGAGAACGAAGAGGATGGCGATGAAATTGATACACCCATCGCGGATGATGTAGATGAAATACCGGTATGTGACTTTTCGATTGGTACTACAGACGATGAATTTGCAACACCTGGTCCATCGAGAACAATAAAGCGAAGGAGAATACGCTAAATTTTAGCACATTAAATTGCATGTGGATTAGGCTTATTGGGGATACCACATTAAAAAAACGCGCCACTTATTACTTTACCTCAAGGTGGTGTGGAAATGAGTTTTTTTGGCCAAAATGCGCGTTGGAGTACACTTTGCGGCGCTCGTACGCGTAAACTATTGACTTTATGAAACAAAGGTAGATATATAAATTGTAGGCAATTGTCTCTAGTTCCATTTTGTATACAGCAGTTTTTATCGTAAAATGAGTCGGAAAGGAGATACTGTCAAAAAACTGCTTTTAGGCGTCATTTTTCCAATATGGCGGCGTGAGCGGCAAAAATACGAGGTGGCAAAGTCAAAATTCGGAAAGAGCACCTATAAAATTACCAATTTTCAAAACTCCCGAAAAACTTTCCAGGTAACCACTATATTTCTCATCAAATGACTGTACTATTATCAAAAAAATCAAAACAAATTCTATAGAAATGAGTTTTCCGAAAATTTGCCTGCAAATATGGAAGAAAGTGTATCTAAAGCAATTTTAGGCCTTGACCCACAGAAGTCTCACGTACTTAGGTAAATATTGCCCCACTTTTTTTATTTTTGGGTATTTTCTCTTGTTGAGATCAAATTATAAAATTTCATAGTTTTCTACACAATAAAGGTACTCTTGTTCGATCTCGACAGAATGCGCCGTTTTCGAGCAAAATCGATTTAAAGAAAACATTGATCTCACCATCAAATAAAAATAAATTTTTAATTCTAATAGCAGGCTATGACAAAAAGTGACAGATATAGTAAGAGTTTCTTTGACAATTTGTCATTTCCTTTAAATGATTTCAGAAGTTCTCTTTCTCTTGACAAAATAATGCCGAATTTTTCAAACCAATAACTCGCAGATTTTCATTTTGTGTATGGATATTGTAATGGAAATGCGTTCGCCGCCGCAAGGGAGTATCGAAGAAGATTTTCAAAACGAAGTGCGCCTGGGCGCAGAGTATTCGTAACAGTGCACAGGAACTTGGTTGAAAATGGATCCTTACGACGTCTTCGCAGACAAGGGCGACCTATGGGAAAATCCACCGAGGGATTTTGGGGCATAGAAATAAATTATCAAAGATATTGTGGTCTGATGAAGCAAATTTCAGCAGATGTAAAGTTTTCAACAACCACAATACCCATGGTGGTCCGATAGCCTGGCCTGGCGATCACCGGATTTGAATCCGCTAGATTATTATCTCTGGGGTCATATAATCTGTAATCTGTAATCTGGTTTATGAAGCTGAGGCGGATACTCGTGAAGAATTTTCAAATTCTCAGTGCCTCGAAGAATATTCTACGCCGGGCTAGATATTGTATTGAACAAAATGGAAACTTATTCGAGCATTTGCTCTACTAACAAACAAATTTCCTAATTCCCATAAACAGTGTCGTGTAAAAATGTCTTATTTATTATTCGTTGCGTATTCCTATTTTTATTTTAAGATGAGATCAATGTTTTCTCATCAACAATCAACAAGAGAAAATACCCAAAAATAAAAAAGTGGGGCAATATTTACCTTAGGCCCCCTCAGCATATGACGTCTCTGAGCAAATATTTTAAGTTGTAAGAGCAGAAAATTTTGTAGCATGCGAAATGTATACTACCCACCAAATTTCGTGATTTTATTTTGAATAGTTCGAAAGATATTCTGGAAAAACCATCTTCAAAATTTCCCTTTTGGGCGGTTCTAGCCCCCTTACATAGCAGAAATATTGCGCGCTATTTTTTTTAAATATACAGAACTTTACACGATTTGCTGCTGAAATTATATTATATATTATTACACGCTTTGGGTAAGTATACTATTTCAGTTAATATTGTAAATTTACTTAACATTTGTAAAACTAAATGAGAACATTATAAAATTACCATAACTAATAAATATTACGTAAATATAAATAATTTTTTTTGAAATTAGACAAACATTTTTTAGAGTGTGGACGATGCTATGGAGTATCTGGAAAATTGTGTTTATTTAACACACTCTGTAAACATATATCTCCACATTTCAAGGAACGGTCTTGCATGAACCCAGCCCTAGCTTGAACTTAAACTTTAAAGGGAAATTAAGATTAAAGTCTCAACTGATTATTCTCCTCCTTCTCGGTAAATCTCTGTCTTAACTTTTTAAAACCTCCCTTTAAAGTTCGGAGACAGTATGAAATATTTTCGTTGCATTGACCTTCCGGGTTTAAACTGCATCGCCAGGCGCTTGCAGCGGTTCCCGATCCTGCAGCTTTTAATTGAAACAAATTCGTAACGGAGCAATATCTCTAGAGGGTGACTTTATTAAAATTGTTCCTCATATTGAAGAAGTTAATTCGCCCTACTGGCAGCCCGGAATTATATTAAATGAAATTAAAATTAATGGCGCGTCCTTTCGAATAAAAATATTGTTGAGATTACAGTAGGTGCTTAATGAGATAGGATAATGGATAACATACCATTAAGGAGCACGCTTTGCTTTAATGAGGCCGTAAGTTTAATGACGTTTTTGTGGAAGGCGGTGAGGAATTTTTAGGAAACGGTCTGCTATCCGCTTGTGCCATCTGATTTTAATATAGTCTTCTTTTGCGAGTAGGAACAAACCAGTAATATAAATTGTTAAGAATGCATCTAAAAGAAATGTCAAAGGCTGGCGCGTACGGATGATATCGTTTGTTACATTGCTACAGACGAGAAGAGAAATTGAAAAGATTACAAGGACATTAGAAGCAAATACATATTAAAAGATCAATTACCACAATAAATTAACAACATAAACTGGACATAAGATTTAAAAAATGGTAGGAAGATCATGTTCCACTAGAGGGAAATAATGCTTACTATAATCAACCGTAATCTAAAAATGTAAAACATGAGTTACGAAAAGAAACATTGCAAATATAAGAAATATATTCCAAGGATATTTTGAAAGAGAAGAAAGGTTTGTTAAAGCGATATGGAAACGGAGCAATCATGAAGAAAAAATATATATGAGGAAGCAACAATATCACAGCTAGAGTGGTTTTTAGGCTTTCACGGCCGGTGCTATCATTTGATATAGTGATTTTCCGGGTTGTTATGCCGTGACATCGGTAACTGGTCGCTGTCAGAAACAGAATTAAAGTGTACATTCCTAGCATTGGCCTGTCTCCACAGAGCCTAGTCCGAGAAAAACCAGGGCAGGACCAAGAATCCTGGCTTATGCTAGGGATGTGTACTTTAATTCTGTTTCCGGCAGCGACCAGTTAACGAGAGATCACGGCATAACAACTCAGAAAATCGCTATGTATCAAAATCACAGTTGGTAAGATCATATCACGTAAGATGGTTAGGAGATATCAAAATAGAGAAGAACGTAAATCTAGTGGTAAACAGAAGACCAGAGGACACCGAATGGAAGAACAATTAATTTATAAGTCTAAATGGTCTGTTAGGACTGTATTTTATATTAGTATAGGATCCCACTATAAAACGACCTTCACCGAGCTGGTTAATGAATGAAAAGTATTTTATATCCAATTAAATATGTCAATAAATACATTGCAAATGGGTTGTCTAAAAAATTTCAGTCTAGAATATGATTAATTAACAATTAAACATTTTTTTTAAAACATTTCATTGGCAAATTCCATACCAATCGAAAGTATGAAGCCCATAGAATATGCAATATGCCCGTCACAACTCTTGGGTAGGCAGGTATAAACAGGTAAATCGATACTAGTAACTTGCACCGGTGTGGTTAATAAATTAAGTGAAATTAAAATAAAGATTATTTTATTACCAACACGGTGGTATAGGGTTGTCTGCGAAAAATCAGTCCTGAATTTCGGTTGTCGAGTTTTAAAAAGTGAAATATTCCCCAGCGAACCATTCCATGCGATAGAAGAGTACACAGCATTGCAGCTGTGTGTAGTTCGTCCATACCGAAAACGAAGACGATCCGTTTATCCGTTTCTCCAAAAAATCGAATAAAGTCCGGGGGCGGCGGTACCTATTATTATTAATCTGCACCTAGGAACCCCTAACGCCCTTCAATGACAATAAAACAACATTTTCGACTCTACTAATGATATGTCGAGATTGAAAACCCGTAAAAAATAAAATTTTTCTAATAATCCATTTGCCGCCCCGAATTACGTTTAATTTTTTTTTAGGAAACGATACATATAATCAAAAAAATTTATTAGACTTTTCGATAGGTAAGGTGGAGAAGAAGCCACAAAAAAATTTCAATGATTTTAGACAAATTGCGTGTTTCCAAGGGCCGCCCCCGGAGGGGCGGCAGGAACGTCATAATATCATTTCAAGTCACTACCAGGAAATAATAGTCTATATCGAAAATGAAGACAATCCGTTTATCCGTTTCTCCAAAAAATCTAATAATGTCCGGGGGCGGTGGTATTTTGCCGCCCAACTCGTAAACCGTTGTTATACAAAAAATTCTATAGAAGCATTTTTTCATATTTTCATAAAAAACATTCGAGGCGGGGACGCATCCGGTAATGTACCGAAAAAATTGTAAAAAACGGGATACCGCCCCCGAAGCCGCCCCCCAACCGATCGAATCGAAATTTTAAAGACTCTTTGATATGCGGAATCGAAAAAATTAGTCCGTCTTCACGTTAGGGGTTCCTAGGGGCAGATTAATAATAATACCGCCGCCCATGACTTTATTCGATTTTTTGGAGAAACGGGTAAACGGATCGTCTTCATTTTCGGTATGGACAAACTACACACAGCTGCAATGCTGTGTACTTTTCTATCGCATGGAATAGTTCGCTTTTTAAAACTCGACAACCGGAATTCAGGACTGATTTTTCGCAGACAACCCTATACCACCGTGTTGGTAATGAAATAATCTTTATTTTAATTTAACTTTAATTTATTAACCATACCGGTGCAAGTTACTAGTATCGATTTACCTGTTTATACCTGCCTACCCAAGAGTTGTAACGGGAAAAAAATAGTCAACCTAACGTTTGCATATTCTATGGGCTTCATACTTTCGATTGGTATGGAATTTATCTATTAACCAAACTAGTAAAATGTTTAAAAAAATAATAATTTTTAATTGTTAATTAATCATATTCTGGACTGAATTTTTTTAGTGACGGAAGTGATGGAAATTGCAAATAAATATTTTGTTTCTATTGTTGGCATCTATATAATTTATTTAAAGGACATCTGGCATATATACAATTATTTTTTAAATCAAAATTTATTAAGTTCTGCTGAACTAAACTAACTATAAATTCACTGCTACCCATCATGCCATGCAAGTCTTGCAAAATTACCAGACAAGAAATTTTCGCAGGACAAGACATGCTCTTACAAGGTCGGACAAGACAATACTAGAAATAACTGAATTTGATGTACCACATTTGCCACAGTTGAAAGAAATATGATTTTATATTTTCTTTCAGTCATACAGGGTGATCTCGAATAATGTGCAACAAATTTGAAATTTTTTTATCTAAGTCACCCTGAAGGAGTTACAACTTCTTAACAGGAAGTGATAGATTTATAGTTTTATTTAGTTTTTTCCTTTGAAATAAAGTGAAATTTGGCCAATGAAACTTCCTCTGGACGAGTATTTTTTATGCTCGTGTACCCTGTTACGCGTTGAAATAATGTACTCTATAGATTTTCGATAGGTTTTTGTTTGGGGATAACTTTTCGATCGAAAGAAAATTTATTTAGAACGCCCGTTGAATGTAGAATGTTTTTTTGCTTCTTGTAGTTTTTCGACAAGTAGTATAGGTTTTGAGTAAAAAAAGTTCATGATTCTACAAGCACATAGTTTCCTTTCCAATATTTGGTTTACATATTATATTATCATCGATATCCAATAAGATTTCATATACAATATAATATAAATAACTCTTAACTCTCATCAAACGTAAAGTGATGGAAATCTACTAGATATTGATGTGTAAATCATATAGGTATTCGAACGGAAACTGGGTGTGTGTATAGTCGTGAATTCAATTTTTTTACTCAAAACTTGTGCTAATTAAAATTACAAGATTCTGAATTTAACAGGCATTGAAAAATATTTTTTTTTCAATCGAAAAGTGAACTAAAAATGTAATGAAAAATATACAGGGGGTACTTTATTTTTATGTTTTTAACAAGACGAGGATAATACAAAGCACTCATCGTCGAGGAGAAGTTTGGGCAGCCTAAACAGGAAAAATTATAACGCACGGTATTGACAGAGTTGAAATTATGAATTTGCATGGTATGGGCCAGCAATTCTGTAGTATAATATAAAATGTGTATCATAGTGAGGGCGTGTATTTTCAGTATTATATCTACAATATTTTATTATGTAGGTGAGACATAAGCTGAAATGTTTTATTTATTGCAGTATTTAGCTTAAATAAGACAAAATACTTCAAAATATATTTTAGTTTTGCGTAAAATGATTCAATACAAAAAAGTGACGAAATGTTTGTAAGCAAATATTATAAGGTTTTGAAAGAAATTGTAGATATGGAGAACCATCTTAGACATAGTTATAGGCATCTGAACATTTATTGATTCAGAAATGATTTTAAACTATTTATTTATATGAACTGCAATCCTTCAATTGTTTGATCGGAAAAAAGACATTTATTATTTTCATAAATCCTTTCAGTATCATTTTCATTATAGCTGTTTCTGTTCCATTAATTTTATTCTATTCCCTAAAAATGTTTTATGTAATATTGCTACCAGGTGATCATGTAAGCCACATTGCTACCCCTACAACTCCCCTGAGAATGTAATGTAAGCTTCCAAATGTGACACTACTATATCTGTCAGCAATACTCATAAGCTTATTGAATGAAACAGGAAATGTTTTCACTTTACAAGTTGTTTTATTTGTGGGAAGTGACAAGTGTGGAGTTGTAAACAAACATTTGTTTTTTTGGTTACTTACACATATATCTTCTATTTTATGGTATTATATGTACGACTGGACTATTGCGAAGAAGTTCTTGGCGTGGCTACGGTGGGGCCGATTCACGATCGATACAAAATAAATTACAACTTTCCGTGCTCTTCAGAGCAGCAGACGGTTATAATTATCTATAAATTTATTCTAATCGGTTTTCATCCACGGATGGTGAGGTGTGTGTCTACGTGAGAAATTACTTGATTCGTGTGTTCCCGAATTCTAATTTTTGTGGTCCCTGGAGCCCGTTGAAGTTGGGCTTAAAATTTTGTTTTTTGCAAATATTTCCAGAACACCTAAACCGATGTTAATGAAATTTAGTATGGAGTTGTAGGTAGCCTATCTGAACATTATTAAGAACATAGTTTTGTTTTTGAATAACGTGTCATGAGCGCATAAAATGAAAAAGGTGGCTGTGTAGGTAATTCGGTGACAGATGTCAATTCATGATTACACTGTCATTTAATTTTTTCAACAGATTTAAAAAATTACGTAATTTTTAAATTTAAAATTATCCGATTATTTGCTAAAAATATTGCCATAAGCCAGAGATTTTTTTGTAGAATACCAGGCCTCAAATGAAAAAAGCATTCGTTCTAGCATATTTGTCTTGCAATATTCTTATGAATTATAGGCTTTTCTAACGAATTCTAACCCCCAAAAGAAGCTTTGAGAATATATTACTTTTAGCTGTAGCCAACAACTAGATAAGGAACTATTTTACTCTGTATGTAAAAGTGATACCTTAATTATATATACTCAGTATTTAATGTTGAAAGCCTCACCTTTTCAATATTTATGTAATTACAAATCTTGTCGAATATTACCATTACCTATCTCCAAATACTCGTCGATGAGGTACCGATAATTTGTGTCTGTTGTGGACAGTTGCTTTGTTTATGTAGATTTGCAAACAATGCCTGAAAAGTCCCCTTCTAGAGATTAGAATTTGTTGGACATTTTTTTCGGAAAATCGGCTTAGAGGTTCTGAAGATATTTGTAAAACACAAAATTTTAGGCCCAATTTCAAGAGGCCATAAGGCCCCCAAAAATGAAAAATCGGAAAAACACAAAAATACGGGTCAAATAATGTCTCAGATAGAGTCTGTACATAATTTTTTCCTAGTATTTCTGAATCATCCTGCATTTCGAAAATGAACAGTCACAAATTAGTTACTTGTTTATCACAAATACATTCATTAATATAGTGCACTTTCACATAATCTGTATATTTACCATTTTCTTAAATGACGAACCACCGCTGATTCGTAATTGTAGCAATTGTGAATAGCACGAATTTATATTAATTGGTTGTTGCGGCCCCGTCATGCCCATGTCAGTGCAGTGATCTATTTCTGGTAATATATGCAACCATCCTAACATGCGAGCTACTTTCCATAGAACGTTTAAATTTTATATGATTTATTGCCTAATGAAGTGATTCGATTCCAATAAATAGATATTTTCTGACAACAAATACTTTGTTAGTAATGTTACTTATATAATAAGCGTACGCTAATATTTTTCACAGCCACTGTGTAAAAATTACTCAATTAACTTTGTTAATAGTCACATTTAAATTAAATTCGAAAGAGTGGTATGTTTGAACTATAACTTCTACTTCTTTCATTCCTCTTTGAAGTCTTTTAGCCGGCGTAATTGCACAAAAAGTAAAGGAAAAACGAAAAAAGAACTGATAACTTTATGTTGATTTTGGAATAATTACCCTCATCAGCGTCGGAGGATGAAATAGTCGTCAGGAATTTATGACCTCTTTGACTTCCATTATGGCAAACCGTTTTCTCAAACATCGCTCTCCACATTCCGAATCAGGCGGATACAACAGGTACTTAGTGGAGTTGCCGCAATAAACTCCTCGAAAGTGTCACAGTCTCAGATCGGATTTATACACCTCCTCCGTGTAAATATTAATGCCCTACGTGTGAAAATACTTAGCATGTGAACGGTTAACGCGCGTACACGCCTCTCCTTACACTGTTTAGCGCCATTTCTGTTGGCAGTTAATTTATATCCTGCAAAAGACACTTAATTCCTGCTGCTTGCAATTTTACATTTCCTTCACTGAAAGCCATAATTATTTAGCCTGCTTTATCGCCGATCATTCTCACGTATACCCATCCGCGCTTCTCTCTCTGGCCCGTGGGGTTTCGCTTGAATACCAGAAATATAGACGGGTTCGAGTTGCAGAATTTATTTGTACGCATTAGCGTTTCGCGATGCCTGTTAAATATTGTGTTCCTATCTAAGACGAGTGTTTGCTTTATTGCAGCTCTGCTACCCCTGGGCAAACATTTTTAACCGTATCATGTGGGTTCATGGAAAGCGATAGTCATTAATTTGTTTTGCCTTGTTTAGACAGACTGATTAGTTGGTGTTTATGTAGCCATTCGTTGCTTTCAAATGTATTAAAGGCTTTATAAAATATTACATAAACATAAAATGCTTCATTCAAGTATTGGGATGGTATAAGAATGTCTTGGAACTCACTTGTTAGACATATTCCAATAAACACATACATACATAAAACATTTATTATGACATGAGCTAACAGCATTTCAAAAATTGTTCCTTTCATAACGTAGAGTCAACTTTAAAATATCGCTGCAGGACACTTATTTATACAGGGTAAACCTTACGAATAAAGTACGAATATTTTAACAAACAGTACAGTGCACTGTGTAGAGCACATAATTAATAGTTTTTTAAAAAAAAAAATATATATAGGAATAAAAAAGTAAAATTTTAAATAAATTTTGTGATTTTTCAAATGAAAACTTCTCGCTGACCCACTATAATATTGAGATTTTTAAAAATCACGGTAGATGTGTATTTCACAGCGTTGCCACTGTTACACTAATATCTTGGAATAGATTTCAAGAAAGTTAACTAGTATTTTTATCACATGTCAAAGAATTATTGAAATATTTTTATCTATAAAAATATGAATGGCCTCTTTGCCATTTCTATATCTCACCAATATGTCCATGTATCTAAGAACATGAAATTGAAAAGATAAACCAGATTCTCTACTAATATAGTTATCAAAAATTGGGTCAACGTTATCACTATCACTGCAATTACGCTTCTAGCATATCAACTTTTTCACTGTTTAAATAATACACCATATTTTACATATTAAAACTGTATTTCACTAAAAATATTAATTAAATACAGAAGACACTGTCCTTGAAAATAATAAAACGTGCCGAAATTCTTAAAACAGATGTGATAAGCGGTGAATTACTCAAAGAAACCATTAGCTCAGTTCGGTTTCAGAAGATGCAAAAGTATGTCATATTAACTTTCAATTGACGTTTATTGAAATGATTAAATCGGCAAATATTACTTGTTTTGTTTCCACTTGTACCTTGCCCTGGGTGCACCAGTATCAACATAACCTCTCCGTCGATTTCGCCTACTATAAATCCTAAAGGATGAGACTGGTGCGGGACATTTCGCCTAATACCCGTGCCACTTACCTGTTACATGTGCCAACGACACCAGTTTCTTTTTTGCATGCGATTGATATTGAACGCATAGAACCACTACGAAACTATGAAGTATGAAAATAAAATGGTTAGCACTAACACGTTGCTTGAGGTTGCGGCGAAAATTAACTCTAAGGTGTTGTGTGAAAATCACAGTTTTTGTTATTTTTCACAAAATAATTTAAGGGGTAATTTGTTGTGTATCTTTCTAGCAAGGTACAATGGTATTAACTTGTGAAATGTGAATAACTATTTAAATAGTTAATTTTTCAACAAGTAGATAAGCTTTTATGCACGTTTATACAGGGTTAACTATGACAGTACAAATATTTTAAGAGGGGATAGGAAAAATTCAGAATTAACGGTATCACCCTTCAAAAAAATTTCAAACTTATTTATAAAGCGAAATAAAAATTATTTTCAAAACCTTATTAACCCCTAATTTCTCGGCGACTATGCCGCCTGTCAGCTGCGAGGTTAGGTATATTCTGCCAAAGTCAAAGTTGTCAATGGTAGTGACAGAGCACCGCCTTGCCACGTGTAACGATTCACGGCGCTTTTAAAGAAAGTTTTATTTACAGAATACTAGATTATTTAATGAGAAACACGATATGGTAGCACTGATAGTAAAACCTACCTTACTGATACTTCCAGGACTGATATTTGGAGATTTCAAGAAAGTTGAATTATTTTCTGTTTTCTAACTTGTTTACATTATAACTTGTCGTTGTAAAAATTGTTGTACTTGCTGGAGACATCTTGGTTTCCCTCGATCATTTCATAAATACCAAAATACTTTTTTTCTGTAGGTATATCTATTATTGCAGTATAAAAATGCTTTATTTTTATGTTAGTAAGTAAAAAAGGAGTTACAAGGAATTTTAAAAAGTATGAAATTAGTTCTTTTTTATTTTCAAGTTAGGTACATACGTATTTAAAACTCCAGCACGTGTAAAACAACATTCGTGGACGTTGTACACGTTGTGCATATTCTGTATACATAATACACAATAATAATATTAATAATAGTAACGATTTTAACAATAATCGACAATGTTTGCGTATAATAATATGTAGTATTATTATTTTAAATTTCCCGTGGCGTTTACTCTTTGACATTTGGAGAGTATTAGAAACAATGCAACCAATAACACAGCATAAGTTTATATCGACTGACAAGTGCTATGTGCGTGTAACCCCGTGTCACGGAGGAAGTGTCAAAACAATACTAGGATGAAGAGAACCCACGATTGTACACAAAAGAATAGAATATTGATTATATTGATTGCCATAAGAATATTTATCAGAAGAATATTAGATTCTTGGTGGTGGCGGACCGAAGACTGAACGGTTGTGTTGACATTATAATTTTAGTTTTCCGTTTTTAGTGACAGTTTCAGTTTTAAACGTTTTATTTATTAAATAATGGATAGTTGCGATATATTGGGACATGTGTAGTTTTCCACAATTTTCTTTAAACGTACGTGGACATATTTTCTAGAGTTGAGAGCAATGCAGTGGAGTTACAGTTATCGGACAAAATTTTGTAAATGAAAAACTGCCACGGGTGTATTCGAAGTTTTCTGTTAGTATTTCTTTCAATCAATGTTCTTAAAATAATTGGGCAATTTATTAACTCTACGCGAAGTGTGTATTTTGCGGCGAGTAATTCTGACGGACCTGTAATGAGTGAAAAGGAAGTCTTGGCAGTTTGGAACGAAGGAACGAAAAACGAATGCAAAATACTGTAGCTAACCGGATTAACTGTTATCTATCAGGTATTATTATTAATAAAAATGTTTACTTTCGTTGTTTCTACATTCGGCAACGTTGTGAGAAACGACCGCATGGTAGTTGACATATTATGTAGTCATCTTGGACGATGATTGATCGACATAGGCGCCGACTTTCCGTAGGAAAAAAGGGTTTTGCCCCATTTTTAAAACATCGACCTAGAATTCCGAAATAAATGTTTTATTGTCTTTTAGGCCTCCCTGAGTACGTGGTTAAAATTTTTTTACTTAGTCATAGTTAACCCTGTAGATAATTTTTGGAATCATTGAGCAAAGTAACTTCTTAAACACTTTAATCGATAGTACTTGCGGAAATTCATTTTTTTTATTGTGGCAAGGTCAGTTAAGAAGTTACAGTTTGGGTTAATACTATTGCTTAGCGTACTAAGTACTTACCCAATTTTACTTTACTTATTGCTAAAACAAGTTTTTTTTTTAATTAGAATCAACCGTAGAAATTGAATTAAATTTACCTTATAGACGATATGACAACCTCGCCTTCAGTAAATCATATGGTTTATTAGCTTACATCAGTGGTGTATCTGGTCAGCGGACCTCAAAATGTAGGTAGTTAAAAAGAAAATTAATATCTCCGTAAATATTTGAAATTAAAACAAATGACTCACTAGAATCATCTACATATATGACGAACTACACCTGCAATTAAAATATTTCTACTTATTTAAGGTTTACCCTTTGTATATTTAAGTTAAATTTTTGTAGCTGAAACACGAACATTACACGTTAAACAATTACTAATAGTAAGTTGAGTGAACCTATACTTTTGTGTTCTTTGAACCCCTTCAAGTGGTACGCCTATAGAATCTTGTTCCTTGAAACTCTCACCTCCCTAACTCACTACTTAAGTACTGAAAATTGGTCACTTTCTACTATTTTGAAACTAATACCGAATCTGTCTTCCATCTGCCTTTTGTAAATTTACTGCACTAACTGTACTAAACATTTTACATAAAAACACGATACAAAAAACTTATAAACCCAGTAACCTTTCTAAACGGCTTGTCAAATTTGCTGTACCTTTGTAGAAGAAATTTTCTTAGCAGAAAATAGGCTACAGGGTGATAAAAGACACCCATCCGCTCTTCGATTCTGTTCATGTCAACATTGTTTATTGGTTTCCTAAAACTAACTAGTCCCCGAAAATTTTATTATGTTTCCTTTATCTGAAAAAGAGTTTTGCCATAAAAACTACTTTTTTAATTGTACCTTTTAAGGTCTGCAACTTAAAGACGGTGTATTTAAGAGGTTATGATTATTAGAGTTTTTAGTCATATTTTTTGTACGTGTTATCCAAAGTATGTTACGAGACACTCTGTATATGTTTTACTAATATATTGGATACACTGACAACTAGAATCTGTTTTGGTATATTCAAATGTTACTTTTAACATAATCATAAACACATTTGAAAATGTAATAATAGTCCAAATTTATTTTAAAATATTTGTATTAATGACGTTCTATGTCATGTCAAATACATGATATAGAAAACAGATCTTAAGTACAGGGTGATTTAATTGAAGAAATGCATTTTTCTTGTAAACGACTGATGGAACGTGAGCGTTGACAAACAAAGTTTATTTGAACTGACTAAGGCTTGAAATTAAGGTAGATAATAAAACCAATCGATTTAGGTAGATTTTGCTTCTTAAGCATATCCGGGGACACCCACTATAATTTTTAAATTTTGGCCTCACACTTTTGGAACTATCCTAAATCCAGGAGTGCACTTAGATTTGAAATCGCTCTAGTTTCTTTTATGGACTTTTGCGGTTGAAAAACTATAAATGAAAAAAATCTATTAAATCGTCCAACAAATAAAACTTTCAGAAAGGTACCCCGCTTTCAAATGAGTCACTTTGTATACGCGTCTCCTACTCTATTTTTTTAGTATCATTATCACCACAATGACAAAAACAATCTTGTTTTTTTTTTATTATAAACTAGGCATATCTATTCAGAATTTTTTTTCGAGCCCAGTTCACAATCAACGAATCAATTGAAAATATTCGAATAGATCAGTGTAGTGTGTGATAAATGAAGGACTGGTTTGCGTCCAGTCGCAGTCGCGAGTAGGCTTAGGTTAGTGAAGGCCTATTTTAAACTTCTGTTTCTTAAAAATAGAATTATCAGATATTACAAGACATTATGTATTCAAAGCATTTTTAATTTTATGTCCACCAACACAGCTAGACTGAATTTAATATTTTAAATGAGCAACAAATTGTGTACTATTTATTACAGAACCGAAAAAAAGTAAATTTCAAGGAAATTAAAACGAATTGTTTTTCCCCATTTGGTATGCTCTATAATATGGCGGTAAAATATTTAAATTGTTTTTAACGTTGTTCCTCCATACATGAACTTGATTTATACAATTCGTTTGAATTTTTTTCACTGAAATATTGCGATACGATGATTTAAGCAAAATTTTCAGCTACCTACAGTTTAATGTGTTCAATTACCACGGCATTTCTTAGTTTTAATGTAATTTTATCTATCAATTACTTTTTGCAATATATGCAATTTTCTACGTGTTCACAATTGCTGTTTTTTATTTTCTATAAGTATAGTTATTCTTTTAAGCATGGAGTTTAAAACAAAATAAAAACTGTAAACTAATTATTTCTCGCTTAGAATTCCTTCTGCAAGGAGTAGTATTCTATTCTCCAGTATTTCTCATGCCCCTAATCCATTTTTTATTAAAATTGCACTGCCTAAGCTCACTACCATTAACAAAGAATTAAAAAACATTTCTCAAACAATTCTCGTATTAAAATAATCCGTTTGACTTCATTGCTACGAGAATATTTTATCATTAAGTCCTCATTTCGTGTTCAAACGAATATAAAGGAGCTCAGCGTCGTAATTGCCATTTAATTTAAACAAATTATATCAAGGAAGCTTTTTAATCACCAGCGACTTTTGCCAGCTTGCCAACGAACCCGTTTATTTAAAGAGACTAGTTTTTCAGCGTCTATTTATGTGCATTTGCGAACAATATTTCTCAAGAGGATTTTAATTGCTTGTGACTTAATCAGATAAAATGGTACACAGCTAAGAAACATTGCCGGAGTTTATTAAAAGATACTTCGTTGGGTTTTTATCGGCTTTATGGCATCATTTAGATGCCAAGACGTTCTATTTCATTAAAGAAAATTCACGAAGCTTGAAATTTAAATATTTTATAAGGCGGATTTATATAAATATATTGGTTGTTTTAATGATTTATTCGTTGTTGACAGAAGACGAAGGAGCACCTACATCTAAAGCTTCATAACTTTTTTATTCCTCTGTATATTACATTTCTAGTTAAGAATTCTTGTTCCTTGGAATCATTTCACATAAAAAATTATACTTAGTAGGTGTTGCTTGAAGCATCTGTTTCTGATATAATCGAATTTAAATTAGATTGCTTATTAAAGCCCATTGTAACAACGATTTAACAATGATAACTAGAATCGTCATTAGCTACAAAAAAATATTCTCAAACGATTGAGAATACATTGGTGTTTCTTGTTTTAAAGTTTCTTCTTCAACATCCGGTGTCCTAGCTGTACGACCCTGTTCATAATCAACCATTGCAGGAGCAAAACTATCGGCAAATGTTTGGTTAGTCCAAGATCCCACTGCAAAGTACCTTCACCCAAAAGTTAATAGAACGAATTACATTTAAACATGTGTTTCATGGATGTCCTAATACGAATTGGCTAGGTTGGTCCTAGAGGCATTAATTATGCATTTGTTGTGTAAACATTAATGTTTATATAGTTGGCGTATAACTTCACCAGGAACCATCGAAAGCTTGTAGTCTGCGTTTTCAGAATATATAGAGTTGTCTTCATATTTCCAGGTCTAAAGTGAAACAACTCTCCCTGAAAAGGGAGATTTGTGAATTTTAAAGGTAAAATGTAGAAAGAAAGAATAAAAAGAAAGAACGAGAAAAGGCACAAGAACTTTGGGCGTCTATTTTATGCATATTCACCCACCTGATCGTCAAAATAAAAATTATGCATCTATTATTTTAGCATATCATAACAATTGGGTGCAATTTTTCGTATGGTAGATAATTCGGTTCTTTGTTTGCTGCCAGGGGAACATGAGTGCACTCATTAAATATTATTGAAAAATATATGTTATTTTACTAGGGTTCCACAAAATGTAATTTTTATTTAAAAAAAGACAAAAAATCATACAGACAGCTACATATTTTCTGAAAACGCAAACTATGAGATTTCGATTGGTATAGATCTTAATTAAACAGCCGATAAAGTTGTACGCCAACAATATAAACATTAATGTTTAAATAACCAATGTTGAGAACCTCCTAAGGCCAATTCTATATATTTTTACAGATCGGTTTGTCAATTTCCAAATGGTTCATTATTTATTTTATTAAAACTAATTTGTAGTTCACCTCCATAATTAATATTTTTAATGCATAATTAATGCCTCTAGGACCCGGCTTTGATTAGCCAACCTAGCCAATTCGTGTTAGGATGTACATGAAATACATGTTAAAATACAATTCATTCCATTAACATTTGGGTGACGGGCAGTGGGATCTTGGGCTAGGTGGTTTGGTATGCGTCCTTTTGGAAATCTTTCTTCCTTGACAATAACCATAAACTAATAAATATCTTATCGGTCATTTCCGCATTAATGTAAGATATGGCCAGTGAAAAATTTACGAACTGAATGATTTAAAAATGAAATTTGAAATTTTAAAATTAAATAATAAAAGTTTGTCAGATTGAATTGTTTGACAGTAGGTACGCTTTTGTAACTAATGGCGGTATTTATCATTGTTAACTCGTTGCTCTGAGTAGTTTCTTATCCACTAAGAAATTTAAATTCGATTATATTAGAAACAACTACTCGCTATACTTTTTTCAGATAACAGATATTAAGGGACAACTACTCGCTATACCTTTTTCAGATAAAAGATATCAAGGGACAAGAATTTCTAACTAGAAACTTAATATACCGTTAACTTTTTTACGTAATTTTTAAGTCCTCATATACAGAAAGTATAGGCAGAAAATGAAATTCTGCACTAGAAAATATAAAAAAAGTTATAACCTTGTATGAAATTAAGCCATTTGTAAGATATTGTTAGAATCGACTATTCCTTATATAAAAATTATTTCTTTAACTTTCATGGCATTCGTTACACCTAATTTCAAATAAAGCAGTGAATAATGATTATTTTCCGAACTATTGTAAATATCTCGAAAGCAAGGATTAAGTATAGTTAAGTCTTATAAAGTCTTATTAAAATAATGTGGAGACCCAAAAATTGAATAAAACTAGTATCGTTCCATTTAAAATAACAACGATTACTGGTATAACTGTAACTGACAGGTTCTTGAAAATATTTTCATTGAAAAGGTCATATTTTATTACATAGTAAGTCAAATTTAAAAAATAATCACTATAATTATCAAAACTTCTAACAGTCCGTGGCCGTGAATTAGCCCGCATGTAATTATTTTCGATTCCAGGAGTAAAATATGATGTGTCTATCGCAACGTGAAATAAAATTAATATGTAAACATCTTGCGAGTAAAATCCATATATAAGAATGAATTTCTGACTGCCCTTAATTCAATTTCGGATCTCATTATTGAGTGTGCCATGTGAAAAGTAATATATCAAATTATACATCTGTATTGGAAGTACGCTTTCAGAAGGAAATTGGAAAGGTAGTTTCCTTAGCGTGAAAAATGACCAGTTACGTTGGAAAATTATCATTTTTCAATACAGCAGCGTGAGGAGTACTATCGCTTTTTAACGATCGTAATGGAGTTTCAGGCAAGCAAAAATTGCTTCTGAAGCCGTTAAAAATCTACAAATCAGGAGCGGGCTGATATAGACTTGGACAATTGAAATGCTACATTTGGAACTCAGTTTTCGACGCATTTTTTTTTTAAACTAATGGTGCTCTTACCAAAGGCTTGTGTTAATGGAGTTATTTATTTGCAAATTTAAATATGGTTATTTAATTGCTTGTATCTAGTGGGACTTGTCATCACATATTAAAATTACGAAATTATTTATCTACATCGTTTTACACTCAACTTTATTTTTGTTTTGTTGGTTCCGAAGAGAATATATTTTGTTTATACAACAGAACTGCCATCGATTACGTTTATTTTTCAGTACAATATTCAACGGACTAAATGCCCAATTTGAGGATAAGTAATAAATAAATAACAATAAAACACATTAGAAAAGTAAAAACAAACATACAAAAGAAGTTAAATGGGACAAAAATGCAATTTAAATAAATAGGCAAAACAACAAAAGGAACATAATAGGACAAAACAAACATCTCTATCACATCATTTTAAAATAAGATTTAATATTTTGCAAACTACAAGATATATTGTCTTGGCTATTCTCTCTTTTCCTAAATCTATGTCTGGACGCAGTTTAAGATAGTCAGTAATGACTTCAATATGAGCCAGAGAGAATAGAAAATAAGAGTAGTTATTTCTTACTATAAAGCTGGCAACAAAAGTAGGCAGCGCCCCGATGGGCATCTGTAGTGAATCAAACTAAAAAGCGGGATATTCGAATTCATTTCCTACTTACACATTTTTTCTGAAAGGAAAATATTTTACATTGTTGCAAGAAACTCATAATAATATCACAAATTTTTAGGATAACTGATACAAATTATCATTTGTGATATTATTATGGGTTTCTTGCTACAATGAAAAATATTATCTTTATATTATTAATATACATATTTAATACGTACGTATATCTTCTTTAAACCATTAATTATTCATGAAATACTACGAGATATTTACATAATTATTTTTTTAAACAATGTCAGCTCAGTAAATGATACTGAGTTAACTCAGTTAATATGTGAACATACATATGAAGGAACAGCCAGTTCAATTGTCGGTCATCTCACCTATGGCATACTGATGAGGGCTAACAAGCCTGAAACCGGTCTATGTCTGGTGGTGTGTCCGACAAGGGTTCTTGACTGTTCATACAGATACTGTAGGAGTAATTCAATGCCGGTCAGGGCATTAGTCCGCGGAGTAGTTGTTTTCTGCAGTATCATTTACAGATTTAATGGCTCGTCGCCCAGGGCGAGAGGCCTGCGTTAAGTACCTCCTGCAATGTAGGTCGCTTCCTGTAAGACGAGCCGCTTAGGCCGAGCAGGAAGTAAGCAGACCACTTATATCTCATAATGTTAGCTCAATTGACCTAAATAAGATTTATAAAATGTTCGGGTCGGTTTTGTTGTAGTGTTTTGTGACTATTTTAAGGAATGTTAAGTGCAATACGCCAGTCGTTTCCTACATATTTGATGAATTAACATAACAGTACCCGTGTTCATAGTTTGGCCTCTTTTTGTAAATGTGGGAACTAATTTACATAAAAATACGGAACGATGAAACTTTTTGATATGTCTTTTTTGTTCCAAATATTACCTAGATTACCTATAATTTTTATACATTATAATCGCTTCACTCTGTATTTGTAAATATAGCATTGTTAGTAGATACTATTATTAAAATTTTATTTACAGAATTTCAAATCAGTTTTAATTTTAATTTTTAATGTAGATTGAGGAGTACCCATTAATTCCGATTTTAATTTTTCTTATATAAAATGGAAAAAATATTATGTGTATACTACTGTTCTTGTTTTATTTCTTAAATCAATACAATTCTTATCAATATATTACCCTACTACCTAAATTAACGAGTTACTTACACTTCTCACTTGATAATTTCCGAGAAAGATGTCGTTGGAAGTAAGATTTGAAGAGCTTGAGACCATTATCTTTTTATAAACAAAAATATATCAGTTTTCAAAAAACAATAGTCTAAATAAATTTTTTTTATTGTAAAATAGGCACTGTTTACAAAAGAGGCGTCGTAGTTACTATACTCGCGACAAGAATTCAGACGACTTACGTCATACGAACAAATGAATAATTTACTATATTTTTATCAAAATATTTAAGAAACTGCAACTGATAGTAATAAAATTATATACTACACTAAACGTTTGCATTATATATTGCACTAAATTGCAAAAAATGATTGTTTTTAACGCGACCAAATATCGAAAATTACGTTGACAATAAAAACAAATGTGTAACGTCAGCCGTGACGTAAGACGTCTGAATTCTTGACGCGAGTATACTTACCTACTGCAATTAAATCATTTTACTTCTGGAATTTTTGGCTTCTGTTGTATATTTAAGTACAGGAAAATTATATTTTATGCATAATACATAACGAAGCAAATATTTTACCCACGAATTATTCCAAAAATTAATATTGTATAATGCTTCAATAATGGATTATATCGCCATTAAATTTGGTCTTCATTTGTTCGACATATATTGAATCATATATTATTAATTATACTATTATGTCATATTTATAAAACATGCCTAATTAATTGATTTAGTAAATATATGTACAATGTGATTTCATTGTGAAATCAGATGCAAAATTTTTTGCTAATAATATGTTGATACAGGCATTTACCATTCAATTAATGTATCTACAACATTGTGGTAAGTAAAGTTAAACGCACTGCACTATTTTAAGTGTGGTCAGTTGTAAAATATAAAAAATACAGAAAAATAATTTTATTGAATTCAATACAATGAACGAGATAATAGTATATCAAACAACAAGGTTTGAAAACGACTCTTTGCACACGTGCGAGACATATTGGTTTTCACATGAGTTTTATACGATACTTTTTATACGACTGGAAACACAGTCCACAAAAATCAAATTTTAACTCGTTTTTATTAAGAAAATTGCTAACGCATTAACAAAAGAAACTAATATTTAATATTTATTTATACATTCCTTCAAGGTTACGCTGGGAAAAGCAATATTATTGTGCACCTTGTTTTCGGTAATAGAGAATATTTTTGGTGTCGTGTTTTTAGTGCAGTTTTTCAGCGTGCGGTCATTGTTTCTTGTTGTATTCCAGTAGACGATCGTTGTTCTGGTTCTGTGGCAGCAGAAAACACTGAAGACTCTATCTTTTTCAAAACTTTTATTTCTCAAACAGTCATCAACGCAGCCTTCGGCAACTGTACTGGATTTCCACCCTCTATGGCGTTTGAGGGCAAGCAGCTTTGATCCAGAATGAACTAAAATTGTGGCCGGCATAATTAGGGTGACAAATAAAAATCACAATCTGGAGAGACGTGTGCAAAGATGACATAACCGTGTGCAAAATCAGTTAAAATCTTTTACATTTTCTTGTGTTTAGAATGAAGTTATTTCAACAAATAATAGAACAAAGGCTCACCATCAATAGATCGTTTGATGTTTTGATCAAGAATTTGCCCACCCCTTCTTTGCTCTGGATTTGTTTTAGCCTTGTATCCAACTGATTTTTTTTTTCAAGAACGCTACTGGTCTAGGATATTTTTCAGTATTTACGTTCAGCATACAATAGTAACACCAAATCGAAGATGAATTTTTGGTTTTAAAGTTATCAGCAAAATAAGCGATTAGAATAATTTTCATTAATGCTTAGTTCTATTGTAGGTACATCTTTTCAAACTTTGCCCTAGATTTCCTCCAAAAATATTCTCTTATTTCCTTCACTGTTTCTGATATCACTAAATATTACTTTTTTTTCAAAATTAAGTTGGTACAGGATTATTCATTATATTTAGGCCACCCTTTAAAATAAAGTTTTTTAATAAAAGTTGTAAGGTTGTAACTAATGGAAGCACAGTGGCGTCTTTAACCGGTTTCGAGTGGCAAAACGTTTATTTCAATTATTTATTTCAATTGGTTTTATAGACCATTTTAATATTTGTTATTTCCGTTTGTATAAATCGCTTAAATGCGATTTTCAATGTCGAAAATCTCGAAATAAGATTAAAGAGGGTCAGTTGCATCCCTACAACTTTTGTTTTAAACTATTTTGTATCTCTAATAATAACGATCTAGTCTTGTTCAAGAGTGTGGAGATGCCCTGGAGTCCCTGGCCAGACAACGGGAGGTGGAGTTGGTCTGGGTTCCTGGCCATAAGGGAATCCCCGGTAATGAGACGGCTGACTTGCTAGCTCGTCTCGGATCTGGGGCACCTTGCCAGGGACCCGAACCCTTTTTGGGAGTTACGTGAGGTAGTATGAATAGTGCCCTTAATAAATGGGCCTATCAAACACTAGGAGGGAATTGGAGAAGGAACGGGGGATGTAGACAGGCCCACGACTTCTTCAATGAGCCTAATAAATCTAGGACGAAGTGGCTGCTGAGCCTTAGTCGAGGATCCCTGAACCAAATGGTGGGGGTCCTGACAGGCCACTGCAGACTCAGAAGGCATTTGAATTTGATAGGCATAGAGGATAGTTCCTTATGTCCGGAATGCGGAGAGGAGGAGGAGACCCCTATCCATTTCCTAGGATATTGTCCGGCTCTTGGAAGACTAAGATATAGTATCTTTGGCACCGAGGAGCTGCAAAGGGAAGAGATGAGGGGCCTACCATGGACCAGGATCCTGGCGTTCATTAGGGCGTCGGGTAGGTTCAAGGAAGGCCGAGGGAGAATAGTGGAGGGGTGATGGGATGTCAGGGTAGGCAAAAAGGGCCCATGTGTGGCCTACTTGCCAGACTGAGGCCGCCCACACTTACTGCTACTACTAACGATAATAAAGGGTGGTCTAAATATAATGAAGAACTCTGTACAAGACGAACTACTAAAAACTACATAATGACTCTAACCAGGGTGTATTGTTTATGTCACCATAGCAAAGAAGAAAATCTAACATCTAGTAAAGGATGGAAATATTTTGATATTTATTTTATTGTCATTAATAAATGAAAGATAGTTCATATACAAAATTACAGATCATATCTAAAGGCTACAGTAGTAGGTATATCGTATACACAGCTATAGATAAAAAAAGTGTGGTAACTGGCACTCGATTGCTTGGTTACATTTTCAGCAAGAACCTACTGGAAAAATTGTTTCAATAGTGTGTTGAGAATATACTCATTGATACGCTTTGGCTCGGATCTAATAAGGTTGTCCATAAGTTATTGGGGTCTCTCATACCAAGTTATCTAAACTTCGTGGGTAAGAACTACTAAAATATGTGGAAAGTGTTGTAAATGAAGCAGTCTGTGGTCAATCACGTCCCAGACATGTTCCATAGGTGACAGATCTGGCGATCTTGGTGATCCATAAATGTTGTTGTTTGTCTGGCAACATGAAGTATAGCTGTCTGTTGGAAAATGGCGTTTTGGATGGTGTGAAGATATGGAATGACATGTGACTCCACGACATCCTGGATGTAACATTTGGCTGTCATGTTGCTTCTAATGAGAAGTAGTAGTCATCTGTTACCATACACGGCATCCCATACCATAACGTCTACTGTGTGATGGACATGACGCTCTTTATTAAATAGTGGATCGCGTCTTTCACCACGTCGCCTTCTCACCCTTGCACGACTGCACACTAAAGATTACCTGATTCCATTCTTGGTCCCACTGAATCCTCTCTCTACACCGTTGTGAGCGGTTGAATCAATGTTGACGAGTGAGAGTTAGCACCAAATGTGGACGATAAGACAAGAGGCCAAAACTTATTCGGCGATATACTGTATGCATACCGACCATCCCCCCATATTTTTCAAACCACTGATTTGAATAGTCTGGCTGCTGCTAAAACGGTCCCTGATAGCTAATGGTTGCAATAGACGATCATCACTCTCTGTGGTTCCTCTATAACGGCCGGTAACCCTCGTTCTGTGTCCACGGCCTTTCTGAGCCCACGTCAGGATCTGTTAGTTCTTCTAAAAATTTCTCTCACCGACAAACCTATCTCGGGCAACTCAACAATCCGCAAAGTCCAAAAATTTTTTACAGATAAACCTGAAAATTTAATCATTTTTTACTTTTACCGAGAGAAGTAAACATGCAGAAAGTTATTAAAATAAAATGATATTTAATGAGTGTTTACATTTTATTTGTCAAGTAGTATATTTATTAAAATATTTATGTAACTTCTTGTAGATAATTATTGATAATGAGTTTTTTATTCATACATTTTTCTTCATTTAATGTGTCTGGTCATGCAGATAATTAGTACCTATCAAACTCGTATGTTAAAATAAAGTTGTTAATTATATGAGTACCATTTTTATGATTAAGCGGTTGCACCTTGAAATTTATGATTCGTGACAAAGTTAATATAGATAGATTCACATAATAACAATAAAACTATTAAATCGGTCTCACGACCTGGCGTTATTCTTTATTGAAATATTTCATCGTATTGAATCTCGACGAAGTTTCGATGTGAACTTCATTTAATTCAGTCGTTTACCTATTTTATTGGCAAATACACTCTCAGGTTCTCGTAACGAACCGTTTACATTTAATTCGATATAAGACAGTGTTAGAATAAGTAGCAGTATAAAGTTTCATCGAAACTATGCAAGGAAAGCTCAATGTACAGAGAAAATATGGAGATGATGTATAAGTTTCTAGAGTTTCTGATTTCCAGGATAGATTTCGACTGAACTGCTCCCAAACCAATTAAGAGTGAATTAATAATTTGTTGCTTTACTCTCAATTATTCAGAATCGTAGACAGAGCTTTTCATAAAAACGAGTATATTAATCCTTCAGTAGGTACATATTTTTCATAGAGTTATAAGCAAAGAGAGACATAACTGTTTATTCATAAATTGCCATTTGTTTTGTATCAAACATTGTGTATGACAAAGAAAACGGAAAGAAAGAGATCGTGAAAATTAGCGCATTGACAATTCTAGATGAGTTATCTGTAGAAGACAATTCAGGACGAGAAGAACTCAACTTTCCTCACATTTGACTCTCACACATCATTTTCTTCGCATTGAACAGTAAGCAATATTACCATACTTCTATATTTTGTTAGTATGGAATGACAAATAAATATTTAATAAATTACATATATTATCTTGATGCAGAGCAGTCTTAGTATAACAATTATTATATATTTAAATTATAATTACAATATATAGTATTTATGCTAGAATTAATTAATTAATCTATGCCAAGCATGTAAAACTGCCAATTGCTGTATAAACGAAAATATGACAACTACTGAAACGCAGTCTCCTTGTAAAATCTTCTAGTAGTCCAGACACAGACCAGTCCTGATTAATAAGTAGAAATAAGTTATTGGATTACTTATAATTAACTTTACTAATAAATCTATGACAGTTACATAATATGTTATAAATATTTATTTGTATATCTAATCTGTACATATACTTATCATTGTTATTACTTGATTTATATAAAAGTGGTTTGAATTCTTATTCATCAAAATACTTTTACTGGGAACAAATTCATGTAGGACAAATTTGAAACATAATTCTAAAAAACTGCCATTAAAAGACATATTTAAATCTTGTCTTTTAATGGCAATTATCTACACTTGTCTTCTTCTTAATTCATTAACTTTCTATTTGTGCCATATATGATAGGAATAGAATTAGGTACCTACTGTTTGAATTAATAATAATTTGATATGCAATGTAGGTATCTAATGTTTACGTAAATTATCAAAATTGTTGAATTTGTAACTAATTCCAAAATTTCCAAAATGAATAACTGCGTTGATATACAGGGTGTTTCTAAACTATGGTGCCAAATGAATATGACAGATAGAAAATGTCATTTTGAGCAAAAAGTTTCATGTAAACATAGGTCCGAAAATGCATAATAAAAAAGTTACAGGGTGATAAAGGTACAGTTTGAGAAACAATTTTTCGCAATAACTTCTACAAAAGTTAGGCAATTTAAATGAAACTTGGTGCAGTTTCTTAGACACTAAAATGCAACAATTTCGTGCAAAAACAATTTATTCCCATCGCCCAGGAGCGGAGAGCCGGGGTAGCACATAGGATTTTATAATGAAAAAAAATTGTCCTTTGCATTTTCGGAAAATTGATCAAATTTTCTGAAAAATAAACGTATGTCACAAAAAAGGTACTCTTGTTCAATGTCGCTAACATGAACCGTTCTCTTTAAAATTTGCAAAATTTATTGTCGTTGTACTGTACTGTCTACAATTCAAGATGCAACAATATTAAATCATAATTTCGTGCCACCGTCCAATGATATTCTAATAAGTCGGTCCACTCTTCACTTTCGCCTAAAATTTTCCTTCTATCGTCACTTGTTTTCTTGCCTACTTACTTAGTCTCTTTGGCCTGCTTGCCGGTGATTTGTTACATCAGCTTGTGTGTCTCGCAATGTGTGTGGAATAGTTGATTTTGTATAGGAAATATTTGAGATCCTCCTATTATAATTGAACAGTACTATTTAGATTGTGAAGACTCGTTAATATAGTCATCATCGTCTATTGATTTACTGCGTTCCTCTTGCACAAAAGCAATGGAAAGACCTGAATTTTCAAAATCTGTATATATTTTTTTGTACTTAGCTGTATTTCAAAATTGCGAGTTCCAAATAAATGTTTATGAGGAAATATTATTTTAGAACTAAGGAAACATTCCATAAATTTCAAGTTTTTGAGTTACTTACACGTACATAATTCTTCTTTCAGTTAGGTATATCTGAAAAATGTGTGAAACCTGATGAAAAACTTATGCTGTCCAGAAATTAAACTAGTTGTTAATGTGATGTATAAAATATTACTTTCAATAATCCTCTGTAAAAGTAAACTGGGTATCACCTCCTTCATTTCTAAATTATAGTCGACATTTACGTCGCTAAAATTACAGCGGCTGACATTCGGAATCCCATAAAAGTAAACGTAAAAACAAAGGATAAATTGGAGAAGAAAAATAAATTAGGAACCTGAGAAATGGATGGACTTATGTCGAAAGATACGTAGAAAATGATGAAGTTTGAGAGATGTCGATAATAAGGGGATGTGATTGATATTAGTTATCGTTCTTTGTGGGTCTCATGTTGCCTTTTAGAGGCATTGAAGAGAATATTTCTAAAAATTTTTAAAGAAAGCACTACGAAAGCATTCAGTAACAACAAGAAAACACGCAACAAACAGGTTTAGACACAGAATTAAATGTTTTATGACAAAAGCAGTATTCACTTCAAAAATAAATACATATGTTAGTAAAACTGATGTAGTTGGACTCATAATATTATTTGTAAGCACGTATATACAGGGTGGTGTGTGATGAATGCGCCACAGACTAACTGTAGATTCTAGACATGAAAATATACCGTGTGAGCCATATTATGAATGTTAGTACTTCAATATACTGCATTTCATTATAACAGAGATGCATCCCGAATCATTATTAACCAAAAAAGGTACACTTATTTCATTTCGATAAACCGCCCCATTTTCGATATATTCGAACTTCAATCTTTCAATACACGTTGACTTTATGATATATACATGCAGCAACAGGGGTGAATAAAACAACAATTCTAAAAGTTCTCCATGACGACCTTTATCCATCATTTTATCCCCGTCCAGAATGTATTGCCTAAAGAGTTACTGCAAGAATAAACTTTTGCAATTTTTTATTACAAAGACAATGCAGTGAATCTGCATTCCTAAAGAAGATGTTGTCTATGCACGGTGTCAACTTTACGAGACGTGAAGTATTTACCCAGAGAAATAACCGCAACTGGGAACAGGAAAATCCTCATTTAGGGAAAAACACATTTCCAGCATGAATTTTCTGTAAATATCTGTGTGGCATTCTTGATGATTTTATAGTTAGACCGTATGAATTACCAGCCCGCTTTAATGTGAGATGTGTGGTATATGCACGATGGTGCACCTGCCCACTTTCCCCTACTCATTCTCCACATAGATGATAGGCCGTGGTAGCGAATTTACTTGACCACCTCATAGTCTCGACCTTAACCCCTTAGATTTCTTCTTTTAGGGCCATTTGAAAGAATTAATTTATAAAAAAGAACATTTATTCCGCGAAGACCTTCTCCAAAAGATATATAATGGTGTTAATGTAACTCGGAACAAGGAAGTTTCTCTATTTAAAGTAAGACGATATTTAAATTTAGGCATAAGAGAATGTATTCATGTTAATGGTGGACATTGCGCTCAGCTATAAAAGTAGTTTTTACTGTAATAATATTGTAAATTTGTTGTTCATAATTAAACTATTTATTTAATATTTTTGTTGTACATAGTTTTAATGAATATTGTTGACTGTTATCATAAAGTCAACGTACATTGAAAAACTTCGAATATATCGAAAACGGGGCGCGGTTTATCGAAATGAAAGAAGTATACCTTTTTTGCTTAAAAATGATTCTGTGTATTTATTCGGTGTTATAAAGAAATGCAATAAACATACCTACAAAAAGTTTAATCCGATTACATCGGCAATACACAATGTAAACAGTGCCCTGTATGTGGTATATTGAAAGTGAGCTTATGATATGATATATGTCAACCTCACATATACCTCTCTATACCGAATTTCAAAGAAGTATCTAAAACACTTTGAAATATTGAGAAAAATCAATTTCAACATTTTTATTTCTACACCCTGTATGTTTTTTAATATTGAAATTTGGACTAAGACAACATGGCTCACACGGTATATTTTAATATCTATAATCTACAGTTAGTCTATGGAGCATTCATTATGGACCACCCTGTCTATTTCATGAAAAGCAATACTATTCCAAAAACCATTTCATTTCAGTCAAGGTCGTACTCAGATAACAAAAAAGGGGCTGCCATATCGTATGCATAAGTTTTTTACGTAAACGTTCGGTTAACAGGAAAACCTATTTATTCTAGTGATTTCAAGAACTAATAACAATATCGTACAGCGGCTGCAGTCGTATAGGAAAAAAGGAAATAGCGCGCCATAAATATAAGCAGATTAAGGAGCTGAACTTTTATGTGTTTGTGAATTCGTATCTGCTATAAATGTTATCGTCGATCCTCTACCCAGTATAAAATTTAAATGTATTTTACTTTGCCAATAAAGAGGGGGCAATATTGACTCTGGAGCACTGTCCGTGTGTTATATGGCACATATGGGAGTATTTCTTCAAACAAAAAATTGTAACGACTTTGTAATAAAAGTTGATACGGTTGTGATCTAATAAATGTTTACTTACGTTTCTATTGTACAAAATCATTATTAATTCCGTGGCAAAGAAATTTTAACGAAATAAATTCCATTTTCTATTGATATATTAAGTGCGCAAAATCAGTTTTTTTTAATGGCGCGTAAGACTGTAAATATTTGGACGAGACCGTATGTCGATCACTGAGACTTGTGTCTCATACATGTTTAATACACAGATTCGACTATCTTGGTTGCTAGGAAAATAGCACTTTGGATGGTATGAAGATATGGAATGACATATAGCTCGACCACTTCCTCTAATGAAAACCCTACATCATAACGCCTACTGTGTGATGGACATGACGCTCCCTGTCAAATTGTATCGCTTCTTTCACCACGCCGTCTTCTCACCCTTGTACGACCATCGTGCATCCAGAGACAGACACGGAATTCGTCACTGAAGATCACCTGATTCCATTCATTCTCACTAAATCCTCTTTCTGTACACTATTGTAAGCTCGAGTGAGAGGCAGCACCCAAAGTCGCAATCGACGATTTTCACGCTCTGTAGTTCCTCTATAACGACTTATGGTACAGGATCTGCTATTCCGTCTAAAAAATTTTCTCACCGACAAACCTGCTTTGAGCAACCCAACAATTCGCCTTCTCTCAAAATCACTAAGCAGGGAAATCTGCCCAAATCTTGTATTCTAGGCATAATCAGCTGTAAAAAAATGTCGTTGGCAACATAAATGTGAGCAGAAATAGAATACCACGCTATCAAAGTAAGATTTATGCAAACTCCAAAAAACTTACCACATAAACCTGAAAATGTTTTACTACTATTTTTTACTTTCACCGAGTAAGCATGCAGAAAATTATCAAAATCAAATGATATTTCATATTTTTTTGTCATGTTATATATTTAGATCCGTTGGAAAAAGCCATTAATTCCGCTTTAGCTAATATACTTGAGTAAAAAGATTGTTGCATAATTTTGCAACAACATGGGACTTTCAACATTATGCGCTGTCTGTGAGACAATTTTTAAATGAAACATTTTAAGAATGTATTAGAAGGAGAGGACATACTGAATGGCATGTATGTTCACCAGACCTGCAGTAACGCATCGTATACGAGTGTTACCTTATTACTCCCCAACTACTCCATAATGTTAGAAAAAATGTTGAGTGATGTTTCTACACGGAGCACGGAGTTTGGGGGTGAACATTTTCAACAATGACAATAAAATGAATAGGGGTAAGTGAATTTTATAATCTGAACTATTCACCTTTAATTTGAGCGAGAACTATACATATAATGCTGTTTACAGACCATTTAGGTTCCTCTACTACCTTCTTCTTCACGCCTCTGTTGCCACTGCCGCCTCTCCATCGCTTCCTCGGTTTACCTCTTCTCTTCTTATAGTTAAGTTTACTCCTAATATTTTTTTTCAGTTCTTTCATCTCCCATTCATTTTGAATGCCACTGCAATCTTCTGGATATCACAACTTCATCTACAGGGTTAACTATGACTAAGTACAAATATTTTAAGAGGGTATAATAAAATTAAGAAGTAACGCCTCACCTTTCAAAAAAATTCCAAACTTATTTATAAAGAGAAAACAAAATTGTTTCCGAAATTATATTAAATCCTAATTTAATTCCTGTGTTTACCATGTGTTTACGTTCTAGTTTTGTCTTCTTCTTTAGTTTTTCGAGTCTCTTTTTAATTTTTGAACGTTTTATAGTTATTAAATAAAGAAATTTGTGTCAGATGCAGTTAATTTCCCACAATATAGTTCACCGGTTTGGTTTTCTAGGCTATGGAACAAGAATGCCGCAGGTACATTAAAAGTTTTCTATTATCTATTCCTTTCGTTCGATTTTGTTATAATAAATAGGCATTTTATCTAGCTGTACCTACGGGAAGTGTGTTTTATCGGTAGTGAGTTGTTATAATGAACAAAAATGTAGTTTTGCCAGTTTGTAACGGAATAATGAGAAACGAATGCAAAATAATGGAGCTAACTGGATTAACTGTTACCTACCTATCTATCTGGTATTATTACTAATAAGAATGTTAATTTTGGTCGTTTCTGCATTCAAAAATGCTGCAAAAAAAACGACTGCATGGTAGTAGATGTTATTGACATATATAAGCTTTATCTATGGATCTAAGCCATCTCAGTCGATGCTTATCATAGGCGCCGACATTCCGTAGGAAAAGAGGGTTTTGCCCCATTTTTTAAATATCGAATAAAAATTCTGAAATAATTTTGTTATTGTTTTTAGGCCTCCCTGAGCACGTGGTTAAAATTTTTGTATTTAGTCATAGTTAACCCTGTATTTTTGGTACAATCCATATATTTTCTTATTATTTCTCCTTACACAGTCCTCCTTCCTCCTAGGATTCTTTTTAAGGTCTTCCTTTCCCACCTTTACAAGTTTTCTCTTGACTTCTTATTGAGTGCCCAGGCTTTTTACATTCTAAATTTTATTCCTCTGGAGTCATTTTTTTGATTTCCTCATCAAACTTAGCTGTGAGCAGTCCCACTTGACTTGCTTCCTCCACAACTTCTCTCCTTATCTTTTCTAATTCCCGAACGAGAACTCATCCAAAATCCAAAATTAAATGGCGCTGAAATGATAATTGAATATCCCTTAAAATATGTCACTTTTCATTTGAGATTTTAAGGGTATCTGTTTAGGGGAGATATTTGAGGATTTATACATTCATAAAATATGTCCCCCCTAAAACAACAGTTGACGGATCTAAGCATTTTTTTTACTAAAACGAAGAGACCACCCTGTTTAAAACTGTGTCTGTGGTTGACAACTGTAAAGTAATGAATTAATACTATTGTAACTTGTTTCGGCAGTAGTCAAATTAATTTTCTCTCTAAGAGTTTTTATCAAATATAAGGTAAAATTCGTATATATACCGAAATGACCGTTTTAAATGTTGAAACGACTCCAGTTTCTGCGACAGGTTCATTGAAACTTAAAGAAACACTTAATGGCCATTTATATGTACAGAAATCGTTCACAGGACCTTGATTAATACTCCCATTCGCGCAGCCTTATATTGTGGCTATAAATCATTACTCAAAAATCGATAATTCATCCAGTGCAGCTGGTATCGCGATTTCATATAAAAAAGCCGGGTCAACAGAAAATTACACTCTACAAATAACTGGACGTCTCGGATTGATTGAGTGAAAAAATATATCACACGGGTTTACGGTATAACAGAATCCGGAAGATGATTTACAGGACGGGTGATGCTCAGAATTTTTTGATTTGCTTTCGGATATAGGATCGATTTCTGGAATGATTTTGCTGAAAAGATTGATTGTCGACCATGTAACATGTAAATTTTACATGAAACCACATTTAGAAACAAATCAAATATTCTAGGTGACAAATGATATGAACTAAATAGGTACAAAATATGTTACAAATAAATAACTATAGGTAGTCACAAATTAAAGTTTTTTTTTAACAAAATATAAATTTTAAAGATTTTATGCAGGAAAAAAATGAAAATAGTCAAAGACAACCTAAAATAATATGTGACATTGAAATTACATATTGTTAAATCTAAAATTTTTGAGCACAAGTGAGTGAAGTTCATAGATTTTTTAACAATTTTTTTATTAGGTTTTTAAAAGATTTTAAGAATTCCAACCTAGCGCCATCTAGCGCAAAGACTGACAACTATCAATGAGAAGCTCAAGTTTTTTAAAATTAAAACTTTTTTTACATTACATTGTAGCCTCTTGCATGACCTGAAGATGAGATGCAATGATTTTTATAAGATATTGTCTCAGAATCACATGGAAATATTGTTGAAGAATAAACATTTCTTTGATATGCTTGATCAAATAAAATTGAATTAATTAACTCGATCCTTAGTTAAGATTTATTTATTGAATGTGGTAGGGTTAACTGTGACTAAGTACAAATATTTTAAAAGGCGATAGAGAAAATTAAGAATTAAGGGAATAACCCTTAAAAAAATTTCCAAATTTCTAAACCTAACAAATTTGTTTAAACTATATTTTAAATATACAGGGTGATCTAAAAAAATAATGTAATAACTCTTAAAAAATAAATACAATTTTGTAAAAAAATATCAAATAGAGCATTTAAAAAATGATTTAAAAATACAATTCCGCACGGCACTAGAAACTGGTACACTGTAAAATCTGAAAAAATTGAAATAAATTCCCAAGGAAAGAAATAAATTACATTTTACAACACCTATTTAAACGCAGCAATTCATCTACTTTTGCCGCTATTGTTATTAATAGAATTAATTTGTGATTTTAATTAGTAAAATTGTTTGACATACCTGATCTTACAACAAAATTTTGGGCCCGTCTTATCCAGTCTATCCAAACTAACATAAATGTTTCTGCTTCTTGTCCATTTTCAACCTGTAAGTTATTGGCAGCAGCTACGATACTTCATTTTTTAAATAATATAAAAAAATAAGTCCAAATGATTTAAAGTCACGAGATCGTGGCGGCCACGGTACTGGTTCTCCTCGTCCAGTCTCCTGGTATTAACAGTTGGACACGCTGTACATGGTACGGATATAACTGAGCCTCGTGTATGATACGCCACACTACTGCAATACGCTATGGACGCCCTGGACCTCCACCTCTTCCAAGATTTGGTTTCAAATTTCCCGCGTCACTGCGTTTTCACTACACTTGCACTCACTGTACGCCGTTGTAAAAGTAGATCCATTTGGCACATGTTTACTGGGAAATCGTTCTGCTAAAGCATTTTCATTTCACCACAAATTGAAGCCTGAAGAAGGCTTTGTTTTAAAGATATGTATTGACATTAGGAACAATTTAGTATCCGCCAAAGAGTGACGTTATATATGGACATGCCTAGTTTTCCTTGTTGGTCTATAATATAATTTTTATAATTTGGGATCGGTGTGCCTAATAAAGCCACATGTCAGCAGGACAAAGTTCGAGACATGTGACTGTGTAGTATTTGTCTAAAATACGTTCAGGAAGAATACGCAGGATTGTGTAAAAGCGGCAAAGCTAAATTTGTTTGCCCAGAATGTCAAAACTGAAATTTATTTTTCGATTTTGTTTTAGTTTCACATTAAATGTCAAGTTAGTGTCATATGTAAGTTTTATATTTGATTTTAGAATTTGTATTATTGTTTTAAATGAAGAAAGTTATATTTTTGTTTTAATGAAATATATGTTATGTTAATAATAATTATTGATGTTTATTTGCAATATTTGTCAACTGGCAGGTGTTCCTAACAAGGCCATTTGTCACTTTTTTTAAATTAGAATTAATAATCTAACTCGACTTTTTTAAATTTACAAGTATACAACCGTTTTAAATAAAGTGAATTTAATATACTCTAAGTTTTATATACTTTTGTCAAATATTAACAAAAAATAGAGGGTCAATGCTTAACATGGCCTTATTTGAAACTGGTACCTTATATAAATAAATGTACTAAAGAACAAAGTACTTAATTCAAAATTGTATATTGTGTTTAAATATGCAAATAAAAATGTTATGTTTACTTCAAACTGTTTTCTTTTGCTGTGTAATATTTAAATTTATTTCTATAATTTACTTTTGACATTTACAGTTTACAAGATATCATATCAACGTATACAATTTTCGGCAGTTATCAATGTTGGACATACAAAGTAATTTTTATTTGATATGTTAAACTGGGTTATATTTCTTTTTAGGTCATAAGCACTTTCACTGTGTTAATATTTTTGGTACATTGCCACCGATTGCTCATGATTATTAATCGGTATGAAGTCTCTGCGTGAACGATGCATATTTATGAATTTATTGTCATCTGGCATCTTGTAACACTTTCGACAAGGGAAATAAATAGTTAGTAATTAGTAGTACTATTAGTTGTATTTTGTAATCGCGTTTCGTGTTGCTTTGACCCACGTGATACCCACGTGTTCGTGAAAATGCTGAAAGTTTGTATTGGAACAAAAACTTAAAGGTTGTAACACAAGCGTTTAAGTTGATTAATTTTATTTAAAACTTTACTTTAGTTGATTAATTTTACTTAAAATTTTACTTAGCTGACAAAAGTGTATAGATATGAGCCTCTTATTCTTGGAATACTGTTTTCTGCAAAGATAAATGATTTTAAAAATTTGATAACTGAACTTACTTTCTACCTTGTAGCAAATAATTTGAATGTTATGCCATGTTACCTGGTTATCTTCAAAGATACCGATGAAACACGAACAAATAGCAACAGAAAGGGATCTGACCATCGATGTTTTAGGAACGAAATCTATGAAGATACACATTTATTTTTAAATTTAACTGTACATAATATTGTTATTACGGAAGCATAGTGGAGATAAAAAGTCAAATAGTTTATAATTTCTGATTACGCGGAAAACATTGTAAACGACACAATTGTAATGTGTAGCAATATAGGCGCCACATACACATAGTAAAATGTTCTCCGTTTTTATAGCAAATGATGTGCATTAGTATTTTATATTTTATAGCAGATTTTCATGTGGACGTAGAGTGACATAACTATAGGATATAATGCTGTTTGGATGTAGTAAAATATGTGATTTAAAAAAAGTATGTAATCTTGTACAAGAGGGTTTCTAAAGGTACTAAGAATATCTTACTAGTTTTCTTTTAAAAAAATCGCTAATACTTTTTTTAAAAAAATCCCCTTTTTTCATTTTAGAATCGGACGCCTCTGACTATAATCAAATATATCTACGTCTAAAGACTCACTTTATAGGTATATATTCGCTACCAAAGTGTCAAAGTATTCGGATATTAGGTGAGCGAGATACAAGGGTAGCTCCATGAAAAGTGGGAAACATTGTATATGAATAATAAAACTTTACTCTGGACTTATAGTGATGTAGTTTCCAGTTAATATTTCAGCTATGACCGGGATAGCCTCGCAGCATCTTCTACTGCATTATGCTGTGCTAATTGTTCGAGATAAACACAAAGCAATATTGTTGGATCCGTATAAGCTGCCTCCAGGGAGGCATGTTATTACACAAGCTGTGGCAGCGCTGCTGGGAGTTGTAGAGATGCAACCCCTATCAGTGACCACTCAGCACCCTGGGCCCCGGGGGGCTCGTCTGTTCACCCCAATGTTTGGTTACGCCTTATTGGCCGCTGGTCTTGACTCTGCTTCAAACTGCAATAGCACTCGATAAAGGAAATTTTCTACAGAAGTTGTTACAGCAAAGCTGCTCGTAGTTTACAGAAACAGTTCTACAACTTCTTTATTACCTAACGTGATCTTAATCTGGATTTGCTTAAAAAGGAATCCACTTTAATGTTAGGTCAAAGACTGCCTGTGGAAGTTTCTGTTGTCTAGAGCGGATAATGTTATCTACAATTTAAAAATACAAATGTCAAGCAACAGTGATATGTTCGAGCTTGAATAGGTTTGTATTGTACTTATTGAAATGTCTATTTGGATTTTATTTTGTTGAACATATTTTTAAAATAACAGCAGTAACATTGCATTATTAGGGTATAGTTTAATCATTGGCTATAAGAAAGGTTAACTTATATATCTAATGGTTTCATATAATACATTACATACTATTACAATAATAAATATTTACATCTGATGTTTTCTGAAATCTGCAAATGTCAAGTGTTTTAGGAATTTGCATAGGTCGTACTTTTATAACGTTTCTTTGTTCACATTTGTGTTGCAAGTGTTATGAAGCTTGTTGCAAACGATATTATTTTACAACTGATTATGCTTAGAGTACGTAGATTTGGGCATATTTTCTAGCTTAGTGACTTTGAGAGGGGGCAGATTGTTGAGTGGTGCGAAGCAGGTTCGTCGGTGAGAGAAATTTCTAGAAAGACTAACAAATCCTTACGTGCCATAGCACAGTCTTACCAGGCTTGGATTTAGGAAGGCTGTGAACACAGAGCGAGAGGCATTGGCCGTCGTAGAAGTGCCATAGAGCGTGAATATCGTCGAATGAGATTTTTAGCTTTCAGTGGTTTGAAGAACATGGGATAATGGTCGGTATGCGTACAGTATATCGCCGAATACGAAGTTTTGGTTTCTTGTCTTATCGTCCACATTGGGTACTGCCTCTCACTCGTCAACACCGCTTACAATGATGCAAAGAGAGTATTCACTTTGACCAAGAATAATAATCTTTAGTGACGAATCCTGTTTCTGTCTTTGGATTTAGGATGGTCGTGCAAGGGTGAGAAGGTGGTGAAAGACGCGACAATTTGACAGATAGCGTCACGTCCATTACACATTAGGCTTTATGGTATGGGGCGCTATCGCATATGGTAGCAGATCACCACTAGTCCGTTAGAGGCAACATGACAGCGTAACGCTACATCCAGGAAGTGGTGGAGCCATATGTCATTCTACGCCTTCTTCACGCTCTGTGGTTCCTTTACTTTTAAAATTTTAAAACAAGATGCTACGTTATCAAGTTACGTCTTATGCAAGTTCCAAAAAAAAACTTAACAGATAGACCTGCAAATTTAATAATTTTTTAATGTTATTTATATACTTGCTAATTCTTGAATTGAATAAGGCATTTTTAAATAAATCAAAGTAAATCTGTCGATGAGAAGCACACGCATCTTCTAAATTACAGTGAACTCGTTATCAAGTTAATGCATTTTAAACAATTAAACCGGGTCTGTTCAAATTTCTCATAAAAATTTCTTTAATCCATAATTTTAAAATTCCCAGCTCACAAATCGAAAAAATCGGCAACGGGAAAACGATGACGAACTTTTAACTGCGACAAAATTTTCTGATATCTTTCATATGTCTTATATTACTACATAAACTTCCTTTAATTCCTTGTGACATTTTTACTCTTGATATAATTTTACATTTTCTTATGTTTGTAACTCCTTGTATTTTTCACCGTTATTTTCACAATTGCTATGTAAATTTCAAGACAAGCAAATTTTTTTGAAAGAATTACTCTTTTCAAAAATTGTGAAATAAAAAAGTTTACAGGTATACTTAGGTCTATCTATGGACACAATGTATATTGTAATTATAAGTTAAACATAATTATATTAACACTTCTTTACACCAAGGCATTAATCCGCAGAGTAGTTAGTTTCACCCAATATTATTAGTAGGTACCTAATGATAATATATGATTTATTAAATATATTTATTTGTTTGTCATTCTACGCAATGTACAGGGTGTTTTAAAAAGACAAGACAATATTACTAGGGGTTAAGGCTGATAAAACATTGAAAAATAAGTGGGGTTTGCTCAATAATGTATGTCCACTAATTTTTGAGATATAAGAGATTAAAAAATCAAACTTTGGATGTAATTTTTTTTGACCAACCGATTGATTAAAATTTGACACAGGTACGTTGATGTTATTAGTTTTTTGTAGAAAGTAGAGGGCGCTAGTTGCTAGAAATTTCGCTGACATTTTATTCTCTAATTTTTTTATGATGGGTTTTTTCCATTCTAAGCCTTGTTGTGTCATGTAAAATTTCATTTCACACAAAAATGGTGCTCTTAGTAAATTTGTTAAATCGTTTTTGAGAAAAATGCAGAAAACTGTGGTAAAATCAGCCAAGCCATCCCTGTAGTAGTACTTATTTATCAAGTGTGTCAAACCCGAACCCTGAACTGATATGTCACATTTTGTATAACATAAGTTACGGTAAATAATTTATTTCCTGATTTGAATAAATTTATTAAGAGCACCTTTTTTGTGTAAATTAAAATTTTACATGATACAACAAGGCAATATTAGAATGAAAAAAGCCCAACTTGAAAAAGTAACAGAATAAAATAAAAGCGAAAATACTAGCAATTAGCGCCCTCTACATTGTACAAAAAGAACTAATAACACCAGCGCGTCTGGAATCACCAAAAACGTACCTATGTCAAATTTTAATCAAATCTGCTAGTCATGAAGAACACAAAAAATTAGATTTTTTTTAAATTGTGTTACGTCTTGTATCTCAGAAATAAGTGGCTCTAGGTCTTAAGCAAACCCCACTTATTTTTCAATGTTCTATCAGCCCTAAAAATATTGCTATGTATTTTTGAAACACTCTGTAAAATATACGATCTATTAAATATATTTATTTTTTGTCATTCCATACTAATAAAATATAGAGGAAGTATGGCAATATTGCTTACTCTTCTACGAACGTGTTCATTTTATACTAGTTCCGCCACTACACATAACAACTTTAATTGGTGTGCGGTGTTGCTGTTAGTCGGAATTTGTATATTTTCTGGTCTCCAGGTATTTTTTTTAAATAAAACTGTTACTCAAATTCAAAATTATGCGTCAGTGTCAAGTGTGTGAAAAATTGAGTTCTTCTCATCCTGAATTGTCTTTGCATAGGTAAGTTTAATCAACTGAAATTGTCATCACGTACTCGGAAATTTGAAACTATTTGAAACTGCGTTGCACGTAGTTGGAATTGTCACGTTCACTCTTTGGGCTTTCTTTGTCACATGCGCAATGTCTGATACAAAAGAAATATAAATTTAATCAATGAGCTTTTCGATCTATTTGCTTATAACTTTATAGAGTTTCTAAAATTAAAATTCAGCTACTCTTGCATGAAAATGAAATCTAGTAGACTGCGGTAAGCATAATAGCTTCGAAGTTTACAGAGGTCGGCCCCCGTAATCTTATTTAATGAATTTAATTTTGATATCCATATATTAATTAACCGGCGACTACAGTACATGGGTAGCCGGCCCACTACTTCTTGTTCTAAAATTAAATTACTTCCAGCATATGGTGAAAAGCCATAAATCTTAGGAAAGTGAGCCCACGCCCGTTTAGGTAAAACTAGTAGACATGTTAAACGTCCATGAGAAAAAACCTCCCAAAAATCCACATTAAATTGTTAACACTCTTGTTAATCTGTAAATTGTCAGAAGATTTATAAGTGCTTGCATGCCAAAGCAAAAGCGTACTCACTCTATAAAGGTCGTTTTCGGGACGATGATTACGTGGTTGAATTTGTTGTATACACATATGTGGCTCTTGCTCCACTGCTTTAAAAATTTATGTAAAGTTGAGGGAAACAATCCAAATGCCTGTAATAACCCTTAAAATTATGTTCGTCAGTTTATTTTGTAGATAAATATTATGTGTCTATTACTACAACGATCTGTTAAAAATTTTTGGGGGCCTGCTATCGGTATGTGTATGGAGTGATTGTTGAATGTTTTTATTACGTTGTTTTACATTGATATATTAACTTCCATATATAATAGTAAAGTTTTTGTCACTTTGACAGCGATAAAAATCTACGTAGCTTTTTATCACCGATAGAAACTCCTGTATTTCTAAACTAATAAAGATATTTATTTTTGTTGCTTGTTCATATATTTGATCGTTAATTTATATTGCCAAAAACCACTCGAACTTTTCTTTGTATGGATAAATTTCTTTTTAACACAAAATTTTTCCGGTCAGTAATTTTTCTTTGATCTTGCTTTAATGAATAAAATTATTTCGTTACAAAGAAAAAGTTATCCGATGAAGACAAAAACTTTTGTGATTTTACTGTTGAAAAATCTATACTAGTATCAAGATTAATACACTTACTCCAACACTAGCTTAGTTTTCTCAAATACAGTACTATATTATTGAGAGTTTGGCGTATTCTTGTATAATAAAAACATATATTATTCTTTTAAGAATAAAAATTACTTGAAACCAAGAAAACTTATATACTTAATATGAGATGATGTTCCGTTTGTATAATGAATTATTTTATTTATACAATAAATCCTTATCCTCATGGTCACAAAATTTGCGAAAATTCGTGCAAATTATTTAATGGCGGGAATAGTCTCAACTTTTAGCGAATATTGTCAACTGCAATATTTTCTATCATTTTCATCATAAAACTGTTATTGACTGTCACGGTAGATGCTAGAAGCTCCAGTTAACCTTATTAATCCCACATAAGAAATGAAAATAACAATATTTTTGTTATGCAAAATTCATGAAAATTTAGCACTTTCCTGCCATTAACAAATTAAATCAAAATCTGCGAAATTTGCGACAATTTTCGCGAATTTAGCTGCCATGAGGACAAGGCTTAAGAATTACTTGGAACAATTGTTACTGTCAAAGTAACATTATATTTTCCTTTATTTGAACTTTCAAGTGATTTGAAAGAATTACTGATAATATTTTAAATAATTTTGAATAAAGTAAATTATATTTTATTAAGAAAAAAGTAAAACTGAAGTACATAATTAATATTTTTACTTTAAATACTGTATTCCTTTCTAAAGTAGTATTTAATTATTTTATACAAGGTGAGTCACAGAAAACATATATATAAAATAGTATGTGTAAACATAAACACGTGAAAGACTGCCAAACTGTTATTCATAAGCTGCACACCAGACATATACCGCTCTCGAGCTTGTTAGCTCTCCTCAGTGTGCCATAGGCGAGGCAACCGACTCCGACAGAAGTGATGCAGCACATCGCTACATTTTGTGGTTACATCTGAACCTGACAAATCTATAATATAAGAAAGAATAACCTATTCTATATCTAATAATATTTTATTCATATTTTAACAAAATATTCTTTATTTATTTAAAGAATATTTGGAGTCATTGTAAGAAAAAAGTGTTGAATTGAGTATAAGAATGTTTGGATGTCAAAAATATGTAAATATTTATATCAAGTATACTTTATTATTGAATTAATACAAATTTCCATTCGAAAAATGGAAATATGTATAAGAAATAGTATATTACTAGAAATATATTTTTATTCAGTATTTATTATACAGGGTGTTCAGAAACGAATGAGCCATACTTGAAATCAATAAACCGTTTTAGATCAAGCTACCTTATCTATATAATTTTGCTATCTAAAAAAGTTATAGACTTATAAAAAAATCATTTATCTTTTTTAGAGAACCCTCCTCTTTTTTAGATGCCAATAAATTTTGCTAAGCAAGGAATTTTGGGGTTTATATCTTATATATAAGTAGTATTATGTTTATGTCATATTTATTGCTAGATATTTTGATGCATTATGGCAACAAATCAACTTTTTACAGAAAATAAAGTGGTAATTTCTTAGAATCTGCCTATACAACAAAATATTTTTTTATATGAAAAATAAATTCATATTGGATTGGGTTACCACAAATATCCTGTCCTATAACTAATTTATCTTAAAAGAGAACCATAACTTTTGTTAATATTTTTATATTTCAGTGGCAGGATTACTAAACAAAAATAAATGTACTTTATCAACTATTTCAAAGATTGAAAGGAGGAAAAATTCCTACTAAATTAAAAAACAAAAAACGGTGACAAGATTATGCATTATTTTCAAATATGAATATATAAAGTAACATCATGTCTTCTATAATAATTGTGGCTACATTTACCGATAATTTTAAGTGATTTTCTTTGAAAAAGTAAAGAGGGTGCGGCTCCATTTACATAATAATGATATTTTATTGAAACGTGACAAAATGCAGCAAACTTTGATTGTGAAGTAAATAAAACTAATCTAGAATAAATACCTATACAACATGATTGTATTATGTATTTGTCTAAAGTAGACACTATTACACAGGGTGTAATAGTGACGTTCGGTCAAATTTTCTTCTTTTTTCACGGCTTATTCCTCCCCTCAAAACAAATAATAAAAAATGATAGTAACAAATATATTTTTTTAAAGAGTAATGAGCGAAATAATTTTTAATCAGCTATTAAAAAATAAATGGATATAGACTTCAAATTTGGTGCAATTTTAGAACCTCTAATTGTTAGGCAACACCACTTTATATCATTTTGAAAGCTTTTATGTAGAATTTACAAAAAAAAAAACAGTTTTTCAACAAATAAGAGATTTTGTGACTATTTTGACAAATATTTCAGTTCACTTACTTTGTATTCTGTTATAGGTAATTATTATTTAACATAATTAGCAAAATTACTATAGCTAGACTTAATTTTTTATATTTAATATAATATTTGATAAAGATCTTTAGTTTTATATACAGGGTGTCCCTGTTTATTCATTCTTAACTTTGGGAAAAATATAGTATGAAAAAATAGTTAGTAATAGTAGTTTTTTTTAATATTTTATTTTTTTATTATCTACTAATGGAGAAATATGTCTCGTTCAAATTTCGTATGCAGTAATCATAATAAAATTTAGTGTAATATTGTAGTATTGACGTGACGTGATCTCTTTGGAGCTAGTGGCGTAGATATGGTTCACTTCTGAATCCTACGCTACACCAAATGTGAAAATATTTTTATAGCGCAAATATTAAAAATATATTCTTTTTTCTAAAGAAAAGTGCTATTGTGAAAATTCTCAAAGAAACTATTTTTCATATATTTTGACTTGATCTAATCGGGGTTATCTTATAGGATTGCAAAGATGTTACAAAAATTATAGGATTAAGTAGGCAATGCTTATTTCCAAGTTTATAACAATAGTATTGACAATTGTCATGTCAAATCAGTTCATTTGTTGGGCAGTTAAATAATGTTAAATACTACCTACTATCTAAAAAAGATGGATTGGTCGAGGTGGTCCAGTTGTTTGGCTAGCTCGATCACCCGATCTCAATCCACTAAATTTTTTCTTTGGTACAAAAAGTGTATGCAGCTCTGGCGTATAATTTTAGAAAATTTAATACAATTTTAATAATTGTACTGAAAAAGAACTTTTTACAATTGCCGTAGAAGTTTAAGAGGTTCAAGTCAGGTTTAGTTGAAAAAAATATTAACGTCAAAATATTAAATTTTTATTATCATTACTATATACCAAGTTTGATGGAAAATATTTATTTGTTTATAGTCTGTTTAGAAATGAAAGAGAGTAATAAAAGCTTATTATGTATGCAAATCGTAAATAAATGTAGTACTGGTGGTTATATTCAATATTTTTATATTATATATTATCGGTATAGATGAGGTGCACTTTTAAAAAAACTTTGTGTGATCGAACCGTACTAAATTGTAGCAGGTAGCTAAGATTTAATCCCCGACAATCCGTCTTTGTCTATGCCGCTTCAATTCCTCGGTCCATTTCTCTTATAAGTAAACAATATAAAAACAGCATTTCAAAACATGAGCATCATAACCGGGTTAAGAGGGTTTTTAGTAATTCAAATAAAATTATTCAATATTATTATCAAAATCTTTAGTTAAATTTAATGAATAGACTTTTATTTCACACAAAAATATATGTATTTTAAAAATTCAAATTATGGTGATAAATGTAGTGTTGTATAAATGTGCAATAAAGAAAGTAAAAAAGTAGGTATATTAAAATTCATCTTCTGAATATTCTGATGAATTAACTTCGTCTCCTAGATTGATAACGATAGGTTCCACAGTAACGTTAATTAAATTATCGAGTTCCCACATTTTCTCCTCTTCTTTTTGTACATGATGTATACATCTTTGCCAGCTATCTGCAGTTACTCATTCCAAGGAATTTTTTAACAAAATGTTAACATCACTTAATTTACACGTCGTATTATTTCGCGCTACATCTCCTTTTACCTGCACCCAGACTAATTCGATTGGATTAAGTTCACGGTGATAAAGTGGTAACCGTAGTACCGTTATTTGGCGAATTGTTGCCATTTCATCGATAACATATTTTTTATGATCTTTATTAAGATTGACATGTGTCAAATGTTCCTTTTTCACCATATTTGTTTCAAAATAAATGTTTTTTTGATAACCATTGAATTATATCGGCTTTCCTCCAAGCAATCGTAGGCGTCCGCTCGGTCTGCCGTGAATGGTAACCGGCATTATCCATCACAATTACAGACCCCGGAGGAATAAGATTCAACATGTGTGTAGTAAAATACTCTTCGAAAACATCTGCGTTCATGTCTTCGTGATTTTTAGATTCAAATAAAAGTAAACCGCTATCTACAAAACCACTGGCACTACCTATATGTGTCACTATTAATCTTCGCCCTTTACCTGAAGGTGTCTTGAACCCTGTTGAAAGTCAATCCAAAAATGCTTGTCGAAAACTTTTTACATTTTTATCTTGCCATACTTTTGTTACAGTATATCCCTCGTTGACCCAAGTTTCGTCTAGATAATAAATATTCCTCCCTTCGTCACAGAATTTTCTAATTGATAGTAGGATCTTCGCCAACAAATAATTTCATCTTTATTGATAAGAACTGACTGACTGACTGACTCTGTTCTGCTTTCCCCAGCAAAAATTCAACTCTCGTAAGACGGCCCATAATTTACTTCTACTGATTTTTGGCAAATCGTTGTCCTCTGAAAGTTCACTTAAAATTTTGTTTAGCGTTGGTATTTTTTTTTTAAATAAAATGAAAAGTCTGTAGATAGTTGATTTTCCAATGCCTATCATGTTGGAACACTTTTCCACGATGTCGTCAACACTATTGGTAGGATTTTGGTGTTTCAATGCATTAAATACATTTAATATAATAATCTTCTCATTCTGTGACAGCGCACATCTTTTCACGCGTTTAGCAGGTACGTAATCTGATAAGCTCGAGATTTTACCCAAACAATATTATATCCACTGGCACAATAGTCACTAAACACAAGTCGAATTTTACTCTACTACACTAGCACGTCTTCGTATATTCAGCTCTGAGACTGGATTGATCTGTCACAATACACTGGCTCCTGCCTTATGATGTATCCAGTAAAATATACTAATGTACACCCATTACCTGTTAGCATTAGTGTTACCCGATAATTACCTGAAACGAAATATTACCACGCCCATGGCCGATTCTTTTCTCGAGGTTTTATTACTCTCTTTCATTTCCAAACAGACTATAGTAGATTAAAAAAATAAAATGTATTTTTTAAAGTGAAACGGTCTGTAACAGAAAAACGGAGTATCATAGAAAAAAATGTTATAGCAAGGATCTCTTTTATTTTTTCATGCTCTATCATTTCCTAAACTTAAGAATGAAAAATTGGGGACACTCGTATACCTACATATAATAAATATAACCATCTTTATATATAGCAATCTTTGGACGACACTGGCGTCAAGCAAAGCGATAAAATTAAATTGAATGTGTTAAAAAATTGAATTTTTGTCATCGAGTGACAATATAATCCCTTAATAAAAGTAAAAGGTTTCTAGACTGGGATTTTCCATAATCTCCTCCAACAGCTTAACTTGAAATACACTCTCAATTTCCGACAATCTGCAGGAGTAGTACTTGTATTTTAAATTAAATATATACTTATTTCACGGTCATAAGAAAAAAACTCGCTCTGCTGAAGTAAATTTCGAGGGGCTTCATTTTTAACTTCCTTTAATACGGTTGAAGCGGCTTTTTAAAAATTCTGCAATTTGATAGAATTAAATTAGATTTGCTAAAGTACCTAAACCATAATTTATTTAAAAGTTTTTGTTAGCTTTACTAACTGTAATATCTCAATCGTTCGTGCAAAATTAGAAATGTAAATCTACGTGTGCAATCATCTATGTAGGAGATTTTATATCTGTTTTTATAATTTCATTTTATAAAATATTATATGTGAATAATCAAGTGGTAGTGTGCATGTACACATGTGGGTTAATCTAAAAAATGGTTTCCTTGAAAATATGTTATAAACATGTAGTTACATTTATATATTAGTTAAATATATTTTATTATCATGTAGTATCAGTATCAATTGACCACAATAAGAAAGGTCTTGTTCTCAATTCCTGAGGATCAGCAGCAACCATAATTAAATAAATCTATGGCTTGTGTTTGTAAATATATTTTATTGAGGTTAAACAGAATTATTGTCTCTTATAATTCTAATGGCTTAAATAAGGTATCACTAAATACAGAAAATTTCGGAATAGATTGATTAGTAAAAAATAAACGTCTTTACATATATGTTATTCTCAAACTTCTCGCGGTACAATTTGAAAACGGTTTAATAAATTCCTTTATAATTTTTGACGTATTTTGTTCTAAAAGGCCATCACATTATATGAAATACGCTGTTAAAGATAATAACATAGGCGAATGCGAAGAACGAAAAGAAATATACGCCAATGCCAATTTCATTTAAATTTTTTTTTATTGCCATCCCATGCAAGATACGACCAGTTGCAGAGGCTGTTACGGGATGATTCAGAGACAACCGTTGTCTGATGAGAGATTCTGGCCGTACAGCCGTAGTGCCAACAAATAGCAACGGAGTCAATATACAGGGTGTTTCAGAATGATGGTCAAATATTTTACCAGTGTGCTCCACAAGCCATTTCAGGGAGGGATCTTCATATTAAATTTTTCAATTTGGGTCCTCCCTGTTGAGATATTCGAGTCTCAAAATGGCGGAAAAAAATAGTCTTATTTTTTTTTCCTTAAAAACGGTTGCACTTAGATATTTCAATTTTGGTACACATTATCAGCTAGCCAAAAGCTATTTTGTGGTGGTGTCTATTCCTTAGCTTATGGTTCTGGAGGGCGGGAATAAGCAACCCCTAGATTTATTTCTTTCAGAACTTTTTCCTACAATGGCCGATTTCAACAAAACTTTTTTTTTAAATAGTTCTCCTAATTTTACTACTTTTTTCCCTTTTGTAATTTTTTCATACAACCAACAGTTTGCGGGGAACCAAATAAAAATAATTTTCCTTACTCGTCACCAGTTACTGATAACCGCATTAGGCGGTTGCTATGATGATATTTCTCTGTTGTCTTACGAAACAAATCAGTCTTGACAGTTTTTGCCAATATTTGTAAATAACTGACTCTTCCGTACAAATATTAGCGAATAAATTGATGGAATATGCATACAGCAGGTTTGGCAACAGTTATAGGAATACCTTTGTTTAGAAATATTTGCAAAAACTGTCAATTATCGACCTAATAGCGACTTGTTTGACAAGACAACAAAGAAACATCACCTTAGCAACCGCCTACTGCGGTTATCAGTAACCGGTGACGAAAAGATGTTTAAAGTAAGGAAAAGTATTTTTATTTTTTTTTCCGCAAACTGTTGGTTGTATGAAAAAATTACAAAAGGAAAAAAGTAGTCAATTTAGGTATAGTATTAAAAAAAAAAGTTTTGTTGAAATCGGATATTGCAGGAAAAAGTTCTGAAAGAAACAAATCTAGGGGTTGTTTACTCCCGCCTTCCAGAAACATGACCCAAGGAGTAGATACCACCACAAAATAGCTTTTGACTAGCTGATATTGTGTACCAAAATTGAAATTTCTAAGTGTAACCCACAAAGATTTGCCTGAGAATAACTAGGGCAGGTTAAAGATTTCCAACTAGAAGTGCGCATTAATTTTGTGAGAAATAGTTAGTAGGAAAAACTATAGTAGATTTATTTATCTTTTCGTGGGGTGTATGATTTAAAGTGAAATCAAATCGAGCGACAGAGATACTCATTCCGAGTAACAGTAACACTGTACAGCGAAACTTACTATGTGTATGCAGGGACTGGTACATCAATGAATAAGTGTCTACAATAATACACAACATGTCATACTTTCTCCACATTTTGTTAGTATGGAATGACAAAGATAAAGGTATTGAATAAATCATATCATTACCTTAAAGAAGTGGTAGTGTAATTATATACAGGGTGATTCATTAAGAATGGACAATCTCTGAACTGGAGATACTACACACCATTATTGAGCCAAATATGCCTTATCCGAATGTTGCTGGTTCAAAAAATACAGGGTGTTCAGTGCTAGAATTTTATTTTGAAATATCTCAATAACTTTGAAACCTGTCGGAGTATTAAAAAAAATTTACACAATTATGTTTTTTGGCACGGCAAATAAGAATTTTTAAGTAATTTTGACGTCATTAGTTTGGGGCGCCACTTATAGCACAGCATGTTTCTTTTAAATGGCAGAACTTTTTTGTTGTTTAGTGTATCCATCTGTCTATTGAAACAATCGATTCTCCTACCTGTTGTATCTAAAAAAGGTATACCTTGTTGAAGTCGTTAGAAGTAACAGTTTTCGAAATAATCCTATTTGAAATATTCAGTGCACCGATTGAAAACTGTTATCGTTTCAGGTAAAGTGCCTTTTTTACTGAAAATACAGCAACAATTTAATTGAAAAAGTTGTTCAGAACGATATATTATGGGGACGTGCAAAATTTCAAGAAGATCGGCCTGCTTTGATAAAATCTTTGTGCTTTGTTGAAAAATGGTTTCAAAATCAAACCTCGCCGATCTTCTTAAAATTTTGCATGTCCCCATAATTTACCGTTCTGAACCGTTACCTGAAACGATAACATTTTTCAATCGGTGCACTGAATATTTCAAATAGGATTATTTCCAAAACTGTTACTTCTAACGGTTTCAACAAGGTATACCTTTTTTAGATACAACAGGCAGGAGAATCGATTGTTTCAATAGACAGATGGATACACTAAACAGCAAAAAAGTTTTGCCATTTAAAAGAAACATGTTGTGTTATAAGTGGCGCCCTCTACTAGTGACGTCAAAATTAGTTAAAAATTCTTACTTGCTGTACCAAAAAACATAATTGTGCCATTTTTTTTTAATACTCCGACAGGCTTCAAAGTTATTGAAATATTTCAAAATAAAATTCCAGCATTGAACACCCTATATTTTTTAAACCAACAACATTCGGATAAGGCATATTTGGCTCAATCGCCATATTTTGGTGTGTAGCATCTCCAATTCAGAGATTGCCCATTCTTAATGAATCACCCTGTATAAATTATAATTATAATATATTACCATATGGTGTTTATGCTAGAACTAGTGTTGGTAATATTGTCTTGCTCGCTTTTCTACGAACTAACACAAATATTTCTGATTTATGTTCTTTTTGAAGTAGCGAATTATTGGCAGCAGCTGTGATACATTCATGTACATCATCAATAGTGTCCAATTCGGTGCGATATGCTTCATTTTGTAAATATCTTACAAAAAGAAGTCCCAGAATTCAAGTCAGTACATCGTTGCGGTCCTCTTTATCAAATCCATCGTACCCCTTGAACCTCATTAAGGTAGTCCTGAACATTTGGTCCAAAATGGGGCGGAGCACCTTCGAGCATATTCTCAGTCGGACAGCGAAGAGCACATCTTCCTGGAAGGAACTCTAGATACTGAAGTCCATCCATTTGATTTGGTAATGTGAATGGTCCAATTAAGCGATCATCGACTATTCTCTATTCTATTCTATTATGGATTTTCAAAATTTCAAACATGATTATTATGAATGTTCTATATCTCATTCCATGTAAAAATAGCTGCAACTGTAACTAACACGTCAGCAGGGATTCTCTTCAACAATCTCTAAAATGTGTTCCTCAGTTACTGCAGTATGCTGTGGACGCACTGAACCTTTATCTCTTCCACAATTCGGTTGTAAATTTCCCATGTTACCCCCGCGTTGCACTACCGCGGTAAAAGTAGCTGCATTTGGCACATGTCTACCAGGAAATCGTTCTGCGTACAAACGAGAAGCTGCTAAAGCATTTTGTCTTACTTCATCATAAATATCCATCCATATGCGATATCCATCAAGTCCGAGTTGCTATACACGTAAGCCCTTTTTGACACTTGAAAAATCAATGTAACACTATCGCAAAAACGTTAAAACTAAAATCGAAATTTAGTATTCGGAATTGTTTGTATTCTGATGACACTAGGGACAACGGTAGCCCAGCGATGTAAAGGCTGAAAATATTACAACAATGAAGAAGATAACGACAGAAAGCAGTCTAATCAACAAATTTTTAGGTACAGAAATCTTTCAAAATACGTATTTTTGTAAATTTATCTGTAGTAGTAATTAAAAGTTATTTTATTTGAGGAGAATTTATATGCTTAGTAAAAGTGGATAAACAAAACATCAAGTTTATTTTTGATATTACTTTTATTCTACGTGTTTTAGATGTTTCTAGATTTCTGTACCTAAAAAACACCACAAATTTGATAGGATTTTACGGCGAGAAATACGGCGACGTTAACCTGTTTGCCGAATTATGGGTCCCTACGTATATTTCGGAGGAAAACGTCAGTTTGATTGTAACCTGTAAGCCTCCACAGTCTCAGACCCGTCACGGTACGAAATTAAATATCCGTACGACCCCCTGTACAGCCATCAAGTACAGGAATGTCTTAATTACAGCTAATAACTGCGCTAACATCTTTATTCACGGTATTAAGGCGGAGATTAATTGACGAAGATTTTTGTGTTTAATGCAAAAATGAGGCCCATGTAATTATGGTGCACGCTATTGAGCATATCTGTATTTATTATTAACGTCAATCAAATGGAGGCAGACAAACAAATCCATCGCCATAAAAGTAAACGCGCCATTAAGTGTTTCAGCGTGTATGGGTACTTTTTGTCGTAGTAGTCACAATTTTCGATTAACATTCCTGCCAGCTTTTCTAAAAAAGGATCAATTTATTACGCTTATAAATTAGAGCTAATTCATTTACATTATAATAATAGAAAATGTTTATTATATCACGGACAAATAAGGTTTAAACATAAATTCGAATCTCTGGGAGGATATCAAAAAGGAAATATCTCATTAAAAATAGATTACAAAAATATCCGCTGTTCGCCATACGTATTGTCTATTATTGCACAGTATTGTTGAACTCAGATCAATTAGGGTAGATAATTGACTTTGCACAGCAGGATCTTATATTAGTTACAAAAAATTGTATGCAATAAAAATCTAATCCCATTCAGGTTTTAAATTACAGGTCCAAATGTAGCCAATTGCAGAGGTTCGGATATAGCCAAATATAGTACATATAGTAATCTTCTAAATTTAGCAGGCGATATTAGGATTAGGACCCTCCCGTCGAAGACAAATTAAATAAAGGAAGAGCGAGACCGACAAAGATTCAATAATAAAAAAGAACTAATTTGTTTTTAAACACGAATGAAAGGTTACTAAGATGATTAGTTAAGACAAGAAATCCTGCAATTTTTAAAAAAAATCATGTCTTGTACAACAAGACAAGAATTTCTTTAATGTTCTTGCTCGATCATGTCTTATCATGCATACAAATGAGAAACATGGAAGTTACGAACGAATTTTGTCACAATGGTGGTTAGTCTCGGTCGGCTACGGTCCCGCTCAGAGCTCACATGTAGTTATCGATATGGTCGGTCGTCGACAGTGATAGTTGGTAGACGTTATAAAGTGTAGAAATAGCTAGATTTGCATAATAAGATAAATAATAGAACAAATAGGCAAAACAGTACCAGTTGGCAGTGAATTTATAATGAATTCAGTTCAGCTAGACCTAGACTCAATAAACTTTGATTATAAAATAATTTTATATGCTGGATATCTTTTAAATTAAATATATGCCTTCAATAAAAATGCAGTATTTTTTTTTTCAAAAATTGTCATTAAAAGTCGACATTTTCGTTAAATTTTCGGTTGACAAAGTGAATCTTTTTTGTCACCTAGCTGCGAAATACTTTTATGTTGTAGAATGCTAGTTTTTTTCGTTGTAGAACATAAAACAAATGTTAAAATCATTTGTCATTTTTTCTACACTATAATTTTATTAGTTAAACAATATACATTTTAAGTAATATAACATTTCAATATAAAACAGTATCTATTAATTCTTATAATAATAACTGAATCTACATTATCGATTGTTATTTTTAGTAGCTCATATCTTCTGAAAGCTCCACAAATACCAATTAAAATTACCTGAAAAGTTCTCCAATTAGTTAAATTGATTAAATATTCATTTGAATTACCTTTTCTAGTAGAAATCTATTATCATGTGCTTCTTGTAAAAATCTGTTTTTTTTTTGTTAGGATTCTGGACTTTTTTGGATGATATCCAATATTTTCCGATATTTTCTGATATTTACATTTTCTTTGGCATTCAGCATACTTTTTAACATTGAATATACTGACCATAACGTCGAAGGTTTAATTTTATTAATTTTATGTTCGAAATATGCCAGAAATACTGTTTTGGACACTTTTTGAATCAAAATTAGAAACATATTTGAATTTCTCGTCCGCAAAAAACCTGATTTATAAATTTTATGTAAATATTTGGATTTCTTAAGAAGCTATTTGCAAATATCGAAAATAAAATTTTAACTTTAACACCCTGTATCTCCGTTAATATTCAGTTTTCGAAAAATTGTTATAGGATTTCGTGACCCTAATTTCTTGTGAGGAATCACCTCCTGAAGTTTTTATATATTTTTAGGTATTAATAATATTGTGTGAAACTAACTACTCAGTGGACAAAAGCTCAAACCTGCGTTGAATTACACCCACAATATCTACCCATATATTCCTTATTATTAGCTTCTGTAACATTTTTTTACTATTTTAGATAGGTATTTTAAGGTAATATAAATCAAATCTTCTACAATTCCTATCAATGAAGTCACATGTATGTTCTCTGATACCAAACATCTAGGTATGCTAATGAACAATTCCATAGACAAAACTCTATTCAATAATTATCTAAAGAAAATAATTTACTGACCTGCTAATGAAACACTCTATAAATATTTAACTTCACTTTTTGACAGTGGGAACATGACAAATTCAACCACAATAATAATAATAATAATAATAATCTTTATTGCCCAACAGATAAAATCCATTTATAGGACAAATTATTTACAAAACAAAAGTGAATTGCGTAAACATATTATATAGTATCTGATGCAGTATGTAGTGCACAAAAGCGTCTTAACGATGTTGTACAAAGAAGATATGGAAACTATAATATAAATAAACTTAAATATTAAATATTATCGCTATTAAATCTCAGACCAACAGTTTCAACTATCTGATTAAAGGTGCTAAAATTAATATCACATACATCTGAAATTTTATTGAAATTTTGACACATAATATGTACTGGAGACATTTTAAGACCGCGAGACCTTGCTCTAGTACAAATGAAAGTACAATTTTGGCGAGAATTTAATCGAGGAACATGAAAAGAAAACTGACATAATAAAGACGGACATTCTAAATTATTATGGAATATATTGTATAAAATTTTGATACTTGCTAGATCCCTGCGAAACTCTAAAGAAGGAAAATCAAATCTGTTAAGTAAAGTAGCATGGTCATAACCTCTTTCTGGATAAAAGCCATCAGTTTTAAGTGAAATAAATTTTAAAAATTTTCTCTGGACACTTTCTAAACAAAGCTTCAGATAATCATAACGTGGATACCATACTAACGAACAATATTCCAGTTTAGATCTTACGTACGAGTTGTAAAGACACTTTAAAGCTGTTTCGTTAGAGAACGACCGACAGTTGCGCATAATACAGCCTAGCATCTTTAAAGCAGATGAAGTAATATCATTGATATGTTGACAAAATGTTACTTTCGAATCAAATAAGACGCCCAAGTCTTTTATGGAGTCCACTCTGTCAAGTATCTCCAGATCTAATCTGTAATTATATTCTATTGGGTGCAATTTACGGGTGTAACTTAGGGTCTTACATTTCACTACATTTAACTGAAGACAATTATTAGCGCACCAGTTGTTCAATATATATAATTGGTTTTGCAGTCTTTGACAATCCCCAATATCTGATATTTTACTAAAAAGTTTTAAGTCATCAGCAAACAATAGTTTCTTACACTCCAGCTCAGATGTTAGATCGTTAATAAAATATAAAAAAAGCAAGGGCCCCAAATTGGATCCTTGAGGGACTCCGGAAGTTGCCGTGAAAATTTTAGAATTGTGTCCAAGATATGTAACGTATTGTTTTCTGTTAAGAAGGTATGATTCAAAGAGATTACACAAATTGGAACTAAAACCGAAGGTCTCCAATTTTTGTAAAAGAATTTTGTGATCGACACGATCAAACGCCTTAGCAATGTCTGTGTAAATCACATCTACCTGCCCTTGCATATCAAGTTCATTGGAAATGAATTGTGTATGTAGGCACAAGTTAGATACCGTGGATCGGCCCTGCATGAAACCATGCTGATCCCATGATATTACGGTTTTTGTAGCAGGGTAGATGCGATTATAGACAGCTATCTCGAATATTTTTGAGAAATTACAGAGAATTGAAATCGGTCGATAGTTCTTAACTTCGGAATTTTTTCCACTCTTAAAGATCGGACATACTCTCGACAACTTCCATGTGTCAGGAAACGTGGACGTTTTTAGTATTAAATTAAACAGATAGGGGTTGTAAAAGAGCTCTTGAACAATCTTTCACAAAAAAAGCTGGGATCTTATCATGACCCGATGTCATTTTGTCTTTTAAACGCCTAATGGCTTTTAATATTTCTTCATCAGCTAGATTTATTATATGCAAAGGAGCTGCATCATGGCTACATAATTGCTGAGCGGGATGGTCTATGTCACTATTTGTTTCTGAATACACAGAATTAAAATAATCAGCAAAAGCGTTCACAATAGATTTAGGTGACTGGAAAGTATTATTCTCGTAAGTAATCAAATTAGGTATTCTAGATGTACCCTTTTTTTGTTGAATATATGACCAAAATTTGGTAGGGTCACAATAGATGGAATTGTTCATTAGCATACCTAGATGTTTGGTATCAGAGAATATGACTTCATTGATAGGAATTGTAGGAGATTTGATTTATATTAGCTTAAAATACCTTTCTAAAACAGTAAAAAAATGTTACAGAAGCTAATAATAAGGAATATATGGGTAGATATTGTGGGTGTAATTCAACGCAGGTTGGGGCTTTTGTCCACTGAGTAGTTAGTTTCACACAATGTTATTAATACCTAAAAATATATAAAAACTTTTGCATAAAAGGTGAACATTTTTCAAGTAGGTATTGTCATATTCAATTCATTGACAGGATGTCACTTTTTGTCATTGTCGATATTTAACTTCAAATAATTTTAATTTTTATAATAATTTTTATAGTTAGATATTTGATTCAACTTAAAGGAGACCACCTGAAGAAGCAATCCTAAAAATGCAGAAACAGGTCAGATCTCATCTATTGTGGTTGAATTTGCCGTGTTCCCACTGCCAAAAAGTGAAGTTAGATATTTATAGAGTGTTTCATTAGCAGGTCAGTAAATTATTTTCTTTAGATAATTATTGAATAGAGCTTTGTCTATGGAGTTGTTCAATAGCATACCTAGATGTTTGGTATCAGAGAACATACATATGACTTCATTGATAGGAATTGTAGGAGATTTGATTTATATTAGCTTAAAATACCTTTCTAAAACAGTAAAAAAACCTCCTGAAGTCTTGACACATAATTTCCGGACACCCTGTATAAGGAGCTTTAGTCCGCGGAGTAGTTAGTTTCACACAATATTGTTAATACCTAAAAATATATAGAAATAAGAAAATAATATAAATACACTATTTATCCTAAATTAGTAAATTTGGGAGGACATATTTGTTACTTTTCAAGCAATATTTTGTTATAAAAAACATATCTAAATGATTTTACCAAAAATAAATACTTGTATGGGTACCTACTCATTTACTTAATTTAAAAATATACTGTTTAAATAATTTGACTTGATTGAAAATTAATGCTTGAGTATAAAATTAAAGATTGCCTTAAACTTTTGTATTCAGTAACCACGTATTTTTTTAATAATAATAATGAACATCAAACGTGCTAAAAATTTGTAATTTCTTGAGATGAATTAGTTTTGTTATAAACGTTTATATTGATATCCGCCACGTGAAAAGTAGTTGGTTAAAATTCCGGCAGTCTTGACGCATAATTTCCGGACACCCTGTATAAGGAGCTTTAGTCCGCGGGGTAGTTAGTTTCACAGAATATTGTTAATACCTAAAAATATATAGAAATAAGAAAATAATATAAATACCCTATTTAACCTAAATTATTAAATTTGGGAGGACATATTTGTTACTTTTCAAGCACTATTTTGTTATAAAAAATATATCTAAATGATTTTAGCAAAAACAAATACTTGTATGGGTACCTACTCATTTACTTAATTTAAAAATATACTGTTTAAATAATTTGACTTGATTGAAAATTAATGCTTAAGTATAAAATTAATGATTGCTTTAAACTTTTTTATTCAGTAACCACGTATTTTTTTTAAAATAATAATAATGAACATCAAACGTGCTAAAAATTTGTAATTTCTTGAGATGAATTAGTTTTTTTATAAAGGTTTATACTGATATCCGCCACGTGAAAAGTAGCTGGTTAAAATTCCGGCATTTATTTTGTTTATTCTTTTTCTTTATTTTTCATTAGTCTTTCCGCAACTTGTTAAAATATATGTAACAAAATAAAAGCCGGCAATACTCCCGGTGTTTATTTTAAAAAGACTGATTGAAGAAACAAAAACGAGATACATAAGGATCAACATAAGGATCTAATATTTAACGCCAAAGTTGTGTGTTTATGAGCAATATCGTTATATTTAACGCATCCTTTCTACTAAACCCTAATATTTAACTGTTCCTCACGTAGTTAAGTTAAAACATCTGTTAAATATATATAAGTTTAATATATGGGTGTGATACAATAACAGGACGTTAAGCTTATGTCATTAGATTTACAGCCCATTATCTTTAATAGTTTTAATTAATTAATTAAAAAGAATGATTACAATAATATGTATTTTTATTTATTTATTTATTTAATCACAATAAAGTTATACACAATAGGTAAGGTAGCCTAAAAAATGGTCTTCAGACTATGTGGGTAACAAAAATATAAATAAATTAATTAATTAATGAAAACTGATAGAAAAAACAGACAAACATATGTTACAGATTCACTTATGTGTCTGTCAGGTAAAATAAAATATACTGAATTTTATCAAACGAAAAAGTTTTACAGATTAATAAAAAAATGGTTCACAATATACTTCCTATTTACAGGGTGATTCAAAGATACTAGGAAAAATATGAACTACAGAAGGTACGTGAGAACTTATTTAACCCGTATTTTCTTGTTTTTCCACTTTCTCATTTTTGGTGACCCTGCGCTTCCTTGAATTTGGGCCTACAATTTTGTTTTTTGCAAATATCTGTAGAACCCCTAGACCGATTTTAATGGAGTTTGGTATGGGGTTGTAGATAGTTTATCAGAACATTATGTGTCAGGTAACACAGAGGGTGCTAGTTATGGGTAACTCAGTCTTTTTATTCATTTGATTCCATTTTTTTGCTAGTAAAAATGTTTTCGTATTTGAGGTTTGGTTTTCTACAACCAAAGTTTATGGTAATAAATGGATAATTTTTAAAATTACTTAATTTTTTTTGAAAAAAATAAAGTGACAGCGTAATCATGAAACGACTTCTACCACTCAATGTTTGAATTATCTTTGCAGCCACCTTTTTCATTTTGTCAAGTTTGTCAATGGTAGTACCACAGCTTTAGCAACTTTTTCTGAAAATTTAAACTTCAAATGAAAAAAGTAATCAGTTCTTTTTTGTGTAGAATCAAACGGTGTTTCTAATGCACTGGCAAAGAATTTAGAAAAAATGGTGATAAAAATTTTTGAAAAACACTAAGCGGCATTACACATAACTAGCGCCCTCTGTACTGGTCAAATAATTTATCATGCAGATTCTATACCCATTTTTTCCTAGCATTTCTGAATCACCTTATTTGTATATCAATATTAAAAATATCTGTACGTACTAGAAAATAATCAAACTAAATAACTTAGGTGTAAACATTTTATTAATTGGAGAGTTCTGCCTAGATTCACTTGTACAAAATTCTATTGAGAATGGCTAATGTGTTCTGAAACAATAATGTTAATTTCAGACAAAAGCATGGGTTACTTAGGAAGCAATTTATACAGTGCAGTGTCATTCACGACTTATGGCCGGTTTCTCAACTAGTAGATATCTATTAAATAAACTTATCGATTCCATAAACTGGAGATATCTCTTGAATTCGGTTTCTGAACCATTCGATAATGCTTGTCTATTGCATAAGTTATCGAACACATATCCAAAGTAAAATGGGAAGATATCTGTCCAATAAACATTAGCGCACGCGCGCAGCGATTTAGCTGTTGGTTGTTTACATCTTTATTGTAAGGCTTAACCCAACTTTTTTTATATTTTCGTGACGATAACTGTACAATGGAAAATTCTGATTCGTCTGCCTCATCAGATGAAGAACAATTAAATATAGTCAGATATCTTGAACGGCCAAGACGTTATCGTGAAAAAGAAAACCAGTATGAAAAATACAGCAACTCAGAATTTCGAAAGAGGTTTCGTTTAAGGGCGCAGTATTCTTGAAATAGTGTTTTCTACAAACACAAGTAATGTTAGACATTTAAGAACTGAATAATACAGAAGTTAGCAAATAACAACAGTGTTATCTCATGCCACTGGCGAATATTCAAAGGTACCGAAGTAAAATCAATATACTTATAATATCAGAAAGCGATCTATCCAGCAAATTTTTAGGTACTGAAATCTTTCAAAATACGTATTTTTTTTAAATTCAACTATAGATGTAAACATTGTTATAACATAAACTTACATAGTTCTGCATATAAGATTGTTCACTTTTGTTTATAAGTATGTGAAAATAATTGTTAAAATGTGGGGTTAGAATAGCGAAATAATGTGTGTCATACAAATGCATTTTAAATGTTATTATATTATTTGAAGATAGTTTAAATATTAAAAGTGGATAAACAAAACATTAGTAATTTTATTTTTGATATTACTTTTGTTCTACGTGTTTTATTTTTCAAGATTTCAGTACCTAAAAAACATCACAAATTTGATCATTTTACGGCGAAAAATACGGCCACCTTGACGAAAGAAACTGTAAATTTACTGATAGATTTAATAGGAGAACTAGTGTTCAAGTGTCTAGTACCAGAACAAATTCACTATTAGTATTAGAAAAGGTTTTAATAACTTCGTTTTTGTGCAACAGGTTTGTATATATTTTTATTTAGTTCATGTGATGTGCAATCATTAGGTAGGCGATAATGGCGCCATCTACAATTATTTCTTGAAAGTGTCTTACTTCCATAAATGGCATCTGCAAACACTTGTGCATTTGCTAGCTCCCTCTATGATTATTGCAGATATTAAGATATCCATTCAACTGTTATGTATCAACAAAATTTGGAAGGCATGCGTTCAGGAACCAATATAAAGTTATCGGTCTGATAAATTTATGTACTCGATAGTTATCGAATGGACTGCGCCAAATATTGAGAAACCGGCCATTAGAGTTGTAATAATTCGAGAACCAAATTTGGTTATTCCAAGTTAAAATAATTCAGAAATATTTTTTTCCGAAATATTTGGTCCTAGTTTGAAGGCCTAGATATAATTCCGCCTGGGTGCAACTTTAATATGTATGTTTCGTTAATTTGCAATATTTTGGAACCACCTACGTGCACCTGCTTTGTGTCGGTTCTTATGCGGAACACCCTGTATATCTCAAAAACGAAGAAGTTTTTGATTCTGAAATCTGATTGCGGCATCTTAATCTTATCCAAAAAGTAGTTCAGTATTGCGAAAACAGCATCCTTATATCTCTTGGATTTTCCGATGCAATTACAATTAAATAACCTTCCTTACTGTTCAACGCGTTCGTTTTGCCAAAACTGGAATATGGGTCGCTAGTGTCCCTCTTATCAAATCCACGTTAAGAAGTTAGGGGACATACAACGTAGATATGTTAAGTACCTATGGTTTAGAACTGACAATATTTATCCACCTCAAGGTACCACAAAACACTTTACTAAGTCGATTCCATCTTAATGACCTAAGCATACGACATATGTATTGGTCAGTCTACATAAAATTGTAACTGGAAAAATTGGCTGTCCAGACTTACTAGCTGCATTATACTTTTACACCCCCCATTCTACCATCCGTTTTCAGGACCTTTTTATTTTCCCATCCCTAAAACTGATCTATTAAAATATTCGTCTTTGTACGTAATGGACCTTAATTGTCATTAGATGCAAAATTCTGTGGACATCTTTCATGATACTATTAGATGCATTAAGAAAAAGGTCTTTACAACTTAGCAAATCGTGATACTTATGTTTACTTTACTATAAGTTAATTTGTTTTTTCTTTTATTCAATTTTTTAGTTTGTATTTCATCTGTAATTCTTTTGCTACATATGTATAACTTTTTTTATATTATCTGTGCTTATTTTATATGTATATTTAAGGTTTTTTTACTAATCTTATATGTTACACGTATGTATTGATCGCCATCTAAACTAAATATGTGGGTCCAACTACAGTTTGTTCTGAAGTGTTATTGTCGGTATGAGAATAATAATAGTCAATTAACAAAATGTAACAAAGGAGCTTTGCCATATCCTTTCCCTGACATCTCTCAGAAAATAAGTAGCACTCATACCATTTCTGAGGCGATCTGATGAAAACACTGGAAAATGGCACGCGACATAATTATTTGTTTTTATACATTGATATAACTGTCAAACTTGTAAACAAATTAATCGCATTTCTCCTTAGCAAAGCTGTAGCTTAAACAGTAAGATGTTGACAGAAACATAAGCACAATTTCAGTTATTTCAATGAACAATTTTATCGTCAAATGCCTGGAACAAGATAAATCTTTTCGCAATATGAATTCCAGAACTGATTCTGTAAAAATAACTCGGCGCAGTTTCAAGGGGGTTTGATTAACAAGCAAATACAGACGAGCTTCCCCTCTCGATGTGAGTCAACAGACAAATGACTGGCGAATTACAGGGGTTGTTGCCGAGGTTTACGCGATACTGCACCCCAGCTCGGGAATTTATTGATGATATGAGTTTCACGTAAATAGATAGACCTCACGACCGTCCAATCATATTTTTTAACGTTTATGGAGACATGTTAAATTGTTTTACTTCATTATTTATTATAAATTTCTTAGTTTTATTAAAATTTTATTACTGCGGCAGAGAATATTTTATGTTAAATATGATTGTACCTATACAGCGTATTCCATAATTTTACCTAATAAAAGTCATGAGGTTCGCAGCAGAAGAAGCAGAAAGTTGCTGTAATTCACGGCCGGTGTCAATTGAATGATGTACACGTTCTGAGTTACTTTGCCGTGGTCGATGCTTAACTGCAGACGTTTCGCCATACTTGACTGATGGTATCTTCAGTGCTTCTTGTATCTTGAGCGGTGGCTGAATGGTTACCGCGTTAAAGTTGGTTAGTTCAGTGTTTAGACTAGTTCAGGTACGCTCCTGGTTTCTACAGTTTGTTTGGACATTCCCAAGTATACTTTATCAATTGTCAATGATTCAATTAATCTTTTGGGCTGCGGAGTTGCTGACTTATTTTACACGTTGGTGTGAAAGTAGTCTGCGTAGTACTTTCCCAATTCTGTCACATTGGGGATGTATAATATGGTGGTGGTTGTAGTGACATCCTCCTTGGGCCTTGCTGTTTGCTCATGGCGAAGTCTAATAGCTCTGTCGATATCCTTCTTAGAGTATTCATTTGCTAGGAACACAGATCGGAACGAATCTATTTCTTCCTGTCGATGGTTCTTATCAGCCAATGTTAAAGCAGGGTGAACTACGATCTTCATGACCGAGCGTTTTATCTCTAGATATGGTGTCCCAAGATGCCAGAGGTTTTCTTTTTTACCAGAATGCCTAGATCCGGTAAGGCTTTGTCTTGCTCCACTTCCATGGTAAGAAATATTATTTATCTATTAAAATAATATAAACAATTAATTTGTGCTAGTGACAATTCAGTAGAGTAGATAGTCAAAGAGAGAGTAGATAGCACTGTACCATACCATCCCGATTTCCACAATAGGCTTGTCTACAAAATTTTGATATTAGTTGAAAAAGGTAGGCTTGTAGACAACTGTGAAGTATAAAAAATTATAGTATTTCTCTTCTCTTAGTTATTCATACTAGAAATACCCTTAAAAAAGTAAGGCTAGAAAACGTTCCCTCAGTTAGAAGCTAACCATGTGACGTAGCATGCTTCCAGAGGTGTCTGCGGATGCTACCTTTTAGTTTACAGAATTGTAGAGAACGTGTTAACTTTGTAGTATATTACGACTTACAGGCTGATTATATTAGTGGTGACAGACATAAAACAAAAGTATATTAAAATAATGATTGTGGCAAAAAAATGTGTTTTGATCCAGGATGCACAAACACAAACAAGAAGACTACAACAAAGATATTTATAAACGTCTTAAAGCAAATAATAAATAACAGAAAATAGTTTGCAGTCGTAGGCTAGATATTAAAAAAGTCTATTTTATCTAGCTACTTTTTACTGTCGTGAAGATCATTTTAATGTAAAGGAGAGAATGTACTATGCGGTCACGGTTTTCTATAAAATCAATCGCATATTTTGTTCACTATGTACTTCCGACTTGTCATATATACTATTTAGGTGTAAAAATATGTTATGTGGAAGATCTATTTTATTAGCTATTTTATTTGACGCGACTGGCCAAAATTCTCCAAAAAGTTTTCGGAGAGACCGCAATGCGTGCGAGTTCAACCCTCGACCTACTAGTGCAAACATATACGTTTAAAAGCATCAAACTAATTTATGATGCACACTAAGATTTGCAGCGATCTTCCTAATACTAATATTAGGATCTACAATTTTCTCTAGAATAGTTTTTTTTCAACTCAGGCGTTCTAACATTTAGAGGTCTTCTAGGAATTGGACATTTTTGAAATGAGCCTGAAGATGTTGAAAAACATTTCAGAATATTCTTGGATTTGGAGTTGGATGATTTGGAAATCTTTCCATATAAATTCGCCTTAGTACCATTTCCATTTGCAAGGCCCAAAACTCTCTGTCCATGAACGATTGGGTAGGTAGAAAATGTCATTAAAAACTACTTTGGTAGTTTACAATTATTATGGTTCTTCTAGTAATTGCTTGAGATTAGAATTTGAATCTCAATAACAGGATTAAAGACGGTATCAATAAGGCAGGTAGTTAGATTAATCGAATTTCCTAATAGGGAACAATTTAAAATATAACAATATTTATATTAAGGCTGAAGATCATTAAGTAGGGTAGGCAAATCCCTACAAGTGAAGATAATACAATGGCACATACGATGACTTATTTTATTTATAATAATATACAGGGTGTTTTTATGGCAAAAATAATCGATGCTACCCACACCTCCGCCACTGGTAAGTTTCTAAACCTCGAATTTGTTTAAGTTATCTCAAGCGGTTTAGAAATTAAAAAATTATTTATTTTATTTTGACATGCCGTAGCTGGACAATGGCTGTCCTATGATCCCACATTTATATAACAAAAAAACTCTTATTTTTGAGCATATAATACACCCAAGTTCGTAAACACCCTGTATAAGCGAATAGATCCCATATTTTGTCAGTATTCTAATAAATATGAAATTTTAAGATTGACTTAATAACGTTGAATAATAACCAACTGTTACTTGCAGTATATGGAAAAATGTGTTCTCTATTTCATCAGCTATTAATCATTTTCTAAAATCTCCCATGACTTGCAGTGGGACGGCAGTTATCTTCGAATGCAGGATGCTGGTTGTAATGTAGATGAAAACTAAATATATAGTTGGACTTCGTAGGTATCGTACATCATAAATAACATCTATTCCCACTTGCTGCGGTAGTAAAGTCACAATAGAATTACAATTAAATATAAATTGTCCGATTTTATAGATATGTTACAGAATATGTGGCCGTATCTGCTTGCCACCAAGCCTCAAATTGGGAACTGCTCTCTTTAGTTGGGCATGGAAATGGAAGCAGTCCCATCGAGGTAGTCGTTATAGTTTCAAAAACAACTTCATTGGCGACTATTTACTTTGAGAAGTAGTTTGAAAAAATTATTGATTGTTCTCTGCGGAATTTATGTATATTATGTGTATTTAAACATTTTTTTACGGATAATTTTTCGGGAAAACGTTATTCTTCATAAAAAGTTTTGCTTATCTTGGGAAGTCATGACCATCAGATATGTAATCAAACATACAGGGCGTTCAAAAAACTTCAAAATGTAAAAGTTTGCCTAAGCAAAGTATCTTTATTTTTTTTATTAAAAACATTATTTAAGTTATTTGAAAACTCGATAAATGTATAAATACAAGGTTTAGTCAAGAAATAACAGTAATCACAGTTCACAAATAGCCTCCGCGATTTTCTCTTACTTTACCTTTCTTACTATCTGACATTAAACGGCAAAAACGTAAAAACAATTTATTTCATTAAATTAATTAATTAAATTATAGAAACAGGTTTTCTAAATAAAAAATAAAAATAACAAATTAAAACTGGAATTAACAAGCTTAAAAGTAAATATTTTTCATTTTGTAGACCTCCAAGTAATATACTTCTAAATTCTTTGTATACAGACTCAATTTCTCCGCTTATGATGGTAACAGCTTCCCGACTTTTTTCTTTAAGTAAATCAGTGTTGTCGTAGGTATATATTTTTTGCTTTAAGTATCTACATAATAAATAATCTAATTGGGATAAGTCAGGTGCCCGAGAAGGCCAAAGCGTTAGTCCATAGTGTCCAATCCATTTGTTGGGAAGTGTTCATCAAGCCAGTTCCTACCCGGAATTGTGGAATGTGTAGAGTACCCGTCTTGTTGAAATAATAGTTGTCTTCTAAATTCTAAATCTTAATTATCTAGTTCTGGTAAAACAAAGTTATTGCGAATTTCCAAACACGATCCATTATTTTATGATACGTTATGCCACAGCAGACATTATTTTTTTTTTAAATTTTTTATTATTAGTTATCAATCGAAAATGTGGATTCTCTTTAGCCCAGTACCTACAATTTCGTAAGGAAGCACTTTCGGTTTTCTGCTGCTAATGGATTTTTAAAAATGTCAAGAAATAATGTTGTTTTGATGCAAAGTGAGGAAGATTACCGAACTGAAATGAAAAAATTCCGAGAAATGCTATGAAACATGGGATGCAAACTGGAAATATATATTTGACAGAGCTGCCACAATGTAAAAAAGTAAAAGGTGTACTGACGATAAAAGTAAAAGAAAATAATATATTGACTTTTGGTGTATAATGAGGTTGCAGGAAAATGTTTTTTTGTTTAAAATAACGTTTTACAATTTCACCAGTGACATTCATGACAGTAAAATTTTAATATTTTCAGAAATAAATGCTGAAGACAGAGGAATTTTTTGATAAGACTTGTTTTTTCTGAGAAATTTTGCCTGTCCTACAAAAAAAACCTAAAATTATTTTGCCTTCAAAATTTATTGCTGATTAAGTAACAAATGCCTATTGTGAACAAAAACGGTGATGCGGCATTTTCCCATTAAAAATTAAAACTTTTTACTATCATTCACACCACTAAAATGGAATTGTAGAAAGTTACTTGAGTCGAAGAAACATATTTTCTGTCATTTTAATATACGTCAGCGGTCAATGGAATATTTTAAATCATTTTCGATATTTAGTTTTCGTTTGACGTCCTCTAAATCGCAAGAAAGCCCTTTCTGATTTATTACTTTTTGAATAGTTAATGAAAAGAAAAAGCCAAAATATTTGAAAAGCAAAGCTTCTTAGTGAATTTCCTCAAGATCACTTTTTTCCAGAACATAGAATAAAATTTAAATATTTGTACTGAAAGAATACTTTTTACCATTGGCGATGAAATTTAGGGCCTTTAAGGATTAAGAAGATATCTACGTCACCGGCTTTTGTTTAGAAAATTTATTCACGTCAAAATATTAACTTTTTATTATGATCACTGCATACCAAGTTTGAAGGAAAAATATATATTTGTTTAGTAGATAAAAAATAAATTAAAGTTGCACGCACTGTATAAGGGAAACGGAGTGTCATAGAGAAAAATGTTATAGAAAAGATAATTACCTATTATTTTATCATGGTCCATCTTTTTCCAAAGTTAAGAACAAAAAAACTCTGTATAACAATCTCTGGTTTGACTAAATCATCACCTATTATCTTTTTAGAGAACTGTTAGTTGCCATTATACTTCCAAATGCTTATGTTTTTTGGAATGTCGTGGATAAAGAATTGTGTAAAAATCTACAGTTTTTTCATAACTTTCTTGTAATAAACAAAAAAAATATATATATTCCGAAATTCTAGCTCAATGTTTAAAAATCACAGAGTACAAACACAGGATTTTAATTATGACAACAAATTTTTAGTTGTTGCCTAATCGTTAAACGTACGGTCGTGGCTGTCAGCCGCCAGTGTCAGCGGTTAATTGGGGTTTAATATGGTTTAAAAAAAAAAATTTTCGTCTTATAAATCAGTTTGGAAATTTCTTGAAAGGCGATTTAATTCAATCATATTTGTTTTATCCCCTCTTAAAATATTTATGCTTAGTCATAGTTTTAACTCTGTACAGACCTACTCACACTCACTTGGCAGTCAGTTAGTTCATTTAGTTATACAATTTTCAAATAAGGAAGCTGAAGAATGTGAAAAATATCCCGAGCACCTGGTGTAAGATCAAAGATGTTCCAACCATTATACACGTTCGTGATTGAAGTAAGTACCATTACAAAAAATCTTAAGTACTCGATTGCGTGTTCATTTATATGAGATCAGCTTTATGCTCCCCATAGTGATTTCCTACTTTCTAGGTATGTAAAATTAATTTTATGTGGTTGCCTGCGATCATAGTAAAAATCCAAACGTACAAACCTATTCAGAGGTGCGCCTGCTGAAGGAAAGAAACTTAACGATATTTGTGACAAAAATATTAAAACCAGTTAGTGAGTCGACTGGGCTTTGTTGTATCTAAGAAATATTATCCTCAAATTCCAAATTCCACGCCGCTTCTTATTATGACGCGAAGAAGCAACAGGTTACAATTAATTCGGATGAGTGTTATATATGAAATATTTCATTATTGACCTTTGACCTGCATATAAAAGGTGTGTAATGAGGCAATCACGCGTGCATTTACATAGGCGCCCATGCATCTGGGAGATAAATAGTTACAGATAATCTGTTCTACATAGAGAAGCGCTATTTCCTTCACTATTCATAAATTTGTGATACGACTAGTACTGATAATTTATTATACGGAGTGTGTGATAATTATGGATAGAAAATTCAGGAGCATTATTGTATTGTAAAAGAATATGTGTATTATACAGAGTTAGGTAACTATGAACAAGTACAAATATTTTAAGAGGGGATATAGAAAAATAAGAAATAACGGAAGGGTTCATCAAAAAATTTCTACACTTTTTTATAAAGCAAATAAAAAATTTCTGGCTGCCTGTCAGCCGCTAGGTTAGGTATACTTCGCATAAGTTAAAGATATCAAAGTGTGACAAGGCACAGTGTTGTCACGTGTATCGATGTAGATGATATCAAATGAGAAACACAATATGGTAGCACAAGGGCGTCGACTCTCAATTGTCGAGTGCGACAAATGTCATACAAATTTTCGTATGATTTAGAAGATATATATTCTCGAAACGGCATAGAAACAATGTCACCATTCATTCATTTGGCAACAATACGTTTTTTTATTGCATAATGTCATTTTATGGATTTGAATTGCTTTGCAGCTACAAACGAAAACTCTGGTTGGGCTGTTACAAAACTTTCTTCAGGTAAATTCACTTGTACAATGAATACACAGGTCCACAAGTGGTGTGCTGAGGGTACCATTACATTTTTTCCATGTATTTTTTCCCGCTGAACACGAATCTGAAGTCAAAATGGGGGGTCGCACAGCAACGATTGGCGCCATAAAATTGCATATGTAAGCCTCTACTGGCGTGTCATTTTTATCAGTGCTAGCACGAATTAAAAAAGTTAGAGCATTCCAACTTTTCCATGCGTTAGTAACGACTCATCAGCTTGTACAAAGAAAGTTTCCAAATGTAAACCTATTCATGCTCGTCAGTATTTACGTACTAGTTTACCAAACCAGGTATTGTTTAGTATTTGATTTTACGTTCGTTTATAATGTAATACGAAATGAGTAAGAAATGGAATTTAGAAAAAAGTTGTTGAATTTTTAGAGTAGACAATGTCCTTGTCTGTGGTACCTAATTCGTATAAAAATAGATATTTAATTTTTCTGAGGACAAATCTAAAGTATGTTCTTCTCGTATAAGGAATATATACCTTAAAATTAAATAAAATTTAGAAAGCAATGTTGATAGATTTTTGCATTCAGTAGTACAAATCCCTATAACAAATGAAACTGGGGCAAAAAATCATAATGTATGTGTAAACTTTTACTGACATGAAAGTTCAGCTTCAAGAATATTGAATCATTTTATTACATTAAAACTAGTCATTGCAAACATTTTTAACGTACTGAGGACCTTTCCTTCCTTTGATTGTTCTTTTTGTTTAAAACGAGGTACTCGGCCCGACGACCACGACCAGGTGGATTCTTCCGGTGGGGAAAAACACACAGGGTAACAAAAAATCACACTCAAATGTACGCAAATACACAAAAACACTGCCACACGTTTACCACCAAGGCACCATAGCAGTTGTTCAATGTGGTTCAAAGAGGATTCGGCATCATATTTTGTTTATTCGGCAAACGCCTCTGGTATTACGCTGCCACACGATAATATCCACTTGTCACACTTTCGATAAATCAGTACCTTATTCGGTATCTCGGCATTTGAACAATGTAGTAATCACAATACACTCGAAAAATTAAATTTGCGAACTAAACATAGTATGCGATATTTTATTTTTGACATAATCTGATGCAGTCACCATCTGTTGGACACTAGTGCAAGGTGTACTTCACGCTGATAAGTTTTTAAACTTTTTGTGTTGTTGGGGAATTAAATTCTGTTAATACTAATAATGACAGCAATATTAACAATAAATCGACGATGTTTGCATACAATAATTAGTACTATTTTAAACCATAACATCCTGAGATGTTTACATTTCGCAAAAATTCTTTCTTTGACTTGCTTCATTTGTTCATATGGACGCGTTGCCCAGGCCGAGAGGTCTGCGGTTAAGTACCTACTGCAATGTAGGTCGCTTCGCTTAGGCCGAGCAGGAAGTAGCAGACTATTTATATCTCACCTGCACTCGATTTATATGTGAACCTATATATGAAGGAACAGCCAGTTCAATTGTCGGTCATCTCACCTATGGCATACTGATGAGGACTAACAAGTCTGAAACATGTCTATGTCTGGTGGGGTGGCCGGCAAGGGTTCTTGGCTGTTCACACGGATACTGTAGGTGTAATTCAATACCGGTCGGGGCATTAGCGCGCGGAGTAGTTGTTTCCTGCAGTATCATTTGTAATTCTAAATTTCTTAGTGACGTTACTGATTTCGCACGCGGATATAACTCTCTAATAATAACACACATAATGTTACTTTTTTTACTGCAATTTTCTTGTACATGTCAGCTGTCATGAAACACCGGGCACTTATATAAAATATAATAGAAATCCTAAGAAGCTGTTTCAAACTATACAAAAAAGAAACATCTAGTTATACTCCTAGACCATCCATTTGAAGAACATTATTCATTTTCTATAAGCGGTGACATTTATTAAGATACGGAGTGTAAAAATTAATCACAACCGCACGAAGTCAGCTCTTACGAAACGGACAGATATAAAACGTTTATTGCAACAATGGAACCACATGGAGAGATCATGTTTTTTGATAAAATATGTCCCATTGTATTCGGGCGACGAAGTTAATAGCTGAGAGTTTTAAAGCAATTACTCGATAATTGCCATGCTGCAAGTCAAGAAATTATTTTCAAATATCCGTACTGCATGCTAGATCAAATTGTACTGTGCCAAAGGCAATATTCAAATAACTTCATCAATATGAAAGGTAAATACAAATATTTATGAAAAATGTTCAAGAATTTTTTTGTGAGAATAATGAGCAGGGGTCATATTTGTACTTACACAAGTATTTATAAATCATTATTTACTGAATACAAATGTACAAGGTGTCCTAATTTTGTTGGTATCCCTGCAACTGAAGTTATTTGTGCAATTGGTGCAAAAAGTGTGTATTTTTGGTGCACGATGCAATCATGCAAATATGTCTTTTGCACTAGACAAGACTCGGACTGGGAATTATACAAATCCCACCACAAGACTACTCGTAGGCTGCTAGGCTATATAAGGTCCTTGCAAAAGAGAAAGACCATGATTTAGGTTTACTAATTAGCGAGTATGGCGAAAGAACCACCCATCTAAATGAAAGGCACTGGCGGCATATATCTAGCTCTTTTACAATGGATCTTGGATATTTTAATGCCGTACCTGGAACGGATGTTGTGCTTCGCACACCTCAAGATTCCGATGATATGGAGGTAAGTAAAGATAGTGTTCATTCCCAAAACAGGTAGGTTGGATTACACCACTCCAATGGCGTTTATGCTGAAAACGATGGAAAAGCTGTATGAACGATACATAAGGAATAGTACTGACGAATAGGCCGTCACTCATACACTCCAGAGCGATCCACTGACACTGTCCTCCACCAAGTGGTGGGCAGGATCGAAAATTCATTGGACAATAAAGAGTCTACCCTGTCAGAGATATAGAAGGGGCACTTGATAAAACGACCTTCCCCAAAATTAATTCAGATCTTGTGGAGAGGATAGTTCCTTCTATCATCTGTAGCTGGATATCAAAGATGCTCACCAAAAGAGCCATACAAATCGGCATGATGGATGCCTCCGTAAGAGGAATTGATACAAGGCGCTGCCCGCAAGGAGGTGTTCTATCACCACAGGTATGGAACTTGGTTCTAGCCAGTCTCCTGTGCCATTCATTCGAAAATTGACATCTATACTATCACTAGGCAATCACTACTGACCTTACGTAATCATAAGATAACAACTAGATCAGCATGGGACTGCCATCTGGCACTGGTAGTGGCCTCAACCAACAACAGCATATATTTATGCTGGGTGAAGGGACACGGGCGGTGCAATGGCAATAAATCAGCTGACAAACTAGCCAGGAGAGCATCGGGGCTCGATATTTTTGGATCTGGTCCCTCCAGTATATTTCCGTTGTCAGTTTTTGTTGAAATTGTTAAGGAGGACACGCACAAAGAATTTAGGAAACGGTGGGACGAAACAAATAGTTGTCAGTTTGAGTTCCTAGAGTACCTCTGCAAGGATACAGTGAAAAAGTGCCTGGCCTTGTCTAGGATGAATCTTCGCCTGGTGGCAGGTATTCATACTGGACACTGTTGGCTAAGAAATTATCTTTGCTATTATATGAGGAAGTGTGAAACACGTCTTTGTGGGGATTCCGAACAGGAAGACGAAACAGTACTTCATGCACTCTGTGAGTGCACTGCCTCTAATGTAGACCCAAATTAGAGAGATCCCCCTTAGTAATGTCACCACTTTCTTTTCTTTATTAGGCTGGTTAGCGGCTCAGGTGGATTGATTCTCTAATGGAAGAAAGTACAAGGGGTACAATAGTCGTAGCCTCTTGAGCTACCCTCCCCACATTTCCAGATTCCGGATTCCAGATTCCACAGGCCTTTTGCACGTGCTGTACACAACATTTTTTCTACTATCGAATTAAATTTGTTTTAAGAGGACGTTTTCAGTAATGTTCTGAACAAAATTTCTGTCACATCGGACTATAAACGGTCTATAACAATTTCATACACTTATCTATTCTTTAGATTTATCAGGTAATAAATCTGCTGTAGCCTCATTTGCTGTTTTAATTATATCTGGAGGAGTACAAATAGGATCCGAACTCGACATTTTTAACATCCATAGATAACTATGCTTTTGTTAATAACAAGATTTGGATTCATCAAATTAAAGTAAAAAAAATCGTTTTAATATAGAACAATAATGTTTTGAGGAATATATTATGTACCTAAGTACCTACAGTTACCACGTTCATACATACACGAAAAAAATGTCTTTAGAACTCGTAATCAAAGAGTAGAGTATCAAGTATTTCTGCACTAGTGCAAAAAGTAAGTTATTTTTTGCACTAGCGCCATAGTTAAGTAAGTTAGTTTTTGCACTAGTACAAAAAGTTAAACATTTTTTCTTCAGTATTCGTCATTATTTGTCTTTAGCTATAACTTCCCAAGTATATGCATATAGGATAAGAATCACGCTCTATAAACTTAGAACTACATATAAAATTGCTTACTATTATCAATAGGTCTTGCAAATGTTTTTTGAGAATTATTTCATTGAAAATAAAAACATGATGAATTTTGTACTTTTGCGACTTTAAGTTTAAACAGTTAGACATAAATTATTATTTATTAGGTAATATCTTCGTGGAGAGTTCCCTTTTATATCTGTGTTTCCCTATTCTGTTTTTTTTGTACCTGAAGCAATGCCTCCAACTAAATTTATTGATTTAGCTTTTAAGTATCATTACAAATAAAATGGATTCGTAAAATAAATTAATTGCTTATTAGTGTCAATAATATATCTTCCAGTTTTGGACCAAATCCAAACACGACTTGTTTATGATGTTAAAAAGCCAACTCAGTTATCTAAAAGCCCTCTGCATACGCTGAAACAATAAATATCAAGCCGAAGTTGCGACGTCGTCGTATATTTCTTAATTCCGCTCGGTAAACAGACGATTTTTCTCAGTTAAACGGAGTGGATCCGAATAAATACCTGCTCCGGAGACGGTGATGAACGCCGACAAAAATGTCGAGATTAGTGGGTAGCCACAAAAACAGCTGCAGTGGAACAACTGGAAAGTCCGAGAGCAACTTAACAAATCCGCTCACATTTCTTAGCTTCCCATAAATCCACCGACAATCATTCCGACATTAGTCTCGGGAAGAATCTGCAAATAAAACGTACCTACGAAATGCGGTTTGAAATTTGCATTTTATCCGATGTTCTATTTGTATAAGTATAAGGTCGCGTTGATAACCTAAGTTGATTTTAACTTTCTGAAGTAAAAAAATACTCCTAATGTTCTTCAATCAATTAAATGAATTTAAATAAGATTTTACAGTTTTTGAAAATATGTACAATATTTGAAAGTGACAACAGCTATTTATAGTACAAGTGAGATATAGGCATTATCATACATGACTCAGACATTTGCATTTACACGAATGTAATAAAAAATGCCGTTATCCCACATGTACTACGTAAATTTTATCTAAAATTGCAAAAAAATTTAATTACAACTATCTTAAATTGAGAAAAATCCAAAATCAGGTCCAGTTTGTAAGATTTGATTCAAAATCAAGAAGCAAAGGTATTGTTATGGGAACCTGTCAAACTTCCTGTCAAATTTGTTATTTGTCAAAACAACGAGTGATTCAGAAAACTTCTCCCTCTTGAAATTGAAAAAGCTGCTGCAACTGCAGTTCACTTTTACCAGACAAATCTAGGACCAAGTTCTAACAATGTTATAAACAATTCACTGATTGGTGTGCATCTAAGAATATAAAATATGAAGCATAAGAAAAGGTATTATTAGCATTTTTTGAAAAATTATTCAAGAAGTACAAGTCTTTGGGCGTTCTATTCTATGCTGCGGTCTACAATCTGTATGCGGCAAAATGTTGACGAAAAACAATCAGTAGGATACAAACCAAAAAAAATCAAGAAAATTAACGAAAGAGTGTTTCAAAATTTTTACAAGATGCCGATGGCAGAAAATTCTTGCTAACAAAGGTAAGAACAAGAAAATGTTTGCTATATGAAATTCATAAATGCATAATTTAAGGTTACCTTAATTGTTGGACTTGGAGGTGCATGTAGAGTGGACGAGTTAACTAATTTGCTGTTAAAAAACGTAAACATGAATGAAACATTTTTCATATCTTCATACCGGATACGAAAACCAAAGTTTCCCGAGAATTACCTATTTATCGCTGCCGGGGGAATCGAAAATGTGATGGTCCAAGTAATACGAAAATACCTCGCCTTGTGTTCTAGTCATGCCGATCATGGAAGATTTTTTTATTGGCTACAGAAGCGGTAAATGTATGAAACTGTTGGTATGAATACTTTTTGTGTAATGTCAAAGAAGATTGATTTTTTCTCAATTTATCACAGCCTGTGTGTCATGTTTCTTTCTTTTTTGACTAGCCTGTACAATTCTTATTTGTAACATGTGCAATAAATTATAATAATAATAATAATATCTCTACCCCTCATTGTAATCACAGGGATTAGCCCAGTCGAAGACTTGTGCGGGAGAGGGGGCGACATATTATTATTAAGCAGGCCGCATTTGCGCCCAGGAACGACTTACGTTAGTAGGCCCTAACCACTATTCAGTGCAGGAATGTGGGAAAGTCAAATATCAACCGGTATCAATCTCTCACATTGACCCAAGTCAACATTCTTCCACCCTACCATACCCGCAGAGAGGGCGCCAAACCTCTCCACGAATATAGCTTATATACGGTCTACCGGCAGCTGGGCTCGAACCAACACCGATCGAGTAACCTCGATTCAAGTACTGACGCCTTAAACCGCGCGACCACTGACCGACCCCATTATTATTATTATTACTGTTTTCGACGATCATCTACTTCACTTCTAGCCAACACAGGAACAGACCTTCTAACTATAAAACGGCTTGGTGGTTGGAAATCCAACACCGTGGGTGAAGGGTATATTGATACGTCTCTTGAAAACAAGAAAAAAATCGCCACAAGAGTTCTTGGAGGAGAGATTGCCGTCATTGAAGCTACTTCAAGTGTTAATATAAATACAGACCAGCTGCATACATTTGGTATTAATCTTATTTCACTAGTGGGGTAATGACCATTATTATTCAACTGAAAGAGTGCCAAATAAATGTTGTAATGAGGCTCTTATAAAGTAGATATAGATATTGTACTAGTTGTTTTGAAACTTGGAGAAAATATTTGAGCAATTTATAAATCAGTACGCAAGAATTGGATATTTTTGCAAACAGCGCACAATGTTTTTTTTTTCTATATAAACTCCGTATCTCTTTACATGGGCTCAAAATGACCCCGCTTCCCCTTCCATTTCCACACGGAGCTGAGCGCTAAACAACCAATTTTCATTTCATTTTTTGAAGTTTATCTACAGATTTCACTTTAATTTAGACCACAACAAACTTAATAGTGGTTTTTAGGCTTTCACGGCCATTGCTATTATTTGATAAATAGTGATAAATAGTAGTCCGGGTTATTGTGCCATAACCTCGGTAACTGGTCACTGCCAATAACATAATTAAAGTGTATATCCCTAGCTTTAACTGGAATTCTTTGGTCTGTGCTGGTTGTTCCCGGGTTAGATTCTTGGGGACCAGAGATCCGCTATCGGTATCTCTGGGACTGCCTGTATGTTGATTTCGGCTCCTGTCGTTGGTATTACGACTCCTACGGTCGGAACCGTTCCTCGGATAATGATGATCTTCCGAGAAGTCCCGTAGCCGTCTTTGTAACTCACTGCATCCCATGCTTGGAAGCATGGAGCCTGTCCCCACAGAGCCTAGCCCGAGAACAACCAGGGCAAGTCAAAAAACCCTGGTAATTCTAAGGATGTGCACCTCAATTCTGTTACTGGCAGCGATCGAGATCACGGCATAACAACCCGGGTAATCACTATATATCAAATAACAGACTTAATATCTCTCCAAGAATATAGTCTAAAGATGGGATCTTACTAGTACATTTTAGTCAGTTAGAGGATGCTTTTAAAGGTTGCAGCACACTAGCTTACTAATTTAAGTTTGAGAAGCAAGTTGACATCTAAAATAGTGTTTATTTTGCACATTATTTTAACAGAATATATTAATAAAAAAACAGACAAAAAACGATCTCTTTGGGTAAGAAAGTTAATACGTATAAGAAATTTGTCCAATTGTCCATTTAGACATGATCTTTTCAAATTGCATAAATGTTATATTTCAATAATACTTGTTAAAACTATTACAATAAAGATAATTAAAACAATATTTACTAATAAAATTAACCTCACAAGAATTGTGCAAAAGAAAAATGCTACACACTCTGGTACATTTGTTGCTTTCATTCGTTAAGTGGCTTTCAAATAGACGCAAAAGTTTTCCCCATGAGCACATTAAAATTTTCATTGATTAAGTTGAAGGTAAATGATAACTTTTCGATCAATTCAGTTCATCTTTATAGACTTCTACTTGTTGACTCTACTAAAATGTTCTAGTGATTAAAGGTGTTATTTAAGAACTCTCGTATATCTAGACGAAAATGAAAAAGAGTAATATCGTGCAAAAGATATATTCTTGGTCTTACCTCTAAGTAGATCGTCAACTTATTCGAGTAACATTTACTGTAGAAATTCCAAATATGCACCACAAACTAAACAGACGAGTGATGAGTACTGCGACAATTAAGTACTCTGTTACAAGTGAACCAAGCTTCATTCGACATAAAGTTATTCCAGAATTTTAGCTCGATATTTAAAAAATGGGGCAAAACCTTTTTTTGCTACAGAAAGTCGGCGCCTAAGATGAGTATCGACTGAGATGGCTTATGGCTTAGATCCATAGTTGACATTAAATCTGTCAACAACTACCATGCGGTCGTTTGCAGTGTTTCTAAATGCAGAAACGACAAAAATTATTATAACATTCTTATTAGCAATAATACCTGATAGGTAGATAACAGTTAATCCAGTTAGCTCCAGTATTTTGAATTCGTTTTTCATTATTTGGTTACAAACTGGTAAAACTACATTTTCACTCACTACAGATAAACATACTTTCCGTAAGTACAGTTTTTTAGATACAATGCCTATGTATTATAACAAAATCGAAGAAAGGGATGAGTAGGTAGGTTCTAATAGACAACAGAAAACGTTTAACACCCGCGGCAGTCTTGTCCCATAACCTAGAAAAACAAACCGGCGAACTATATTGTGGGAAAATATCTGTACCCGGCACATATTCCTTTATTTATTAACTGTAAAACGTTTAAAATTAAAATATTGCACTAAAAACTGAAGAAGAATACAAAACTACAACGTAAACACAGGAATTAAATTATAACATGACAGTGAACCGACTCGACTGGACCGACTGCCGACTGTGGCCGACTGTTGCATGACGGTTGCTTGCTAGTTGCATACTCTGATTCTCGCATTGGCGGCATTAAATAAGGATTTATTATAATATCGAAAATTTGTTTTCGCTTTATAAATAAGTTTGGAAATTTTTTGAAAGGAAATTCTGTTAATTCTTATTTTTTTCTATCCTCTCTTAAAATATTTGTACTTAGTCATAGTTAACCCTGTATATTCGCTGCATGCGGAACGAATATATTTGTGCTTCGCGTAATGTGTAAAGTACTCACACTAAGATTTTTTCGACTAGGTTTAAAATCTGCACTATATCGCTCCAAACACTTGGAATCGTGGAATACCATAGTTTTTTCAGCATATAATTTAAATGCCTTGAATTGCAGTCAGTTTTACACTGACATATTCGACAGTTTGCTTGAATAGTAGTATCAATTATTGAAATGTAGAAATACATGATGATTACTTAATCAGTATCAATAGTATAGGGGTGATCAGGAATAGTTCAGCTCCACAGTAAGTCACGCCTGCATCTCATCGACTTAATGATCAACATCGTTCCTACACCTCAGTATTCGAAATCAAAAATTGAAAACTGCAATACAAAACTAGTTACAATTCCATGCGGTGCAAAGTTATGTGGAAAGATTGTAAGAAGTATAAAAAGTAGTGATTATGTAGAAAAATAATATAACTATATGTATGCATTTACCCTTTTATACTTAATTGACATACTCATTTATTTCTGTTCATAACCGATCAGCTCTTACTTTTGAAATTTGTCTTGTATTAATATTAATGTTCCTCACTGGAAGGACCTAAATAACAGACAAGTGATAGTTTCAGTTTCTGCTAATTACTAACTAACATGGATAATAATCAATACGTTTGTTCACTATTTTTTAATTAGAATAAAACATAATCATTCTAAGGCCATAGAAATACGTTCTGATTATTGAAATGCGTAAAAATCTTTATACTAAAAATAAACTACAAATAAAAATACCGAAACTATAGAGGCTAGCAAACGGTATCTGCAGGGAAATTAGCGCTTGTGAAGTCACATCGCGGAACAGACTACCAGCTGGCGTACATTTATTTTCTACTCTTTTAACTTAACATAACAAAAAATCAATAAAAAAAATTGTAATAATGAATTTCAAGGGAATTAAAAATCAGAATATACTAGTGATGTGAGAGCGTTCACAATAAAATTCAGTGGTCACTTAAACATTTTCTTTGAACCTGTTTACAATTTTTAATGTAAATCGTGTTATACTGCATGTTCTTTTGCAGAATAAGTGTTTATTCTTACATAATAGTTATAGAGACATAAAATGCAAGCTTGAAAATAATAATAAATTGTTCAATGAAATACTTATATAATTTACTTTTTACTTTTTGTTATGATTGATTATGATGTAAACATTAATTTTAAATTATATCAACCATATCATATTAGTGTTGGTTGTTACTTCGCAGACCTACAAATTATTGGATACAACACAAATGTGTCTGAGTGTTTTCTTAAAGATCAATAATTATATTTTTAAAAGCTGCTGATTATGCAACTTTTGCTGCATCTTTTTTCCGACATAGCAAAGCTATTACCTTTAATCTGGAACACCCTACATAATAAACTTCTAAATAGATTTCGTACTGTGTAGTACTTCTTTATATGCAATAATACTTACAGTTTTGCTTTTGCAGATGGCTGAAAATCCTGACAGCACATTAGCACAGTTGGCAGATTATGTGAGTCTGCCTTTTGAAAATGTTCTTCCATTTGAGTATATTTACTTACCTTAATAATCTAAATTTAAAAAACTCCAACGCGAAGGACGCAAAGGACACAACAGTACTTAAATGTCAATAAAGGCAGACCTGGCAGACGATTACATGAAAACCTAACCTAAGCACTAAATCTCGTGCGCTAGCTTGTTCTGCAGTGTGACGAAAGCGTTTCGCGCGTTCCTACGAATATTGACATTTGCTTTGAATTTTTCCCATACAACTAACTTTTGATTTTTGTAAAAATCTGCAAATGTACTACATGTATGCAAATGTACTATAAGACTATTTTTCACCATTTTATGACGTTTAAACATAATTTATTTTTTGTGTGAACATCCCTATTATAATCCTTTTTAAACCGCAAACTGGAAAGCATAATAAATATTTTGAAAATTTCGTTCGGCGTCGTTATGCGTCTGTAAAGGAGCAACAAAATTAAAATAAACGTAATGATGTAAACAGCACAACATAAATAGATGAGAAGAATGGGTTTCCATACCTATTTATACACAACGCACGCAGCATACAATATTCCAAGTAACTCTCAACTTAATTATAAAAATGGGGCTTGATAAATGGTACACCATTTATATTCTAGATAATAACGTCGCCGACACGGTAATGAAATTAAGTAGTGGAAACAAAGAAAAAACGAAATAGTTATCTGACGTGTTTCCATTAGTTTGCCTGTTTTTGACGAGACGTTTTCCGCAATGTTCTCCACTATCAAACCCGCCGGAATTTTGTAATTAATGACAGGGCAATAGGTGTATTGAAAAGGGAAGGTGCTTGACAAATTGTGTAGGGCTAATGATTATGTTTCAATATAAAGTAATAGTGTCTTGTCCGCCTGGAAATTTTATCATATATAGCGTGGTCGGAATATACGCCAGGAAACTTCTAGAGGTAATTCTAGAGATTAAAATAATGATACGAATGCTCAAAGAAAAAATGAATTGGTACAATTTATTGTAATAATAAGGGCACTCCTTATTTGGCGATTTATTTCCAACTGCTGATGTATTCGTAATGCAATGTACTTTTAACTTCAATAACCAATAGCGACTTTCTATACATAACATCCAGTAGTTTAAAAGCTGATTTGAGGGAGTACCATATATTGTACGTCAATAATAAAAATATTACGGTTACTTAAAGTTATTTTTTCTAATTTTGACATATAAAGTGACACTTTTTAAAACTGATTGACATTATGAAACGTCTTACTTTTTGTAACTAGTTGCATAAAGTAAAATTTTATGCAATTGGTGACGAAAAATGTATTTCAAAATTAGTGACAAAAAGAATTATTCTATTTATTAAACTGTTATAGTACAAGTTAAAAACATAAATTATAAATTAATTAATTATTATAAATATTGATAACACAATTATTGCAATTATTCAAATTAATTCCCGACGACATATTTTTTTCATTGCTCGAACTTGCTGTTATTTGGGAAGCGGCGCACATTGCATTAGATGTTTCACCAAATATTTCTTGCGCTATAAGTTTTTTGTTATACATGGAATTTTCAACATATCCCTCCGCAACAGAGCTAGATTTCCAACCTCCGTGCCTCTTTAATTTTAAAATATCAGCGCCACTGTCTGCTAGGAAAGTGGCAGAGCTTCTTCTGAAGCAGTGGCCAGTATATAGAACAGGATTTGAAAGACCAAGAAATTGTGCAATAACTTTTGGCAGACTGCTAAATGTGTTAATTCCCACAGGATTTCTGGTACATTTTCCATTCGCATATGTTACAAAAAATCTGTTGTGTTTAAGAACCTGGGGACGCAACTTAATATATTTTCTTAATATTTCAACAAGATTCGTATTTTCAATGTCTCCAGTGGTAATTGCAAACTGCCGTATAACTTTTGTTTTTGAAAGTGGGATATCAACACGAAAATGGCTTCCTTCGTCTATAACATTTTCAACTGGAAGAAATGTTAATTCTGCTTTTCTGCATGCTCCTGCCATTCCAATTATCATTGCAACCTTAGCCATTCTTTGTCATCAGCTTCCACTAAAAATTTGGCAAAATTTTCTTTAATAAAAACTTTTGACTTTTTAGCACTGTACCCGTCCGCTTGCCTTTTAATATATGCTACCAAATTTGTATATTTTTTAATATCAATATTCCTTTTCAGATTTAGTTCAGACCTTAACATTGAGTAAAGTGTCCATAATGTGGAAACTTTTAGATCTTTCTTACCCTCAAAATATGCAAGTAAAACTTTCTCATTAACATGTTTAATTTTCTTCTCATCGCACCACGTAACAAATTTTTCGTATGCCAAATCATAAATTGCCTTTGACTTTTTGGGAACTACTGATAATAGAGCATTACCTGCTGCCTCTTCAATATCGCTTGGTAGCTCTTCAGAACTTGAATCACTAATTTTTTAAAAATAAAACTAAAAATATATCAATCTCGCTAAAAACCTTCCGTCTAGACTTTTTTACAAAATGTCAAACTGACAACTAACATGAAGTAACAGCAACAAACTAAATTTATGTTTTCCAAATTTTTGTCAATTATATTCAATTTTATTTTTTTATTACTTTCTTCAAAATTAGAAAAAATCTTGTATGCAATACTTTATGAAATGAAATTTTGTGTAACTTGTGAGTTTTTGCGAAACTCACTTCGTTCGTTCCGCAAAAATCTTCCGCGTTACACAAAATTAGGCATTTCGTAACTGATGGCATAAATAGCTATTTTTTTACTTTTTACTTTTAAAACAGTTGACAGAATTTCTATCCAATCTTATGATTGATATTTTATTACCTAAAACTCTTAATCTGATTTGCAGATAACTATTATCTCTTAAAGCCGCTTTACAGTCCGCAATTCTCTTTGCAATGTATTGTAGCAAGTCCTTGCACCTGCAATATTATTCCTAAAATTCTGATTTGCAGTTTGTTTTACAACGGTAAGTTCGCAATTGCAATAGAAGTGATACCAACAACGCTTCAACCCGAATGCGCACTAAAAACTAAACTGTTTATTTAAATTCTACAAGTGACAGTAACAAACAGCATAACATATTAAATAAAAGTTTCAATTAATATATTTTGCAAGCTCAACAATCAAATAATAATCAAGTAGAAGTGAAAGAAAGCAATTTGAATTTGAAACTGCAGCCTAAGAATTTTTGCGTATGGTGGTAATCACTAGTTTATATTCTAGAATTGCAGAAAAGCTGCAATAAAAATCGAGCATAACCTACATATTGAAAGTGCAAGAAACTTTCAGATAGGGCGGCTTTTGCAATACGCTACTGTTCAGAGCGCATGCCTCCGTGCAACAGTCTTGCAAATTGCACATTGGAAAGCAGGTTTTAGTAGATATTACAAAATTTAAGATACTTTAGTAGCATCAAATGAGTAAATAGTATCAATGTAATAATAATACGGATTTTAAATTAAAAATTAATTTTTGAAGCGAAATAAATTTGATGTTGTAAGAAATGTTGAGAACGACTTCGTACACTTTAATGCATCTATAATTTCATCTGTATAGGTTTAAAAGAAGACAGCATGTGAAAAGTATTAATGAAAATGTGTTTATTTTAACACCATAATTTCTTGTAATATAAAAAACAAATTTAATCTAGTGTCATCTAGCACTTAAGTAACACTAACAGACTGAAATCCACAAAGAGTAACTATAACGTAACCATCACCAAATTTGTTGTATAAATAACTTCATACCCGAAAGTTACAGTCACTGTTACGTATTTTCGACTACTCCTGGTTACTTTACGTTTATGTGACTTGTAAGTAGCTCTCTCGGTTTTGGGGACGTCTATTTACCAGCGGGCAAGTGGCAAATGAGCGTAGCAGCATATAAATAAATGATGACTCTAAAGTTATAATCACTTTCAAGTAGCTTTTATAGTCGTTGCGTCGTTCAGGAAACCTTGCTTGTTTAAAGTCGTGGAACTTGTAAGTAATGTTTTTTCCAAATACTTACAGCTTAACATTATCGCACACATAGCAACTACAAAGTGCCTATTGTCTTTTAAAGTCACCACGAAGCTGTTCGTCATTGAGTAATATCTGTACCTATTCGATCATGTCACATGTGATGTGTACTTTTTGTTTTTGTAAATATATATCATATTTTTAATAGCTTTTAACGTAGTATGAGGATATCAAAACTCTATATAAAATATACCTACGAGTATAAGTTTTCTATAGTTTTCTCTCTCATCTATACTAAACTATAATCTTTGATCCAAATTAAATATCTGGCTCAAAACACCACAAAAAAATCAAAAGGGCAAAACGTGCAACAAGGGTAACAAGCAAAGCCACAAAAAAATAAAGAAATGTAATAAAAGTAATAACGCAGGGATAAATATTCAAATAGTAGCAGAAGATAAAATTCAAGGACTGTGTCGAGTGCAAATGTCGGATATACCATGTTCAGAGTGAAAGGAAAAAATGTTACCAAGGAGTGGCAGTGGGAACTTTGAACAGACAATGTGTAGTAGTCGCAACTTTACTGATACTTTAAAATAATTCTACAGCTTTGTTCGATAGTTTGTAGTTTAATATTACTTGAAACTTATACATTGGCAAGTACCAATTACTTTCAAGTTCAGTTTCTTAAAGCAAACTACTTAAAACTAAGATTTGTGAAAGGCGTTATTTTGACAGGCAGGACTATTGCATAATGTTAAATTTAACTTCACAAATAAAGCTATTGTTATTATTTATGCATCAAATTTAATAAATTGATGCATAAAGTTAATGTTTATTTGTGCGTGCAATAACCTTTCACCACCTAGAGTATAACATTCACACATAGTGTTATTTGATATTTAGAAATAATTTTTATTAATACATATACTCGTACATTTCAAAGGCAAGTGCTAGATTTGAAAGTTTTATCAATATGTTTACTAAAAATTTTATTTGTTTAAATTTTGGAATTCAAACTACCGCACAATAATATTTATTTCAAAGTAGTCACATATTTTACTTGCGTAAGTAATACGTACTGCACTTATAAATATATGCCTAATACCTTCTTGATTCAGAGGTAAGGAAATGAAGATAACACATGTAAAAATAAAAATAAATTAAATGTAACAATATTAGCTGCCAAACAAATAAATCAACGTACTAATATGAAGGGGTGGTGAGAGAGTGTTAAAGTGAACCACAACGTCGCAGGAACGTGACCGTACAAGTTCCGTAAGCGTAGCCAAAACGTACCAGGCACCAAAAATTTATTCCCCATTCGTCGCTAGTTGGAGTTGTTTCTTATAATTCCAAAAGTAAACTTATTATTTTTCTTTGGTTTCTCAGACATGATAAAAATATAATAAAAATGTCAATGTATTTTTTAATATTCAAAATTCTGAAAAGTGCTTCAGTTTCGCATTTGATTGTAAAAACTATCCATCTCAAACAATGATTATTTCCCTGATTTTTAAAATTAACCACATCTATCTTTATTTTTGTTCGTAACAATCGATACTAAAGAAAAGCAAGTGCATTAAAGAGAATTTGATTGACATATCGAATATGAGTAAGTATACGTATTCCTTTATTTTTACCGTGTCATGTTAACGTTTCACTTTCTTGCATTATTAATTGTAACGATCAATAACATTTCGCCGAACCAAAACAGACATTACTCCACGTCCGTGTATCGTTAATAAAAATGTTACAGGCCAAGATGTATGTACTTGAAAGTTTGATAAATGGGTATAACAAGACGCCAAAAGCTGAATCGGGTGTCCAAAATTGCACCAGAGGCGGACTTTATTGTATGAACTGAAGGTATCGATTTTATTGGAAATTTTAAATGTAGCCAGTAGATTAAATGATGTTATTGGAGAAAAGAAAAGTAGGTCAGTAAACATAGGTTATGCAAAAGATAGACGGCTCCATTTTTAAGCAATAATTCTTTACAGAAAATTTAATAGGTTATTCATTACCAGTTACGTCAATAAACTTTTAATATGGATATCAATTCGTATCAAGATGTAGGTATTTAAAAGTTAAATATTTATTTAAAAGATATATATTGCATTTAGTCCTTCTTTCTCTAAGTATTAGTTTAAAACAAACGCTATACAGGATGATTCAGACAAAATGTCATTAATTTTAACCACGTACCACAAAGAAAATTTGTATTCGATTTTTTAAAAGAGAAGAAAATGAACCTATAATTTCCAGTAAGACGGCGCTCCTGGTACGTTCGAACGTTAAAGCAGGCCGACACTACGTTGATTAGGTAATTGTGTCTGCCAGCGAGTAACAGTCTGAAGAGGGGTTTAAATGATGTGAATATATTTTTTTCAGCATAAACATGCATTTAATTTTTTTTTAATGGCGTACTTGTATTATACCCATTTTTCCTTAGCTCCCTAAACATTATTGACATTATAACTGAATTACCTTGTATTAATAATGAACGCGCTGAAATCAGCTATTTAGTTCTTCTTCTCTTCATCTTCTCCCTTCCCACGTTTCCTTTTTTAGTTTCTTCATCATACCAAAGTAATAATTTGAAAAAAAAATTCTCAGCATTTTTTGTTTTCCGTCTCTATTTACATTGATTCAGTTTTATTGAATGCAAAATAATACATTCTATTCCAGGCCCATCTATTTTTACAATATCATTTCATAGTTTTCTGGGAAGGGGCAGAAATGTTAAATTTGTTGTCATCACTGGAAATGTCATTTATGATTTGAATAATATTTAAAACTTCATTCCCTGACTGAACTTCTTGCATGTTGCAAATGGAACATGTACTCGTATATACTATTTATGATATACAAAGTCCCAAAGGTGTGTACAAAACACTAGCACAAATTCCTGAGGTTATAATATGAGGATATGGCCCAATTTAAACTAATTCAAAAGTTGATAGTTTCGTAACTTGTAACTTTGAAATATTTTGGAAACTATCAACTTTTGGACTAAGGTAAATTCGGCTCATATTTTTGCCTCAGTAGTTTGTACAGACCTTTTAGAGGCACCCTGTATATAACAGAATTGACATGGAATGAATGAAGTTTGAAGTTGGCTCCTACACGACTAAATTAATTAGGAAAAACTTACAACTGCTCTCGCTCTCACTTTTACGTATTGAGTCCTTATGCTCTCTTTCCAAACCTATGGTACAAATACACAACCTACTACCTATATTATATACAAATATCTACGTTAATAGAAAATGAACCATCTAGATTAAGGTAAATTAAATAATTCTCAGTATCTGAAAAATTAAACTTTTTTTTTCAATTGAAATAAAACAAAATAACTATGTAAATCATATTGTTGTAGTTCATAACTATATGCAATCGATGTCACTGTTTATGAAAAGGATCGGGAAAAAGACTGTCATGGTTTTTACTTCACCGCTTAGTCACATTAAGATGGTGGAATTTCATTAGTATCAATATTGTAAATTATAAGTCTATAGTTATTTGATATGTATTGGCATACACCCTGCCTTTTATATAATTCTATAAGAAAAATTCTAAGAGTGCTAAATAGCAGTAGCTTATTGGCTAGCTAACAACACCACTACACGAAATTACGGAACCTCCAAATCTTCCTCTTAAGGAAGAGACTCAATGCGCAGTGTGACGCCCTATTGTTGAAACAAAAACCATAAGTCCCTAACTCTCTTACCATCCAGTCTGGGCCACAAATAATCAGTTATCTGATATGTTTCGCTATTAACAGCTAGTGCATTTGCATAATACACTTTGATCATTTGTACGCACTGTAAAATCCTGTAATTCTCCATGAGAGTTTGACACGACTAAGTGTAACCACGTGGCACATATCATACTTATTAGTATCACATCAGCATCATTGAAAATATTGTAACTGTCATCCGTGTTGGAACTGTTGGAAGATCCTTTGTTTCGCTGAAACTGTCTATTTGTGGCATAATTCTAGTTTTTCTTTAGTTTAATTGGGTATTTTCCCACACTACTGTAAAAATAAAGATTACTTGAACAAACCTTTGCGCCAAAAGAATCAATCAAGAGTTATTTTTGAAACTAAGTTTGCTTGACCAAAATATCACACTGAAAATGCAGATAATTAAAAATAACAAAAATCACATCACTATCGCGCACTTCCGTATTTTTTAACGTCTCGAAAAACTATTGAGGCAGATAAACAAATTTTAAACTGTCAAACTTGACTTACTTTTAATACAATTGCAATTTTTTTTAAACGAAAACAGAGGGTTTTTCGAATCGTCAAAAAATGCAGAAGTGCGCGATAGTGATGATTGATCCTTTTGGCGCAAGGGTTTTTTCAATTTATCTTTATTTTATCAGTAGTGTGGCAAAATACTCAATTAATCTAAAGAAAAATCCTGTGTCATCACATCACATCACATTACATTACATGACAGATGCAAGAAGGTGTAGGAACTGCTTGTAGTAATATTTGTTGCTTAATGGAGCATTTTAAAAGAAAGCGCATCTATCTCTGAGAAGAGTCTTTCCTAAAAAAATATTATCAAATTTATTACTGAATTTATTAACTTAAACGTACATGCAATAAATTTTAGCATAATTTCTCTAATAATTTTGAACTAGATCAGCTTCAGTTATCAACTTATTACATTACTACATATATACGAGTACAATATTTCGACATAATAAAGTAGTAATGTAGTTATTATAAATATTTTACTGCATTCACAGTTGTATGAACAGTATTCTCTTACAAAACATAAATGAAAAAAGTATTTAATAAATGAGCCCTTTATTAAGGAAGGTTTATCAATTATTTTGAAATTGTTGTGCGAAATAGTAATAATCTAACAAAATTGGTGCATGCATGAAAATCTGCACGTCGCATTTTCCTAATTCCGAGAATTGTGACAAACTTTTAGTTTCAATTCAATCACCCGTAAGATGATTGCTCTTTGAAATTTTATATGTGATAATAATAAACAATGAAGCACAAACAAAGACATCTGTTAAAATGCAGCGGAAGTTTTGAATGTCATGGTCACGGAGGAATTTTATTTGGTTTAGAATATTCGTATTTATCTTTAGATTTGATATTGGATTTTTATGTTAGGGGATATACGTAACTGCATAATTGTAAATAACAAATCCCTAATTATAATACTTCTTCCGTAAATGAAACATATCAGATGGAACAACAATAAATACAGGGTGTTCCGCATAAGAACCACTGAAATGTAATTTTATATTATGTTGACTTACTCATGATCAGCGCCATATTTGTTTTGTGCCTTCTAGCAATAGCGGAGCAATAAAGGTTTAGCTAATTGTGAATTGAAATGAAATTGAATTCTGGATATGAAGAATTATTTGGTGCTATATGATAGTTAATTTTACAGTCCCTTATAAAACATGACATGCTCCAACGATAACACCCACAAAAATACACAAAGAATAACACTAATGTGATACAAGATAAAAGAAGAAACCGCACTGTACGCCAATGACGTGTTTACAAACAAAATAATGGGAAATTAAGAACACAATTCATATCGTACGTGCAGACGATTGTCTCTCTCGCACCCACATACATAACCAATGAAGTATTTCTTTGCTGAGTTTCATGTGCCTCCTTTTGTTTGCTCCTAGGTGTGGTACCTTTCTTTGGATGCGCAATGGAACTAAGTGCATTCCATATCGTACATTTCAGTGATAAGAACCAACACAGAGCAGGTGAATGTAGCATTTAGCCAAACATACCTATACAGGGTTAACTATGACTAAGTACAAATATTTTAAGAGGGGATAGAAAAAAATAAGAATGAACGGAATATCCTTTAAAAAAAATTCCAAACTTATTTATAAAGCGAAACAATTTTTTTTTCGATATTATATTAAGTCCTTATTTAACGCCGCCAATACGAGAATCAGAGTATGCAACCAGCAAGCAATCGTCATGCAACAGTAGGCCACAGTCGGCAGTCGGTCCAGTCGAGTCGGTTCGCTGTCATGTTATAATTTAATTTCTGTGTTTACGTTGTAGTTTTGTGTTCTTCTTCAGTTTTTAGTGCCATATTTTAATTTTAAACGTTTTATAGTTAATAAATAAATGAATATGTGTCGGATACAGATATTTTCCCACAATATAGTTCGCCGGTTTGTTTTTCTAGGTTATGTTACAAGACTGCCGCGGGTGTTAAACGTTTTCTTTTATCTATTAGAGCCTACCTACTCATCCCTTTCTTTGATTTTGTTATAATACACAGGCATTGTATCTAACTGTACCTACGGGAAGTGTGTTTATCGTTAGTGAGTGAAAATGTAGTTTTACCAGTTTGTAACCAAATAATGAAAAACGAATGCAAAATACTGGAGCTAACTGGATTAACTGTTACCTACCTATCAGGTATTATTACTAATAAGAATTAATGTTAATTTTTGTCGTTTCTGCATTTAGAAACACTGCAAACGACCGCATGGTAGTTGTTGACAGATGTAATGTCAGCTATGGATCTAAGCCATAAGCCATCTCAGTCGATACTCATCATAGGCGCCGACTTTTCGTAGGAAAAAAGGGTTTTGCCCCATATTTTAAATATCGAGCTAAAATTCTGAAATAAATTTTTTATTGTCTTTTAGGGTTCCCTGAGCACGTGGTTAAAATTTTTGTAGTTAGTCATAGTTAACCCTGTATACAAAATTGCACACAGGCAAATTCAGTATATGATTTAGGTTTATTATTGATCTTCTTTGACTAATAGTTCAAGTAAATTGAAATACTACAAGACGTTCATTGAGGGTGAGTAACCCCTAAGATAATACCAAACATTTTCCATTGATCGAATTTAAAACGAATCCCGTGCATAATTTAATTTAAAACACTTTTTACATTAATTAAAACAAAATTTTAATACAGTAGTAGGTTTTGTCCTTAAAATTTGACAGTTAGTAACCAAACTATAAAAACAAAATAAAAAAATAAAATTAAAACTAAAGAAATTAAATAGGCACCATTTTCTCTTAAACATACCTAAATTTACTCTTCGCCGAAAATTGAAATTTACCTACTACTTACTTTATGATTTCTTTTAATAAACACTATTAAAATCTTGTTTTAATTAATACATTTTTTTCTTAAAAACCTTTTTTTTAAATTTAGTAAATTCTGTGTGGGATATTATTATTCTTTTTAAATTCGATACATGGAAAAAAAGTTTGGTATGATTTTAAGGTTGACTCACCCTCAATGGACATCTTGTAGTGTTTTAATTTACTTGAACTCTTAGTCAAAGAAGACTAACAATAAACCAAAATCATGTACCAAATTTTGTTAATCCAAGTTAAAGTAATTCAGAGATATTAGCTTGTTTCGAAATATTTGTAATATTTTGCACTTACTCTGTGTCAGATCTTATGTGAACACCCTGTACATATATGACGAATTACATCGTTCGCTTTAACATTATGAAGGGATTTGGGTCATGAAATTCTGTTATTTATTAAATATTGTCTCTTAAAGCCAGCACAAATTCACTTGTGGCAAAACCTCCTCTTCAAATTTCGGAATCCAGCTGAATGAAATCGTCATTAGGCGGGAGGCCTTTAAAAACTCTATATCCATGCAGCGACTCACTCAATACTTCATTTGTAATTTGTATCAGTGGGTGTTCGCACTTCAGCCCAGCATGTTTCGAATAAATCAAGTCTGCCACGACTTTCATGGTCCGCGATTTATTTATAGGCAGATAATCCATTCGGAAATTGGTTCAACTCCGCCATATAATGGTCCTCATTAGTCTTATTTCCTTTTCAACGAAGTGTAACGTTGTAGATGTAGATATACATAGTATGTATATTTTAAACTACGTTAATATAAATGAATGAAAATTGTTACAGGCTTCCTTGCACCATACAGATCTCCTGTTTACACGTAACACAGAGTCATCAACGCCAAACTTGGAGTAATCTTCTAAAAATAAAAAAAACAAAACAAAAATAATTTTCTTTGATTTTTAAGAACGACAGGTTCGAGCGACGCAGAACTGCGAAGATAATTAAAAAGGTAAAAGGTAGTTAACAGTATCTTATGAGAAATTACCTGCAATTTATAGAGATAAAAGATGTTTTGACAATTTTTCGATTGGTTGTCATGTTGGCGTCATAGGTATAGGTTTCGAGAAACATATCGCTCTCTTCCTCAGAAATCTGAAACTGAAGATTGAATCCTATGGTCGGTAGTTACATTTGATGTGTGCACTGGTTCAAAATGTTTCAGTGCATGGTCTGAAGTATAGTCTGTGAGGCTCTGGATGTATTTTCAACTACATCATTTAAGATGTGCTTTCAGAAGAATTGGATACTCTGGCAGAATCATTGAATAAACTCCTAATATCGAACGAAAGGAGAAATATCTTACAACATATTTAAACTATATACAAATATGTACTTTGTGCTCGATCTTACAAAATCAATCTGGTATGAGAAACATGGAAAGATTTATGCAAATGTAGGTGACAAGAAACATTGCATAAAAACCAAAGAAGATTTGGAAAGAATATTAATATGTAGTATGTGGATTTGATATAACCATATTTTCATATATATTTTTTGTACTATTTTTATTATTTGTCTTTGTTTTTCATTAATATTTTATTTTTATTAATATTAGTAATATAATTATTTTGTGTTTCTAATTCTTTTTCAGATAGTTATTTCTAATAATATTTACTGTGGGTATATGCAACATGAGGAATTTAAGTATTGCTTTTTTTAACGTGAGGTCGCTAGTTTTACATTTACCTGAATTCAAAGAAATTCTTTTAGCAAATAAATATGATATAGTTGGAATTCAAGGGACTCGACTGTCAGAAGCTGTTTCTGATGCAGCTTGTCTATTGAAGGTTACAACTTAATACGAAATGATAGAAATAACTTAGGTGGTAGTATAGGATTTTATTTGCGGTCTAATTTAAATTATGAAATAGTAAAAATATCTAAATATGAAGCCTTGGAACAACTTTTGGTAAGCATAACACTTAATAAGGATGTTTCTGTTTCTGTTTTTGGAACGCTATATAGCGTACTTTACAGAAAACCTAATAATTCATTACTTCTCGAAAATTTGAATAAACCTGATTGTATTAATAACTTTTTTGCAGTACACAGGAGTAAATGTTGCTCCTGACAATGACCTTTTACAGTTCTGTCATAGTCATACTAAGTGTGATTTTACCTCTTTGTTTAAATTTAAAGTTGTCTCTGATAATACAGTTTATAAGTGTTTGCTTCAAATTAAATCTGGTGCCATAGGTTCTGACAATATTAATATTGATATGCTATTAATGTGTTGCCCGTATATTTTACCATATTTGACAGATATTATTAATAACTGTTTACTTTCTAATTTAGTAACACTGGTGGTTACTATTGGTCGGCTATAGTCTCGCTTGAAGTTCACATGTAACTATCGATATGGTCGATCATGGACAGTGGTTGATTGGCAGACGTTATAAAGTCTAGAAAGGGATAGTTTCACCATAATAAGTAATGGACGAAAGCTCTTTCTCTTACTTCTTTCATTCAAGTGACAGTGAATTTATAATTAGCTCTAGTTTAGCAGAAATGGATCAAGGCTCAATAAACTCTGATTTGAAAAATAATTTTATATTTTGGATGTCCTTTTTCAGCTAATGTTCACTTAAACATTATTATATGTGCAAGACTTCTTATTGTACCAATATTTTTTGTCTTGTCTCGCACGACTTTTTTAAAACTTGTCTTGTCTTGATATTCCACATGTCAAGTCTTATTTTGGTCTTGTCTTGCGATACCAAGACAAGATGAGGAAAAAGCAAGGCAGGATACAACACACTAGCAACACTATTCTGACCAATATAGTGAAGCAATAGAAATCCCGAAAAAAATCAGTCGAGATGTTGTTTAGAAACAAATATTCGTAAAAATTAAATAGAAATACGTGCAACAGAACATAATGTACCAATGCACACATCAAAAAACCAACTCGAAAACTGCCACATCAACCCAGTTAACCAAGTTAAAGATATTAAATATTTTAACACTGTTTTCATAAATCCAACATATATCTAATCAAGTTTGAAATGCGCATCTTTCTTTGGAAAAATATTGTTCATCTATTTTTTAATTCGATGGATTCAATTTCAAATACTATCAGAAAAAAATGAATAATGAATAGCGCCTGATATTTTTGAAAGAAAAGTTGTTAAAGTTATTATAAAGGACTTCGATTTTCAAGAGTTTTTTTTATTTACAAAAAAATGTTCAATGCTGCTATTGGACAACTTTTAAGTATTATTCACGCAAAATAAACCAATGATAGTATTGGTAGTGTTGCTACAAAGTGGAAGCATAATACTGTGGTCATTAAAAGCGTTCCTATAAAATTCTTATAGCAAAATCATCATATCAGATAGCTAATTGTTTAGGTTTTTTCCATTCCAGTCCTGTATTATGAGAAAACTAGAGATTTGATTTCTACATTCTAAGTCATCAATGAAATACTTGTTGCACTCCGAGTTAAATTCCACCTTTTCTTTTAAAGGTTTTGTTGCACTTGTTTAATATTATTTCAGTCTACACCAAAATTTATTTTTAAATTGAATTAATTATGGAAGGAATTCAGTTTTCGAGTGATATTTATTCGACCTATCTGGTATAATTATTAATAAACTTAACCAGTCGAATAAAGTCTAGATTAAAAAGTACAAATTTAGTGGTTTAACGGGATACAAGTCATATAATATCAAACTGACACCTCTGGTATACCGCAAATTTGCAGTATATGTATCTAATACAAATAAATTAGAAACCAAGTTCATACCAGAATAAACCATTCCCTCGATCGAAATAAATATGCGAAGTAATAATCTGTACAATCCTCTGCACCGGAATGAATTCAGTATGCAGTACGGTTCTCATTTGTCGGAAAGTGAAGAATCTGTCTAATAATGGCATTCCCCATGCACCGATTTCTTTATGGGATGCGTTTTAGAGTTATGTGCCTTGAATACTTATTGTGAAACCAATTGTTTGAACAACCAATTTCATGATAATCTGTCACGCATAACGGGTACGTGAAATGGATTATAAATCGCTTATTTTATCTATAAAAGTATAAATTAAAATTTGAAATTAACCAACAATAGTTTTACGTAATGTAACACACTACATAGTAACACACTGTAGAGTAATACAATGTGGCCTACAAATACATTTAAGGTCGATCTATGGAATGATCAAATTTCTGATGTCGTTAGGTCCCTACAGAAATCTAAAAAATAAACACGTAGAATAAAAGTAAGAATATTAAGTATTCATTATTACTATTTAAATTTTCTTCAAATAAAATAGTAATTTGTAAAAAGCTTGTGTAAGATACGGATTTGTTGTTAACCTAATCTCACCTTTTAACAATAATTATTTTCACATAAGTACTTAATAAAATTTTTTAAGTATTTAGCACCTACTGAGTAAGTTTATGTTATAAGAATATTTACATCAACAATTATATTTAAAAAGGTTGATATTTTTAGAGATTTCTTTACCTAAAACTTTATTAGTTAGACCGTTTCTTGTAGCTATTTAAATGTTTTACTTTTATTATCTGCCTGTTGTTGCCTGCTTCTGTTATTTGCTAAGTTTTACATTCTCGAGTTTTGGAATTGTGGAGAGGGTAGCTAAGAGGCTACATTGCTTAGAACCTATTGGGCCCCTTGTACTTCCTCCAATTAGGATATGAATACACCTGAGTCGCTATCCAATCTATTAAAGAAAAAAGTTGGTGACGTTGTTCTCTGCCATAGAAGGCCATTATTCTTCCAACATGGATTATCTTATTGACGTGATGGCAGTAGAATGCATGAAATACTGTCTTGTCTAACTAACTTCGTAATTCATACAAAGATGTGTTTCACACTACCTCATATAATAAAAGTGATTTTTTAACCAACATTGTCCAGTTTGAATACCTGTCATCAATCGAAAATTCGTTCTAACCTTGATCGGATACCGTAGAGCGGGGCTAAGTGGGCCACAAATTCCATATTTTTGTTGAATCATGTAAATATTTTTCAAGATATGTGTCTAGAAATTTAAATGTAAGTGTGTCCACTAAATTTGATTTCTTGGGATTTCTCCTGTCTCTTTATATATTTTTTTAAAAGCCGGTCCACTTTACCCACACAGTGGGGGAAAGAGGTCCACCCTATTTAATAAGTATAGATTTGGTTCTATTTGTCCTCCTAATAGCTAAAATGGACCACCAAATTTAATTTTTAAAAAATATAGTAAAGACAGCTTTATTAATAGCAATAACCCTCTTACAGTTATTATTTACAAGATAAACTTAAAAGAAACATAAAATTAAATAATAAATTATTGTTTACAAAGCGGGATTCACTTCGACCTAATTCGATCTAAAAATTGCTTGACAATGACCCTAATATCCAGTTTTGTTAGCGAGAAATCCCATGTTCCACATAGCAAAAGACCATCCACT